>OX596077.1:81280357-82560357 GCA_951394005.1 Protophormia terraenovae | reverse complement strand
ATCAGTCACAGTATCATTATCCCCCGACGTTAGAGCAAACATTTTATCAGTATATATCCCAACAAAATCAATACCTGGTAAATTTCGAATAGACTTTGCCAAAGAATTTACATAAATTGTAAATAAAACTACCGATAAAGGTGAGCCTTGTGGTACGCCGTTGTCAAGACAATTGGATTGTGATATGTAGCCATCAATTTTAACCTAATTTGACGATTAGATTAGGTCGAAAGTTTCAACACTTTCAAGAGAGAGACCAGAAGGGCTAAGAGGGAATCTTGGGAAAAATTCTGTGGAGACTTGGAGAGCACTACGGATGCATCTAGGCTACGTAAGGTACTATCCAAGGATCCTGGCACGCCCAGTTTCCTCATGAACCCTGACGGTACCTTTACCGAGAGTAGTAAGGACACTCTGGAACTACTGATGAGCACTTACTTTCCGGGCTGCAGAGACGATACGAACGAGGAATCTGTAATTGAAAACCTCCCAGCGTCACCAACCCACTTTAGTGAATTAGTAGCTTCTATTGTTGACGACAGAAAGGTAGGGTGGGCGATATCGTCTTTTGAACCCTATAAATCACCGGGCCCAGATGGAATCTTCCCAGCGCTACTGCAGAAGTCTATATCAGTCATTATCCCATGGCTGATCCGAATATTTAGGGGTAGTCTTGAATTGGAATATATTCCTAGGGAATGGAGAGAGGTTACAGTGGTATTTATCCCCAAAGCGGGAAAAAATAAACCATAGTACCGTGAAGGATTATAGGCCGATTAGTCTGTCATCGTTTTTGTTGAAAACTCTGGAAAGACTAATTGATGTCCATGTCAGGGGCATTCTCTCGCCGACAAATTTTTGCAGGGCACAGCATGCCTACCTAAAGGGTAGGTCAGTCGAAACGGCACTGCATGACGTGGTCGGTACGATAGAGGAAACGCTCGACAGGAAAGAGTATGTGATGGCTTCCTTTCTTGATATAGAGGGCGCCTTCAATAATGTGAACATATCGTCAATTCTTATGGCACTGGATGACCTGGGAGTCGATCGGCGAATAAGGAACTGGACTGGGAACATGCTGAAAAGCAGGGCCATCAATTCCAGTTTAGGTCTGAGCACCTCAAGGAAGGTCGTGACAAGAGGCACTCCACAGGTAGGGGTATTATCCCCACTCTTGTGGAACCTTGTTGTGAAAAAAGTCCTTTTTGAGCTTACGAATAGAGGCACCAAGGCAGTAGCATACCCTGATGATGTTGTGCTCCTCATCAGGGGAAAATTTCTCTCCACGATTAGTGAACTCATGGAATCAGCTCTAAGTGTTCTATTGTCATGGGCTAGGGACAACGGTCTGGGAGTAAATCCCACAAAGACCGAACCAGTGCTTTTCACTAGGAAATATAAGGTTCCGGATTTCAAGAAACCACGTCTTGATGGCATCACTCTGGAACTTTCGAAGGAAGCCAAATAGCTTGGCGTGATTCTGGACGCTAAGAGTCGCATACAGAAGGCACTGTGTGCTTTCTATACATGCAAGAAGACATTCGGTAAAAGATGGGGTCTAAAACCTTATATCGTCCATTGGATGTGTACTGCAGTTATTAGACCCATTCTTACCTACGGTGCTCTTGTATGGTGGAAGGCTGCAGGCACGAAGACACATATCTCTACTCTGAATAAGGTGCAGAGACTGGCTTGTCTCTCAATTACTGGTTCAATGGGTTCCACCCCCCAAGCCAATCTGGAGATTATGCTTGACATCCCTCCCCTTGGTATTTTTATTAGAAATATCTCCGCCAAGTCCGCTTTATGGCTCAAAGAGTCGGGCGAACTCAGGCATTGCCGCGTTGGCCACGGCACTATATTGAATGTAATAGGCAGATCAGCTCGTATACAGGGGACTGACTATTTAATACCGAGAATGAATTTTGATAGAACATTCGATATCAGAATCCCATCTAGGGAAGATTGGGCAACAAATTCCGTTTTAAAGGAATTTGCAATCTCAGTATTCACTGATGGTTCTAAGACAGATACTGGCACTGGCTCGGGTATATTCTCTGATGACTTAGACATTTCGATGTCTCTCAGATTATCCAATTCGTGCACAGTCTTTCAAGCCGAAGTATATGCCATTAACGTGGCAGCGAAGCGAATACAGGAATTTCATTTCTGCGTTTCGAACATTGATATATATGTGGACAGCCTTGCAGCAATCAAGGAAGCGAGGACATTCTCACTACCTTCGTTACTGTATCCAATACTCTTGTTGAATGGGCGGTGAATGAGATAGAAAGCAGGTGGTCCTCAATCCCCACTTGTAGACTATCAAGAACTCTCTGGCCACTCCGGTCTCGGAGTAGAACTAGAGCATTACTTTCTCTTGATAGATCATCGATAAGGCTTCTAGTAGGCATAATCACAGGGCACTGTATGATCGGGCGTATGTCGGAACATATGGGTTACCCAGGGAATAGCTTTTGTAGAAGTTGTTTAGATGAGGAAGAAGAGGAATCCGTACAGCACTTGTTATGTGAATGTCCAGCACTGAAAGGGCGTAGACTGAGACACCTCGGTAGACAACTCTTCCATGATCTGGATTGTCTCAATGACATGCCACTTTCAAACCTGATTGGATTTGTTAGGAGTACGGGTTGGTTTCTGGATAGACCAACGGATAGTTTTTTGTTTATGGAAAGGGAGAGGAGTTTTCTTCTCAAATAGGGCATCACAATGCGCTTATTGGCCTCCGAGTGCAATCACGTAATTCATCAAGAATAAAAATTGAAAACGCCTTCTTAATGTCCTCAGACAATAGTAAACTGTGTTTTCTTTTAGATAAATTCTAACGAAGTTGACATTCCAGTTAATGAGTTAATGAATGAACTCAATACTTGGGCAGAAAAGCATGTTGCAAATTAGAAATTTTAGTTTAATCGTGTTTCCAAAATCTTGTTGCAATTATCTTCTCCAACAGTTTCGATAAAACAAGAATTAATGATATGGGTCGATATCATTCTGTTCCATTCGGATTTTTTTCCCGGCTTTCGTATAGGTGTTAACAGAGCAACCTTCCAATCATGTGGATACGTTCCACTTTTCAGAATGTTGTTATATAACCTAAAGATACGAGATTTGAGAGAGACTGAGAAATTTTTTATCATCGAATATGTTATTCGATCAGTAAATGGTGTTGTTCCCTTGACTTTCTGAAGCGCTTGATTCAGGTCATCCCAAGTAATTAATTCGGAAAGAAAAGTGTTGTGATTGAACATATCTCGCTCAATGTTTGCCATATATGCTAGTTTTCTTGATATGATGTTTTTATAATATATGTTATCAGATGAAACTGAACACCAAACTTGAGCAAATTTGTCAGCAATATCCATAGGGTTAGAGATAACAATGTTATTGTCAATCAAATTTGGAAAATTACACATTTTTTCTATTCTAATGCCTCTAATCCTAGACCACAAAGTTTTAGTGTCCTACATAGGGTTAAGGGTATTTAAGAAGTTATTCCATGGCGTTTAGCAATTCTAGATTCACGCTTTACTAAGGCACACAATCTTCTAAACTTTATAGCATTCTCTTGGCTTCGATGTCTCTTAAATAAATTGATTTTTTTTATCTGTGGTATAGTCTCGTTTGAAGATTTTCGAATAATTCTCTTAATTTGGGCTGCTTATTTGTTAATATTTAAAGACTCAGGGAATTCTTCCATAACACTATCCAACTTCTGCGAAAAAAGAGACCAGCTAGATTTATCATCCAAAAACCTTGAGCGGAAAAGTTTCTTGTATGTTTGTCTTTATAGGAAAATGGTCACCAATTTCAGGAGTACTTAAAGTCATCCAAAACAGAGACGTAGCTAAATCAGAACTGGCCATAGAGACACCAATATGAGTAAATGTATGTCGCGTGTTTTTTAGCGTGGGCGTGCCATCGTTTAGAATCACTAGACCAGAGTCATCTGCAAATTCTTCCCAGAGGGCACCACAGGATGAACGATAAAGGGTTATGTGAATTGAAATCTCCAACGAGTAGATGATGTTTACTATTAGAACTACTTATGGTGTTGACCATTTGAGTTGTTAAGGTAATATCAAACTCCTTATAAATATTGGTAATATGTGTGTTACTGCTACCTTTGATGGTTATTGTCTGGAACAAAAGATCACCGGACGATTTAATGTGCTGGGTTACGTAAAAGTGATTCTGAACTAAAAGCGCAGTTCCAGCTTTTGCATATTCATGAGGTTTGTTATGATGAAAAATGTTGTAACCAGGTTAATGAAAATATTTTAAATTTTTTGGTACAATGTGAGTTTCTTGCAGCGCAATAATTGTGTGTTTGTGTTTAGAAACTAAATTTTCTAGAGCGTATTTGTGAGTTATAAATCCTTGGATATTCCACTGTAGCACTGTGATGTTCAATCCAATATCCATTTTGATAGTTAAGAAAATAAATTATTCGACACTTTTATTTTTATCTTTCTTCTTAGGCGTTGTTTTCTTCAATGTTTTAGGTGTTATTAATGCATTCAAATCAGTAAATTTATCATAAAGACTACTACACGGTGTTAAGACTTCAGCACCTGTAGCTACATCAATTGGTGGTAGTTCACTGCTATCAAAATTGCTTGATGTTTCCATTATATTTTCAAATGATGACCATGATTGATACTGTACATTATTGTTAACTATATTTTTCGAGCTGTTTAATTCTTCTGTGTTGTTGTTATTTAAATTCGGGAATATTTCGGTTGTCAAATTAATGTTGTTATTGTTATTGGAAAGTTATTGTTCTGTAATGGCGGTGTCATTTTTTAAGGGAAGTAGATTGGTTTGAATTTGTGTTGTTAATATTGCTGTTAGAAATTAAAGAATTTGTGTTTTTGTCTTTATTAGAAGCTAAGAAAAGTGTATTATTGTTAGAAATAAGAGAAGTTGTGTCTGTGTTTCTGTCAATGAAATTTAAGAAATTTGCTTTGTTGGTTGATGCTTTTAAGTTACTGTTAGATGAGACGGCGTCATAACTGTAATCGTTAATTTTCTGATTTTCTGTTGTTGTAGCTGATATTTTATTTCGCACAATTTCCGAGAAAGTAGGATTTTTCTTAAATGGTTTAAGGGTATGAAGTGTTGGATTATCATTAAATATAGTCCAAGCCTCTCGTACTGTACATCTTTTATCAGCTTTGATCTTGCTGACTGACTTATGTTTCAAAAAAGAGGAGCAAGACGAGTCATTTGATGTGTGAGTTTCATTGTTGCAGTTAACACAAAATTTCCTAGTACATGGATCGTGCGGAGGAACAAACCCACAGATCCTACATAATTCAATATTCTTACATCTCTTTCTCGTGTGGCCTAGTCTTTGGCAATTAACACATCTCATTGGATTATTAATATGTTCATCAACACGTACTCTTTCCCATCCAAGCGTTAAGAATCTTGGACGACGTATGAGGTCAAAAGCAACAATAGCTGCACCTGTAGCTATGAAGATATCACTTTCTTTTCTAGGCAGTTTACGAATTTCAATTAATTTCTGATCTTGTAGTGATTGCAAAAGTTCCTCCTCCAAAATGTCTTTTATTTTTCTAGAAAAAATTCTTCTTCTTGTTGTACTGCAGAAGCAACTCAGTATCTTGGTATGTGGTCATCGTCGGGTGTAACACTAGGTAAAGGAGCAAAGTCGTCAGCTCTTAATCTCTTCATTTTAGTTGGTTTAGATTTATCATATGAAGGATCAAGATCCCTAAACCGATTGTGGTTGATGTGGTTAACACCGTTCATGTTGAAATCAAAAGCTCTTTTCACTTTCCTGAGATTTTTTTCCAACGTATATCAAACAAAAAAAATTTAAATTCAGCAAATAATTAATTTATATTAAGAACAACGGCAAAAGATAAGTTCAATAACTCAATAAAATATAAATTTTTATCACAATCACTCAACCGATCAAATACTGCGATGTTGACACGGCAAGTTTATTTATTTATTTATTTACTTATTTATTAATTTATTTATTTATTTTTTTATTTATTTATTTATTTATTTATTTATTTGTTTATTTATTTATTTATTTATTTATTTATTTATTTATTTATTTATTTATTTATTTATTTATTTATTTATTTATTTATTTATTTATTTATTTATTTATTTATTTATTTATTTATTTATTTATTTATTTATTTATTTATTTATTTATTTATTTATTTATTTATTTATTTATTTATTTATTTATTTATTTATTTATTTATTTATTTATTTATTTATTTATTTATTTATTTATTTATTTATTTATTTATTTATTTATTTATTTATTTATTTATTTATTTATTTATTTATTTATATTTGAATACTTAGTTCTAATTAATTCATATGTTATAAAATATTTTTTAATTGATGTTATTAATTAATCTAAACAATAATTATAATGACAAAAGATAATATTCACTTACAAAAAACAAATGACACGTTCACTTCAAAAATCAAAATATCACTGATCTCAATAAATTAATGTTGAAAAACAAGAACATATAACAATTATTATGTTCTTTTGTCATCATTTATTGATAATTTCATGTTTATTTACATATTTGTTGTTGTTTTTATAACTCAACTTTTTTATAACTTCAAGATTAAATGGCAATTTTGTTTTTGAAAAATGTAAACTATCTTCTAGAAGTGACTTCGGCGTGCACTTCTGGAAATTAAATGGCAATAGTAATGCATTTTGAAAATTTCGAATGCTCTTTTCATAATTGTCTAGAAGTCACTTAGAAGTGACGTCTGGAAGATTCGCAATAGTTTTATCTTCCAAATGTTTAAATGGTAAGTACCTGCAAAACAGTATTTATATCTTTGCTTCGGCTTGTAATGTTTTAAAAGACATAATTTTTAGAGCTTTAATAAGAACACATAGTTTTCTTGCAAAAATTTTAAATTTTTATGATTTAACAATTCACAAAAAATCAATAGCTAACCCTATACCTATAAACATAAAAATTTCGCAGCTCGTTAAAGTCAGCTTGCATATACATAGATTGGATACCTATTCCAATGTTCTGTCATAAATGAGGTGTGGATAGAACATAACCTAAAAAGTTATGGGCAAAATACTTGAAACACAGGGTGTCCGTTGTAGCTTCATTTCATACTTTTCTCCTGATATCTTTTAAACAAAAGTATGTACGATAAAGAAATTTTGTACAGATAGTTCGAAGGTCGATATAAACTTGGTCCGCCTACTTTACCACCCATATAAGGTGAAACGTCAACGAAATTTTTTACAAATAGTTCATGGACCAATGTAAATTCGGAATCCGTGGGAGTCTTTTGCTACATTTACTCCTATCGGACGCGTCGCCAGGTGGCGGAGAGGGGGAATTGGTTGTTAGGCACATGATATGTAAACTCTATCGAATGGTACATTCTGCCCCATTGCATGAGGGTATGTATCATGCGTATTATCTCCGACCCTAGGGCTTCATAGCCTCTCGCGCACCAAATAAATGCAGCACACTTTAAGGTCAAGGTGTTAGGCAGCAGTGCTGAGGACCTGAATGGTTAGTTGGTGCATAAACAAACTAACAGCTAACAGCTCCTCTCCAACGCCTATGGCACGGGTTGGTTGTAACTCTAGCCTAGTCCGCGCACGCCGTCACTGCGCGAGATGGTCTTTCACTTTACGGGCATACTCGTGGGACAAAATAGACAATTTTCAAAATATATCAAATCGGACATATGATGATGGACAGTCGCAGGGCGACAGGACTGAAATGAACAAGACAACGGACGACGATGATGTGATAATAGGGGCCAAACGCGACATTCTTCTTTAGGAGAGTCATCTGTTGGATCAGCTATCAGAGACGGATGAAATTCTGAGTATCTCGAGGGATTCCTTCACTGGGACCAGCGTCACAGAGAAATTTGGGAATCTTACTCAGTTCGCGCTCAGAGTCTAGAGAAGAATCTAAGTGTTAAGGCGAGCAAGAGCCTCTCTTATCTATATGCATAAGATAGCCAAGAGAGGCCCTTTGCTACTTACAGGCAAGTACAGGAGAACGTTAAAAGATTCGAACGGATCTACGGTCCTGTCTGTGCCTTTCTGGGAATGTCCTATCCTGAAGGATTGCATGAAGATACTGGCAACACTCCAGGAGAAAAGTCAACCGCATCAGTCCCTGCCGGAGCGAAAGGTACTGGTAGTGGCAACCCGGTCAAACCTGCAGTCCTAGTGAAACAGCAGGTACCGGCTGGCAAGCTAACAACTACCACTAAAAGGTTGGTCATACACCATCCAGCAAACCAGACAACTTACAAAAGGTTGTCAGAGATGCTAGGCCTGGAGATAATCAGCCATCGACGAGCAAGAAGACTGCATTTTTGAAGCCTGTCAGCTCCAGTAGTCGGGTTGTACGAGCCTCAGACATGCAGTCCTCGGAGCTAGATAGGTCTTTCATAGAGACATCTGCTAAGATTCCAATTGGGTCCTTTTTTAGGGCCATAAGGGAGTGGTCTCTGGACAACATGAATCGAGCCTGGAATTTCAGATCAGACTGCAGGGTTTCTAGAGCGTTATGGCCTAGTCTTAAACAGGCAGACTCCAAACATCTTCTATGTATGAGTCGTAGTATTCTTAGAGTCATAGTAGGTATGGTTACTGGTCACTTCTCAATAGGGAATGTGATGAGTAAGTGGGACATTGGCACGTCAGATTTTTGCAGAACGTGCGATGATGTAGAGAAGCTAGAGACAGTGGAACATATACTCTGTTACTGTGTAGGGCTTCAGCGTAATAGGTTGAAGTGGTTTGGAAGCCACACACTACATGAGGTAGATGATGTAACAGGTAAAGGACTTGTCAACCTCATAGGGTTTGTAATGGGAGTAAAATGGCTCAGGAGCAATCGCAACTGATTGATTGGATATAGGTTAAACTTTTCCCTTTTCTATTTCTTTATCATCTTTGTCTATTCTTCTTTTTCTACCTTAAAGGGATCATAATGGGTCGTTTGGCCTCTAGGTGAAGGCGAAATACGCCACCCTTTCCAACCTAACCTAATGTAAACTCGGAAACAAAAAATGGGCGTGATCCGCCCACTTTACCGCACACCTCCCATATAACGTAAAATTTGAAAAATTATAGATATAGATTCGGCAGAGCCGAATATAACATTCGCGCTTGTTATAGAAACATTTTTGTTTAATTTTAAATTTAAAAAACAAATTGTTAATTTTTTGTTGTTTGTTTTTATTTAAAAAACCAATCCAAACAATACAGGATTGGTTTTTTAAATAAAAAAAATATTTTTATTGAAATGATAATAGTTTTGTTCCTTGTTCTTGGAATATAATTATCTCAAAAAAGCTATTATTTTCCCAAGTACGCGTGCTCCCAATTTATAGTACGGGAACCATACTTATTTCTTCGGATAGACTGGTTAAATTGTCAAATAACAAAACTTAAAAATATTCAAATAAAAACTTTGAATTGAAATAACAAATTACTAACAAAAAGTTTCAAAAAATTAAAAACCATTCATATATGCTGAAAAATAAAATTACATTAATGTTTAAAATAGTTTGATGTTTTCTTTCTGGGTAAACAAATTATTATTTTTTTTTTTTTTTGTGTTCCCGTACTTTTGTACATTTTTGTAATCTTTGATCGAAAAAATTGCTTTTCTCATTTTACTTTACCCAAAAAGTAACAAACAAAAGAAACAAATCTAGTAAAAATGGGATATTAAGAAAAACTATGGTAGTATTTTACGTCATAATCCCCATAAATGTCTCAAGTTTAACATAGCTACAAATAAGAAAGTGAAACTACCTTATTTTTTGTATCATACTTATTATGAAAAAAATATTATTTTGCTTTATATTTATTGCCATTTTTATTTTAATTTCTATAATGATTTTACATATAAAATTTTTGTTAAAAAAGGAGAACATTCGTAGAAAAAATCTCATTCCTGAAGAAAAAAATGTAATTAGCTTATCCTGATGACAACAAAACATTTTAGAATATTGAATAAGTTATAGATGATGTGATATTAATTGTATTTGAACGGCTGCCAGCTATATCGCTAAAAGCAAATATAAAAAATCGCAGAGTAAAAATCCCATACTAAGTGATTTGGGTCATATTTCATATGAAAAATAATTCAAAATATTGGCGTGATTTTTCGTCACTTTTGGGAAATAATTCGTTTTTGTTTCTTTATATTTGGGCAATTTTTTGCTTTTATTTATTTTTTTATTTTTAGAACATGCATGAGAGAGTAAGGTAAAAAGTCATCAGTTTGAAATACGCCAGAGTTGAAAACCACTTCGTCCGACCGAATACTGTCTAGCAAATCGTTTTAATCTAAACCAGAATCTTACCCAGACCAAAGTTAAAACTATTTTCGTTTTGAATATGGCTGATTTTGTCCAGAAATTTTATCATATAATGGATTAATTTTTATTTATTTATTTTATTTATTTGTTTATTTATTTATTTATTTATTTATTTATTTATTTATTTATTTATTTATTTATTTATTTATTTATTTATTTATTTATTTATTTATTTATTTATTTATTTATTTATTTCATTTATTTATTTATTTATTTATTTATTTATTTATTTATTTATTTATTTATTTGTTTATTTGTTTGTTTGTTTATTTATTTATTTATTTATTTATTTATTTATTTATTTATTTATTTATTTATTTATTTATTTATTTATTTATTTATTTATTTATTTATTTATTTATTTATTTATTTATTTATTTATTTATTTATTTATTTATTTATTTATTTATTTATTTATTTATTTATTTATTTATTTATTTATTTATTTATTTATTTATTTATTTATTTATTTATTTATTTATTTATTTATTTATTTATTTATTTATTTATTTATTTATTTCTTTATTTCTTTATTTCTTTATTTATTTATTTATTTATTTATTTATTTATTTATTTATTTATTTATTTATTTATTTATTTATTTATTTATTTATTTATTTATTTATTTATTTATTTATTTATTTATTTATTTATTTATTTATTTATTTATTTATTTATTTATTTATTTATTTATTTATTTATTTATTTATTTATTTATTTATTTATTTATTTATTTATTTATTTATTTATTTATTTATTTATTTATTTATTTATTTATTTATTTATTTATTTATTTATTTCTTTATTTCTTTATTTCTTTATTTATTTATTTCTTTATTTATTTATTTATTTATTTATTTATTTATTTATTTATTTATTTATTTATTTATTTGTTTGTTTATTTATTTATTTATTTATTTATTTATTTATTTATTTATTTATTTATTTATTTATTTATTTATTTATTTATTTATTTATTTGTTTATTTGTTTGTTTGTTTATTTATTTATTTATTTATTTATTTATTTATTTATTTATTTATTTATTTATTTATTTATTTATTTATTTATTTATTTATTTATTTATTTATTTATTTCTTTATTTCTTTATTTCTTTATTTCTT
This sequence comes from Protophormia terraenovae, assembly GCA_951394005.1. Lineage (NCBI taxonomy): Eukaryota > Metazoa > Arthropoda > Insecta > Diptera > Calliphoridae > Protophormia > Protophormia terraenovae. The sequence goes on along the minus strand of OX596077.1, from coordinate 82,548,815 downwards.
TATTTCTTTATTTCTTTATTTCTTTATTTCTTTATTTATTTATTTATTTATTTATTTATTTATTTATTTATTTATTTATTTATTTATTTCTTTATTTCTTTATTTATTTATTTCTTTATTTATTTATTTCTTTATTTCTTTATTTCTTTATTTATTTATTTATTTATTTATTTATTTATTTATTTATTTATTTATTTATTTATTTATTTATTTATTTATTTATTTATTTATTTATTTATTTCTTTATTTCTTTATTTCTTTATTTCTTTATTTCTTTATTTCTTTATTTATTTATTTATTTATTTATTTATTTATTTATTTAATTCAATAGCCAATGAAATTACAATTTCTTATAGGCTAGCATACATATCAATATATGGATAAAAAATGTTGAATTGATTACACATACGTCGCATGGGATCAAAGTTGGCATAATTGGTTCGAAAGTATTTAATTTTTAAAGGAATAAAATTTCTACTTGAACGAATTGGGACTGCAAATTCTATCTTACGAAGCAGGAACTCGGAATTAATTGAACCATTTAATAGATTAATTACAAATTTTATATTCATATATTTTCTCCTATTTTCAAGAGAAGGGAGATCAATTAGCTGTAATCGACTTTTATATGAAGGTAAATTAATATTAGGATTCCATGGAAGATTACGAAGACAAAATAAGAGAAACTGTTTTTGGACTGATTCTATTTTCTTTACGTGAACTTCGTATTGAGGATCCCAGACCACGGAAGCATACTCCAGGATTGGTCTTACGAGAGATGTAAATAAATGCTTGGAAACGTAGGGATCATTAAATTCTTTTCCCCAGCGCTTGAGGAAACCTAGAACTCCTTTTGCCTTGTTAACAATTTGTAAAACATGGGAATTAAATGACAGTTTATAATCAAGCAAAACACCTAGATCAAGGAATTCGTCGACCGATTCAAGTTCATATTCATATTCATTTTGTATTTACAGAGTACTGGACTTCTTCTGTAGAACATCATGTGTTTGCATTTTCTTAAATTCAGATCCATTAGATTTATAATGCACCAGTCATAAAGGTTGTCAAGATCTAATTAATAGGAATCAGTAAAGCTATGGAACAGCTTTACATCATCAGCATACATTAATATTCTGGAATTCTTAATGCAGGCTGGTAAATCATTTATAAATATTAGGAATAATAAAGGACCATGATGACTACCTTGTGTTAGACCGGATAAAACGGAAATGTTTTTGGATTTACATTCTCGAAATAATACACATTTTTATCTATTTTTAAGATATATAGATATCCATTTAAGAAAAACAAGAGAAAATCCAAGTTTATTCAATTTGAACAATAGGAGATCGTGGTTTACTTTATCGAAAGCTTTACTGAAATCTGTATATATTGTGTCTGTCTGTAAGCCGGAATCAAATGCTGTTATTACTGAGGTTGTGAACTCCAAAAGGTTTGTAGTAGTGGAACATCCTTTTCTGAATCCATGCTGAAATGGGGAAAGATAATAAACGACTTGATGTGTAAGGATTTCAGTAACTATTTTTTCGAAAAGTTTTGGAATAACACTCAAGTTAGCAATACCTCTATAGTTGGAGATGTTGGATCTGCTTCCGGATTTAAACAAAGTTATAATATATGATTCTCTCCAGACTGCAGGAAAATAACCATTTACTATTGATAATTTGAATAAGTAAGTTATTGGAGATAAAAGAGAATAAAAAACACTTTATTAGAACGCAACTTGGAACACCATCAGGTCCACATTTGTCAGAATATTTAAGATTCTGTATGGCTGTTATTATCATTGACTTATCTAAAATTGGACAACTTATTAGGGATGCATTAGGAATTGGATAAGGATAATTGGAAAGTTAATGTAATTCTTTATTGGAGTATGCAAACTTAATAATGGAAAAACGGAGTGGTAATATTGAGGAAAAATATAAAACGGAGTTGTTTTATTTGACAAGTTTATCAATTTGACAAACAGAATTATAACAAATATATGTCAAAGGAACATACAAAAACAATTGCATGCAAAAATAAGTCTTAAATTAAGATTTATTATTGTTGTTGTACAAAACAATAAATAAAACAAATTTAATTACGACTTAATTATAAATCAAGTTCAATGAAATTTAATATTCACTATTTAAGATATATATGTATAATACTTATCTTATAGAAATTAATCAGAAAAACAATTATTGTTGGTTTTTTAAATTAAAAAAGTTTTACAGAATCGCAGCACAAGATTTTTCACAACCGAAACTTTACGAGGTTACCAGAAAGTCTTATAATGAAATGACCCAAAGCAAAATCCCCAACCAAATATAGAAAAATCACCCTCATTCATGAGGATGATTTTTCGTAAATATTTCGTCATTTTCTCAGGTGTTTGAGCAAATTTTTAATTTTTTTATTTTTGACAAATTTTTCACTTCATTTGCGTAATGTTTTCATTATTTGATTGTGGGATTTTGCTTTGGGTTATTTTGCTGGCAGCCTATGTAAACAATTTCATAACATGACAATTGAAAAATATTTTAGGTAAAACTTATCACACGTTATATCAAAAAAATTACAATCAGTTAAACATTTCATTAAATTTACATATTTTTCTACACTGCATAAATTATTTCAAATTGTAACAAAATACGCTAAGGAAGTTACAATGCACTTTTTAAGTTTAATTAAAACAATAGTAAGACCAAAATGTAATAATAGTTGTGTTCGCGTGCCTGGAGGGTAGTTCTCGTATTAGTATGCTAGCGAAATTATATATGAATGCACAATTTTTTTTTACCTTTTTATTGAAATTTCTAATGATGACATGCGATAAGAAGCGATCATTCGAACGCAACCAAGCGAGTTTTTACTTGTAAGCAAAGAAGCATTCGAATTATAATAAAAGTGTATAAATAAGAAAATATTGTATATACATATGTATATGCATTAGGGTGGCCCTCTTTTATATGGAAGAAAATAAAGGTTTTTAAATTTTCAGTCTCACCCCCTATAAATGTTCGAATGGCCCAAAAACAATAAAATACAAAGTTTCAGATTGATTGGAACAAATTTAGAGGTGGCTCAAAGCGATTGAAATATAAACAATTTTAGTTTTTTTGTTCTGTTCAACTATAAATAATTCATTAGAACTTAAATCTTCCTCGGTTTCATATTTTTCAATTCCTCAGTTTATTACCTTTCTAAAATGACCAAAATGAAAAAATTTAACAACTAATAATGTCATAGTTATTAAAATCAATTTACGTAAAATTTACGTAAGATTTCCCCAAAACTACAGGGAGAGAAACGAAATTCTGCGTATGGTTTCGACTTGGTATCTTATACGTCATGCCAAAATTTTTCGGTAATCACTTGTGATCTGCCTAAGATATTCACGATTAAAATTCACAAAAATCTCTTGTTTTACTTATAACTCTCCTACGTAGTTGGCTAGTTATATATTATATATTGTGAGGCCCTTTCGTAGTACCGAAAAATTGGTATTATTGAACAACGCATTTTTATGTTCCAATTCAAATAATTCACATAAAATATTTAGATTTTATTAATATTTTTTTTTTATAAAAAACTACATAACGAAACAAGATATAATTAATTTGTATTATTTTGAATTAATTTTTTGTACTTAAACAGGCATGAAAGAACATACTAATGTATGTACATATACATATAACAAAAAAAAAACAATTTACTTATTTAAAAAATCTGTCATTAAACATTGACCTTTATTACTTTTTAAACTGATTTCTACAGCCTTTTCATGAAGACTTCTCAATAATAGTATTTTCGAGGTTTCAATGTTGTTCTCAACAGCCCATTTAATACATGTGTCAAAGCAGTTTATTGCATCCGCATGTTTTACTTTTGTAGAGTTATTGTCAGGAACTAATAAAATATTATCCTCATCGACATCATCATCCAATTCAATTTCTTCACTTAGATCATCAAGATTCCATTCAAATAAATCAAGAAAATCAAATTGTGAATTTGGAAAATTTGCATGTAGTAAATTGAGCATTTTTGAAATTGCTCTTATCTCCTCACTGTCACGCACTACTGATAGTGGAATATCATCCTCGTCCTCAAAATTGTCATCGCCCAAAATTTTCTTCCAACATTTCTCTATGGAATCACTGGATACTTTTTCCCATTCTAAAGCAACCAATGAAACGGCTTCAAATAAAGTGGTTTGTTTGAGGGACGTTTCTAAATTTTCGTTGGAAGAAAAGATTTTTGACAGTAAACTGTTACGGTAATGCAGTTTTAAGAGCCTAATTGCATTCTGGTCCATGGGTTGTATTAGTAGAGTTACATTGGGGGGCATATACATTACCCAAATCTGTCCATCTTTAGTTTCATGAACCAGTTCATCTGCCGGTGGATGACTTGAAGCGTTGTCTAATATTTAAAGAGCCTTAATTGGCAGTTTTTTTTTTTTCTTTTAAAAATTTCTCTACCTGTAAATATATTTTGAATTTTTTTAAATCATTAATAACATTAAAACAATTTACTAAAACTTACTTCTGGAATAAATTTATCAAAAAAAAAAAAATTTTTTTGAACAGAGCTGCATTCATCTAAGCAGATTTAGAGTTTCCGTACTCAACAGGAAGAATTTTGTTCCGCAAAGATCTCGGTTTTTGAGCTTTTCCTATTACAAAAAATTTAATTTTCTTAGTTCCTGCAGCATTAGCACTCATTAAAAATGTTAATCTCTCCTTTGAAAATTTTCTACATGGAGCAGATTGTGAACATATGTTTTGTTTGGCAACATTTTCCAGTAGAGACCGGATTCATCCGCATTAAAAATTGCCTCGTTTGATAGCCCATGCTCCATAATAGTAGACGCTAACTTATTAACGAATAGCGCAACAAGTTCTTTAAAAAAAGATAATTTCTCACCAGACTCTTTTAACAATCGTATTCCATAACGCTTTTTAAATTTTGTTAGCCAACCATCACTGGCACAAAACTGACCATTGTAGAATTCTTTGTGCAGCTCCACAGCTTTGCATTTTAATTGTTCTCCACCGACTGTGATATGGAATTTTCTTTATGCTAAAAACCACTCGTAAAGTGCATCCTCCATTTTTTTTTTTAAATTCACCACTTGTAACGAACTCATGGAATTATCCAGCAGTTGCGTTTTTTGTTTAATGATTGTACATATTGTGGATTTGAATAATCCATATTTATTTGAAATTTCAAACAACGATGTTTTATTTTCGTGGTCTGCTATAATTTTTAATTTATCTTGCAAAAAAATTGTCTTTTTTACATCGTTTTACTTGCAACATTTTGACATTTAAAAACACAAAACACTTTTAAAAATAAAAAAAAAAAAAACTTCACAATAACTTCGCTAAACGTGGATGACTGCGAAAGAATGAATTAAAAACATAATAAAAACTTCATTCATACGTAAATAAAACAAAAATTCTTATAACAAACCCCATTCGCACTATCGAATAGAAAAAAATACATATCTACTCGTACTATAGAGTAGTCAATGCAAAAATTTTGCCATTCGTATTTTTGGAAATTCGTAATAAAGAGCGTTCGAACTACTGGACGTCCACTATATTGTGGGGAACTCAACAAGATATAAACCCAGAAAATTGTATTTATAAAAAATTTTTAATGAAAAAAAAATTTTTAAAAGTCATCATTTTTAAGATTTTGATCGCTTTGAGCCACCTTTAAATTTTTTTCAATCATTTAAAGCTTGGTATGACTTAGTTTTCCGACTATTCGAACACTTCCAGGGGGTGAAAACCAAAATCTGGACACTTTTTGTAATGAGGGCCACCCTAATATGCATATCTGTGGCCAAAAAGAAAAACTACATATTTTAATTTTTAGAATTATTTTACAGAAATCATCCCTTTACTTTAGGAGATAATAGTCTGTTATCATGTTTAGTTTTTTCGAAATGCTTTTTTTTTTTTTTTTTTTTTTTTAAACATAAATTTTATTTTTATAATAATTTGGAAAAAATGTATAACATTGTAAAATATTCACAATATTTGTTACAAATAAATTATTTTTATATTTAATTTATATATTTTTTTAAATAAAATAGATTCAACTCATTTTGTACTCTTTATAATATGATTTTTAGTTACTTGAAATTAATTTGAAATAAAATATTTTAAATATTATCTTATTTGTTAACAAGTCAGATAAAAAAAATGTCGGAAGAAGTATTCGAATATGCATTTACAAAATTTAAATCAAATTTCTTCTTCAACTAAATTGAAAATATATTTTATTTCTTTAGCTTGGATACATACAATTACTCTTTATTTTATATTTTCTATTTTAAAAATGAAATAAAAACTGTTTCAAAACCTTTAATTTTTTTATTCATAGAAAATTTTTAAATATTTTTATTCAACATAAATTTGTTTGAATAGTTTTAATTTTTTTTTTTTTTTTTTTTTTTGAAAAAGAAAAATAAGTAGGTTGGGGTTCACATACAGCAATTTTTCTTGCCGCAATTCTGAGTTTTTAGGAGACAGAGGAGAAGGAAATACTAAACTTTTACATTCTTTTTGCATCTCCCGACTACGAAGTCAGAATTGCGGCAAGAAAAATTGCTGTGTGTGAACTCCGACTAATATTTGAAAATATTATATAGTTTTTTTTTTTTTTTTTAAACAAGCCTTTTGAGGCTGAATAAATTTATTTCTTTGAAGTTTTTGTTGAATAAAATTATCGAAATATTTGTATGTGTTCTGGCTTTCAATTGCACAAGAGTAAATGTGAAAACTAACGAATTCACATTTTCTTGATGTTGTTAAAAAATGACTTAAAATTAAACTTTGTAATGTTGTTTATTAAAATTGATATTTCTTTGAACAATTTAGCATCTTTAAATAATTAAAAAGTGATTTTTAAAACAATACAACAAAACTAGGGGGTGTTTTTTAAAAATCCTTTTTTTTATTTTCTGAAAGATTGTAATGTCACCAACACACTAATTTCGAACTTAATAGTGATGACATACTCATAGCAGACTGTTCATTTAAACATTATTATATTATAATTAAGTCCAGAAATAAGCAAGTTACAAACAGTGAACAAATATCAAAATAAATATTTTTTCTTAATATTATTTAATAAAAAGAATATATATATATATATATATATATATATATATATATATATATATATATATATATATATATATATATATATATATATATATATATATATATATATATATATATATATATATATATATATATATATATATATATATATATATATATATATATATATATATATATATATATATAATACATAAATATATATACATATATATATATATACTTTTTACGTTTGCCTTTATGAAACCGACCTTCAACCTGAATTATTTTTTTAAATTCTGACTTTTTTTTAACAACTTTTGATGCAATTATGTTAACAACACTTTTTACAGTAACAGAAAAAAATTCAAGACCTGAAACGGTTCCATGTGGTACCGGCAAGCACCCAAAGTCAAAAATTCCAAAAACTAACAAGTTTTTTTATTTCTTTTTATTGCTCTAGTCGCGGATTTAACATAAGTGTTCAGTTCTTCTAATGTAGACTATAAACACTTTTAGAAAAGGACCAGCATGAATTTAGTTAGCGTGCAATTAACCAGTGTCAAATTTTGTTGTGCAAAAGTCGTGAAACCAAATTTTAAAAAATTGTTAAATTTTGCAGTTTTTTCACTGGGGATTTTACACCGTTTCGGATATTTCAAAATTCAAAACAGAGCCCAATAGCTCTAGAAATTATGCATCATTTGATATATATCTCGTTAACGTGCCCTCTACAGAAATTCTGAAAGAGGTACCCAAACTTGGAGAGAACATCACTAAAAACTGAATTTTGCAAATTTTATAAGAAGGTTTAATAATTATTAAACCGCTAATATATGCACACATGCTTAACTTATCGCGATATTTTTAGTTTGTATTTTAGACACAGCATTGTAGAGTACATAAATGCAATAATTTTTGATTTAAGACTATAAATATAATTTTGGAAATTTTTTTATAAATTTTTATCTTAAACCGCCATAACATTGATGCCGTTCGGTAAAAGTCATTCACGCGAACAGATCTGTGTTCCACTAGAGCCAAGGAATATTGGTACTAAATATCGTTGATGTGCCATCTAAAAATTTTCGACATTTTTTTTAACATTAAAAGTAAACGAGTTTGAAGAATTTCCCATATATACAAATGGAAAACTTTAAAATATTTAAACGAGAGAAAAGGATATAGTCGGTCAAGCCCGACCATATGATACCCTACACCATTGTGTACATTATAATTCGGGGAAGGGGTCTTAACTTGGAGTCAGATGTGGACCGATACTCATAAGTGTAAAATAAAACATACGAATACAAAATATTACGTTGATGCTGACATTTATATGAATTTATTCACTTTTGGGTGATTCCCGAAAGAGGGCCTTATATGGGAGCTATGGTAAATTATGGACCGATCTTTGTAAAATTTGGCACTATCATTTATGTTCATATAAAACTTATTTGTGTCAAATATTAACTTGATACTAACATTTTAATGGGATTTATGCCCGTTAAAGTGATTTTCTGAAAAGGGGTTATATGGGAGCTATGGTTAATTATGGACCGATCTTTTTAAAAATCAGCACACTTATTTAGACTTATATAAAACTTATGTGTTCCAAATTTCATTAAAATATTGCTATATTTAAGGGATTTATGATCGTTAAACCCTTTTCCGGGAGGACATTTGTATGGGGGCTAGGTGAAATAATGGACCGATCATAACCAATTTCAATAGGCTTCGTCCCTAAACTATAAGAAACCTGTGTACCAAATTTCATTCATTTTGATTCAAAATTGCGACCTGTAGTTTGATTACAAGGTTTACATGAACGGACAGACGGACGGACGGACGGACATCGTTAAATCGACTCAGAAAGTGATTCTAAGCCGATTGGTATAAATTAAGGTGGGTCTTAGACCAATATTTTTGGGTGTTACAAACATCAGCACAAACGCATAATACCTTCCCCACCTATGGTGGTGTAGGGTATAAAAATAGCTGTGTAACCTAATACAACGTGTCATCACTGCTACTAAATAACAAACATATGTTTTTTGACAAGTTGTTTATTTCTTTGACAAGTGCACCTTAGGATTTTTTCAAAAAGATCTCGCTTTAAAAAAATATATTTTTGATTCAAGTTTTGATAAACTAAACCCAAGAAATATGTAAGACAATGTTTAAATGTAATACATTCCATGTAAATAAACAAATTAATTTTTAGGTGAATGCGAAAAAATGTAAAGCAAGAAAAAATCCTTGTGCAATTCATGAAAGACCATACCGATTTGGCACATGGGTTTTCTAAGAAGGAAAGGGTATCTCAAGAGGAACTCTGGAATACATTAAAAACTGCTTAACGCTGCCGGACCCCCAACAAAAAACAGCGATCTAGAAAAAAGTAATTTTAAAAATAAAACAAGCGCGAATGTTATATTCGGCTCGGCCGAATCTATATACCCACAGTAACATCAACTTTTTCAAATTTTACGTTATATGGGAGGTGGGCGGTAAAGTGGACGGACCACGCCCATTTTTTGTTTTCGAGTTTAAATTCGTCCTTGAACTATTTGCACAAAATTTCGGTGACGTTTCACCTTATATGGGAGGTGGGCGGTAAAGTATAAAATTAACCCTAGGATTACTATCTTGGTCTGGTCAGACCAAATTTGACTTTGGAGTTCAATATCTTTTATTTTAAGTAGAAAATCAAAAAAGGATGATCATGATATCTATAACTGATATTTACCGAATCGAATGAAATCAGTTTTGTGTCGATTGGAGTACGATAACTAGGAAATTTTTGGGTTTAAAGAAAAAGTACGCTAGGTTGACCTTTTGGTCTGGATAGACCACAATGTGTTTTCTCTTTGTAAACATGTTGCTTTTTAATTATCTACATACAATCATTCTAAAAACAATCATAATATGTTGTTGAAAGTATAAAATGCCTGAATAAAACTGAATTTACCCAAACTTGTGAGTACACGCAAAGAAAAAACATGGTTGGTCAAACCATAATCGGTAACTATCATTAATGTTTAGGTTTATGATTCCCTCAATCATATCAGTTATTATACCCTTTTGTGAACATAATATTGTCCTATCCAATATTAATATAATATGGACCTCATATATAATATGGACCTCATAATTTATATGTGATAGTCCTCACAACCATACTGCATAAATATAACATGATCCCTATATTAAATATTATAATACCCCCAATCATAATACTATGCACACGGTTAAAATGTATTTTTATTTATTATTATTATTTTTTAATTTAAATTTTGTGAATAGAAAATAATTAAAAAACAAATACGACAGCCTTCACTGGACGATTTCGTTCAAGAAAATTCATCTTCACATTCACACACCTAAAAGAAAATTGTAGAAATACATTTTTTTATTATTATTTTTATATTTGACCGCACTGAATTATTGATATTTATTGTACTTACCGAAAAATATTTCCAATTTGAAATTTGGCCATTGATGAATTGCTCCGTCAGCACTCGTTATTAAAAAATAATAATAAAGTTTTTTAATAAAAATTTTGTGAACTTTTTTAAACGTTTTTCTTCACTTTGCGTCCGTCACATTTAAGATTTCATTACTGAATGAGTAAATTATTTCGAAAGAGAGATAACAATAAAGACGAGCATATTATTGTCACCCCTCGCATTAAAATATTACATACAAATATTTCATTGAAATAATATGTTACTAGGAAACATATTATTCTTTTAGTACACCGACTTTATATTATTACAAAGCATCATATGTTAAAATGATCAGAACAAAAAATAATCGATTCAGCTTAGTCTAAAACACAATAATTTGATTGTGTTAGCCATATAAACTACTTAGGAACATCACTTGATTTCCGCGAGCATTTCGAAATCATGTTTTTTCTTTGCGTGTAAATGTTCATCATTCATGAACGACAATTAAGTTACAGAAAAATTGGATATTTCCTAAAAAAAATTTGTTTTTGATGCAAAAAAAAATGTGGTCTGGGCGTTATTAAATGCCATAAAAAGAACTTTCCAGATTTTAACGCCTTACAGTAACTAAAAAGGAAAAGGATGAAGTGGGAATGATGTCTAGTCTTTGAAATCGAGATAATGAGCAACTGTCATTTCCATACAGAGGGTGACAAAACGTTAGACGCAGGAAATACTAGATATTCAGCAATTAAGTAAATCTGATATCCAAATGTACTAATTGGAACTAATTAAAACTCTCACATTACTATAAAAAAAAGTTACCAACCAGACAATTTCCACCGAGTACTATAAATATTTTTAAAAGAATATTTACTCCAGAAGTGCTTAATATTATTGTTCAAGATATTAAAAATAAATTGCAATAGGTACCTTGAATAATAAACAACCAATGGGATAGGTTTAGTCGATCAAAGTTTATATAACTTCGATATTGATAAGGTGAAAATGTCAATAAGATACTTCACTACATTGCTATTTTTTCCGATCTGACAATTCAAACACTTACCCAAAGCATCAATAATTTAGAAAATTAGCTACCGTAGAGGAGTAATTCTCATTAAAAACTTGGAGTCATCATATATCCCTGTCGTAAATTTGTACGTGAATAAATAGCTCTATTCTTATCTTGTACGTACATGTTTCCAAATATACATTCCGCCAGAATTAGCTAAATATGACACAAAAAATACTATACAAAGACAAATTATCTTCTTAGACGAGGAAATATTGAAAATTAGTTGTAATTAAATACTGAAAATTAATCACAAAATAATTCTTCGATGTAAAAAATTAGACATTACTACCAACTTATGACATTGTAAATAAGCAAGTTCATGTTTTCTATGATTGCCAAGCAGAGTAATATTAGATAAACATTATTTTCAATAAAAATAGCAATATTTATCCACTTTCTATACATATCATTTATAAATAAACCTAAAATTGCGTTTTATTTAAAAAAGTGCAAATTGTTGAGATTTTTCATCTATTTTTGTTTTCATCGCAATAGTTATTATACGTCTAGCGAATCATTTCCACGTTATATTAACATGTATAACTTATATTAACCACTATCCACAAAATCAAGACAAGAGTGCTACTATAAATTGTTCCTAGGGTCACATTTCACCTATAACCGTTCTGTGATCTGGCCAGACCAAGAGGATAACTTAGCGCTCATAATGTTACCAGTTATCCTAGGGTTAAGCTACAACGAACACCCTTTGTTTCTAGTATTTTGTTCATAACTTTTTTGTTTATTTGCTCATTTTCAATACCAAACAAACTTTATATAAGATAAATATTTGACCCAATTTCGTCCCCCTAGGTTGTCCCGTTTCTGCTTTCAACAGACGGACAAACGGACGGACATAGCTAGATCGACTCAGAATCTAACCAGGACCTAGAAAATATATAAAAAAAGTAAACAAAAGAAGAAGAAAAACCACATAATTATGATAAGCTACCCTTGTGCCCTTTAGATGTTATCACGACACTTGACAACACCATGATCCTAAATATCCACAAATTATATACCATGATCACAAACTATTGATCTACTTACTCGATCACTTAAAAATCAATTTTTGTTGTTGTTATTCTTTGCATGTTGTTATTCTCATGACAAACAGACGTATATTTTTTTCGCTCCGCGATTTTATAAATTTTAATCGAGAATCGGTGAAAATATAATGCGCAATTGGACGTTAAACAAATAATTGTATTACTAGTGTTAATATACATTAAATATAATATATTAAACATTAAAAGAAAACAAATTAAATTATATTTTAAATAAATAAACAAACAAAACAAAATTTGAGATAAAAAAGTGTTATAATCATCAGTTATACATAATTTAAGAGTCTATGAGTTCTCATGATGAGAGAAGACTCAGAATAAACGGCATAAATGCGTATATATTTCTCAACGGGGAGAGTATAAAAAATAAAAATATTTGTGATCCACAATACAACAAAAATTATTTAACCCTAAAACCACTTGAGAGAGCTCGCTCTTGTTCCCCCGTAATTCAGTTACACGAAGAAAACACACAAACAATATCACCAACTAAAAATTGTTTAGAACAAAACATAAAAGAAAATATGAAAAAACAAAATATAACAACAACCATGGATTTAAAAACAACACATTCAATGCCGGTTAATACACAAGCTTGTAATCCACTACCAACAATAACTAGTGAGAGTTTGAAATTATTTAACCCTTCCAGCAGCGCAGATAAAAATGATGGTACACATAAAGGTGGTATCCCGAAGAATAAGATAAGTACTACAAAATCTGAAATTCCAACAGGTATGCTTAGATATGTACATAAGTATTAATAAAAGGAATTTAAGCCCCCAGAAAAGTTTGACTTCTGCTAAAAAACAAAAGGTAATTAATAAACCCTTGATGAGTAACCGTTTTGCTCTCTCGAGTGATGATATGGAAACTAATCATACAAAAGATGATAATTCTAATAAAAAATCATCTAAATCCCCACCAATATATCTTCGTGAGCCTAGCTCCAATAATTTAGTTAAGTCATTTATTGAGCTTATTGGAAAAAACAATTTTCATATTGTTCCAATCAGAAAAGGTGGCGTTCAAGAGACAAAATTTGTTGTATACACTGAGGATTGTTATAGAAAAATCTCACTTTATTTAAATGATTGTAAAAAAAACTTTTATACATACCAACTTAAAAGTAGTAAATGTTTGACAGTTGTCATTAAAGGAATAGAGTCTAGTGTTGAACCAGTTGAAATCAAGGAGGCCCTGGAAGAATTGGGCTATCAAATAAAAGTAGTGGTAAATATTTTTAATAAAGACAAAATTCCAACCAATGTTTAGAGTTGAATTGGAGCCGAACGAGGAGAAACTAAAGAAGAATGAAACGCATCCTATATATTCTTTGCGATACCTACTGAATCGCAGAGTTACTGTAGAGGAACCCCGTAAGAGAAAGGAGCCTGTACAATGCGGCAACTGCCAAGAGTTCGGTCACACTAAAAATTATTGCACCCTACGAACGGCTTGTGTAGCATGCGGATATCTGCACTCGTCTTCACAATGTGATATTGTGAAGAAAGGTCTCAAAAGAAAATGTGGCAACTGCGGTGGTGATCATTCAGCCAATTACCGCGGGTGCCCAGTGTATAAGGAGTTATTGAAAAGATTAAGAGAGAATCAGAAGTTAAAAAGAAATGGAATTGTCGATCTAGCACCTGTTAATACAGTTACTAATCAGATGAATTCTAGAGTTGGCGTTAGTAATGAGGGTATGGCTTCAGTTAAGCCAAATTTGACAATTAATCAAACGAGCATGGCCAATCCTGGAAATATTTCCTATGCCAACGTTTTAAGAAAGAATTACCAACAACCTAATGTCCCCCAAAACTCGGGAGGGTTAGAAACTTTAATGCAAGCTCTAACGCAGACAGTTACCTCTCTAAATCAAAATATGACCAACTTTATGTCATCCATGCAAAAAAAAATACAAGAGTTTCTAAGAGCGCAGAACCAAATGATTCAAATCCTCTTAACGAGAAAATGAGTTATTTGAGAGTATGTTTCTGTAATGCAAATGGTTTAAACCACATAAAACGGAAATTTCATACTTCATGAAGAATCAAAATATTGATGTGATGTTAGTCTCCGAGACTCATCTCACCAACAGATACAATTTTTATATTTCAGGTTATTCATTTCATTCTACTAATCATCCGGATGGAAAAGCACATGGTGGTACTGGTATACTAATTAGAAATCGAATTCGACATTATGGCCTAGATGAATCCTCAAAAGATTACTTGCAGGCAACATCTATTCACCTTGAATGTTTCTCAGGTGATTTAACCCTAAGCTCGGTTTATTGCCCACCAAGATTTTCAATGACTAAAGAAAAATTTTAAGAATTCTTTAATACTCTAGGAGATCGTTTCCTGGCATGTGGCGATTATAATGCAAAACACACGTACTGGGGTTCAAGATTAATAAATCCTAGAGGTAGACAGCTTTATAAGGTACTAGTTGATCGCAAAAATGGAATTGATTTCGTGTCCCCTGGACATCCAACGTACTGGCCGGCAGATCCTAGAAAAATTCCTGACCTCATAGACTTTGCCATATCTAAAAATATAAACCGAAATTCAATAATTACTGAAATTTCTTATGATTTAACTTCTGATCATTCTCCTATAATAGTAATATACTATGGAAGGACTAACTTACGAAATTATACTACGAATACATTCTATAAAACAAATTGGTTGAAATATAAAAAATACATAAGTAGTCATATCCACACGAATCCAAATGTTCAGTGTGAGGAAGATATTAATGAATGCGTCAATGACTTTACGTCACTACTTACGTCAGCAATGGAACATTCTAATAGTCAAAATTGTATAAAAGACGATAAGATTACTTCCAATACTGAAATTGAAAAACTCCTCCGTGAAAAAAGAAAATTCAGAAGAGAATGGCAACAAACTAGATCACCAGCTGCAAAGCTGAGGCTGTCCATAGCCAGCAAAAAATTAAAAAGAAGCCTTCAATTAGAAGAGGATCGCACAGTGTTCGATTTTCAAATTTAGCTGGCCAAAACCCCAAAAATTAACTTTAAAGGAGGAAAAAAAATTATATTCGGGTATTTTATCAGCTGGGGTCCAACTTTTGATTGTTTTGAGAATTAGGGATACTCCTTTAATAGAAACTAAAAAAAATTTTTTGCCCGATACACCATCCTTCTAAGTGGAACAAAAAATTTAATACCATTTTATTTGTAAGTTGCTTTTAAAGAATGTATGTTTTAAATGAATACTTTTGTTTAAGTTGTGAGCTTACAAGATCGTGGGTGAGTAATTCCATCTAGCAATTAACCGTTATATAGTGGAACTTTTCTTTACTAGAAAAGGAACTTATTTTTGTTTAAGATGTCACAAAAGTAATTCTTTATTTATAGAACGATTTACAAGAATTCAAAAATTCAAAAAAAAAAAAAAATAGTCGGAGCCAGGAGTTGCCATCACAACCATCCGAATGCTAGCTAATTGCTCTACCCACTATACCACTGCAGTGTACTGCCTAGTTATTTTAAAGTACATCAATGGTTTTCACAAAGAAGTCCCGTTTTCTTTTCTTTTTTTCTAAAAATAAAAATTTGCATATTATTTTATTGTTTATTTTTAGACTTTACTAATTACAACGTAAGTTATTAATAATATCATTAATTCTAGCTTTGTAAGCGAAGTTTTGGTTTAGGTAAATAAATTTATGCTGTATTGTTTTTGGAAAATGTAATAATGCAATATATTTTTAATTTTTTATTCTGTTTTGTGTAAATTAAACTGCATTTTAAACAGAAACTTTTAAGTGTGTCCTCTGATTATTTTTTTTTAATTGTAATGAATTCGGTTAATATTTCTCGGATGGAACTTTTTGACGTATGGCTATCTAGTGTTAAAAATGAACGTTTTGATCGTTTAATTGACTTTATTTCATCTAATTTGGTGAGCGGCTCAACAACAAAAATACAGTTTGATAAATTAAAATCTTTTTGTTTGAATATGTGCAGCGAGTTTCAGAAAAGATGGACAAAAGCTAAAAGAACAAAACCCCGATTCCTACATGACAATAACGATTGGCTAGCAGTTTTAATAGATTATTCTAGTTTTACAGTAAATACTGCAAAAGACGATCATAAGGTGGGCAGATTGTAGCCAAAGAAGCAAGAGAAGAAAAGTAAAAGAATTAACTCATTCAGTAGGTGCCGAACAAATGGTGATGGCGATTAAAACACATCTGCATTCCTCTGGAAAACGCTGTTCAGTTAAATTGATGGAAGAGTTAGCTTTGTCGTCACCAGAAAGGGGTAAAGCCATAAAGAAGTTAAGGTCAACAATTGAGGTAACAAATGGTCTTTCAGCGGATGAAGCTTTAGCTATGATTTTGGATTTAGATTTATCCTCAAACAAGTGTCGAATGTTAAAACAACATACAATGAGTTATAATCGATCCTTATACCCTTCTTATGAATTAGTTAAGAGGTCAAAAGAACTATGCTACCCAAAAAAATAGCAGTAACAGAATCTTATGCTGAAATTAAATTACAATCCCTAATAGACCACACGATTTTAAGACTATATTCAAGTTATAGTGATTTTATAAAAATCACATAAGTACATATACGGAAATTTTCGCTTTATTCAAATGGGGATGCGATGGATCTAATCAAAGTCTTTATAAGCAAAAATGGATACAAGAAGGTAGTAGTGATGAAAATTTGTTTAGTATTTCTCTTGTACTAGTACAAATACATTTAATTAATAAAAATGAAGAGAAAATTATAATTTATGAAAACAAAATGCCCAACTCCTCTCGCTATGTCGTCCTATAAAATTAATCTTTGCAAAAGAGACAACAGACTTGATAAAAAAAAAAGAAGTACAAGGTATTAAGGACCAAATAGCAAAACTAGTTGCTACTGAGGTTAATATTGTCGTGAACAATATCCAAAATACTGTTTATATAAAACCGAAATTAATTTTATGCATGATTGATGGAAAAGTTTGTTCTGCTTTATCGAATTACAATTCGTCACAAATATGTTATGTATGTGGAGCTAAGCCTTCCGAAATGAATAACTCTTCAGCCCTGTTACAAAAAACCTTAGACCCTGGAGTTTTGGAATTTGGCTTGTCGCCTCTACATTCCTGGATACGATTCATGGAATGTTTATTACATATAGCTTACAGGATAGGTATAAAAATGTGGCAAGTTAGAGGTGAAGATAACAAAGTAAAAGTTTTACAAAAAAAAAATTATTCAAGACGAATTTAGATCAAAAATGGGGTTATTGATAGACATGCCTAAACAGATATCGGGAAATACTAACGATGGCAATACACCCAGGCGATTTTTTAGAAATGCGTTTAGAACTTATTAAACGTTTTCATGTTATATTGGAATGCTTAGCATCCGGGTATACTATAAACGTGGAAGCATTCGAAAGTTATACATTTGAAACAAGAAATCTTTATTTGAAACTATATCCCTGGTATTACATGCCTGTCAGTGTTCACAAAGTTCTTTGGAAAGAAAAGCTATAATTGAACATTGCATCCTTCCTATTGGTCAATTATCTGAAGAAGCTCAAGAATCCAGGAATAAAAACAATAGACGTTATAGACTGCAGTTCACGCAGAAAACTTCACGGACCGAGACTAATGCAGATTTAATAAAAAGGCTATTAATATCATCAGATCCTTATATTTGCAGCTTCAGGAAAACTCCACCAGTTAAAAAACGAACTTTAACGCCAGATATTTTGAAACTACTAAAAAAACGCATGTTATAATATACAAGAGTCTGATAGTGAAAATGACAGTGATATTGGTGCAGATTCCACATGATTTTGTTTTTTTTTTTTTTTTTACTAAACATTTTTATACTTTCATTAAAAAATTATGATGAATTATGTAATCTTTATTATGTATTTTTAATTAAACTTATTTTCAAATGAAAAAGAATTATAAAAGAAACTATTTTTAAATTTTGACTATTTTTCATAATTGGGTACCTACCGCGTGGCGGTAGGCGGATTTGTATAATTTTTTGTCCAATAATTCTTCAATATGTAAGTAATCACTATGCCAAAAATCACTTTTGTACGATTTATAATTTTTGTGTAATTAATTTTGGCCACCTAAATTTGAAAATCGAACACTGTGGATCGCCAAAGTAGAAAATATATTGAAAGCTTAACGAATAATAAACATACCAATTATTCAATTTGGAAGGCAGCGAAGGATATTAAACCACTGGTAGAGGTACAAAGTCCTTTAAGGAAGACTGACGGTACCTGGGCCCGTAGTGCAGAAGATAAGGCCAATTTATTTGCATGCTACTTAAGCACAGTCTTTCAACCCAATCCCCAAACAAATGATTTTGTATTAAGAGAGACACTTGACACTACACTAAATTATGATGACATAATTGATGTTAGCCCAGAGGACATTGATACAATCATTAAAGAAAATATAAATATTAGAAAATCAACTAAAAAACTACCGCATGTGGCAATAATTGTGTTATCAATTATTTTCAACGCGATCTTTAAACTAGGAGTCTTTCAAAAAATTTGGAAAACTTCTATGATTAAAATGATACCAAAGCCAGGAAAGGATTCTACAATAGCATCTTCTTATAGACCCATTAGTTTACTCTCTTGCTTGTCAAAGCTGTTCGAAAAAGTATTTCAAAAGAAAATTCTACCATTCTTGAACGATGGAAATATCGTCCCAGTTCACCAGTTTGGTTTTCGTGAAAACACGGAACCATAGAACAAGTGAATCGTCTAACTGGAGAGATAAGGAAATGTTTCGAATTAAAGAAGTATTGTTCAGCTATTTTCTTAGATGTCGCACAAGCATTCGACAAAGTTTGGCACAAGGGCCTAATCTTTAAAATTAAATGTTTACTACCACCATGTACCCAAAAATTGCTGGAGTCCTATCTATCTGACCGTATATTTAGCGTAAAGTATAATGACTTTGTGACAGAAGAATTTGAAATAAAAGCCGGTGTTCCACAGGGAAGTGTTCTTGGACCTACCCTATATTTAATCTACACCTCTGATTTACCTATATGTGATGAACTGACTATTTCAACATTTGCTGATGATATTGCAATACTCAGTTCTCAATGAAAACCCACAAATAGCATCTAGCCAACTAGATATTTATCTCCCACGTGTGGAGACATGGTTGAAAAACTGGCGTATTCGCGTAAATGAAGTGAAAAGTAACCATGTTACATTCACCTGTGAAGAGGAAATTGTCCTCCAGTTACATTTAATGATATAAATATACCCCAGTCAGATCATGTTACATACCTTGGTATTCACTTACTTGGCGTCGTCATATAGAAGCCAAGAGACTTCATATGAAGTTAAAAGCTTCTAGTCTTCACTGGTTAATAAACAGTCATTCAAAACTAAGCCTTGACAATAAAGTCATCCTGTATAAAACCGTTTTAAAGCCAATTTGGACATACGGCATCCAACTATGGGGAACAGCCAGTAATACGAGCATTGATATTATACAGAGGGCCCAATCAAAAATTCTTAGAACCATGACGGGTGCGCCATGGTGCATAAGAAATGAG
The DNA here is from genome assembly GCA_951394005.1 of Protophormia terraenovae. NCBI lineage: Eukaryota > Metazoa > Arthropoda > Insecta > Diptera > Calliphoridae > Protophormia > Protophormia terraenovae. The sequence continues at coordinate 82,528,501 of OX596077.1, read as the reverse complement.
AATATCCATAGGGACTTAGAGGTACCATTTGTAAGAGACGAGTTTAGGAAGCTCAGAGAAAAATACATTCTTAAACTAGAGACTAACCCCAACCCAATCGCAAGATCTCTTGCTGAAGTTCAGTCAGCTACAAGGCTTCGCAGAGCCGACTTTCCACCCCGTTATTAGTAGGACCATGGAATAACCAATGATCTCGATGGAGATTGAGTAGTGTTTAATATTTAGTTTTTAAGATTTTAATACATATTGTGAGGTCTAAAATAAGACAGATTCAGTATACAAATAAAACGTAAATAATATTTACACTTAGTGGGATGATATTAAAGTGACGATAAATTTGGAAAATTCTTCAGAAATACTTCGAGTTTTTTTTTTTTCTTTTTGAAAGCAATTTGATCTAGCAATGTCACTTTAATGAAAGATATGGCAATTATATGCATAATAATTAATTTACACATACGTTTTCGATTTAAATACCAAAAATTGCTAATAATAATAGATACAGTTAATTTATTTCTAATTTTTTTATATTAAATCGAATTCTATTGTGTTTTTTTGATTATTTTTACATAATAGAATAAGAAAAGTTTTATTTAGGATGAAAATATTTTAAAGAAATAGTGTTTTGACACAGAAAATGGGAAGAAACAATCAGTGCATCAAATAACGTGTGGGCAAAAAAAATATGGACAAATTTTAAGGCAATATAAAATAAAAACTATAACGTTTACAACAAAAATTCTTTTGGAAAATATTAATGTATTTCCATGTTGTTCTTAAAAAAATATTTCCATGTTTCTCATTGATCATGAAGTATTAAAAAATTAACTCGAAGAAATATATCTGCATGAATTAAATTGTAAATTTTATGAAGAAAAATTACCTAACATGAATTTTAAAATTGTGTAATAAGTCGAATTTCAAAGTAGAGGGCAAAAAATGTATATAAAAATAATTATTAGAGTCTTCTTAATTAAAAGCAACACTCATATCAAAATATTTTTTGAAAAATATTTTTTTTTTTTTTTTCTTTTGTTTTGGAACAATTTGGATTTAAGAAACATTTGCGAGAATGGCAAATTTGCCTAAAATGTCGAAGTTCTTAATAAATAATATATTCCAGATTTTAAAAAACTAATCAAAATATATTATCAAAATTATAAAATCGTACTTCTTCTATACTTCACGCTGTTATACCACGTTAAAGTAATAAGCGACATTTTAAAGTGCCGGAATTTTGCGGGCAAAAAGCCGGCCACCCATGGCTCCTTAACATAGGTCCTCACATAATTTTTATGTAAGTTTATAGTGAAAGGTTCACAAAAACGAACGCAGTGCAAAGTTTAGATTTCTAAACCAAAAAACTGAAATATTTGGTAAAATTCATCGAACAAAGGGAATTCATACATCAATACATGAAGTGCGAAAAAAAATTTAAAAGGAAAAAAGATATTGAGTTAATATTATTTTGTTAATTTAGTCTAGTCTTGTATACAATTAAAAAAAAAAAAACACAAAAATCAAAATCCACTTTTACATAAAATACCAAAATCCACTTGGTATTTTTTGTTCGCTCCGCTATTTGTTAATAATTGATCGTGTAATACTGAAAAATTTATTTAAAATAATAAGCGATTGGATGCTATAAATATTATTTTGACAGTGCAACATATATTGTATTGAAAATTTAAAGAATAACCAAATAAACAAACCGTGTAAATAAATAAACAAAAGAAAAAAATTTTTTTGTGATAAAAAAGTGTTATAATTAATTTAAAGGAGTCATTGAGTTCTCAAGATGAGAGACGACTCAATTTAAACGGCAGAAATACTTACATATTTCTCAACGGGGAGAGTGTTAAAAACAAAAACATTTATAATTCAGAATATAACAAGAACTATTTAACCGCGAAACCACTTGAGAGAGCTCGCTCTTGTTCCCCCGTAATTAATTTACATGAAAAAAATACACAAGAAATTCTACAAACAAAAATTTGTTTAGAACAAAGCACAAAAGAAAACACGCAAAATCCGACAACAATAACTACACCAGCTTTAGTAACAACACAGCTTTCTACTGTTAATACACAAACTTGTAATCCAGTAACAACTATGTCTAGTGAGAGTTTTAGTGTCATTAACACTAGCAATACCTTAAAAGGCAAAGATGGTACGCAGAAGGGCTATTCCAAAACAAGGAAATAAGATAAGTATATCAAAACCATTAGTTCCTACTGGTATGCTTAGGTATTTAAATATTATTAAGAGAAATTTAAGTACTCAAAAGGGGATGACTTCTGCAAAGAAACAAAAGGTAAATGAAAACCCCTTGACTGGCAACCGTTTTGCTCTCTTGAGTGATGATGTAAGCAATCATCAAAAAAAAACAAGGTGGTACTATACAAAAACCATCAAAGCCACCGCCATTATATCTTCGTGAGCCAAACTCCAACAAATTAGTAAATTCATTTATTGACCTTATCGGGAAAAATAATTTTCATATTGTTCCCATTAGAAAAGGTGGTATGCATAGACGAAAATGGTTATATACACTGAGGATTGTTATAGAAAAATCTCTCATTACCTAAATGAATGTAAGAAAAATTTCTACACTTATCAACTGAAAAGTAGTAAAGGATTGATAGTGGTAATTAAAGGTATAGAGTCCAGTGTGGAGCCAAATGAAATCAAGAAGGCCCTAGAAGAATAGGGCTATCAAATAAGAGTGGTCGTAAATATTTTTAATAGGGATAAGATCCCCCAGCCAATTTTTAGAGTTGAATTGGAACCAGATGAAAGGAATCGAAAAAGAAATGAGACTCATCCTATATACTCTCTGCGATATCTATTGAACCGTGGAGTAAATATAGAGGAACCTCTTAAAAGGAAAGGACCTGTCCAATGTGGCAATTGTCAAGAATTTGGGCACACTAAAAATTATCGTTCTTTGCGTACTGTATGTGTTGCATGTGGAGATCTGCACACTTCATCACAATGTGATATTTTAACGAAAGGTCTCAAAAGAAAATATGGTAATTGTGGTGGCGACCATTCAGCCAAATATCGCGGATGGCCAGTATAAAAAGAATTATTGAAGAGATTAAGGGAGAAGCAAAAGCTAAGAAGAGGTGATGTCGTAAAGACATCAGTTAAAATACCATTAATTCTGGAATCAGTGTTAATGAGGGTGCGGCTTCAGTAAAGTCAAATTTACAAAACGACCAAGCAAGTTCATTTATACCTAGTAATGGTTCATATGCCAGTGTTTTAAAAACAAGTTTTCAACAACCTAATATCCCCCAAAATTCGGGAGGGTTAGAAACTTTTATGCAATCTCTTACGCAGACAATAACCTCTCTTAATCAAAATATGACAAATTTTATGTCGTCCATGCAAAACACAATACAAGAGCTTTTAAGAGCGCAGAACCAAATGTTTCAAATCCTCTTAACGAGAAAATGAGTTATTTGCGAATATGCTTCTGGAATACAAATGGTTTAAACCAACATAAATCCGAGATATCTCTCTTCATGCAGAAACAAAAACCTAATATCCCCCAAAATTCGGGAGGGTTAGAAACTTTTATGCGATCTCTTACGCAGACAATAACCTCTCTTAATCAAAATTTGACAAATTTTATGTCGTCCATGCAAAACACAATACAAGAGCTTTGGTCTAAGAGACTCATCTCACCAATAGATATAATTTTTATATTTCAGGTTACACATTTCATTGCACAAATCATCCGGACGGTATAATAATCAAAAGACGAATAAAACATTTATGCCTTAAATGATTTCTCAAACGAATATTTGCAGGCAACATCCATTCATCTTGAATGTTTTTCTGGTAATTTGACTCTAAGTTCAATTTATTGACCCCACGATTTTCTATGACCAAGGAAAAATTTGAAGAATTCTTTAGCACGCTAGGAGATCGGTTTCTGGCATGTGGTGACTATAATGCTAAGCACACTTACTGGGGTTCCAGGTTAATGAATCCCAGAGGTAGACAGCTATACAAAGTTCTAGTTGGTCGCAAAAATGGTATGGACTTCGTGTCCCCAGGACAACCAACGTACTGGCCTCCTGAGCCTATAAAAATTCCTGATCTTATAGAGTTTGCTATATCTAAGAATATTAATCGAAATTCTGTTACTACTGAAGTATCATATGATTTATCTTCTGACCACTCTCCAATAATAGTTACGTATTATGGAGCGATGAATATACCTAAATACCCTACAAATACTTTTTATAGGATGAATTGGTTGAAATATAGAAAATACGTCAGTAGTCATATCCACACTGAGCCTTATTTTTAGTGTAAGGAAGATATAAACAAATTTGCAAACGACTTCACCTCGTTAATTGCTTCAGCTTTGGAACATTCTAAGATTCCAGTTTATAGGAAAAGCTATATGGCTATTTCGAATTCAGATTTTGAAAAGAGAAAACTTAGAAGAGAATGGCAACAAACTAGATCACCAGCTGCAAAGTTGAGGCTGTTCGTTGCAAGCAAAAAAACTAAGAAGAGCCCTTCAAATAGAAGAGGATCGCCGAGACAAGAGTTATGTTAAAAGCTTGACGAATAATAAATAAAAACTTTTCCCTATGGAGGGCAGCTAAAAGTATCAAGCCACCGGTAGAGACACAAAGTCCTTTAAGGAATGCTGATGATACCTGGGCTCGTAGTGCAGAAGTGAAGGCCAATTTATTTGCACAACATCTAAGTACAGTCTTTCAACCAAACCCCCCAACCAATGATTTTGTTTTGGGAGAGACAAATGATATTACATTAAATGATGATGTCATGATTGCTATTAGCCCCGATGACATAAATACAATTGTCAAAGAGAATCTGAATCAAAAGAAATTACCTGGATATGATTCAATAACACCATCCATGATTAAAAACCTACCGTACGTGGCAATAATAGTGCTGTCTATACTGTTTAATGCGATCTTAAAACTAGGAGTATTTCCGAAAATTTGGAAAACTTCTCAGATTATAATGATACCAAAGCCAGGAAAGGTTTAACCGTACCATCATCCTATAGACCGATTAGTCTGCTTTCTTGTTTGTCAAAGCTATTTGAAAAAGTATTGCAAATGAAAATCATGCCAATATTAAATGATAAAAATATAATATCAGTTCATCAGTTTGGTTTCCGTAAAAAGCATGGAACAATTGAACAAGTTAATCGTCTGACTGGAGAGATTAGAAAATCTTTTGAATTAAAGAAGTATTGCTCTGCCATCTTCTTGGATGATGCGCAAGATTTCGACAAAGTATGGCATCAAGGTTTAATATATAAAATAAAATGTTCTTTGACACCTTGTACCCATAAATTGTTCGAGTCATATCTATGTGACCGATCATTTAGAGTGAAGTTTGATAACTTTGTGACAGGAGAGTTTGAAGTAAAGGCTGGTGTCCCTCAGGGTAGTGTTCTAGGGCCTATTCTGTATTCAATCTACACATCTGACTTGTCAACATGCGATGAACTGACAATTTCTACGTTTGCTGATGACACAGCAATATTGAGTTCACATGAAAACCCACATGCAGCTTCTAATAAACTAGATGCTTATCTTAGACATGTGGAGACTTGGTTAAAAAATTGGCGCATAAGAGTGAACGAGTTAAAAAGCAAACATGTTACTTTCACACTGAGGAGAGGAAACTGCCCACCCGTTAAACTCAATAATATTGTCATTCCCCAGTCTGATTATGTCACATACCTTGGTATTCATTTGGATAGGCGACTTACATGGCGGTGTCATATAGAAACCAAGAAAGTTAGCATGAAATTAAAAGCTTCCAATCTTCATTGGTTAATAAATAGACAATCGAAACTCTGCCTTGACAATAAAGTCATCCTGTATAAAACCGTTTTAAAACCATTTTGGACATATGGCATCCAATTTTGGGGAACGGCCAGCAATACGAGTATTGATCTTATACAGAGGGCCCAATCAAAAATTCTTAGAACCATGACGAGTGCACCATGGTATATAAGAAACGAGAACATCCATAAGGATTAAGATGTACCCCTTGTCAGGGACGAGTTCAACAAATTTAAGGCGAAATATATAGCAAAGTTGCATAGTCATCCAAACCCACTTGCAAGATAACTGACAGAAGCCCGAACATATTCAAAGCTTCGTAGAAATGATCTACCACCCCGCTAATAGGAGGGAGCTTTAGTTTTATGATTTATATACTTATTGTAAGGCCTAAAAGGCAGATTCAATAAAATAATAAAACGTAAAAAAGCTTTTACATATTTGTTTTTCATATTTTGTAATTTTCCAAATTTTTTTTCCCATACGTTAGAAGAGGAAAATGGTTCAAAACAAGAGTAAAATGGAATATCGTTACTTGAATTTGAAAGCAGGGATTTAGGAAAATATCTACGTTATCTATAAAATGCTTTTGCACGATTAAAACTAATTAATAGACCTCATAAAATAACCCCAACATCAGATTAAATAATTATTTATTTTAATAAAATTACCCCTTCAATCCTCTGAGGGCTATTTCAGCGGAAATTTTTGATGGAATAGGTCCAAAAAGAGTTCGTCTTCGTTTTGTGTAATATCCCAATTTTTTCCGCGTGTTTTAACAGTATCTTAAAATTGTATATACGCATTGATAAAACTTTTCTGGCATTTTTTTCCGGAAATTTGGTTTGCAGATAACGAAGCCAAACTGTTTGCGGACCTAGTTCATTAAAAATTGTAGCGGAAATAGCCTTCAAAGAAACTTCCTTGCCATAAGGAAGTTTTTTTGCCTATACAGTAATCCTCCCTTCCGTTTCTAATACGAGTTTATGTCATTTATTTTTTGAACCATTTTTCTCTCCTATTTGGAGCACTGATTGTTTTTTCCCATTTTCTGTGCCAGAATACTATTGCTTTATAATATTTTCATCCTAAATGAAACTTTTCTTATTCTATTATGCAAAAAAAGTACAATATAATTCGATTTAATATAAAAAATTAGAAATAATTTAACTGTATCTATTATTATGAGCAGCAATTTTTGGTATTTAAATCGAAAACCTATATATATATATATATATATATATATATATATATATATATATATATATATATATATATATATATATATATATATATATATATATATATATATATATATATATATATATATATATATATATATATATATATATATATATATATATATACTTCGATTTTTTTTTTTCTTTTTGAAAACAATTTGATCAGGCAATGCCACTTTAATGAAAAATATGGCAAGTATGTGCATAAAATTTAATTTACACAAGGTTTTCGATTTAAATACAAAAAATTGCTGCTCATAATAATAGATATACATATATATATATATATATATATATATATATATATATATATATATATATATATATATATATATATAAGTAACGTATTTGAGATTTACATTCTCAAACACGGAGAAAAAAAAATAAAAAAATAAATATAAAAGCAAAAATCGGCAACTAAATCTATGGGAATAAATCTATGGAAATAAGTTTCTTATGCTACTTCTCCCCCCTTCAAGATCATTCGCGTCCTCGCGAATATCCTGACTATTTATATCATGTTTTTTGTAATATTGGAACATTATTAATAAAATTAATATAATCACAATAACTGTTAAAATTACATAAGTAATATTGTTTCCCCTTTTCATTTTATGTAGGGTTAATTTTAATTCACTTAAAGTAGTGTTAGGTAATTCTATCAATGTCTTATTAATGATATCATTAACATATGGAACATACAATGATTCAAAAACAAGTTCATTAATGCTTATTTTACAGTTTGAAAAAAAAGATCAGATTGTGATTTTTTATTCTTAGTTCTAAATCATTACAAGTTTGTTTCAAAATCGTTTCATTAATATTTTTTGTGATAATAAAGCTGGGTTCAATAAAATTTATTTCTTTTTCATGTTTAATTATGAATTCACATTCACTTTCATTTTTATTTAACAAATTCCTGATACACTTATTTTTTAAAAATTTTATCTTTGAACCTTTTATTTCATAAAGCAAATTATCAATATTTGTAAGTTTCTTATTCATGTCAAAATTCAACTCAAAATGATTGTCACGTGAAGGAAAAGGAACTACTTTTAAAATGGGATAAGATTTCATTGTATTAGGAATTTGAACTATGAAATACAACACGTCCTCCCCTTGCCATAAGGAAGTTTTAATATATTCTAATTGATTTGTATTTAATTCAGAAATTTTATCTGGGTCTATTAATTTCGGATTTAGAATACCTTGTTTACTTAAAGTCAGTCCTAATTGAATGTCTTGTCCGCGTTTGTGTCTAATGTTGAACAATTTCCTTTCAGCGTCAGCTATTTTAAGGTATCTCCTAATCATAGTTGTCTGCAAAAATTAATTTTCATTAAATTCTGTTTCTAATAATTCATATGCTAATTGAATTTCTGTTTTATTAATCTTTATTATGAGTTCATTATACTTACCAGGTATGTCTATTGTTCCTTTCTGCAGTATTACGTAACCCCTGTCACTGCTTATCTCCTGAATTTGTATCGTCTGAGTGGCTACTGTCGTTACTAGTAAGAGATATATCAGGATCGTTAGTATCATTTTTGTTTTTTATTCCTGGAAGAGATATTATTATGAGAGTATTTTTTTCTTTTAAAACATGTTTTATATTTTCTTATATTTCTATTTTTTAGTTTAACTATATAACGGTCATCATTTTCCCTACGCAAGACTTGTGCATGCTTGAATGGATTTGCTTTTTTATCTAATCGCTTTCTTGAATTTTCTGCATCCAACAACCCTGTGTCTATATCATAATCTTTCCTATTTTTATTAGTATTATCAAAGAATATACAACATATAGAAGGCGCATGTCAATGAAAACTGAAATATTTTTTAAAAGTATTTCATGATGCGGGAGGGAAGGCAAAAGGAAAAGAAGCTTGCGTGTTTTTTATCTCTTTTGTTATGCTCTTGAAATGAATAAAAAACACACAAGAAAGTCAGTCTCGCACGAGCATTCAAGCAAGAATGTTGTGTTATTGCTTGTTGCTTGAGATACACTCATGAAAAATATTTAATATTAAGTAGGATTAATTAATATGATTTTTTAATTATATAACTATCTTTTTTTAATTAATAATGTACTACAATTAATTTTTTATTATAAAATACAAATCTGAAATAATCGTTCGTGCTGAATTATTCGATATTTTTTAATAAGAAATTAAAATCCTAAATTAATAATTTATTGTTATATTTTTTTTAATCAAATAATAGAAAAAATACACATTAAATCTTAATTTTTATGATTACTATGGTAATCGTTGCGATCCCTGGTTATTACTATTAAAATTCTAAACTAGTAACGTGTATTTCCACTTACAAGTCTTGAATTGACGAAGAAACTTTCAAAATAAAATTACTATAAAAATGATGTTATTTTTTTGGTGTATAATTTCATAATGGGAAAAACAAAACATACACAAACATAATTGTGAATGTTAGTGTAGGGCATAGCATATGTGTTTTGTTGTTTTAAAAATAGAAATACTTTAATCGTCACCGAACTACTTATACCTTTTTAAACGTCATATGAGCTTATGTAAATATACTTTCAGAATATCAAATTTGTATTTTAAAATTTGATTTGTGTAGTTTTGTTACTTATGTATTCAAAGTAACAGATGTTAAAGTTAAGTATATTAATTAATTAAATAAATAAAAACAAAAATATAAAATTATATCCACTTGAAAAAAATATAAAAAAATATTTTTATTTTTTTTATTCATAACAAATTTGTCACCAAAAAAATTAGATTTTTCTTTAATAATTTTGTTTTATTCTGTAAAGAAGGTGGAATTATATTGAAAAAAGATCTTTTGAAAAAATATTTAATTTGTATATATACCTTCTATATAAAAAAAATTATTATGACAAAAATAAATAAATGAATAAATAAAAAATAACTTATTTCCTGCCAAAAAAATAACATATATTAAAAAAAATCAGTATTTTTGTTTATAAAAAAATTTAGGTCTATAAATTGAATCTTTGCTGTATGAATATTTATTTCTTTTTGTATAAAAAAAAATAATAACTTTTTGCTTAGAAAAAGGAAATCAAAAAAAAATTCTTTATTTTTCAAAATAAATGTTATTTCTGCCCAAAAATAAAAGAAATGAAATACTTATTTAAAAATAAGTTTTAAAATTGAAAATATTAATATTATTTGTTTCTAAAAAAATGTATATTTTAATAACAATTTCTTGATTCAAATAAAATACAACTCAAAAACATGGAAAAAATCACAAAATAATTTTTTTCCGAAAAAAAGGAAACTTTTATTTACTATTTACTTTATTTTTATTTTTCTTTCTAAAAAATCCAAAAAATGGAAAAATATATACTTTTAAAAATGAAAAAATTTAAATATTTTTTTTAAATAATAATTTCAAAAACTAAAAATTCTCTATAAATTTCTTTTTTTTTAATAATAATAAAAAAAACACCAAAAACAAATTATATGCACATTTTATGAAATATATAAAAATATAATATATAAAAGTAAAATATAACAATTATTAGTTTATCAAAAATATAACTATAAAATATAAATTGACAACTTCGAAATCATATAAAAATTTGTCACGTCACTAAGAAAGGTATAAGCACGTCGGTGCAGATCAAAGTATTTCTACTTGTAAAACAACAAAACATGTATGCTATGCCCTACTGTAATATTAACGTTCATATCTTTTCCATTAGTAAATAAACAACTAAAAATTCTGTTGGCACTTTTTTCAAAATACAAGAAACAAATTGTTTCTTTCAATTTGAAATAAAGATATACATGTACAATCTTATATATATGTGTGCGTGTTTTTATTTGCAATTCTTTATAAGGAATACACACATGTACAAACACATATACTTAAACTCTTTCTCTCTCTCTGTTTTGGTGGTGGATTTAGTTTTCCCTTGTTACTTATCCCCCTCATCATCGCAAAATGTTGAGAGCGAGAATTACATGAGAGCAGGTTCTATGATTAGAACCCGCCATAAGAAATTTTGTTTCTACATGATGCGCATTCTATATATGAATATTCTTTGGTATTATTTATCCTATTTCCCTTTACAGTTTGAGCATCTTTTGTAAGAGGTTGATTATTAAAGAAAATATTGTAAGGAGTTTCCCCAGTGGTTGAGTGTGTTATGATATGATTATAAGTGAAAACTGTTTGCTCAATTGCTACTTGCTTTAATTCCTGATCATTGCCAGTGTTAATAATTCTTAATTTCTCATTTAAAGTTTTATGCAGTCTTTCAATATCTGCTATTCCTGTTTTTCCAGTTGTAATTTCGAGTCCTATGTTTAAAGTCTTATACCATTCTTGTAAACTTACATTGACTAATCCTGCATCTTGATCAGTTTTAATTACTTTTGGTGGACCCATGGCATTGAACACTTTCAATAATGCTCTTTTTGCTTCAACCCAATTAGTGTGGTTTAGATTTTCTACCATAGCATATTTAGAGAAAACATCAATGCAGGTTAGGTATGAACAATTGTCCCACTTCCAAATATCAATAATATATTTATCTCTTTAGTATGTAGGAGGTGTGACTTTAAAAGGCATTCTTGTAACTCTGTAGTCGAATTTGCATTGATTACATAAGTCGCAATTATTTATTATATATGATATCTCCGAAACATAATTGGAATAGTAGTATTCTCTCTTAAATTCTGCTTGTATTTTTTCTATTCCTTGATGCAACCCTTTCAAATGTATAGTCAAAATTATTTCTTTGAACCTATCATAAGATGTTATATCATGCAATAATTTTGTAGCCCTTAAAATACGATTTTTCTTCGTTTGCCTTACAAGATTCGCATATACAGACTGAAATAGTCCAAATTCATTATGGTTTTCGAAATATACTGTTGCTGTAATACCCGCAAGTTTTTCCAAAATAATTTTCTTTGCCAAGTCTTGCGTCATCTCAACATAGTCTATAATAGTTCTAGTATTTCTAAATATAATTTTTAGTGTTTGTTTAGCCATAGGAGCTCGTCTAAATAAAAACTGTCTACGAAAAACATTTAACGGTCTCTCTGTTATGAATATAAAGTTAGAATTGTCTTCATCTGCTGAGTGTATGGTTGTCATGTCAGAAGCTATATCATTCATATGACATTCGAAATTATTTATTCGCGATAGGGCATCGGCCACTCTATTTTCTTTCCCCGGAATGTATTTCACATCAAAGTCATATTCATTTAACTTTATTTTCCACCTCTGTAACTTGGAGTTGGGTTCTTTTAAATTATGCAACCACTGCAGGGGTTTGTGGTCACTGTTAATGGTAAATTTCCTACCATATAGGTAGTGCCGAAAGTATTTGGTTGCCCAAACAATCGCTAGAAGTTCTTTCTCTGTAGCAGAGTAGTTTATCTCATGTTCGTTGAGAGTTCTACTCGCAAAACAGATGGGGTGATTCCCTTGACTAAGTACTGCTCCTAACACTACATTAGAAGCATCAGTGGTAAGAGTGAACTTTTTTGTAAAATCTGGACTTTTCAATATAGGGTCACTTGTTATTAGTAGTTTTATTGTTTCGAATGCCTTAACATATTCGCTGTTATGACAATCAACTTTGAAAAAAAGACACAATGATGTCATCCAAATAAACAAGACAATGAGTACCAACTAAATCACCTAATACCGATTTCATTAGACGCTGGAAAGTAGCAGGTGCATTTTTTAAACCCATAGGCATTCTAAGAAACTCGTAATGGCCGTCTTGCGTTGAAAAAGCTGTTTTTGCACGGCTTGCTTCATCAATTTCCACCTGATGAAACCCTTTTGCCAAGTCAAGCGTAGTAAAATAAAGGCAACGCCCCAATTTATCCAATATTTCATCCATATTTGGAATTGGAAATGGATCATCAATTGTTATATCATTTAGTTTTCTATAATCTATAACAATTCTCCACTTAGCTTCTCCAGAGGCGTCCATTTTCTTTGGAACAACCCATAAAGGAACAGAATAAGGGGATTGGCTATGTTTTATTATATTTTGCTCAAGCATATCTTTAATTTGCCTATTAACTTCTGCCTGGTAACGATACGACTTGACATATATTGGGTTTTCATGTTTCGTTACAATTTTGTGTTTAATCCCATTGATAAACGTTAATTTATCATTACCGAAATGAAAAAGCGATTTATATTTGTTTAAAAGGTTTTCTAATTCGGCCTTTTCTTCATTATTTAAATGGTCGGTCCTAAATTTATTGTCAGTTTGTTCCTCTTCCAATTTATTTATGGCAAAGTTCTTTACTAAGTCATTATAAAAATCTAATTCTTCATTAATGAATTCATAAATAACTTTGTTAAGTTCTGCAGTTTGTTTTCCCAGGTCAATTACTGCGTTTAACTGTCCTAGATTGTCATATCCCATCAACCCGTCGTAATTATTCGAAAAATCATAAACATAGAATTCCAATTGTTTTCCATATCTCTGATCAAATATATCTTGTTTTGTACCTAATATTATATTTCCTGTCACAGTAGTTACCGTTATTGGCTCTACTTCCCTAATTTTATTTCTTAATACTCCAGTCCTGACCAGGCTTACGGAGGAACCTGTATCTATCAAAAATGTATAAGATATATTATCTATTACTAATTTTATTTTTGGTAATGCCCCGAGGCCCTTGCATGAAAATTTTCGGGGTCAACTTCCATAGGCAAAGGAGGACCATAGCGTCTAATTCTCGATTGGGTTGAGTCATATTCTCCTTGTCCGTTTAAATTTCGATAGGCATAGTTATATTGAGGGTAGTTTGGATTAGGACAATTAAAATTATTTTGTGGGTGATTACCTGATTGAATGCTTTGCATGTAAGGGTTAGTATAATTTCCTGAATAGTTTGGTGGATAGTTGTTGCTTAAATAATTGTCTGAAAACTGTCCTGTTTGAAAGTGCCTTACTTGTGGTTTATTGTTTGATTGATAACCATAGTTTTTGTTTCTAACGTATGTTCTTTGTGGTGTGGTGGAGTTTAGTTCACCGTTTTCTGCTAAAATTTTGATTGCAGTTTTTAGATCTTTAGCTAAGTTTGCATTTATTAATGTCGTTAAATGATTTGGTAACTCTTTCTTTAATTGAGATAAACACACTCGATTCAATTCGGTATTTAAAAAGTTCCTAGTAGAAATATCATCTGTTTTTAATCTAATTTCATCTTTAATCTTGCAAAACTCACTGTTCAACTTATCGCAAAATTCTTTAACATTTTTGTTAAATTTAATATTACTTATTTCTAATATAAGCCTTGTAACAGGCGTTCGCTCACCAAATTCTTCTATTAGTAGCTGTTTTAAAGTTATCCAATCCGTTGGTTGTTCTCTTCTTAATACGTCTAAAGCAGGTCCCCTTAGAGTAGTTTTTATGCAATTGAAGTAGAATCTCCTTTCCTCAGGATTTGTGGCTTCTGATGGTATCATTGCGGAAACACTGTCTACAAATAATGCCAAATAGCTCTTGTTCCCATCAAACGGTTGCAACAGTTTAACATTTTCACTTTTAAAATTTTAATTATTTAATTATTTTATTAAATTTATTTCAAGTTCGTAAGTTTCATAAGTTCGATGTTATATAGTCTTTGGTTTAAATTAAGTGTTAATTTACTTATAAATTTTCAAAATTATTTTATTTAATTTAATTATGTTTTTCACGAGTTATTCCTTCAAAAATTTCATGGTTTATTTTAAAAATTTTATTATATTTTTTTACTTTTTTATTTTATTCTTTTAGCCGACTGCGCAAGTAACGTATTTGAGATTTACATTCTCAAACACGGAGAAAAAAACGACTTGTTTATTTGGTGGTTGGTTTTAATCTAATTTTATTTTTCATAAAATTCTTAAAGCTAGATACAATTAAAGTAAACAAAATTACAACGTAAGCAAAATTTAAACTATAAAAATTATTAAGAAGTCAAATTACAAAAAGTATTTTATTACGTCTGGGAAACAAATAAAAGCAAAAATCAGCAACTAAATCTATGGAAATAAGTTTCTTATGCTATATATATATATATATATATATATATATATATATATATATATATATATATATATATATATATATATATATATATATATATATATATATATATATATATATATATATATATATATATATATATATATATATGTGGGATATGGTTACCTCTGAACTTCTTTAAATTCTTAAATAAAACACACGTGTCGTTAATTTAGAACTATGACATTAAGTAAAATAATCAATCCGATGCGCTTTCGTTAGCGTCTTTTCTTGTCCACAGTCAAACAACTCTCTCTACTACTTCTGTCATTTCATGTTCGTCTAATTCACATAGTCACTCAATCTCACTCAAACTACTCAGTCTCTCAATTGAACTGATCTCCTTAACCATTTGTTGTCCGATCCCACATTCGGCCCTCCTGATATAGCATTCGCCTCGAATGCTGACCCCCAAGGCTTCAAATATTCTGCGACCGTGGTGCATCTCTTGGAGCCTTCACATTCTCCAACTTTCAGAACTTCGTAACGTCCATGGTCAAGACTTTGAACACCTTATATGGGCTTAAGAATTTTGGTTTCAACTTCAGTCCAGTTCCGAACTGGGTTCGCTTTACCGCCACTAAATCATCAACTTTATATTTCCTCTCAGGCTTACGATTCTTATTAAAAGATCTTCTGTTCTCTTGTTGGATCTTGAGGATATTCTCTCGCGCTTTGTCTCGTAGGGCATCTCGCTCTTGATTGAGGTCGTCTATAGCTTCTTCTTCCAATAATTCTCTAATCTTCATATCGTCTTTGGTTCTCATCTTCAGCCCCGTCATAAGTTCAAATGGCGTACTACCTGTGCTTCTCGAGGGAGTATTATTGATAATCTTCTGTACTTTGTCAACATGTCGATACAAATTCTGAGGGTTTTCAATGCATAACTTTGTCAACATGGGGACTACAATTCTATGAATTCTCTCAACCTGTCCATTTCCCTTGTTACCCCTGTGGCTATCAGCATATGTTGTATTCCTTCTTCAGTACGATACTCGCTAAATTCGTTAGACGTAAAAGCACTTCCTCTATCAGTAATCATTCGAACCGGGTTTCCAAACACTGCTGCTTGCTTTCGTAAACGATCAATCACCTCACTTGCACTTGTACTTTTTGTAAGATAAAGCCATACAAATTCAGAAAACACGTCTACTATAACCAAGATATGGTTATACTGCTTCTTCGTCGTTTCCATGGGACCCACATGCTTCCAGCTTTCGATTCGGTCATAATGCACTCAATACAGCTCTTAACAACGGCTCATATATTGAATCGGATACATCTGAAGATCTTCTGAATCTCGTTGTAAAAGTACAGCTCCATAGCAGTATTTACTTGCGTCTGTGTGTATTTCCGTATCGGCACTGGGATTAAACAACTTTAATACTGTTGCTCGCATCAATGCAGTTGTCGGAACGCTAACATCTCTTCGTCTTCCATCTTAAAATTCGCATTCTTCTTTAATAAGTCTGACAACGGCTTCGCCACTAACGCATAATTTGGAATAAAACGCCGGAAATAGGAAGTCAGCCCCAAAAATCGTTGTACTGCTTTTTTATTTTTCGGCATAGGGAATTTTTCAACTGCAGTCGTCTTCTCCTCTGATGGCAATATTGTAGAATTCTCTATCACGTAAAAATGTTAGTTTCCTTCTGAGAAATTGACATTTACTCCACCTGATACGAAGACCATTCTGTGCTGCAACTCGTAAAACTTTTCTCAACTTTTCAACGCCTTCAGCTTCGTCTTTTGAGGGTATCACCATATCGTCCATATACACCACTATTGTACCATCCATTATCAATTCATGAAATACAGCTGCAATATATTGGCAAAATACTGCTGGTGAATTCGATATACCAAATGGAACGTACAAGAACTCGAACTGTCCTCTATGTGTAACGAAAGATGTATATCGCTGGCTATCCTCTTCAATTGGCACATCAAGCGTCGTATAAACTTTTGCGTTTTGTAATCGCTGTAACACATCATCAATTACTGCCATTGGGAAATTATCGCGTACAATCTTCTCATTCAAGCACCTTTAATCACAGCATAATCTCTTTGTACCGTCATTCTTTGATACTAAAACTACAGGCGATGAATACTCAGAACAACTTGGCTTCACTATTCCATCTTTCAGCCACTCCTCAACTTGTTGGTCGACGGTCTGCTGATCTGCATACGACATTCTTCTTGGATTATGACACACTGGAATTTCATATTTAAGTATAATTTTCATCTTCACTGGAAACGTCTTCGATTTTATTGGTTGGATAATCATCTTTCATCTTCAATATCTTCTCTCTGAGATCTCTATCTAAATGACTCACATCAAATTCATAGTTCTCCGTCGTAATACAAATATTACTCAGTTCCTATATAACGTCGTACAGCTCTGATTCATCATCATTTTTAACTTCTGCAGCGCTTGTTATAACTTCAGGTTTCGAAGACTTTAATGAGAACTTCGCTCCTTCTGCATTAATTAAAATATCGACACATTCGAGAATATCATTCCCCAACACCGCTGAATATAAGATATCTCTCTCCCGTGCCACGTGAAATTTTACTGGAACAGAAACTCCATCTAAATCGATGTTTGTCTCGAAAGCACCAATCGTCTCAATCTCCTTTTCGCCAATTCCAATCATCTTGCGTCTTTCGGCACTAACACTTACGTTCATTAACATCAGGGTATCATATCGCACACAACTTATGTCGCTGCCGGTATCTATTATGGCCGATATTTTACGTCCTAGAATTGTAACGTCCTTAAAAATTCGATTGGGTCTCGATATTACAACTTGTTCGGAACTCTTTTGTGATTTCAACGTGTGGACGCTGCTATTCTGCCTTTTTTCTTTATCATGAGATCTCATATTTTCTCCTCTTCTGCAGTTGTAGGATTTATGTCCTGTCTCATTACACTTGAAACATTTCGTGACCCCTAGCTCCACAATTATAGCATCGTAAACTCTTTTCGTCTTGCCTCTTATCATCTTGCTTCTTAACATCTTTGTCGTCTTTTGGGTCTTCTTGCTTCGGACGCGATCTATAAAAATTCGATAACTGAGCCGGTTTGTTTACCTTTTCATATACTCTCATTTTCGTCTTTAAGTCTTCTATATCAACAGCTTGATAAAGGATCATCTTATTAGTCTTGCTATCGGGTATCCCTTCGATAAAATATTCAATTATACTTTCCTCATCTAATGATATTTGTGAACTCATCTCCATAAGGAAATAAAGATTCTCTCTTAAGCTTTCACCGGAACGCTTCTTTCTGTTTTTCAACATACGATGGATTTCAACGGCTGTAAGTTTCACTCCGAACTATTTTTGTAACGCACCTTTTAACGTTGACCAATCTCGAATACTCGATTGACTCCGACAAAAAATTTTGGCTGCACCAGAGAGCAATTGCCGCGCGTAAATATATTTTTGTAACTCGTTCCATCCAACAGTGAATGCGCAATCCTCAAAATCAATCAACCACTGGTTTATTTCAGGTTGCCCCTCGCCTGAGAATCTTTCCACCCTTAAATTTCCACGTACTACACTCAAATTGGGTGTGGTTCCTTCTAACGCTCTTGAGTTTTCTGCAATCTCATCATCTGTTGCTAATCGTTGTTTCGATCGTTGCTTCTCACAGTTTTTTCTTCTTTTCTGCTTGCGTTGCTTACGTGTATTTTTTCTTCTTTTGTTGTATTTGTTCTCCTCGAATCACTTCGTTTGTTTTGCACGTATGTTTTTTCTTTAATTTGTCTTTCTTTTAAATAATGTACTGTCACTATGTGTGTGTGTTTTTTTTTTTTATTCTTCCTTTTTCACTCGTTGACTGTGGCTCTTTTTTCAGTTTCTATTCATTTTACTCTTTTGCTTCTTACTTCTTATTTTTCTTTTTTATTTTATTTTACACTTCTTATTGTTGTTTTTTCTTCTCCATTTCAATACTTAGCGACGTAACAATAAAATTAAAGTTAAATTGTTTTTTAACGTATTTTATGATTTTCTTTCTTGTTGTGTAGCAAGAACTTAGTTATTAAACATCATAATTAAGTTTTTGTTATTTTCGTCGAAAACACTTTTAAGGCCGGGTTAGTTGGTTGTTTATGTGATGTTAATGTCCCGTTTATTTACGGGAAGAATTTTGTGCGATTATTCAAAATTAATAACATGACATATGATTTTGACATTTGTTAGCAAAAGCACAGAGTTACCATAAATTGTTTGCTAGAAAAAACCTAAAAATGCAACTCTGTTTGAAATTAAACATGCCGAATATTTATATATTTAGTTGTTTGTGCATTTAATTATTTTTGTTCATTTATTTCTTTGTTTATTTAGTGGTTTTTCCTTTTTATTTCGTTAAATATTTGTTTAATTGTAAGAAAAAAGTTATTGCTTGGCAACACTGCTAACAACTGTCACGGAACAACATAAGAAAATTCTGTTTTCAACAGAATCAGACATCACATCACAACAACGTGAGGTTTTTATAATTGTTATCATTACAATACATGCAATATAAACGATCACCTGTTTCCTTCGCGGGAGGAAGGAACCATCTAATTCACGCTTTACACACACGGCTCATTATTCTCACAACACTTTAACACAAAATTAGTTTCGGACTCTTTTAACATCTTCGTCTTAAATTCTTCTGGAATTTTCCATATAATTATGAAAATATTGTCACTACACTGTACGTCTTATTGTTTTTCACTTTTCATCATTCACATCTTTTATTTTAGTTCATCTTAAATGAACACCTTTCAACTTTTCACCTTTGGCTTGTTGGCCTTATGGTTTTTTCTTTGTCTTTTGGCTCGCTTAGTGCATTCCGGGCGAGTCCCCAATTTTTATGGGATATGGTTACCTCTGAACTTCTTTAACTTCTTAAATAAAACACACGCGTCGTTAATTTAATTCATTTATTTAAACAAAAACACTTAAAACTATGACATTAAGTAAAATAATAAAATAATACTTTAGTGCAAAAAACAACCCTCCACTAATGTTAGTGCAACTTAGAAATTGTTCACTAAATTGAAAGATGATCTAATATTTTTTTAAACTTTCCTCACCAAATACAAAATAAAGACTAACCCTCATTTTCACAAACCAATTTTAAACCTAAAATGTATTTAAAACATATATTGTATAAAAAATTTAGTCTCTTAAAATATTCGAAATCGCTGAATAATGGATATATTTTTCGGGAGACCAAAATTTGATCTCTCTAACGGTCTGTGGAATGATGAATTAGTCAGTAAAGTTACTCGTTTATATATGTATGTCTCAATATAAGATTTCCAAAACACATTAAAAGAAATTCTAAATTATGTAGTGTTGTTCTAAATTTTATAATCTAAAAGAATCTAAAGAATCTAAAACGATTATAAATTTATAATTACCATCATAGCTCCTTAAAATTAGTTCAGTGAGCTTTGATTGATTGGAAAAATGTCATGTTTATGTTTAGTGAAGAAAAAAATTTCATATTTATGTTTAGTGAAAAAAATTTTTTTGCAGCTTATGTATAGTGACTGTTCAGATTTTGCACTATTGAGTGTAGTGCAAATTTTTCACTACCACTAAATTTAGTTATAGTGAAAAAATTGCAATATCACTAAAATTTTTTAGTGGTAGTGAAAAAATGTTTCACTATATCTATAGTGGTGGCAAAAAGTTAAAAATCAAAATTTTTTCATTATAGTGCGATTTAGTGAAAAGCTGAATGCACTCACAATTTAGTGCACTACCCCCAACTCTGGTATATATACGGGTGCATGTCTCTACGTCCAGTGTCGAAATGTTTATGGACTTTATGATACACAAAAGGGCGGATAATGTTTGTCATATTATGTAATAATTTTCTTAACAGAATGTCTCATTTTGTTCATTATAAAAAGATACATAAAATCTGTTGATCTTATGACAAACTTTATTGTGTCAAAAAGTCCATACATTATGACATTGGAAATTATGAAATGCTCCCATAGCATACACCACAATATATGGAGAGTAGTGTGTCTGGCACATGTGAAACTTTTTTCATCTTTCTATTTAGACATATTTCGAAAGGATCAATAAACCAAAATTCCAAAAGGAATGTACGTAAATTAAGATAAATTTTCCTAACATTAATACAGATCTTGTGTTTTCTTATTTCTTTAAGATTGATTGAGCAAGTTACAATGACGGATTTGAAGGAAGAATGGAATTAGTAAATTGTAGTACTGTTTTCATTTGTTTTATTTTTGGCTTGTCGATGAATACTCAACACTAGTTAAACAAATTTTACATACTACCACTAGCTCTATTCCAGTTCCAGAAAATTTTGAAAAGGTGAAACCTTTCTTGTAATTTCTGACTAAAACTGAGGCAGATACTTTACATTTGTAAGATAACTTTACATTATCATTTTTACTAACTTTACTACTTACATTACACCAACAATACGTTACAAAACAAAATATAAGCATAAACTTATGTTAGATTACTTTACACTTACATTACATCATATAGTATGTTTTTCTTTTAATGTAAAATTCTCATATAAATTACATTCAGAAAAAAAAAACTTAAGAAGAAACAAGTAAAAGCGCTATATTCGGCTGTGCCGAATCTTATATACCCTTCACCATCGTTGAGATGGAATTAGATTTGGTTTTATCTATATATGTATATAAAATAGTAATGACTGAGTGATTAACTGATTTACTTGGTGATTCATCATCGCAAACCCCAAACGGTTAAGGCTAGAAATATGAAATATTGACTGTGGATTGGTCTCCTACCGAATAGATTCACTACGACGGGATTTTTGGAAATTCGAATGTTTAGGGGGTAAATAATAAATCAAATAGTTTGAATGTTTAATAATAATAATTCAAGACAATAATAAATTAAAAAATAATAACTCTAAGACAATATTAAATAAAAAAGGGTATCGTTTCGAAAAAAAATTTATAATCAATCTGTGCAAGAACGAAGACCATAGCTCAAATATTACTTGCAGCAATCGTAATAACGCGTTTTGGCCTATAACTCGGAAAATACTGGACCGTCTTAGTTCACGAAGCCTCTAGCTTGTATAGTTCCTTCAAAAAGTAACTACATGCCATAGTTCATTGTTGTTGTTGTTTTTCAGCACCCATGAAAACAACAACTATAAGGGAAACGCGCATTAAATACATAAAATAAGATTTGCCAATAACTCGGTTGTTATTAACCGATTTGGTTGATTCACTAAGCTTATATAATATTGAAAATCGGTAAAAAAAATATATTTTGGCCAATATCTCGGTTAATAATGCACCGATTGAGTTCATTTCTTCTGCACTAAAATTCAGATAAAAACTGATCTTTTGTCGTAAAAACAAAGCCAACAGCTTATATAGGGGATTCAGAAAATCGAAAACCGGATTTCAAAAACCGTTTTTTTTTAATATCTCGGCAATCTTTGAACAGATTTATATAAGATTTATATATATTTATATATATATATATATATATATATATATATATATATATATATATATATATATATATATATATATATATATATATATATATATATATATATATATATCCATATATATATATATATATATATATATATATATATATATATATATATATATATATATATATATATATATATATATATATCGTTCATTCCACGAAAGATTTATAAAAAATGCCAATTTTTTTACGGAGGGTCATCCGATTTTGTTCATTATTGGTACACGTATAACTTATGGAGCCATTTAAATATCTCCATTTTTATTTTTTTGAATTCTGAAAAATTCTCTAAATTATTCGCTGTTTTGATTTTTCACCAATATCTCTAAAGTTGCTAACGGATTTCAATGATTTTAATTGCATATTTAAGAAGAGTAAGTCCACTATAAATGTAGTAATTTAAAAATAATATTACCATTTAAAAATGCATTCATAATGCAAATGCAATTTTATGATGCATTTTTGAAAAATTTCTACCCTTTCGATTTTAATTTTCTTTTAATATGTTAAAAAGCAATATCTTTACTATAAAATGGAAAAATAACTGTTCTGAGACAATAAAATCTACTATTTTTAAAATTTCTTTCGATAATTTTTTCATACAAAAACTAAAATTTTTGTTTTTAATTTTTTTGGTTAATAATATGTAACTTTAAATATTTATAACTCCTTAACTATACGTGGGATTTTATTGATTTAAAAACTAGTGTAAAGTTTATTACAATAATTATTGTAAATTATATTGTATAAATCAAAAATAATTGCTTTGCTAAAGATGCACTCACGAAAAGAATGCATTTTTAAGAGATTTCTACCCTTTTGATTTTAAATATTTTTGCTTAATATTGAAGACAAATATGTTTATTATATAATCATCAGCACTTAATCTAGGATAAATAAAAATTATGAAATATTATGATTAAAATTAATTTAAAAATAAGCTCACAAAAATTAAAAAAAGAAAAATTTTTTGATGAAAAAATTTTAAGAAATATTTAAAAAAAAAATTTAAAATAGTGGACCATTTTGTCCCAGAACAATTTATGTTGCAATTTTTAGCAAATATAATAATGTTTTTTATATCAGAAGAAGAAAAAATTTAAATGGTAAAAATTTTTCAAAAATGCATAAAAAAATTGCATTTGCATTGTGAATGCATTTTTAAATGATAATATTATTTTTAAATGACTACATTGATAGTTGACTTATTCTTCTTAAATATTCAATTTAAATCTTTAAAATCCGTTAACAACTTTTAGAGATATTGGTGTTTAAAATTAGACACTTTTGTCATTTTTTTCACATTTTGAAAAATTAAAATCGCGAATAATTTCGCAAATTTTTCAAAATTCAAAAAAATAAAAATGGAGATATTTAAATGGCTCCATAAGGTATGCGTATGCCAAATATTATTAAAATCGAAAGACATACAAAGTATTCTTGGGCGTTCTTTCTTGGAATGTACGCTATATATATTAGGGTAAATTTCAAAATATTGATTTTGAGATATCATACTTTTTTAGAAGGTTTTTTCATCAGTAAAAATAATGGCGTATTTGGTTTTTTAAAATTCCAACTCCTTCCCCTGCATATCTTCGGCTGAAAACGCACATTTTGAGCGCCATTTTGCGCAGAGACGAATCCAATTGATTTATAAAAAAATTTCTTTTATACATCAATTCTACATAAAATTTTAATAAGAAAGAGCATTATTCAACCCGCTTAACATGCATCGTGTTCCAATTAGGGTGTCCGAAAAATTTACTTTTTTAAAAAAAGTTTTAAAAATATATTATTTTATTTAAACCAAAATTAAAAATATTGAATACTGTAACAATAAAATGCAAAGGCTACTGTGAATTATAATGAGCATGTTTTAAAATTTTGTAATAACAATTATTTTTTAAGATAATTAATTTTTGAAGCTATTATTTGAAAATTTCTTAGTCTTATAACTCTAAAGCGAAAAGTCGTAGATTAATTATTTTTGCGCCATTTTTTAAAGCAAATAGTATATTTTCACTATGATTATAAAAAAATATATTTTTAAAACTTTTTTGAAAAATGTCAATTTTTCGGACACCCTAATTGGAACACGACGCATGTTAAGCGGGTTGAATAGTGCTCATTCTTACTGAAATTTTATGTAGAATTGATGTATAAAAGAAATTTTTTGTAAAAATCAATTAGATTCGTCTCTGCGCAAAATGGCGCTCAAAATGTGCGTTTTTAGCCGCAGATATACAGAGGAAGGAGTTGGAATTTTAAAAAACAAAATACGCCATTATTTTTACTGATGCAAAAACCTTCTAAAAAGGTATGATATCCAAATATCAAAAGAAATTTTTCTTTTCGAAACGGACCCTAATATATTGTAACGAAGTTTTATTGTATAAAATAAATTTATACCATGAAACGTTTTAACATAAATTTTATTATTTTTATCCGGATTATTTTATTTGTCATATTACATTATACACCTCATCTGTGAATACCCTATTATTATTCTACCTAATCTGTAAACACCCTTATTGTTGTTCTAAGAATTGAGATTTAATAATTCTCATTAAGTTTATATAATTATTCTCATAAGTACTCTAAGTTTGAATAGTATAGTTGCGATTCAATTTGCCAAATTCTAAGACAGCTGACATTACGATATAACTTGCCTTATTTTAAGTCACTTGATATCGTAACATCAGCCACTGTTTCTCTGGTACTCGGATTAGGTCCGAGCGTCAGGGGGATACCTTGCACAGCATTTTTGTCTGTTTCGGACACAGCGGCTTTGCTCCGTCTATTTCGGCACTACAACTTCGGTTGTTAGTTTCGGCACCGTGACTTCGGTCATAGGTTTTGGCACAGCGAATTATCGTCTGTCTCGGCACTGCAACTTCGGTTGTTAGTTTTTTCACCGTGACTTCGGTCATCGGTTTTGGCACAGCGAACTATCGTCTGTCTCGGCACTGCAACTTCGGTTGTTAGTTTTGGCACCGTGACTTCGGTCATCGGTTTTGGCACAGCGAATTATCGTCTGTCTCGGCACTACAACTTCGGTTGTTAGTTTCGGCACCGTGACTTCGGTCATAGGTTTTGGCACAGCGAATTATCGTCTGTCTCGGCACTGCAACTTCGGTTGTTAGTTTTGGCACCGTGACTTCAGTCATCGGTTTTGGCACAGCGAATTATCGTCTGTCTCGGCACTGCAACTTCGGTTGTTAGTTTTGGCACCGTGACTTCGGTCATCGGTTTTGGCACAGCGAACTATCGTCTGTCTCGGCACTGCAACTTCGGTTGTTAGTTTTGGCACCGTGACTTCGGTCATCGGTTTTGGCACAGCGAACTATCGTCTGTCTCGGCACTACTACTTCGGTTGTTAGTTTCGGCACCGTGACTTCGGTCATCGGTTTTGGACCAGCGAACTATCGTCTGTCTTGGCACTGCAACTTCGGTTGTTAGTTTTGGCACCGTGACTTCGGTCATCGGTTTTGGCACAGCGAACTATCGTCTGTTTCGGCACTACTACTTCGGTTGTTAGTTTCGGCACCGTGACTTCGGTCATAGGTTTTGGCACAGCGAACTATCGTCTGTCTCGGCACTGCAACTTCGGTTGTTAGTTTTGGCACCGTGACTTCGGTCATCGGTTTTGGCACAGCGAACTATCGTCTGTCTCGGCACTACTACTTCGGTTGTTAGTTTCGGCACCGTGACTTCGGTCATCGATTTTGGCACAGCGAACTATCGTCTGTCTCGGCACTGCAACTTCGGTTGTTAGTTTTGGCACCGTGACTTCGGTCATCGGTTTTGGCACAGCGAACTATAGTCTGTCTCGGCACTACTACTTCGGTTGTTAGTTTCGGCACCGTGACTTCGGTCATCGGTTTTGGCACAGCGAACTATCGTCTGTCTCGGCACTACTACTTCGGTTGTTAGTTTCGGCACCGTGACTTCGGTCATCGGTTTTGGCACAGCGAACTATCGTCTGTCTCGGCACTGCAACTTCGGTTGTTAGTTTTGGCACCGTGACTTCGGTCATCGGTTTTGGCACAGCGAACTATCGTCTGTCTCGGCACTGCAACTTCGGTTGTTAGTTTTTTACCGTGACTTCGGTCATCGGTTTTGGCACAGCGAACTATCGTCTGTCTCGGCACTGCAACTTCGGTTGTTAGTTTTGGCACCGTGACTTCGGTCATCGGTTTTGGCACAGCGAATTATCGTCTTTCTCGGCACTACAACTTCGGTTGTTAGTTTCGGCACCGTGACTTCGGTCATCGGTTTTGGCACAGCGAATTATCGTCTGTCTCGGCACTGCAACTTCGGTTGTTAGTTTTGGCACAGTGACTTCGGTCATCTGTTATGGCACAGCGAATTGTATCGTCTGTTATACCTAGTAGATTAAGTCTGAATTTTGTAATCTAGTTGTAAGAAATTATATTATTTAAGCCTGTATTTATAAGATATATATAAGTATCATCAACGATCCTGCTTGCTGCATAATTCCGAGGAAACCGCATCTTTAACTCCGCATCTACCAGTAGAATCCGAATTACCTGAGAAGTAACCGACTGAATCCCTACCCATTATCGTGCTGCTAGTAATTTATTCAACACAAAAAGTATTAATTATAATTTGTCGTTACCGAAATCTTAAATATTGAATTATTAAATAAAGATATATTGTATAATTAACCCCCAGAAAGGGTAAACAAATTGTGTTCTCACTTCAGGTTCGTGGATCATGTAAGTCGACCCTGGACGCGACCGAACTACCTCAGCCGACGACAAAACCACGTTACAATATATATATATATTATTTACTGGATTATAATGTAGTGAAGCAAATTACATTTATACAAAAAATTTCATGTTCATATCTTCTAAAATTACATCAGTATTGATACGAGAGAGAGACTATAGTCGGTCAAGACCGACCATATGATACCCTACACCATTAAACCTGTGTCTAATTGTAAACCAACACTTTTACTAAATGTAAAATAAATTATACAAATACGGAACAATGCATTGATAAACCTATATGATTTTATGCCTTTTAGGGTGATTCCCGGAAGTTGGTTTATATGGGAGCTATGGTAAATTATGGACCGATTCCCATAAATTTTGGCAATGTTTTTTCTACTTATATAAAACTTATTTGTGTTCAATATTAACTTCATACTATCATTCGTATGGGATTTATGCACGTTTAAGTGATTTTCGGAAGAGGGGTTTATATGGGAGCTATGGTCAATTATGGACCGATCCGGATAAAATTTGGCACAAAGATTGACACTTATATAAAACTCATTTGTGCCGAGTTTCATTGAAATATTGCTATATTTACGGCATTTATGATCGTTAAACCCCTATTCCGGGAGGATATTTGTATGGGGGCTATGTGAAATAATGGTCCGATCATATCCAATTCGTCTTTGTAGCAAAATAATTATTCGTGCCAAATTTCATCAAGATATCTTTAAAATTGCGACCTGTACTCTGTTCACAAGGTTTACATGGACTGCCAGCCAGACGAACGGACGGGTATCGTTAAATCGACTCAGAAAGTGATTCTTTGAGCTGAATTTACATAATTTGTTGTTCAGTTACTATTTCCGTAGTTATTCAGTAATTAGTAGTGAAAAATTAAAATGTTTGTTTTTGAAAAATCGTGAAAATTTTGATCCATAACTCTGAAATTCTTGAGCGAATAAAAAATAGTTTTGACATGCCTTGAAGACAATTTTCGTATGCATCTTTTGATGTTTAAACGGTTCTTGAGTTATAGTCTAAATTTGACAAACCATTCTCGAATTTTATAGTGTGACCGCTAAATAAGGTGATTATATTAGTTATGCCCGTAAAAAAAATCAGTACGTGATAGAAAAAAAAGTGAATGCAGATCCTGGTTTAACTCGTCAAAATCCACCTAGTTCACTTATTTTTGTTTCAAGAAAAAATATTTTTTTTTTTTTTCTTTTGCCCACCACAGTATTTCTACTCAATTGTATGTAACATGGGTATTTTTACTTAACTGTGAATACAATTTAGATTTCTGCATAAATTTTGAAGATAAACACCTTATTTTATTCGCAGCATTACCAGCTTTAAGATAAAGATGATAAACTGTTTAAATATAAATATTTTTGATGTTTTCATTTATCAAAAGAAATTTTGAATGAAAAAGTTTTTTGTTGTTGAGCATATAAAAAATGACGTTTAGGTGACTCGAAGATATTTTTCGTCTGCATCTTTTGGTGTATCACTTATGTCAATCGTACACACCGTTCCTGAGTTATGAGGAAATATACTAAAGTAATAAATACCCTTACTATGGGTGAAATATTAGATACGCCCATAAAAAAAAAAATCCGGATCTGATGGTAAAAACTGAAAACAGATTCGTGTTTAGCACATCAAAATACATAAAGTCCAACTATTCGTCTTTGGTGGAGGATTTTTTTGTCGACCATATAACTGGGACAACATCTGTTGAACTATTCAACTTTCAAAAATGTAAATAAATATGAAATATGAATGCAAACACGGACAAAAATTAAAATAAGCATTTCATTATATAATATTTGGTACATTTCTTTTACCGTTTGTGTTTTGGTCCGCTTACGAGAGAAGTTTTCTTTAAAAACAGGTGTCCGTTATTCTAAAAATGTTACCTAAACCATGGGACCTAAAAAATTTTCCGCCTACCGGAGCTTTGCAGCTATGGGAGCTGTCCGTTAAGGAGCTTTTTTTTTTTTTTTTTGTTAAATTCTTCTTAAATATACAAAAGCTTACTTTAAAAGCGAAAAGCTCGAAAAACTTGCCCTGTTTATGTGTTGTATTTATATAAGATTGTGTAGATATTCGTACAATTGTATACATCCTTTAATGTAAAATAAAAACAAGTAACTAAACAAGAAAAAATGTTAATCATTATTCTAAACCTTTGCTTATAAAAAAATGCGGTTATATCAAAATAAAATAAAAATATGGTGATTTAGGTAATGAGTTCTGTTAGCAAATATTCTATACCATTCATCACTTTAACAACAAATAAAAAAAACTAATACCTTAAGCTTTTATATTTTCACATTTATACATAAAAAAAATCTACATTTTCAAACCGCAAAAATATTAACACAAAATAGAACCATAATTCTTATATCTATGTATGTGTATCTATCTTCTATCACATAAAAAATGAGTTATGTTTGGCTGTTTGTTATTTTGTTTGTACCTTAAAGACAGCTGAACCGCTGAACCGATTTTCTTGAAATTTTCACAGTATCATCCTGTAAGTCCAAGAATTAAACTAGGATTTTTATTTTTCGATACGAGCAGGGGAAATGCTATTCAGGGAAATGCTTCAGAACTATTTTCGCAAAATTCTTCAAATTTTGAGGAATAACCATTATAACAAAAGTCTTAACATGTTGTAGAAATAAGTTTCTAATCAATATTGAGATTTTAAGATTAAATGGGAAGGGTAGGACCAGGGTGAATGGTGGCCCCCATGAAACAAAAATATTAAAATGTTGCATAGTTTTTTCAAAAACGTCCATAATTTAGGATGAAAATAGGATGGGTAAAACCAGGGAAAATGGTAACTAAATCTAAAGAACTTCTACAGTGAGAGCTCCACATTTTATTTATTTATTTACTTTTTGTGGGAACTACTTCCTTATCATATTGCATTTATGAAATTAAATGGCCCGGGGTAAGGGTAAGCCAAGCTAGGGGATCTATGCAATAATTAATATTAGTAAATATTAAGTATCGCCGATATACATATACGTACATACAGTGTCTCACTAAAGTATTTGAATTTTTTAAATTAATAATTAAAACGGTTTAATTACGTGATTTAAAAAAATAATTCTAGATTTATTAACTGAATTGTGTTTGTATATTTGTTAACTTTATAATGTAAAAAACTGCAATTAAAAATATTGCATTGTATCCAACTTATTCCAGAAATAGTATGAAAAGTCATCGAATTTACCTCACAAAAGTATTTGAATTTGTATCACCTTTGTATTTAAAAATGTCATACAAAATAAAAATTGGTGAAATTCGTGTACAGTGAAATCTCCCATAGGCGGACAGCGATCGTCACGCTGATTTTGTCCGTTATCGGGAGATGTCCGTCTATGGGATATGATACACATTTTTTTTCAAAGATGTAATTCCGTACTATATCTTTTTATTCGAGCATTCAAGATTGATTGTAATGAATTAACTTTTAAATATACATATTCTTATTTATATATACTTATCGTCAACTAAAATGTAAAAGGCCATATGCACTTAAAATCAAATGTTGCTTTTATTTACTGGATTATAATATACTGACCCAAACTACATTTATACAAAAAATTTCATGTTCATATCTTCAAAAATTGCATCAATATTGACAAAAGTAAAAAAATCGTAACATTAACTTCATGAACGAAACAGTCGTAAAATTTGTTACATATAAGAAAAATTTTATTTGAAAGGTGTTTTATGATTTATCTATTTTTGCATTAAGGGAATATTTGAAAACTGTTACTTAATAGCTCAATTTTAAAGAAAATGAAATTGAAAAAAGATTCGGCTGTGCCGAATCTTTGACACCCTTCACCATATTACCATCTTACTATCTTATCGACATCATATTACCATATTACCGACAAATAATAAAATTTTCGCCTTAACGTATGCTTGCATATTTTCACATATTTAAATCTAAATTTTTTTCAAACTACGAAAATTTGAATATGAAAAAAAAAACAATCATAGCAGGCTTTGCTTTTAAAAAATAAACA
This sequence comes from Protophormia terraenovae, assembly GCA_951394005.1. Classification (NCBI taxonomy): domain Eukaryota; kingdom Metazoa; phylum Arthropoda; class Insecta; order Diptera; family Calliphoridae; genus Protophormia; species Protophormia terraenovae. Next base: position 82,497,016 of record OX596077.1, on the reverse strand, counting down.
ACAACAATTCCATATTTATTTATTTTTTTATGTGTGTATATACAAACTGACTGCATATACAAAGAACAACAACAACACTGTTATTCATTATATTACTTCTGTTGCTAACTAAACTACTTGTCTTATAGGCAAAAACGTCACTAATAGTCATTACAATGCTTAATATACATGTTTGTGTATGTATTTATGTATATTCTTAACAGATATGTTTTAGTTTTAAAAAATAAACAACAACAATTCCATATCTATTTATTTTTGTACAGACTGCATATACAAAGAACAACAACAACACTGTTATTCATTATATTACTACTGTTTCTAACTAAACTACTTGTCTATACAAAAAACAAAAAACGTCACTAATAGTCATTACAATGCTTAATATACATGTTTGTGTGTGTATTTATATTCTTAACAGATTTGTTTTTGGACCATAACTCTGTTGATTATGAACGAATTTGGTTATTAAAAAAAACGAAATTTTATAAAAACATTTATGACTGATCTATATAAAAATAAAAATCTGTAGCTTGAACAAGGGCTTTAAAAATAAAAAATTAGTTTTCCCCGATATCTCAGTTATTACTGAACCGATTTATTTCATTTTTTCAGAACAAAAATTCAGAAAATAATATCCGAGACCCATTTAAAAATTCGAAGTCCCTGGTATATACAAAGGCTTCAGAAACTGAAAAACCGGTTCCAAAAACCGGTTTTTAAAGCATATCCCCGCCATTTATAAACCGATCCTGCTGATTCAAAAAACCGAAATTTTATAAAAATATTTGTGACCGATCTGTATAAAAATAAAAATCTATAGCTTAAACCAGGACTTCAAAAAATAAAAAATGCGTTTTGTCCGATATCTCAGTTATTATTGAACCGATTTATTTAATTTTTTCAGAACAAAAATTCAGAAAAAAATGTCCGAGACTTCTTTGTAAAAACGAAGTCCCTAGTATATACAGAGGCTTCAGAAACTGGAAAACCGGTTCCAAAAACCGGTTTTTTTAACATGTCTCCGCATTGTATGAACCGATCTTGCTGAATTCCAATAGCAAAATTCTCGAAAGCATTTCCGATCGTTTGATATATATATTATATATGTCAGTTATCGGTGGGCTTCATAAACGCCATTTCAACCGACACACGGACGGACGGACGGTCGGACGGACGGACGGACGGACGGACATGGTCCTATCGTCATCACTTCTTACAAGGATCCCGAAAATGTCAACTTTTTTGCTCTCCGACGAAAATTGTGGGAATTACAAACGGAATGACAAACTTATATATACCCTTTACACCTTTGGTGAAGGGTATAAAAATAATAAGAATTGTGATATTTGCATTTTCATTTAGACATTATTTGTAATAAATTATGATTTAATGAAATTTATTTTATGGCTATTTTGTAGTTATGCTTACAGTTCGATTCTCTCCGTTTTCATTCCATTTTCCTTAATTTACTTTATAAATTTTGTCATTTTTCGTAAAAAATGTCAGATTTCTTTCAACAGCATTTTTACTAATGATTTTTTAAAGAAATTTTAAAAATAAAAAGCATGTTCAGGACAAGTTTGACAACAAAGTAATCATTGGCATGCTACTAAGAACGACAGGATTAACTTAGAAAAATGACGTTAGTAGCTTGGCCTCGATCTTAAGCAGCACCTAATTACTTTTTTTATATAACTAATGACCAGGGAAACCAGAATATGCAATTGCATGTTTTTTCCTGGACGTTGAATGAAGCCATCGATTAAATATTTATCCGTTTCAGAACAAATAAATCATTTTGGCATCGATTTGTTAGTGTATATTTTTGCATATTTTACTCTTAGTGGCATATTACTGCATTTAGCGATTTTTAGTGCATATTTATAGCATATTTTTTTATTTTTAGGTCATATTTAACCCTTTTAGAACATATTTTGATATTTCAAGGATATTTTTTTTATACGCCATGAAATGTTTTTCGAATTTGATTTTATAAAAAAAATTGAGAAAACAAAAAAAAAATTAATTAACTTTAATGGATGCCATTTTGTCGATGAGAAGCTTGTCTTGTAGAAACAAGATTGTATATTATGATTGAAATTTATGATGTAAAAACAAGATTTTCTTCATTAAAGCATATCGATCCCTAACCGCGAAAATGTCGTAAGAAAACAAAACTTTATACATTATTGTTTACATTGTTATATGTATGAAAAATGTCACTTACGATAAAATTACTTTCGCTATAAATCTGAAATGATCGAAATGATTCTAAATTTTCAAATTTTCAAAACACGAATTTCGAAAATGTTGTCGGTTACGATATTTTGAAGGTCAGTGATCGATATAATTTTGGTAATTTCTGATAATAGTGTCTAAAATTAGATGGATAAGAAAATAGAAGATCAATAACGTTTTTATGAGATATAGTAAAAAATGGAGAATCAAATTTCGACGCGGTTGATAAATTTTAGTTTTGCCTTATATTATAACGTTGAAATATTAATTAAACACTTTGTTTTAATGAAAAACATAATTTTGTTAAAAAATTTTACAAAATCTTTGTTTTATAAGTCATATTTTCGCGTTTTTTAGAGCATATTCTTAGTTTTTTACTGCATATTTAATGCGCATAAAACTCATTTTTTTAGAGCATATTGTAGTTTCTCTGCTAATGACAATGTCGCCCTGCTTGTGGTGCAGAATTTCTATACAATTTGTTCAAAAAGTTTTCAAGATTTGTAGGAATCTGTCGCCATTGTGTTCTCATCGATACTGTGTTCAAGACATAGATAACCGCGACAGCATCTATTTTTAGGGATCAAGGATCTCTTTTCTAGTATGAAGAATTTTTAATCAAATGTAAAAGTCGAAGTTAAATTAAAAACCTAGTTTTTGCTCAAAACCAGCAAAAGGTTAAGTAAAAAACTTCAAAAAATGTAAGTAAATATTAATATGAATGCAAACACGAACAAAAATGAAAATAAGAAGCATTTCATTATATAATATTTGGTACATTTCTTTTACCGTTTATGATTTTTGTCCGCCTACGAGAGATGTTTTCTTAAAAAACAGGTGTCCGCGTCCGCCTACCGGAGATGAATTTATTCTAAAAATGCCATCTAAACCATGGGACCTAAAAAATTGTCCGTCTAACGGAGTTGTCCGTTAAGGGAGCTTTTACTGTATTTTTTTTTATTAATAATAAGTCATAGGTATCACAATTAAATGTTTACTAATTTATTTCCCAAATTTGGAGTAAAATTTTGGAGGATTTTTGGTCCAATTTTATATTTAATGGACTTAGAAGGTTGATTTAAGAAGAACACGCCTATTTTTCTTTTATAAATGACAAATACAATTTTTTTTTCATTACAGTAAAAAAATAATAAGGTTTTAGTTCCTTATAAGTTTTTTTGCTAAAACGCCATATACGAAGGGTCCAAGTCGTTAATTATGAGATATTTAAAAAAAATAGAATACCTTAAATATCAAGCCCACTTTGGTACCCTACGTATCAAAAATTTATTTCAAAATGTTGGGGAATATCTTCCCGATATATAGCCAATTATAAATTTGGAGACTAAAATACCTGACTTTATGATATAGCTCCAAAATATACCCCGACATAATTGTACTTGGGTTTATTTTTCTAATTACTTAGCCATATTACTTTTGGATCAATAACTTGCACTCCAGAAATGTTGGAGCGAAACATTTTCAATTTTATTTTCATCAACATAGATAATATCGAAGAATATTCATATATAGAAGGCGCATCATGTAGAAGCAAAATTTCTTATGGCGGGTTTTAATCATAGAACCCGCTCTCATGTAATTCTCGCTCTCAACATTTTGCATTGATGAGGGGGATAAGTAACAAGCAAGGTTGCCAGATAAATGTTGCGAAAAATCGTCATTTTTCGGGAAAAAAATCGTCAAAATCGTCAAATTGAACGTTCTAAATCGTCAAAAAATCGTCAAAATAAAATGACATATTTTTCTGTGTTTTTTGGTATTTTATTATATTAAAAGAAAAAACATAACAATATAATCCAATATTTCTTGGTAAAATATAAACTTAAAAAACATACATTTCAACGTACAAATTTATACGTTTTAATTACAAAAACAATATAATTTATAAATATATATTACAGTTAAACATTTTGACTAGTTCTGGGATGACTTTAAAATCATAGCAATTGCACTTACTTAATTTTAAGTAATCTTTGGTAAGCAGTATAGCTTCTAAAGATGATTTTTCCAACCTGTTTCTAATTTTTGTTTTGTTTATATTGACCTGACTAAAAACTCTTTCGACATTTGCGGATGAATGTGGCAAAACTAGAATTTTTTTTATAAATTTTGTCAAAACAGGAAATACAAAACGAGAATCCTTACGTTGGATTTCTGAAATATGTTTCCAAAAATCGAGTAGTCGAATTTCGTTTTCTGGAAATACGCTCTTTAAATTAAGAAATTTTAACTGTCTAAATTCCGATTCTAAATCTTGCCGTTCATTTTCATCCACAAAATGTGAAAATTCTTTAATTATATCATAAAAACAAAAGTCTTCATTATTTAAAATGTTAAAAGGATTAATTGTACTCAAAGCTTTAAATTTATTGTCAAAATCAAATCTAGTTAATAATTGATCACATAACTCTATGTAAAAGTTAATGCAGTTATTTACAATTTCTTCTTTTACAGATTCATTTATTTTTATTTCAGTGATAACATCTTTTACATAAATTCCTAAATATACTTCGTTATAATTTAAAAAGTTATTTTTATCTTTGTAGTTTATAGAATATAATTCATAATTTTTTATAAGGTTGGATTTTATAAAATTACTCATTATAGTTTTTAACAATTTTTGCATTTGTTCATATAACATATGTATTTCTGTAGATTCGCTTTGAAACATTTTATTTATAGTATTTATAGTTCCTAAAATATATTTTAAAAAGCTCAGATAAATTTTATTTATAATATTTAAATTTTCAAAAATGGTTTTTGCAGTGTCAATTTTATCTACATTTACAGCAAATGAAAAATAAATTTTTAACGGTTCAAATAGTTCTAATACCCTCACAACAACTTCTTCTAACGATAACCAACGAGTTTGACAGGGGTGTAGTATTTTTTTAGGTTTAATTTCTAATAATGATAATATTTTTTGAAATTGGTTTAATTTTTTTGGACTATTAGATAAATAATTATATATATTTCTCACTAATGTTTCTACGGAAGATGGTAGCTTTAGACATGCGTTGGAGGAGCATAAAGCTAATGAATGGCAAACGCATTTTATTACAAATAAATTTTTATTGTCTTTTCGCAAAAGTTGTGCCACTGATTTGTTTCTGCCAGTCATTACAGCTGCTCCATCAGCAGCAAAACCAACCATATTCTTTTTATAATTAACATTATTTTCTTCAAAATAATTAGTTATAAGTTTATACAAACTCTCTGAATCGCTTTGATCTACGGTAAGTAAACCATAAAACAAATCTTTTATTTCAAAATCAATACACGTTCGAACTACCATACATAATGATTTTATGTTTGATAAATCTGTGGATTCATCTACACATAAAGAAAAACTATTATTTCTAAGTAATTCGTTAACAGCTAAAAGTTGCTTTTTACCAATTATATTTTTAACAATTGCTGTAGCCTTCGTTCTTCCTAAACAAATATTATTTGCAGTATCAGAGTCCTTGAAAGAATTTTGGCATACCTTTGTTAAGTGGTCTGCAACTGCGAATGGCAAATTATGTTCAACTATAAATAAAGCCAGTTTAATTTCAGCATGTTTGTTGGAGCATCTTTCAGTATTGTAAATTTCATTAATTTTAGTTTGTTTTACGGCATTGGCTGATTCAGTGTGTTTTTTGGAATGTAGATGGGCAATCAAATCCGATTTACCTGAAGATAATTTCAACTCCACGTTACAAGTTTTACAAAATAATGAATTAGTGCGCTTTTCTGCCCATGGCTTAATTTCGGGATCATCAAGCCAGTCATCTTTTATTTTTCTTTTTTTTCTTTTTTCGGACTGAAAAATCAAGTAAAATAATTAGAAATAAATCTTAGACAAATTTATTTGGTTTGTACTTACTGATGAGCTGCTACCATTTTCATCGTCTTTTGTGGTGCCATCATTATTATCTATAAAAATAAGTTCTATTAGATTATGCCACTAAATTTTGTCAAACTTTTGTTCAAAATCAAATATGTATTTAGAAACTAGTTTTTACGGATGCTTATTCATTCAGGAATTATTAATTTTCGTGTTAATCTTGGTTGGTTTACTTCACTTTTGAACAAACAAAATATTTTTTGATTTTGAATATTTATGCTAGTCTCTTAAACTTACCTTTCTTTTGTAGATATCGTAACATATTTAAATCCTTTTAACTAGTTTTATTTATTAATGTTTTAGCACTATTCACAAGATTTTTAAAAGATTTCTTTTTCTATATTAGCTTTTGAACAGTTTGTTTAAACTTTGTTTTAGAACGCGCAATAAAATAACAAGTGGTAAAAAATAAAGAACCGTTACATTACACACATATGCATATATACGTATAAAGTAATGCAATATTAACTGAGTTGTCTCTTTTACTCATATTGCAACAACTAATATTTACATAAAAACAATATAAAAAAACAAAAATGTTGCTAACTTCTAATTTTAAAAAATCGTCAAATTTGGGGTAAAAATCGTCAAATCGTCAAACATCAATTTTTGACAATGAAAATCGTCAAAATGACGATAAATCGTCAAATCTGGCAACAGTGGTAACAAGGGAAAACAAAATCCACCACCAAAACAGAAAGAGAGAGAAAGAGTTTAAAAATATGTGTTTGCACATGTGTGTATTCCTTATAAATAAAGATCTGTAACACACATACAGTGTCTCACATAAGTTAGTGAATTTTAATTTTTAAATAAAAAAATGAGTTATTTTTAGTTATAAAATTAGGTAAATAAAAAATAATAATTATTTATGAATGGGATTTTTTTGCCTGAGTTGTCTTCTACCAAATGCTGCAAAAAGTAGCACAAAATGTTGTATCGTTTCCGAGAAATTGAGAAAAATAACACGTGCAGTCATTTCAGGTATCTCACAAAAGTATTTGAATTTTTTAATGTTTTATATTTGAAGATATTCAAAATATAAAAAAGACAAAAAAATATATGTTTTTTATATTAATTGTTATTAAGTATTAGTGTTAATTAAGCATTTACTAATTCTTTTTATAAATTTGGGGGTAAAATTTTAGGGAAATTAAGCGAAGTTTCTTTACATGTATCATACAAAAGGGAAAATTGGAATAATCGGGTAATTTTTCCTAAATTATTTCTTAAATTTAATTTGTTTTATTTGGAAATATAACTGGACTTTGTCATGTCTTCGAAAAATAATTTTTACTGCAAAAGTTCTAAATAATGACATTCCAAGCGGCGTACATAGTTTCATTATGTTGTTAAAAATTAAAAATCTTCAACATTAAGTCTATTTTACTGAAGTATTGGTCCACATATTTTAACAAAACTTTCAGATTGGGTTTCTGTAGGTATTAGCTGTTATTAAATGGGAGATTTGGATACCGGCTACAAAAATACAAAGAAATTTATGCCATAGTATAAAACGCGATGAGGTATATTTTTAGTCACATAACTATATGACTTTCAAGGTATAGGGAAACTATAAAAAGGTAAAAATACCCGAAAAGGTTTACTATTCTGTTAATATTACTTATGTTGATGAAAATAAAGTTGAAAATTTTTCGCTCCAACATTTCTGGAGTGCAAGTTATTGATCCAAAGGTAATATGGCAAAGTAATTAGTAAAATAAACCCAAGTACAATTATGTCGGGGTATATTTTGGAGCTATATCATGAAGTCAGGCATTTTAGTCTCAAAATTTATAATTGGCTATATATTGGGAAGATATTCCCCAACATTTTGAAGTAAATTTTTGATACGTAGGGTACCAAAATGGGCTTGATATTTAAGGTATTCTATTTTTAATGGTGTAATGCCTCATAATTAACGACTTGGACCCTTCGTATATGGCGTTTTAACAAAAAAACTTATAAGGAACTAAAATCTTATTAATTTTTTTATTAATGACAAAAAAAAAAAATATTGTATTTGTCATTTATAGAAGAAAATTAGGCGTGTTCTTCCTTAATCAACCTTCTAAGTCCATTAAATATAAAATTGGACCAAAAATCCCCCAAAATTTTACTCCAATTGGGGAAATAAATTAGTAAACATTTAATTGTGATACCTATGACCTATTATTAATAAAAAATATATGAATTTCTCAATTTTTATTTTGTTTGACATTTTTAAATACAAAGATGATAAAAATTCAAATACTTTAGTGGGACAATGTACATGTTATACAGATCTTTATTTCAAATTGAAAGAAACAAATAATATTTGTTTTCATTTATTTTGAAATAAAAAGTGCCAACAGAATTTTTAGTTGTTTATTTACTAATGGAAAAGATATGAACATTAATATTACTGTAAGCAGTGTTGCCATAAAATTCTCGATGTCATCTGCTAAATTTCCAAAATAATATGCTAAAATCTGCTAAATTCAATGTTTTACCCACGTTTTAAATTTTTTTTTTTTTTTTTTTTTTGCTAAAATTGAGTCAAATTTATTATGATAAAATGAGAGAATTGTACTGTTTATATAGCATGTATATATCCACGAGATAACGCCGAAAAATATTTTTTGTCTTCCTATTTTGCAAATATTTGACATACGCATACCCTATAGCCATTTAAATATCTTTTTTTTTTTTTTTTAAAAACTTGCAAATTTATTTACCATTTTCACTTTTCTAAATGTCAAAAAATCGGAAAAGTATGTAAATTTAAACATCAATATCTCTATTAATTGTAACGAATTTTAATGATTTAAATTACATATAGAAGATGAATATATCCTATATATGTAATAATTTAAAAATAATATTATAATTAAAAATGCAATAATTATGCAAATCCAATTTAGGATGCATTTTTGGAAAATTTGTAGCCCGTCGATTTTAATTTTATTTTAATATGTTAAAAAGCAACACCTTTACTAAAAAATGCAAAAATAATTGTTCTGGGACAAGATAATTTACTATTTTTAGAACTTTTTTATTACCAAGTATAAAAAAATCGGATGACCCCCATAATAAAATTGAAATTTGTTAAAAATCATAAGAAAATAAAAATATATGTTATTATTATTATTAAAATAACCGTGTTAAGTAAAGTTATTCTATTTTACAAAATTTGCTACAAATATTGTTTTAGAAGACCCTCTTTTCGAAATTTTTGATCCATAACGCTAAATAAAAGCTCCACTTCAGCATTAGAGAAGGGTAAAACTAATAAAGATATTACAAATTTAAACAATTGTTCGGATATGTTTTCATCCATCGAATTTTTGATAACATTTTTCATTAAATTTATTTTTAATGTTCGTTCGATTTTAATCTGTAAAATAACAAAAAATTAAGTTCAGTAGTCCATGCTTTTTATATGAAAAAGTGAATGTTCCTCGTGAAAAACAGACTTTTCGCTATTGTTTTCCAAATCATTACGTTGAATATTTCGGGAACATCAATAATATATAGCGCAGAACACACATAATTTCAACAAGTGTCAGTCCCTATTTAAAATTCCTAATCCCTTCCTAATTAAAAACTAAATAATTTTGTCATCAAAACTTGACTACCCTGTATTTAACTGTTGAAAGTCTGCACAATAACAAAAATGGTGCAGAATTTATGAACAAAGTCCCATTAGTTTATTTAAGATCGAATGATATCATGGTGTTAAAATTCTGCACTCTAAGTCTTGTAAATTAGATCTGTAACTAGTTTATTAAAAATTGTAAATAACAAAATTTAAAAAATAACGAAAGAATAATAAAAAATATATATGCTAAAAAAACTGCTGTTAGAAGGTCGATTATGCTAAAAAGCATTTAGCAGAATTTTTCAAAATAAATATGCAATTTCCCAATCCGTTCCGCCAAATCAGCAGAAAAATGCTAAAATGGCAACACTGTAGGCAACAATTGAAACTTTATGTTAAATGTGTAAAATTTTGCGTAAAGAATTCCATTTCATGGTTTGGTGGCTGCCGACCTTAGGAACAAAAAAATTTTATAGTATTCTATAGTCGGTATGTCATGCTAATTGGGAGATAATAATGTAATTATTACTTCGGACCTGAATATTTCTTGCAAATACATTTAGACCCTATTATTAGAAATATTAAGTCGGAACTATGTAATGATTTATCTATTATTATAAGGGGTCATTTCTATGATGTTGGTAAAAAATGTGTTAAAAGTGAATTAAAACTTTAGATTTATACATAAAAATGTTCTTCTGAAGTGTAAAATTGTATCTTTTGGACCATTTTTCCAAAAAAAGATAAACTATAAAATCTATCAAGTATTTCATTCAAAATATTTTTATTTTTTTAAAATTATGTTATATTTCAAAGCATAGTTTAGGGCATTTACATACAAAATGTGTCAATAAATTTCATGACTACTCACAGTGGGGTCAAACGCAAATTTTTTGGTAATAAATCTGAATCTCCTAAACTACTGGTCGGATCAAATTGAAATGTATGGAAGAGTTGTAGAGGAGGACCTAAGCTTTCAGAAAAATCATCTTGTAGTCACCCTGTGATAACACGAGATAAGCTACAGGGTGTCAAAGTTGACTACCTCGAGTATGTAAAAGTTAAAAAAAAAATCGTAACTTGTACAAATGAAGTCCGATTTTAAATATTTTTATATTTCTGTAAAGTGCTCGGTAAGATAAAAAAATATTTACGTTTAAATGTTTGATTTTTTGCCTCGACTTTCTTTCCTTTTTTGGGTATAAGTCCTTAGGTATATGAAGTAAAAATTTTTTAAAATATCCTATAATTGTTTATATATTCGAAAACAATATGCAAAAAGAATTTTTGGATTATCTCAATTCGTGTATATGTGAAAAATTTTTAAAGTCAGCACTTTGAAATATAGTTCAATTCTTTTACTTTTTTCTCAATGTTCCGTTAACAAGAAAATTTTTTTTCTTTATATATTTCAAAAGATAAGACTTCATAAATTTTTAATTGATTTAGAATTGCACCCTACATCCAGCGTTGGTCGAAAATGGTAAATTTTAGAAAAAAGTTTCATTTTTATCAATTAATAAAAATAATGTTGCGCGGCTAAAAACAAATGCAGTAGTGCAGATTTTATGAAAAAAGTAATTTTTTTAAACAACTTTTTTTAATTGCATAAAAAAACATATTAGCATAATATTTTCGACATTATTTTTTATGTAATGTATAAAATATATCGATCTTTCACTCCTACAAAAATCATTGAAAAAGCTTTAGAAATCATTTTTTGAAAATTTTTCAAAAATAAACAATATTTAATAAATATAAGAAATTATTACGAATATTATATCGTTCAACAACCAAAACGCGCCAATACAGTTGTGTGAAAAATTGTAAAACAGTGAATTTCGTGAGAGTTGACTTATGTCATCAGCTTTGTGACCATGACATAACGTTTTTTAAACGATCTATATATACATATTATAAATCAATAAATTCTTAAATAAGTCTCTATATATTATTGTAATATTTTATAAGTTTTTGGAAAGTAGACGGAGTTTTGCTTTAAAAAAATATATATTTTTTTGGTTTTTGTATCTTTTTTATATCCACCATCAAAAAGATTGGGGGTATATTGATTTTGTCATTCTTTGTGTAACATGTCGAAGGAATCATCTAAGACCCCACAAAGTATATATTTTCTGGGTCCTGGTTAAATCCGGAGTCGATCTAGCTATGTCCGTCCGTCTGTTGAAAGCAGGATAGGGCTCGAACGGGGCAAAATCGGTTAATAAACAAAAAAGTTATGGGCTAAAAACTAGAAACACAGGGTGTCCGTTTTATACTTTTCTGCTGATATTTCTTCAACAAAAGCATGTACGACAACGAAATTTTGCATGTATAGTTCGTGAATCGATATAAACTCGGAAAACAAAAATGGGCGTGGTCCGCCCACTTTACCGCCCCCTCCCATATAACGTAAAATTTGAAAAAGTTGATGGTGGGTATATAGATTCGGCCGGGCCGAATATAACATTCGCGCTTGTTATATTTTTTATTTTCGAACTATTGCCAAAAATCAGTTTTTAAATTTTTTTTTTTAATTTTTGCAGAAATAAAAGACTGATATTTACATACAAAAAAATAATCGAGGTAATATTGCCTAAGTCGACTAAGAAATTTCTTTTGATATGAACCAGGGTACAGCTGATTTTGTTTTTGTGTATGAGATCTGTCAAAGTTTGTTTACGTTTTATTGTTTACATATAGTGACAAAAAATAAGATTGTATATTTACAATGTATTTTAATCAGTTGTTTTTGACACGTAAACTACACGAAAGAGAGGCAAAAAGTTGAAATGAAATGAACTTAAAAAAGCCAAGCTTTATTTTCTAAGACAATTAGTAAATTACACAAGGCAACAAAATCGAAAAAATTTTAAAGTTTACAATTTTGATGTATTGTGGTTCCAGCAGTACAAATATAGTCCAAATTTTAAATTCTATGGAGAGATTTTTTTTTAAAACATTTTTAAGTAAAATTATAATTTTTTTAGACGTTTTTCCACACAATTAATGATAACTTAAAAAGTGTTAGCCTGATATTATTAAAATGAACTTACAAAAAACAAAATTTACACAACCTTTAATCCCTTTATATATTGCGTTTCAATCCGCTCAGTAGTTTCGGAGTTATAATAAAAAAATTAAACCAAAAATATATTTTTTACGAGAAAACAGCAAGTTTTTCGTTTAAAAATAAATCAATAAAAATCGAAAACAGCAAAAACTGTTCAGATTTATTGCTTTATCGCAAAGCCACATGTAATAGCAACAAAATGAGATATCGATCATAAAAATCTATTAACTTTTTCCGAGAATGTTATATTCGGCTTGGCCGAATCTATATACCCACCATCAACTTTTCCAAATTTTACGTTATATAGGAGGTGGGCGATAATGTGACCACGCCCATTTTTTGTTCGAAAGGTGAAATGTCGAAATTTTGTACAAATAGTTCAAGGATCAATGTAAACTCGGAAACAAAAAATGGGCGTGGTCACCTTATCGCCCACCTCCTATATAACGTAAAATTTGGAAAAGTTGATGGTGGGTATATAGATTCGGCCAAGCCGAATATAACATTCTCGCTTGTTTTTTTTTATTTTTTTTTACTAAGAGCTCATTTGCATAGGGGATTTCCCCTGGAAAAAATCGCTGCAACTTTTACGTTTGTTGGCAAGAGGTGTAGAAGAGCAAGCGGGGTAAGAAAAGTTGCACGTCGTCGCAAAGCTAAAAATTTCATGATATTTTTTCAAATTTATTTTAAATTTTTCTGATTTGTTTTTTTTTTTTTTTTTTTTTTGTCAAACATTTTTTGAAAAATTTCACAATACAAATTTATATGTGTAAATGTAGAAGGGATTTCGAAGCAACTTGAAAACAAAATATCATAAAAAAACGCTGCTATAATCCCCAATGTAAATAGACTCTAACTTTATATTTTTTGCCTAACAATTTTTTTCATAACTTTGAAACTATTGATCGCATCAAAAACAATTGTAAATTTAATTTAACAAAATCGGACAAGTTGTTTTTGAGTTATGACAACATAAGTGGAGAAATGTCTCAAAAAAATATTGTGAAAAAAAGCGAATTCACTTAATTGCGAATAAATTCGAAAAGAATCATAGATTTTTATGATCGATATCTCATTTTGTTGCTATTACATGTGGCTTTGCGATAAAGCAATAAGTCTGAACAGTTTTTGCTGTTTTCGATTTTTATTGATTTTTTTTTTTAACGAAAAACTTGCTATTTTCACGTAAAAAATATATTTTTTGTTTTATTTTTTATACCCACCATCAAAAAGATTGGGGGTATATTGATTTTGTCATTCCGTGTGTAACATGTCGAAGGAATCATCTAAGACCCTACAAAGTATATATTTTATGGGTCCTGGTTAAATTCTGAGTCGATCTAGCTATGTCTGTCCGTCTGTTGAAAGCAGGATCGGGCTTGAACGGGACAACGTAGGGAGACGAAATTTGGCACAAATATTTGTCTTATATATAACCAAAAATGGGCGTGGTCCGACCACTTTACCGCCCACCTCCCATATAAGGTGAAAATCAACGAAATTGTGTTCAAATAGTTCAAGGATCAATGTAAACTCGGAAACAAAAAATGGGCGTGGTCCTCCCACTTTACTGCCCACTTTACCGCCCCCTCCCATATAACGTAAAATTTAAAAAAGTTGATGGTGGGTATATAGATTCGGCCGGCCCGAATATAACATTCGCGCTTGTTTATTATAACTAACGAAACTACTGAGCCGATTGAAATGCAATATATAAAGGGATTAAAGGTTATATAAATATAAATTTTGCTAAGTTTATTTTAATAATATCGGACTAACACTTTTTGAGTTATCATTAATTATGTGGAAAAACGTCTAAAAAAATTTATAATTTTACATAGAAATTTAAAAAAAAAAAACCTCTCCACACAGAAAAAAGTCACACGCAAAGAAAAAACATGGTTGGTCAAACCATAATCGGTAACTATCATTAATGTTTAGGTTTATGATTCCCTCAATCATATCAGTTATTATACCCTTTTGTGAACATAATATTGTCCTATCCAATATTAATATAATATGGACCTCATAATCATAACATTTATACACAGAAAAAAGTCACCAATTAACAAATATATATGAAAATAATTCATTCAATTATAAACTTGTTTAAATTTGCACCTCTCACCAAAATGATTATATCAATTACTAAAAACTATAAAAAATACAAAACAGAAAAAAATTCCCAATTAATAAATTAATTAAATCAATCAAGTAGATGATTGAATGAATTAAAAATGTAAAAATCATACAAAAAATTATTTTTATTTTATTTTTTCTTGAATATATTTATTAAATTTTGCTGCAAAATTAAACAACTGAGTTAATTGAAAAAAAGACGGTAATAATTTTTTCTGTGTATGTGATAGTCCTCACAACCATACTGCATAAATATAACATGATCCCTATATTAAATATTATAATACCCCCAATCATAATACTATGCATACGGTTAAAATGTATTTTTATTTATTATTATTATTTTTTTTAATTTAAATTTTGCGAATAGAAAATAATTAAAAAACAAATACGACAGATTTCGTTCAAGAAAATTCATCTTCACATTCACACACCTAAAAGAAAATTTGTAGAAATACATTTTTTTATTATTATTTTTATATTTGACCGCACTGAATTATTGATATTTATTGTACTTACCGAAAAATATTTCCAATTTGAAATTTGGCCATTGATGATTTGCTCCGTCACACTCGTTATTAAAAAATTATAATAAAGTTTTTTAATAAAAATTTTGTGAACTTTTTTAAACGTTTTTCTTCACTTTGCGTCCGTCACATTTAAGATTTCATTACTGAATGAGTAAATTATTTCGAAAGAGAGATAACAATAAAGACGATCATATTATTGTCACCCCTCGCATTAAAATATTACATACAAATATTTCATTGAAATAATATGTTACTAGGAAACATATTATTCTTTTAGTACACCGACTTTATATTATTACAAAGCATCATATGTTAAAATGATCAGAACAAAAAATAATTGATTCAGCTTAGTCTAAAACACAATAATTTGATTGTGTTAGCCATATAAACTACTTAGGAACATCACTTGATTTCCGCGAGCATTTCGAAATCATGTTTTTTCTTTGCGTGCACCAATTAACAAATATGTTAGAAAATAATTCATTCCATTAAAAACTTGTTTAAATTTGCACCTCTCACCAAAATGATTATATCAATTACTAAAAACTATAAAAAATACAAAACAGAAAAAAATTCCCAATTAATAAATTAATTAAATCAATCAAGTAGTTGATTGGATGAATTAAAAATGTATATAAGATATAAAAGTATAGTAAAATTTTGTTTTTATTTAATTTCTGCTTGAATAAATTTATTAAATTTCGAAGTGAAATCAAACAACTATGTTAATTGAAAAAAATACCATAATAATTTTTTCTATGCATAGAATTTAAAAGTTGGACCATATTTGGATTACTGGAACCATAATACATCAAATCTATAGTATAAAATTTTTTTAATAAATTTTTTTAATTATTTGAATGTCAATTGTAAAAAAGACAAAGGAGAGAAAGAATAACATATATTATATACAATGCATATATACATTATGGTAAATTTGAAAATTTTGATTTTGAGATATTATAATTTTTTAAAAGGTTTTTGCAGCAGTAAAAATAATGGAATCATTTTTTTCTTATTTTCCAACTCCTTCCCCTGCATATCTGCGAATAAAAACTCTAATTTTGAGCGCCATTTTGCACAGAGACAAATCGGGCTGATTTATACAAAAATTTATTTATTCAGCAGTTCTGCGAAAAATTTTAGTAAGAATGAGAATTATTCGACCCGTTTAAAATAAAGCGTGTATTAATTAGGGTGTCCGTTTCATACTTTTCTGCTGATATCTCTTAAACAAAAGCATGTACGACAACGAAATTTTGTATAAATAGTTTGGGGGTCAATATAAACTTGGAAACCAAAAATGGGCGTGGTCCACCCACTTTACCGCACACCTCCCATATAAGGTGAAACTTCATCGAAATTGTATTCATATACTTCAAGGACCAATGTAAACTCAGAAACAAAAAATGGGCGTGGTCCGCCCACCTCCCATATAACGTAAAATAGATTCGGCCGAGCCGAATATAACATTCGTTCTTGTTAATTTTATTTTCTATAGTGTTGTATATAAACCTGCAAATTTTTTTTTCGAACTTTTTTCAAATTTGTTTCAAAGCTTGAAAATTAAGTTTTGAAACAGTCTTAAAAAATGTAAAAAATTTCTAATCGAGCATGGAAAGGTGTTTGAATTATCCTGCGGAAACAAAAATATAGTCTTCAGTAATTAAGGTTCAAATTGAAAAAAAAAAAATAGCTTATAATTAATTGTCTGGGGAATTCGTAATAACTAGAGTATTCATTTTATTCGACTTTTCAATTGTTCGAATAATCAAATAACTCGAAAATACAGTTTTTAAATTACTCGAATACTCGAGTAAAACTTCTAACTTACTCGAGTTATTCGAGTAAATTATACCTTAAAATTTTACTCGTTTTTTCAGAGCTTATTAAAAAAAATAAAATAAGCATTTTGTGTGGCTTATTGTTTTATTAAAAAAGAAAACAAAAATATAGCCTGAAAAAAGCAATAGTCATTTCAAAATAATGTATAATTAAAATTTACGTAAATATTTATGAATATTTGTCTCTTTTGCTTTAATAATTCCGTTGTTTCTCTACATTTAATATATTCATTGATAGTAAAATAAATAGGTCTAACATATTAAAATGTGGTCCGAAGGGCTTTTTTTCATTTTTGTAACGCTATTAAATGACTAGTTTTTACACTGTGAAAAAAAACTAATGATATCCAATAAAGGTAATTATCTATACTTTTGATAAAAATAAAAATTAATGCTGAGTTTTTATCCACTTCGGAATAATTAGAGATTTTGTCTCATAACCTCACTTTTCAATTTGAACACATACTAATCTATGTGCTACACAAAGGTTTTCAGTTATACTCAAAATGTTTCTACAATATGTTTAAGTATCGGAGATCTACTAAACCCAGATTTCTTTTGAACCTAGATTTGAAATGTCTTTAAATAGTTTAGTTATAGCGAAAACATATCTCAACATCTTTAGTACCAAAACTACACTTATTGAAATTTGGGAACGTATTACCCATATATTACGTAAATACATTTTGTCGGTTGTTTAATTCTTATTTTTTTTTTTTAATTTTTTGGATTTTTTTTTGATGTGATTTGGAAATCATTATTTCAACTGAGAACACAATTTAAATTTTACATGTTTATATTTTATTATATAGAATTTTAATAACAAAAATATCTGTCAGTCGCAGTTGAAGAGAAAGTATTATATTTAGTTGATCCTTAAGGCTATGAAATAATTGTGAAAATCTGAGTTATTGCATTTTGAAAGAGACAAAAGCACTTTGGACAAAGAAATACAGCGATTCTTAACATGCAATACAAGTTTACATGCTTAACTTAATTTTAAGTCAAAATTTCTTCTACATTACAAATTTCATCCAACCCATCACCATTATATTCTCTACACCAGACTGATAATTTATTGCTGTATCAACTATGTACTTTCATTCGTAGAACCAATATGTTTTTCCAAATCAAGTTCAAGCTAAATTTTTTTAAAAAACTAAAATAAAAACATTATAAAAAATAGTTAAGAAAGGAAATATTTAAAATTTTTTTCCCGAATTAATCGGCATAATTTGCTCGAATAAATTTTTACTCGAAATTCTTGATTTTAGTTTAATCGAAGCATTATTTGATTTTAATTTGTCATTTAATCGAGCCAACAATACTCGAGTGGATACTCTAGTAATAATTCTTACATTTTTTAAGCGATTTTTTTCTTTTTCTATCTTAGTAGATAGAAAATTGTGTAGGCTACAATTTTTTAAGATTTAGGTGCAAAATAAAGTTTTTAATAGCTACAAACTTCAGGTCCGATACGGCACGGGTTAATGATATCCGATTTCCCAAAGAACAATTCTAAGGGGAGTTACGGTCAAAATTCGAAAGTTAGTAAATTTTGGTGCAGCCTAATGTACATATATACAATGTGTTTTATTATTAGTTATGAAGGAACAAATTTACAAAAACCTATTTAAAGCACTTAAGATAAAAACAGACTAAACGAGAAAAAAAGGTATAGTCAGTCAAAACCGACCATATGATACCCTACACCATTATGTATGACCATAAAATTTCGGGAAGGAGGCTTATATTTGACCAACACTTTTACTAAATGTAAAATAAAATATAAAAATACCGAATAATGCGTTGATACTAACATCTTTTTCATTTTATTCACTTGAGGGCGATTCTCGGAAATGGTTGGTACAAAGATTTATACGTATACAAAACTTCTTTGCACCGAATTTTATTAAAATATTCTAATTTTTAAGAGAGTAATTTTTAATGAGTGTTGAAACTCAATTCCGGGGGGACATTTGTATGGGGGCTAGGTGAAATAATGGACCGATCACAATCAATAGGCTTAGTCCCTGTATCATAAAAGTCCCACGTGCCAAATTTCATTGAATTATCTTCAAAATTGCGACCTGTACTTTGTGCACAAACAGCCAGCCAGCCGTCCAGCCAGACGGACGGACGGATATCGTTAGATCAATTTAAAATGTGATTCTGAGTCGATTGGTATACTTTAAGGTGGGTGTTTGATAACGTTTTCTATGCGTTACAAACATCAGCACAAACACATTATACCCCAACCACCTATGGTGGTGTAGGGTATAACTAGGATGATATAAGTTCATTAAAATGGGGGTGAAGTGAAGATAAGCATCTTATGTTGAAGTTTAAAATCAATCTTTCTTGTCTATCATGCACAAGGTCAAAGCCAGAGAGATCATGTAGATGAGGGGTAGAATAATATCAAGGTAGATTAAATACCATCTTAAGTGGTTTATTTTAAGCAACTTGGAGCTCATTTACATAACATTTCGCAGATGAGAACCAAACTGAAGCACAATAGAATATTACGGGTTGAAATATTGATTTTATGATAAGTTTTTTATTAGTAATGTTTGGCTTCGATCTCCTGTTTATAAAAGAAAATAAAATTCTTATTAGATTGTTTATTTTGTTTACAACATATGGAATGTGACAATTAAAGTTGACTTTGGCATCTAGGATAACACCTAAATATTTTACATTATTTTCCCATGGTATGTCGCACAGTGTTTTGATTTCATATAAACATTTGCCAAAAATAGAAGGAGTCACGCAGATGAATGAAAATTGGCATAACTAATTTTCGTAAGTAGAAAAGAAAAAATACAAAGTTTTGTGGAAATTGGGGCGGGAAGACGCCCACCTCCCATATATCTTGAACAATAAAAGTTAAATATTATTTGGAAATGTTAACCGAATTGAGCCAAATTGGAACAAAAGAGGTAAATAGACAAAAAATACTAAATTTTTATAAAAATCGTTTCAATGACACGCCCACCTCCCACGCCACAGTGTTTTTATTTAATATAAACGTTGTCCAAAAATAGAAGGAGTCATCGTAGAGGATCGAAAATTGGCATAACATATTTTTGTAAGTAGAAAAGACAAAATATTTACAAAGTTTTGTAAAAATCGCAGAAAGGACATGCCCACCTCCCATATATCTCGAATTATAAAAAATACAAAACAAGTTTGATAGTAAGAGAAAAGGGATAGGAGAAAAAACGATACAAAATCAAATTATTAATGAAATTTATTACATTATTAGTATTTAACGTTTTCAAATGTTAGTTTTATTATATTAAAAAGGTATATAAGTAGGCGAACAACATATTTCACTCATCACTATCACTCATATCAGTTTCCGATTACACATCCGGTATTACACTTGTGCAAGTTCCTTGATCAATTACATATAATTTTAAATCTCTCATATCACACTTTTTTAAAAACTGTTTCTGGCTATAAATCGAAATCAATGGTTCTGACTGCAGGATTAGATAAACTATGAGGTCCTTATTAGTGTCAATTCGGCTTCTTTTTCTAGTATACCTTAACCTTGCATTTCTTATAATCTTGTGACATGATTCTATAGAATCCTCTGATAACAAACCATTAGGAATAGTAGAATACTTAATGTAATCAATGCCGTGAATTAAAATTTTGTGTACTGTTACTGGCATATAGTAACAAGAATACAATTTGAAATATAATTGTGCAGTTTCTTTTAAAAGTATTTCAAAACTTGGGACAGAGTTCTTAAGATAATGGAAAAATTTTGAATTAACTTTGTATCTACACCTGTTATTTGAGCAGAATGTTCTACATTTGAAAAGAAACGTCTAGCCGTATTCCCATCATTAGACGTCCCAAACCCGTTTTAACCTTATCCACTATCAGCCCCATTTCATTTTTGAATTGTTCTTGTCCTTCATTTCTTTCCTGGTTACTCTCCATGTTTTAATGGGTTGCTTGTACGCAATATGTAAAATACATTCGAAGCATTTAATCTATGCATGAAGTGTCGACATTCCATACTGGTAACACTCCTCATTGACTGCCCTTTCAAAAATTTATGTACTGTTCATTTCAGTCGGTTTTGCTCCACATAAAACACAATTCGAACAACTTTTGCCACCTAATACATTTAAAACCGCTCCGTCTATCATTGTCAATTTCATTTTATAATGAACGTTAAGATTTTTGTTCTTACAAAAATATGTGTCTTAACCATCAATTTCACTTTGAATGCTTTCCCTTACCGACCTAATTACATCTGGACTCTCTTTAGTAAATAATATTTTTAGAGGTCTACATAACCTCCATGATGAATGCCTATCGTTTTGCCATACCACTTTCTCATTTGCCCAGTCTAACAAACGTAATGAAACAAATGAAGCAACAAATATAAATTCATCTGTAGCATCTTTGTTCTCAAATTTTTGTTTATAAACACTACTACCATCAAATCCCCATTTGCACTCAAGAATTAAATCGTTTTTGGTTTCAAAATCATACTTATTTAAAATGCTGATAGCTGTTTGGTCTAACATTTTTTGCAATGGGACTTCTGCTGAAGTTTCTGATATTTTAATATTATTCGGGATAAATTTCTTTTTAGCTTCTAAGATTAGATAATATGATGGGAAATAATTTTCGTGAATAGAGTTCACAACTTTCCTCATCATATTGTATTGCCTAACAGAGAGATCCATATCAATAAATAGGGCTAGAGCTTGCTCCACTGATAATTTTTTAACAATTTTTTCATTAGATATTTTTTCTGCAGATCTAGTTATAGCATCCGCAGAAGTTGATGCCACAAGTTCTTCAACTCTCCTCCTTTTAGTCCGTTCCGATGCTTCTTCGTAACTTATATTGGGGCGTTCTCTACTTGGAACCTAATAAGATCAATTCAATTATATGTTTATCAATTAAATTCTTCATAATATGAAAAATAACACACATCACAAACTTCTTCATTAAATATTTCAGTGTCTTACCAGCAACTCAATTCAGCTCCGAATCTACTTCTTGTACGGGAATGTTTATTCCAATAGTTATTGAATTTTAAAATCATAAAATTTATTTTCTGTTCCTCAGAATCTATTAATACCCTCTCCAAGTGATTTTCAACAAATTCTTTAATTTTATTTACCACACTACATGTTTTATATTGTTTTAAAACAAGCCACTGTTCGAAAATATCACGAATATGAAGAGATGTTGACACTAAAAATAAATTCGGGCAAGTCGGGTCAGCTGAAATTTATATATGTTAATATACATACTTGTAACTTTCATATATTAAAAAAAATTGGAAGTGTTTTTTGATGTTTTTGATGTTTTTTTTTTTTTTTTTTTAATTCACTACTGAATTTTAGTTTTGTTGAAAAATCTTGACTTTATATTATAATTGTCTTTCTGCTAACGGTACATTTCATATGATCAAAAATTGTAAACAATAACAGTGTTGTATTTTCAACCAGATATCAGAGTTGCATTTTGAATCAATTTTTAAGCGACCGTTAGCAAAAAAAAAAATTAAATTTACTATTAGAAAAATGTTAAATTTCAGTAGAATTCTTTGAATTTACTATGTTGCATTAAAAAGTCGTACTTTGAGCTGTTATAACTCAAAAGTTAATCAACATTTTTCATAAATATTTTGCATATAGACTAACTGAAGTGTTTTCTATTAAAATAACAAAAAATCAAATTTAAATTCTTACATCAATATAAACCATTTTTGGCCACGCTCGTTACATTGTGTCTCGTAGTTCATAAAACGCAATGGTACTTGAGGTATAAAGCAGTCTTTTCGCTTTCTGGTAAAATAGATAGCTTGAGCTTTTTCGGGATTAATAAAAATATTCCATTTATTGATATAATTTTTGATTTCAGTAAGCGCGAACTGTAAATTTGTTGTTATATCAGTTGAATAAATGTCAGAACAAAGAATCGATGTATCGTATTGACGTTATGCAGTTTGTACATTCAAGAGCACCAGCAGTAAAAATGTTATATAAAATAAGTGACAGACATTAGCCTTAAGGACAACCAGCAGTGATCGTAATCATTTGAGAACGAGTATTACCCAAGAAGACGTTGAAGAATCTATTATGTAAAAAATTTTGTATAATTTTTATGATTTCTACAGGGAAATTGAATTTTTTAATTTGAATATAAATCAATTACACCATACTGAATCGAAAGCAATTATTCTATCTAACAGTACCATACCTGTAAATTTACAAACATTAAAATTGTTCTTAACCAGTTTCATAGTTTTAATTAAAGGTTGGGAAGTGTTCTAAATCTAAATTGTTTTTTCTTTCAGAATTTTTTTTATAAAATTTTACTTAATGACGACAGCAGGCTAATTATCGGTACAGTTTTTAAGATCTTCCAAGCATTATAGATGGTTGTGATAAAACATAAACCCTTCTTTGGCAGATGTTTTGAGCTTTTGTTGTTTATTTCATCAGATCCGGGGGATTTTTTATTTTTAAGACTTTTTACTATAGCAGCAAATTTATCACAAGAAATTAAATAGGAGCATGGAGTAACAGTTACGTCATTAATTTGGGTTACGACATTATTTACTTCAGAAACCGTTTCATTATCGCTAAAGTGAGCTGAAGAACACTGATTCATATTAAACGTTTGAGCCAAAAGTTCAGCCTTTTCTAGTTGGGTGTAACAAATTGTGTTATTATGTTTTAGAATTGGAATATTACAAGATTTCTTCCTTAAAATTTTAGATACTTTCCAAAGTGAAGATGATTTGTCAAGATTAGACAATGTGTTATTCCAGTATAGGTTTCTGAATTTAATAATCTAATTTTTTATGTTTTTATTTAAACGCGACATAACTCTATGATCGCCGATGTCTCTGAATCTTTTCCAGTTTCTCCTAAAAATGTTACTCATTTGTATCATAGAGATTATATTATTTTGGCAGCGGATTGGATACTGGACAGATTTATCTACTTAAAAATATTGATAAAATTATCAATTTGATTAGAAGAAGTTATTTCTCCAAAATCTATAGGGGTGGGCAGATTATCTTTTATTTTTATGTTATGTTTAATTTTTTTTTTACTTTACCTCTCCGAAATAAATGGTATTTGGTACCATTATGCTTGTCAAAACTAAGACTAATACAAAATTTCATATAATTTTATCAAGTGGTTCGCGAAATATCGCGATTTAAAGTGCAAAATGGTTAACAAAATTTACAAAGTTGTATACACAAAATTACAAATATCTTTCAAAGTTTTTACGATATAAGATTTATTGAGATGTCATAAATTACCTTTAATATGACGTATATCATGACATTTTTCTTAACATCAAAATGGAACATATCTCGCGATTTTTAGTTCGCGTTTAAATATCTCGTAAAATGGTCTTTTTAAAAATTTAAATGAGGTCTAATGATGTATTACCCTACACCATTAGACCTGTGGACACTTTTACTAAATGTAAAATAAATTATACAAATACAGAACAATGCATTTATACTAACATCTATATGATTTTATGCCCCTTAGGGTGATTCCCGGAAGTGGGTTTATATGGGAGCTATGGTAAATTATGGACCGATTCTCATAAATTTTGACAATGTTGTTTCTACTTATAAACTTATTTGTGTCGAATATTGGTATAAATTAATCAGCACAAACGCATAATAACCTCCCCACCTATGGTGGTGTAGGGTATAAAAATAAATATATCGAGGGTTTATATTCAAATTGGGGCTCATGCAGATTTACAAAAAATTTTTTTTGCGTCAGACTTTTCAGTTTTCTATTTTTTATATATGGTGTTAATTTTGGAGTCAAAAGTTAATTCTAACACTATGTTTTTCACTTTTTGTTTTTGGGCTATCTACAAACAGTATATTTTTTTTAAGGAAAAACGGGCTATCTGCAAGTTTTTGTTTGATTTTCAAAGAAATGTAAAAAAAAAATAATGAGAATTTTCTTTGCGATTTGAACTTTTTTTAAACATTTTGAATTAGAGTCTTAATATATCTTTATTATCTCAATGCAGTCTGAAGAAAAAAACCATTGAAGTTAGATTTTTAACCTTTTTTAGATGCTTATAGATCATACGCCGGTACACCTATCAACATTCTTTGAAGCTAAGTGGGACCACTATACCATAGATTTGTAGACAGGAAGGAACAAAATTTAATAAAATTGGTGATTATAGGCAAAATATCTTAGATACCAAAAGCAGTTTTTTAAAAAAATTATAAATAATTAAAAAGTGCAATAAACATCGTATTTAAAGGTTTTAATCATTTTTGAGTTGTTAATGTGCAACTTAATACAATTTTAATTGGTTCAAAATTTTTTGCAAAATTTTTTTTTTTTTTTTTTTTGCAATTTTGTTTTTTTTTTTTAATTTAATTTACAATTTTAATTTTGAACACATTTTCGTTCTTTTAGTAAAAATTCCTGTTATTTAAAATTTCTAACGATTAAAAATGGTCCAGCCAACCACAAAATTTCGCTTTTTTTTATCTTCTGATTGGTATGATATCATAAATTTAATATATTGTCAATTTTTTTTCCAAAAATATTATGTTTTACTTCTTTAATTTCCAATAAACAAAACGAGCTATATGAATATTTTATAACATACATTAAAAGTAATTAAGACAAAACGGGCTATCTACAATAACTTCGCGAATAATGGGGTTAAAAGATTTATTTTTCAGTGTGAGGTTTAGTAGACATAATATTAATAACTCGTAGAACAACGAATTGCAAAATGTTGAAAAATGAAAAACAGTTTTTATGTTCTCCTGAACAATGGTGCTTTGCATGCGGCCAGTTTTGAATATAAGCCCTCGATATATAAAATATTTAACAAATATAAATATTTCCATTAAATTTGCAGAAGATTTGAATTAACAAAAATGCAATGATTTCTTTAAAAATTTATTCAGTAGAAGTATACTTTTGTGAATGGTGTTATGGAATGTAAAATTAGTATTTAAATGAAATTTTAAAATTGTACATCATCATTAAATGTTTAAAAGATTATAGAAATATTAAGTTAAAAACTCGTGTATTCGGAGTGTGAATGGACAAAATAGAACTTTTTTTCCTAGTGAAAAGAAGTCAAATAGGACTTTTCATCAGCACACCTATTAAATGTTTTTCAATAATCTAAAATATCACTTGTGTCTAATTTTATTTATATTTCATGTTAGCATCTAAAAATGCCTTTAGTTAATGTAAAATTTTCACTTAGGCGATACAAACAGTAACATTTTTTCCTATAGGATTATAAAACTACATGAATATTAAAATTCCCGTTTTTCCCGGGAAAATTTGAAAAAATTCCCGGGAATTCCCGATGAAAATTTTCCGGGAATTCCCGGGATTTCCCGGCCGGGAATTCTCGGACCCCAAACCCTAGTCTTAATCCAAAAATAAATAAAGATAAAAATTAATGGTATATTCTCAATTTGATACCTAATGCTTTTGATAAATGAGGCTATATTTAGAAATTGTTAAAACATTTGATTTCAATTAATTTTAAATTTAAGATAAAACCCTTGTATTTGAAGATGGATTTTAAAATTGCTATTAAATGTCTTATTTCAAGGACGAAATATCATTAAATCTTTTTTAAAAGTTGCAAAAATTGCCAGAATGAGAAAAAAAAACATGCACAAACCATAGTTTTAGAATTTTTACTCCATATTTTTTGCAACTTTATTTTATAATTATGGAGAAATTAATAAACATGCTACGTATGTTATCTGTTTAAAAAATACTTTTAATTTTATGTTCAAGCAAAAGGTCTTAGCGACTACCTAACAATCTTTGTATGGACGCCTTGTTGAGTGCAGCCGTTTTGGATAGAAAAATACTAATAATAGACGATGGCTGGTAAGAAAACGTAGTAGTTTTACTATGCGAATGCCTATTTAATGAAATTTTAAAAATTACCCAAATAAATCACCACCTTGTTAAAAATCGCCAAAAAATTCGCCATGTCGCAAAACGGTAGCCAAGACCAATAAAAAAAAATCGACACGTTTGGCGAAAAATCGCCAAATCTGAAAGCCCTGCACACAGATTTGTTATATCTGTTTTGAGTGTACTTTCAGTTCTACTCTTTCTTTAGTCGCAAATTTACCCTTTTTTAATTCCCTTTCCACTTTTTGTGCCCCTTTTTTAAAATAAACTATTTTTGCAACCTTTTCATGTTTAGTGCGACTATTTCCCCTTTTTTTAAAACCAACTTCCACTTTTAGACTCTTTTGTCCCCATTTTTCTAACGCTGTCACTTTTTCCCTTTTTAATAAGTAGGTACCAATTTTTTATGTATATATATCTAACTTTCTTAAAACTACTTTCAAAAATTTATATGTATATACAGAGCTTCGAAAGAATTAATTAAATGTTAGCTTAATTCCCTTAAATCTTAGTTCTGAATTAAGAAATACTAATTTTTCATTCCATAATACCATTCTACAAAATATAATTTAATGGCTTAATTCAAAGGCTTTTGTTTGAATAGAATTAATTCCTTATTGAATTAATTCATAAAGAATTCATTAAATTTTTGATAATTCAAATCTGCTCCAAATTGAATGAAAATATTTTTCTTTCATTCAATTTGTAATATTTTGTTTTTTAATCTTTTACAAAATGAATTAAAAATATTTTCTAAAGCTAATTTGTAATACAAAATTTGAATTGAAGAAAATTTTAATGATTCAATATATTTTTTAAGCTTGAATTCTATAATTGTTGAATTCATTCATAACAGAATTAATTCAATTCATATGGAATTCAAAAAATTTAATTCTATGAATTAAATTAATTTGAATGCTTTAAAAGAATGACTAGGATAATATATTTAATTCGATTTAAGAAAATGAATTAAAGAATTAACCCAGCAAAAACTTGGTAATGGTATGTAGTTACGGATGTAGTTACTTTTCAAGCATAACAACATACTTTTTGCATTACATGAAAGTAGATTAGTAACTACTTACTTTTAACTTGATATGTAATCAGTTACATTAGATCAGATTTTTGGAAATGTTACTTTTTATCTATCTCTTCATTTATATTATATAAATTATATATTTTAAAAGTAGGTAAAATATGAAAATACATTAATTATTTGTTAAAGTAACGAAGGATGAAACAAATAATTAATCGTAAACACACCAGTCTCCGGTGAAGTCGAAACCACGACGTAAGCAGACAGAATAACTTATTGGTAACAAATCCATTAGGCCACTTTATACTTACATGAATTCATTCATGAACTCTGTAATTTGAGTTTATGTAAAATACTACATCAAACATAAAATACGGTATAACTCTTAAACCAATAATGGGGTATACAAATTTTATTATCTATAAATGTATTAATATCAAAATACGTACTATGCTCAATAAGCTAGTTACATGCAAAAAGTGTTATTGTTCATTTAATTTTATTGTCTTGTTTACTAAATAAATTTTGTGTCTGAAAAAATGTTTGTCAAATTTTTCAAAATTAAAAATTTTTGACATAAAAAAATAAATGCAAGAAAATACAATTTTTTTGTTAATGTTTACAAAAATCAATTTCTTATTTCAAAAGGCTATTGGTAAATTATTAGTGTTTAAAAGTGGTAAGTTACTGAATATTACTAAAAAATATCCACTAATTTGTATTGTTTCTCTTAGGCACATTGGCACAAATTTATAATACCTTGAAACTCAACAGGCAACAAATTTGAAGCGATTGCAATTTAGGAAATACAATTACATAAAGGTAAGAAAAATTTATTGGCTATCTTAAAACAATTTGTTAAACGTATTAAACTCTTAACAATTTTCAGACGGGGGCAGGTCAGTAAGGTCCTGTATTTTATTAAATTTCTGCACGGGTCACAAGAATGCGCTTCAAGAATTAACTCCAAGTCTATGGTATGAAATAGTATGTCAAATCCTGATTTCCTCATATTTTCAAATAAATAAATTACAAAAAAATTATCTGCTTTTTATTTTCAATACTTCAGTACTTACTTGTAACCGATAATGTAACTAGTTACTATTCATTTTGCTAATAATGACTTCTGTAATACTTTGAAACTAATGAGTGATTGAATAGCTACAAAGTAATTAGTTCTTGTAACGACATCTAAGTAATGACTTTCTGAAATGCCTACCTGTAATAATATAGAGTAAGTAGTTGCCTCTAATGACATCACCGTGTTAAAATAATGAGTTATTCATCTAATGTGAAAGTAGTGTAGAGCCATTATATTAGCTTCTTATCTCATTACATGGCAAGCAAAGTTTTTGCTGGGTAAGCCTTTCGATCCTTTGTGTATATATTTTTATATGTAATTAAAAACACAGGTTAACAAAATCGCATAAAAATTTTATATCTGGAATAATTCTTATTATTCCTTAGGCTTGATATAGTGTAGAAAGTCAAATAAAAACTTTCCATCACGTCACATTTTTAACCCATTGAGGACCAAAGAAAATGTGTTTCCTTGAGAAGTTTTTAGGTTATGAAATTTTCTAGGTAATAGCTGAGGAAATTAGTTACACATGTTTTATAGGCAAGACATGGCGCTACAAAAATGTAGTACTAAGTCTCTAACATGTCACACATAGCCCCTAGAAGTTGTTAAAGTTGTAAAAATCAAGAATTTCTCAATTAACCCTGATAAAACCATGGAAAAATGTGGAGTAAGGAGTGGGTGTATAGGGAAAACTTTTATTTTATATAACTAATTTCAGATTTCAAAAATGGTCAAATTTCCAATCTAAGTTTAAATAACAAAGCTTACAAAAAATTAGGAAAAAATATATCTTCAATAATTTTGTTTAATTCTTACTCCTAAGACCAAATGTAGTGGAAAAAGTAACATTTCCATCACATTACACTTTTAACCCATTGATGACCAAATAAAATATATACCTGTAAGAAAATTTTTGGTTATATAATTTTCTTGGTAATAGATAGAGCTAATTATGGATCAGTATTTTATAGAAAAGGAATAATGCAACAAAAGTTTAGTCTCTTACATGCCCTCCTTAGCAGCTAAAAGTCTTTAAAATTGCTAAAAGCACTGAAAAATGAGCGAAGAACACTGGGAGCTTTTATACCATAACGCTGTTACTGAGAGATTATATCAACGCATATGGAATCCTACTTTGGTGACAGACTATTGCTACTTTTTAATATAAGAAGAAATTTAAAATAGCGCATTCTTAAATCCTAATTTAAGAAAAATATATCCATATATTTTTCAATGAAGTTAATATTAAAAAAATTATATATTTTAAAATTGTGACGTCATAGAGATGTTTTATTTAACATTCTGCACTATATTTAGTATAAGGAGTTAAAATTAGGCCAATTTATTCACAATATATTTTTCTTATAATTTTTTGTTAAATATGTTATTTAAATTGGTATATTTTATTTATTTCATATTTTTGATGGCTACACATTTTTTGTCAGTGCGATTTTAAAAACTTTAAAATTTTTGAGATCTACGGTATTTTGTTTCTTATATCAAATACAATTTTCCCTCTACGCCTATTCCTTACCCCTCATTTTTCAATGGGTTTTGAGGGTTAATTGAGAAATTTTTGATTTTTACAAATTTAAAGACTTCTAGGGGCTATATTTGACAAGTTTTTAAATTTTTGTAGCCCCATGTCTTGGCTATTAAACATGAGTAACTAATCTGCTCTACTTATAACTTGGAAAATTTTATAACCTAAAAACTCATCATGGAACCATATTTTCTTTGGTCCCCAATGAGTTAAAAATGTGACGTGATGAAAAAAACTGAAATGTTCCTGGTTATTGGGATGACTATACCTACAATCAGCGTTACCGTTTGGCGACTTTAGTCGCCATTTGCCCCTTTTCCAGCCACCTGGCCACTTTTTTGGTCCCTTTTTTAAATGGCGACTTTTTAAGACTATGTGCTTAATTACGATAAACTAAGTTGTTTGAAATATATCGACTCATTATATATTAATTTCAACAAATAAATTAATCATTTTGAGATTTTTTCACCGTATAGTGATATAAAAAACCGCGGAGTATTTATAAATGAACTGAAACTGTTAGTAATTAAAAATAATAATAAAGCTTATGAACAGCTATTTATATCATCATATGCCATTTTTTATTTTTTTTTGACTGGATTGAAAAAATAAAAAAAAGATTTGATGAATACTTATATCCTAATTTAAATTTTTACATTCCTAAGAGTAATCCCTCGGGAGAACGTGTTTCTTTTTTTTACTAAATTATCAAAAACAAGAAATAGTTTATCTAACAGACTTATGACAATACTTGTGAATTATGATTTTTTTAAATTGTAAACTATATTTTTTTAAATTGTAACTATACATGAATACATGCGTTCCATCCTAAATTTGAAAGTCTAGAGTACGAGTGAAGAACTCCTACAAAAGTACAGGAGTTTAACAAATTAAAAGAGAATCGTGTGCTAAATATTTTTGTGAATAAATCTTTATTTTTGCAATAATAAAAATTGTTGTAAAATAATAATAAATTATTTTGTTATTAATAGAACTGAATTTTGTAGTTTTTCTTAAAATACAATAATTTGTTGTTATCAAATACAGAAATTTTAAGGAGTTTTTAAGGTTTTAAACTAGTTGGCCCTTTTTTTCAAAAAATCCCCTTTTTTGGCGACTTTTTATTTTGAAATCCCCTTTTTTGGACACTTTTTAAAAATTCTTAACGGTAACGCTGCCTACAATATCTGCAACAGGATTTTCCAGATACTTTTTTTGTGTTGACCTGTGTAATTAATAGGTGAAAACGTAAAGTTGAAGTAAAATTAGAAAAAAATCTTAAACTACTTTTTGATAAAAGCAAAAATAGTTTACAATTTAAAAAAATCATAATTCATTATATATCTGGTAAACAGAAAAAAGTAAAAATGGACTTCAATTACGAAATTGCTTATATTAATTTTTAATTGATTTTGTTCCAATCATCAAAATAATAATATTTATAACTAGAATAAATGATTTTATTATTACTTATTTTTCTTAAATAGATGTAATGAACTGAAAATTTTTGGAAATTGACTAAAATTTATGTTATTCCTATATTTTTATAGACAATTTTTTTATTTTTCTTGACATATTATTAAGAGCTGTAAATTTATTTAAAAACAAATTGTAAACCAATTAGAAAATTAATTTGAAAATTTGAGAGTAAATTGATTTTTACTCTCTCAAAAAAAGTTGCTGGATAATCTTGCTGGAAAGTACGCAAACACACCTAATATATATAATATATTTATTAAATATTTTCTCATCTTGTAAACAATTGATACATATGTTCTGTAATAATTAAAGATTTTTTAATAAAAGAACAAAATGTCCATAAAAATAGTTATGTTTATTATTTTTTGTTAAAAAAAACTAGTTGACCCCCTTTTTTAAAAAAATCCCCTTTTTATGGGACTTTTTTAGAAAAAATCCTCTTTTTGTGACACTTTTTTAAAATTCTCAACGGTAACGCTGGCCACCATGAAATTCTTTATATTAACACCTAAGAGTACAATGAATTAGTTCAGAATAGATAATAAAGTACATTAAATCATATAGCACATATGTATACAAACCTACCTTAGATGCGGTTTCTGCCATACATAAAGAACTCTTATGTTATGTCCCTTTTTGTGACGTTTGTGAATTTTACAAAACATAAAAATCTCTGACTCGTAAACTGAAATGTATATTTTTTAATATTTTTTACATTTGATTTGAAATTATAAATCAAATGTCAACATATTTTTTTATTTTCTCAAAATATTTTCAACAATTTCAAAAATGATTGAAATAATCAATCCATTAATTAAATTTAAATATAAAATCAACCAACAGGGTTAATCGAAAAAATTTAGTTAATATTTTTTTCTGTTCTGCAAATATTTCACAATTTTCCATGTATGTACTAATAAATGTTTAAATACCTATTTTGTGGCCAAATGTTAATTTTATGTCATTCTTTTAAAAAAAATTTATATCATGTACAAGGATATTTATAAATATATATATATATATATATATATATATATATATATATATATATATATATATATATATATATATATATATATAAGTTAACTTCCTCTGTCGGAGGATATTAAAAAAAATTAATTTTTTGAGTGGACACCTACCGTCCACTAAGAAAACACGACAATTTGATTTTTATAATACAATTTTATTTCATGACCGTTTCGGTCAGTTTCCCCAGTAAGACTAAAAGTTAACATGATTTTAAAAATACTTATAACTAAATAATTCTACTGACACTCCGTTCTCACGTTGTCCAAATTCCCAAACGAAACACGATCCCGCATCGAACCACCACCAGCCTGCGCGTGTGCATCGTCAGCATAATTTTGTGCAGACGTTCTCTGTTAATGCACACTTGATCGTGTTAACTTATATATATATATATATATATATATATATATATATATATATATATATATATATATATATATATATTGTATATATATAAAATATTATGTACCATATCCCATAAGCGGACATCTCCCGATAAGGGACAAAATCAGAGTGACGATCGCTGTCCGCCTATAAGAGCTTTCACTGTATATATATATATATATATATATATATATATATATATATATATATATATATATATATATATATATATATATATATATATATATATATATATATATATATATATATATATATATATATATATATATATATATATATTCATATATATATATATATATATATTCAATTTTATTTCAAAGGTGTTTTATGATTTATTTATTTTTGCATTAAATTTAAAGCAAAAAAAAAAATAAAAATTGTGATTTATTTTTTCTTTTGCTTCTGCGGCAAATGACGTTTTGCATTTTCATTTAGACATTATTTGCAATAAATTATAATTTTATGTAATTTATTTTATGGCTACAATTCGATTATATCAGTTTTCATTCCATTTTCCCGCTTAAAATGCATCGTGTTCCAATTTGGGTTCCGAAAAATTTACTTTTTCTAAAAAGTTTTAAAAATATTTTTTTTTATGAACACAGTGAAAATATACTATTTGCTTTAAAAATGACGCAAAAATAAATAATCTACGACTTTTCGCTTTAGAATTATATGACTATGAAATTTTCAAATAATAACTATGAAAAAATAATGATCTTAAAAAATAATTGTTATTACAAAATTTTAAAACATGCGCATTATAATTCTCACTTGCCTTTGCATTTTATTGTTACAATATTCAATATTTTTAATTTTGGTTTAAATAAATATTTTTTTTTTCCTATTATTTGAAAATTTTAATGCCTTATAACTTTAAAGCGAAAAGTGGTAAAGTAAATATTTTTGCGTTATATTTCTAAAAAATAGTATATTTTCATTCTATTTATAAAAAAAATATATTTTTAAATTTTTTTTGGAAAAAGTTAATTTATCGGACACTTTAATTGGAACACGATGCATTTTAAGCGGGTTGAATAATGCTCATTCTTACTAAAATTTTATGTTGAATTGATGTATAAAAGAAATTTTTTATTAATTAATCAATTGGATTCGTCTCTGTGCAAAATGGAGCTCAAAATGTGCGTTTTTAGGCACAGATATGCAGGGGAAGGAGTTGGAAAATTAAAAAAAATTACGCCATTATTTTTACTGCTGCAAAAACCTTAAAAACCTAATATATATATATATATATATATATATATATATATATATATATATATATATATATATTTTTTTTTTTTTTTTTTTTTTGAAAGAAGAAAAAAATTTGTTTTTGGCGACCAGTGTTATTTCACCTAGCCCCCATACAAATGTCCCCTAGGAATAGGAATAATTTAGCACAAATAAGTTTTTTATAAGTACAAATCCGTGTCCCAAATTTTATGAAGCACGGTTCATAATTGACCATAGCTCCAGTATAAACCCCTTTCCGGAAATCACTTTAACGTGCATAAATCGAGCAGAAATGCTTGTATTATGCTAATATTTAACACAAAAAGTTTATATGTATAAGTAAAAGCAAAAGTATATAGATCGGATTGGTGCACAGTAGATTACCCATAAAATGTATGGATTTTACAAAAGTTTTGATTTTGCTTGCTCCATCGGCAGTTTCTGGTAGATGGGGCTAAAAAAATAATATGTGTGCAAAAATTGGGTCGATCAGTCGTAAACCGGCCAGTCGACTTTGACCTTTGTCCTACAACAAGGCTTAAAAGTAACTAATATCTTTATTGTGCTATAACTCTTTAATTTAACATTTTCTGATAAAATATTATATAAGCTTTTCGATTCAGAATAAAATGCAGAAATTTTTGACATTTAATTTTTTAGCCTACTATGGACTTGTTGTGATGTTATAAGCAATCAAAGAAAAATTTTTTTGATGAACTTTTTTTAAAAAAGCCCTGGTTTCAATATGGGCTTAGCCTGCTAGAAACGGTTTTTATTATTTTGTAGAACAGGATTTGTAGTTTTTATAAATCGATAAGTTTTATCACATTTGCTTAATATATTAGGGTAGATGGACCAAAATCTGCATTTCGGGTATCAATTTTTTACTTATTATACAAATATTGGAATTAAATGTAGGGTGTAGCATGAAATTTTGAATCATTTCAGAGAGTATTTTTAAATAGTTATCGAATTAAACTGCTACTCGAAATTTAGGTGTTGCCGATTAACCAAAAATTGTAAAAGTTAACATGTTAATATTTTTACATATAAACAACTTTTTTATCTCTTTTACCTTAAAAATCGGTGATATATATTAAAAATAGATAACATTTCTCACAATAGCTTGGAAATAAATAAAAATATATTTTCAAAAGAACTAGTAAATTAACTTATATGAGTTAAATTCATAGAATAACGGAATTTAGTTTCCATGTGATGTATTTTTTGTCTGTCGCTGTTTAGTTTTCTTTCAGAAAGGAATAATTATGCAATTTATTTTATAATTTACCTCTTTTGAAGGTACATGACATCATAAAGGTTAATTAAAAGTAAACCTTTTTATTTCCGTAATAAATTGTCTTGAACAGTTACATTGTAATTTTTGATCTCAGTTTCAATGTATTTATCAAGAAGTACATACATGGTATTTAAATATTTACTCAAATACAAGGTTTTATAAACTAATTACTTCCATTCTACATTTAGAAATTCCTCATCATTACTTGCTGTTTTAATTTAAAATTTTTACGAGTAATAATGAACATTTTTATTAATATTACACATAATTACTTACCTTTTTTGCTAGCTGTTGTTAAAAAAAATTTTATGTTTTTAATATATATCACCGATTTTTAAGGTAAAAGAGATAAAAAAGTTGTTTATATGTAAAAATATTAACATGTTAACTTTTACAATTTTTGGTTAATCGGCAACACCTAAATTTCGAGTAGCAGTTTAATTCGATAACTATTTAAAAATACTCTCTGAAATGATTCAAAATTTCATGCTACACCCTACATTTAGTTCCAATATTTGTATAATAAGTAAAAAATTGATACCCCAAACTCAGATTTTGGTCCATCTACCCTAATATATTAAGCAAATGTGATAAAACTTATCGATTTATAAAAACTACAAATCCTGTTCTACAAAATAATAAAAACCGTTTCTAGCAGGCTAAGCCCATATTAAAACCAGGGCTTTTTTAAAAAAAGTTCATGAAAAAATATTTACTTTGATTGCTTATAACATCACAACAAGTCATAGTAGGCTAAAAAATTAAATGTCAAAAATTTCTGCATTTTATTCTGAATCGAAATGCTTATATAATATTTTATCAGAAAATGTTAAATTAGAGAGTTATAGCGCAATAAAGATATTAGTTACTTTTAAGCCTTGTTTTAGGACAAAGGTCAAAGTCGACTGGCCGGTTTACGACCGATCGACCCAATTTTTGCACACATATTATTTTTTAGCCCCATCTACCAGAAACTGCCGGTGGAGCAAGTAAAATCAAAAATTTTGTATTCATGGGTAATCTAGTGCACAGTGTGCGATTCAAAAAATGAAATGGAAATAATTATGGAACTTCGGAACGGCTATTCCGATTTCCATGAAATTGTGATAGTAGAGGTGTAGGCGAGCTTAAGTTTGGAACTTGAACCATGTAGACCTACAGGGGGTGAGTCCACAGGGTCCCAAAGTTTGACACCTCGGGTATAAAATTTTTTTGATTCCTTATATCTGAACCTATTTGAAAGATTTTTATATAGGAGAATTCTGCTAGTCGAGATCTACAAAAAAACATCGTCACATGCATATATTATCTCTTTTAGTTTAAGAGATATTAACTTTCACTCGATTTTTTCTTTCCAACCGATATCGGTAAAAGATATAGCAAAAAAGCAAAAATACCATTTTTGGAAACTTTGTAAAGTTTTTTGGGAATTACGGGATTTTCGTAGACAAATCTAAAAAAGTGAATAGCACTTTGAATTAAGCATCAACAAATCTACTTAGGTAGAAAATATCATTCAAAACTATTAACTACAAGAATTTTATTACATAATCGAAAATGAAAAAATATGCAAAAAATCACAGATCCATCCTTTCTCAGAGTTTTTTGCAAAAAGTCTTCTACAAATTTTCGTATTGTAAATATTTTTATACATATTTGAAAAGAAGACAAACTTTCCTAAACATTGATGTACAATAAGTATACAGTAGGTAGCACAAACGAGTACCTGCTTGTAATTTGTGCACTTGTCGTTGCATAAAAACAAAAGTATTAGAGCAAATCCAAAATTTATTTCTTTAATTTATTTTATGTTTAGTATTTAATAAAATAATTTATAATTTAAAAATAAAAGCATTAAGATCTATGAAAAAATCCGACGAAACAAAAACAACTCGCATGTACTCAATTTTGCACTTGAGGGGTTTTTAAAATATTTTTTTACAACAATAAAAATACTTGAATATAATATAGTGTAGCTTATAGATAATGGTACGTAGATTATTATAACATTTTTAGAATTTTAAATATACCTTTGAAAACGGGAGCTATATCCGAAGGACCGCTTTTTCGGACTTCGCGGTTTTAAAATTTTATATCCAGAATACCAGTTGACCAAATTAAATTGTTTAGACTGTATTATAAAGACAAGAAATTATCGTTTTTAAAAAGTATATATTCATTTAAATGAACAGCAACACTATCTTGAATATTTAAGACACAAATTCAAACTATATTATATTCAAATATTTTTATTGTTATAAAAAAATATTCCAAAAATCCCTCAGGTGCAAAATTGAGTACATGCGTCGGGTTTTTTCATGGAGCTTGATGCTTTTATTTTTAAATTATAAATTATTTTATTAAATACTAAACATAAAATAAATTAAAGAAAACATTTTTGGATTTGCTCTACTACTTTTATTTTTAAGCAACGACAAGTGCACAAATTACAAGCATGTACTCATTTGTGTTACCAACTGTATGCTGGTATTTTTGCGTTTGCAGTTGAAGGATTATAAATTTATCATTTCAAGTAATTTGACCAATTTTGACTAATTTTTATATGAAAAAAAATTTCATAAATATATATCAATATTTATGAAATTTTGTCCTCTTTTCAAATATATATAAAAATTTTGACAATACGAAAATTTGTTGAAGACTTTGCAAAAAATACTGAGAAGGCATGGATTTGTGATTTTTTGCATATTTTTAATTATGCAATAAAATTAGTGTTAGTGAATATTTTTGAATGAGATTTCACTATAAGTAGATTTTTTGATGCTTAATTCAAAGCGCTATTCACTTTTTTTAGATTTGTCTACGAAAATCCCGTAATTCCCAAAAAGCTTTAACAAATTTCCAAAAATGGGATTTTTTACTTTTTTTGCTATATCTTTCCAACCGATATCGGGGAGCAAAAATTACTAATGCGAAACTATTAAAAGCTCATTAGACTATATAAATAGTACTTTTTTTTATTCCAGCTTTGCGATTTGAGAAATTAAGGTGAAAATTCGAAATTTGTTGGAAGAATAGGACAAATTTGGGAAACCATGGTTCTCGCAAAAATCAATTTAAGTTTTTTTTCTTAAAGTATTTTGTTATCTTTCAGAAAAATATAAACATTATATATGTTACTTAAGAAAATTTTCATATAACAAAAAAAGAATATCACCACTTTTTTGACAAAAAAAAAAAAAAAAAAGGGGAAAAATTGACTTTTTTCAAAGTTCAACTTTAAATGCCTGTAGCTTTTGACTTCGTAAATTCTTTCTTTGCATAATTTTTATACCCACCATCAAAAAGATATTTCTTCAAGAAAAGCATGTACGACAACGAAATTTTGTATGTATAGTTCGGGGATCGATATAA
The DNA here is from genome assembly GCA_951394005.1 of Protophormia terraenovae. NCBI lineage: Eukaryota > Metazoa > Arthropoda > Insecta > Diptera > Calliphoridae > Protophormia > Protophormia terraenovae. The sequence goes on along the minus strand of OX596077.1, from coordinate 82,457,271 downwards.
ACTCGAAAACCAAAAATGGGCGTGGTCAGCCCACTTTACCGCCCACCTCCCATATAAGGTGAAACTTCATCGAAATTGTGTTCAAATAGTTCAAGGACCAATGTAAACTCGAAAACAAAAAATGGGCATGGCTGGCTCACTTTACCGCCCCCTCCCATATAATATAAAATTTGAAAAAGTTGGTGATGGGTATATACATAGATTCGGCCGGGCCGAATATAAGATTCGCGTTTGTTCTATTTGTTGTTAATGAAATAATAAAAAAATTTAAAAAATCGGGTGAAAGTTGGATCCGCTGTAGCGAAAAAACTACACCAAGACAGGCTAAAAATTAAAAATGTTAATCATTTAAACTTAATATGGGCCGTTATCAAAAATTTGGTCTTTGCAGATAAATTCTGCACAATCTTTGTTGTTGTACAGACTTTCAACAATAAAATACAGGGTAGTCGAGTTTTGATGACAAAATTTTTTAGTTTTTAAAATTTTTCAGTTTTTTGAGCGGGGTCTGTGCGCCCATCAACCGCATACAAAATTTGGGATAATGATTGATACATGTTGTAATTGTGCGTATTTTGAGCTATATCCCGTAGTAGATAGTCTCAAAGTTTGGAAAACAAGAGCGAAAATTTTTCAAAAAGTCAGTTTTTCGCGGGGCACATTCACATTTTCATATGGAATTGCTTGGATTGCTGCGTGAGCTTAGTTTTTATAATTTTTGGTTAATCGGCAACACCTAAATTTCGAGTGACTTTTTAATTCGATAGCAATTTAAAAATACTCCCTGTAATGATTCAAAATTTCATGCTACACCCTACACTTAGTACCAATATTTGTGTAATAAATAAAAAATTGATATCCCAAATTCAGATTTTGGTCCATCTTGTGAGGCTTGACTTTTTGTACTTTGTATAAAAATAAAAATTTGATTTCAGGTTAGCATTGAATTTAAATTTTCAAATTTGAACAATTTGTTTCAAAAAATTTTATTTAAAATTGTGATTTCAGTGAAAATACTTAAAACTAATTTGTTTGTGTACTGATAAAATTTTTTTTAAAAAAAATTTAATTGACATATAAAATAGAAAGGCTCAGTTTTGAATTGGAGATTAATATTGGAGATAATTTTATTTTCCGACCTGTGTAAATAAATATTTAAAGACTTTGCGACAGAAAGGTAAGATGCATAGTTTAAAGGAGTTGATACAGTTACTTGAAGAAGATACATATAAAAATCTTAAAGTTAAATTGAAAATTTGAGGAGGAACTAATAAATTTTGAATCTTAGAAATCGAATAATTTTACGATGAATACGATGAATAATAAATAGATTTGCCAAGAATTATTATGAAATCCATCCTTCAAATTATTTTGAAATGCGAATAATATCAAGAAATTGCAAAATTAATACTTCGTAAGAAACTAAAACCTAAATTTAGACAAAAACTAATATCGAGACTTAACCTAATTTACATAACTACTTACAATTAATTTTTTTTTTTAATTAATTTGACAAGTTTTAATTTTAATTAATTTTTTTTTTACTCTTGTTACTTTTCTCTTATTAAGTAATTATTTCTTTATTAATCTGTCAACTTCAATTTAAACAACATTATTTAAAAATGTATAATTTTCTTATATTATTTTAAAGTCAAACACCAAACATCTTATCCAACAAATTACTTTATACATATTAGAGTGAAAATTTGAATTTTTTTTTTTAAAGTACAAAAAATATCATCGAACATCATCAAACATCATCGAACTTCAGGCCTGATGACTTCGTTGGATTGTGGTGAGTTTTTTATTTGAAATTTAATATCAAAATATATAATTTTCACTCAAATTTTTTTAAATATTAATGAGCACATTCTTAAAAATTAAACATACACAAAAATATATACAAATTAAATTTGAATATTGTTAGACATAATAAATATAGTGCTATTCAATTTATTTAAAACAAACATATTATAATAAACTTAATTAAATATGTAGAATTTTAAATATGAAATTTTAAAAATTTTAATTATAATTACATGAAAGGCTAAGGAACAGAATCAGGTAGAATAACATTCGGGCTATCATTAATAATGGTTTTCAAGATAGCAGGTAGGGTTGGGTAAAGAACAAGAAGAGGAATCTACACCTAACTCTCTTCTCTTATGTATGTCGTCAAGTTGTTTTAGCTACCTTAATTTTAAATTCTATGTTTCGGAATAAATATAGGTTAGATAGAGGAAAGAACCTCCCCATTATTCCTGAGCACAGCTGGAGTCAAAGGTAGCACCACCTCTAAGTAATCAACGATCTTTTAATCCGTCCGTTACAATCTACCCTAATATATTAAGCAAATGTGACAAAACATAATAAAACCCGGGCTTTTTTAAAAAAAGTTCATGTAAAAATTTTTACTTTGATTGTTTATAACATCACAACAAGTCATAGTAGGCTAAAAAATTATATGTCAAAAATTTCTGCATTTTATTTTGAATAAAAAAGCTTTTATAGTATTTTATCGGAAAATGTTAAATTAAAGAGTTATAGCGCAATAAAGATATTAGTTACTTTTAAGCCTTGTTTTAGGACAAAGGTCAAAGTCGACTGGCCGGTTTACTACCGATCGACCCAATTTTTGCATACATATTATTTTTTTAGCCCCATCTACAAGAATCTGCCGGTGGAGCAAGCAATATTAAAACTTTTGTAAAATCCATACATTTTATGGGTAATCTAGTGGACAGCATGAAATTTACTATAATTGACATAATTAGTAGGTGTTTGTTATGCTTAATAAAATTGCGGAGGCGAATCAAAAAAAATTCGAAAGATAAATATTTTATGGACCAACAAATATTTACTTGTCTTAAAAAAGGATCATAATATGAAATAGCATTTCTTTGTAATAAACTCTAACAAAATATATTTTCATTCAATCTATGGAGAAATAAATTTCGAAAAATTTAAAAAAATCGCGATTTTTTTTATAAAGAATGTTAGGTCACCGTATAACTTTTACTTATTACGTATTTTAATTCATTATTTGATGTTATATTAATTTCTATTTAATTTTGCATTTTTATTGTATTTAAATTCATTTATATTTTTGAGCCACTTATCCTACTGTAATTAGATATTAATTTTGTTATTTTGGTTCACTGTAACTTGTTTTGGTAATTAACTGTTAGTTTTTATTATTTTCTTATTTTGTCTTGCTTTAAATATCATAACATGCATTAATGTTGTTGTAAACAAGAATTCAATATAGGTACATATTTTTTATTTATTGTTTTGTTTTTTGCATATGTACTTATTACTAGTGGTGAATTTCTTTTACTTGTCTCTCAACATAGAATAACAACAAAAACACAGTAGCCCTTACTTATTACATATTATTATGATCATTGTTCTAGCTCTAGTTTAAGATTTTTAAAATAAAGAAATCATTGTTAAAGTTGAAATCAAAAGGGCAACATCTCCTGTTTTTATTATCGCGCATCACGGTCGCAATTTCTTTTTTCTTATAGTGCTTATTAACACTATGCAACAGTATTTTGGGGGGCGGAATCATTCCGATTGCAATTGATAGCTCTTGATATGTGTAATAAACCCTCCAAAGGGTATTTCGCTGGTAGGCAAAATTTTTGTTTTCTATTTTTGTACCAAGGTAGTTATAGAAAAAATCGAAAAAAATTATATCAATATAGTTCGAAGCTAAAATAATTTTCCACAAATGTTTAAAGCATTTAACGGGGAATATTTCATTAGAACTTTAAATTCATTTATCTTACATAATAAGGGGTTATTTCTAATCCGTTTTAAGGAAATGACATGAAAGTCGATTTAAACTTGATTTTAATGGGTTAAAATGTTCTACAGATATTTTCTTCTTCAAATAAAATTCATCCGACTTATCATATGTTGTTAAAATAGAAAATTATGAAATTTTCCCACATTTCTTATAAAAACTCCTTAAACTATGCAATGAAATATAACATAAAATGAAAAGTTTTGTACAAATCGTAAACAAAATTAAAATAATTTCACCAATTTCATATGTTTGGATAAACCTTCGGTGACCCCTAGTGAAATTCGACGTAGAAAATTTCTGTAGAATATTTTAACCCATTAAACTCAAGTTTTAATGGATTTTTGTTTAATTTTATTTAAACGGACTAGAAATGACCCCATATAATCAGAGATAGATAAATAGAAGGTTCTAATGAAATATTGCCATTTTAATGTTCCAAACATTTATGATTAAATATTTTAGCTTCGAACTATATATATATAATTTTTTTCTATTTATCTGAAACTGCTTTGGTGCAAAAATAGAAAAGTTTAAGTGGTCATAAAACAAAAATTTTGCCTACCAGCGAAAATCCTTTGGAGAATTTATTACACATATCAAGAGCTATCAATTGCAACCGGAATGATTCCGCCCCCACTCGATGATCATCATTTTGTTGCATAGTGTAATTACTCGGCCCTAAAAGAACAATTTCAGTAGCAATATAAATAACAAATCGAAGTTACTGATTTGCTTTATATTGCTGCCGGTAAGGAAAAAGCTCCTTGTCGTACATTTTGGCGCCCAAAGTGGGGCACGAGTTAATTAAAAAGTGTTTCTTAATTTTTCGTTGTGCGGTCCGTGAAAAATTCTAAAAACTTTTCGCTAAAAAACTAAAGACTTTTCGTTGAAAAATTCTTACACCATACGTGCTCCGCTTAAAAAAATTGTGTCGCCATTTTAAATAAAAATTAATTTGGACATTTTGTGGTTCATTGTACATAAAATAAGTAAAGTGTTTGTGGTTCCAGTGAATTTTAATAAATTTTGCAATGACGTTAGAAGAGGTTAAGCAGCAACGGGCTAATACGAAAAAGAGTATTACCCGCATAAAGAACCAAATCGAAGCCAATGGTCAGGGTGAAGGTAGGACACTTTCCTCAGCAGAATTAAAGTGCCGCTTGGGGATTTTGGAGTCATATTTTAAGCAAATATTGACTTACCAAACGCAAATTGAGAAATATGATCCAGACGACAACGGTATGCCCGAAATTGTAGATTAATACATAGCAGCTAAGATGAATATTCAAACGCAGCTTGGTGAAGATGTTCATAATGCAACGTTGTCCGATTCTACGATTTGTTTCCCGGTTCCCAACCATAAATTGCCCCAGCTCAAATTGCCCACATTTAGTGGTAATTAAAGTGAGTACACAAATTTCATAACGTCGTTCAACCAAGTTATTGATCGTGAGTACGGTTTGTCGAATATTGAAACATTTAATCATATGCTCAACTGCCTCAATGGCCAAGCACTGGAAACGGTCAAGGCTTTTCAAATTACAAATGAAAATTATCCGAAGGCTCTATAAAGGCTCAAAAATCGTTATGACAATAACTCGCTCATTTTTATGGAAAACATAACCACATTTTTTGAACTACCAGCCGTGTCTAAATACAATAGTGCGCAATTACGTAGCCTAGTTGATAATGTTTCAACTCTTTATAGCTCTTTATTGTCTCTTGGCTCTGCTTGTGATATTGCAAATTCTATGCTAATTTATATAGTGATGGAAAAAGTTGATGATGAGACAAAAAGAAAATGGAAAGATTCTTTGGACTTTACCAAATTGCCGTCATGGGATGATTGCTCCAAGGTTCTTGAAAAGCGTTGCCTATTTTTGGAGTCTGTTGATGCCAGCCATTCTCATGTGACCCCTCGTAAGCCTGAAAATCACAATTCTGGTAAGTCCAAAAATAAATATTTTAAACCTGGCTATAGTTTCTCGGTTTCAAAACGCGTTTGCACATTTTGCTCTAAAAAAGACCACACTATTAGTCGTTGTTCTCGTTTTAAAGATATGGATGTCGGTCAACGTTATGAAAATGCAAAACGATTAAGTCTCTGCCTTAATTATCTGTCGAAAGGGCATCAAGTAAACAACTGTTCCTCTACATTCAAGTGCAAATTTTGTTCTCGCTCGCATCATAGTTTGATTCATCGGTCTCAGCCAGCTTCCAGGCCCTCGTCCCCGGCTGCTGAACCACTTCTCGTGTTGTCTTGAATGAAAATCCCGCCTCGGTCCATACCCATATAGAAAAATCCTCGCCGGAACAGGTTTTACTTGCTACTGCCATGGTTCTCGTTCATAATGCTAATGGTTCCTATCAATTGGGACGCGCTTTGTTGGATTCCTGCTCTCAATTGAATTTCATAACTGATGAAATCTCACAAAAATTACACAAAAACAAACAACTGAAGTAGCTAGTATTGGAAATGCGCTTAGTAAAAGCAAATATAAGTCCTCCACAAATGTTAAATCTCGTTTTACCGATTTTGAAGTGCCTCTCTCGTTTTGTGTGACCCCTTATATTTCCTATCAACCTTATTCAGAACTAGATGTCTTGTCATGGAATTTGACTCCAAATACCCAGCTTGCTGATGAGAAATTCTACAAATCAAAAAAGATCGATTTACTTATTGGTACTGAAACATTCTTTGATATTTTGTAGTTTGGTCAAATAAAACTTGGTCCTAATTTGCCCAAATTACAAAAAACGCTTTTTGGATGGATTGTTGCTGGCCATTATAAATCAAATCAATCGAAAGCTTCTGGTTCTTCTTGTTTGCTCTCTATTGAAGAAGAGATTGATTTAAACTTGCAACGTTTGTGGAAAATCGAAGAAGTTGAATCTGGTCCAAAAGTTTTGACTCGCGAAACTTCTGGTAGGATTGTTGTTAAATTGCCCTTCAAAGAATCATCGGACACTTTAGGCCTCTCTCGAAATATGGCTCTTAAAAGATTTGCATCCCAGGAGAGACGGTTTTGTTATACTTTCTGCTGCACTTTTAATTAATAAGATCGAAACACTTCTTTTATCTTTGATGGTTCATAGCAGACAACCTATCTGCATGATCAAATTTATTTTATTATCTTTCTTTATTACATATTATCCTTAGAGCGCGCTTACACTGTAGGCGTGCTTACACGTTAAAGGAGTATTTAGATATTTTTGCAGAGATGGCACTATACCTCCCTTTTATTACAAAAAAAAGTTTTAATTATATGATTAAAAAAAATGTTTAATTTATACATGTATTTAATTTCTATATGGATTCCTTCCCCTCTTTTATTTTTGTTTTCATAAATATACATATGATTTGTATATTTAACTTAAGTTTTTTTTTTTTATTTATTTTTTCTTCTTTTTTTATTTTTAAAATTTAGAAATTTAATTTATCTTACAAATAAAGTGAATGCAATATTAAATGGAATATACAAACTTTTAGCATTTTCTTATTCGGTTCTTATGTACAGTTTTTTCTTTTTTTATTAATTCATTGTAAATTGTTACATTTGCATCATAGATTTTTGTTACAATATATGGGCCATCATAAATATTTTTGTGTTTATCATATGGTTCAATTTTCAATAAAACTTTGTCATTTATTTTTAAATTTATAGGATTTGCAAAATTTTCATAAAACTTTTTGTTTCTAACTTTGTGTTTTTCAATCAATTCTTTAGCAAGTAGATTCGTTTTTTGGAGCCTATATTTAATTTCTTTACTATAATTGTCAATGTTGTAAATAGGCAAGTTTTGGCTGATTTATCAGGTATTGCTATTGTTATTAAATATTTAGACAAATCACACATTATTGTTATGGCATATTTATTTCCGAACGCAGTTTGAGGTAATGGACCTATAGTATCTATAACAACGATTTCAAATGCTCTGTTAGGAGTTGGAGTTAAAACGAGTTTTTCAATATTTGAAGGCTTAACTTTGTTTAGACATTTTGTGCAATTCCTCACAAATTTAGCAATATACTTTGTAATTTTTTTCCAATAATATTTTGTTAGAATTTTTGCATAAAGTCTTTTTTGTCCGCAATGACCTCCTATTACTGGGTCATTATGATATATTTGCATTATTTTAATCTTCTCATCTTCATTTTTAACTATAACGATAGGTTCAGTAAGAATTATTTGAAGTCTTCAATATTTTATTACCGTAATTTTTTAATCTCTACATTGTAAAAATTTTGAAAAATAAATCATCTTTTGGCCATTCTGCACTATAGATTCCTTGTTCGTTGGCTTCCTTTTCTAGTCTCGAAAGCAAATAGTCAAAACTAATTGTTTCGTTAACGAAATCAAAGTCTAAAGACAGCAATTTTTTAAATTTTATATATATTTTTAAACGCAATATTTTTTCATTTTGATCATTGTAAAATAATTCGGTTTTTATTTTTGCTATTTTCTTACTAAAGTTATGAGAAAATTTGTCGTAAATTTTCAAATTGAGAAGTTTTTCATGGAAAGGTTTAAATTCGATATTTTTAATTGGTTTCTTTGACATTGAACGCGTTGTCATTGCGAGTATTTGATTGTTTGTATTATTATTTTATTCATTTATGCTAACTCTTGACATTTGATTTGCCTTTGATATATTCGACGGTAAAATTGTACTCTGAGAGTTCTAGTCTTATTCTGGTAAGTTTAGAAGATGGGTCTTTGATGTTAAAAAGATAAACAAGTGGACGATGATCCGATCTAACTATAAAAGATGTGCCATAGACGTATGTTCGAAATTGTGTAATTGCAAAGTAAATTACCAGCAGTTCGAGCTCAATTGTGGGTTTTTTCTGTTCTGACTGATTAAACGATTTTGAGGCAAAGTAGATCGGTAAATCGTTACCATTAAAGGATTGGCTCAATATAGCTCCACACCCAAGTTTTGAAGCATCTACTGTTATTATAAATGGATTAGAAAAGTCTGGATATTGTAAGATCCTGGGAGATATTAACATTGATTTTAAATGATCGAAAGATTTTTGACATTTCTCATCCCAATTAAAGTGTATATTTTTTCGTGTTAAACGATTTAATGGTGCTGCTATTATTGCAAAATTTGGTATAAAGTGCCTGCAATAGTTTGAAAATGCAACAAAGCGTCTTACTGAGTCTTTATCTGTTGGAACAGGATACGTTTTAACGGCGTTTATTTTTGTATCATCCGGCATAAGACCATTCGCGGTACATTTGTGCCCTAAGAAAGTTACTTCAGAACGAAAGAAATTGCATTTGTATGGATTTAACTTTAGATTGTGAGCTCTTAAAACATCAAAAGCATCCTTTAAATTTCTCAGATGGTGTTGTTTGCTACAACCGACTATGACAATGTCCACATATGGGAATGCTTTGTTAGGAGAAAGTCCTGAAAACGCTATGGACAGCATTCTTGAAAACGAATTAGGTGCCACAATTAACCCAAAGGGTAAAAACTTCCATCGGAAAGATCCTTTGTCCGTACTAAAAGAAGTTACGTAACGCGAGTCAGGATGCAATGGGATTTGGTGGAAACCGGAAAACAAATCAACAACAGAAAAATATTTTGCTCGACCTAGATTATCTAAAATATCGTCAATGCGAGGTAAAGGAAATTTATCCGCTATGAGTTTCTTATTGACAGCTCGATAATCAACGCACATCCTATACGACTTTTGATCGTCTGTACTCTTTTTGGTTACCAGAATTAGTGGACTATTCAAATTTGAAAAGCTAGGTTCAATCAGATCATTTGCTAATAAATTGTTTACTTGTCTATCAATTTCGTGTTTTTGTGAATGAGCAAGCCTATAATTTTTATGTATATTGGGGATTGATCTACTAACCGAAATTTTTGCTCATAGAAGTTATTTATTGACATTTTGTCATCCTTTAGCGCGAAAATGTCTTCATATTCCCTACAGAGTGGCATAAGACTATCTTTTACATCATCCGGCATTTGATTTTGTAGTACGTTTTCTAATTTGTTTATACGTTCACTATTATTCCTATTTTCATTTATTGAATATATGTTAAAATTTCGTAACCTTTCTGCGTTGACTTTATCATTTTGTATGCATTTAAATTCATTAGTAGTATTTACGATTCGTATGACTGGATTGTTTGAGTCTATAATCCCCTTACCAATAAATACGGCTTTGCAAATTTGTTGTGAATCTACAAACATTGGTTCTGTAATTCCGCATAAGTTAAAAACTCTATATACCACACACCTTGGAGGGATAACACAAGTAAAATTTTTAGTACCTTGCAATATTGGCACTACTAATCTCTTATTTCTGTCACGAACTATTATGGTCATATTTTCGTAATTAATTTCGCATTTATTGTCTTTCAAAAAGTCTTTGCCTAATATTCCTTCGGATGGTATATTGAAATTGTTGCTTACTACATGGAAAACTTGTGGGATTATAGAATTTGACACAATTGTACTTGTACAAATTGTACCTAAAGTAGTTAAAGAGTTCGAAGTAATACCTGTAATATTGATTATAAGAAAAAAATTTAATTAAAGAAATTTCTGCTTGTGAGTCTACAAGAAAAGAACAAGTTTTGTTTGCGTCAATACAGTTTAGTTTTATAAAATCTGCATAATTAGGGTTTAGACTGATTTTCTCTTTCGTCTTACTCCCTAAACATATTTTGTTGAGTGTCTTCCACGTTTAAAGTCCTTACTGAAGCCCTTTGATTATTGATATTTTGTACATTTCCATTTCTACTGTTACGACGATAACTATTGTTATTTTGATTATTTGAAGCAAAATTGTTGTTTCTCTTAAAATTATTATTGTAATTGTTATTAAAATATCTTCGGTTACTACCACGGTAAAAATTGTTACGGAAACGATGAAAATTGTTGTTTTGATAACTATTGGTTCTATTGCTTCCTTGATTCCTGAATGCCAAAACCTGATGTTCTTCTGTTTCAGCCGTTTGTTCGATTACTAGTTTCGCAAAAACTTCTTTCAGGTCCGAAAAGGTTGAAGATGCCATCTACACATCGCAACAGTTTGTTCAACCGCCATTTCATGAGCATTTTTCTTAGTTATTCCCTCGACAGTCAAAGAACGTTTGAAAGCATCAGCTAGAATCTCTGCTTGCTTTGAGAAATCACCATAATTATCATTTTTAACCGTAAGAGCTGAAATTTTACCCGCGATAACTTTCGAATTATCCGGTTTAATATTTGTTTTTAAAGCAGTTTTAATTTCATTTATCGTAGTAACGTTATTTAGATTTAATAAAATGCACAAAAGTTGTTGATAAGTTTGGTTCAGTCAACTCTTCTATTAAGTCTATTTTGTCAAGGAACGAATCTAAAGACAGTGGGTTTCCATCGTAATTGTCTCTTATAATAGACGCACACATACCTATAAACGATTTTTTTTGTTCTATTGTAGCCATTGTTCCAGAAATTTCAATACTATCTTTGTTATCACTATTAGAAATGTTGTCCGAGTCACTGTTACTATCACTTTCTAACACAATTTCTGTTTTTATAAATGAAAATAAGTTTTTTCCTTCCGGCACTTTTATTTTACAATCTAATTTATTGAAACAATTTACTAAAAGTTTGTCGACAGTGTTTAATTTTCTTGAGAATTGATTTTCTATTAGAGGGTAATAATTCTTTATATCTTGTTTCTGTATATTCTAGTAAAGCACTATAAGTTTCTGTTAAAAGTGAAACATATTCATTGATTTTATCAAAATTTTTTGTTAATGGCCTACGTTGTAACACTCTTCTCTTTATTTTATAGAATTCAAAAACTAATTCATTACACCTTGTGTTATTAAATTCTGACATTTGTTAAAACATTATAGTTTTATTACTTTGTATATATTTATATATATTTGCATTTCAAAAATTGAGTATAAATTTCGTATTCATTTTAAATTATTTAGTATATACATTTATAAATGCTTATTTTGAAGGTTTATTTCTTGAAAAGTTTTGAATAGTTATAAAATAAGATTTCTTATATTAAAATTGTAGGTAATTTTAAATATTATTTAGAAAAATTTAAAAGTAATTTGAAATAGTTTACTTATTTTTAAGTAATTTTAAATATTATTTAGTAAAATATTTAAAATAGAAAAAGTTGAAATATTTTAATAGAATTACAATACAATTATACTACAATTGTAATTATAAGTAGCTTAAAATATTAAGTAGAAATTATTAGTTGAATTATAAAAAAATATAGTGAATTTTTCTTGAATTATAATAATAAGAATTATAATAACAAGAATTATAATAACAAGAATTATAATAATAAGAATATATAATATTATAATAATAAGAATATGTAATAAGAATTATACTAATAAGAATATATAATATAATATAACTCCATCTCTGGAAAAACGTTTGGTGTTGTTTATATTTTGTGTACTAGTTGTCTTCTTTGTTTGGTTATTGTTGTTTATTTGTGTTTTTTTTTACCTTTGTAGTTATTTTTGATTTACTTACTCCTATTTCTTCATTATATCTGTTGCTTTGTTTCTTAAGGGCTTTTATTGTTGTTTGTTTTGTTTCTTATTGGCTATTGTTCATCTTCATCTTCCCGCTTTCTCCATGTTTTGTACATCTCATTATTTTCCTCTTTTATTTTCTAGTTTTTGCACTTTTCGTTTTTCCAAAGTTTTTTTTCAATAATTTTTTTTTTTTTTCTTTTAATAATTTGTTTTTTTTTTGTTAAATTTATATTTATATTTGGGGGATTCACAAGGTGTGCTATCATGTCGTATTGTCATATGTCGTAAAATATTTTAAAGTATAAAAAATATTGTTATTGCTTTTCCTTTGCAAAATTTTATGACATTATTACAATACGACATGATAGCACACTTTGTGAATCCCCCAATTGTAGTTTCTATGTTTTGTATAAATATTTGTAATGTGTATATTATTTTTTTTTTTCATTTTAATATTGTTGTTTTTCTCTTTTTTTTATTTTAATATTGTTTCTACTTACTTTATTTCTTACTTCTACTTTATTTATGTTGTACTTTTTATGTTTTATTCACTGCACTGTAGCATTTTTTTTTTTTTTTTTTATTTATGTACTTTGTCATTTATGTAGTTTTGAAGTTCAAAATCACGCCACTCACGATAACGGTACATCTTATTTTTTTTTAAATTACTACGCGTCATTTGTTGTTGTTTTATTTTCTTTATTTTATTATATATATATATATATTATTTTGTTGTTATATGTTTTTTTATATTTTAGTTCAAAGTCAATCGACTTTTCTACGAGTTTTTTTCTTTACCGACAGAGTAAGGAGGCTTAAATTTATACGTACGTTAAAGTTCATAATGGGAGGAGTAGCAAAGAACAATTAATATTTTCTACACTTGTTTATAGTATTGAAATATAAATTTTAAAACGTTTGGCATTTAATAATTTCTTTTCATATTGTTTATTTAACAACCCGCCATTTTGTAATAACATAACACGATAAATTTTTAAAAAAATATTCAATTTTGATAATTTTTTTTTTTTTTTTTCGTTCTGTTCTGATTATTGCTGACGCAAAGTAGTTTTTCTTTTGTCCAGATTTTTTTAATTTAATCAGCCATCAGCCTTTTAACAGTTTTAATTAATTGTTAAATATTTTCTTTTAATTTTCATTAAACCACGTTTTCATTATGTCACGGTCGCCATGTTATACTTTCTGCTGCACTTTTAATTAATAAGATCGAAACACTTCTTTTATCTTTGATGGTTCATAGCAGACAACTTATCTGCATGATCAAATTTATTCTATTATCTTTCTTTATTACATATTATCCTTAGTGCGCGCTTACACTTTAGGCGTGCTTACACGTTAAAGGAGTATTTACATATTTTTGCGGGGATGGCACTATAGTTTGCTCGTGACAACAATTTAAAATCGCAATATGTCGCCTTCATGAAGGAGTATGAAGATTGTGGACATATGAGTCTAGTTCGCAACCTCCGTTTAGATGAACCTCACTATTTCATCCCTCATCGTTGCGTTTTTAAGCCCAATAGTACTTCCACCAAACTAAGAGTTGTCTTCGACGCTTCATGTCCCTCATCTTCCCATAAATAAAGTCTTCGTTTTATGCCGATGATTTCTTTGGTGGGGCCGAGACGATAGAAGAATTGGCTCAGATTAAGAAAGAGGTAAATGAAGTCCTAAGTAAAGGTTGTTTTGAATTAGATAAATGGCACTCAAATCATAAAGATTTTCAAGATGATAAAACTACGAAAAATTTGAATATTGATGACTCCACTGTAACTAATGCTCTTGGTATAACATGGGATCAACAACAAGAAGTTTTCCTATTTTCTGAAAAAATTACCAAACGAACAATTTTGTCTCTCTCGTCTTCGCTTTATGATCCCTTAGGATTGTTGTCACCACTTATTATTAATCCAAAGATCATCATGCAAGAATTATGGATTCTGAAGATTGGTTGGGTCGAAAATATACCTCAAGAACTACACTCAGCTTGGAAATCTTTTATCTCAGATCTGCATTTGTTATCTTCGCTAAAAATTCCTCGTTTTTGTCTTGCTCCAAATTCTCAATTAGTTCAACTTCAAGGTTTTTGTGAATCGTCAATTCGCGCTTTTGGTTGCAGTTTCTACTTTCGAGTAAAAACTTCTTTAGAAAATGTTTCAGTTCGTCTTTTTACTGCCAAATCTCGAGTCTCTCCCACAAAAAGGAAATCGTTGCCCAAGTTAGAATTGTGTGGCGCACAACTTATGGCAAAATTATACTCCAAAATCAAAGATCTTTTCGCAATACCAAATTTCGAAGTATTTCTCTGGACAGATTCCCAACTAGTTCTTTATTGGCTCAAGCAGCATTCTTCAACATTTTCCGTTTTTGTTGGAAAAAGGGTATCAGAAATTCAGGATCTTAAAATGGCTGCAGTTGGCGACATGTCCCAACTCATTTCAATCCTGCTGATATTGTTTCTCGAGGTTCAACTGTGCAAGAACTCTCTTCATCTATATGGTTCAATGGACCAGCATTTCTCGCTCTAGATCCTGCTCAATGGCCTTGTAATAAAATGGATAAGTTGTCCGAAGAAAATCAACAAGAAATCGACAGAGAAAAACGTAAAACTGTACTTTGCCTAGAAGTAAAATCTAACTACATATTGGATTCAATCGCAAGATATAGTTTATACTTGAAAATCTTTCGTATTGTCGCCTGGATGTTTCGTTTTGCTCAAAAATCCAAAACTAACATTTTTCATTCTAACTCTTTGCAGCCCCAAGAATTAGAAAATGCCCTATATCGTATTGTTTTCAACATCCAGAAACAGCATTTTCAAGATGACATAAGTCGTGCTCTGAAGAAAAAGGATCCACAATTCGAACTAAAACGTCTCAATCCCTTCCTGGATTCGTCAAAGGTTTTTAATTTACATAAAGTTGGTGGTCGCTTAGAGTTAGCATCAATTTCTGAAGGCCAGAAACATCCCATAACTTTACTCAGCAAAAACCATTTCGTGAACTGTTATGTGTGCCATCTTCATATCAGCAACTATCACGTTGGACCTAAGGCTCTAATGTCGTTAATTCGCCAGAAATTATGAATTATCAACTCAAGAAATTTATGTCGCAACATCGCCAATTCGTACCCACAATGCATTCGTTATCGCCCAAAATTGCTACAACAGATGATGGGAAATTTGCCCGTAGAGCGTCTCAACCCAGCAAGGCCTTTCACTAGATGTGCTGTTGATTTTTTTTGTCCAGTCAACACTTATTTTCGCATCAGAGGAAAGGTCCAGTATAAAACATACATTGCTGTATTTGTCTGCCTAGCAACAAAAGCAGTCCACATAGAAGTTGTCTCGGACTTATCAACTGACGCCTTTATTGCCGCTCTGAAAAGGTTGATTGGACAAAGAGGTTTGCCCACAGATATATTCTGTGATAATGCCACCAATTTCATTGGTGCAAATTCTAAATTGGTTCAATTAAAGTCGTTCCTATTCGATCCTAAAAACTCAAATATTCCCAGCAAAAACTTTGCTTTCCTGGTAAGCTAGCAGGTATAATTGGAAATAAAAATAAACTACTTATTTTTTGTCTCAATAACTAGTTATTTTTGTTCGAGTTGTCCATGAATTCTAGTAGTTATTTTTAGACTCTAGTGATACTAAAAAATATGTACCTATACAAAAATAAATAAAAAAAAAAAAAAAAACGAAAAAATTTGCCGTCAGTGAGTTTTGAACTTGGGACCCTATTAACTAGTCGTTTTTAATGACTAACGTCTTACTCTCGCATTTAATATTCAAAGCTAAAAAAATGGTTTTAGCATAAAATTTATTTTTAAAACATTTTGTTAAAAAAACGAATAGCATCAGAATGGGGTTGAACCGGCAACCTTCTGTTTGATAATCCTGCGCTCTAGACAACTGATCCATGTGATTGTAGCTTACTTTGCACTTATACTATTGAGTACTTATTTATGTAATGTAGAGAAGGCAAATAATAATGAAGCCTACTTTCCAGGAAAGTACTTTAATAAGTAGTTGTCATTACCGAAAACCAAAAAGTTTTTGCTGGGTTATATCTAATTATTGCTCAAATCAATTTAGAAATTTTCGTTTTATTCCCCCTAGGGCACCACATTTTGGCGGATTGTGGGAGGCGGCCGTAAAATCTGCAAAAGACCACTTAACAAAAACTCTGGCTAACACTAGGCTCACATATGACGAGTTAACAACAGTGATGATCGAGATAGAAGCCATTTTGAACTCAAGGTCAATTTCGCCCTTATCATCCGATCCTAGTGACTTTGAAGCCCTTACACCAGGCCACTTTCTAATTGGCGCTCCCCTATGTAGTTTGCCAGAACGTGATGTCCCTACAAAGGAAATAAATAACCTTGAGTATTGGGCTCGAATAAGAGCCATCAAACAACATTTTTGGAAGAAATGGTCCCACGACTATATTAATGAGCTGCAAACCCACAATAAATGGACTAACTCCAACAACAACATCATCAATGGTTCTATAGTAATTGTTCATGAGGATAATCTACCCCCCACAAAAATGGCTAATGGGCAAAATCATCAATACTGTGCTTGGAAGAGATAATCGTGTTCGAGTTGTCGACATCAAAACAACAAAAGGAATTATACGTCTCCCTATCCACAGACTTGCTCTACTATGTTCATCTTGAAAGTGTCCTTTCAATGGGGCCGGCATGTTAGGTCACCGTATAACTTTTACTTATTACGTATTTTAATTCATTATTTTATGTTATATTAATTTCTATTTAAATTTAAGATTTTTTAAATAAAGAAATCATTGTTAAAGTTGAAATCAAAAGGGCAACATCTCCTGTTTTTATTATCGCGCATCACGGTCGCAATTTCTTTGTTCTTATAGTGCTTATTAATTACTCGGCCCTAAAAGAACATTTTCAGAAACAATATAAATAACAAATCGAAGTTACTGATTTGCTTTATATTGCTGCCGGTAAGGAAAAAGCTCCTTATCGTACAAAGAACATTTTTTAAATTTTACTAGGAAACCCTAAAATATGCTTCACTAATACCATCAAACATTGAAAATATCATAAATTTTATTAGAATAACTCAGTAGATTTTGATATTACGTGTAATTTTGACCAGAATTATACATAAACTCCTAGTTTGTAAAAATTTGTACATGTTCAACTTAAAACCGCCATTACTTTCGCACCCCTCACAGGAAATTATTAACGCGAACTGATTCTACATGCATTCGAGTCACTTTATATATATATACAAAAGGATTTTAATGTGCCATCGAAAAAAAATGTTTTTTTTTTTTTTTTTCTTTGATGGGCTAAAATGAAAAATTGTTGATAATGTACCATATCTCTTAAGCTAAAAGATATAATATATGCATACGACGATGTTTTTTGTAGATCTCGAATAGCAGAATTCTCTTATATAAACATTTTTCCAATCGGTGCAGATAAAAGGAATCAGTATTGTTTTTAAAAAATATTATACCCGAGGTGTCCAACTTTGGGAACCTGTGGACTCGCCCCCTGTAGGTCTATATGGCCCAAGTTCAAAACTTAAACTCGCCTACACCTCTACTATCACCTTGTGATTTCATGGAAATAGGAACAGCGGTTCCGATAGGGTATCATATGGTCTGTCTTGACCGACTATATTTTCTAACTTATTTTCTTTTGAACACAATAATTATAAAAAAATTTTATTATGCATTATTGGATAATTACACATACATCGTCAACGCTGATCTTTATCGTTTTTAAAGTAAGTGCCAAATGTTTATAAACCAATTTCAAAGATCTATAGTCATTTTTATTTGTACTATGTTAATACACATTAAATTACTTTTATTATATAAAACAAATGATTTATTTATACATGAAGTCACTTTGGTTTCTATTTTATTTTAATATTTTTACCAGCCTAACCAAGGAGGGTGATTTATTTTTGAAGGTGGAACAAACGTTAAATTCACAGGTAAATTTATACGGGCATAAGTCCTCTTTAATCGACGTAGTGTATTCCGTATTACAACTCCGTTGCTACCAAGTAAGTATCCAGCGGGTATATGAGCATCTCGATGTGTTTCGTCGTGTATCATTTCAATATAATAATCAAATTCTCTTGATTCACTATTAAACTCCGTAATTATTGCAGCACTAGCTCCAGCTTCTTCAGCATTTATCGTTTTTGTCAAAAATGAGCACTGTCTGAAAAATAAATAAAAAAATAGCAACGTTTTATTCGAAATTTACATCTGCGGACTTTTAACAAAACAACTTAGGCCCCGTAAAGCCTTGATAAGTTTCTGTTGATGTGATGTTTGATTCTGTTTTTACAGAATCAGACATCATATCAACGTTAAATGTCTATAATTGTTGTTACGATACACGCAACATAAACGATCAGCTGTTTCGTTCGCGTGAGGACGCGTCACATCAACAAGCAACTAATTCAGGCTTAAGTCGTTACTCCAGCGTGAATGTAAATGTAACGAATCTATTGACACGTTTTGAATGAGAGTTGCGTAATATCTATATTAGACAAATTTTTATCAAGACAAACGACAAAATCTGTGCGAATCTATACAAGGTAATCTCAATTAAATTAAATTATTTTTGGTTGTTACAGCTGTCAACCTGCATATATAAAAACCATTAATAAATTCGCCATATTGTTGCTTTTGTGCAACTGTTGCCACCTCCCATAAATTCGCGACAATTTTTACGTTTGTCTTAACAAAAATTTTTCTAATATAGACACCAAGTTATGTGTACTATATATACAGTTACGTACAAAAAAAAAAAAGCCCAAGTATATTAGTATCATTTTTTTTTTTTTTTTTTTTTTGAATTTTCATCAGAATTTTATGCAAAGTAATAAAACTTTTAGTGCCAAATTATTGTGAATGTATTAAATTACAAACCTATAGACCATAGATGCCCATGACAAAACTGTAGTTGTGTTAGTAAAAAAAAAATGCTCTTAAAAAAAAGATGGGTGAATTAAATAAAAAAATAATTTTAATTAATAAAAAATAAATTATTAATTTATTAATTAATAAAAAAAGATTTAGTATTTCTTTAGAAAATAACACAAATAATTTTTATTGAAACTTTATTACTAAATTTAAAAAACAAGGAAATAAAAAAATATTATTTTTATACTCAATATAACAAAATATAATGTAAGTTAAGGTACGGTCACATTAGGGAAACATTTGACTGATACTCACAAATATTTCTTTGCCGTAATGTGACCATAAAATATTTTTGTGTGGCAAACAACAAATCAGCTGATTTTGGGCAAACAAAATTATGTGTTAGCAAACAAAAATACTCATAATGTGAACACAATGTGACCACATAATGGAAAATATTTTCCCATTTTTTGAGCAAATAATTATTTGAACTTACAAAATTTTTGTAAGAGAAAACAACATCAAATAATAGTTGTATCGAGTCATATTTGCTATTGAATTTAAGGGTGCCAAAAATCATTTTATGCATTTTATGATATATCTAATGTTTTTATACCCACCAATATACCCCCCATCAAAAAGATGGGGGGTATATTGTTTTTGTCATTCCGTGTGTAACTTGTCGAAGGAATCATTTAAGACCCCACAAAGTATATATTTTCTGGGTCCTGGTTGAATTCTGAGTCGATCTAGCTATGTCACTCCGTCTGTCTGTCCCTCTGTTGAAAGCAGGATAGAGCTCGAACGGGGCAACGTAGGGAGACGAAATTTGGCACAAATATTTATCTTATATAAGGTTTGTTTGGTATTGAAAATGGGTTAATAAACAAAAAAGTTATGGGCTAAAAACTAGAAACACATGGTATCCGTGAAATACTTTTCTGCTGATATTTCTTCAATAAAAGCACGTACGCCAACCTTTTACCGCCCACCTCCCATATATGGTGAAAATCAACGAAATTGTGTTCACATAGTACAAGGACCAATGTAAAGTCGGAAACAAAAAATGGGCGTGGTCCGTTCACTTTACTGCCTACTTTGATGGTGGGTATATAGATTCGGCCGGGCCGAATATATTCGCGTTTGTTTAGTATCAGCTATATTTCAGGACGATATAACAATATTATTCCAACCATCTTCTAAAGATATTTACTCTTCCTTTCCATGTATTGTCAAGAAATCTAGTGTAAAATCCAAGTGTAAAATTTTCAGTGAGGAAAAATGGGTAAAATTACAATGAAAAAATTAAAAGACTTCGGGAACATACTTAAGCATGTCAAAGAACTGTCCCTACAAGTTTGTGTATATATGTATGCAAAAAATTTATTTTTGGCACCTTTAACCGCAGGGCGATAAAGTAAAATTGTAATGATAACTTACCAACCATCTTCTAAGGATATTTACTTATCGTCTATTGCATATATTGTCGAAAAAACTTTTTGTGGTTCAAGTTAGAGTATCCGAAAATGTAAAATTTTCAAAGAAGAGTAAAATTACAATAATAAAATAAAAAGACATCGGGCACATACTTGAGCAAATCAAAAGACTATCCCTACAAGATGGTGCATACAAATTTAGTTTAGCAAAATTGTTGCAAATTTTATATTGTATAGATGATGTAGTAGAAACACGTATGATACATAATAAGCGAGATATATTAAAAGTATTGATTTTTGACACCTTTAACCGCGAATTACCCGTGTAGCAAAAACGTGATTAAATGTGGCCTTTTGAAGTATGACGACGTTATTTTGTCAGTGCCGGTTATTTTGTGACAGTATGAGCTAAATTCGTCCAGTTTGGAGGTGGATGAGGTGGACTTGAGACAAACGGTTCAAGCCGGGATCGTTTTAGTAGATGGAGAGTGGTGGTGAGGTCGCTGCTAAGGTTGCTAGTGATTCAGGTGAGACGAAGGGTGTTGCTGCTTCCTCTGGCAAAGCTGCCGAAAAGACGCGTATAACGAAGCTCCCTAGGAAGAAGGTCACCACGTCGGTTGATGGTGACGGATGGGTCGGCCATATAAAGAAGATCACGGAGGTTTAGGGAGGTAGTGTTTAAGAAGTCGCTGATTGACCTTCCAACGAAGGTTATGAAGAACGGAAAAATACGGAAATGAGGCCTTCTTGATGAGGCTCAGTGCTTAAAATGAGCGGCAGCAGGGGGATCTTAACGCTCTAGATGCTGGTGGTATTGGGGGCAACACACATGCACGTGAACAGCCTATGCCGATGGCTATGCCATTATATTACCTTTTCTTCTTCCTTTTCTAAAGAGCTCTACATTACAAATCAAAAAATTTTCATTTTCTTTATTATATTTTCAATAAAAATAATTTTATTGTTTTAGACAGTTTGATGAAATAATTTTGAAGACAAATAATTTTTCAAATGTGACCGATGCGAAAACATGTTTTCCTATTTGCCTATTTGACTATATTTATTGTCTATTTGAACAAACAAAAATGGGAAAATAAATGTGAGTAATGTGACCATAAAATAAATTTCATATTGCTTTGAAAAAATTTTGTTTACGTTCGGGCAAACTAATTTGAAACAAACATTTCCCTAATGTGACCGTACCTTTAGAAACTTATATTTTAGAAGGCATAATTAACATAGGTTGTTAAAATATTTTTTCTTGTCCAGTCATTTGTATTATAAAAACAATGTTTAAATTGAAAGATTCAAAATAGTTTTAAAACATCATGTTAAATTTTTTTCAGTGCATTCGAAAAAAAATATTAATACAACCGCATAGCATGCATACTCGCTGCCGTCTCAGCGAAGACTAAATGAAAGAGCATAAGAATATGTGTGAGCAGCGTTGCCGTTTTGGTAGTTTTCTACCAAATTTGGTAGAATTTTTTTCTTTGGTAGGATGGTAGGCTAAATCGTATTTTGGTAGATTTTAAAAATTGTGTTCCTTTCCATAAATATAAATAAATTAAATTATTATATAGAATCTAAATTATTGGTATAAATATTACTAAATATTAGTAAACATTTTTCTGTTTTCTTGACAACACTGTTTATTTTAAAGAAGAGAAATAAATAAAACAAACTAAAACGAGAGAGAAACTATAGTCGGTCAAGACCGACCATATGATACCTTACACCATTAGACATGTGACCAATTGTAGACCAACACTAAATGTAAAAAAAAAAATACAAATACAGAACAATGAATTTATACTAACATCTATGTTTAATTAGGAATTTTTATTAGTGTACTTTTTCTTTATCTTTGATTAAATTATTTTGTACTACGTTAGGATTTATTATACTCCTTATTTAACACCCTTGGGTGATAGTAAAAGTAAAAAAGGTAATATTTAAATAAAGAAATTTTCTTTGAAATTTACAAATATAAAAACTTGTTTGCATTTGGTCCTTCGGGATTATTTGCTGTATGGTAAACACTTGGAAGTAACTTGGATTTCTTCTCTTCTTTTTATATAGAAAGATCGCCATCTTTACAAACAACAAATTATTTCACTTCGTCTGTTTTTTATTTTAAATTTTTGAAAAAACAAGGTGCGTATTAATGAAATTTCAAGAGTGAAACAGTGTGCAAAAATAAAACATAAAAGTTTGAAAAGAAAATTTGTTTAAATATTGCTAAATAAAAAGAAGTAAACAAAAGAAAGATAAATTACAAACACAAACATAAATTTGTGTAATTTTATTATTGTGAATGATCGCTTTACCAACTTTCGTGGTGACATTTGTTTAGTGACAGCTGTTTTGTTCCTTTTTTATCAACTGTGTTTTTTGTTTGTTTACACAGACGGACGGAATCGTTGAACAAATTTTTTGTAAAATTTGTTTTATTTTGATAAATTGGTAAATTTAAATTTTTTGCGCGATCAAAATAATAATTTCAAGGAAAATAAAAATTCTGTTAGTGATCCTAGATAATAATACTGATTGACATCAAGTGAAATAAATGTATTAAGTGGTTTTAGTGCTCTTTGAATTTTTTTTTTTTTTTTCATACGGTCCAACTACTTAGTTGTATTTTTATAATTCTTCTTCTTGGTACCATATAACACCCTACGGTCGGTCAGTTTGACTGGTAACTTATTTGTATTCAAATTAATTTTTTTTTTTTTGAGAATTTTGTTTGCTTTTTAGAAAAAATAAATTGAATAAAAATAAATTTTTATTTCTTTTTTAAATAATTTTCGGATTTTGTGTGGAAATAATTTAAAATAAATTTATATTATTTTAATTAATTATTTTTTCTAAATAAAAAATTTATTAAATAAATTTTAATTTTGAATACACATTTTTGGGTCCAATTTAATAGAAGAAGAATGTCTATTTCACCACTACATAAATTTATTAGAGCTTCGGATGCTCTTGTCGCTTTTGAGGCGAATTTTAATGATATTAAGGAAGAGGTGCATATGGTTTTCGGGTTAGAGCTTCATGGTAGTGAGTTGAAACTTTTATGGGATAAAGTTAAAGTGACATATGAACAGTGCCTAGATTATTTGAATACCTCTGACGATTTAGAGCCTGATGATGTCGATGCAACATCATCGAAATATAAGGCCACGTATAATGCATACATCAGTTGTTTGTCGAGGATTCATGAAAAGTTGCATATATATGCTTCAACGAATAAATCTAGCAATTCACCTATAATGAATCAAAATATGAATGAAGGTTCAGGTAACAATTTAACTTTTCCTCAATGTGATGTCGATATGTTTGAGGGCGACTATCTTTCTTGGCCTGCTTTTAGGGACTTATTTACGGCTCTATATATAAATAGCTTGCGTTTAAGTAATATTGAGAAATTTTACCATCTCATACGAAAGACAAGTGGAGAGGCTAAGGAAATTGTTTCAAAATATCCTCTTTCGAATTTAGGTTTCGAATTAGCTTGGACTAACCTCAAGGCAGCGTATGAAAACCCTCGTATGTTGGTTAACAACCAACTTAAGCTCCTTTTTAATATTCCTGTATTGGAGAAAGAGACTTATGATGGTCTTAAGAATTTGCGAAATTGCAGGCGATTTAAGAATCTTTCAGTTGCGGAACGATTTTCGACTGTAAAGAAATTTCATTGTTGTATTAATTGTTTGTCGCGATCACATGAAGTTAAAAATTGTAAGAGCGTTCATTGTTGTTCTTCTTGTGGCAAGAAACATCATACGATGTTACATAGAAACGTGCGAATTACAGAGGACTCTACTAGGAATTCTTCGAATTTTAGTTCAGCTTCAAATGCAAGTGTAACTTCTCAACACACCAATTCGTCGCCAGCTTTGTCGTTCCAGCCATCTACCTCTAGCGGTATCAATTCTTCGAATAGGCAAGTATTTCATATTTCTCAGAATAGGACTATTCTTTTAGGGATTGCAATGGGGAATCTTCGTTTATTTCTGAACGGGTGCAGCATCGTTTGAAACTTTCTGCGCATTTTACAAATGCCAAAATTTCTGGTGTAAACCAAACGATTTCTGCTACTGCTCGTAAAATTTGTTTTATAGAAATAGGCTCTCCCTTGAACACCAATATTCTTTTGAGAAGTACGGCACTTATGTTGCCACAGATATCTGGTAATTTACCCTCTTTTATCGTTGAAGGTGAAGAATTGCCAAATCTTCGTTTGGCAGATTCGCAGTTTTTCGACTGTAGACCTGCTGATCTTCTTTTAGGGGCAGATTTGTATCCAGAAATAATATTAGGTGAAATACGAAGGAACGTTTTGGGCACCTTATTGGCTCAGAAGACTATCTTCGGTTGGATCATTACTGGTCCAGTACAGCAACCTTCGTTGCAGGTTTATTCCACTCGGGTAGAATTTTCGGAAGAAGATAATTTAAATAGAAATTTACTTCGTTTTTGGTCGACATATAATCGTATTTGTGAGGACATATCATGAAGTTAATAATATACGAATTCCCAGATGGGTTCATTATGAACCTAATTCAGCAATCGAGCTCCATATTTTTTCTGATGCCTCGGAAAAGGCATACGCGGGGGTAGTATATATTAGAGTTGAGACCCTTAGTGGCGAAATTTTCTCAAATTTATTCACTTGCAAGACAAAAGTAGCCCCTATAAAGTCTATATCGTTACTTCGACTTGTATTATGTGGTGCAGTCTTGGCTACGGATCTTTTAAAGACCGTTTTAAGTGAGCTAAACATTTCATTGCGTCAGGTTCATTGTTAGACTGATTCTACAATCGTCCTTGCCTGGCTGAGGAAAGATCCCTGTTCTTGGACGACATTTGTCGCAAACAGAGTGCAAGATTCAAGAAATTGTTGGGAAACATAATTGGCATCACGTTAAATCAGAGGACAATCCTGCTGATTTAGGCAGTAGAGGTATTACGTCTTCGAATTTGGCTCAAAATAGACTTTGGCTACAGAAAGCTAAATCTACATGGGATTTAAACAGTCTTTCTCTTGTAGACACGGACCTCGAAACTAGAGTGGTAAAGTCACATTCTTCGTTTATTAGGAATTATGAGGATATTTTGGAGAGATTTTCTTCATTCGATAGAGCCATTCGGGTAATTGCGTATATTTTTAGATTTTTCGATCGGACGCATCCTTCTCGGACGGGTCGACATTCCTCTGAGTCTTTTATACTTTCTGATGTTGAGGTGAGACGTGTGAAATTACGCATGGCCATCGTGGCACAGAAGATTCATTTTGAATATAAATGTCTTTGCCCTATGACGGATGCACCTAATGAGCCAGTAGCTCTTACCCCCGGACACTTTCTTATAGGAAAGCCCATATTAGCACCACCTGAACCGTCGATATTCGAAGCTCCTATAAGTCTTACGAATCGCTATCGGAAAATGAAAGCTTTAACTCAACACTTCTGTCGTCGATGGAAGGAAGAGTATTTGGCTAATTTACACAAGAGATATAAATGGAAACATCCAGAGCGCGATATCGCTGTCGATGACTTAGTTGTTAATCGAAACGAACAAATGTCACCCACTTCTTGGAAATTATGTAGAGTTCTTAAAATTTACCCAGGAAGTGATAATCATGTACGCGTCGCGGACATTAGAACTGAAAATGGCGTGGTAAAGCGACCAATCAATAAACTAGTCATACTGACTAGTTAAATTATCAAATTTAAATATTTTGTTAACCCTCCTTGTTTCGCAGTATTATGGATCCTTTACCAAATTATTTGGAAGATGCTTTATTAGAGGACTACGACGAAGTAATGGAGGTAGAAAGGATCACCGCTGCGACAATTGCTCCAACCGGTAGTGTCAAACCCGAAGATTTACCTAACACGGAAGCTCCTTCCGTAATCGTCCAATCTGGGGTGGAAATTGCTCCACCACCAGCTGTGTGATCAAATGGTGACACTTCGTCAAATAAATCACTGTCATCAAATGGTGACAATTCAACACCGCTACATTCGGTATTGTCGTCGGAAAATCCTGGACCAGTGCCAGGTACCATGGAAGCTTCGGGTTCGAATCCACCCTTGTCAAAAAATTCGACAAATGTAAATAAAGTTAACTGCCGCTTTTATATAAAACGCCATTCTTTAATATCGTGTAGCGTTTTTAGAAACATGACCGACGAGAAAAGGCTACGTATGGTGATCCTACACCGGTATTGTTCGCGTTGTCTTTCACCGCAACATTTTACTCGCTAATGTAAGAGTACCGGTAAATGAAACGCTACAACGGTCACCATCATACTTTACTGCACTCACATAACCATGTTAGGGCCAAGACGAAGGAGGAAACGTCTACTCGACAGACGAATACTCGTCAATCCACCTTCAAACGTCCAGCTACGAACCCTCGTCAAACGGCAAATACAAATGTAGCTTCGGTCTCGCATTTACCGCTGCGTACGTTTATAAGCTTTTCGCCTACGGATAGAGTATTTTTAAATAACGGGAGCAAGCGTGTTTCTATCTGCGCGGTGCTCGATTTATGTTGTAGTGGAAGTTACATTTGCGAAAACTTAATTAAAAACTTAAAATTGCCGACGTTTGCTATCGATAATGCAAATCATTGTGGAATAAGTATTTGTTCCATCTATGATTCCGCACAGAAAATAGATTTAATGGTTAAGGTTAGTAAAATGCAAGGGATAGCAACACCTTTGGAAACGGTATCGGATTCCATAAAGGAATCGTTTGTAGGCCTTCAATTGGCAGACCCTAATTTTAACATTTCTGGTAGGGTCGTGCTTGTGATAGGTCCGGAGGTCGCGCCACAAATTTTGAAAGGTCGAATATATTCGAACACGGGACTTCCGTTGGCTCAATACACCATTTTTGGTTGGGTTATTTCTGGCCAGCCTCCTCTTTAAAGAGACCAGTTCATGGTCTCTTTTTAAAAAACCATACCCAAATGGGTACAATTAGTGGACTGTGGAAAACCACACTTGATTTTTGAAAAAAATAGAAAAAAAAAATAAGAATTGAATTTAATAAATATATTTATTACTTCAAAATTTCATATATTTCTTTATTTTTAAATTACCTTTAAGTTTACCATTAAGTATAAGCTAATTGTTGCAACATATTTTGTTGTTGCAAGGTGGCCGGCAATGTTTAATTAGGAATTTTTATTAGTGTACTTTTTCTTTATCTTTGATTAAATTATTTCGTACTACGTTAGGATTTATTATTCTCCTTATTTAACACCCTTGGGTGGGAGTTTTGTTATAAATTCTAACGAGTAAAACCGTTAACGGTACCCTTTTTAAGCATTGCCCTTTGTCATCTTTTTTTCTTTACTAAATTACTTTACTCGTTTTGTGATCGCCATTAGCGCTACAACTTAAACAAAGCTCCCGCAACTTTTATAAAAAAAGGTAATATTTAAATAAAGAAATTTTACAAATATAAAAACTTGTGTTTTATTTATTTTTATTTGCATGCATATGATTTTATGCCTTTTAGAGTGATTCCCGGAAGTGGGTTTATATGGGAGCTATGGACCGATTCTCATAAGTTTTGGCAATATTGTTTCTTCTTATAAAAAACTTATTTGTGATGAATATTAACTTGATACTATCATTCATATGGGATTCATGCACGTTAAAGTGATTTTCGGAAGAGGGGTTCATATGGGAGCTATGATCAATTATGGACCAGTTGCGAAGAAATTTGGCACAAAAATTGATACTTATACAAAACTCCTTTGTGCCGAGTTTCATTAAAATATTGATATATTTAAGGCATTCATTATCGTTAAACCCCTATTCCGGGAGGATATTTGTATGGGGGCCATGTGAAATAATAGACCGATCATAACCAATTTCAATAGGCTTTGTCCTTGTACCAAAATAATTATCTGTACCAAATTTCATCAAGCTATCTTTAGAATTGCGACTTGTACTTTGTTCACAAGGTTTACATGGACAGACAGCCAGCTGACCAGACGGACATCGTTAAATCGACTCAGTGATTCTGATTCGAACGGTATACTTTAAGGTTGAGGTCCGATAATTTTTTATGTGCGTTACAAACATCAAACGCATTATACCCCAACCGAATATGGTGATGTATGGTATTAATATGAAGTTTTTATGTTTTGGTAGATTTTTCAGAAAATTGTAGTAGGTTGAAAAATTTGTTAGTGGCAACGATGTGTGTGAGGCCAAAGACTCTATATTTATAAAGATGTTGCACTCAATACAATTTAAGTGTAGGCCCAGAATACCGGAGACAGCGATATTTCCATACAAATTTGACAGATAAACAACGTTGCTCACTGTCGCCATGGAATACAATTTATTTTATTTTCAGAGCGACACTTCTCTTATTTCATCAAATAAAGAAAATAATAATATTTATAGCCATTGGAGCCTTCCAGATTGATTTTTTCATCTTATAGAACAATACGTTTCATTTCTCGAATGATGGATCTTCTGTCAGTTTTCGTTGTTGCTTTATAAGTACCTCTTTTCATATCTTTTTCACAGCGAGACTGACTTCTTAAAAAGTTGATGACAATAATTTGACATCGCTCAATTTTTCTTAGCCATATTTCATAGATTAAATTTGAATTATACATACGCTATAATTATTATTATTTTTTTTTTTATCGAAAAAATTTGTATGCGACCAATTTTTCAGATTTTTATATAAAACTCTTGCAAATATTAGAAAAATATACTATTATGGACGAATTCAACAAACAGTTGGCGCAAATTTATTTCATTCTTACCTATTCAGATGACCAAAAAATAAATATTGCCTTAAAAAATAAATATGTTAAAAGAAAATCCGATAAAATCGTACATAGTTCTTTGTTAATTGTTTCTTGCTATTAAACATCTTAGAATTTATATAGTAAATATCTACTTATTTAATTTGTGACCAGAAATTCGATTTTAATAAAAAATAAAAATATTTTTAAATTTTATTTACTTAATATACTTAACTTTAAATCTGCAACTTTGAAATACATAAGTAACAAAACTACACAAACCATATATTAAAAATATAAAAAATCTGAAACTATATTTACGTAATAAAAGGCATAATTAGTTCGGTGCGTATTTAAGTATTTCTACTTTTAAAACAACAAAATACATATGCTACGCCCTACACTAACATAAACGATCATATTTGATCCATTAGTAAATAAACAACCAAAATCTTGTACAATTTGTTTCTTGTATTTCTTTATAGGCAGTAGACACATGTACAAACTCATGTATTGCGTTGAATTCTGTGTTTCTTGTATTTCTTTATGAGCAGTACACACACGTACAAACTCATATATGGCTTGGACACCAATTTTTTTGTATTGCTTTTTAACTCTCTCAGCAAAGACTCTCTTTGCTCTCTCTGGATTTTCCGAAAATCCACAATAGATTTTAGCGCCGACAGTATAATGTATGGCAGTGCAACATCTTTATAAATATAGACTTTGGTGAGGCTCTTATCACAAATGTGCTTTGAATGGGCATCTATGCTATAGACATGGTGAAATGAGTAAAAGATGAAATTGTAAGATCAGCTGATTATTTTTTGTTTAAGAGCCCAAACACACAGCGTTGTCAGATTTTTTTGATCCTCTGTCGCCAAATTGTTAATCAGAAATCGTCAAAAATTTATTTTCCATGTTTAAACATGGTTCTTTTAACATTTGTTTTAATAACCGTGTTTAAACATCGAAAAAATTAACATTAAGATCAAGTTGAACGATCTATATTTATCCTTAACATGATGTTAGTGTTAATGTTAAATATTTTATATTAGGTGAAGACGACGAGTAAAGTGCCAAGTGACATTAAAAAGAAAAAGTGTGTAGTATTTTCAAGGAATTATTATATATTATAAGCGACGTGTTTTTAAAGTAAAATCTATTTACTTAATCAAACGATAAAAATGGTTCCATAATAACGGCAAAAGTTTAGGTCTGGATATAAAGAAAATAAAGATGTGAATATTAGAAGCTTATGGACTAAAAATCAGATGTAAATGTTATAATTATAAACCACCTAATTAATGCTTAAAACAAATCGGAACAAATGCTTCTTAGGAAAAAATTGAACTGAATGGAGAGTACTAGATTGATATACCATTTTTATAAACATGTAGGTGCATATTTTTTTAATTTTATAATTGATAAATGCTATATAAATGTCAAAATAAAATATCAATTTCAAATTAAAGTTTAAATAACAATATAAGACCATTTTAATAATTGTTTTTAAGAGTTAGCCATTTCTAGCTATTTTATTTGCCTAATCTAGCCATTTTATAGGCGCCAGAGTTGACAACACCGCTTGCTTGTGTTTGGGCTCTAATTTTGTGGTATAAAAATGAAATGTCAAATTTTTTTTACGTTTTATGTATTGGTTTGTGTCTACGCTGGCCACCCCTTTTCTTAAAATAATTAGTTATAGTTAAATACAACCCTAATCTTATTGTGAATTCATATTATTTATAAATTGTCAAACAATAAAATGAAAAAAAAGACTTACTTACGATCAACCCCTAAAACCCGAAGGTACGTTTTTATTAAAACCGCCAAATAAAATTAATTATTTTATAATTAATACCCTATTGTGTTTTTCTTTTTAACTCAAATTAAAATATTTTATTCTACCCACTCACCCCCCAACATTTTTTGATCCATTCGACCGGATAAACCTGCAAGTAAAATATTTTAATTTGAGTTTTATTTGCAGATCTGTTTGCATACCGAAGATCAGTAAGCCTTAATTGGAATCCCCATATTGGTTTTATATTTTTACCCGAAAAGAACCCCATTAATAAATTAAATTGTTATTTACAAGGTACGTGAACACATTATTAAAAGTGCCTGTGTTTTTAATAAAAAAAGAAGAAAGTGAAAAAAGTAAAATCAAATTAAAAAGAATACTAAACAAAACAACATATATTAGCAGATAATATTGTGTTGTTGTTGTTTTTTATTGTTTGTTACTTACTTTTTCTCTTTTGTTAACTCGTTGCGTGAAGTTAACAACCCCATATATTTGTAAACAATACCCGTGAAAGTAACACCCACATTAAAAGTTTGGTATTTTTTGGGCATTATTGATTGCCGGGAACTTTTTAATTTGATTTGTTTTTAATAAAAATAATATTAATTGTTATTTTTATTAACTTTCTTAATATTTTGAATATTTGAATATTTTAGAAAACCGAATTAGTAAATATATTTTATAAAGTTTGTTTTTGATAACTTTTATACATATATTTACTATTGAATTATTATTTAAACCATTTTTATTTTGTTTTTTGGTATTCGAAGTCGAATTTTTACCCTTTTTAACCCCATATTTTGAATTTATTCACCTTTTTGTTCGTTTAAAACCAATTTTTTCTTTAAAAACTCCTCATTAAAATGGCATCAATGAAACCCTTATTGAAAAATTACAATCGTTTAGTCGATTTTGAAAGCTTTATTCAAGCTATCCCACAAAGTGAACATAATGTTCACTCCCTGAGCACTCATCGTCAAGAATTAACTCGTTTGTGGGAAATATTCCGTGATTGCTATGAGGAATTGTTAGAAAATCTTGAGGATACTAAACTTTCGGCAAAAGATGTCAAAGCCAAATACATGTCGGGCTATACGACATATTTCCAATGTATTTCGTTTATTGAAAGTGTAGTAGATAAAATTAAAGACAAGAGCGCGGCTTTATCTAACACCCTTCCTATACATCTTCCCCCTTGTGACACCGAAACATTTTCTGGCGATTATTCGTCTTGGCCAACTTTTAGGGATATGTTTTCGGCTTTGTATAAGAACAACCCACATGTTAGTAACATTCAGAAGATGTATTATTTGATGCAGAAAACTGAAGGTGAAGCTCGCGAAATAATTCGCACCTGTCCGATAACGAATGAAGGTTTTGAAATGGCTTGGCAGAATCTTGTTGACCGGTATGAGAACAAAAGAGTTCTAGTTAACTCTCAACTCAAAACCCTTTTGAATCTTAATTCTATTGAAAAAGAATCCGGTCCTGCTATTAAAAGTTTGCAACGGACGATTAATGATTGTATTGCGAATTTGTCTTTGTTAGGAATAGAAACTCAAAATTGGGACATAATTTTCGTATTTATTTGTTCAACCCGATTACCTGAAGTCACTCTCGGACTTTGGGAGCAGTCCCAAGGACCTAGCTCCGATTTACCTAAATGGAGCGCAATGGATGAGTTTCTTACTGCTAGGTATAGAACATTGGAGTCAGTTTCTGATATTATTGGTGCTCATAACCAAGCTCATAGAAACCCTCATGACCATAATTCGAGAAAGACTAATGAACATAAAAAATATAAAAGTTTTGGTACTACAGTTACCCCTAGTATACCCCCTAGAAAATGTTTCCTGTGTAGTGAAAATCACCCCCTACGTTTATGTTCAGTTTTTCTTAGAATGTCTGTTAGTGAGCGCATGGCGACAGTTAAGAAGCATAAATGTTGTACAAATTGTTTAGCTACTTCACATGAGTTTAGAAGATGTCAAAGTTCGAATGTTTGTTACATTTGTAAACAAAAACATCACTCGTTGCTTCATCGATCAGAATCTTCTGTTCAAAATAGGCAAGATGCAGAAACGAACACCGTAAATTCTCATCGCTCTACTACTGTACCCCCAAATACCTCTACGAATAGAGTTGATATCGATGAGAGACCTTCAACATCTACTGCTGCACGCTCCCTTCAAAATTTCGCTACTCGACTACAGTCCACTCCTTATTCTACAGTTTTGTTGGGAACTACTGTAGTAGATGTTTTGTTTAATGATATAAGGTGTTCTGCTAGAGCTTTGATAGACCCTGCTTCTCAAGCCACATTTATTTCTAGGAAATTACAAAGGAAATTGTCTCTACCAACTTTCTCAGCCCCCGCAGCTACAATTATAGGCCTTAATGGCGCAGTGGCAGGAAATTCGACAAAAGTTTGTATGATTTCACTTGGAT
The DNA here is from genome assembly GCA_951394005.1 of Protophormia terraenovae. Taxonomy (NCBI): domain Eukaryota; kingdom Metazoa; phylum Arthropoda; class Insecta; order Diptera; family Calliphoridae; genus Protophormia; species Protophormia terraenovae. The sequence continues at coordinate 82,423,492 of OX596077.1, read as the reverse complement.
CATCAGTAGATCCAAATTTCGAATTGAAAACCGAAGCTTATGTTGTCGAAAAGCTTACAGGTCGATTACCGACTTGCTCGTTGTCGAATTTCGTTGATTTTAATTTACCCGAACTCCAGACAGATTTCAAATGTTCACATATGGACTTATTGTTAGGTGGCGATATATATTCGCAAATTATGCTAACTGATGTTCAGAAACATCCTAAGGGACAACTGATAGCTCAAAAGACAGTCTTTGGTTGGATCCTTACCGGAAAGGTCCCTAACCCACACCCTATAAACTCTGTAGTTTCCTTCTTCAATCATGTTGATTTGAATGATCAAATTTCTCGATTTTGGGAAATAGAAGAAGTACCAAAGACTAGAAAGTTAGCACCCGAAGATAAGTTTTGCGAGGACTTATTTAGGCAGACTACTTATAGAAATAATGATGGACGATATGTCGTTTCATTACCTTTTAAGTCTGAATTTCCACAAGACTTGCAACTTGGTCAGTCTCGAAAATCTGCACTTTCTCAATTCTTGAGGAATGAATCGAGATTGTTAAAAACCCCCGACATTAAAACCCAATACGATCAAGTTGTTGAAGAGTATTTTGCCTTAGGTCACATGGTTAAAGTAAGTCCAGATTTATCTCTTACACCGAACAAAAATTATTATATGCCACACCACGCTGTTTTTAAGCCTGAGAGCCTAACTACAAAACTCCGTGTTGTTTTTAACGCCTCAAGCCCTTCTTCCAACGGAGTTAGTCTTAACAATGTTTTACATACAGGTCCTATTTTACAAATAGATTTAACCATTTTAGTTCTACGTTGGCGATTATGTAGATACGTTTTTAATGCCGATATCGAGAAAATGTATAGGCAGATATTAATTAAACCCGATCAAGCGTCATTTCAGAGGATATTGTTTCGTAAAAATCCTAATGATGAAGTTCAAGATTTTGAGTTGAACACAGTTACTTTTGGAGTTAACTGTGCCCCTTATTTAGCAATCAGAACTTTACATCAACTTGCCGATGATTGTGAATCTTGTTACCCCAATGCTTCTAGAATTTTACGTACTCAAATGTATGTTGACGACGTTCTTGCTGGTTCGCACAGTATTGAAGAAGCCATTCGCAATCGAGATGAATTGACGCATGTTCTGAATTCTGCCGGTTTTTCATTACGTAAATGGACCGCTAACAATGAGAGTTTACTCGCAAACATACCCCCCGATCATCTCTTAGATTCCGATTTTCTAAAATTATCAGATGCTAGTAACACTAAAACGTTGGGTTTACGTTGGAATGCGAGCAGTGATTCATTTTTCTTCACGCCAGCTCCAGCGCCCGATTTTTCTGCTGTCACAAAACGTTCTGTCTTGTCTCAAATAGCCAAGCTATTTGACCCCGTTGGGTGGTTGGCACCTAAAGTAATTGTTGCGAAAATTATTATGCAACAAATTTGGAAAGACCGAACGGATTGGGACGAATGTTTGAAACCCATAACGTTAAATAGATGGCATGTATTTGTCGATGATTATCCTTTCATTGAAAGGATTAATATCCCCCGTTGGGTTAATTTTGACCCTCAATGTGAAGTTCAACTTCACGCGTTTTGTGATGCTTCTGAGAAAGCATATGCTGCCACTCTATATATTCGAGTCCAAACCCCGTCTGGTGATTTTATCACAAATTTACTCGCTGCAAAAACAAAAGTAGCGCCAATTAAAGTGCAAACTTTACCCCGTTTAGAGCTCTGCGGTGCAACTCTTTTGGCAAAAATGGTTAGTTCACTTCGTATGGAGTTGCAGCTAACCATGTCGGAAGCTTTTTATTGGACAGATTCGACTATCGTTTTGTCCTGGCTTCAAAAACCCCCGTGCCATTGGCCAACTTTTGTAGCAAATAGAGTGTCGTATATTTTGGACAAAATTGGTACTGATAATTGGAATCACGTAGACTCTCACGATAATCCTGCTGATATAGCTAGTCGTGGTATATCAGCTAAAGAACTTGCTGTTTGTGAAATGTGGTGGAAAGGCCCAGCATGGTTAAGACACCCCCGCTCAGAGTGGCCTAAGACCCCTTTTAAACCTTTTACCCAATTAGAAACTCGTTCGCTTCAGGTCAACATTACCCAAACAACAATCTCAGAGGAGATTTTGAATCGCTTTTCGGACTTACCCCGTGCAATGAGAGTTTTGTGCTATGTTTTTCGTTTTTATCACTCTATACACCCAAAACATAAACATTATTATGGTAATACGTCGCATCAGATAAGTCAGAGTGAGGTTAACTTTGTGAAAGATCGTCTTATTATTTTATGTCAAAGCAGCCATTTTCCCGAATATTTTGTTTTACAAACGGGATCAAATCTATCTCGCAAGAGTCCCCTACTCGTTTTTAACCCATTTATCGACTCGAAAGGTTTTATGCGTGTTAACGGCAGACTTTCACAGTCTCCAACTTTGACTTATGACGAACGTTTTCCTAAATTATTACCCTATAAAGGACACTTTACTCGTCTGTTTTTAGAATACGTACATAAGTATTCGATTCATGGCGAAATTTCGTTAATGTTGCGATTAGTTAGACATGAGTTTTGGGTCCCTAAATTAAAGAATTTAGTTCGTACAGTTATTCATAACTGTAAAGTTTGCTCTTTACATAAAAAGAAACAAAGTCAGCAGATGATGGCAGCCTTACCCCCTGAAAGAACAACACTTTCTCGCCCTTTCACGCATACAGGACTCGATTTTGCCGGTCCTTTCGAAATAAAATCCTATATTGGACGTGGTTGCCGAATAACTAAAGGGTATGTCTTAGTATTTGTTTGTTTTGCCACAAAGGCCATTCATCTCGAGGCCACAAATGACATATCAAGTGACTGTTTTTTAGCTGCATTCGCTCGTTTCTTTTCTCGACGCGGTTGTCCTTCCCATATTTACTCCGATAACGGAACCGCTTTCGTAGGTGCAGCTAATATTTTAAATAAAGATCGAAAACAGTTTCTAAATGATTTGAAGCACCAACTCATAGCTAAAAATGCATGTCAATTAGTTGAGTGGCATTTTATACCCCCAGGTGCACCACACATGGGCGGCTTATGGGAGGCCGGTGTGAAAAGTTTTAAGACCCATTTGAAGAAAATATCTAACGCTCAGCGTTTTACATTCGAGGAATTCTCTACAATGTTAGCAAGAATAGAAGCTTGTTTGAATTCTCGACCTCTTAGTCCAATGACAGATAACCCGTCGGACATAAACCCTTTGACCCCTGGTCATTTTTTAGTAGGTGGTGCAATTCTTTCACCCCCCGAACCTGACTTCTCCAAAGAATCTTTGACTTATGCTAATCGATGGCGTAAGCTTAAAGTTTTGCACCATGCATTTGCTTGTCGTTGGAAAGACGAATATTTAGTTGAACTCCACAAACGCAACAAGTGGAAATACCCCCAAAGGGACTTTGAAGTTGATGACTTTGTAGTTATTCGACAGGATAACTTACCCCCAAACGAGTGGAAGCTCGGCCGAATCGATCGGGTTTATCTCGGTGCAGATTCGAAAGTACGAGTGGCCGATGTTCGAACTGCCAATGGCGTTCTAACGAGGCCTATAGTTAAACTCGTACTGCTTCCTAGTCCCAATCAGAACTAATTCGTATTTCTTTTTTTTTTTCTCTGTTCTTTTTGTTTTTAATAGATGTCTGAAGCACCCCGTCGTTTAGCTGTTGAGCGCGCTGAAAACCGAAGCTTAGATGAGGTCATCTCAGAAAGCTCTCGATGCCGCCTCTGCAAAAATGATCACCCCCTCAGGAAATGCCCTACCTTCAGGAAGATGAATCCCTACAGGCGGCTGAGTGTGGTCAAAAAATACAAATATTGTATTAATTGTTTGGCCCACTCACACTTCTTGAAAAACTGCCGCAGTAGGGAAAGATGTATGGAATGCCTGGAGGAGCACCACACCATGCTGCATTTCCATAAAAAACCAAATAGCGGCAACAGCAACATCAATACCAACAAAAACAACAGAAACAAAAACACCAACAAACGTAACAATAACAACAACACCGGCAACAACAATATAACAACCAAAAACAAGAAAGGAAGGAGCACAACCCACAACCAAGCTCCTAACGTGCAACTCGGCAGCGGATGTACGTGCCAACATGCTGGTGTCAACCCATCATCAAACTCTCCCACCATTGTCATAAACGTTTTGGGAAAAAATTAATTTTATAATATTTTTTTTTGTTATTATTAGTATGAATTTTTTTTATTATATTTTTTTTCTCTTTGATCTCGGGCCACCCTAGCTCCCGTTTCTCCTTGTTGCAACCTTGCAAGGGGAGCGGGATGTCTACGCTGGCCACCCCTTTTCTTAAAATAATTAGTTATAGTTAAATACAACCCTAATCTTATTGTGAATTCATATTATTTATAAATTGTCAAACAATAAAATGAAAAAAAAGACTTACTTACGATCAACCCCTAAAACCCGAAGGTACGTTTTTATTAAAACCGCCAAATAAAATTAATTATTTTATAATTAATACCCTATTGTGTTTTTCTTTTTAACTCAAATTAAAATATTTTATTCTACCCACTCACCCCCCAACAGTTTGTTTACAATGAAAAGCAAATATTTTCGGTAATTGCGCTATTTATAAAAAAGAAGTATACAATGGAGATGTAACATATCTCATTGTCCCAAAAAACCAATAAAATACAATTCATTCTTATTATTTTTCAATTTCAACAATCATTGTTTACAATTTGCAAGTTTTTTTCGTTTTTTTTTTTTTTTGACGTTTCAACTTATTTCCAACGAAGAAAAAATGGCTGTTATTATTGCATTGTTGTAGTTGTTGCCTTTATGCATACACCTTGTTAAACTTATTCCATCATGGCTATAGAGCAGTGTTCCCCAAAAACGCGCACGCGTGCATTTTGTCTCTTGTGTTATTCTCTTGAAATGAATAAAAAGCACACAAATGAAGTCAGCCTCGCACTAGCATTCAAAGATGGAGTTTGTGTTACCGCTTGTTGCTGGAGATACACTCATGAAAAATATTTAATGTTAAGTCTAAGTACGAGTTCTTGATGGATGAAAAAAATAATGAATATTTTTGATTTTTATTATTTACTCAAATTAAGATTTCGATATTTCTTTATAAACCAAAAATAAAAATTTTATATAATATTTTAAGTTAAAGTCATATATAACTGTTATATTTTAATTAAAAACAAAAATATAATCATTAAACCATTATATTTAGGATTACTATTCAAATTCTAAACTATTTAAGTTTATTTCCGTTTACATAACTTAACTTCACAAAGAAACTTTCAAAATTAACCCAGCAAAAACTTCGCCTACTAAATAACGTGATTTGTAAGCGAAATCGGTATGAAAAACAGCTTCCATTTTTAGTGCTATAACTGATGAATTTTGTTCGAGATGTCCAAAATTAAATAAGTTTTTATTTGGGTTCCAAAAGAGTTGTTTTGGATGCTGATTTCTTTTTACGTACAAAAAAAAAAAAATAATAAACATTTGGCTCGGTTGAGATTTGAACCCACGCATCGGCATACTGGTTGTGTTTGTTAGTCTGCCGTCTTACTCGATACACCACAACCGACTTATGTTTTTATGTGCTAAAATGTGGTTTTCATATAGGGAAATAAATAAACTCAATTTATATATAAAAAATATAAATAAATATTTGCCTCAAGTGAGGGTTGAACTCTCTTTGAAATTAAGTACGCCTTTTTATAGTTAGGCGCTCTAGACAACTGAGCCACGTAAAAATCAAATTACTTTCATATTTACTAAATACTAGTTCTTGAAGTACTATTAGGTAATGCTGCGGGTGGCGAATAAGGCTACATTGTAATGCATACATGAAGCTGTTGCTTTTCAAAATAGAAGCTAAGTTTTTGCTGGGTAAATGTCCAAAAAATGAGGTTATTTTTCTGATGTATTTCTCAGTGAGAGATTTATACAAAACATACACAAACACAATTGTGTATGTATGAGTGTGGGGATCACTGATCATAGTCATTACCCTGCAGTCAATGGTGACTGTCCGAAACTAGTCACTTTACTAATCACCTGACTAGTCACTTTAACATGGGGATGTCCTAGGAAGAGGTGTATTGCCACCAAAGGACCAAAATGTGGCGATATAGTGACTAGTACGAAAAAGTCAGTTCATAGGAATCCTTTTACTTGTGAAATTGAGTCAGTCACTTGACAATCATTTTAACTGGTCACTTTACTAATCGCCTGACTAGTCACTTTAACATGGAGATGTCCTAGGAAGAAGTGTATTGGCACCAAAGGACCAAAAAGTGGCAAAGTGTGCTAAAAATTTTAAAATAGTAAAATTTATTATACATAGTTGTAAAGAAGTCACAATTTCCTTTAAATTTATATATAATGTGATTATTTTGAGTTTATTACGTTTCTTGTAAATCAATTTCAAATAAGCAAAACGCAAAAAATTGTGAACTCTTCATGTTTCCTTCTATTTTTGGTAATGCAGTGGGATAAGACAGTGCGGTAAGGCCGTATCAAAAACACTATGAAAAAACGAAAGATTTTACAATTTGTAACTCTGCTAATATCAAATTTATTTATTTTAAAGGAAATTGTGTCTTCTTTAAAACTATGTATAATAAACTTTAATATTTTAAAATTTTTAAAAAAAAATTTAGAAAATTTATTTTAAAAGTTATATGGCAAAATCGCAAAAAAGTCAAAGCCAAAAATGAGAAATTTATTTTTTAAACTTAAATATCTTTTAAACCATACGAGATAATTTAGCACAATAAGAATGTTTTGTCCTTGTCTTGCTTAGGAAAATTCAAAAAAAGTTAAAAATCGGTTAATATTTGTAAAAGTTGTAAGCCGTGATATGTTTTTCACCTTCGAGGTGGTCAACTTTGGCCCACTGTAGCGGCGTCCGTACTGCAGCTACAGACTCTGAAATATTCTGAAAGCCTAACTCCTCCTCTATCGATGTTCCAAGTTTCATCTAAATTGGTTCAGTGGTTTCAAAGTTCCAGACTTATTACCATTTATTTTGCATTTGGCCCCACTGTGCAATGTAAGAGAATTAAAAGATTTTTTTTGCGTATATTTTTTATTTATTTATTTATTTTTTTTTTTTTTTTGTAATTTTCTTTTTTATTTTTATTTATATTTTATTTAATATATCTTTTCAGTTTCTTTTCATATTATTTTATATTAATCAATTTAAATCATTTTTAAATTTTTACATTTTTGTTTATGGCGGCACCCCCGACTCGAACTCACATCGTTATGTTTTATAGTCATACGCGCTAACCACTCAGCCACAGAGCGTTCTTACATACATTGCACTATTTGTTGTTTTAATGAGCATGTTGATTTATTGACCTTTTGTAAGCGTGAGGTGGCTGTTGCTTCCACTGTATTTACCCTTTGGAAGTCGTTCCTTTTATTGGTGAAATTGAGTCAGTCACCTGACCATCTTTAACTGGTCACTTTACTAATCATCTGACTAGTCACTTTAACATGGGGATGTCCTAGGAAGAAGTGTATTGGCACCAAAGGACCAAAAGTTGGCGATATAGTGACCAGTACGAAAAAGTCAATTCATAGGAATCCTTTTACTGGTGAAATTGAGTCAATCACCTGACAATCTTTTTAACTGGTCACTTTACCAATTAGGTGACTAGTCACTTTAACATGGGGATGTCCTAGGAGGAAGTCTTTGGACACCCCAGGACCAAAAGTGGCGATATTGTGACTAGTACGAAAAAGTCAATTAAAAAAAAAAAAAAAAAAAAACAAATGTGTTGATTTCTTTAATAAATTGAAAATTCTAATTAGCAAAATTAGTACTGCAATTCCGTAACTTTTTTTTCACTTACTACCGATATCGTTAATTAACGAAAATTTTCGGTTGTTTTAACGATTTTGCTATTCTCTACTATAAGTTAACGATTTTTTTCGTAAGTATATTTTAACGACAAATATCGATAGAAATGATAGAACGTCATTATTTGAAAAACAAAAATTTTAAATATTAATTGGATTTTTATTTAAAAACAAAACAATTGTCTTGAAAAAAATGTGAAAAAAGTGTAAATATTATATAAATGTGTGCAGATTGTCTTCCAACAATTAACCAATATGAGTATATGTATGGTCTGTTGTTGGAAATATTTGTAAAATTAATTTAATGTTAAATGTTTCTTATATTAGGCCCGTTCATTAAAAATTTGCATTAAATTTTAAAATAACATAACTATGGAAACTTATGTTTAAAAACTCCTTAATATTTTTCGTTTAAACAAATTATTCAAATATTTTATTTCCTCTATAAATACCAATTCTCACAAAAATTCTGATTTTTGAAAAACTCCATTTTTTTGCAAATAAATTAAAATTTTTCAAAAAGGAGAAATTTTTAATAAGAATCAAAATTTTTAAAAAACTCTGAACTTTTACTTAAAATTTATTTTTTCATTAAAAATTAAAATTTTTACCAAATTCTCTATTTTCAGTAAAATAAATTTTTTCACTAAAAAAAAAAAAAAAACTCAATAAGAACTGAATGTAATTAAAACTTAATAATAACATATCTGTTTCCAAATTCTAAAAATTCAGTTATAAACTCTCATTTTAATCTCTACATTTTTGCTAAAATTCAGTAAAAACATTTAATGAACGAAAACTTTTACGTAAACGAACGCACTTATTATTCATTATATTTTTTCTAATTACATTATTTATAAACAATGTTATCAAAATTAAAAAAAAAAAAAGCTTACCGAAACTTTTCGTAAACTACCAATGTGTTTAACGACAAAAATCGGTAAAATTTTACTACAGAAAACACTTAACGACAAAATTTGCTAACTAACGAATTTTCGATACTTAACGACAAATTTTTGTCATAAATAAAAATATAAAAAAAAAAAACATTATTAACTTTTTTCTTACAAAGTAAAATACTAAAGACTCTGTTAAGCACCAAGGAGTCAATAAATTGATATTTGACACTACACACATCTAAAAAAGATGCATCAGAGCCAAATGTCATACCATGTATTTATTAAGGGTATGAAGATAGCTACGAAAGTTAGCTACGTTTTTCAATTTTATGTTAACTAACATTTCTCTCACTCAAAGACTGTTATGTTAACAGAATTCATTTAATTTCAATTTTAATAACATTTTTAAAAATGTTAATCACTATTTTTTAACAGAAATTCACTTTTGTTAACATTTTTAAAAATGTTAATAGCATTTTTGAAATATTTTTGCATTAAAATTATTATAAATTAAATGTTTGAATAAAACCAAAAAAAATACAATTTTAAAATGTGTCTTCCTTATACTGTATAAACTCGATAATCCGGAGGTCGATAATCCGGATTTTTCGGTAATCCGGACGGCATTTTCCAACTCATTACATACTCTATAATCCGGATTGATTGCATCTCTGTAATCCGGATTTAATATAAAAACTAATATTTTTATTTAAATTCAAGTATAACTTAAAAAATATAATAAGAATTATGATATAAGAGTAGATTGTAGTCGCATTCATTAATTTTTAGTTAAGTATTATTCCAAAATTTTGTCAGTGAATGAAGTACAAACAAGTTTACTTTTTTAAAGCTAAATTAAAAATCTTTGGAAAACTTAAAAAGGGGAATGTTATCAGCGTTTAATTTTAAGCACACAAATATTTTTTTTCAACTGGCGACTGTGCTGAAAAAAGTTTAAGTTTTCATTTTTAATCACATGCTTACTGAAAATAATTTACTGCTCACACACAAAACTGAAATAAGCAGCAACCAGTTTTTATTTTGCTCAGCAGCAAATAAAATAAGCAGCGTACACACTCAGTTTTTAACTCAGCCAAGTTGATTTTACATCTCAGTCGTGTGCGCTCAGCACAACGTAGAAACATTTTTCAGCAACGTAAGAACAACTGGATAGTAAGACTGTATAGTTCTGTACAGTTGATTTACAAAGTTGTTTGGTTTTTGCTTTTACATTTAAGAAGGAAAATGAAGTTGATTATTTTAAATGACAACAAATAGAAAACGGTGCAATAAAATATTATGAATTTTATTGAAGATATTACATACATATATCTTTATTTTTTTAATTTTAAATAAAAAAAAGTTTTTCATTTAACAAATATAGAAATTTTGTAAAGATAAATAAAAAAATACATTATATTTATATGTATGTATTATGTTACCGAAATAATAAAGATTTGTTGTGATTTTTATTTATGTATGTAAAAATAAAAGTTATTAACTTGTATGTTGCAGACTTTTTGGTTATTAATTTATTATTTTCTTATTGATCGGCTTTAATGTCTTAATTTTTTACTTTTATTAAGACCTCAGCCGAACAATAAGATATTTGATTATACAAAAATAATTATAATAACAGTGCAATTCTCGACCGAGTGACAAAAAAAATTATTGTGATAGTAAACAAAATATGACAATAAAAAATTTTTTTCTATTCTGGCTTTGAAAAAAATTTTTTTTATATATTTTTGGTGATAGTTGTCACACTCATAAAAGCATAAAAGTAATAATTAATTGATGATAATTGTCATGAATTAGAGAATAGCATTGTAAGTAACATTTATATAATCTTTAAAATTTACGGAAGTATAATGACTTACACGTAAGTTATAATAAATTATCAGTTTTATAAAACATAACCAACTGCTCTTCAGTTATCTATTTTTTTATATATGGTGTTAATTTTGGAGTCAAAAGTTAATTCTAACACTATGTTTTTAATTTTTTGTTTTTGGGCTATCTACAAACAGTATATTTTTTTTAAGGCAAAACGGGCTATGTGCAAGTTTTTGTTTGATTTTCAAAGAAATGTTAAAATAAAAATTGATAAATAATGAGAATTTTCTTTGCGTTTTGAACTTTTCTTAAACATTTTGAATTATAATCTTAATATATCTCACAAAAAATTTATTATCTCAATGCAGCCTGGAGAAAAAAGCCATTGAAGTTAGATTTTTAGCCTTTTTTAGATGCTTATAGATCATACGCGGGAACACCTATCAATATTTTATGAAGCTAAGTGGGAGCACTATACGCTAGATTTAAAGACAGGAATGAAAAAATTTCGCTTTTTTTTATCTCCTGATTGGTATGATATCATAAATTTAACATATTGTAAATTTCTTTTCCAAAAATATTATGTTTTACATCTTTAATTTATAATGAACAAAACGGGCTATGTGAACATTTTATAACAAACATTAAAAATAATTAAGACAAAACGGGCTATCTACCTTACCTTCGCGAATAATGGAGTTAAAAGATTTATTTAATGTGAGGTTTAATGTGAGGTTTAGTAGACGTAATATTAATAACTCGTAGAAGAACGGATTGCAAAATATTGAAAAATGAGGGAATAAACAGTTTTTATGTTCTCCTGAAAAATGCTGTTTTGCATGAGGCCCGTTTTGAAAATATACCCTCGATATGTAAATCTCTTTTAATAAAATGATGTCACTGTTAACAAATTGGAATTGGAGTTGAAGGGTTGTTGAGTAATGAAATATTTTTAATATGAACAAACGAATCAAAATTAAGCAGATCATCTGCTAATAAATAAAAGTTGAATGTGGTTTTAAACGGAAAAATATAGTCAATTAAACAATTAATCAAAGAAATATTCTAATTATTTCAAAATTTAAATTTTCTAAAACATTAAAAAATAATATGTATATTTTTAGGCTTGAATCTAAAATAAGTATATATATATATATATATATATATATATATACCGTCCCAGCAAAAAAAAAAAACGATCAAGAGCTTCCAAAAAAGAACATTTTCATTCCTTCAAAAGTAGAACAAAGTAAATATACACTTTGTTCTACTTTTGAACAACTTTTTTGTTACAACTACTTTGTTACAACTTTTTTGAAATTTAATAATAATTTCTTACAAAAAAATTAAAATTAATGAATTTTTAGCGGGAAAAAAGATTAATAATTTCTAAGAAAATTAAAATTTTATAAATTTTTAAGTATATTCATTATATTTTGATAGCTCTAAAACATAATTTTTGTTATAAAATTTTATAAACATAGTTTTAAAGGAAGTACTTCAAAAGAAATTAACTAGAAATATAAAAGAAGAACATCTTACCAATGACAATCATGGGTTAGAAAAAGAACTTCTGCAGCTCTTTTTCACCACTAAGTACTTCCTTCCAATGACAACACAATGTTAAATTCATGACTTTTTCAGCTTATTGTTAGTTCCTTTTTTGTTGGGGTGCTACTATTCCGAAAGATATAACATGGAATGCAGGTCCATATGTTTAAAATTTATAGTTAAAATCGTAAATAAATGTAAGGAACAATTTTTAAATTTCAGTTATTTTTCACTCACACGATATAAAATCGATATAAAAATCGTACAACAATGAAAAGTAAAATCAATGTACAAAAACCAATTCAAACAATTATATAACAGCAAATTATTTTTATTTATTGAATAATTACAATACAATTACAAATTATAATCTCATTATAGTGAAACAGACCACATTCTCTGGTGGGAAACAAAACCCAGGCTGATAGACCAGCTTACAACCAACTTGGTTATCGGTTCGCCCATCTCACTTTTACCCAAAATGCACATAAAAGTACATAATAGGTGATCCCAAATGCTTTTTGTCACTTTTTAAAAGCTAGACAGTTTTTGCACTATGGAAAACTAATGCTACCCAAATAAAAGTGATTGTCCGTACTTTTGATCCAAATAAAAAATTTTTAATAATTAGCGATTTTATTTCACAACCTCATTCTTCAATTTCAACAAATATTAATCTATGTACTACACAGAGGTTTTCAGTTAATTTAAAATCTATATTAAATATTTTTAAGTGTCGAAGATCTACTAAAACCAGATTTAATTGAATAAAATATTTTCAAATAGTTCAGTTATAGCAAAAACATAACGAATAACACATCGCTAAATATAACCAAATAAATTAAGTACTTGACAGAATTATTAAGTTATTGGATTATGTTCAAATATATCTTGAGACTTGAAATTCTATAAATAATAGAAAAACTTGGGCCATTATGCTCAGAATAATTTCTGTCCACCAGGTTTTATAATACTTTGTAATTTTTTGATTCATTTTGTTCAATATTTAAAAAGGCGACAATTTATTATACATAAATATAAACAATTTTTGAGATAATTTACTCTTATTTGTATTAATGATCTAGTGATTATTATTTCGCAACTTCTAACTTACTAACAATATCGATGAAAAAGTACAGAAAATTCTACATAAATTTTACATACTTGTATAATCAATGAGTCAAATATACAATTGTTAGAAATACTTTTTTCCATTTAAATTTAAAATATATAATTTTTCTTCCAAATGTACACGTACGCCTCCATCTTCAATTAAGCCATAATTTTTACCGAAAGTGTCCAAATTTTTTTTCTTTTATTATTTCGTTATAATATACGATTCCGACAAGTATAATATTGTATACATATATTATTAGGATTTATATGGTTATGGAAATATATTTATTAGTATAGCTCTTTGAACCACCCTTTATTAAAAAAAAAGAGTTTCGAATTACAATTTAACGTATTAATTGCTTTTAATGGGTCCAAAAGTTAAGCTTAACTACAAATTTCTTTAATAGATCAAAACAAAGAAAATTATACAAAATAACATTTTCTTCTTATTCAAAAAAACAAATTTTTTTTTTTTTTTTATTTTTCTCTTTAATTTAAACAACATTTAGTATTTAGTTAATATTTTTTCATCTACTAATATTAAATATTATCTAATATTTTTATACAAGTTCTACAAAAATTTTAAATAAATTGCAAATAAATATATTATATAAAAAATGTTTGTTTTTTTAACTAAAATTAATAAATCTATATATAAAAATCTTTAATACAATTCATAGTATTTTATTACACCGTTTTCTATTTGTTTTCATTTAAAAACTATACCACTTCATTTTCCTTCTTAAATGCAAAAACCATAACCAAACAACTTTGTATATTGACTGTGCAGAACTATACAGTCGTAGGTTTTGAGAAAGGATTTTGAAAATTTTTATATATATATATATATATATATATATATATATATATATATAATACATATAAATGTATAGAATAACCAGAATAGAATAACCGTCAAAAATACTGGACAGTATTTTAGCACAAAATGAAAAAATTTATTCACATTTAAAAAGTAACTAAACAAAAAACTAATTTCACTATAAACTTAGTACTTAGTTGGGTATCCATTATTTTTTATTACAGCTGCCAATCTCCTTGGCATACTTTCCACAAGTCCCATACAGTGCTCTACTGAAATAGCATACCAAGCTATTTCTATTTCTGTCCATAAATTGGCCAAATGTTTAGGTTTTGCTCTCATTACGTGCTGCTTCAAATCATTCCAAAGGTATGAGATCCGGAGATTAGGCTGGCCATTTTAACACGTTAACCCTGGAAGGGCTTCGTTAGTCGTTTCGACTAACAACAATGCTATTTTGAATGATATTTCCTTATTCGTTGCATATATTTTTGGGAATTTTGGTATAACACCTGCCGTAAATAAGATCTTGAAGTGTCCAGACGTATGTTGCTGTGAGTGGTCTGGAAGTTAGTATTTTGAGCAACCTTGTTAGTCGAAACGACTAACGAAGCACTTAGTGTGACTTTTTGAACTTTTAGCGATAAAGTAAATAAGTAAATATAATACACTGCAGTATTTAATATTTGTTCCGATAGTGTGAAATATATTTTTTGGGAGAAAATAAATAAAATATGACTTTTATTTTAGCAACACATAAGTATATTTTTTTGTCACATTACGCATTGATGATGAAGAAGCTCTATATTCTATATAAAATAGAAAAGGCATGCTGAAGACTGAATAAATAAATACTATGAAGTACTAACGATTACAGATAGAACATCTTATGAGTTCTATAATAAAACTTAAGGACGCGATTGATATTTTCGACCAAATATGCAGTGAAATATCATACTAAATCAAAATATATCGGTGCTGCTCTAAATTTTCTGCATCAAACTAAACATTAATTATATTAATAGTTTATTCCAAAAATATGTTAAAAACAATTAAAGAACCATTTTTTATAAAATTTCCTTGAAAACTGCATAAGGATCTAGTTAAGCGACTAATGTTGTAACGAACGTTAAACTGGTACTCTATTTATCCAAAGAGGGTACTACCTATAACACCAGCCTTGCTCAACGGAAAATGGGGAGATTCGTTTCTTTATCTAAATAGAGTTAGCTCATTACAATAAAATTTAAACTTAGGTAGTATTTTGAAAATTTATGAAAACGACTATCAAATATAAACTAAAAGATAGATACAAAAATAATAAAAGAAATGAAAACTAGGATGCAAATTTTAATATGAAAAGGTCTAAGATGTTGTTTACCTTTTCTGCTCTTAACCCGCCCATGACCTATGTTATTCCTTAAAATTTTCCTGAATAACCCACGACGACTCTATCTAACTGATTCAAATGTTTCGCGAAAAGTAAAAAGTAATTATTTAAATGTCCATATTACAAACAAAATGTAATTTATTTAAACAAAGTAAACTTAGTTACCAAGTAACAATCAAATAATCTAATCATAGTTTAATATGTCACCAAACTAAAGTTTAACAAATTAATATAATAAATATAGTAAAATATTTAAGTTAAATTAGTGTAAGTTAATATAAGTTAAAGAGTAAAGTATAAATGCAACTGTTTAAATGAAACAAAAATACAAAAATAATGAATATATTAATCTATACGTGAATTAATAATAAGAAAAAGAGCTAACATTTTTGTTTCATTTAACGGTTTCTTGTATTTATTAACTGTATTAACCCGAAATTACGAATTTATAAATTATTTTAAAGATTGATATTTCAAATATATATTTACTAAGTAAACACTCACCACATTTTATTTCCCTCGATGACTACAGGCCTGAAGTTTAGAGGTTGGTTATGGTGTCGGCGGATTTTATTTTATAAGTATCGTAAATTTCAGATTTTAAGTTTAAGTATGTGTTAAATAAGTAAGGTAAGTATTTATTAATTCCCTGCAAACAAATGGAAGATATCTTCTTGGGTGATAAAGTGGCAATATCCCCATTTTATAATCTAAGAGAAAATAATCAAGTTATATTTTGTATTTTCTTCCATTTGTTGCTTCAGAGAAATTTCCGCAATATAAAATAAAAAAACTTATTTATTGTCATTTTTTATTTGTTTATTTTATAAAATTTTGTTTAGATAATTTTTAATATTTATTGAATTTCGTTTTTCTATTGGCTTAAACAAATATTTAAGAAATCTTCAAGGTAAATAAAATTATGGTTTTTGTACATTTGCAAAATTTACAAATATTTTTTGTTAAAGGGTATATGAAGAAAAATCATCATAAAGTACTGTTATACAAGGAATCTCTAAAATAGAACCGTGAAAGCAGAATTTATATCACTATTTTTTTAAGTTCTTTCTAATATACAAATACCATCAAAATAATATTTTTTATAATATAAATGCATAATTTTATTTTTCTTCTGGGTGGGTTCTGGGCAAAATCTTCTTTTTATCTTCCTAATATCATCTAAAAAATATCTTCCTACTTTCTTCCATATGATTATCTAGCGATATTGCCAGATTATCATCTAGAAGAATCGCCATCGTATTGCTTAGGGGTATTGCCATCGGGACACTTTTTCACCCGAAGGAAGTATCTTCCGCAATACGAATTCGATTATTGCCGCAATAATTATTTTCATCCAGGCAATACGTTTGGCGAAACATTTCTCGTATTGCTGTGTTTGCAGGGTTGTATTTCTATTTCATTTCTAGATGTGTGTGTATGTTTGTGTGAATTGTGTGTGTATGAGTGTGTGTGTAAGTGTGTGTATTTGTATATATAAAAAAATTAGATTTTACATTATTTTTAATTGAGTTTGGTGACCAATAAAATATTAATATTTAGGTAAGTATAATAAACAAAAAGTTATTTAAATTATTAAATTTTTATACGTTAAGTTAAGTTATATTAAGATATGGTAAGATATTTTAAATTAAGAAATGATAAGTTTACGTTATGTTTAGGGAACGTTATGTTTATGTATGGAAAAAGTTATGTTAGGTTTAGGTTTGGAAACTTTTACGTTAGGTTTAAGATGAATTAAGTTTACTTTAGGTATGTATAAGTGAGGATACTTTCACATTAGGTAAGTTTAAATGAGGTTATCAGATTTTAAATCTTCTTTATATTGCCAGGAAACTTGAGAACTCTAGATTTATTTTTGAAAAAGCTTTTTCTATACTGGATTCTGTTGAAAGACTTGATTTCGTTGAGACTTCAGTACAATTTGACTGACTATTATTTTCCTTTTTCTTATAAATAGTAAAAAAAATCTTGGTGCAATGTTGGATCACCCTGAATAGATCACAATTGCTTTCCCAAATTATTGCAATTCTACGTAGAATCTTATATTTTGAGTCCCTAACAGAAAACACAAAAAATATAACTATTTTGAACACATTCAATAAAATTATTATTTAAATACCTTTTTTCTCTCTTTTACTTTATTGTTTCCAAATCTTTCCTTCCTCTATGTATAAATCCTCAAAATATTCACGGCTTTTCCAAATTTTTCAAAAACTATTTTGCTTTAAATTTTAGCTTCCGTTTCCTTTACAACTTTCTGTGTTTGAAAATTTTCAATGAATGAAATTTCCTAAAAAATTTTCTAAACTAAATTTCAATGCTAAGTATGAACGTAAAAAAAATATATTTTTTTTTCATATAATTACAGAGAGACAAAATATTTTAGAAACATGTCCTCACAAAACAGAAACAGTGTAAAGCTTTATTAAGCTGAAGAACTGGTTCTGTAAAGGACAATGTTTAAAATTATTTTCCAAAGCAATTATTAATACGTCAAGTCCATATGTTCTTTGCGTTGTAAACACCTATACAGTCACTGTCTATGTCCTTTAACTCATAATTTACATGTCCGATTTTCCTAAGAACTTTCGCTTTAATTCCGATAGGTGCCAATTTTGAATTATAATAATTAATTTTAGAACTTTGCGTGAAATTTCGACGTATTACTTCTTGTCCAACTGAAAATTCTTTTGTACGCGATCTTAAATTGTATAAACGAGCATTTTTATTATATGACTTTTCCATATGTTCTCTAATAGAGTCCCTAATCAATGTAAATTCGTCCTGTCTCTCAATTTGAATGTCCGTTTCAGCCAATAGATTAAGTTTGTCTAATAGCTCGTAATCCTTTCCATGTGTCAACATTGTCTGTCCGAAAACTATTTCATATGGAGTTTTGCATATAGTTTGATGTCTACTATTTCGAAGAGCACAATTTATACTGCTTATATAATTGTCCCAATTTCGTTGATCATCTCTGATGTAAGACCTTAATGCTTCATTTATTGATCTGTTGACTCGTTCACTCGCATTAGCTTGTGGGCTATAAACAGCGGTCAGCATGTGTTGTACTCCATATTTGTTTAAAAATTTCTCAAAGTCCTTGCATTTAAACTGAGTCCCATTGTCTGATACTAAAATTTGTGGTACGCCATAACAGTCGAAAATTTCCGTCCGAAGAAATTCAATAATATGTTTTGAAATTAATTTTTTTAAACGTCTTAGAAAAGTAAATTTTGAAAAGTGGTCTAATACAATTAAAATGCCGGTATTTCCTGTCTTAGTCCTGGGCAATGGTCCGATTAAGTCTATATAAAGTCGTTAAAACGGTCTTTCTGTCTTAACCATTTGCCCTAATGGTGGTCTAAGATTCATTGTTGGTGTCTTTGACGTCTTACATAAGTCACAGTTAGCAATATAAATTTTAACATCTGTCACGAGTCTTGGCCAATAGAAATAACGTCTTACTCTTTCCAATGTTTTGCTAATTCCTCCATGTGATGAGGTTGGCGTGTCATGTGCTGAATATAACACATCTTTCCTAAGTTCAGTTGGCACAAAAAGTTTCCATAAATTTGACTCGTCGTCTTGTCCTGAAGAAAACTCTGTCCGTTTGTAAATATATTTGTCGATGATTTTGAAGTCGGGTAAACCAGAATTTAAAAAGTGTTCACGTAATTGTCTATATTCATCCGAATCAAAAGCTTTTGAGTCAAGGTCAATTGCTGGGATTCTCTCTACCTCAATACTTTCTATAAATGCTTCGCCCTCATGAGCTCTAGACAGAGTGTCTGGTACTATATTTTGCTTACCACTTCGGTGTTCAATTTTAAAACTAAAGCCCTGTAGCTTTAACGACCATCTAGCTAATCTACCGGAAAGATCTCGTTGACCCATCAGCCACTTAAGACTTGCATGATCCGTTACCACTTTGAAATCTTGACCCTCAATATAAGGTCGAAATTTCTTAATTGCTAAAACTACAGCTAAGCATTCAAGTTCAGTTATAGTGTAGTTTC
Organism: Protophormia terraenovae; assembly: GCA_951394005.1. Classification (NCBI taxonomy): domain Eukaryota; kingdom Metazoa; phylum Arthropoda; class Insecta; order Diptera; family Calliphoridae; genus Protophormia; species Protophormia terraenovae. The sequence continues at coordinate 82,403,921 of OX596077.1, read as the reverse complement.
TTTGTGCCTTGTTTAATTTTTGAGACATAAAAGCAATAGGTCGCTCTGTCCCTTCGTCGTCCTCTTGTGCTAACACTGCACCCACACCATAAGTGCTAGCGTCACACTGTAAAATAAATTGTTTACTATAATTTGGATGTACGAGTAATGGTGCTTTAGTCAGACTGTCCTTAAGTTTGTCAAATGCTATTTGTGTCTCTTCAGTTCAGTTGAAAGTTTTCTTCTTACTCAAAAGTTCGGTTAAAGGATAAGTCAAAGTCGAATAGTCTTGTATAAACCGTCGGTACCATCCTGTCATTCCGAGAAAACGTCTTAAGTGCTTAATCGATTTTGGTACGGGAAAGTCTTTGATGGCCTTAATCTTATCATCGTCCACTTGCAAGGTTCCATTTCCTACTATATAACCTAAATACTTCACCTTATTCAAACAGAAACTACTCTTTTTAACGTTTATAGTCAAACCTGCCTTACGTAGTTGTGATGCCACTTCCATCAAATGTGTAAGATGTTCGTCAAAAGTCTGAGATACTATAAGTAAGTCGTCCAAATAAACAAATACGTGAGTTTTTAAATTGTACGGAATAACCATGTCCATCAGTCGGCACAACGATTGCGGTGCATTACACAGTCCAAACGGCATTCTTGTAAATTGATACAAAGGCCGATTAGGGACTGTGAAAGCTGTCTTTGGTTTAGAACTTTCCTCTAGTTTAATTTGCCAAAAGGCATCTTTCAAATCAATTTTTGAAATATAGTAAACCGGAGGGAGTCTAGCAATAAGTCCGTCAATGTTAGGTATCGGGTACGCGTCTTTAACTGTCACTGAATTTAGTTTACGACTGTCCACACACATTCTAACCTTACCAGGCTTTATAACTACAACTGTCGGTGAAGACCAAGGTGAACTAGGTGCTTCTTCTATTACGCCAAGGGACAACATCCTATCTATTTCACCGCTTAATTGTTTTTCAACAGCAGGTGAAATAGGATAGTAACGTTGTTTAATTGGTTTTGCACTACCTGTATCGATATAATGTTCGATAAGGGTGGTACATCCCAATCCTTCTACTTCTGAGTTAGGAAATGCTGCAACTACTCTGTCCAGTCTCTGTTGTTCTTCGTTTGTCAATTTGATTTTGTCCGGATCATTGTCAGTACAGTCAATTTCACCTACATTAGGTACACAAATTTTTAGTCCAAATATCGTCCAAAAATCGAAACCACAAATTATGTCCTGTTGTATTGTCGGTACTACTAAAAATTCAATTAATTTTGTTTGTCCTTGGTAAGTTATGTCAAGTGAAATAGTTCCTAATATGTTTTGTCTTTGTCCGTCCGCAGTTCGTACATTGCCTTTACATCTCTTGAATTGTTTCCTATCCTGAACTTGAATCGCTAAATCGCCACCTATTACGCTTTTGTTAGCACCACTATCAAGTAAAGCAAAATATAATTTATCACTTAGTTTTAACTGTATATACGGCCTACTATCCATATCCTTATTCACAATGGACGAAATGACATAAACATTAAGTGACTTCAGTTTTTGATAAAAGTTTCGAATTCGTTTTGAAGACCTACTAATTGATTTCGCAGATCCGAAAATTCGTGATCGTGCTTTCTCATATTCTCTTAGTCTTACATGGTATGGTCTTCTTAAAGGATGAATAAGTTCATTAGTCTTTTCAACTTCAGTATACGAATCCTGTACAATTGTCATTTGTCCAATGTCATTGTCCTTATTTTCGGATGTCCGTACTACTTCCAACGGACATCCCTCTGTACGTTTCCCTGTTGCTTCTTAGTACAGTTGGGACAAGTAGGTTTGTAAGTATCTTTAAGTCCACATCCGTAACAAAATATTCGTCTTGTGTCCATGCAGTTGATGTACGAATGTCCAATTTTTTCGCAATTCCAACATTTGTAATTGCTTTTAATAGCACAAATTTCACTGTCATTATTGACCTCGTCTAAGTCTAAATCTTTATCGTCTAGTTTAGTCAATTCCGAAATGCGTCCTGTAGTCATCTTGCGGTATTCAATATCTTTTATGAACTTCTCGTGTTTTCTAACTTCACGTCGCAAATGTGCTACACTATGTATTTCTAAATGAAGAAGTTCATGTCTGATTTCACTTTTTAAATTTCGCATCAAAGTTTCGCAAAGATCCTGATCGGAAACAGGATTCTTCAATTTGTCCGTCATTGCCGATATAACGTTCAAGTACTCGTCAAAATTTTCTTGTGGCTTTTGTCTACGTCGACGTATGTCATCTAAAATGTCAAAGTCACTGTAGTCCACTTTATATTGTTTTCTCAGTTCATTTGTCAGTGTCATCCAATCAATGTCGTCGTGTTGTCTGTGAAATCTCCAGAACCATACCAATGCTTTGCCTTCAAATAAGCTATGAGCGTGTTTGCAAAGCAGCTCGAAATCACCTTTCAAATTATTTGTGGTCAGAATATTAACACGATATATAAACTCATCAACAGACATTTCGTTATCATGACCGCTAAATTTCAATCTCCAATTACGGATTATATTTAGAACTTTCTCCGCAAAGAAAGGTTCTTGAGAATCAATAGCATTATTCCTAGGAGATGAATTTGGAATATCTCTATTTTGTGAAACTGAAGGACTTGCATTATTATTTGGTCTAATATTTGTCGAATTAATATTTTGAAAAACTGAACGAATTTCATTCGTTATAAGGGAAATCATTTCACTTCGAAAGTTATCTAAAGATTCAGATATCATCTGTCTAACATTGTTATCATTCATGTTCTGTTCATGTCTATGCGAAGTTCCATTGTGAACAACTCTACCTCTACCTCGTGGTCTAGTTTCCTGAATATTAGATGTATTTTGAGTGTTATTATCGGGTTCTAAATTAACTGTGAAGCTAACATTAGCAGGTTGGCTAACATCCAACAAATTCAAATTTTCCTGACTTCTTGTCAAAACCATTTTAAAACAAATAAATATCTAACCAAATTCACGTAAAATACAGTATATGTCACATTTCGCTACTCCATTTAAATACAGTTAGATAGGTCAAATTAAAAAATATACTTTGCATCCAAAAAAAAAAATAAATTCTAAAAAAAAAATCTTATAAGAGTAAGTATCCAATTTCAATTCCAGATACAGAAATCTCAATCATAATCAATTCGAACCGAAAATTTAAAAGAAAGTTTCAAAAGCTATTAAAATTGAATAGATATCGTGAGTTGAAAATCGATGAATTCCCAATAATCAAAATCTCTTACAATATCTAATCAGATGTTATAAAATACTCCATCTACAAAAGAAATTAACTGGTTTAGAAATTCAAAATGAATTGAAAAATCTAAAATTCCAAAGCTAATTCTCCTAAGACTATAATTTGCAATAAATAAAATAAAAATAAAGATCTTAATAGTCGTTATCACTATGTGAAATTATGGAGAACAGCTAGGTGTTAAACTTTGAAAATGTATCTCTTAAAAGAAGATATAAACGCTGCTGCCCCACGTTGGGCGCCATTAAATTTATGTAACGAACGTTAAACTGGTACTCTATTTATCCAAAGAGGGTACTACCTATAACACCAGCCTTGCTCAACGGAAAATGGGGAGATTCGTTTCTTTATCTAAATAGAGTTAGCTCATTACAATAAAATTTAAACTTAGGTAGTATTTTGAAAATTTATGAAAACGACTATCAAATATAAACTAAAAGATAGATACAAAAATAATAAAAGAAATGAAAACTAGGATGCAAATTTTAATATGAAAAGGTCTAAGATGTTGTTTACCTTTTCTGCTCTTAACCCGCCCATGACCTATGTTATTCCTTAAAATTTTCCTGAATAACCCACGACGACTCTATCTAACTGATTCAAATGTTTCGCGAAAAGTAAAAAGTAATTATTTAAATGTCCATATTACAAACAAAATGTAATTTATTTAAACAAAGTAAACTTAGTTACCAAGTAACAATCAAATAATCTAATCATAGTTTAATATGTCACCAAACTAAAGTTTAACAAATTAATATAATAAATATAGTAAAATATTTAAGTTAAATTAGTGTAAGTTAATATAAGTTAAAGAGTAAAGTATAAATGCAACTGTTTAAATGAAACAAAAATACAAAAATAATGAATATATTAATCTATACGTGAATTAATAATAAGAAAAAGAGCTAACATTTTTGTTTCATTTAACGGTTTCTTGTATTTATTAACTGTATTAACCCGAAATTACGAATTTATAAATTATTTTAAAGATTGATATTTCAAATATATATTTACTAAGTAAACACTCACCACATTTTATTTCCCTCGATGACTACAGGCCTGAAGTTTAGAGGTTGGTTATGGTGTCGGCGGATTTTATTTTATAAGTATCGTAAATTTCAGATTTTAAGTTTAAGTATGTGTTAAATAAGTAAGGTAAGTATTTATTAATTGTATTTCTATTTCATTTCTAGATGTGTGTGTATGTTTGTGTGAATTGTGTGTGTATGAGTGTGTGTGTAAGTGTGTGTATTTGTATATATAAAAAAATTAGATTTTACATTATTTTTAATTGAGTTTGGTGACCAATAAAATATTAATATTTAGGTAAGTATAATAAACAAAAAGTTATTTAAATTATTAAATTTTTATACGTTAAGTTAAGTTATATTAAGATATGGTAAGATATTTTAAATTAAGAAATGATAAGTTTACGTTATGTTTAGGGAACGTTATGTTTATGTATGGAAAAAGTTATGTTAGGTTTAGGTTTGGAAACTTTTACGTTAGGTTTAAGATGAATTAAGTTTACTTTAGGTATGTATAAGTGAGGATACTTTCACATTAGGTAAGTTTAAATGAGGTTATCAGATTTTAAATCTTCTTTATATTGCCAGGAAACTTGAGAACTCTAGATTTATTTTTGAAAAAGCTTTTTCTATACTGGATTCTGTTGAAAGACTTGATTTCGTTGAGACTTCAGTACAATTTGACTGACTATTATTTTCCTTTTTCTTATAAATAGTAAAAAAAATCTTGGTGCAATGTTGGATCACCCTGAATAGATCACAATTGCTTTCCCAAATTATTGCAATTCTACGTAGAATCTTATATTTTGAGTCCCTAACAGAAAACACAAAAAATATAACTATTTTGAACACATTCAATAAAATTATTATTTAAATACCTTTTTTCTCTCTTTTACTTTATTGTTTCCAAATCTTTCCTTCCTCTATGTATAAATCCTCAAAATATTCACGGCTTTTCCAAATTTTTCAAAAACTATTTTGCTTTAAATTTTAGCTTCCGTTTCCTTTACAACTTTCTGTGTTTGAAAATTTTCAATGAATGAAATTTCCTAAAAAATTTTCTAAACTAAATTTCAATGCTAAGTATGAACGTAAAAAAAATATATTTTTTTTTTCATATAATTACAGAGAGACAAAATATTTTAGAAACATGTCCTCACAATGTCTTATCTATTTGTTCTACTTCCAATATATCAACCAAGAATTGTAAAATGTCGAAAATCTCTTATCTACAGGTAAATTTATAACAATAGTGTAAATTGTAGAAAAAGAAAAATAAGTTTTCAGCTTCTGCGACTAAAAAAACACTGATCTACTAAGGGATACTGTTAGAAAAATCAAAAAAGTATCACAAATTTGAAATATGCACAGAGTATGCAAAAACATTTATTTTTAAACTCTTTTTTGGTTAGAATAATTATAGGATACATGCATTTAAAAAAATATATGTTGCCTGTTCCAAATTTTTTACACAACTAACACAAAAGGCTACTTATGTAACACCACATCCGAAAAAGTACAAAAATTGAGGTCTTTTCAGTTTTTGCTTAATATTTTGAAAACAACGATAAGTATTTAGGAATTTTTGCTGTTATTTTATTTAAATTAATTCCTCAATTAAAAATCAATTGTTTTATTTTTAATTTTAATGATACGTCATGAAATATTTCGAATAAAAGTAAGTGTTAGTCGTTTCGACTAACGAAGTCCTCAGAAGGGTAAAAGTATCGAAGCCCTTCCAGGGTTAATATCGTTCTCTTCCAAGCAACTCCTCACTAAGCGTGAGGAGTGTGCCCACACCATCACATTTCCTCCACCGTGTTTTATTGTTTTAGAAGTGTACTTTGGATTGTGTTGCATGTTTGGAGGACGCCATACATACCTCTTACCATCCGAACCGAATCTACAAAACTTGGATTCATCACTCCAGAGGACATTTTTCAAAAAAACTAATGGCTTTTTCAAATGCTCACGAGCAAAGCACAACCGATCCTGAAGGTTCTGATTTGAAACGTGTGGCTTATGCTGAGAAATGCATCCACGTACATTTTTTTCATTAAGTCTTCTTCTTATTGTTCTGCAAGACACGTTGATACCATATTTTCTTGAAATTTCCCTCTGCATTACGGTGGAGCTTTTAAAAGGATCTTCGACAGAGATTCTATATATTAAAGAATCCTCTTTACGTGACGTTTTTCTTGGCCTAGGAGCCTGTGTAACATTTTTAAATATTTCATACTTCCGAATATGGTTTAGTGCATTATAAACCATTAGCAATCTCACTTATGCTTATTCCTCTTGAGCACATCTGTTGAATAATCTTACGTTGTTCCTCTGTACACCACTTTTTTAATGATTATTTATTTAATTTTTTATCGTCATTAATGAAATAATATCTAAACTTACTAATTAATTATTTATATTCACAAAAAACATATAAAAAATTTAAATCTACTTGCTTGTGCTAAAATTTTGACCAGCTTATTTTGCCTATTACTGCACTTAAATTAAAAATTAAAACAGAATTGCGATAGAATGCAAAAAAAAAAAGTAACGGAACTTATTGCAGACACCATAAACAACACTAAAAAGCAAAAATTTTAGTAAAGAATTGTAATGAGACGACATAATTTTCTTTTAAAAACAATAGATATGATGTGTGCTAACCTCATGGCCACCACTGTATATGAGCACCTTTTCAACTTTGACCCATTTTTTGATCATCAATAGGAGCCTTATATGAGAAAACTCATTCTTAGAAATTTTTCAAAATTTTGTTCTGAAATCCTTAAAATATTGGCTTTCGAACCTACTAGGTCTAAATAGAGCAGCTTTCCAATTTTGACCCATTTTTTGTTCATCAATAGGACCCCTATATGAGAAAACTCATTCTTTAAAACTTTTCAAAATTCTATTACTCAAAACCTATGATCAATTTGAATATTGTTTTTTCTGTTCTGAAATTCTTAAGATAATAGCTTTCGAACCTACTAGGTCTAAATAGAGCACCTTTCCAATTTTGATCATCAAGAGGGCCCTTATATGAAGAAACTTAATTTTGGAAAATTTTCAAAATTCTATTACTCAAAACCTATGATTAATCTCAGTTTTTTTTTTTTTTTTTCTGTTCTGGAATCTTTAAGATAATAGCTTACTAGGTCTAAATAGAGCACCTTTCCAATTTTGACCCATTTTTTGATCATCAATAGGACCCCTATATGAGAAAACTCATTCTTAGAAAATTTTCAAAATCCTATTACTCAAAACCTATGATCAATCTGAATATTGTTTTTTCTGTCCTGAAATCCTTAAGATAATAGCTTTTGAACCTACTAGGTCTAAATAGAGCATCTTTCCAATTTTGACCCATTTTTGATCATCAATAGGACCCCTATATGAGAAAACTCATTCTTAGAAAATTTTCAAAATCCTATTACTCAAAACCTATGATCAATCTGAATATTATTTTTTCTGTCCTGAAATCCTTAAGATAATAGCTTTCGAACCTACTAGGTCTAAATAGAGCACCTTTCCAATTTTTACCCATTTTTTGATCATTAATGGGGCCCTTATATGAAGAAACTTAATTTTGGAAAATTTTTAAAATTCTATTACTCAAAATTTATGATTAATCTGAATATTATCTTTTCTGTTCTGGAATCCTTAAAATAATAGCTTTCGAACCTACTAGGTCTAAATAGAGTACCTTTCCAATTTTGACCCATTTTTTGATCATCAATAGGGCCCTTATATGAAGAAACTTAATTTTGGAAAATTTTCAAAATTCTATTACTCAAAACCTATGATTAATCTGAATATTATTTTTTCTGTTCTGGAATCCTTAAGATAATAGCTTTCGAACCTACTTGGTCTAAATAGAGCACCTTTCCAATTTTGACCCATTTTTTATCATCAATAGAAATCTTATTCTTTACAATTTTCCAAGAATTTATTTTAAGAACATTTTAGGTACATATATTTCAGAAATATAAGGTAGACATATTTTAAAATTGTAATTTTTTTGGTTTTATTCAAACATTTAATTTATAATAATTTTAATGTAAAAATATTTTAAAAATGCTATTAGCATTTTTAAAAATGTTATTAAAATTGAAATTAATTGAATTCTGTTAACATAACAGTCTTTGAGTGGAGAAATGTTAGTTAACTACCCCTGCGAGGGGTAGTCATCTTGTCGCGATGCAGGGGCTTACGTGCGAGGACTTATGTTGGCCGGGCTGGCGAGGCAGCTATTTTGGGTTTCTGTCTCGTAGGGTTACCCATGCCAGAAGGGCTCACAAGTAGCACTAACCAAGAACTACCCACCCCCAATCTGATAGCGTCTGTTTTCCCCAGAGGGGCGGCTATCAGATTCCCATACGCCACTTTTCCTTTCACTAAGAAAGGGTGAAACGATGGGGACCTTGGTCCGTTTGGTCCTTTAGGGCCTTTCACCTTATGGTGCTCGTCCTTCTGAATTCCACCAGCGTCTGCTCCCATATTGGGCGGCTTGGTGGTCTGCGTCTGATCGCCAGTGGGGCGGCAGTCACAACACCTGGCAGCAGGTATAAAATGTTGTTACAATAATGTCCGAGATGTCTGAGAAGGAAGCATGCCCCGCGTACCCGGTAAGGGGCTTCATAATCTCCGGGGACCCTACTCCCACGGCGGCAGTAACAGGCTGTGGTGAGTCGAATGCGACTGTAACCCAAACTAGTCAGGTGATAACATCGGGCTCGGCTAGTTTGCATGCTACTGATGTTGCAGTTTGCAGGCCTGGCAAACCAAAGCTTGCAGACTGTAGAACCAAAGCAACCCGACCAGAAGGCGGTTGTGCTACGAAAAGCAGTGAGGTGCCTCTGAACTTCGCACCAAGTACCTCCAAAGCTGCAAAGGTCCAAATCGACAATACGTCGGTTAAAACCCCTGATTCGGGTGCTGCCAAGGAGGGAACGACTAAGTCGTCCCACAAGGCAGCTTCCCATGTGCCAGTTGTGCAGAAGGGACCAGTGAAGGAATCCTCCTGTCCTTTGCTCGCACCTCCCCCAGCCAGAACAGGCGAAAATGTGAACCCCAGGCACAAAACACCTGCTCGACGGGCCTCAACCACAAGGCGCTCCGCCTTACGTTTTATTGAGCAATTAGGCTCTAAAAGGGTCGAAGACCAGGGAGTAAACGTCCCAAGCCCGCACAAACGACGATAAACAGGTCTTTCAGCGAGGTGGCTAAAAATCATCTCGCCAGAGCTGTTATCGATCGCAGTGTTAGTGATGGAGCCATTTCCCATCAAAGATGGGATCTGGTTAAACAGAAACTTTTGGGTGTGTTCTGGAAGATCCTCAAGGATAATCCAGGACCACCTCCTCAATGCGATGACATTGGCTGGTACCAAGGTCACGTTAAGTTAATGGCTTGCGTAGACGAACGCTCAGTGTCTCTACTAAAACTCGCTGTTAACGAAATAGGAGAGGTATGGGAAGGCGCCATTCTGGATGTAGTTTCTGTGAGTGAAATACCCCGCAGGCCTAGATCCATCGCCGTCATTCCTGCCGAACCATCGGATCCCGAGGAAATCCTCAGGATCCTTCAGTGTTGTAATCCTCACCTTCCGACACATGATTGGAAAGTTGTGAAGGTTACAGCTCCTGAAGGGTCATCGAGGAAGGCGATTGTTGTCCTAAACCAGGACTCTTTGGAGCCACTGAGAGAGAAACAGGGAAAGGTGTACTATGGCTTTAGTACTATCTTTCTCCGGGTCTACCGCAGTGACAACAAAGGCAATCCCGCTCCTACGGTTGCTGCTGCCGTACAGTCCACAGATTGTACTGTAGTTGTTGATAAGGCTAGTTCGTGCGACAAAGAGGACACAAACTCTCTCACAGAGATGGTAGGTGGACTCTCTGTCTACACGGACGAAGCTAGTGACGAGGACGTGCTTCTGGAATCTGACCAGGAGGACGTCAACGTCACGATCATCGACAACACTGAGGATGGGGAGGGTGACGCAGATCAACCTCCACCATTCTAAAGCAGCGTCCGCTGCACTGCTCCTCCGGGTTACCAGCAATAAGGAGGAGCTCATAATGGTCCAGGAACCATGGATCCACCTGGACCGGGTTTGTGGACTAAAAATTAAAGGCTATAAGCTACTGTTTGCCAAAGGAACAGGTAACAATAGAATTAGATCTTGTATCCTGGCTAAAACATCTCTGAATATCTTCATCTTGTCTGATTTTAGGGATGAAGATACAGTTTCCGCGGCTTGGGAAACACCAGTAGGCACTATATGGGTGATCTCGAGCTACATGGCTCACGACCACGGTGATTCTCCGCCTAACGAGTTAGTCAAGAGGGCGGTCAATATGGCGAACAGCATCAACACACCAATCATCATTTGTGCTGACGCTAATGCACACCACATTATTTTGGGTAGTACTAATACCAACCCAAGAGGTGAGTGTCTACTTGATTACATTTTGAGTAGTAATTTAGAAGTAGTTAATATTGGCTCTGAGCCTACCTTTATTGTTGCAAATAGAATGGAAGTTCTTGACTTAACGTTGATTAGTTCTAAACATTGCAGTCTAATTAGAGACGGGAAAGTCTCTGATGACTGTTCCTTTTCTGATCATAGATATATTGTATTTGAAATTGGGGTTGCGGAATCTTCGCATCCCCCTATTCTTAACAGAAGGAAGACGAATTGGGAGCTCCAACATCGGGTGCTCTCAGTTCATCTTGCTAATCCTCCTACAGTTACTGACAGTAGGGAAATTGAGAATGCAGTGAACTTTCTGACAGAATCCATACGATCTGCTACGAATGTTGCCTTTAAACCCGGCATACGCAAGGGAAAGGATAAACCATCATGGTGGAATCCAGAGATTGCACGCACTAGAAGTGCATGTCGTAAATTGTTCAACATGGCCAAAAGATCAGGAGACTGGTCGGCCTACAAAACTTCAATTAATAGATTCAAAAATTTGATAAGGAATGCGAAAAGGAAGGCGTGGAGGACTTTCTGCAATAGTGTCGAAACTTCCTCTGAAACCAACCGATTACGTAAGATTCCATCAGCCACCACGGCTGTACCCAGCTACATACAGAAACCTTGTGGTAGGTGGACGGTGGATAGTCGTGAAACTCTTGATGTTTTACTCGACGCTCACTTCCCGGATAGCCTTCCTGTTTCTCATGCTGATCAGGAGGTGGCACATACTCAATCGGAAAGCAACGTAGCGATCGACATTGATGATCACAAACTGCGCTGGGCGATTGATAGTTTCGATCCGTTCAAATCACCGGGTCTGGATGGTATTATACCCGCAGACCTACAGAGGAACATTGATCTGATGATACCTTGGCTCTATGCTATTTATAGGGCATGCTTGAAATGGTCATACATTCCGGCTTGCTGGACTTTGTGCAAGGTAGTCTTCATATCCAAGGGTGGCAAACCCTCTCACACTAAGCCGAAGGATTTCAGGCCGATTAGTCTGGTCTCCTTTCTACTCAAGACCTGAGAATGGCTATACCAGCTGAGCTTCTCTCTAATTCGCAACACGCCTATACGAAAGGTAAATCTGTGGAAACCGCTCTGCATTCATTGGTCGATAATATAGAAAGGTCTCCAAATGTTTGGAGAGTACTCAATGGTTGCCTTCTTGGATATAGAAGGTGCTTTTAATAACGTTGAACCCGAATCAATAGTTCAGGCTATGCTGGATTTGGGTATCGACCGTGAATTATGCAGCTTTATCGATAAACTGCTCAGGAACAGGATAATTTGTTCTACCATGGGTGCCACCAGTGTTAGCCGTTTGGCTAACAGAGGTGGGAGGGGTTCTCTCTCCTCTTCTATGGAATCTAACCATTAATACTCTATTGCGGAAACTCGACAATATGATGATAAAATGCGTCGCATATGCTGATGACGTTGCGGTTGCTATAAATCTCATATATGTAGTAAAATACGACACAAATATAATATTTTGTAACCTTAAACCACCACATCAAATTTTTTAACATTGGACTTTAATTAACCATAAGCTTCATACATACCTTCCCTAAATTATACATACCTTCCCTAAATTACTTAAACATGATATATATGTCAAAAATGTCATATGTACACGAATTCGCACATTTTATTTAAATACATTTCAATGTACCAAATTTTAAAAGTATCAGTCCATACTTGACCACAGGCTTTTCCGAAAACCACTTAAATGTGCTTAAATTAGTTTCACAATACAATTTTGTTCACGTAAGCTTTATAAAATTATTATTCAAAAATCTAAAATTTTGCAATACTACATTCAAAATTGAACGCTAGTTTCAACAAAAAACGTTTAAAAAATAAAACATATTTTCTAATCGTTCTGTTTTAAAATAAAATTCAATGGAAATTTGAAAATAAAAATTTCGTACAAAATATTCAAGTAAAATATAGCAAAAGAGAAAAATATTTTCTCTTGAAATGTTTACTACTTTTACTATTTTTATGTACACAGAAACGCTTTTCGAGTAAAATACTTGCAAAAATAGTAAAACTAGTATAAATAGTATGCAAACGAAAACACCTAATATTGTTAAAAAAAGTTCATGAGAATTTAAAAATATATACTTTTTAATTTGGAGATATAAAAATCGTACAACAATGAAAAGTACAACCAATATATAAAAACAATTCAAATAATTATATAAGAGCAAAATCTCACTATTTTATTTTCATTTATTGAATAATTATAACACAATTACAAATTATAATCTAATTCTGACCGAGTGGATGAACGAAGACTATTGTCGGTATAGTGCAATAGACCAAATTCTCTGGTGGGTAACGAACACCCAATAAAAAAGGGTGGTCCAAAGTGCTTTTAGTATTTTTTAACGTTATAAAACGACTAGTTTTTCACTTTGGGAAACTAATGATATCCAATGTACTCTTGTCCAAATAAATTTTTTTTAATAATTAGCGATTTTATATCAAAACTTTACTCTTCAATATGAGAAAATGCTAATCTATGTGCTACACAGAGGTTTTCAGTTAAATTCAAAATTAGTGTACGATATTTTTAAGTGTCGGAGATCTACTAAACTCACATTTATTTGGAGAATAAAATGTTTTAAATGGTTTAGTTATAGCGAAAACATATCTCAAAAACATATCTCAAATTAAAAACTACACTAATTGAACGAATAACACATATACTATAATAACACGTCAGTTAACAAAGATACATAAATTATGTATTTGACGGAGTTTACTCTCATACAATTTTAGTTAGTTCTTGCTATATTTGTTGGTAGAAATTGAGTGTGATATTTCTAAAAAGAATCATTTATAAATTATCAGTTACATACCAGCAAATAATCAACCTACATGGTACTAGCTTTATAAGACTAGCTTTATGAGACTTGAATTTCTCTAAGTGATATAAAATTTTTCCATAATGCTCAGAATAATTTCTGTGCGCCAGGTTGTAATTGTTTGGTCAATTTTGTTCAATATTTATAAAGCATTCAGATGATCACTTATAATTATACAAATATAAACAATTTTTGAGATAATTTAGTACGATTCCTACCAATATAATTTTTTGGACTTATATCAGTAGGTTATGAAAATATATTTATTAGTTTTTGAGTTATTTCATTTTGAAAATGACAAAAAGCTCTTGGGATCGTTCTTTATTTTAAAAAGCGAACAATTTAACGCATTGTTTTTATTGTTTAAGTCCAAAAGTTAAGCTTAATTGGAAATTTCTGTAATGTATCAAAACAAAGCAAATTATACAAAATATAATAATTTTCTTCCTATTCAAAAGAACAAAAATTTTGTACAAAATTTTTTCTTTAATCTAAACAACATTTAATATTTTGTTAATATTAATTTACCATCTATTAATATGAAATATCTAATATTTTTTATAAAATGTATATGAAAATTTTTAATTAATTGAAAATAAATATATTTCTTAAATGAAAAACGTTAATTTTATTTAAAATAAACAAATATACATACATACATACATACATACATACATACATACATACATACATACATACATACATACATACATACATACATACATACATACATACATACATACATACATACATACATACATACATACATACATACATACATACATACATACATACATACATACATACATACATACATACATACATACATACATACATACATACATACATACATACATACATACATACATACATACATACATACATACATACATACATACATACATACATACATACATACATACATACATACATACATACATACATACATACATACATACATACATATATACATACATACATACATGCATACATACACTCAAATATCTTTAAAAAATTCATAATATTTTATTGCACCGTTTTCTATTTGCTTTCATTTAAAATAATACCACTTCATTTTCCTTCTTAAATGTAAAAACCATAACCAAACAACTTTGTATATTGACTGTACAGAACTATACAGTCTTACTATCCAGTTGTTCTTATGTTGCTAAAAAAGGCTTTTACGTTGTGCTGAGCGCACACGACTAAGACGTAAATTCAACTTGGCTGAGTTAAAAACTGAGTGTGTGCGCTGCTTATTTTATTTGCTGCTGAGCAAAATAAAAACTGCATGCTGCTTATTTCAGTTTTGTGTGTGAGCAGTAAAATGTGCTCAGTTGGTATGTGGCAGAAAATTAAATCAAGTCATCTTGTTTCAGCAAGATGCTGTAAAAAAAGTAACTGTTTATTAAATTGCGACTACTTTAAGCAGCCAGTCGAAACACTGGTTTTCATATAAAATTGGGTTTCTGTATTTCGAACGATAAGAAAAAAAATGTCAAATCAGTCACTTGTTATTTTGCTTTCGACTGGTTGAATTTTTTATTGAAATATAGGAAAAATACTCACCAGGACATTGCAAAGGTTCCTCAATCAATCTTGTTGATATATTTTGTATCGATAAATGACGATTTTGTATCTATAAAATAATTTCTAAAGAAATCTGAAAAAAATTTTGTTTTTTAATTATTTTAATTTTGCTTGTTTATTTAAAATTTTTACGAAAAAAAGTTACACTGATAGAAAAATAAAACAAAAACAATACGAAAAGACGTAACTCCATGCGAACGAAAGCGTAGGAAATACAGAAACCCAAAATTATTCAAATTCGTTCGACTTGCTTTCGTTTGTTTAGATTTTCGTTCGACATAGAGAAACAGTCTATTAACTTTAAATCTGCAACTTTGAAATACATAAGTAACAAAACTACATAAATAAAATATTAAAATATAAAAAAATCTGAAACTATATTAACATCAGACGTAATAAAAGTCATAATTAGTTCGATGCGTATTTAAGTATTTCTACAATTAGTAAATAAACAACTAAAACCGTATACAATCTGTTTCTTGTATTTCTTTATAGGCAGAAGACACATGTACAAACTCATGTATTGCTTTGAATTCTGTGTTTCTAGTACACACACGTACAAACTCTTGCATGGCTTGAATACCATGTTTTTTGTATTGGTTTTTAAATATAGAGTCTTTGCTCTAACTTCTCACACATAGCCCCTAGATGTGTTTAAAGCAGAGATGCGCAATTTGCAAATTTCCTGACTCGCGAGGTTAGACTACAAATTCTGCTTACGCAGCGTTGCTTTACACGTACACTATAAACTACTTTGTTCGACTGTTGCTCTCTCAACATTTTTTTCTCACAACTTAAAAAAAATACACTAAGCAAAATGTTTGATGAAAAATGGGAACTATATATTTCTTTTTTATACATTTAATATTGCCATCATTACTTGAGAAGTTTTTAGGTTACAAAATTTTCCAGGTAATAGGTAGAGGAAATTTTTCACACATGTTTTATAGACAAGACATGTGGCTACAAAAATGTTTTTAGGTTACAAAATTTTCCAGGTAATAGGTAGAGGAAATTTTTCACATATGTTTTATGGACAAGACATGGGGCTACAAAAATGTAGTACTAGTAAAGTATCTAATTTTGTTAACAGGTGTATTTGATCAGAAATAACTAGAAAACAAATTTTCTTAAGAAAAATAAACTCATCAAAAACAAAAACGTTATTTGGGTGTTTACTTTCTACAAATGAAGAGTTTTTTCAGTGTAAACTTGAGCTGCGTTCATTCAACCTCGTTTTTGCTGCGTCACACACACAAGCGCAAATGTAAAGTAGTGTGTGTGCGCATCTCTGGTTTAAAGTCGTAAAAATTGAGAATTTCTCAATTAACCTCCCTAAAACTCTTGAAAAATTAGGGATAATGAGTGGGTGTAAGGGAAATTTGTATTTGATATAACTAATACAAGACCGCAGATTTCAAAAATTGTAAAATTTTATAAATCGCATTGACAGAAAATGCGTTGACACCAAAAGTTTGAAAAAAAAATAAAAATCCAAGTTTAAATAACAATGCTAACAAAAAATTAGGAAAAAAATATATCTTGAATAATTTTGTTTAATTCTTACTTCTAAGACTAAATGTAGTGAAAAAAGTAAAATGAAACATTTTCATTACATCACATTTTTAACCCATTGATGACCAAATGGAATATGTACCTCTAAGAAATTTTTAGGTTATATAATTTTCTGAGTAATAGATAGAGCAAATTATGGATCCGTATTTTATAGAGAAGGAACAATAAAATAAAAGTGTAGAATATGCCATATATCTAACATGTCCTCTATTATTATATCCTAATTAAAGAAAAAAATACCCATAAATTTTTCAATGAAGATCAAAATAAAAACATTATATATTTTAAAATTGTAACGTCATGAAAATTATTTATTTTTATATTTTTCGCGTGGAGTCTTTACTTGTTTACTCCCATCCGCGTCCCCAGGTGGCTGATAGGGGGTTCGGATGTAAGGTTTCTGAACCGCCTGTAGTCAGTGGATTGGATATCACTTATTACTGGTTACAGATCCCCATGTACTGACTATAGTCGAATCCTATGCATTACATCTAAACTTGGAGACTCATAGAAGTCCTCGCGGACCAAATAAATCAAGTGCACTTTTAAGATCAAGGTGAGTGGTAGCAGTGCGGAGGATCTGCATGGTTAGTTAGTGCTTAAATAAACTAATCGCTAACAGCTCCCCGCCAACGCCCATGGCACGGGTTGGTTGTAATTTCTTTAAAGCCTAGTCCGCGTACGCCGTCACTGCGCGAGTTGGTCTACTTAGAACGTGCGTTTTCGTGGGACCAAAATTAGTCAGAAAATAGAAAAAATTAAGGATGTGGAGAAGGTTAAGGTAGATTCAGTAGGAGTTTCGGACACTGACTCTGTCCTTTTAGGAGTTCACAGTGACATAATTGCTCAGGAGTGACAGTTATTGAGTGAACTAGCCGAAACGGACGACCTCTTGGGCTCACCTAAAGACTCTCTCGTAGAGACGGGCGCCACTGAGAAATTGGAAGATCTCTCCCTTGGTTCTGATGAGGAACACGAAATCACCATGCTTTCAGTTCACGCTCAGGAGCAAGTGAAAGATCTTCCAGTATCCGAGGTGTCATCTGCACGGGATAGTGAACAGGTGGGTTCAAAATTAGTTCGGCAAGACGCGGTAAAACCAAGTGTAACTACCGTCGTCGATAGCCGAACAAAAGAGGAGAGAGCCAAGAATGGCATCAGAGCTTCCTTAGTCTATTTTAACAAGATGGCTAAGAAAGATCTGTCGTCATTCAGTGGTAGGGATAAGTACCTTATCAAGGTACTGGGCTGGAGACGATCAACCCTCGTCAAGTAAGAAAGGTGCGGCAAACAACACTCCCAGCTCTGTTAAAGGTCTTCAGAAGAAGATGATAAGAAACGCTGGAAGTGGTGTGGGCCAGCACCCTTCTACATCGAAAGAGGCTGGTCATAAGCCATCCAGCTCTCTTAAGGATCACCGTAAGGAGGTCGTTAAGAGAGCTAGGTCTGGCGATGACCAACCTGTTTCAACTGCTAAGAAGACGAGTCACACAACGGCTAGATCTCTTAAGGGCCCCCAAAAGGAAGTCATTAAGACAGCTAGATCTGGTGACGACAGGCCTTCTACCTCGAAAAAGGTGAAGCAGTCGACAAAGCCGGCATATCTCCAAACGGCTGTCATAGACCGTGCTGACCCAGATGGGAGGATTACCACAGATTTATGGAGGTCGATTGAAGATAGGCTCATCGGCGAGATCGCCTTAATGAAGGGAAGACCGGATGAAGTGTCCTTCAAAGGAGCCGACTGGAAGGAAGTCAAAACTGTCAATTGCGGCAATGAGAAATCGTTTGAATTTCTCAAGGCCATAATTGCCAAGTGTGGCGACCTTTCTCCAGAGGCGAAACTGGATGTGATACTTGCGTCTGCGTTGCTCCTGAGGCCGATAGTGACAGTGTGGATTCCACCACCCATAAAACCGGTGGAAACTATACTGACAGTATTGGTCAAACAGAACGAGGGTCTGGATACAAGTCAGTGGAAGTTGTTAACTTCTCTGACTTGTAAAGAGAACTTCGGAAGGGACTTCAGGTTTGCTAGGAGTCCCTCAGGAAATTGGAGTCAATGGGGGGAGTTGTTAATTTCGGACTATCAGGTTCCGGTACCCGAAATCTGATAGTACCAACGATGCTGCAAGTGGTGCAAATTAACTTACATCACTGTGAAGCAGCCTCAATCGAATTAACAACGAACCTTACTGACTCCAAAGTGGATGTGGCCTTAATCCAAGAGCCCTGGATCAATAACACCAGGGTATGCGGATTAAGTGTCAAAGGGTATACACTTTTCGTACCATCCACTGAGGATAAGGTAAGAACGTGTATACTGGCAAGGAATGATTTGACATTTATAAATTTTAAATTTTTCAGCAATGGAGACCTAACAATCGTACAAAGAGAGGATAGAGACGGGAGATAACTCGCACTCGCTTCGGTATATATGCCCTACGAAGCGGCCAACCCACCGGGCGATATGGTGCTTAAATTAACGGAGTACGCAAAGAGAAGGACATACAACTAGTACTCTGTTGCGATGCTAACGCATGCCACTGTCAGTGGGGCAGCGCTGATATAAACGAGAGAGGTGAGTCAGTATTAAATTTTCTAACTACTAACAAACTTTTTATCTGCAACAAAGGCAATATGCCCACATTCAGAACTAAAGATTGGGAAGCTGTTATAGATATAACACTGACAAACTTTAGGAGCGATTATGTTATGAACTGGATGGTAGATAGTGAATGTTCCTTTTCGGATCATAATATAATATCCTTCAGTTTAAACTTCGCGCGGGCAAAAGGAGAACCGATTGGAACTCCTTTATGCCCATTATTAATAGAGAACTAAACGCCGCTCCAGGATGGCAATTGTCATAAGAGGGTGTTGAAAGTTTAGTGGAGGATTTCACAAGGAAAGTTAGGAATAGTTATGAACTAGCTTGTCCGGTAATAATTTCGGGAAAGATTGAACAGCCAAAATGGTGGACCAAGGAACTGTCAGGAAGCTGTTCAATAGGTCAAAACTGACACGCAAGTGTGGGGATTGGAATAGCTATAGGGAAAGTTTCAATAGGTATAAGGCAGACATAAAGAGAGCAAAGAGGGACTCATGGAGGAACTGCTATGAGTCCATTGACTCTGTAAATGAGTTATCCAGATTCAGGCGAATTTTATCCAAGGATCCAAGTACTCCTGGATATATTCAGCGCGCGGATATCTCATGGAAGGAGTCTTGCTCTGAGTCTCTGAGTTTACTTATGGAAACTCATTTTCCAGGCTGTAGGATCTTAGAAGCGGATACACAGGCAGGGGGATTCTTTAGATTCTCAGAATGTATATCTGATAGGAAAATTAGTGAAGTAGTTATTGACATAGTCCCCACGCGAAGAGGTAGTCATCTTGGCGCGATGCGAGGGCTTACGTGTAAGGACCCATGAGGACCATAAAATGCAAAAGTCCGATATTGTCTGAATGTCAAATTAGAAATCGTGCCTCATGTAACCGGTCGGGGGCCTCATAATCTCCGGAGATCCTATTCCCACGGGGACTGCCTACTCGAAACAAACTCGAGCTGCAGCAACCCCTGTGCCTACTGTAACCAAAGGAGTTACGAACAAGTCTTCGGGCTCCCAAGCGTTACCACCCGCCGCCAGAGAAAGAGATGCGAACCAGCTTTCGGTCTCCGGAACTGTGACTCCAGCCCAAAAGGGCATTAGGCACATAACACCCTCCAGAAGGCCCTTTTTAAGGCGGCGTGCCGCCGAGAGATTTCTGGATCGGTTGGGTAAAAAGCCTGCCGAATCCCTAACTCCAGAGGAACTTGTTTCCCTCAATTGGGCTAAACCCTTATTGGCCGAATTGCAGCGAAACCCTCCCCGCGTCAAAAAGACGGGCCTAAACGGTAACGTTCAGAGGAGGGGGCACAGCTGCAAAACCAACAGCCCGGGACTAAACGTCCAAAGCCCTACAATCCGATGGACAAATCGTATAGTGAAGTGGCCAAAGGTCATTCATACGTGCAGTCATCGATAGGAGCGATGCAGATTGCGCTATATCACACACAAACATGGATATTGTGTGCAGGAAGCTGATGGGAGCTTTCTGGAAAGTTCTGAAAGAGAACCCCGGACCCTCCCCACAGTGTGACGATGCAGGATGGTAATTAATGGCCTGCTCAAACGAACGATCAGCATTGTTCTTGAAGCAGGCGATCGCTCTTTTGGACGACCTAGACTAGACATGGTATCTATTGACGAGATTCTACGCCGGCCTAGAGCCATGGCCCGTGTACCAGACGAACCATCCAAACCCGAGGAGATCCTGGAGCTCATTCAGTTCGGAAATCCTGAGATCCCTACAAGCGATTGGAAGGTGACTAGAGTTTCCGAATCTGACGGAGCTTCAAGAAAGATTGTAATTGTTATGAATAAGGAGTCACTGCCATCACTTCGGGAGAAAAGTGGGAAGATTTACTATGGCTTCGAGTCAATCTTCCTACAGGTCTATCGAGGTGATGACAGGGACAGACCAATTCATAATGATGAAGCAATGTCTTGTGAGGAGAAACACTAGTTCTCTTGCTCAAGAGGACACTCATTCGAACTCAGAGTTTGTGGGTGAGTTTTTTGAGCGAGTGGACGAAGTAGTTGACGAGGACGCCCTCTTGGACTCGGACCAAGATGACGTCAACGTCACAATAGTCCCAAAAGACAAAGATGGTGAATATAACACAAGTTAATATTCACCACTCCAAAGCAGCTTTGGCTGCGTTACTCCTCCGCATGGCAGAAAAAGGAGAGGAGCTAGCACTAGTCCAAGAACCCTGGATAGTTGGAGACAGAGTTTGCGGACTACGTGCGGATAACTATAAGCTTCTACACGCTGCAGGATCAGGTAGGATTCGATCTTGTATAGTAGCTAGCAACATACTCAGTATCTTCATTCTCTCTGATTTCAGCGATGAAGACACTGTAGTTGCGGCCTGGGAGACAAGCTCCGGCATTATTTATATTGTCTTCAGCTACATGGCCCATGATGATAGCGACCCACCACCAAGCAAAAAGGTTCGCGACATAAACAAAGGAATATCCCGCTCATAATATTAGCCGATGCCAACGCCCACCAGTTGTATACGATTTTATTCTTTATATTAGTTTAGATATTCTGAACATTGGAAAGGAACCAACCTTTGTAGTAGCTAACAGAAGGGAGGTTCTCGATATTACGCTAGTTAGCACTAGGCATTCTAATATGATTAGGGATTGGAGAGTCTCTAACGACTGTTCCTTCTCTGATCACTTATATATCGACTTCAATATAGAGGTTCGTTTACCCAGGGCTAAACCCTTTCAAAACAGGAGGAAAACAAATTGAACGGAACAAAATGTTATTCTGTTCCAACTCCTCCCCAATCCCCCAACCATAAACGGTTGTGAGAATATTGAATCCTGTGTTGAAACGCTGACAAATGCATTTGACACAGCGACTTTGATTGCATGCAGACCTAGAGTCTGCAAAGGTAGGAGCAAACCACATTGGTGGAACTCCGAAATTAGAGAAACTCGCAAAGAATGTCGCCGTTTATTCAATGAAGCCAAAAGACTGGGTAATTGGTCTACCTATAAGTCCTTAGTAAATAAATTTAAAAACCAGATTAGAAGCGCAAGTCTTGGAAGGCTTTCTGTTGCGGCGTGGAAGGACACTCGGAAAATAGTCGCCTTCGTAAAATTCTGGCATCATCACCTTCTGTCCCAAGTTTCATTCAGAAACCATGTGCAGTTGTCCACTAGCGTTCAAGAGACCTTGGATGTCTTAATTGACACGCACTTTCCTGGCAGTCTCCCACTTACGGAGCATACTGCGTTATCTTCAGTGTCCACTCAAAATGTTCCCATTCCCATATCGGAAAGTGAACTATGATGGGCCCTAAAGAGCTTTGCGCCATTTAAATCTCCGGGCCCAGATGGATTCAGCATGCTTGTCATGTTCATATATTCCTGAGTCATGGATTAGATGTACTATGGTCTTTATCCCAAAAGGAGGGAGACCGAAAGACTTCGTCCTTTCTCTTGAAACCTCTGGAAAGGTTGATTGATCTGCATATTCGCAGACCACTGATGCTGATATCAGATTGGGACTGATTGTTCCCAACCTGATATCAGCGTCACAACATGCCTATATGAAAGGCAGATCTGTTGAGACGGCATTACACTCGCTTGTAGGGCACATAGAAAATGCTCTTGAGCATAAGGAGTTCACATTAGTCGCCTTCCTCGATATAGAGGGGGCTTTTAATAATGTAACTCCGGTGGCAATTAAAACGTCTCTAGAAGGACTTGGTATACACCAGTCTCATATGGAGACTTTTAACCAACAGGGTTATAATATCCAATATGGGAGCATCTATCGTATACAGGGTAGCAAACAGGGCTACTCCGCAAGGGGGATTCTCTCACCTCTTATTTGGAATATCGTCGTGAACCCATTACTCAGGGAACTTAATTCTCTGAAGTTTAGGACTGTCGCTTATACTGACGATGTTGAGGTGGCTGTATCTCGAAAATATCTAGATATTATGTCTCAACGCCTGCAATCTGCTCTAGGTCTACTCAATGCGTGAAGCATAACCAGTGGCCTTAGCGTGAATCCAGGAAAACCGGAACTTGTCCTCTTCTCTAGAAGGTACAAGATTCCATCTTTCCCATTACCACGCCTAAATGGCGTCGAATTGAAGGTGTCAGATAGTGCGAAGTATCTAGGTATCATACTGGACTCCAAACTAACCTGGCTCCAGAATACACGAGAAAGGGCCTCAAAGACCGGAATTGCCCTATATATGTGTAGGAAAGCCATTGGAAAATCCTGGGGAATACAAATACAAAAATACAAAAATGTATGGAGCGTTAGTATGGTGGAAAGCTATGGATAAATCCACTTATTTCGGAATATTTGAAAGCATTCTGCACAGCTCAGCGCTACTTATTACAGGCGCGCTTCGTACAACTCCATCTAAAGCCCTATTTGTTCTAATGAACTGGCTACCGGTGGACCTCATCGCCAAACAGATCGCCATAATGTCGGCGATTAGGCATGGAACGAGACAGAATATTGCCATGCGACCGTCTTAGGGTTCTTAAATGACATTCCTTGCAATATTGATTATTGCATCCCAACACCCTTTCTTGACAGAAACTTTTCGGTGTCAATCTCGACTGCTCCGGAATTAGGCTCCGGGGCAATGGAGGTCTACACGGAGGGGTCCAAATCTGTTGATGGGGTTGGGGGGTGTCTTTATACCCGCATTCAGGAAAAGTATTTCCTTCAAATTGCCGGATCACTGTAGCATTCTTCAGGCAGAGATCTCGGCCATAAAAAGAGCGGCTAACTGGTTGATGTACTATAGGGTAAACGGATTTGTACGGACAGTCAAGCTGCGATTAAATCGCTCTCGGGTGTCTATTCGACATCAAGGCTGGTAAATGAATGTCGGACATCTCTAAACGAGATGGCGAGACATTCAAACCTGGAGCTGGTCTGGGTTAGGGGTCATTCAAACACCCCGGGTAATCTTATTGCGGATGAACTGGCCAATACTGGTTCTCTTCTTCGACAAGAGGATGGGGATCAACTGGTCGGAGTACCGCTATCATCCTGTAGATTGATAATCCTGCGAAACTTATCGAGGCACTGGATAAGTTTCGCAAGAACTAAAATAAAACACTTTTGAATTTTTTTAATTCAATTTTATTTGATAAAAACAAGAAAACAAAACGTAACAATTCAGTCCAATACATTAAATGTATTTTTATAAATTAAATTAAAAAACATAACAATTCAGTCCAAAAAAATAAAATATTTTACATATGTAATTAAAAAAAAAATTAAATTGAAAAAATATTCGGCTGTGTCGAATCTTTAATACCCTTCACCATCTTACCGACAAGTAATTTAATTTTCGCCTTAACGTATGCTATCATTATTTCACATTTATAAATCTACATTTTTTCAAACTACAAAAATTTGAATACGAAAAAAATTCATAGCAACCTTTGCTTTTAAAAAATAAACAACAACAATTCCATATTTATTTATTTTTGTATGTATGTATATACAAACTGACTACACATACAAAAAACAACAACAATACTTCATTATATTATATTACTGCTGTTTCTAACTAAACTACTTGTCTTATAGGCAAAAACGTATTTATATTCTTAACAGATTTGTTTTTGGGCCATAACTCTGTTGATTATGAACGAATTTGGTTTATTAAAAAAATCGAAATTTTATAAAAATATTTATGACTGATCTACATAAAAATAAAAATCTGTAGCTTGAACAAGGGCTTCAAAAATAAAAAATGCGTTTTCCCCGATATCTCAGTTATTACTGAACCGATTTATTTAATTTTTTCAGAACAAAAATTCAGAAAATAATTTCCGAGCCCCCTTTAAAAAACCGAAATCCCTAGTATATGCAGAGGCTTCAGAAACTGGAAAAACCTGTTCTAAAAACCGGTTTTTTAAGCAATCTCCGCAATGTATGAACCGATCTTGCTGAATTTCAATAGCAAAATTCTCGAAAGTATTTCCGATCGTTTGAGATATATATATATCATATATGTCAGTTATCGGTGGGCTTCATAAACGCCATTTCAACCGACACACGGACGGACGGACATGGTCCTATCGTCATCGCTTCTTACAAGGGCCCCGAAAATATAAACTTTTTTGCTCTCCGACGAAAATTGTGGAAATTACAAACGGAATGACAAACTTATATATACCCTTTACACCTGTGGTGAAGGGTATAAAAATATTAAATAATGAAGTTAAAAGTTATTGGAGGGATAGACTGCACAATGGCCAAATTTACAACTAATCTTTGTTTTACATATAATCAGTTATATTTGTTTGTATTTTTGGTTTCATCGAATTCGAAATATCAACACGGAGAGCCAAAAGATTGCTTATGTGCTTAGTGGAAAACAATTCACTGTTATTGCACCATTTTATTAAATTATTTACGCTTTCAATGGTTGTAGTATTGAAGTCTCACAACTGGTGAGACAACAACATCGTCTTCGCTGCTATCTGAAGACTCACCATCACTACTGAGAACATATACAGATCCGTCATCAAACACATCTTCATTCTATCTGTCGATGTCTTCTATACCAATGCAATCGTTTGGAGCTATTTCTTCTAAAAGAGCTTGAGTTCTCTGAATAACTTCGTGCAGTCCTGATCTATTTGCAATAATTGCGCTATTGTCACGTCATCGTCGTTGTCGTATTGGTTAGAGTCCCAATTGGAAAACTTTGACCAAGATTTCTTCATAACACTTTGTGGTACCTCATCCCAAGCTTGCTTCAGTAATAATATTGCATTGCGGATTGAATGGGATTTCAAATGATTCTTCAGATCACCACCTTCAGCAATTAATTGAGAAAGAAACATACTTCTGTAATTGAGCTTTGTTAACTTAATAGAGTTTTGATCCATTGGTTGTAAAGCTGCTGCTACATTTGGTGAAAAGAATAATGCAATTATGTTTCCATCGTCACTTTTAAGTTTCTCAATGGGTGCATGAGCGGAGCAATTATCTATAAGCAAAATGGCTTTTGGTGGCAAATTATTTTCCTGAGAAAAGCGGATCACCTGTAAATTTTAAATGTTTTAAAATTACTGAACCTGAAATCAATATTTGTTCTTACCACTTTAATAAATATTCGGTGAAACCATTCGTGAAAAATTCGAGAAGTCATCCAAGCATATTTTGAAAAGTTGTAATGCAGAGGATTATGGGGTTTTTTGGTTTTCCAATTACCAATGGAACTAATTTATGTGATCCATCAGAGTTTTCACCAAGTAGGACTGAAATTCTTTCTTTTTGAATTTTATGCATTTTCATCTTTATCGGGATATTCCTCTTTAAATATTTGTTTAGCTTTCTGTTTAAGTATGTGCCCAGTCAGTGTACACTTTTTTTTCGTTGATTTAAAAACCACTCATACAGACAACATTCTATTTTAGGATATTCAGCGCTGTGCAAAGATTTATTTAATATTGCTGTTCTATGTGATTTGATGTAGCTGATTGAAGATGTTGTCACATTTAAATCTAGGGCTAATCGCTTCCATTGAACTCCTTTGTCAAGCTTTTCTAATATTTTGACTTTAGTTTCCAATGATAAAGTGTTTTTTACGTTTATTTGACATTTCTAATGCTACACTTTCACTTTTCAATAGAAACTGCCAACTTATGTACACGCCTATCAAATTTCGCAAATAAACTAGCCACAAATATACATAAATGCGACAAAAAAACAACAAATAGGGAGTAAACATATATTATTTGGTGATTCCTCTTTTTATGTTATGTTCAAACAGAATAAAAATAAATTGGAGATTTCTTGTGTTCAAATAACAAAAAAAAAAAGCGCTCGGAAATTAGAATTTTAAAGGCGGCAGTCACAACACCTGGCAGCAGGTATAAAATGTTGTTTTAAAAAAAATGTCCGAGATGTCTGAGAAGGAAGCATGCCCCGCGTACCCGGTAAGGTGCTTCATAATCTCCGGGGACCCTACTCCCACGGCGGCGGTAACAGGCTGTGGTGAGTCGAATGCGACTGTAACCCAAACTAGTCAGGTGATAACATCGGGCTCGGCTAGTTTGCAAGCTACTGATGTTGCAGTATGTAGGCCTGGTAAACCCAAGCTTGCAGACTGTAAAACTAAAGCAACCCGACCAGAAGGCGGTTGTGCTACGAAAAGCAGTGAGGTGCCTCTGAACTTCGCACCAAGTACCTCCAAAGCTGCAAAGGTCCAAATCGACAATACGTCGGTTAAAACCCTTGATTCGGGTGCTGCCAAGGAGGGAACGACTAAGTCGTCCCACAAGGCAGCTTCCCATGTGCCAGTTGTGCAGAACGGAATCCTCCTGTCCCTTGCTCGCACCTCCCCCAGCCAGAACAGGCGAAAATGTGAACCCCAGGCACAAAACACCTGCTCGACGGGCCTCAACCACAAGGCGCTCCGCCTTACGCTTTATTGAGCAATTAGGCTCTAAAAGGGTAGAAGACCTCACCAAGGAGCAAAAAGCTTCCTTGGAAGCTTTTCTGCTGCCCCAGTCGAGACAGAAGGAGGGGCCTCATTGAGGCTAAAGGGCAAAGTTCAGAGGAGGAGGCCAATGGTCAATGGAGGCCAATCTACTAAAACTCGCTGTTAACGAAATAGGAGAGGTATGGGAAGGCGCCATTCTGGATGTAGTTTCTGTGAGCCTGCAGGGTAGGCCTAGATCCATTGCCGTCATTCCTGCCGAACCATCGGATCCCGAGGAAATCCTTAGGATCCTCACCTTCCGACACATGATTGGAAAGTTGTGAAGGTTAAAGCACCTGAAGGGTCATCGAGGAAGGTGATTGTTGTCCTAAACCAGGCCTCTTTGGAGCCACTGAGGGAGAAACAGGGAAAGGTGTACTATGGCTTTAGTTCTATCTTCCTCTGGGTCTACCGCAGTGACAACAAAGGCAATCCCGCTCCAACGGTAGCTGCTGCCGTACAGTCCACAGATTGTACTGTAGTTGTTGATAAGGCTAGTTCGTGCGACAAAGAGGACACAAACTCTCTCACAGAGATGGTAGGTGGACTCTCTGTTTACACGGACGAAGCTAGTGACGAGGACGTGCTTCTGGAATCTGACCAGGAGGACGCAGATCAACCTCCACCACTCTAAAGCAGCGTCCGCTGCACTGCTCCTCCGGGTTACCAACAATAAGGAGGTGCTCATAATGGTCCAGGAACCATGGATCCACCAGGACCGGGTTTGTGTACTAAAAATTAAAGGCTATAAGCTACTGTTTGCCAAAGGAACAGTTAACAATAGAATTAGATCTTGTATCCTGGCTAAAACCTCTCTGAATATCTTCATCTTGTCTGATTTTAGCGATGAAGATACAGTTACCGCGGCTTGGGAAACACCAGTAGGTACTATATGGGTGATCTCAAGCTACATGGCTCACGACCACGGTGATTCTCCGCCTAACGAGTTAATCAAGAGAGCGGTCAATATGGCGAACAGCACCAACACACCAATCATCATTTGTGCTGACGCTAATGCACACCACATTATTTGGGGTAGTACTAATACCAACCCAAGAGGTGAGTGTCCACTTGATTACATTCTGAGTAGTAATTTAGAAGTAGTTAATAGTGGCTCTGAGCCTACCTTTATTGTTGCAAATAGAATGGAAGTTCTTGACTTAACGTTGATTAGTTCTAAACATTGCAGTCTAATTAGAGACTGGAAAGTCTCTAATGAGGGGAAAGGAAAAACCACCATGGTGGAATCCAGAAATTGCACGCACTAGAAGTGCATGTCGTAAATTGTTCAACATGGGCAAAAGATCAGGAGACTGGTCGGCCTATAAAACTTCAATTAACAGATTCAAAAATTTGATAAGGAATGCGAAAAGGAAGGCGTGGAGAACTTTCTGCAATAGTGTTGAAACTTCCTCTGAAACCAACCGATTACGTAAGATTCTATCAGCCACCACGGCTGTACCCAGCTACATACAGAAACTTTGTGGTAAGTGGACGGTGGATAGTCGTGAAACCCTTAATGTTTTATTCGACGCTCACTTCCCGGATAGCCTCCCTGTTTCTCATACTGATCAGGAGGTAACACATATTCAATCGGAAAGCAACGTAGCGATCGACATTGATGATCACAAACTGCGCTGGGCGATTGACAGTTTCGATCCGTTCAAATCACCGGGTCTGGATGGTATTATACCCTCAGACTTACAGAGGAACATTGATCTGATAATACCTTGGCTCTATGCTATTTATAGGGCATGCTTGAAATGGTCATACATTCCGGTTTGCTGGACTTTGTGCAAGGTAGTCTTCATACCCAAGGGTGGCAAACCCTCTCACACTAATCCGAAGGATTTCAGGCCGATTAGTCTGGTTTCCTTTCTACTCAAGACTCTGGAAAGGGTCATTGATATACACCTGAGAATGGCTATACCAGCTGAGCTTCTCTCTAATTCGCAACACGCCTATACGAAAGGTAAATCTGTGGAAACTGCTCTGCATTCATTGGTCGATAATATAGAAAGGTCATTAATGTTTGGAGAGCACTCAATGGTCGCCTTCTTAGATATAGAAGGTGCTTTTAATAACGTTGAACCCGAATCAATAGTTCAGGCTATGCTGGGTTTGGGTATCGACCGTAACTTATGCAGCTTTATCGATAAACTGCTCAGGAACAGGATAATTTGTTCTACCATGGGTGCCACCAGTGTTAGCAGATTGGCTAACAGAGGCACACCTCAGGGAGGGGTTCTCCCTCCTCTTTTATGGAACCTAACCATTAATACTCTATTGCGGAAATTCGACAATATGATGATAATATGCGTCGCATATACTGATGACGTTGCGGTTGCTGTATCTGGCAAACATGTGGTAACACTATCTCAACGCATGGAGGCTGCTCTGAGGACCTTGAGTGAATGGACTGCCGAATGAATGCAGTATTATTCAGGCGGAGATTTCCGCTATTAAACGGGCCGCTAACTGGTTGAGGTATTACAAAATATCGGGAGATATTTGTATTTTTACTGACAGCAAGGCAGCCATAAGATCTTTAGCAGGTGTCTATACGACATCAAGGTTAACTACGGAATGCCGGGTGTCTCTTAATGAGATAGCGATACATTCGAATGTTAGGCTAGTTTGGATCCGGGGTCACAGTAACTGTCCCGGTAATCATATTGCGGATGAGACTGCCAAGAGGGGTGCTAGTCTCGGCGATGAGATGATTGACTATCTTGTTGGCATTCCTTTGACGCAGTGTAAGCTGCTAATACGGCAGGAGATTTTCAATATTGCACAGCACATGTGGGAACGTGAATCCACATGTCGTGTAGCTAGAATTATTTGGCCCAGGTATGATGAGTCTAGGACGAATTCTATATTTGCGCTATCTCGGTCTCAGTTGAGATTAGTTACTTCTATTGTTACGGGACACTGTATCTTGGGCACCCATGCCAGGATACTGGGTCTTCCATTTAACGATTATTGCAGGTGTTGCAATGATGAGACGGAAGAGGAAACAGTTTTTCACCTTCTCTGTGACTGTCCAGCTTTATCGGAGCTTAGATCGAACCTGTTAGGATCTAGCGTCCTTAATTTGGGTGACTTATCGAATATTAATCCTAGGTCACTGTACTCCTTCCTTTCAGGAACGGGATGGTTTGGCGCGACAACAACACTGCAGGATTAACATTGTTTTCCTGTCATAGGGTAACACAACGGGACCAGACCCACGTGAGATGACTCGGAGAGACACTGCCCAAGGAACCTAACCTAACCTATGGCTAAACTTGATATGGCAGATACAAATCTACTACTAGGCATGAAAGGGGGAAACCTGAAAACTATGATAGGTATTCTGACGTGACGTGATGGTAGGGAAAATGACAGGAAATTGGGAGATAGGTTCCTCCGGTCTTTGCAGAATGTGCGAAGATAATGAGGAAATAGAGACGGTGGAGCATATTATATGTCACTGTCCATGTCTACAACTAAGTAGGCAGAAATGGCTAGGCAGTCGATTCGTCGACGAATTAGGATCGATCTGGGTAACTTGATAGCATTCGTCATGGGAATAGGCTGGCTAATAGAATGTCGTTGGCTTAGGGCGAACGAAATAGGGCGGTAGTATTTTTTCCTTCTATCCTAAGTTTTTCAATTCTTCTCTTGTTCTCTTCTTGGTCTCAGCTTTCTGATCTTACCCTTCCTTCCATCACTTTTCTATCATCTCAACGAAGGGACCCTTTTTTCCATGGTTTGATGAGGTTTAATTGAGAAATTCTAGGTTTTTACAACTTTAACGACATCTAGGGTCTATGTATGATAAGTAAGAGACTTAACTAGTACTAGTACACATTTTTATAGCCCCATGTCTTGGCTATACAACATGACTAACTTATTTGCTCTACCTATTACTGGGAATTATTTATAACCTAAAAACTCATCATGAAACCATATTTTCATTGGTCCTCAATGGGTTAAAAATGTGACGTGATGGAAAAAATCCGAAATGTTCCTGGTGATTGGGATGACTATACCTACAATATCTGCAACATGATTTCCCAGATACTTTTTTAGTGTTTACCTGTGTAATTAGTTTTTACACTTTATGGATAAATAAAGCATAAAATTGCTATAAATCATTTGTATGGCTTATCTTGTTAAATACCTATTATATATGTATGAAAAAAAAAAAAAAAACTTGCACATTTTAAGGCTTATAACTTTATACGTAAAAAAAATTAATACTGTTAACTTGTTTATCTTTCTTAATATTGTAAGTATCAACTAAACATCTGCATCAATTCATTGTAACTCATTTTTAATGATTCCCTTTCTTATCAATTGTTGACTGTTATTGTTTTTTAAACTTACCCCCTGTTTTTATAAAACGAACGAAAAATTCATTTCGACTATTTATATTGAAAACAATAAATAAATTTGAAATTTATTTGTTGTTTTCCATACATTTTGTCGAAACGAATTTTTCGTTCGTTTTTTAAAAACATGGGGTTAAACTCAATTCTCTGTGTGTGCGTATGTATGAAAAAGACAAAGAAACCAAAACAAAAATAAACAAAATCAATTGTGCAGAGAGTCATAAAAATACTTTAGCAACAAATCATATCGAACTGAATTGAATTGAATTAAATTCACAAAATTTGAAGTGAAGGAAATATTAAAGGAAAAAATGTAAATAATATATGTTTATAATTAAAAGTAAATAAAAATATCAAAAATAAAATAAATTTTATTTCATTTTAGATATAATAAAATATAATAAAAATAAAAAATAATCAAATTTTCTAAGCGAAAAAATTTAAAGCAAACGTAATTATAATCTGTTTTTTATTTAAAAATAGATAATTGTTACTTTCCATGCATTTTTCATATTAGAAGTAAGGGAATGACAGTAATTCACAGTTCTGATTTTATGTTTTTTATTTAACATTACTGTTTTTGCAAAAAATCTCTTATGACAAATAATTTCTCAAAGAGAACATATCATGATTTGTTTTTGTTTCATCATTTCAATTCAACTCAATTCAAATAATATTTTTTTGCGTGGTTTGTTTTGTATTGTTTTGTTTTTTTTTTATTTTAGCAGTAATGTAAGAACATGTATTAAAAAACATTACTGTGAATTGAAAAGCAAATGATTTGATGCAGATGTTTAGTATCAACGCACTAAATTTTGTTGTAATAGTGTAACTAGTTTTTTTAAGTGGAAACGAAAAACATGTTGCACATACATACTTTTGGAAATCCTTTTTGAATATAATCCATCGATATAAAACAAATGCTAGGAAAGCAGTTGAATCGGGAAAAACAGGTTTATGAGTTATAAAAGCATAGCAAGCTTACTATCACCAAAAATATCCTGATAGGCGAAGAAAAAGTTAATTAGCAGACTGAAGGATCCGAGACAACATAATGAGAATTTTAAGACAAAATCTCTACATCTCTGAATGGAATGTCATACATTATTTGAGTTTCCTGATAAGAACGCTAGAAAAGATGTGTGGATTTTGGTCTAGCAAGATATTTGCACAAAAAAGTAGACCCATTCTCAGAAAGTAGCCGAAACGCAATAAAAGCTCTTATATAGGGTATAAAATATAAAATATTTTATCAAATGCACGAATTATAAAAATAAATTTTTCTTTAAATTCCAAAGTAGTCAAGCCAGCCTTTAAACCTAAAAACTCTATATTCGAGGCCTTTCCCGGTCTGTATTATAAGAATAGGGCTTTCCAGAATAGTTTTTGAAATAAATTATGTTTTCACCAATTGTCTTTTTATATTCTCAGAAGAAATTTATATTCCTAGCGAATTTTGCATAGACTTATTATCATTAAAGGACCACGACTTTAACAAATTTTTTGGTGATTTTCTGTTCCCAAAGTTGGAACCTTCGATTTTGACACGAATAGTTCTCGGAATTGAAGGTCATCGATGATTCTTATCTTTTTTCAGTTTTTTTATTTTTTATGACGTTATCGCAATTTAAAAAGATGTTTCAAAAAAAGTTTACAATAGATTTTATTTGTCTGCACTGAAAAAGAACTATTTGCACTTAAGAAGATGTACCGTTTTTTGGATAATGTTAAAGGACATTTTTTTTTTGTATAGGTTTATAATTTAATATATTCGCAATGATTTTGCACTAAAAATTTTATTGTTTTGGATAAAATTTTGTCGAAAACTCAAAAAATTTCAAATAAATTTACTTTTTTTTTTTGTTGGCATAAATCAAGATCACCGGAACTATTAATTTTAAAATAATTTTGATACTGATTCAAGAGTACTTTTACTTGTGCTTACAGTGATATAAAAAAAATAGGGTCAAGTATATTTGTTTGAAATTTTTTGAATTTTCGACGAAATTTTATGCAAAACAATAAAACTTGTAATGCCAAATCATTGCATACATTGAGTTATAAACCTATACAAAATAATGTCCTTTTACATTGTCCCGAAAACGAAATTTTTGTAAAATTTTTATGAAACTTTACTTTTTTTAAAATCTTGATAACGATATTAATAATAAAAAACTGAATATTGATAACGATATTAATAATAAAAAACTGAAAAAAGATGAGAATAATCGATGATCTCTAATTCCAAGAACTATTCGTATCAGAAAGGATCTATATAAATGGAACTTTAAAAATATAATTAAAACCGAAGGTTCCAATAAAATCGATATTATACTTAAATAATATTATTTTCAAATAAAAGGGAGCAGTTATAGTCTATAACTGCTATATAACTTATAGACAATTTAAAAAGATTTAATGTAAAAAAGGTTTTTTGGGAACAGAAAATCACCAAAATTGTATATCAAGTCGTAGACTTTTAATGCCAATAAGTCGATTCAAAATTTGGTAGGAATTTAAATTTCTTCTGAAAAGACAATTGGAATTGAAAACAAAAAATGCCCAGTCTTATAATACAGACCCGGAAAGGCCTCAATAGAATACTCATTTTCCAAAAAGAATGAAAATTTCGTATTATCTTCTAAAAAATGAGTATTTTATAGAAGAATATAAATGTTAAATTTGGTAGCAGAACTTTCGTATGGGTTCAAAAAATACAGATTTGGAAACATTTAATACCCCCTGTACAATTAAGCATGCTAATATGTGGTGCTAATATATCGGAGAAGGTTACTACCATTTCAAATTGTCAAGTCGATATCTCTGCATCAGGGAACTCTAGAATAGTCGGAACAAATCAAGATTACCAGCACACTTAAAATTTTTTTCGCTTTAATAAAGGTTTTTCTGTGTAGCCACCCTGCGGCCGAGTTTAAGGACTTTCGCCTCTGGGTATTTCGAACACCGGCTGCGCAGAATAAACTTTTTTGGAATATCAAATATTTTTAATCGACATAGCGGATTAAAAAATTAGTTTTTTTCTTCTCAAGGAGTTAATCAATATAGTCATGTTACATACCTAGGGTTTGGGGTTTCCCGTGATATTTTGTTTCCCGGGAAACGAGAAGGAAAAATTCGATTTCCCGGGAATTCCAGGGAAACTTAAAATATAAGAAAAAGCAATTATTTTTTTATAAAGAATGTTATTTTTTCTACTCAATACTATAATACAACATTATAAATCACATTTATGATTAATTAACAGAAAATAAAACAATATTGAAGTATGACTTCCAATTTAAAATTTAACAAATTTTAAATATTTCAAGCAAATAAAATAAGTGCCTATTGTAAGCAAAGGTTCCAAAGATTTAATTCTTTAATTCGCTTTTCAGAATCGAATTAAATTTATTATCTCAGGCATTTCTTTGAAGCATTCATAACAATTCACTTCATATACTTAAATTCTTTGACTTCGCAATAATTAATTGTTTAAAAAATGCTCTACCAATTATACAATTCAAGCTTAAACAATATTTTGAATCATTAAAATGTTCTTCTATTTAAATCTTTTACGAATTAAAGAAAAAATATTTAAAAAATATAAATATTTCTATTAAATTTGCAGAAGATTAGATTTAACAAAAATTCAATGATTTATATAAAATGATTTAGTAGAACTATGATTTTTAGAATAGCGTTATGGAATAACAAACTAGTATTTCTAATATTTAATTAAAAACTGTATACTTCAGATTTTTAGCTTAAATAGATTTTCATGCTAAAAATTTAAAAAAAGAAAAATCCTCATCTGTGACATTAATTTCAGTATAAATAATTTTCCTTATCGTTTTAATTCGTTCTAAAACATGAATCTAAAAACTTTTAAAGTTAGTTCTCAACAATATTTTGTGGTCAATTGATATAGTTTTCGGAAATCTGATAAAAATTAGTTTTCATTTAACATTTGAAAGATATTGTTAATCATTTTAAGACGAATATTTTATAAAATACATTCGTAGTTTAATAAAAGTAGTTACAATTCTACTTTTCAAAAATTTTAAAACGTGTAAAATTTAAATTAAAAATTTTGAAAAAGTAGCGGTATGTATTCCCGATGTTAAAAGCTGTTGTCGATTTTTCATTTGAAAATTTTTAAATAATTCAAAATTAATAACTTATGTTTATTATTGCTAAATATATTCTAAAATCGTGCCTTTAAGATAGTATAAAATCATGTGATACAAACTGGACTTTAATATGTCGAAAAAATCTAAAGATATTGGCAAAAAAAAATATGAAAAAACCTTTCAGAGCCAAGAGATTTAAATGAAGTTTGAAATTGGTACATCACAATTAAAATGTTTAAAAGATTATAGCAATATGTAGTTAAAAACTCGTGTACTTGAAATGTGAATTGACAAAATAAATCGTTTTTTTTTTTTTTTTCCTAATGAAAAGTCGTCAAATATTAATTTTCATCAGCGCACCGATGAAATGTTTTTGAATAATATAAAATATCACTTGCATCGAATTTCATGTATGTATATTTTGTATTAATATCAAAAATTGCTTTTGTAAGTAATGTGTTTATAATATAAACAGTAACACTTTTTGCTATAGGATTATAAAACTACGTGAATATTAAATTTCCCGTTTTCCCGGAAAAATTGAAAAAAATTCCCGGGAATTCCCGACGAAAAATTTACGGGAATTACCGGACCCCAAACCCTATACATACCATTAAAATGGCATTTAAAAGTACTTTTAAAGGGTATAGATATTCACACAAATCTAACGACACTTTAAGGCTCAACTACATACACTCAAACCTCGTTTTATGCGATTAATTCGTTTCGCAAAAAATCGCATAATTCAAATTCGCATAAAACGATACACTATCTCCATACAAAAAGCACTAATTGGTATCTCATTAAAAAAAAAAAACGCATAAATTCAAATTGAAGAAATAAAACTCATACAAAATCGCATAAAAAAAATCAACAAAAATTTTATTTATTCACTAAAGCAATAAAAAATAAAGAAAAAAGGAAAAAAACAATGAATGAAATAATAGGAATTTAAAATAATGAATAAAATATACATATTAATTTTTAAAAAATAAAAATTATATTAATTTCTAATAAAAAAAATTATATTACATTAGGTACAAATCATTTGAACTGGACTTTATAAATCAGAATCAGAATTGCTAAAAAATTCCAAAACGCTTGCATCACTAGATGTAAAAGACATGTTATCATCTGGAATATCATCATCTCCATCACTAGAAATATTTTCAATAGGATCAACAGACGAAGAATTTTCAGGAGCGGTATTTTTTTCTTTCCTTTAGAAATATTTTGTCACTAGTGTTTGTGATTTCTTTTGTATTAGTTGTTTATACAACTCCTTTTTGAGGATAACTTTGTTCCACAAATGACCGACTTCCTTATGCTCTCTTCATTTTTTTAATAGATCTTATAGTTGACTCCCCTAATTTGTACTCCTTCCCCAGCGCAGTGCAGTTCGCTCCGTTTGATAAACGATCTAAAATTTCGATTTTTTTCTCTAATGAGATCCTTTGCCTCTTTTTCTTATTTTTATCCATAGCTAATAAATATCTAAAAATGTTGAAATTTTTACCATAAAAGCGTACTTTTTTTTATAAACTTACCTTCCTCAAACTTAAATAATAAATAAAAGCCAATTTGTTTTATTAATTTCTACTGTTATATAAAAACATTCACTTTTTTTCCTATTAAAAACGGGTTTTCCCCACAAATATGTAAGTATATAAAAAACATAGAGTTCTAAGCTCAAAATTGTTTTTCTAGCGCCGTCGCGTAAGATTTTCAGTGTTACAATTTTACATAGAAATTTTACTGATTAAAATAAAGAGTTTAAAAACCGCATTAATTCAAATTCGCATAAAAAAAATCGCATAAAACGAGGTTTGAGTGTAGAATACTTTCGCTTCAACTGCGACTGACAGCTACGCAACACATAAATGATATTAAACCAGTCGTTGCATTATTTTGTTATTAAAATTTTATATAATAAAATATAAAGATGTAAAAATTCTATTATGTTCTCAGTTGAAATAAAACAACCGACAAAATAAATTTACGTACTTCGGCACTTCAATGTTGAACATTTTTCATCTTTGAAGTACTTCACGCAGAAGTTTGGCGTACTGATTTGGTTCCGCTCAATATAAATGCATGTATTTAACTTATCTGTCAGTCGCAGTTGAAGCGAAAGTATTCTATGTAGTTGAGCCTTTAGAAGCCTATAACTCGTAAACTAAGAGTTAGCGGGCAAAAAATTTTACATCACTTTAATTGCAAGTAAAAGTTCTATAGAATCGTAATCAAAATTGTTTAAAAATCAACTGTACTGATAATCTTGATTTACGCCGAATAGTCTTCCAAAGATTATTTATAAATTTTTATTTTTTCAAAAATCAAACAAAAACTTGTATATAGCCTGTTTTGCCTTAAAAAAATATACTGTTTCTAGATAGCGCAAAAACAAAAAGTGTAAAACATAGTGTTAGAAATAACTTTTGACTCCAAAATTAACACCATATATAAAAAATAGAAAACTGAAACTGAGTCTGACGCGAAAAAAAATTTTTGTAAATCTGCATGAGGCCCGATTTGAATATAGGCCCTCGATATGTATTTACAATTGATGTTCAGAAGTAATCATGAAAATGTAATGAACAATATATTTGACTAAATGCTGGGGCTTCGAGTTTCCAAAAAATTAGACACGTAATTATCATAACGAGAGTATTGAAATAAAAAAGTTTAATGTGAATAAAATGAATTATTGTATTTAAATGTTTTACAAAAATACAACATGCTTATTAATAAAAATGTCGGGAGACAAATTTAACGATTGCAACTAATTAAATAGTAAATAAATACTTTTCAAATATTTTTTATACCCACCATCAAATTTTGTCATTCCGTGTGTAACATGTCGAAAGAATCATCTAAGACCCCTGGTTAGATTCTGAGTCGATTTAGCTATGTCCGTCCGTCCGTCGGTCTGTCTGTTGAAAGCAGGATAGGGCTCGAACGGGACAACGTAGGGGGATGAAATTTGGCACAAGTATTTGTGTTATATAAGGTTTGTTTGGTATTGAAAATGGGTCAATAAACAAAAAAGTTATGGGCTAAAAACTAGAAACACAGGGTGTCCGTTTCGTACTTTTCTGCTGATATTTCTTCAATAAAAGCATGTACGATGTGGTCCGCCCACCTCCCATATATGGTGAAATTGTGTTCAAATAGTTCAAGGACCAATGTAAACTCGGAAACAAAAAATGGGCGTGGTCCGCCCACTTTACCGGCCCCTCCCATATGGTTGATTGTGGGTATATAGATTCGGCCGGGCCGAATAAAACATTCGCGCTTGTTAACCTATTTTAAAATATTGTAATAAATTGTCTAAAAAAACAGCGAAAATTGGTAAAATAAAATAACCAATTTAAAAATCATGGTTAAATACGTCTACAAACTCCTGAAACTATTTAAAGAAGAGACGTCGATTATAACTCCATTTTTGGATTTTTTCATACTGATAATTCTTTCTAATTTGACAATTTTTTTCCATTCTATATTTTTAATCGATTTGTAGTTTTTTAAAAATAAGAAATTGCAAGTAAAATAATTAATTTTACATAAAAATATGTTTTTCACAATACAAAAAAATATAAACAAAGCAATTCTATTTTGTTTTAATAACGCAAGTGAGTCTTTCCATTTAAAACCAACCAGCTGATTTTCTCACCTCTTCCGAATTTGATAATATTTGGTACAATTATTATTATTGTCAAAACTGAGACTAGTTCAAAATTTCGGATAATTTGAAAGTGCAAAATAGCTCAAAACATGTACAAAGTTACATACACAAAATTACAAATATCTTTCGAAGTTTTTTGTATATAAGATTTATTGAGATGTCATATTAAAGGTATCAAAATTACCTTTAATATTACGTATAACATGACTTTTTTCTGAACATCAAAATGGTCCATATCTCGCGATTTTGTTAATGGTGAAAATGTTTTCTATAACCGTGGAAAGTGGCATTCTGGGACTCGCAATATTTTAGAAATTATTACAACAAATGCAATAATAAATACGAAATATTTATTGCAAATTGTATTGTTTTGTTTGTAATAAAATAGAAAAATCGACAATTTCTTCCAAAAATCATCCGAACGTAATAAAATACGGCAAGAATATTAATATTGACGCTGGTAATACAAATGCCGAGTTTAAGTTTGATTACCGCGATAGTTCGCGATTTATAATATCTCAAAAATGAGGAAAATTGTCTTTTTAAAAATACAAATATCTTCCAAAGTATTTACGTTATAATGTTCATTAAGGAAAATATTTAAAGGTAATGAAATTACCTTTAAAATGATACCTGAAACATGTTTTTATGTTGAATTTTGTTGGTGGATAATTCACGAATTAAATTTCGCGGTCACGTATTTTCAAAAATGGTATTTTTAAATTCGTGAAAAATATATATGTAGAGGATGGATCCATTTTGAATGTTCTCTGTAAGTATCGATATGGGACTCTCAATGGCTTCTGAGTTATTAAAAAGAATATAACGCAGTGTAAAATAAACAAGCGCAAATATTCGGCCCGGCCGAATCTAAATACCCACCATCAACTTTTTCAAATTTTGCGTTATAATGAAGGGGGCGGTAAAGTGGGAAGTAAAGTGGGCGGACCACACCCATTTTTTGTTTCCGAGTTTACATTGGTCTTTGAACTATTTGAAAACAATTTTTTTGATTTTCACCTTATATGGGAGGTGGGCGGTAAAGTGGGCGGACCACGCCCATTTTTTATTTCCGAATTTATATCGATCCCCAAACTATACATACAAAATTTCTCTGTCGTACATGCTTTTGTTGCAGAAATATCGGCAGAAAAGTGTAAAATGGACACCCTGTGTTTCTAGTTTTAAGCCCATAACTTTTGTTTATTAACCGATTTTGCCCATTTTCAATCCCAAACAAACCTTATATAAGACAAACATTTGTGCTAAATTTTGTCCCCATACGTTGCTCCGTTCGAGCCCTATCCTGCTTTCAACAGACGGACAGACAGAAGGACGGACATAGCTAGATCGACTCAGAATCTAACCAGGACCCAGAATATATATACTTTGTGGGGTCTTAGATGATTCCTTCGACATGTTACACACGGAATGACAAAATCAATATACCCCCCATCTTTTTGATGGTGGGTATAAAAAATAATAAAATAATTTAAAAGAAATTTCAAGCATGAATTTGTTCACTTTATTCGATGTGATTTTTTTTTAATAACTCAGAAACTATTAAGAGTCCCATCACTATACTTACAGAGAACATTCAAAATGTAATATATAATATTTACATTTTTTTTAATTTAATATGTCCTTCACTTAAAATTTAAAAAAAAAAAAAAAAAAAAAAAACAAATGACAGTATTGCATTTTTTGCCTTTTTATATTTAATTCAATACAGTTCGAAATGATTTGTTGCTAAAATGTTTTTATGACTCTCTGCTAATTTTAAGTTTAAAAAACAATAACAGTCAACAATTGAAAAGAAAGAGAGTAATTAAAAATGAGTTACAAATGAATTGATGCAGATGTTTACTAAGGACTGATATTTTCCAGAATTCTTCCAATTAAAGGTTTTAATGTGTTTCGGTCACTTTTTTGCTCGAAAAAGTCCACTTATTTTTAAACTCCGTTTCATTTTATGTTGAGCTTTTAATGTCCTTTAAATTATTTTTTACTAGAGTCCAATATGTTTCAATTGCACGGAGTTTCGGACAATTTGATGGATTAGCCTCTATCGGTACAAACTCTTAAAATTGATTTGTCACAATTCCATTGCTTTGTTATTATAATGGGAAGAAACGGGAACAGGCCAGAAAACAGGGGATATACCGAATTTTATTAGGAAAGGGAGACATCTTTTCCAAAGGCACTCATTCACATATATTTCTGTGTTAATGCAACTATTTAATCCCTTTATCATCAGCGACATAAAATTCCTGACTAGGAAGTTGAAAAAAGTCACCCTGTACAATTGTTTCATTGTCTACTATACAGAAATAAAATTTCTGAAAAAATTCGTCTGAAGAACTTTCATGTTATTTTTTACCTTCAAATTCATGCTTGCGTTTCTATTAGGATTTTCTTACACTATAAGTCTTCAGGCTAGACTCCCTTTCAAACTTTCTGATAAAGATTCAAAGTAATTAACTTTTTGTGACACTTTTCTTCCAGAGATGAGGTGAATTTCTCTCAAAATCCATTCTAATTTCTTTGATTCCTACAGCCTGAAGATAATATTTGTCTTCCATTACCAGGTTACCATTCAGTGATCATGACTTCTTTGTTTAATATTATGACCTAATAAACTGTATTTTGTGGCGCAACATCCTTCCTTGCAATTATTTTATATGAATAATGCAAGATTTCATGAAAAATTTGAATTAAGTGTTTATGTGTTTTTTGATAAACTTCCATTTTAAGAAAAACCAGTTTTGCTATCACCATGAAACTTAGCACATGACAAGTGAGCATAATGGCAAATACAAAGCAGTTAACAGAATTATTAATATTTTCACCACATAAAAAGTTATAAGCCCAAGAGCATGCACGGTATATTTTTTTATTAAAATCGGTAAATTTTTTATTAAAATCGCTTGTTTAATGTGAACTATATATATATTAAAATAAGTTTATAGGCAATCAAACTACTATAGCTGTGTTTTGTTGCTAACGTTCATAGTCAATTTCATACAAAATTTAAATTTATATACGTTAGGAGTTAACGTGTAGAATTTTACATGTTAACTTTAACGTCGATAAAAGTGTTGCCAATTTATGAACAAAAATACAATTATGAATATTTGAATGTCAATAAATGGAAAAAATATAGAAATACAATAAAATATAACTAAAACAAATTTAAATTTTTAGTTTTTTGAAATAAAACATAAAGATTTATTTGTGCAATTTTCTTTTGAATATCAAGTTGCACCAAGTCGGGGGAGTATCGTTTTTTTTGCTAACTATCAAGGTTAACACTCAAAGGTAGCAACAAAACACAGCTTATAGAAACATTTGAGCTGTAGGTTTAATTTATAAAATTATAAAATCTTAAATATACAATCATTACTAAAAACTATAAGTTTTTATGCTCTGTAAATTAAATTGAAGTGAAAATTTTCGAAATTTTAAAGACATCAAGTAATGAATTATATTTCAACAAAACTAAAGCCGAAGTGCTTGATTTTAAGGAATAGATCTTGGACTTTGTTCTTCTTAAGTTTATTTTAATCACAGAGCCACATTTATTAAGATCTTCATATTTTACTGAAATATTTAATCTGAATAAAACAATATTTAAAAAACCTTATTGATTCCTCCGTTTTAAATATACAAATTATATTCTTTGAGGGTTGCACTAAATAAAAAAGTTAATAATTATCAACAAATTTAATTTTATTACTCTGAGGGTGAAAAATGTCCGAAAAATATTTTCATTTGCCATCCCTGAACCCAATATATTTGCAATGATTTGGCATTAAAAGTTTTATTGCTTTGCGTAAAATTTTGTCGAAAACTCAAAAAATGTCAAACAAATATACTTGACCCTATTTTTTTTCATTTTTGTCCGTAACTGTATAGGATTTTAGTAAAAACGAATAAAAAATTAATTTTTTAAATTTAAATCTTGAATATAACAGACTTTAACATAACAAAATTTCAAAAAGATCAACATAGTTTAATTTTTATAAGCTGTATTATATACGCTTATTTCTTATTATATCGAAACTTTAGAAGCCTATAACTACCAAATAGCGAGCGGAAAAAATTGTTACATCACTTGAATCGCAAATCATCATTATCAAAATTTCAAAATCAATTGTGCTTAATTTACGCCACAACAACTACGCCAGTGATTTTGATTAAATCCGTTCCATGCATTCGAATATGCTGCACGAAGTAAATATGAGAACTAATAAGACTTAAAATATCTACTTACCCACGATCAATGAGAGCAACATTTCCGCGAATTGCACGATGATTTTCAAATTTTATACAACCATGGGATGGTATAGTAGGTACCAATGCTACCCCCTCCAACAGTTTTGAAAACGATGTTCCAAAATTCTTTGCTGGCCGTAGCCTATAAGTGTATTCTAATGAATACGGGTCTGTAATCTCAAAGAATATATCTCCAGCAATTATATCTTGAGTTGTTACGATGTTATTTAATGGTGGATGGTGTCCTTCCCCTGCAAAAATTATATATTTTAGTCTTCAAAAGCTCTAGCTAATGCAATTTATTTAAAATTTTCTTATTAC
The DNA here is from genome assembly GCA_951394005.1 of Protophormia terraenovae. NCBI lineage: Eukaryota > Metazoa > Arthropoda > Insecta > Diptera > Calliphoridae > Protophormia > Protophormia terraenovae. The sequence goes on along the minus strand of OX596077.1, from coordinate 82,359,189 downwards.
CCAAAAATCCATATACAACTTGGCTCAACGTTATTGTCAATATTATTAGCCAACTTATATCCTGAAGATGTGTTTTTCCCATTGTTTTGTCAACAATACGAAATAATTAAATATTAAACATTATCACAGATTATTCACATTAAAAGCAAATTATACAGTATTTATATCCCAGCTGTTTTGAGTAATCACGGTATTTTGATAACGTTATTCATTTTGGCGTAGATAACATGCATACCAAGGCGCATTAAACAAGGTAGTGGCAGTTCGGATATGACTTCTTGTTCAAATTTTTATATATGGAGTTTGACGTTGCAAGCAACTGATAAGAGAGGGAGATTAATTTTTTAACATAGAGTTTGACAGTATTAACCAGAAAAAAACAAGCAGCTCTTTATTTAACACTACCTTATACATAATTACGCCATAACGTACCGTCCAAGGTAGATTAAGAAGGTAACGACAACTCTACAACAACTACAACACCAAAAAAAACCTCATGTATTTTGTTTTTGCATTAGCATTTCTTATGTCAACTTTAATTTTGTCATTTCACATGACAATTCATGTAGTAAAAAGAGAGGAGAAAGACGCAATAAGACAAAAGTAAGCAAAAAAAATGTAAACATAAACAAAAATTTGACACCTCAAATTACAAAACACAGGCAGCCATATTGATTTCAAAAAGAAAAAAATTCTCAGCTATTTTAATGTCGTTACCTTCTTAATCTACCTTGGTACCGTCCATAGTATAATAATAAAGTACTCGCACATCTACAAAAAACCCAATTGCTTGTATTTCGTTAGTGTAAAACTACTGCCCACAAAGTCAAAATGCTTTATACGGAAAAATTGCAAAACAGCTGTTCTTACGAGTATATTTTATAATTATAAAATAGGTACCGTCTATACTAGCCTTTTTCCTGTTCGCACAAGAACAAAACGTCCTTTGTTTTCAGTGGGCAGAACATTTGTCGAACAAATCATAATTCTTTGTTTGCGTCAGTGTCGCTTCGATACTTTTATATGCAGCGCCTCTTCTTCCGCATACAAAATGACGTTTGATGGCAGACATGGTTGCTCGAACAATTGTGCGAACAACGGTGTGCGAACAAGAACAAAACATGAACAACTTGGGTCCACACTATCCAAATGCATGTGCGCACAACATTTTGTTCAATGTGCGAGCATGAAAAAGGCTCGTGTGGACGAAACATGGACGGCAAATAATGGACACTAGAGTTGTGCAGCTTTGAACTTAGTGGATTAGTGAAAGAATTTGTAGCACATGTTTCAACAATTACAAAAACAACAGGCACTTTGTTTAGCTTTTTGTTTAACACTGATAAGTTATTGCGCAGGGTTTGATTTTATTAGTATATTTATCACATTTTGCAATAAATATCTGCTTGCAAAAAAAAAAAAAAATACTATATTGCTACTAAAACTATTTTTCTACTTTGCAGTATTGTCAAAAAAAATTGTACAGTTTATTTACAATTTCTTGTAGCATAAACAAAAAATATTCAACTCGTACATAAATTAACGTAGAAAAATAATACTTCGTGTTTTACCTGTGGTCCTCACCTAACATAAAATATTTAACATTAACACTAACATCATATTAATGGTAAATATAGACCGTTCAACTTGATGTTAACGTACCGTCTATACTTTTCTTATTCGTACAAGAACAAAACGTCGGCAGAGCAACACAATTTTTTTTCCTTTTGTTTTCAGTGGGCAGAACTTTTGTCGAACAAATCATAATTTTTTGTTTGCCGTCAGTATCGCTTCGATACTTTTACATGCAGCGCCTCTTCTCCCGCATACAAAATGACGTTCGATGGCGGATATGGTTGCTCGAACAATTGTGCGAACAAGAACAAAACATGAACAACTTGAGTCCACACTATTCAAATGCATGTGCATATTTAACATTAACACTAACATCATGTTAATGATAAATTTATATCGTTCAATTTGATGTTAATATTAATTTTTTCGAAGTTTAAACATAGTTCTTTCAACATTTTTTTTAACAACCGTGTTTAAACATCGAACAAATTAATTTTAATATCAAATTAAACGATCTACATTTATCAGTAACATAATGTTAGTGTTAATGTTAAATATTTTATGTTACGTGAAGACGACTAGTAAGAGTCAGGAATCAGCTGGTTTTAATAACAGGACAACCCGAAACATTTTTAAAAATTATGTCAAAATCGTAGCGGATAAGCCCAAATTACAATAGCGCGTAGTCAGCAACAGTATCAGCAAAAATTATCAGCTGATCACTGTCAGCACAACATGTTGCTGCCGTTAAAATTACAATTCAGCGTAGGCAGCCACAATTTACAACCACCATCTAGCTTTGTTCTACTTGTATATTTAAGCCTCTCATTTATTTGCTCACTCTCTTTGTCTCGCTCTCAATCTGAATGCAGCGCAGTGAATTTAGAAACAGGGCTTAATGAAACAGCACTGCAAACTGCTGCTGACTAAATGTAATCAACACCATAACAAACAGTGCATTCTAAATAATCAGCTGATTATGGCAGCACACACTGCTGCTGACTACGCGCTATTGTAATTTGGGCTATAGTCTCAACTAGAGATGAGATGATGTTTAAACATCATGTAAAAATTATCTGCTCAAATTTCAATGTTTTCAATATGGCGTACATGCATTCATGATAATTTGTTCTTGCATTCTACTCACATGCAATCATTTCTTTGTGTGTGTTAGTAAAAACATTGTGTGCCATAGTATAATAATAAAGTACTCACACATCTACAAAAACAACAATTGCTTGTATTTTGTTAGTGGAAAACTACTGCCCACAATTTCAAAATGCTTTGAACGGAAAAATGAGAGAATGAAGGAGAGCAAGATTAAAAAAAAATCGAAAAAAATTTTACATATGAACACAAAAACAATTTGACAGTACCGCGAGGTTTGCCAATGAAAAAATTGTAAAACAGCTGTTCTTACGAGTATACTTTATAATTATACTATGATTGTGTGTGATGCTTGGTGTTTATACATGGTTCTTTTAACATTTACTTTAACAACCGTGTTTAAACATCGAAAAAATTAACATTAAAGCCCAAATTACAATAGCGCGTAGTCAGCTACAGTATCAGCAAAATTTATCAGCTTATCAGCTGTTCACTGTCAGTACAACATTTTGCTGCCGTTATAATTACAATTCAGCGTAGGCAGCCACAATTTACAACCACCATCTTACTTTATTCTACTTGTGTATTTTAGCCTCTCATTTATTTGCTCACTCTCTTTGTGTCGTTCTCAATCTGAAAGCGGCGCAGTGAATTTAGAAACAGGGCTAAATGAAACAGCACTGCAAACTGCTGCTGACCAAATGTAATCAGTGCTTTCTAAATTATCAGCTGATTATGTCAGCACACACTGCTGCTGACTACGCGCAATTGTAATTTGTGCTTAATATCATAGTATAATTACTTTGAGTCTACATTAGACAAATTTTTATCAAGACAAACGTCAAAATTTTATCAAGATAAAGATTTGTCTAATGTAGACTGAATTTGTCAGTGTTATTGCAGCGTTAAAAGAAAATTGTCAGCACTCGAGCTCTGACATCTTTGTCTTGATAATGCTTAGTAAAAGACGCCATCTTGATTGTTGTTGGTACTTTTTGCATGGCTTATTATGATATACGTTTTCCCCTATAATTAACAGAGATAAAAAATTATCTGCAACTCAAACAAAAATTTGACGTTTGTCTTGATATAAATTTCTCTAATGTAGACTCAAAGTTATAAAGTATACTCGTAAGAATAGCTGTTTTACAATTTTTTCATTGACATACCTCGCGGAACTGTCAAATTGTTTTTGTTTTCCTATGCAAAATTTTTTTCGAGTATTTTTTACTCTTCCTCTCCTTCTTCGTTCTCATTTTCTGTTCAAGCATTTTGACATTATATGCAGTAGTTTTACACTAACAAAATACAAGCAATTTTTGTTTTTGTAGATGTGCGGCCACTTTCTAATTACGCTATGATTAACATCAAGTTGAACGGTCTACATTTACCATTAACATGATGTAAGTGTTAATGTTAAATATTTTATGTTAGGTGAGGACCACGAATAGCGATTTTCAGAAAGAGATAAATATTATAAAAATATATGTCTATCCTTTTTATCGGTATTTTATTTGTAAACAAAGTAATTTGTTTGGCATTTTATGAAAAAGTTGATATTAAAAAAGTAGTAAAAACATGTGTATAATTAGAAAAGTTGTTTAATCTAAACGAACAACAAAAGATTATTCAGTAAACACTTTTCATTTGTTTTTGAATTCGTGTTCATTCATATTCATATTTTATAGAAATTATAAAATTTCTTCAATGTTTACATTAATTTGTATTTTTATTTGAAATAAATTTTGACAGCTAGGGTTTTTCATTTCCAAACACTTTTAGTTCCCGGGAAAATATTTTGGGAATTCATTAAGATGAAAGATATTTGTTTCGTTTTTACATTTTTATAAAATAATGCATATGCATGTAAGTTTTTAATTTAAGAATTTTATAGTTTTAAAGTTAAGATATATTTTATCTAGTACCGACCCACATAATTTTGCAAATGAAAATGTTATATAAAACTTTGAAACAAAAACATAAAAAATTACATAATAAGAGTAAAGTTTTAATTGGTATAACATGTAATGTTAGACATTATGTATTAGGTAGCAACAGGTTAGCAAAAAATACTAATCTGATTGTTTAATGCTGTAGCTAGGGTTTTTATCCCGAGAATTCCAGGGAATTTTAGCAATTTTTTATCGGGAAACCCGGGACAACGTATCATATATTTTTGAACATTCATTGTGTGAAAAACTCTGTTTTTCGGTTATTTTGTGAACAAAATAAACTACAAGGTGGTTAAAAACTCACGCAGCTACGTAAAAATCTATTTTCTGTAGATTTCTGCGATGTCAATAGCTACATACACACATCTGCATAAAGCAGGTTGAAACAGCTAATTGCGATACGATGATTTTTGTTGAGTGGTTGGCCCTTCAGCGAAGTTGATTTTACGTCTTAAGCCCAAATTACAATAGCGCGTAGTCAGCAACAGTGTGTGCTGCCATAATCAGCTGATTATTTAGAATGCACTGTTTGTTATGGTGTTGATTACATTTGGTCAGCAGCAGTTTGCAGTGCTGTTTCATTAAGCCCTGTTTCTAAATTCACTGCGCTGCATTCAGATTGAGAGCGAGACAAAGAGAGTGAGCAAATAAATGAGAGGCTAAAATACACAAGTAGAATAAAGCTATACGGTGTTTGTAAATTGTGGCTGCCTACGCTGAATTGTAATTATAACGGCAGCAACATGTAGTGCTGACAGTGATCAGCTGATAATTTTTATTGATACTGTTGCTGACTACGGGCTATTGTAAATCACACAGTGGTCCAAATGCTCAATCTCTCCGGACAAAGGTCATAACTCGCTTTTGCAAAGCCGTACCGACATGAAACTTGGTACGTTTATAGATTTCATCAATATAAACAATTAGAGAAAAAAAATCAAATGTATATGTGTGTGTATGAGTGTATGTATGTAAGTTTGTTTGTAAATTTGTTTTTTTGGGGGTCTGTTTGAATCCTAAAGACAGCAAAACGACTGGGCCGATTTTCCTGAAATTTTCACACCGTGTTTCTGTATGTGTGGAAGGAATTATAGGCTAATCTTTATTGAAAAGGTTTAAATGGGTGAAATTATATCTTGGAAACTGCAACAGTTAGAGTCTCCAAATTCAGCATGGACAACTTTGATATTCATATAAACATTTGTGGAAGAAATGGTTGAACTAGCTACAGTGCACAGTGGGGCAGAATCGAATTTTTTTTGGAATAAATCTGTAACTTCTGATCGGCTAGTTGGATTTGCATGAAATTTGGTACAGACGTAGCAGAGGAGTGTGCAATGATAAGTTTAGAAGGAGGACCGGACACACCCCTCAGGGTCGGAGCTTAAGGGGCCCAAAGTTGGGTACCTCTAACATACACATTTTTAAATCGCTTGCCAAATTTTTGTTTCTCGTCCAATTTCAAATATTATTATAGGCACTGATAAGACCTACAAAAAACATACTTGCACGTCCAATTTATCTCTTATAGTTTTTGAGTTATTTGCATTTGAATTTTTAAGTACCTGAATTTTGCATGTTCTTGGTCCAGTTTTTGTGATATATACCGAGTCCGAAAATAAACGATTCTGAATTTTAAAATTACAAAAACGACGACTTTTTGTATTTTTTTGGCCGAAAAAGTATCTCCACTCTTTTTTCTCTACAATGAAATTTTCTTTAAAAACATATAATAATTTTACACTTTTCTGAAAGTTATCTTCATAGAGAAGACTCTAAAATAAAAAACAAACTCAATAACTTAAGTGATCAAGGTACATACCCTCCCGAATTTGACCCATTTTATATGAAAGTTTTGACTTTAGTCTATATTTTCTCAAATCCCAAATCACGAATCGGCAAGTGGAATGCAGTTTAAAAATCTGCAATTTGTTGTTAAAAGTTTTCAATCAAAATCTACGGGACTTCGGAAAGATGTGCATTTTATAGCCAAAAATGTGAAAAAAAACATTTTTAAGATTTTCGGCGTTTTTTTGGGTATCCAACTATGGGGCACGGCCTCTGCTTCAAATATTGAAAAAATTCAAAGACTAAAAAATAAAATACTACGAATGATAACAGCAGCACCCTGGTATATGAAAAATGTTAACATTCACAAGGACCTCAATGTCCCTATTGTCAAAAATGAAATAAGTAAACACGCAGAATCGTATTTGAGGAAGCTTGAAGTACACCCAAACCCACTTGCTCGAAACATAATAAGAAGCAATGGCTACAACCGTTTGAGAATAAGGAACACAACAGACCTCCGCAGAAGCTAAACCCTTTGGATAAATAACGTTTTTTCGTCCGACAGTGGTTGGACATTATATAATTTAAGATTTAGATTTAAGATTTGAATACTTATTATTAGTTCACATAATATCGTGAAGATTCAATAAATAAATATAAATGAATTTAAAAAAAATTAGTTTATTTCTTGAAATATTAGTACATCAAACAAAATTATTGATATTGATTTAATAAAATAATTTTCAAACAAAATTATTAATAAAATCAATTCAAAATGGATGTTAGCGAATATAATGAAAGCTCGGTTTTTACACTCAAATAGAAATTGGTTGAAAAAAAGAGAAAGAAATTATTGGTCTAGATGTAGAATTGGCTGAGCATTTTCACATTATTTTTAAAACTCTCGGATGTGGTCTTGATATTGATTCTGTTGCCTTTAAAAATTATGCCATAGAGACTAGAAATATTGATCTGCAAAATTATAAATGGTTTTATATGCCCGCTACACTACATAAAATTTTTTTTAATGGGAAAGATATCATTGAAAAATATATTATACCTATCGGCCAATTATTCGAAAAAGCCTAGGAGGCAAGAAATAAGGATTGTAAACTTTCACGAACATTTCACAAGAAAAACATCTAGAGAGGACTCCAATACAGACTTGCTACATAGACTATTAATATTAATAATTGATATTAATTCAAATTTGTGAACAAATCGTATATTTATAAATACATACATACATTCATACATACATATATACATACATACATACATACATACATACATACATACATACATACATACATACATACATACATACATACATACATACATACATACATACATACATACATACATACATACATACATACATACATACATACATACATACATACATACATACATACATACATACATACATACATACATACATACATACATACATACATACATACATACATACATACATACATACATACATACATACATACATACATACATACTTACATACATACTCACATACATACATGATATCAACACTTTAATAATCACATTTAATTTTTCTATTATTAGTAAGTAAAAAAATAATTTCTAGAATTATAAGATGTTTTCTGGCTGAATGATAATGTCCGCCCTTCCCTCTATACATTTATACGTGGGACGAAAATGGCGCTTAATTCAGGAAAAGGCGATATCCAAATTTTTATGATAACTTTAATTTTTTTCTATTTATTAGTTAGTAAAAAAATGCATTTTTAGTATTCTAAAATATTTTTTAGCTGCATACATTTGGGTTAAATGGGTCGAAAATTCCACTTAATTCAAGGAAAGGTGATATCAAAATTTAAGTACTTTCATTTGATTTTCATATTAATCGAGAAGTTGAAAAAAAAATATTTTTCCAATTTTAAGATTTCTTTGAAAGAATTCTAATGTCCGTCCAACCGTCTGTCTGTTTATAAATTATTGCAAACTTTCCAATTTAAAATCGTTTAACTTTTGACTCAATAAAGATAACGACTCTTTGTTCGATAGATAATTTAGCTTTTTAACCAACTACATAGAATTAATAAAATCGGTTGAAAATATTTAGCTATAAATGGAAAAATCTTAACCAAGATCTTGTAAAATTGAGATTTTTCAAATTTTAAATGTATATAACTTGAAAAATATATAAGATAAATAGTACATACAGTCATGTTAAGGATTTATCAAGGACTTTAAGGTGATATAAAAATCTTGGAAATCGGAACAAAAATTCGCTAGTCATTAAATATTTTCCATGGCACTACTGTCTGTCTTCTGCTAAGCTTGTGTGAAATTTAATGCAAATCCAATAAGCCGATTAGAAATTACAGATTTATTTCGATTCTTTCCCACTGTTTAATGTTTGATAAAGAAAATAAAATGTCTGCAATTAAGCTGTTTTTTTTTTTTCAAAAAATTATTTTCTCAAATCGGGCTATATATGCGCATGATTTTTTTCCATAATATTAAAGTGGACAATATATACTACTTTTCAGAAAATTTTCAGAACAAACATCCTGTAACATTTTACGTTACATTCCATGAAAATTTAAAATTCGTGTGTTTCAGGAAAATTTAAAAAAATAAAAAATAACAAAATACTAGGACAAAATATAATTTACAAATACTTGAAGAAAAGTACACTTAAACATCTGAAGTTAATGGTTTTATTCTAAATTTTTTTTATAATACACTGAAATCTGACGAAAATTTAATTTTTTACTATTATTCAAAAATGTAAAAAAATTTTTAACTTTGACAGCTCCTTATAAGAATAAACATAACCTAGCTTAAAGATTTTAATTGATATTGATACATAATTTTGCCTATTTTTATTCGGTACCCAACTTTATTACAAAACTTTAAATTTAAAAATTCAATTAAGCGCCACTTTTGATACATTTTACCTAGGGTTTGGGGTTTCCCGTGATATTTTGTTTCCCGGGAAACGGGAATAAAAAATTCAATTTCCCGGGAATGCCGGGAAATTCAAATTTAAAAAAGAAGCAATGATTTCTTATAAAGAATGTAATTTTTTGTATTCAATACTATAAAACAACATTATAAATAAAATGTATGATTATTTAAGGTGGTTTTACACTATAATACTATATATTCATACCAGATTTTCATTTTCTATAATAAATATCAAAAAATGTATTATGGAAAGTATTATTAAATGTCATATTTTTAATTTTCTTTATTATAATATTTAAAAAAAAAATTAAAAACAAAAACTTAACAGAATTGACTACAAATAAAACTATAAATAAAAAATGTGCAGAAATTGGCTTTAAGAGATGCGATTACATTTCAAAATTTTAAAGACTTCAACATACAAAGTATTGAAAGTGTTTACAGCATAATACATCCTAATATATTATATATTATAAAAATGAGGTGTAAGTTTTTTGTTTGTTTGTGCGTCAATCACGTCTAAACGGCTAAACCGATTTTCACACAGATAATACCAGTGCCGGAGGTGGTTATAGGCTTTGTAAGATCTCGATTGGATGCCACGCCCACATTTTACGCCCACTTTTTTAAAACTCTTAAACGGTTCCACCGATTTTCACGAAATTTGTCACGCAGATAGTACCTGTGCCGCTGGTCGTTATAGGCTATGAAAGAACTGGGTTGGATGCCACGCCCACATATTACGCCCACTTTTTAAAACTCAAACGGCAGCACCAATTTTTACGAAATTCGACACACAGATAGTACCAGTGCCGCTGGTCATTAAACGCTATGTATGAACTAGGTTGGATGCCACGCTCACTTTTTAAAACTCTCAAACGGCTGTACCGATTTTCATGAAATTTGACACGCAGATAGTACCGGTACCATTGGTCGTTTTAGGCTATGTAAGAACTGGGTTCACGCCCACATTTTACGCCCTCTTTTTAAAAAACTAAACGGTAGCAAATGTTTGTTATTTTCTATTAGGGGCGCACCGGATTACGCTCGTTTTAAAATATTTTTGGTATTGATGCAAAATATTTTAGTGTAAAACCAATTAAAAATTTAAACAATTTTAAATATTTCATACAAATAAAATAAGTGCATATTGTAAGCAATTTAATTCACTTTTCAAAATCGAATTAAACTTATTTTCCCAGTAATTTCTTAAAGCTTTCATAAGAATTCAAATTCATAGACTTAAATTCTTTGACTTCACAAGAATTAATTGCTTAAAAAATTCACTACCAATTACACAATTCAAGCTTAAAAAAATATTGAATCATTAAATTTGTTTCAAATCTATTACGAATTAGCTTTAGAAAATATTTTTTGATTAATTTGGGAAAATATTAGCATTGTTCCCGTACTCTAAATTGGGAAGTAAGACGGATTTTAAGAAAATAATATTCTACTTCTTGCACAAAACAGTTCGACTATTTCTTTGGATAAACTTGGTAAATAAACAAAAAATAAAACGAGAAAAGTACAGTCGATCAAAACCGACCATATGATACCCTACACTATTCCGATCAACATAACTTTGTTTTTACTTATATAAACCTTATTTGTGTTATGTATTAACAAATACTAACATTTCTGTCGGATTATGCACGTTAAAGAATTTTGCGGAAGAGGGGTTTATATGGGAGCTATGGTCCGAAATTTGGCAGATGGATTTTTGTTTATATAAGACATATTTCATTAAAATATTTCTATTTTTAAGGCATTTTTGAGTGTTAAAACTCAATTCCTATATTTTGTTTTTGTTACTAAGAAGAAAGTTTCAATTAAAAAAAATTAAGAACTTTGATATATGCTAAAAAAAAATAACATTCACATATGAATTTCCAAATAGTTTGATGTTTTATTTCTGGCTAAAAATTGTTTTTTTTTTTTTTTTGTTCCCGTATTTTTGAACATTTTTGAGAGAAACATCAGCCTTTTCTCATTTTACTCAAAAAGTAAAGGAACAAACCTGTTAAAAAACATAATATAATGAATTCAACGAAAGAAAAAATATATATAAAATATTTAAAAAATATAAAGATTTGAATTAACAAAAATTCAGTAATTCCTTTATAAATTGATTCAATAGAAGTATGATTTTGTGAATGGTGTTATGGAATGAAAAATTAGTATTTAAATGAAGTTTTAAAATGGTACATCATCATTAAATGTTTAACAAATTATAGAAATATGTTGTAAAAAAAAAAACTCGTGTATTCGAACTGTGAATGGACAAAATAAAACGTTTTTTTCCTAGTGAAAAGTAGTCAAATAGAAATTTTCATCAGCGCACCGATGAAATGTTTTTCAATAATATAAAAAGTCACTTGTATCTAATTTTATTTATATTTTGTATTAACATCTAAAAATGCCTTTAGTAAGTAGTTTGTTTACATTAATGTAAAATTGTCACTGAAGCGATACAAACAGTAAAACTTTCTGTTATAGGATTATAAATATGAATATTAAATTTCCCGTTTTCCCGGGAAAATTTGAAAAAATTCCCCGGAATTCCCGACGAAAAAATCACGGGATTTCCCGCCCGGGAATTCTCGAACCCCAAACCCTAATTATAATCAAGTAAATAAAACTAACATTTGATTTTTAAGTGGTTACGGCCTTTTTCATTTTAGTTGACGATACACATTTATAAATAAGAATATGTGTTTCTATAAGTTAATTCATTACAATCAATCTTGGATGTTGAAATAAAAAGATATACTACTGAATTACCCCTTGTAAAAAAATTATGTACCATATCTTATAGACGGACATCTCCAGATAACGGACAAAATCAGTGTTACGTTCGCTGTCCGCCTATTGGAGCTTTCACTGTATATATACATATTTTTTTATTTTATTTTATTTATTTCAATTAAACCATGCCCATAGGGCCAAATATGACTTATATACTACTCAACAAAAATAATACAGTAAAGAATTATTATATAATTTAATTTTTAATGATAATAATTTAATATTAATTTATGACTTAATTGAAGCAATAACAAGCTTTTTAAGCATTTATGTATTTAGAAAAAGAGAAAAAAATTTATTTCGTAAGTTAAGGATTATGTTCGTTTAAAAAATTTATCATTCTATTTTTAAATGACTGATCTGAATAAGAAAATGTTTTAAGTTCCTTGGGAAGAGAATTCCACACTCTCGATACCCTTACTTGAAATGATTTTTCATATATAGTGGATGCAATGTGGGAAAAAATTATCTGAGGATTTCTCAAAGATCTAGAAAATATAAAACTGTTAGCAACGTGTGGGGGACAATTTCTCTTGATTATTTTATAGAATAGCAACAAAATCTGTATATATACATCTGTATACATATATACATCTGCACAAAATAATAGATATACCTAGTGGGATGATATTAAAGTGACGATAACTTTGGAAAATTGTTCAGAAATACTTCGAATGTTTTTCTTTTAGTAAACAATTTGATCTGGCAATGATACTTTAATGAAAATTATGGCAAGTATGTGCATAAAAATTAATTTACACATACGTTTTCTATTTAAATACCAAAAATTGTTGTTCATAATAATAGATACAGTTAATTTATTTCTATTTTTTTAATCGAATTCTATTATACTTTTTTGATTATTTTTACATAATAGAATAAGAAAAGTTTCATTTAGGTTAAAAATATTAGAATGAAATAGTATTTTGACACAGAAACAATCAGTGCATCAAATAGGAGAGAAAAATGGTTCAAAACAGGATAAAAATGGAAAATCGTTACTTTAATTTGCAAGTAAAGGTTTAGGATATTATACCTCATAAAATCAGATAGAAGGATTATTTTATAGGCAAAAAATTGTCCCTTCAATCCTCTGAAGGCTATTTCAGCTGAAATTTTTAATGGAATAGGTCCAAAAAGATTTCGTCTTCGTCTTCTTCGTCTCAAAACTTAAACTCACCTATAGCTCTACTATCACTATGTGAAATTTCATGGAAATCGGAGCAGCCGTTCCGAAAATCCATAATTATTTCCATTTAATTTTTTGACTCTCACACTGTATGGGTGTGGATAATCAAAAAAAAAAAAATATGTTTTTTTTTATAAATACTTATATTTTTATAGACAAATTTTTAATTTTTCTTTATATTTTATTAAGAGCTGTCAATTTATTAAAAAAATGTAAACCAATTAGAAAGTTAATTACATTAATAAATAATATAATTAAATTCCAATATAATTTTATTAAAAAAAATTTGAAATATTTTTTTCTGGTAGAATAATGTTAGAATGTCTCACGTTTTGCCAACGTTTGAACCACCCATAGTATAATTATAAAGTATACTCGTAAGAAGAGCTCTTTTACAATTTTTTCATTGGCAAACCTCGCGGTACTGTCAAATTGTTTTTGTATTCATATGTAAAATTTTTTTCGAGTTTTTTTTATTCTTCCTCTCCTTCATTCTCTCATTTTTCCATTCAAAGCATTTTGACATTGTGGGCAGTAGTTTTACACTAACAAAATACAAGCAATTTTTGTTTTTGTAGATGTGCGAGTACTTTATTATTATACTATGGAACCACCTTGAAAAATCGTTTGCCAATATTGGCCCGGTTGTATTTTTCTGCCTGCGAGGATACCTAATTCATTATAAAAGTTTTATTTTTAGAAGGCATTAATGAAAATATAGGTTGTAGATTTCAACCAAATTTTATATCACCATGACTCAAGAACGGTGTGTGCGATTGATATAAATGATACGCCAAGATATGCAGAATACAGTTTTTTTAATATAATTTCTTTTGAAAATGAGAACAACAAAAATGTTTCAGTTTATCATCTTTATCTCAAAGCTGGTAATGCTACGAATAAAATAAGTACAGTGTCGGCCAAAACTTCTTAAAAAAGATAGGTGATGATACACTAAAAGATGCAGACGAAAATTGTATCCAAGTCAGGACTACACTATTTCTTATTCGCTCAATAATTTCAAAGTTAAGAATCAAAATTTTTCAGATTTTTCATATTTTTTCCGATGCTAATTTCCAAATAACTACGGAAATATTAAGTGAACAAAAAATTTTGTGAATATAACTCAAAGATAATATAAATTGACATCATTTAGAGTTTAATTTATTTTAATTGGACAAACCGTTATCCAGTTATACAAGTGTGACTGTATATCAATACGTAATAGAAAAAAGTTTAATTCCATTTTTTTTGTTTGCCCACAAGTGTGTCTCCACTTAATTGTAGGTACATATTTTCGGTTTCGGCCAATATTCGGTTTTCGGCTATATTTTCGCCGAATACAAAAAATTGCTGTGTGTGATGGGATTTAAATTTCTATTTAGAGCCAAATTGGGAACTAAAATGTGCTGAAATAAGGTAAAAGTGCCAGACTTAGTTTTAAAGGATTAAACCGAATTAAGTTCCCAAAAAATATAAAACCGTTAATTGAACAAAACAAGGCGTAGAAATCTCACAGAAATTGATATGGATATTACGCATTGCACGCTTGTAACGTATTGTTTATAATGAAGTCTTTTGCACTATAAGATCCAACCACATAGAATACATTAGCTTCAGCTGCAAAGGCAAGCTACGCAAAGCTAAAAACATATGAACCCAATAGTTGCATTATTTTATTTAAACAATTTTTTTTATTGACAATTAAATTATTTTTATAGAAATAAATAATTGCAAACCGTACTTTGTACTTTTTTTTATTTATTTAATATTTTTATTACAATCAAAAAAAATTGCCTTAGCGCCACAAAGGCATTAGAAAGGCTAGTTAGCAACAATATAATTTAATTTCTTTTAATTAAAAAATAAAACAATATTTTCTTTACAATTACTTTTCAAAATTATTATATCAAAAGCAGTTCTATGTTTTCGCGTAGATAATATTTTAATCTTTTCTTGAAAACAGAAATTGTGGAAGAATTTTTCAAAAATTTAGGTAAATTGTTGAATTCCACACTACCTATATACTCTATCCTTTGTTTGGTTGTTTCCAATCGACATCTCACAGTACACAAATTTAAATTATTCCTGGTATTAAAAGTATGCTGATTCCGACTATGTATCAGAGATATAAATATGTATACTCTTATTTCTAAGTAAAGGTATGTGAAATTATTCTAAGAGTTTCGGTTCATACCGAAAAAAATGTATACAATTTTACTATGTATTTTTAAAGGTCGAAATTTTTATTATTTAAAATTTGGGTATTTTCGAAAAATTGCCTCGTGTGACTAAGTTGCAAAACCTTTAACAACCTATTGAGCTATATAGTTTAATTAACAGAAGTACCAAATCAACAACTATTTTTTTTTACAGACTCAAAAATTTCAACTTCTCATCCAAAATTGATAATTTTTGACCACTGCTGGATATATGGTGAACGTTCAGAACTTTTCAAAATTATACTTACACGTTTTCTTGGGGTCCCGTCTTTCAGAAAATATCCAAAATATTAAACTTTTTCAACAAAATTTTTTTCAAAAACTGCAATTTTTGAAAACTGTTTTGAAATTTGGATTTTTTAAAATTTTTTCTTGTTATCGAATTGAGATAACAAAAAAAAAAAAAATTTTATTAGCATAATTTAGAAAATTATAGAGTTTCAATATATTTTTAAAAAATTTTTAGAAATTTTATTTTAAAAGTTATAGGGCAAAATCGCAAAGTCAAGGCCAAAAATGAGAAATTTATTTTTTGAAGTTAAATATTATAAAATAATTTATGGTAACTCTGTGTTTTTGCTAACAAATGTCAAAAACATATGTCACGTTATTAATTTTGGATAATTGCACAAAATTCTTCCGTTGTTGATGTCCCGTTTATTTACGGGAAGAATTTTGTGCAATTATCCAAAATTACCATAAATTATTTACTAGAAAAAGCCTAAAAATGCAACTCTGATTGAAATTAAAATGCCAAATATTTATATATTTAATTGTTTGAGTATTTAATTATTTTTGTTTATTTATTTCTTTATTTATTTAGTGGTTTTTCCTTTTTATTTCGCTAAGCATTTGTTTATTTGTAAGAAAAACGTTATTGTTTGTCAACACTGCTAACAACTGTCACGGAACAACGCATAGTATAATAATAAAGTATACTCGTAAGAACAGCTGTTTTGCAATTTTTTCATTGGCAAACCTCATGGTACTGTCAAATTGTTTTTGTATTCATATGTAATTTTTTTTTTCGAGTTTTTTACTTTTGATCTCCTTCATTTCCCCATTTTTCCGTTCAAAGCATTTTGACATTATGGGCAGTAGTTTTACACTAACAAAATACAAGCAATTTTTGTTTTTGTAGATGTGCGAGTACTTTATTATTCTACTATGGGAACAACGCAAGAAAATTCTGTTTTCAACAGAATCAGACATCACCACAACGTCAAGTTTTTATAATTGTTAGCATTACAATACATGGAATATAAACGATCAGCTGTTTCCTTCGCTTGAGGAAACGTCACATAAACAACCAACTAATTCACACTTAAGACGTAAAATCAACTTGGCTGAGTTAAAAACTGAGTGCGCTGCTTATTTTATTTGCTGCTGAGCAAAATAAAAACTGAATGCTGCTTATTTCAGTTTTGTGTGTGAGCAGTAAAGGCCGGGTTAGCTGGTTGTTTATGTGATGTTGATGTCCCGTTTATTTACGGGAAGAATTTTGTGCAATTATCCATAATTAATAACGTGACATATGTTTTTGGCATTTGCTAGAAAAAACACAGAGTTACCATAAATTATTTACTAGAAAAAACCTAAAATGCAACTCTGATTGAAAGTAAACATGCCAAACATTTATCTATTTAATTGTCTGTGTATTTAATTATTTTTGTTAATTTATTTCTTTGTTTATTTAGTGGCTTTTCCTTCTTATTTCGTTAAATATTTGTTTAATTGTAAGAAAAAAAAAAGTGATTGTTTGGCAACACTGCTAACAACTGTCACGGAACAACGCAAGAAAATTCTGTTTTCAACAGAAGCTGTGTTTTGTTGCTAACGTTCATGGGCAATTTCATACAAAATTAAAATTTATACACGTTAGGAGTTAACATGTAGAATTAAGCGTGATTTAGTTGGTTTTTTTATGTGACGTTTCCTCCCGCAAAGGAAACAGCTGATCGTTTATATTGCATGTATTGTAATGCTAACAATTAAAGCCCAAATTACAATAGCGCGTAGTCAGCAGCAGTGTGTGCTGCCATAATCAGCTGATTATTTAGAATGCACTGTTGGTGTTGATTACATTTAGTCAGCAGCAGTTTGCAGTGCTGTTTCATTTAGCCCTGTTTCTAAATTCACTGCGCTGCATTCAGATTGAGAGCGAGACAAAGAGAGTGAGCAAATAAATGAGAGGCTAAAATACACAAGTAGAACAAAGCTAGATGGTGGTTGTAAATTGTGGCTGCCTACGCTGAATTGTAATTATAACGGCAGCAACATGTTGTGCTGACAGTGATCAGCTGATAATTTTTGCTGATACTGTTGCTGACTACGCGCTATTGTAATTTGGGCTTAAGCGTGAATTAGTTGGTTGTTTATGTGACGTCTCCTCCCGCGAAGGAAACAGCTGATCGTTTATATTGCATGTATTGTAATGCTAACAATTATAAAAACTTGACGTTGATGTGATGTCTGATTCTGTTGAAAACAGAATTTTCTTGCGTTGTTCCGTGACAGCTGTTAGCAGTGTTGCCAAACAATCACTTTTTTTTCTTACAATTAAACAAATATTTAACGAAATAAGAAGGAAAAGCCACTAAATAAACAAAGAAATAAATTAACAAAAATAATTAAATACACAGACAATTAAATAGATAAATGCTTGGAACGTTTAATTTCAATCAGAGTTGCATTTTTAGGCTTTTTCTAGTAAATAATTTATGGTAACTCTGTGTTTTTGCTAACAAATGTCACAAACATATGTCACGTTATTAATTTTGGATAATTGCACAAAATTCTCCCCGTAAATAAACGGGCCATCAACATCACATAAACAACCAACTAACCCAGCCTTTATAAAAACTTCACGTTGATGTGATGTGATGTCTGATTCTGTTGAAAACAGAATTTTCTTGCGTTGTTCCGTGACAGCTGTTAGCAGTGTTGCCAAACAATAACTTTTTTTACAAATAAACAAATGCTTAACGAAATAAAAAGAAAAACCGCTAAATAAACAAAGAAATAAATGAACAAAAATAATTAAATGCACAAACAATTAAATAGATAAATATTTGGCATGTTTAATTTTAAACAGAGTTGCATTTTTAGGATTTTTCTAGTAAATAATTTATGGTAACTCTGTGTTTCCGCTAACAAATGTCACAAACATATGTCACGTTATTAATTTTGGATAATTGCACAAAATTCTCCCCGTAAATAAACGGAACATCACATAAACAACCAACTAACCCGGCCTTTAGTTGGTTGTTTATGTGACGTTTCCTCCCGCAAAGTAAATAGCTGATCGTTTATATTGCATGTATTGTAATTCTAAAGCGTGAATTAGTTGGTTGTTTATGTGACGTTTCCTCTCGCAAAGTAAACAGCTGATCGTTTATATTGCATGTATTGTAATGCTAACAATTATAAAAACTTCACGTTGATGTGATGTAATGTCTGATTCTGTTGAAAACAGAATTTTCTTGCGTTGTTCCGTGACAGCTGTTAGCAGTGTTACCAAACAATAACTTTTTTCTTACACATAAACAAATGCTTAACGAAATAAAAAGGAAAAACCACTAATTAAACAAAGAAATGAATGAACAGAAATAATTAAATGCTCAAACAATTAAGTAGATTAATATTTGGCATGTTTAATTTCAAACAGAGTTGCATTTTTAGGTTTTTTCTAGCAAATAATTTATGGTAACTCTGTGCTTTTGCTAACAAATGTCAAAAACATTCTTCCCGTAAATAAACGGGACATCAACATCACATAAACAACCAACTAACCCGGCCTTAACAATTATAAAAACTTCACGTTGATGTGATGTGATGTCTGATTCTGTTGAAAACAGAATTTTCTTATGTCCGTGAAGATAACAAACTTTTTCAACAAACTTTTTCTTCTTCTTCCTTTTTCAGAGAGTAACAAACTTCTCAACAAACTTTTTCAACAAACTCTCTTTTGCAGACCAGAAATGAGAATTTTCAACCTTGCAGACAAAAATTTAAGTGCTACCAAGTCAAATTTTATGAATTTAGTACAATATTCTATATAAAAAATGGCAATACCATTGCAAATATAAGAAATATGTAAAAGTTTGTTGAATGAATTCTAACAAACTTTTTACGAAAAATTTGTACATTGTAAATTAATATTTGTTGACAAATTTATGGAATAAATAAATTATATTTCTTTTATTTTTAATTTTTTTATTCAAATAAATATTATTTTTAGCATTGAAATTGCTCAAAAAATCTGTCTTATTACATTGTTCGACCTATTGAGTCCAAACAGTAACATGTGACAAAAATCGGAATATACCATCTGATAGAGGAAGGTCTTGGCTACATTTCCGCATACTTGGTTTTTCCCGTAGAACCCTTGTGTACATACAAAATTTTCAAAAAACTGTTTAAAAACAAGTTACTCATACCCATATTTGACCTACAGCGTAAACACAGGGACATGTGACAAAAATCGGAATATACCATCTGATAGAGGAAGGTCTTGGCTACATTTCCTCATACTTGGTTTTTCTCGTAGAACCCTTGTGTTCATACACAATTTTCAAAAAACTGTTTAAAAACACGTTACTCATGCCACTATTTGACCTACAGCGTAAACACAGGGACATGTGACAAAAATCGGAATATAACGATTTTTAGAGGTGAGTCTTGGCTACATTTCCTCATACTTGGTTTTTCCCGTAGAACCCTTGTGTTCATACAAAATTTTCAAAAAACTGTTTAAAAACAAGTTACTCATACCCATATTTGACCTACAGCGTAAACACAGGGACATGTGACAAAAATCGGAATATACCATCTGATAGAGGAAGGTCTTGGCTACATTTCCTCATACTTGGTTTTTCTCGTAGAACCCTTGTGTTCATACAAAATTTTCAAAAAACTGTTTAAAAACACGTTACTCATGCCACTATTTGACCTACAGCGTAAACACAGGGACATGTGACAAAAATCGAAATATACCATCTGATAGAGGAAGGTCTTGGCTACATTTCCTCATACTTGGTTTTTCTCGTAGAACCCTTGTGTTCATACAAAATTTTCAAAAAACTGTTTAAAAACACGTTACTCATGCCACTATTTGACCTACAGCGTAAACACAGGGACATGTGACAAAAATCGGAATATATCATCTGATAGAGGAAGGTCTTGGCTACATTTCCTCATACTTGGCTTTTCCCGTAGAACCCTTGTGTTCATACAAAATTTTAAGAAAACTGTTTAAAAACACGTTACTCATACCACTATTTGACCTACAGCGTAAACACAGGGACATGTGACAAAAATCGGAATATACCGATTTTTAGAGGAGAGTCTTGGCTACATTTCCTTATACTTGGTTTTTCCCGTAGAACCCTTGTGTTCATACAAAATTTTAAAAAAACTGTTTAAAAACAAGTTACTCATACCACTATTTGACCTACAGCGTAAACACAGGGACATGTGACAAAAATCGGAATATATCATCTGATAGAGGAAGGTCTTGGCTACATTTCCTCATACTTGGTTTTTCCCGTAGAACCCTTGTGTTCGAACAAAATTTTCAAAAAACTGTTTAAAAACAAGTTACTCATACTACTATTTCACCTACAGCGTAAACACAGGGACATGTGACAAAAATCGGAATATACCGATTTTTAGAGGAGAGTCTTGGCTAAATTTCCTTATACTTGGATTTTCCCGTAGAACCCTTGTGTTCAAACAAAATTTTCAAAAATCTGTTTACAAGATCGACAGTTCATAAAAATTTAAGATTTTTAAAAGAAAATCTGTAAAACAACTAGCCATACCCAATTTAAAGTTATACAAATTACATATTAATATCTGTGAAACAAGTAGCCGTAGGAACAAGTATATTCTGGGTGCTTTTTGGATTAAAATTCCCCACAATCACCACAATCGCATATGTTCAACATTTTCATTGCTTTTTGTTACCACGTAATCTTAGATTAAGATGTAATTAATCTATCATATCAACTCCGAGTTAAAATTTATGCATTTAAACAGAAAAATGATCAAAATAGTTAAATTTTATCAAAATTTCAACAAAAATTATGTAAACAAAACAAAATATGAAATAGTGATGCTGATTTTCACAAAATATTCGTTATTCGGATACATACAATTACATCCAACAAAAATTAAATAAAATTATTTTTTTTTTTACATATTAGTATATTTATGTAAGCTAAATAAAGGTTTTTTCCAAAATAAAAAACTTATTTATCGTCAAAAACATACTAGAACATCAAAATTAATAATGGAATAAAACAGTTAACGAATAATTTATTCACAAAATGTGACTTGGTGGCACTTAAATTTTTGTCTGCAAAGTTGAAAATTCTCATTTCTAGTCAGCAAAAGAGAGCTTGTTTGAAAAATCTGTTACTCTCTGAAATGTATAACAGTGTTGCCATCTAAAATGTTGCTAACTACACATAACCGATGTCCAAATTACACATCTGAAGAAAAACTACACATGAAATTTTATTTTTACATAGATAACCATTAAACATATCATACATTTTTATAAATACAATGTAATATTATTTAAAAATGAAATTGAAAAAAGATTCGGCTGTGCCGAATCTTTGATACCCTTCACCATATTACCATCTTACCGTCTTATCGACATCATATTACCATATTACCGACAATTAATAAAATTTTCGCCTTAACGTATGCTTGCATATTTTCTAAATCTAAATTTTTTTCAAACTACGAAAATTTGAATATGAAAAAAAAAAAACAATTATAACAGGCTTTGCTTTTAAAAAAGAAACAACAACAATTCCATATATATTTCTTTTTGTATGTACAAACTGACTGAATACACAAAGAACAACAACAACACTGTTATTCATTATATTACTGCTGTTGCTAACTAAACTACTTGTCTATACAAAAAACAAAAAACGTCACTAATAGTCATTACAATGCTTAATATACATGTTTGTGTATGTATTTATGTATATTCTTAACAGATATGTTTTAGTTTTTAAAAATAAACAACTACAATTCCATATCTATTTATTTTTGTACAGACTGCATATACAAAGAACAACAACAACAACACTGTTATTCATCATATTACTGCTGTTGATAACTAAACTACTTGTCTATACAAAAAACAAAAAACGTCACTAATAGTCATTACAATACTTAATATACATGTTTGTTGGTGTATTTATATTCTTAACAGATTTGTTTTTGGGCCATAACTCTGTTGATTATGAACGAATTTGGTTTATTAAAAAAACCGAAATTTTATAAAAATATTTATGACTGATCTATATAAAAATAAAAATCTATAGCTTGAACAAGGGCTTCTAAAATAAAAAATTCGTTTTCCCCGATATCTCAGTTATTACTGAACCGATTTATTTAATTTTTTCAGAACAAAAATTCAGAAAATAATTTTCGAGCCCCCTTTAAAAATTCGAAGTCCCTGGTATATGCAGAGGCTTCAGAAACTAAAAAACCGGTTCTAAAAACCGGTTTTTAAAGCATATCTCCACCATTTATAAACCGATCTTCCTGATTCAAAAAACTGAAATTTTACAAAAATATTTGTGACCGATCTGTATAAAAATAAAAATCTATAGCTTAAACCAAGGCTTCAAAAAATAAAAAATGCGTTTTGTCCGATATCTCAGTTATTACTGAACCGATTTATTTCATTTTTTCAGAACAAAAATTCAGAAAAAAATGTCCGAGAATTCTTTGTAAAAACGAAGTCCGTAGTGTATACAGAGGCTTCAGAAACTGGAAAATCGGTTCAAAAAACCGGTTTTTTGAACATATCTCCGCATTGTATGAACCTGTCTTACTGAATTCCAATAGCAAAATTCTCGAAAGCATTTCCGATCGCTTGACATACATATTATATATGTCAGTTATCGGTGGGCTTCATAAACGCCATTTCAACCGACACACGGACGGACGGACGGACGGACGGACATGGTCCAATCGTCATCGCTTCTTACAAGGATTCCGAAAATATAAACTTTTTTGCTCTCCGACGAAAATTGTGGAAATTACAAACGGAATGACAAACTTATATATACCCTTTACACCTGTGGTGAAGGGTATAAAAAAAAAAAATCAATAATTTTTAGAATAAAAATATGTTGTCGAACTATGTTCCAATTTATTATTTCGAAGTATTCCTTCCTTTGTAAAAAAATTGTTTAGATTGCTTCGGAGTATATTTTATCTGTGAATACTGCTGATTATTAAATATTATCAGCCGTATTCAAAAAAATTTGTTAATTTATGTTTAATACACATACTAGCTAATTTGTCTCTATATGTATTTATTAAGAAAATCGTATTCAAAAAACTATTTACTGTCTATATTAACTAAAAACTGTTTTTTTTTTTTTTTTGGTTTATGTGGCAACCCTTCTCAGTTTCTCTCGCATTCCTATTGTTAGTGTTGTTAGCAGTAAGAATAAATTATTCGTTAACTGTTTTATTCTATTATTAATTTTGATATTCTAGTATGTTTTTGACGATAAATAAGTTTTTTTATTTTGGAAAAAACCTTTATTTAGCTTACATAAATGTACTAATGTGCAAAAAAAAATAATTTTATTCAATTTTTGTTGGATGTAATTGTATGTATCAGAATAACGAATACTCTGTGATAAAATCAGCATCACTATTTCATAATTTGTTTTGTTTACATAATTTTTGTTGAAATTTTGATAGAATTTAACTATTTTTATCATTTTTCTGTTTAAATGCATAAATTTTAACTCGGAGTTGATATGATAGATTAATTACATCTTAATCTAAGATTACGTGGTAACAAAAAGCAATGAAAATGTTGAACATATGCGATTGTGGTGAACATTGGGTTCTCATGCCGGCAGCCGGAGTGATGGAATTTTAATCCAAAAAGCACCCAGAATATACTTGTTCCTACGGCTACTTATTTCACAGATATTAATATGTAATTTGTATAACTTTAAATTGGGTATGGCTAGTTGTTTTACAGATTTTCTTTTAAAAATCTTAAATCTTTATGAACTGTCGATCTTGTAAACAGATTTTTGAAAATTTTGTTTGAACACAAGGGTTCTACGGGAAAATCCAAGTATGAGGAAATGTAGTCAAGACCTTCCTCTATCAGATGGTATATTTCGATTTTTGTCACATGTCCCTGTGTTTACGCTGTAGGTCAAATAGTGGCATGAGTAACGTGTTTTTAAACAGTTTTTTGAAAATTTTGTATGAACACAAGGGTTCTACGAGAAAAACCAAGTATGAGGAAATGTAGCCAAGACCTTCCTCTATCAGATGGTATATTCCGATTTTTGTCACATGTCCCTGTGTTTACGCTGTAGGTGAAATAGTGGTATGAGTAACGTGTTTTTAAACAGTTTTCTTAAAATTTTGTATGAACACAAGGGTTCTACGGGAAAAGCCAAGTATGAGAAAATGTAGCCAAGATCTTCCTCTAAAAATCGGTATATTCCGATTTTTGTCACATGTCCCTGTGTTTACGCTGTAGGTCAAATAGTGGTATGAGTAACGTGTTTTTAAACAGTTTTCTTAAAATTTTGTATGAACACAAGGGTTCTACGGGAAAAGCCAAGTATGAGGAAATGTAGCCAAGACCTTCCTCTATCAGATGATATATTCCGATTTTTGTCACATGTCCCTGTGTTTACGCTGTAGGTCAAATAGTGGCATGAGTAACGTGTTTTTAAACAGTTTTTTGAAAATTTTGTATGAACACAAGGGTTCTACGAGAAAAACCAAGTATGAGGAAATGTAGCCAAGACCTTCCTCTATCAGATGGTATATTTCGATTTTTGTCACATGTCCCTGTGTTTACGCTGTAGGTCAAATAGTGGCATGAGTAACGTGTTTTTAAACAGTTTTTTGAAAATTTTGTATGAACACAAGGGTTCTACGAGAAAAACCAAGTATGAGGAAATGTAGCCAAGACTCTCCTCTAAAAATCGGTATATTCCGATTTTTGTCACATGTCCCTGTGTTTACGCTGTAGGTCAAATAGTGGTATGAGTAACGTGTTTTTAAACAGTTTTCTTAAAATTTTGTATGAACACAAGGGTTCTACGGGAAAAGCCAAGTATGAGGAAATGTAGCCAAGACCTTCCTCTATCAGATGATATATTCCGATTTTTGTCACATGTCCCTGTGTTTACGCTGTAGGTCAAATAGTGGCATGAGTAACGTGTTTTTAAACAGTTTTTTGAAAATTTTGTATGAACACAAGGGTTCTACGAGAAAAACCAAGTATGAGGAAATGTAGCCAAGACCTTCCTCTATCAGATGGTATATTTCGATTTTTGTCACATGTCCCTGTGTTTACGCTGTAGGTCAAATAGTGGCATGAGTAACGTGTTTTTAAACAGTTTTTTGAAAATTTTGTATGAACACAAGGGTTCTACGAGAAAAACCAAGTATGAGGAAATGTAGCCAAGACTCTCCTCTAAAAATCGGTATATTCCGATTTTTGTCACATGTCCCTGTGTTTACGCTGTAGGTCAAATAGTGGTATGAGTAACGTGTTTTTAAACAGTTTTCTTAAAATTTTGTATGAACACAAGGGTTCTACGGGAAAAGCCAAGTATGAGGAAATGTAGCCAAGACCTTCCTCTATCAGATGATATATTCCGATTTTTGTCACATGTCCCTGTGTTTACGCTGTAGGTCAAATAGTGGCATGAGTAACGTGTTTTTAAACAGTTTTTTGAAAATTTTGTATGAACACAAGGGTTCTACGAGAAAAACCAAGTATGAGGAAATGTAGCCAAGACCTTCCTCTATCAGATGGTATATTTCGATTTTTGTCACATGTCCCTGTGTTTACGCTGTAGGTCAAATAGTGGCATGAGTAACGTGTTTTTAAACAGTTTTTTGAAAATTTTGTATGAACACAAGGGTTCTACGAGAAAAACCAAGTATGAGGAAATGTAGCCAAGACCTTCCTCTATCAGATGGTATATTCCGATTTTTGTCACATGTCCCTGTGTTTACGCTGTAGGTCAAATATGGGTATGAGTAACTTGTTTTTAAACAGTTTTTAAAATTTTGTATGTACACAAGGGTTCTACGGGAAAAACCAAGTATGAGGAAATGTAGCCAAGACCTTCCTCTATCAGATGGTATATTCCGATTTTTGTCACATGTCCCTGTTTTGACGCTGTAGGTCAAAAAGTGAGTAAATTTTTTATAAACAGATTTTTGAAAATTTTGTATGAACACAAGGGTTCTACGGGAAAAACCAAGTATGAGGAAATGCAGCCAAGATTCTCCTATAAAAATCGGTATATTCCGTTTTTTTGTCACATGTCCCTGTGTTTACGCTGTAGGTCAAATAGTGGTATGAGTAACTTGTTTTTAAACAGTTTTTTGAAAATTTTGTTCGAACAGAAGGGTTCTACGGGAAAAACCAAGTATGAGGAAATGTAGCCAAGAACTTCCTCTATCAGATGGTATATTCCGATTTTTGTCACATGTCCCTGTGTTTACGCTGTAGGTCAAAAAGTGGTATGAGTAACTTGTTTTTAAACAGTTTTTTGAAAATTTTGTTCGAACACAAGGGTTCTACGGGAAAAACCAAGTATGCAGAAATGTAGCCAAGACCTTCTTCTATCATATGGTATATTCCGATTTTTGTCACATGTTACTGTTTGGACTCAATAGGTCGAACAATGTAATAAAACAGATTTTTTGAGCAATTTCAGTGCTAAAAATAATACTTATTTGAATAAAAAAATAAAAGAAATGTAATTTATTTATTCCATAAATTTTTCAACAAAAATTAATTTACAATGTTTTAAAACATTTTTCGTAAAAAGTTTGTTAGAATTCATTCAACAAACTTTTACATATTTCTAATATTTGCAATGGTATTGCCATTTTTTATAAAATATAGTACTAAATTCATAAAATTTGACTTGGTAGCACTTAAATTTCTGTCTGCAAAGTTGAAAATTCTCATTTTTAGTCTGCACAAGAGAGTTTGTTGAGAAATTATATTTTTTTCTGTAAAGAAGAGTAAATTTCTCTCTCTCTCCCACCGAATTGTGCAGAAAGTTTGTTGGGCACGTTTGTTATTTTCTCGTGCGTAATTTTCTTGGGTTGTTCCGTGACAGCTGTTATCAGTGTTGCCAAACAATCACTTTTTTCTTACAAATAAACAAATGCTTAACGAAATAAAAGGAAAAACCACTAAATAAACAAAGAAATAAATGAGCAAAAATAATTAAATGCACAAACAATTAAATAGATAAATATTTGGCATGTTTAATTTGTCTGATGTAGACTGAATTTGTCAGTATTATTGCAGCGTTAAAAGAAAATTGTCAGCGCTCGAGCTCTGACAACTTTGTCTTGATAATGATTAGTAAAAGACGCCATCTTGATTGTTGTTGGTACTGTTTGCATGGCTTATTATGACATACGTTTTCCCCTATAATTGACAGAGATAAAAAATTATCTGCAACTAAAATAAAATATAAAGTAAAATAAAAGAAAACAAAATTAAAAGATAGTAAAATTGAATAAAAATAAATTAATAATTTCATATAATTTTTTTGGTATTATAGTTTTCTTTTACTAATATTTAAATTGTAATATTTTTAATTTACACAAGTAGTATGTTTATGTATGTTCTGGACCACTTTTTCCATACAAAAGTATGTTCAATGGGCGTGGCATAATTGCTACCTAAGAAAAGCGAGGGAGTTCCCGCCCACTTTTTTGTATTGACCAATCAGATGCAAGCTTTAGGTAAAGAGGGGAAGTGTGTGTTTCATTTATTGTAATAATATATGGATGTGTGTATTAGGGTGATCGACGCGGTTTTCCAACCGGTTTTAAAACCGGTTTTTTCAGTCAATGTGCTGTCGGTTTTTTCAAAATGTTCATTTTTCGAATGTCGAATAGACCGGTTTTTTTAAACACAAAAAACCGGTTTTAAAAATAGCATTTTAATTCAGAAAACATGTACTAAATAGTGATAGTGATATTTGAAAATTTAGGAATAATTTTTTAAATATTCATAAAGACTGATTTCTTATGATTTTAAAATATAGTTTAAGTCTAAATTGGAATTTATTCTGTAATATTAAACAAATAAATAATTAATAATTATCCTGTATGACCCAATTTAATTTTTTTGATCCAATATTTCCTTTATTTTTTAAAGGTGTTGTGTTAAAAAAGTTTCACCTGCAGAATCGTTTCAATTGAGACTTAATTAATATACTATCTCCATATTAAGCCATGGTTTCTGTTTATGCTAACTAAAATTTAGATGATTTTTTCAACAATTTTGAAACATAATTATGTTCTAGTCATCTAGATATATAATTTGCATTTTTTCTCTTTCCAGAGCTTTCTGAAGCTACCAAACGACGTAGAAAATTAAAATTTGGCTTAATTATAAAACTCTTTGTCCAACAAATCCTAATGGAGCCATATTTTGAAATTTTTATCAGGGAGCGAATATAAGAGGATTTATGTGTCTTTTTCTAAGAATTTTTTCTCTTTCCAGAGCTTTCTAAAGCTCCCAGAAGACATAGAAAATTAAAATTCAGCTTAATTATAACCCTATTCGTCCTACAAATCCTAACGGAGCCAGATTTTGAAATCTCTATCTGGGAGCGAAAATACGTGGATCTATATATATGGATTTAGATATATCTTTCTTAAGCAATGTTTCCTTTCCAGAGCTTTCTGAAGCTCCCAGACGACGTAAGAAACTTAAAATCGGCATACTTATAAAACTATTCGTTCAACAAATTCTAACAGTGCCAGATGTTTTTATTAGGGACCAAAAAGTCTGTTTTGGTATTAAGAACTTTTGAGTTGCTATAATTATTGTTTGCCCTCCAAATCCTATAAAAAACTGATTCTGTATTTCGGCCAGGGAGCGCATTTACGACGATTTTTTTATTTTGAAAGGTTTACGAATTTAAAACTTTAATCAATATAATTCCAATAAATTTGAACGGCTTCAAATAATTGACTTCGATTAGGGAGAGGAATGTGTCTAATAGCCTGTTTCTCTATGTCGAACGAAAATCTAAGCGAACGAAAGCAAGTCGAACGAATTCGAATCAATTTGGGTTTCTGTATTTCCTACGCTTTCGTTCGCATGGAGTTACGTCTTTTCGTATTGTTGTTGTTTTATTTTTCTTTAAGAGAAACATTTTTTCGTAAATATATTAAAAATACTACTAAATTGTTTAAACATAGATACAACTAAGTAAATAAACAAGAAAAAATAAATTAATTTAAAAAAATTAAAAAACAAAAATTTTCTTTGATTTTTTTAGAAATTGTTTTTTAGACACAAAGTCGTAATTAATGGATACCAAATACATCAAAATGAATAATAAACATGATTAAGGAACATTTGCAATGTCCTTCTGAGAATTTTTCCTATTTTTCTTTAAAAAATTCAACCAGTCGAAAGCAAAATAGCAAGTGACTGATTTTGACATTTTTGTTCTTATCGTTCGAAATACAGAAACCCAATTTTATATGAAAACACTTACGTTTTCTTTCGACTTGTCGTTCGACTCATTGTTCGCATAGGAGTGAGTTAGAGAAACCCAAATCAGTTTTCGTTCGCTTAGAAGGCGAAAGAAAGCTTTCGTTCGACATAGAGAAACAGGCTATAAATGTTGTTCATATTTTTTTCTTTTAATTTTCGGATTTGTTTTTGCATATTTTCATTATTATATTATTTTTCCTGACATTGTTAGGCTTTTACGCTTGTATTTAATAAATTTTAACTTAATTGTAAGAATTGATTTTTTTAAAGAAATGTAGTATTTTGATATACCGGTTTTTTTAAAATACCAACTATTCGAACTATTCGAAAACCGGTTTCTCAAAAAAGTCGAATAATCGATCACCCTAGTGTGTATGTATGTATGTTTGTATTGATCATATATTATATTAGTATATGTATGTATGCATGTATGTATTTATGTTTGTTTCTTGTATGCTTTTTAATAAATGCTACAATATTTTTGTATACACGGACAAATGCATTTTATGAAATTTAAAACCAATATATTTATTTTGTATAACAATATGTATGTAATTATGTTAAAAGTACATACAAACAATTTAACAGGGAGACAAATGGGAAGGCAATAGTTGTTTTTGTTTTTAATGTTAATTTTTGCGCTTTTAATTATGATGAAATTAAAAACTGATGACTTGGATATGTAGTATTTGAGTACTTTTAGTTCCATACAAAAATATGTATGTTCTATCGGGCGTAGGAAGTCGGTAACTTTTTTTTCTTATAAAAGTCAGGGATGAGGAAATCGCAAAATTTGTATTTGTACCAATCAGAATAGATAGTTCTGTTAGATAATTACAAGGTAGATAAAGTGAGGAAAGTGTGTGTTTCTTATATTGTAATAGGATATGTTTGTTTATTTTGTTTCCAGGTAAGTGGTTAGGTAAGCAGTTCATGTGAATAAACTACATTAGTAGCCAAATTGCTGAATCTCGTTTCCACGAGTTATGAGAAAGTGTGCTGTGCCAGCGAAAAAATATCAAATGAAATTTAATATTTTTGTTTATAGTTTTGTTGGAGTTGTAGATTATGTGAACCATCATGTATTGTTCTTATGTTTTAATATTGTTAATTATGTAGATGCAAATGAGGTTTTTTAAAGTATTTGAGTGTTGTTTTTAATAAGCATTAACCCTTTCGGTTTTTCTA
This sequence comes from Protophormia terraenovae, assembly GCA_951394005.1. Taxonomy (NCBI): domain Eukaryota; kingdom Metazoa; phylum Arthropoda; class Insecta; order Diptera; family Calliphoridae; genus Protophormia; species Protophormia terraenovae. The sequence goes on along the minus strand of OX596077.1, from coordinate 82,327,830 downwards.
TGCCATATGGCATAATAATATTTTTTGGTAATTTATTAAAACCTAAGCGGATTTTTAGATAAAATTTTACACATTACTATTATTTCAAACCTTTTTAATAATTTACAAAAAAAAATTTTAATTTTCTTTATTTTTAACTACAAAAAATATTGCGTTTAAAAACTGATCTCTACAAATTAATTTTTCTGGGTCAAAAATGCTTAGTTTATTTTTACTAAAAACTTAAAGAATGTGGATAAAAGTGTAAAACTTTTTTATAAATATCTATAAAATATTTAGAGAAGAGTTAATAATAATATTTATCATCAAAAAACATAAGTTTAATAATTTTTCCTCCCTTTTATGACCGTTTTTGTGTTTTTCGATTTTACCTTAAAAAATCCAAACACACATGTTCTTTCTGGAAACTGATTACAGATTATTATTACTACAGCCACGAACTATAAAAACTGAAAAAATTTTTCATTTTGACCCACGCATTAAAAACATGTACTGAAGGGGTTAAATAACTTTGTATAAGGTTTTTGACTTTAATGAAAAATATTTTTGATTTTTTTTATGTATTGTTATGGATAATTTATTCTTAATGTTATATTAGAGGAAAGTTATGTAGACATTTAGGTTTAAAGGATTAATTCTTTAATTAACTTTTTGAAAGAAAATGTTCAGTGGGATATTTTTTATATTTTTACGAATTTGAAAACCCATATCTTTACAAAAATAAGTACAAATATCGATCTTTTAAAAAATATACGTGTCATATAAATATTTATGTGATTGGCTGTATATTTGTATTTTATGTTTTAATATTAAGTAGGAAATGTGTAAGGTTTTTGCCTTTAATGATGAAATACATTGTCCGATTTTGTAAGGTTATTAGTTATTTAAAATTATTGAAGTAAATGCGTCAATATTCTAATATCAAAGTATTTTGATTTATTGGTGCTTAAATAAATTATAAATTTTATGAAATTTATTTTATATATCATGAATTTTATGAATGACAGATTTTTTCATAATATCTTATTGTATATAAATAATTGAATTTTTATATATATATATATATATATATATATATATATATATATATATATATATATATATATATATATATATATATATATATATATATATATATAAAATATCCCATTTAAAACTAATTGTTTTAGGGGAAAAGTAATTTTTTATTTTATTTAATATTTAATAACCTGAGACCATTTAGAATACCTTTTATCTATTTATTTATTTAATAATAAATAAAACAATTCAATGAAATATGAAATTTTGTCTTTAACTTCTTGCTATTTATATTAAAATTTATAGAAAAAAATTTAAAGTCTCTAGATTACAAATGTATAAATTTTCCCCACATCAAAATTGGACTTTTTACCAAAAAATATCCCATGTTTTCGCGCTTTCGAACCACATACTTTAATTTTTCTTTTCGTGTTTATTTAAGCTTTCGCTGGTAATAAGATATAATTTTTTTTTTATACTTTTGCATAAATACAGAAATATATTTTTATTCGGACAGTGTTGCCATTTCAGAACTTTCAGTGGTAGATTTAACACATGAAAAAGTTAAAATGAATTGAAATTTCATAAAAATATGCTAAATGCATTTCAGTACATTTTTACAGTATTTTATAATATAATTGTAATTTTTAAAGAATTCCATAGTAAGTAAAACGGTATTAATTGTAATTATTAAAATATTAACCCTTTTTATTTTAATTTCCAACATTAAAAACAATTCTGAAGAAAAATTGTTTAAATGTTGTCATTAGAACTCAATTTTACAAGAAACAAAATGAATGAAAATATGATTTTTGTTTGCAAACAATTTATTACTTGCTGCTGTAGGACAATTTAGCATAATATTTTGGACGATTTAGCATCTTTTTTTTATTTTTAGAGTCTAATGTTCTTGTTAATAGCATTTTCATAAGTGTTTTAATCCATTCAATTATTTCATTCATAAGAACATTTTTGAATGTCTTATATTTTAAAATAGGCTATACATTTGTTTGTGTTTGTATAATTTTTATGTATAATTCAAAACCAGAATTTGTTGACTATTTTTTGTTTGTATAGATAGATATATTTATATATTTTTTTCTTATATTTTAAGTATTAAGGATGAAAATGAAAAATAAATTTTTTTATTTTATTGATAAATTATGATATATTGCTTAATTAGGTATGATTATGAGTTATTTTAGAGAACAATAATAATTATATCGCTAACTACGAGTAAGTTGAAATTCAATCCTTGTATGATATAAATTACTTTTGCGAAGGGGTAGTCATCTTGACGCGATGCAGAGGCTTACGTGCGTGGACTTGCGATGGCCGGGCTGGAGGAACTAGCAAGTGGGTTTTGCTAATTTCCGGAGGTTTACCCATGCCAGAGGGGCTTGCAAGTAGCACTAACTAAGAACTACCCTTCCCTTGTTCTGATAGCGTCTGTTTTCCCCTATGGGGCGGCTATCAGAACCCACTCAGAGCACTTCTCCTTTCATTGAGAAAGGGTGCTCTGTGTGGAATTAGGTCCGATTGGTCCTTTTGGACCCTGCGTGTCCGTCCGAATCCACCAGCGTCTGTTCCCATATTGGGCGGCTTGGTGGTCTGCGTCTGTTCCCCAGTGGGGCGGCAGTTAACAACACCTGGCAGCAGGTAAAAAATTCGTAAAAATTTTGTCTGAAATGTCCGATAGAAAGTCATGCCCCCCGTACCCGGTCAGGGGCTTCATAATCTTCGGGGGCCCTACTCCCACAGCGACGGTGACAGGCTGTGCAGAGTCGAATGCTACTGCAACCCTAACTAATCTGGTGGTAACACCGGGCCAGACTAGTTCGAAAGCTACTGGTATTGCAGAAGGTCAGGGTAGGAAACCTAAACTGGCCGACAGTGGCAAATTAAAAGCAACCCGACCAGAAGACGGTTGTTCAAATAAAAGCGGCGAGGTACCTCTGGCCTCTGAACCAAGTACCTCCAAAGCTGCCAAGGTCCTAATCGACAACAAGTCGGTTGAAACCCCTGTTTCGGGTACTGACAAAGAGGGAGCGACTAAGTCGTCCTCTGAGTCAGCCTCCCAAGTGCAAATTGTGCAAAAGGGACTAGTGAAGGAATCCTCATGTCCCTTGCTTGCACCTCCCCCTGCCAGAACAGGCGACAAACCAGCACCCAAGCACAAAACACCTGCGCGAAGGGCCTCAACAACCAGGCGTTCCGCCTTAAGATTCTTTGAGCAATTAGGCTCCAAAAAGGTCGAAGAACTAACCAAAGAGCAAAAAGCAACGTTCAGAGGAAGAGCAGAGCACTCAGAATCAGCAACCAGGGACTAAATGTCCCAAACCAGCACCCGTATCAACGAGGTCCTTTAGTGAGGTGGCCAAGGACCAACTCGTAAGGGCTATCATTGATCGTGGTGTAAGCGACGGGGCCATTTCTCATCCGAGATGGGAACTGGTCAAACAGAAGCTGTTAGGTGTGTTCTGGAAGATCCTTGAGGATAAACCTGGACCACCACCACAATGCGATGACATTGGCTGGTACCAAGGTCACGTTAAACTCATGGCTTGCGCAGATGAACGCTCAGCGTCTCTGCTAAAACTCGCCATTAATGAAATCGGTGAAGAATGGGAAGGCGCTAAGTTGGATGTGGTACCTGCCAGTGAAATACCTTGCAGGCCCAGATCTATCGCTGTCATTCCAGCTGAGCCATCAAATCCGGAAGAGATCTTGAGGATTCTTCGGTGCTGTAATCCACAGCTTCCAACTCACGACTGGAAAGTTGTTAAGGTTACAGAACCTGAAGGATCTTCAAGAAAGGTGATTGTGGTCCTTAATCATCAATTAAGGCTACAAGCTATTGTTTGCCTAAACTAAATTAGATCCTGTATCTTGGCTAAATCTTCCATAAATATCTTCATCTTGTCTGATTTCAGTGATGAAGATACGGTAACTGCGGCTGTTGAGACCACAACCGGCGTCCTGTGGGTGGTCTCCAGCTATATGGCGCATGATCACGGCGATTCCCTACCAAACGAGTAGATCCTACCAAACAGACGGCAAATAGCACAGATATTCCCATTATAGTTTGTGCTGATGCAAATTCGCACCACATCATCTGGGGCAGTAGCAATACAAACCCAAGAGGTGAGTGTTTATTCGACTTCATTCTTGATACTAACCTAGAAGTAGTTAATAAGGGCTCAGAGCCGACTTTTATCATTGCTAACAGAAGTGAGGTTTTAGACATCACTCTGATAAGTTCCAAATTCGCTTACTTAGTAAAACACTGGAGGGTCTTTAATAACTGTTCCTTTTCCGACCACATGTATGTGGAGTTCAATATAGACAATCGTGACAGCATTCTGTCACCTGTTCAGAACAGAAGGAGGACGAACTAGGAGGTTCAACGTAGGGAACTTTCCAATTCTCTTAACTTCATTCCAGTGATTTCATGCACACGTGAAATTGAATCGGCAGCCAACTTCCTGACCGAATCGTTGCGCTCTGCCACTCTCCTGGCATGTTCTCCAGCTACTCCTAAAGGTAGGGCTAAACCCCCCTGGTGGAACCATGATATAGCGCAATCTAGGATTGCATGTCGTCGACTATTTAATTTGGCCAAAAGATCAGGTCATCTTATAAGGCCTCTGTGAACAAATTCAAAAATTTGATTAGAAATGCGAAAAGGAAAGCCTGGAGAAGCTTCTGCAGCAAGGTAGAATCCTCTTCAGAAACAAACCGATTACGTAAAATCTTGGCAACTACACCGACAGTACCAAGTTATATTCAGAGACCATGTGGTAAATGGACTGTAAACGGCCAGGAGACTCTTGAGGTGTTATTTGATACTCACTTTCCTGGTAGTACCAATTTTGATTCTTGCGAGCAACCTATAATTTGCGATCAGCCCTCGAATAGGGTCTCAGTCATCATTGATGAACAGAGACTTGGTTGGTCGATTGATAGTTTTGAAACATTTAAATCACCAGGTTTGGATGGCATTATACCTGCAGACCTGCAAAGGAATGCGGACTTAATAATACCATGGCTAGCGGTTATCTATCACGCATGTCTAACTAATGCATACATTCCACTATGCTGGACTAGGTGTAAGGTTATTTTTATCCCTAAGGGAGGTAAACCATCACAAACCAAACCGAAGGATTTCAGGCCCATTTGCCTGGCATCCTTCTTACTCAAAACCCTGGAAAGGGTGATTGATATTCATCTGAGAAACACTATTTCACCTGCTCTTCTCTCATCTTCACAGCATCCCCAGGTGGATCCATTAACATCCGGACAATAACATTCAGATTCATGGTTTCTGCGATGCATCTGAACAAGCGTATTGTGCTACAATATACATACGATCTGAAAATTCCACAGGGAGATTCTCAAATCTCTTAGTAGCTAAAAGTAGAGTTGCTCCCTTGCAACGACTTAGTTTACCTAGACTAGAATTATGTGGACCATTACTGCTCTCTGAACTAGTCAAAAGAACTTTAAAGAACCCTTCTTTCAGAGACTCCGAACCTTTCTTATGGTCAGATTCTACTATAGTCATCGCATGGCTCCAGAGGCATCCATCCGTTTGGAAAACATATGTTGCAAATCGGACCTCTCGGATTATTCAAAATGTTGGCAATACGAAATGGCGTCATGTATTGACTAATGATAATCCCGCGGATTTGGGAACGCGTGGTAGTAAACCTCAAGATCTTAAGGACAATCCTTTGTGGTGGCAGGGACCAATGTGGCTCTTGCACTCTCAAGACAAATGGCCGGAATCTAATCCACCTGCCATAGCTCTTATGGAACAAAGGAAAGTAGAAGTACACTGTTCAGATACAGACGACTTCGGCTTAATACAAAGATTTTCGTCATGCCCTCGAGCACTTTCGGTCATTTCTTATATGTATCGATTTATTGGTGCTACCTGTCAACGATTAAAGGGAAATAAATATACAAATTTGACGCTCTCTCACGAAGATCTTAAACGCGCAAAAAATGTTTTTATTCGATTCTCCATATATGAAAGGTTATACTTGCGTGTTCGTATGTTTTTCAACGCGAGCCATTCACCTTGAAGCTTGTTCTAGCTTAACATCGGAAGCCTTTCTTGCTGCGTTTTCTCGATTTATATCTCGAAGAAGACTGCCTAAGTGTGTTATGTCTGATAATGGCACTAATTTCTTAGGTGCTAGCAAGTCCTTGCTTAAGGAATATTCCTCAAACAGGCTTCGAAAGATATCTCGGACAAATATGCAATACATGGGTTTGAATGGAAGTTCATTCCACCCAGCGCTCCGCACATGGAAGGTCTGTGGGAGGCTGGCGTAAAAAGTTTCAAACTTCATTTCAGGAAAATTGCAGGTGCTCAAAAGTTTAACTTTGAAGAGTTCTCTACACTTTTAGCCAGAATTGAAAGCGTCTTAAATTCACGACCTATTTCCCCGATGTCAGAGGATCCAGATGATCTGCAAGCCCTTACCCCGGGACATTTCCTTCGAGGGGGCCCATTAGTATTCGCACCAGAGTTACCATCAGAAAACTTATCTTTAATTAATCGATGGGAACGTCTAAAGGCCTTCCATCATAAATTTAGTCAACGATGGAAAACTGAATACCTTCACGAACTTCATAAAAGGTATAAATGGAAGAATCTACGACGTGATTTACAGATAGGTGATTTCGTCATCGTAAAAGACGAGCTTTTACCTCCAAACGAATGGAGATTAGGACGAATAGAAAATGTATATATTGGTTCAGATAGACATGTTCGAGTAGCTGATATTAGAACGTCTACTGGTGCTATAACTCGTCCGATAGTAAAATTGTGCATGCTTCCGTCATGTGAAAAGTCTGTAGATTAGTAAATCTTTGTGCGGTCATGTCGTGTGTGTCCCACTATTCTTTACTTTCGTAATCTGCCGTTTCCTCTCCTTCTTTCTCTTATATTTTTAGACCATGGATCCTTACCAAAATCCCGAAATGTGCGTGGTATGCTTCAGCTTCCATCCTCTTCGCTTCTGCTGGATGTTCCGCAAACTAACGCTCCAACAGCGTCAGTACGTAGTGAGGACACATAAGTACTGCTCAAACTGTTTTTCTCGCACCCATTTAGTTGGAGGATGCATTTCCATGATGGCCTGCTACATTTGCGGGGATCTTCACCATACACTGCTGCATCCCAGAAGTAATCCCCAAGGAGATCGTAGAGCTCAGCAGCCATCAGAATCGGGTACACAGCCTAGCTTACGGAGCAGACCTCGAGGCCAACGCCCACGCGTCCAACGAGTCCAGCAACCCGTTCAGCAACCAGCGCAACAGCGACTCCTTCAGCTCCGTCAGCGGCTTCAACAACAACAACAGCAACTACAAAAACAACAAAGGCAGCTGCAACAACAACGGAAACAACTTAGGCAACAACAACTGCGCCAAACTTCTGGACTTCTCCTTCAAGCGTTGCCACCAGTGACCAGCGAACCGACCACTAGCCAAGCTCTGGTTAACCAAATTGTTTCCGCCTTGGGACAGCTGACGGGGTCATCAATTGCACCAGTGCAAGGGGGCCGGCATGTTGAAGTTCGATCAACTGTCGTCGAAGACAGTCTTATCGACATGGAAGACGATTTGATTGACTTCGACGACGGTCTTATCGACTTTGAGTGACGGCCTCCGAACACTTCCAAATACTCCGGACACTTCCTAAAGTGTTCGGAAAAGGAGGCGCCATGATAAAATTGAGTTTTACGAAGTGCTTCGGCGTCAAGTGCTAAAAACCTTTTATTTGTTTTCTCAACAAATAATAAATAAAATAAACCAAAAGTGCGCCCCCCAGTGCCACAACAAACAAAACCCCTGAATTTATTTTAATTTTAAAAAAATAATAAATATTTAAATTAATAAACGCACTCTCTGTGCTTGAAAATTAATTAAAGTGTTTAGTGATTCAATCAGTAAAGCTCAAGTAAGTACCAAATTAAATCTCCTATTTAATTTGTGTTTATGGTTTGTTAGATACATATATATAATACATTTGTTACACACTTGTAACAAATTAATGCACCAATTTCCACATTTAATGCTGGAAATTGTTTACCTATACGAAGGGAAAGTCTGTTGAGACAGCTCTTCACTCACTAGTAGACTATATAGAAAAGTCGCTTTTGTTTGGAGAGTTTACTCTGGTAGCTTTCTTGGACATAGAGGGTGCTTTCAACAATGTTGAACCTGATTCTATCATGACCGCCATATATGATTTAGGTATTGATAATAACACTTGTAGTTTGATAGGCAAACTGCTGAGTAATAGGCATATTCGTGCTGATATTGGCCACACTAAGGTGGAAAGGATGGCTAGTAGGGGTACTCCTCAAGGCGGGGTTTTATCACCGTTCCTATGGAATATCACAATCAACACTCTATTATGTAGGTTAGATAATATGAGGATCAAGACGGTCGCCTATGCGGACGACGTCGCGCTGGCAGAATCTGGGAAACATCTCGACACTGTCTCTAATTGTCTAGAATCTGCTCTAAAGACCGTTAGTGACTGGAGCGTCACATGCGGACTAGGAGTGAATCCGGCTAAGACGGAGTTAGTTCTCTTAACTAGGAAGTATAAAACTATTGAGTTTAATCCTCCGAAATTAAATGGGATCTCCCTAAAGATCTGCGATAGGGCCAAATACTTGGGTATTATTCTCGATAGGAAACTATCATGGGGACCTAATATCCAATCTAGGGCTGATAAGGCTGTTTACACCTGCAAGAGGGCCATAGGTACTTCCGGGGGGTAAATCCAAGGAGTATGAGATGGATCTTCGAGGCGGTGGTTAAACCTATACTCCTGTATGGAGCTATTGTCTGGTGGCAAGCGATGGATAAGGATATCTATCGTAAAGTCTTTATAAAAGTCCTTAGGTCGATGGCCATTCTTACTACATTACTTTTCACACTTTTGCATTGGTTGCCTGTTGACTTGATGGTCAGGCAGGCTGCTTTCAATTCAGCAATAAGGCTGAATGCAGAATGTCCATGGGGTAGGTGGGACTATGGTCATTCTCGTATTCTAGGCTTCCCTTCACAGATCGATTACTGCATCCCGAGACCATTCTTTGATGCAAATTTCTCTGTCATTATTCCTGAACCTAACGCTTCGGCCGCCATTCATTCAACTCCTGGGGCTCTGAGGATTTACACCGATGGCTCGAAAAAGTTGAATAGGGTCGGATGTGGTTTCTATGTTGAGGAATATGATAGAAAGGTCTGTTATAGACTTCCTGACATGTGGAAATATCCGCAATAAAAAGGGCAGCAAACTGGCTGAAGTATCACAAGATATCGAGAGATATCTGTATTTTTACTGACAGCAAAGCTGCCATTAGATCTATAGCGGGTGTCTATACGACATCTTTGTTAACAACTGAATGCCGAGTATCTCTTAACGAGATAGCGAGACGTTCAAGGGTTAAGCTAATTTGGGTTCCTGTGCACGGCGATTGTGCTGGGAATATTTCGGCTGATTCTGCAGCCAAACAGGGATCGACTCTCAATGAAGAGTCTATTGATCATATGATAGGTATTCCCGTAAGGGAATGTAAGACTTTGTTCTACAAGGAATTACTAGGTATTGCTCGGACAAGATGGGCTAATGAACCCACATGTCGCACTGTTAGAACTATATGGCCCACCTATGATAATAGGAGGACCAACTCCCTTTACTCTCACTCTAGAGTGCAAGTGAGACTGTTAGTGTCGGTAATAACAGGGTGAAGAATGTTGCAGTCGGAGTAGCAGCGGACTGCAAACCTGTATCTGGGTAACACAACGGGATCGTGCATCACGAACCCAAGTGAGATGTCTGTCCAGGACACTGCCCGTACTACCTAACCATGATATAAATTAAATTAATGTTTGCAATAGTAAAAATTATTTATACATATTTATTTTTAAATAATCACTTACTTATATAACTTGAAAATACTACACCTAGCAGTGAAACTACTTTAGATGTTGATAATAACCTTTTTATTAATAATTTCCCAACTTTATTTTAATCCGAAAATAAAAGATTAATAATTTTTATTTAAAAATATTTACATAAATGTTTATAGTTAAAAAATATGTTGAAGCTTAATAAAGAGTTATATATTATAGTAACAGAAATATTAACAAAATATTTTTCGTGAAACCTTTTTTTTTTTTTTTTTTGTAGCCTTTTGTCGATTTTTGAAGGTTTCCTCTCAAAATTTTAAGATTTTTAATAAAATTTGTCTAACAACTATGTTTCGTGGTTAAAGACCTTTTAAAATAATGAACTCACAACAAATATTGACAATTAAATAAAGAAAAAATAGTATATATGTATTACTAAACTGGCTATAAAACTTTAAATGATTTTTTAATTTCTATAAAGATTTTGTATCTTATAAGATTAAGAACATCTTATTCTTTAAATACTAGTTTCTACATTTTTAATGGCTTTATTAAAATCTATTTGTTTATTTAAATAATGATTTAAATAATTCAAGTATCCTAAATATTTGTGATTATATCTTAAAATGTATATTAAAGGCTATAAAAATCTATATAATCTGATTTAAACACGACTGCATATTCATAAGAAAACGCTTTAAATTTCCTCTTCTAAATAAAAAAAGTACTTAGAATAATAAAAGATGATTGCAATGGTAAAATAAAGGAATTCATTGGATTAATAGCTAAAATGTATTCGGTTAAGACTGACAGATATGAAAAACAAATTGAAAAATAAAGGGTAAATTATAGGTAATAAAAACTAAAATTTCAATAAGTAACTACAAAAATAATTATATTATAATTCATTGTATATATTTAAATCAAATATTCCTATTAATATAGACATGGGAAGCCAAACATTGGTTATGTTTTCAATACAGAAAAATTTTTCTCTCCTATATACACAAAGAAAATTTTTACTTGTAATAAAATATGTAGGTATTTACTTTTTATATATATTTAAGTGAATAGTGTCAAAAACAATATATATATATATATATATATATATATAATCTTTTATTTTCCGATTAAAATAAAGTTGGGAAATTATGAATAAAAAGGTTATTATCAACATCTAAAGTAGTTTCACTGCTAGGTGTAGTATTTTCAAATTGTATAAGTAAGTGATTATTTAAAAATAAATATGTATAAATAATTTTTACTATTGCAAACATTAATTTAATTTATATCATGGTTAGGTAGTACGGGCACTGTCCTGGACAGACATCTCACTTGGGTCCGTGATGTACGATCCCGTTGTGTTACCCAGATACAGGTTTGCAGTCCGCTGCTACTCCGACTGCAACATTGCTTCACCAAACCATCTTGATCCTACAAGAAAAGAAAATAGTGACTTTAAATCAATTGTGTTCAAGTTACCTTGATCCAGAGTCGAAAAGCCTAGTATGGACCTCCTAATCTCTGATAATGCCGGGCATTCGCAGAGTAGATGAAAGACTGATTCTTCCTCCATCTCATCATTGCAACTTCTACAGAAGTCGTTAAACTGAAGACCCATTTTACGCGCATGAGTACCTAAAATACAGTGCCCTGTTATTACCGACACTAACAGAGAAATTTGCATCAAAGAATGGTCTCGGGATGCAGTAATCGATCTGTGAAGGGAAGCCTAGAATACGAGAATGACCATAGTCCCACCTACCCCATGGACATTCTGCATTCAGCCTTATTGCTGAATTGAAAGCAGCCTGCCTGACCATCAAGTCAACAGGCAACCAATGCAAAAGTGTGAAAAGTAATGTAGTAAGAATGGCCATCGACCTAAGGACTTTTATAAAGACTTTACGATAGATATCCTTATCCATCGCTTGCCACCAGACAATAGCTCCATACAGGAGTATAGGTTTAACCACCGCCTCGAAGATCCATCTCATACTCCTTGGATTTACCCCCCAGGAAGTACCTATGGCCCTCTTGCAGGTGTAAACAGCCATAATGGCCTTATCAGCCCTAGATTGGATATTAGGTCCCCATGATAGTTTCCTATCGAGAATAATACCCAAGTATTTGGCCCTATCACAGATCTTTAGGGAGATCCCATTTAATTTCGGAGGATTAAACTCAATAGTTTTATACTTCCTAGTGAAGAGAACTAACTCCGTCTTAGCCGGATTCACTCCTAGTCCGCATGTGATGCTCCAGTCACCAAGGGTCTTTAAAGCAGATTCTAGACAATTAGAGACAGTGTCGAGATGTTTCCCAGATACTGCCAGCGCGACGTCGTCCGCATAGGCGACCGTCTTGATCCTCATATTATCTAACCTACATAATAGAGTGTTGATTGTGATATTCCATAGGAACGGTGATAAAACCCCGCCTTGAGGAGTACCCCTACTAGCCATCCTTTCCACCTTAGTGTGGCCAATATCAGCACGAATATGCCTATTACTCAGCAGTTTGCCTATCAAACTACAAGTGTTATTATCAATACCTAAATCATATATGGCGGTCATGATAGAATCAGGTTCAACATTGTTGAAAGCACCCTCTATGTCCAAGAAAGCTACCAGAGTAAACTCTTCAAACAAAAGCGACTTTTCTATGTAGTCTACTAGTGAGTGAAGAGCTGTCTCAACAGACTTTCCTTCGTATAGGTAAACAATTTCCAGCATTAAATGTGGAAATTGGTGAATTAATTTGTTACAAGTGTGTAACAAATGTATTATATATATGTATCTAACAAACCATAAACACAAATTAAATAGGAGATTTAATTTGGTACTTACTTGAGCTTTACTGATTGAATCACTAAACACTTTAATTAATTTTCAAGCACAGAGAGTGCGTTTATTAATTTAAATATTTATTATTTTTTTTAAATTAAAATAAATTCAGGGGTTTTGTTTGTTGTGGCACTGGGGGCGCACTTTTGGTTTATTTTATTTATTATTTGTTGAGAAAACAAATAAAAGGTTTTTAGCACTTGACGCCGAAGCACTTCGTAAAACTCCCTTTTATCATGGCGCCTCCTTTTCCGAACACTTTAGGAAGTGTCCGGAGTATTTGGAAGTGTCCGGAGGCCGTCACTCAAAGTCGATAAGACCGTCGTCGAAGTCAATCAAATCGTCTTCCATGTCGATAAGACTGTCTTCGACGACAGTTGATCGAACTTCAACATGCCGGCCCCCTTGCACTGGTGCAATTGATGACCCCGTCAGCTGTCCCAAGGCGGAAACAATTTGGTTGACCAGAGCTTGGCTAGTGGTCGGTTCGCTGGTTACTGGTGGCAACGCTTGAAGGAGAAGTCCAGAAGTTTGGCGCAGTTGTTGTTGCCTAAGTTGTTTCCGTTGTTGTTGCAGCTGCCTTTGTTGTTTTTGTAGTTGCTGTTGTTGTTGTTGAAGCCGCTGACGGAGCTGAAGGAGTCGCTGTTGCGCTGGTTGCTGAACGGGTTGCTGGACTCGTTGGACGCGTGGGCGTTGGCCTCGAGGTCTGCTCCGTAAGCTAGGCTGTGTACCCGATTCTGATGGCTGCTGAGCTCTACGATCTCCTTGGGGATTACTTCTGGGATGCAGCAGTGTATGGTGAAGATCCCCGCAAATGTAGCAGGCCATCATGGAAATGCATCCTCCAACTAAATGGGTGCGAGAAAAACAGTTTGAGCAGTACTTATGTGTCCTCACTACGTACTGACGCTGTTGGAGCGTTAGTTTGCGGAACATCCAGCAGAAGCGAAGAGGATGGAAGCTGAAGCATACCACGCACATTTCGGGATTTTGGTAAGGATCCATGGTCTAAAAATATAAGAGAAAGAAGGAGAGGAAACGGCAGATTACGAAAGTAAAGAATAGTGGGACACACACGACATGACCGCACAAAGATTTACTAATCTACAGACTTTTCACATGACGGAAGCATGCACAATTTTACTATCGGACGAGTTATAGCACCAGTAGACGTTCCAATATCAGCTACTCGAACATGTCTATCTGAACCAATATATACATTTTCTATTCGTCCTAATCTCCATTCGTTTGGAGGTAAAAGCTCGTCCTTTACGATGACGAAATCACCTATCTGTAAATCACGTCGTAGATTTTTCCATTTATACCTTTTATGAAGTTCGTGAAGGTATTCAGTTTTCCATCGTTGACTAAATTTATGATGGAAGGCCTTTAGACGTTCCCATCGATTAATTAAAGATAAGTTTTCTGATGGTAACTCTGGTGCGAATACTAATGGGCCCCCTCGAAGGAAATGTCCCGGGGTAAGGGCTTGCAGATCATCTGGATCCTCTGACATCGGGGAAATAGGTCGTGAATTTAAGACGCTTTCAATTCTGGCTAAAAGTGTAGAGAACTCTTCAAAGTTAAACTTTTGAGCACCTGCAATTTTCCAGAAATGAAGTTTGGAACTTTTTACGCCAGCCTCCCACAGACCTTCCATGTGCGGAGCGCTGGGTGGAATGAACTTCCATTCAAACCCATGTATTGCATATTTGTCCGAGATATCTTTCGAAGCCTGTTTGAGGAATATTCCTTAAGCAAGGACTTGCTAGCACCTAAGAAATTAGTGCCATTATCAGACATAACACACTTAGGCAGTCCTCTTCGAGATATAAATCGAGAAAACGCAGCAAGAAAGGCTTCCGATGTTAAGCTAGAACAAGCTTCAAGGTGAATGGCTCGCGTTGAAAAACATACGAACACGCAAGTATAACCTTTCATATATGGAGAATTTCGCAAATTACCAGATTTAATCTGAAACGGGCCAGCAAAGTCGACACCCGTCTGAGAAAACGGAAGAGAAAGTGTAGACCTCTTTAATGGGAGAGCTGCCATGATTTGTGATTTCACGTGCTGCTTGTATCTAATGCAAGTCAAGCAGTGGTGGACACACTTTTTAACTGTTCTTTTTAGGCCAGGTATATATAACTGGCTTCTTACTACACTCATCATAAGTGATATTTCTGCATGAATGAGGGTTTTGTGTACAAACTCTAGAAAAATTTTACAAAATTGAGATGAATTAGGAATTATTATTGGAAGTCGCTCATCGTAGGTAAGAGATGAGTTGGCTAACCGACCGTTAACTCTTATAAGACCTTCTGAGTCAATAAATGGATTGAGAGTAAGTAGAGAACTTTTTTTTGATACTTGTTTGGAATCAGAGAGATCCGCTAATTCTTTTGAATAATATGACTTCTGTGTCAATCGAATAAAAACATTTTTTGCGCGTTTAAGATCTTCGTGAGAGAGCGTCAAATTTGTATATTTATTTCCCTTTAATCGTTGACAGGTAGCACCAATAAATCGATACATATAAGAAATGACCGAAAGTGCTCGAGGGTATGACGAAAATCTTTGTATTAAGCCGAAGTCGTCTGTATCTGAACAGTGTACTTCTACTTTCCTTTGTTCCATAAGAGCTATGGCAGGTGGATTAGATTCCGGCCAATTGTCTTGAGAGTGCAAGAGCCACATTGGTCCCTGCCACCACAAAGGATTGTCCTTAAGATCTTGAGGTTTACTACCACGCGTTTCCAAATCCGCGGGATTATCATTAGTCAATACATGACGCCATTTCGTATTGCCAACATTTTGAATAATCCGAGAGGTCCGATTTGCAACATATGTTTTCCAAACGGATGGATACCTCTGGAGCCATGCGATGACTATAGTAGAATCTGACCATAAGAAAAGTTCGGAGTCTCTGAAAGAAGGGTTCACTAAAGTTCTTTTGACTAGTTCAGAGAGCAGTAATGGTCCACATAATTCTAGTCTAGGTAAACTAAGTCGTTGCAAGGGAGCAACTCTACTTTTAGCTACTAAGAGATTTGAGAATCTCCCTGTGGAATTTTCAGATCGTATGTATATTGTAGCACAATACGCTTGTTCAGATGCATCGCAGAAACCATGAATCTGAATGTTATTGTCCGGATGTTAATGGATCCACCTGGGGATGCTGTGAAGATGAGAGAAGAGCAGGTGAAATAGTGTTTCTCAGATGAATATCAATCACCCTTTCCAGGGTTTTGAGTAAGAAGGATGCCAGGCAGATGGGCCTGAAATCCTTCGGTTTGGTGTGTGATGGTTTACCTCCCTTAGGGATAAAAATAACCTTACACCTAGTCCAGCATAGTGGAATGTATGCATTAGTTAGACATGCGTGATAGATAACCGCTAGCCATGGTATTATTAAGTCCGCATTCCTTTGCAGGTCTGCAGGTATAATGCCATCCAAACCTGGTGATTTAAATGTTTCAAAACTATCAATCGACCAACCAAGTCTCTGTTCATCAATGATGACTGAGACCCTATTCGAGGGCTGATCGCAAATTATAGGTTGCTCGCAAGAATCAAAATTGGTACTACCAGGAAAGTGAGTGTCAAATAACACCTCAAGAGTCTCCTGGCCGTTTACAGTCCATTTACCACATGGTCTCTGAATATAACTTGGTACTGTCGGTGTAGTTGCCAAGATTTTACGTAATCGGTTTGTTTCTGAAGAGGATTCTACCTTGCTGCAGAAGCTTCTCCAGGCTTTCCTTTTCGCATTTCTAATCAAATTTTTGAATTTGTTCACAGAGGCCTTATAAGATGACCTGATCTTTTGGCCAAATTAAATAGTCGACGACATGCAATCCTAGATTGCGCTATATCATGGTTCCACCAGGGGGGTTTAGCCCTACCTTTAGGAGTAGCTGGTGAACATGCCAGGAGAGTGGCAGAGCGCAACGATTCGGTCAGGAAGTTGGCTGCCGATTCAATTTCACGTGTGCATGAAATCACTGGAATGAAGTTAAGAGAATTGGAAAGTTCCCTACGTTGAACCTCCTAGTTCGTCCTCCTTCTGTTCTGAACAGGTGACAGAATGCTGTCACGATTGTCTATATTCAACTCCACATACATGTGGTCGGAAAAGGAACAGTCATTAAAGACCCTCCAGTGTTTTACTAAGTAAGCGAATTTGGAACTTATCAGAGTGATGTCTAAAACCTCACTTCTGTTAGCAATGATAAAAGTCGGCTCTGAGCCCTTATTAACTACTTCTAGGTTAGTATCAAGAATGAAGTCGAATAAACACTCACCTCTTGGGTTTGTATTGCTACTGCCCCAGATGATGTGGTGCGAATTTGCATCAGCACAAACTATAATGGGAATATCTGTGCTATTTGCCGTCTGTTTGGTAGGATCTACTCGTTTGGTAGGGAATCGCCGTGATCATGCGCCATATAGCTGGAGACCACCCACAGGACGCCGGTTGTGGTCTCAACAGCCGCAGTTACCGTATCTTCATCACTGAAATCAGACAAGATGAAGATATTTATGGAAGATTTAGCCAAGATACAGGATCTAATTTAGTTTAGGCAAACAATAGCTTGTAGCCTTAATTGATGATTAAGGACCACAATCACCTTTCTTGAAGATCCTTCAGGTTCTGTAACCTTAACAACTTTCCAGTCGTGAGTTGGAAGCTGTGGATTACAGCACCGAAGAATCCTCAAGATCTCTTCCGGATTTGATGGCTCAGCTGGAATGACAGCGATAGATCTGGGCCTGCAAGGTATTTCACTGGCAGGTACCACATCCAACTTAGCGCCTTCCCATTCTTCACCGATTTCATTAATGGCGAGTTTTAGCAGAGACGCTGAGCGTTCATCTGCGCAAGCCATGAGTTTAACGTGACCTTGGTACCAGCCAATGTCATCGCATTGTGGTGGTGGTCCAGGTTTATCCTCAAGGATCTTCCAGAACACACCTAACAGCTTCTGTTTGACCAGTTCCCATCTCGGATGAGAAATGGCCCCGTCGCTTACACCACGATCAATGATAGCCCTTACGAGTTGGTCCTTGGCCACCTCACTAAAGGACCTCGTTGATACGGGTGCTGGTTTGGGACATTTAGTCCCTGTTTGCTGATTCTGAGTGCTCTGCTCTTCCTCTGAACGTTGCTTTTTGCTCTTTGGTTAGTTCTTCGACCTTTTTGGAGCCTAATTGCTCAATGAATCTTAAGGCGGAACGCCTGGTTGTTGAGGCCCTTCGCGCAGGTGTTTTGTGCTTGGGTGCTGGTTTGTCGCCTGTTCTGGCAGGGGGAGGTGCAAGCAAGGGACATGAGGATTCCTTCACTAGTCCCTTTTGCACAATTTGCACTTGGGAGGCTGACTCAGAGGACGACTTAGTCGCTCCCTCTTTGTCAGTACCCGAAACAGGGGTTTCAATCGACTTGTTGTCGATTAGGACCTTGGCAGCTTTGGAGGTACTTGGTTCAGAAGCCAGAGGTACCTCGCCGCTTTTATTTGAACAACCGTCTTCTGGTCGGGTTGCTTTTAATTTGCCACTGTCGGCCAGTTTAGGTTTCCTACCCTGACCTTCTGCAATACCAGTAGCTTTCGAACTAGTCTGGCCCGGTGTTACCACCAGATTAGTTAGGGTTGCAGTAGCATTCGACTCTGCACAGCCTGTCACCGTCGCTGTGGGAGTAGGGCCCCCGGAGATTATGAAGCCCCTGACCGGGTACGGGGGGCATGACTTTCTATCGGACATTTCAGACAAAATTTTTACGAATTTTTTACCTGCTGCCAGGTGTTGTTAACTGCCGCCCCACTGGGGAACAGACGCAGACCACCAAGCCGCCCAATATGGGAACAGACGCTGGTGGATTCGGACGAACACGCAGGGTCCAAAAGGACCAATCGGACCTAATTCCACACAGAGCACCCTTTCTCAATGAAAGGAGAAGTGCTCTGAGTGGGTTCTGATAGCCGCCCCATAGGGGAAAACAGACGCTATCAGAACAAGGGAAGGGTAGTTCTTAGTTAGTGCTACTTGTAAGCCCCTCTGGCATGGGTAACCCTCCGGAAATTAGCAAAACCCACTTGCTAGTTCCTCCAGCCCGGCCATCGCAAGTCCACGCACGTAAGCCTCTGCATCGCGTCAAGATGACTACCCCTTCGCAAAAGTAATTTATATCATACAAGGATTGAATTTCAACTTACTCGTAGTTAGCGATATAATTATTATTGTTCTCTAAAATAACTCATAATCATACCTAATTAAGCAATATATCATAATTTATCAATAAAATAAAAAAATTTATTTTTCATTTTCCTCCTTAATACTTAAAATATAAGAAAAAATATATAAATATATCTATCTATACAAACAAAAAATAGTCAACAAATTCTGGTTTTGAATTATACATAAAAATTATACAAACACAAACAAATGTATAGCCTATTTTAAAATATAAGACATTCAAAAATGTTCTTATGAATAAAATAATTGAATGGATTAAAACACTTATGAAAATGCTATTAACAAGAACATTAGACTCTAAAAATAAAAAAAAAAGATGCTAAATCGTCCAAAATATTATGCTAAATTGTCCTACAGCAGCAAGTAATAAATTGTTTGCAAACAAAATTCATATTTTCATTCATTTTGTTTCTTGTAAAATTGAGTTCTAATGACAACATTTAAACAATTTTTCTTCAGAATTGTTTTTAATGTTGGAAATTAAAATAAAAAGGGTTAATATTTTAATAATTACAATTAATACCGTTATACTTACTATGGAATTCTTTAAAAATTGCAATTATATTATAAAATACTGTAAAAATGTACTGAAATGCATTTAGCATATTTTTATGAAATTTCAATTCATTTTAACTTTTTTATGTGTTAAATCTACCACTGAAAGTTCTGAAATGGCAACACTGTCCGAATAAAAATATATTTCTGTATTTATGCAAAAGTATAAAAAAAAAAATGATATCTTATTACCAGCGAAAGCTTAAATAAACACGAAAAGAAAAATTAAAGTATGTGGTTCGAAAGCGCGAAAACATGGGATATTTTTTGGTAAAAAGTCCAATTTTGATGTGGGGAAAATTTATACATTTGTAATCTAGAGACTTTAAATTTTTTTCTATAAATTTTAATATAAATAGCAAGAAGTTAAAGACAAAATTTCATATTTCATTGAATTGTTTTATTTATTATTAAATAAATAAATAGATAAAAGGTATTCTAAATGGTCTCAGGTTATTAAATATTAAATAAAATAAAAAATTACTTTTCCCCTAAAACAATTAGTTTTAAATGGGATATTTTCGTATTATTCGTATATATATATAAATTCAATTATTTATATACAATAAGAATATTATGAAAAAATCTGTCATTCATAAAATTCATGATATATAAAATAAATTTCATAAAATTTATAAAATTATTAAGCACCAATAAATCAAAATACTTTGATATTAGAATATTGACGCATTTACTTCAATAATTTTAAATAACTATGTATGATAATACCTTACAAAATCGGACAATGAATTTCATCATTAAAGGCAAAAACCTTACACATTTCCTACTTAATATTAAAACATAAAATACAAATATACAGCCAATCACATAAATATTTATATGACACGTATATTTTTTAAAAGATCGATATTTGTACTTATTTTTGTAAAGATATGGGTTTTCAAATTCGTAAAAATATAAAAAATATCCCACCGAACATTTTCTTTCAAAAAGTTAATTAAAGAATTAATCCTTTAAACCTAAATGTCTACATAACTTTCCTCTAATATAACATTAAGAATAAATTATCCATAACCATACATAAAAAAAAATCAAAAATATTTTTCATTAAAGACAAAAACCTTATACAAAGTTATTTAATGCTTATTAAAAAAAAAAACACTCAAAAACCTCATTTGCATCTTCATAATTAACAATATTAAAACATAAGAACAATACATGATGGTTCACATAATCTACAACTCCAACAAAACTATAAACAATGAAATTGAAAAAGATTCGGCTGTGCCGAATCTTTGATACCCTTCACCATATTACCATCTTACTATCTTATCGACATCATATTACCATATTACCGACAAATAATAAAATTTTCGCCTTAACGTATGCTTTCATATTTTCACATAATTAAATCTAAATTTTTTTCAAACTACGAAAATTTGAAAATGAAAAAAAAAAAAAAAAACAATCATGCTTTTAAAAAATAAACAACAACAATTCCATATTTATTTATTTTTTTATGTGTGTATATACAAACTGACTGCATATACAAAGAACAACAACAACACTGTTATTCATTATATTACTTCTGTTGCTAACTAAACTACTTGTCTTATAGGCAAAAACGTCACTAATAGTCATTACAATGCTTAATATACATGTTTGTGTATGTATTTATGTATATTCTTAACAGATATGTTTTAGTTTTAAAAAATAAACAACAATTCCATATCTATTTATTTTTGTACAGACTGCATATACAAAGAACAACAACAACAACACTGTTATTCATCATATTACTGCTGTTGATAACTAAACTACTTGTCTATACAAAAAACAAAAAACGTCACTAATAGTCATTACAATGCTTAATATACATGTTTGTGTGTGTATTTATATTCTTAACAGATTTGTTTTTGGTCCATAGCTCTGTTGATTCTGAACGAATTTGGTTTATTAAAAAAAACGAAATTTTATAAAAACATTTATGACTGATCTATATAAAAATAAAAATCTGTAGCTTGAACAAGGGCTTCAAAAATAAAAAATCGTTTTGCCCGATATCTCAGTTATTACTGAACCGATTTATTTCATTTTTTCAGAACAAAAATTCAGAAAATAATTTCCGAGCCCCCTTTAAAAATTCGAAGTCCCTGGTATATGCAGAGGCTTCAGAAACTGAAAAACCGGTTCCAAAAACCGGTTTTTAAAGCATATCTCTGCTATTTACAAACCGATCCTGCTTATTCAAAAAACCGAAATTTTAAAAAAATATTTGTGACCGATCTGTATAAAAATAAAAATCTATAGCTTAAACTAGGGCTTCAAAAAATAAAAAATGCGTTTTGTCCGATATCTCAGTTATTATTGAACCGATTTATTTCATTTTTTCAGAACAAAAATTCAGAAAAAAATGTCCGCGACTTCTTTGTAAAAACGAAGTCCCTAGTATATACAGAGGCTTCAGACACTGGAAAACCGGTTCAAAAAATCGGTTTTTTAACATATCTCCGCATTGTATGAACCGATCTTGCTGAATTCCAATAGCAAAATTCTCGAAAGCATTTCCGATCGTTTGATATATATATTATATATGTCAGTTATCGGTGGGCTTCATAAACGCCATTTCAACCGACACACGGACGGACGGACGGACGGACATGATGCTATCGTCATCATTTCTTACAAGGATCCCGAAAATGTAAACTTTTTTGCTCTCCGACGAAAATTGTGGGAATTACAAACGGAATGACAAACTTATATATACCCTTTACACCTTTGGTGAAGGGTATAAAAATATTAAATTTCATTTGATATTTTTTCGCTGACACAGCACGTTTTCATAACTCGTGGAAACGAGATTCAGCAATTTGGCTACTAATGTAGTTTATTCACATGAACTGCTTACCTAACCACTTACCTGGAAACAAAATAAACAAACATATCCTATTACAATATAAGAAACACACACTTTCCTCACTTTATCTACCTTGTAATTATCTAACAGAACTATCTATTCTGATTGGTACAAATACAAATTTTGCGATTTTCCCATCCCTGACTTTTATAAGAAAAAAAAGTTACCGACTTCCTACGCCCGATAGAACATACATATTTTTGTATGGAACTAAAAATACTCAAATACTACATATCCAAGTCATCAGTTTTTAATTTCATCATAATTAAAAGCGCAAAAATTAACATTAAAAACAAAAACAACTATTGCCTTCCCATTTGTCTCCCTGTTAAATTGTTTGTATGTACTTTTAACATAATTACATACATATTGTTATACAAAATAAATATATTGGTTTTAAATTTCATAAAATGCATTTGTCCGTGTATACAAAAATATTGTAGCATTTATTAACCCATTTATATCCACTGTACCTAATTGAGTACAGCAGAGTAATCGACTATTTTTGTGGAGTCTAAAGAACCCCAGCGTTTTTATCTTTTTAGTTAAAATAATTTACAAATACTGTCTTATAATAACAACAAATTTGGCAGATATTTCGATTACATATGTCAGAATTTTGACAATAACTTTTCACTATAGAGAAAAAATTAAAACGCGTCATTTGGTGATGTTTTAATTTTTAATTTTTCTGAATATTCTTTTCAAATTAATTTTTTTGACAATATAGATTTTGTTTGTAAAGTGTACTATACATATTTATTTAATAACATATTTTTATACAAAAATTCCTTTAATTTTATACACCCATAATTTGACCACGCCTCCCTGCGAGAGCCAAATATACGTTTACAAGATTTTTTTAATTTTTACGCTTATTTTATATGTAAACAATAGGAAAATACAAGTTTTGCAAAAATATATCTGCGGGATATTGTCCCGGATTTTATTGGGTTAAAAAGCATACAAGAAACAAACATACATACATATACTAATATAATATATGATCAATACAAACATACACACATCCATATATTATTACAATAAATGAAACACACACTTCCCCTCTTTACCTAAAGCTTGCAAAAAAGTGGGAAGGAACTCCCTCGCTTTTCTTAGGTAGCAATTATGCCACGCCCATTGAACATACTTTTGTATGGAAAAAGTGGTTCAGAACATACATAAACATACTACTTACACACTTTTGTATATAGTATATTTGATATTTTTTTTATTAAATATTAATTTTGCATAGTAATTAGTATTAATTTTGATTATTAATAATTTAAATGTTTAAATAAACAACTGTATAAAGTTAAAAAATTATCTGCAACTCAAACAAAAATAGAAAATTCTCTAATATAGACTCGACGTTACTATAAGGCGTTAAAATCTAGAAAGTCCATTTTATGGCATTTAGTAACGCCCAAACCACATCTTTTTGCATCAAGATTTAATTTTTTGAAGGAATTGCCAATTTTTCTCTAACTTAATTTTCGTTCATGAATGACGAACATTTCCTCACAAATTTGGGTAAAGTATTATTCAGACATTTTATACTTTCAACAACATATTATGATTGTTTTTAGAATGATTGTACGTAGATGAATAAAAAGAAATACGTTTACAAAGATAAAAGATGTTGTGGTCTATCCAGACCAAGAGGGTCAACTTAGCGTACTTTTTTTCTTTAAACCCAAAATTTTCCTAGTTATCGTACTCCAATCTTAAGTAGATATCAGTTATAGATATCATGTTCATCCTTTTTTGATTTTCTGCTTAAAATAAAAGATATTAAATTCCAAAGTCAAATTTGGTCTGACCAGACCAAGATAGTAATCCTAGGGTTAAACTTTTTTCAGCGCAGTCGCCAGTTGAGAAAAAATATTTGTGTGCTTAATATTAAACGCTGGTTATATTAGCACGTTTACGTTCGCTTTCTGAGAGAATAATCTCACGTGTAGACTAAAATATTAGTATTATTAGAAATATTAAGAGACTGTTGTGATAACATTCATTCGTTCTTTTTAATTAAGAAATAAAATAATTATTAATAATAATTATTAATATAATTATTTTTGATAACTAAAAATAATTAAAAATAACTTAAATTATTTTAATAGCTAAAAATAATTAAAAATAAATAAAATTATTTTTAATAATAATTAAATAAACTAGGAATTAATCCAAATTATTTTTAATAAAAATAATTAAATTGAAATATGATAATTAAAATTAATGTTAATAATACTAAATTAATTAATTAAGATTTATTAACCAAATTAATTTTAATAAAAATAAATTAAAATTGAATAAAGTAAATTTATTAATCAATTAATACAATTAATACAAATTAATTAATTAAAGATAATTTAAAATATCTTAGAGTAAACTATATTAATTTAAAATTATTAAAATAAAATTAATGAAAAAAAAAAAAATCAAAAGTAAATTAAATTTATTAAAATTAATCAATTTAAATTTAATCAAAATAAAATAAATTTAAAATTAAATAAATTTAAATTAATTTAAAAAAAAAAATTAATAAAATTATTTTTAGCAAGTACTACTTGATAAAAATAATTTTTCATAAAATTTAAATAAACTGTTCATGTCATAACATTAATAACAGTGGTTCACTAGGACGCCATCTGTTGGCGACTAGTATTATAAACTACTACTGTTAATAATTACTAAAAATGTAAACATTGTTTGTATTTGATCACTAATTTTGTAAACAATGTTTGTACAATGAACTGCAACCAACTTCAAGTTGAATTGAAGTTTTTATGTATACTTTTGTTCATTATATAAAAAAAAGACGCCAAAGCATCAAAAGCAATCAAGTTCTTATTGGAATTATAAAGTGGAAAGAATAGAGTAAAGTTATAAGAAATAAAATTTACATAAAAATAAAACAAAAGTTAAGTGTTTTAAATAAAACAATACAAAGTGGTTCCCTTTAAACAAACCAAAAGAAATACAGTGGTGGTAAGAGCAACAACAACAACAACAACAACAAAAACTTTATAAAAAGCTTGTGGGACAACTATAAAAGACAAGAAGTATTTGCCGACAAGAAGTATGACAGCATTAGATAAATTTAATGAAGTTGCTGATGAGCTTATTAGATTTGAGGCGAGGCTCAAAGAGGAAGATTTTTCTATTTATACAACTGAGGCTTTAGACTTTGAAAAATCAGAATTAGGTAAATTGTGGGAAAAATATAAGACCATTTATGAAACGTGTATTGCGGAGCCAGTAGAAAAAAAGAAAGAAATAATATCGGTCCATACTAAACATAATCAAATTCATAGAATTCATGTAAAGTGCATAAATATGTTGGCCAGAGCCAAACGTAAGTTGCCCAAAGAGGAGTCTTCTTCATCTAAGTCAGTGGTTCCCAAACAGGGTATTTCTCTTCCCATTCAGGCATGTGATGTAGAAGTATTTAGTGGTGATTATGCTTCATGGCCCACATTTAGGGACCTATTTACTACAATTTATATAAATAATGATCGTTTAGGCAAAGTTGAAAAATTATGTTACCTTTTTCAAAAAACGAGTGGGGATGCACGTGAAGTGAATAGAAATATTACTGTGACGGCAGAAAATTTTGATATTGCTTGGGAAAACTTAAAATCAACATATAAAAATAAGCGAGTACTATTTAACAATCAAATGAATTTGTTATATAATTTGGCCCAATGCCAGGAAGAATCCGCTTCCGAAATTAAGAGGCTCCAAAGGGAGATAAATATAAATTGATGTTGAGGCATGGGAACCCTTATTTGTTTTTCATTGCTCAATAAGGCTCCCTGAACAAACTTTGAATTTATGGGAACAGTCTGTGAAGAATAAAACGGAGATTCCAAAATGGAAAGAAATTAATGAATTTTTGACTGATAGATTTCGGGCTCTTGAAAGCGTTTCAAATATTCGTGCCAGTGGTTCCCAATCTAGTTTTCATTTTAACAATCAAAATAAAGCTAAACATTTTAAGACACATCATACTAAAGTCAACATGTCTCAATGCAAATTATGTAAAGCAACTCATGAAATATGTTCATGCCCTAAATTTTTAAGTATGGATTATAAAAATCGTGTTTCTACATTAAGAAAATTTAGATATTGCTTTAATTGTCTTAAAATTGGGCACATGTTTGGAGATTGTCAGAATAATAATGGTTGCTCAAAATGTAAAAGAAAACACCACAGTCTTTTACATAGGGATTTTATTCAGAAGGCTGCACAACAAAATAAATCTAATAATTTAGTCCCAGAAAATAACCAACAATCTTCTTCTTCTCAGTCGGCTCAAATTCCTTCTACATCTAATGCTATCTCTACGATTGTCCAAAATCACCATCACTCTGTTTCTAAAAAAGTTTTACTGGCTACAGCTTGGGTTAATATTGAAAATAATGGTTCCACTTATAAAGTTCGAGCATTAATTGACCCTTGTTCAGATGAGTGTTTTATTTCTGAAAAAATTCGCAAATTGCTAAAATTATCCACTGTACCCATATCAGCTGAAGTTGCAGGTCTAGGTGGAGAAATTGTTAGTCGAGTCGATAAAATGGCCACTTTTTCTGTCGTTTCTTTAATTAATTCCAATTTTTCGCTTAAAATTACTGCTTTAGTGGTCCCTCAAGTAACTGGAAATGTTCCAACTCATTCTTTTAGTCCTGATGTAAATATAAAGCTGCCAAATTTAGAGTATGCTGATCCATGGTTTTTCAAAAGTGGTTCTGTTGATTTGCTCTTAGGAGGTGATGTATATCCGTCAATTCTGCGATGTGGTGTACAACATGGTATTTTCGAGTCATTAGTAGCTCAAGAAACCATATTTGGTTGGGTCGTGACCGGTCCTATGAATCCACGTCGTTCAGTAAGACTTTCCTATTTCACTAAGGTGTCTATTGATGATCAGTTAACAAAATTTTGGGAGCTTGAGGAAATTTCTCGTAAACCAGTAATATCTGAAGGAGATAAGTTATGTGAGAAAATATTTAGGTCCACTACTGTAAGAAATACAGAAGGTAGATATGTAGTAAATTTACCATTTAAATCTGCATTTTCTTTACTAGGCCCAAATAGGCACATAGCTCTGAGTCAATTTGCGAGAAATGAAAATTCGTTGTTACGTAAACCAGAAAATAAAATTTTATATGATGAGGTTCTTAAAGAATATTTGACTTTGGCACATATGGAGAAAATTGAAAGTCCTGTAGCTGGCCCAAGTTATTATTTGCCCCATCATGGAGTTTTTAAACCAGAAAGTACTACGACAAAACTAAGAGTAGTATTTAATGCCTCTAGCGTGACAACTTCTGGTAAAAGTCTGAACGACATTTTACATATTGGTCCTGTACTTCAGAAGGACTTAGTATTTTTAATAATGAAATGGAGGTTTTACAAGTTTGTATTTAATGCTTATATCTCAAAAATGTATAGGCAGATTCTTATCAATCCTGATCATGCTCGTTTTCAACAAATTGTTTATCGTAGTTCTCCAGATGAAGAGATACGAGATTATAGATTAAAAATTGTTACCTTTGGCGTTAACTGTGCTCCATATTTGGCTCTTAGAACGCTCTTGCAGCTGGCAG
Source organism: Protophormia terraenovae (assembly GCA_951394005.1). Taxonomy (NCBI): domain Eukaryota; kingdom Metazoa; phylum Arthropoda; class Insecta; order Diptera; family Calliphoridae; genus Protophormia; species Protophormia terraenovae. Next base: position 82,299,730 of record OX596077.1, on the reverse strand, counting down.
ATGACGAAGAACGTCGTTTCCCATTAGGAGCAAGAATTCTTCGAGATTCTATGTACGTAGATGACGCTTTAGTAGGTGCTCACACTTTACCTGACATTTTGGAGGCCCGAAATCAGTTAACAGCAATATTAGAGACTGCTGGATTCGAACTGAGAAAATGGACCTCAAATATGAAGGAAATTTTAACTGGGTTGCCCACTGAACATTTGTTAAACGAAAACTTTTTGCGATTGGATGATAAAAGTAATGCGAAGACTCTGGGTGTTCATTGGAATGCATCAGCAGATTATTTTTATTTTACAACACAAAAAATACCGACAAAATCTACTTATACTAAGAGGGAAGTACTTTCTGTGATTGCTAGGCTCTTTGATCCTGCTGGTTGGCTCGCTCCGGTTATTATAACAGCTAAAATCTTAATGCAGCAAATGTGGCTCGATAAGATTAATTGGGATGATAATATTAAACCAGTAGCTTTTCAAAATTGGCAGGCCTTTGTAAGCAGATATAATGATATCAATTCCATCATGGTTCCTCGTTGGATTAAGTATACACCGAGCGCTAATATAGAATTCCATGGATTTTGCGATTCATCAGAGTTAGCATATGCAGCAACTTTATATGCTAGAGTTCAAATAGGAGATAAGATATTTGCAAACTTACTGGTAGCAAAATCGAAAGTAGCTCCGATTAAGAAACCCTCCATTCCCCGTTTAGAGTTATGTGGTGCCGTACTCTTAGCAAAGCTCGTCGATAGTATTATGCCCCAATTTTCTCTTCCACACTACACAATTTATCTTTGGTCCGACTCTACAATAGTTCTGGCCTGGCTAAAGAAACCTCCATGTAGTTGGAAAACCTTTGTAGCGAACAGGGTAGCTATAATATTAGAAAAAGTTGGCAATAGAAATTGGCACCATGTGATGTCTCAAGATAATCCCGCAGATCTAGCAACCCGGGGGCTGATCCCTACGGAGTTAAAGTATTGTAATCTTTGGTGGAATGGCCCGAAATGGTTGGAATTGCCAAAAAGCTCGTGGCCTTCGTTTTCGTCAGAATTTGAAACGACTGAAGAAATGAAAGGAGTTCAGATTCATATTGCTAGATCTGCCGAAAAGGAAGATATATTAGACCGATTTTCTAGTTTGCCCAAGGCAATTCATGTCATCGCCTACATATTTAGATTTTTCAATAATATTCGCTTTGGATTAAAAAAGAGGTCTCAAATTAAATCATTCAAACTTTCAGCTGAGGAATTACAATTTGCAAGAAATCGAATTTTTTTGTTAAGTCAACAAATGCATTTTCCAAATGAGTACAAATGTCTGCTTGATAAAAAGAAAATTGATAATAGTAGCCCGTTATTGACTCTAACGCCTTTTCTTGATGAACATCAAATTATACGTGCCAATGGTCGTCTTAGTGCTTCATCGAACCTGTCTTATAATGAGCGTCATCCGAAAATTTTAGCATATCAAAGCAGATTGTCTCGTCTATATGTAGATTTTATTCACAAAATGGTCCATCATGGGGGTTTGAGATTGGTCCACAGCGTTATTCGACATGAATGTTGGATCTTAAAAGCAAAAACGTTAATTAAAACTTGCATCAATAATTGTAAGGAATGCGTTTTGTATCGCAAAAAACGTCAAGGTCAAATGATGGCTGCGTTACCTGAAGAGAGAACTATCTTAAGTCGTCCTTTTTCGAATACAGGTGTTGATTTTGCGGGTCCTTTCGAAATAAAAAGCTTCACTGGTCGTTATTGTAGAATTACAAAGGGGTATGTGTGTCTCTTCGTTTGTTTCGCCACCAAAGCGATCCATTTGGAAGCCGTAAACGACTTATCTACACCCGCCTTTTTAGCTGCCTTGTCCCGTTTCATTGCTCGAAGAGGTTGCCCTAATTGCATTTATTCTGATAACGGTAGGAATTTTGTTGGCGCAGCAAAAGAAATCGATGGAAACTTCCAGAAGTATATAAAGGATGTCAGCGACATAGCGGTCGAGAAATATGAACACCAGCGTTTAAAATGGCACTTTATCCCTGCAGCAGCCCCTCATATGGGGGGACTGTGGGAAGCAGGAGTAAAAAGTTTTAAGATGCATTTTAAAAAGATGGCTGGTCAAATAAAATTCACTTTTGAGGAATTCTCAACTCTTTTGTCCACAATAGAAGCTTGTCTCAATTCGCGTCCTATAGGCCCTTTCTCTGAGAACTTTGATGATTTTAGTGCCCTAACACCTGGTCATTTTTTGGTTGGCTCTGCTTTACTAACTCCAGCTGAACCGGAAGAACTTAATCCTGCTATAAGTATTATTCATCGGTGGCGTAAAGTTAAAGCTATGCAGCAAGAAATTTGCCGCAGATGGAAAGAAGAATACTTAATGGAGCTATACAAGCGGAATAAATGGAAAACACCTCAAAGAAACCTTGAAGAAAATGATTTAGTTGTCCTTAGAAATGAACCTCTTTGTCCCACAGAATGGCGTTTAGGGCGTATTATTAAAATTCATCCAGGCAGAGATAAAAGAGTTCGAGTAGTTGACATTAAAACTCAAAGTGGAGTTATTACTAGGCCAATTCATAAATTGGTCCTCTTACCTAGCAAAACTGAATAGAAAAAAATATTTGACACACGTATTTCATTATGGTCCACATACTTCTTTCTACACTTTATTTAAATAATTATCTGTTGCAGATCGACATGGCAGAAGAATCGTGGTTCAACACCAACTATGGATGTCCGATGTGCAACCGTCTCCATGCAATTCGTCAGTGCACACGATTTTTAACGATGAAAGTAGAACTAAAACGAAGAACAGTTGTGATGCATAATTTGTGTAAGAGTTGCTTGGCTCAGTCGCACCTACTGAACGAATGCCACAGTATCGATCGCTGTAAAAGATGCCGTAGACAGCACAATACATTGCTACATCCTATAGAGTCTGGTCATGTGTGGTTCCCTATGACAGTTGAGGCGAAACTGTATCCTCAGCAAGGATCGTCGCGATATATGAAAGTTCGCATACGAATCGATCCTAACGCAACTCGTACTTCCATTCATGAACCATTTGCAAAAAATATAGGATGTAAAATCATTCGCAATCGGACATGGGTGACACTAGGTCACCGCTTATACGATCACAAGAAGATACCAGTGCTGTGTGCCTTAGAACACTACACATTCCACCAAACCCCGTCCTATGACATATCTGATGAGTGGGTACGTCGTCATCAACGAGATGTCGTAATGGCTGACCCCAGATGGTGTAAGTCCGTTTCATTTGAGATTATTCTGGGTGCCGATGTTGTCCCAAAAATTTTAGATGGCCCTGCAGAAGGAAGACCAGGAAAAATCTATACTCAAAAAACGATGTTCGGTGAGGCTTACTTCGGCGAAGGAGTTAAACGCTAAAATAAGAAGTTTGTGGCCCATACCGAAGTGAATTAAAAATGAATTTTTATATATTTTCTTCTTCATAACTTTTTCAGTATTAATAGTTTTATGAATTTGTTTTATTACTTTTTTTTATGTTGTTAATTAATTAGTTAATTTAATTTTGTTAAAAGAATTTGATTGTTGTTGAATGTGGTCTAAATTTGTGTTGCGCTAATACCGCAAGGTGGGCGGTATGTTCATGTCATAACATTAATAACAGTGGTTCACTAGGACGCCATCTGTTGGCGACTAGTATTATAAACTACTACTGTTAATAATTACTAAAAATGTAAACATTGTTTGTATTTGATCACTAATTTTGTAAACAATGTTTGTACAATGAACTGCAACCAACTTCAAGTTGAATTGAAGTTTTTATGTATACTTTTGTTCATTATATAAAAAAAAGACGCCAAAGCATCAAAAGCAATCAAGTTCTTATTGGAATTATAAAGTGGAAAGAATAGAGTAAAGTTATAAGAAATAAAATTTACATAAAAATAAAACAAAAGTTATTTTTTTTAAATAAAACAATACAAAGTGGTTCCCTTTAAACAAACCAAAAGAAATACAGTGGTGGTAAGAGCAACAACAACAACAACAACAAAAACTTTATAAAAAGCTTGTGGGACAACTATAAAAGACAAGAAGTATTTGCCGACAAGAAGTGGCTCTTGCAAACTTACAGACGTTGGTGGAACTCAAAGGAACAGCCAGGTAGCCTCTTCAAGGAGTACGAGCTCAACATAAACTAAATATAAGTAAAATTAATTTTTAATTAAATAAATTAAAAATATATAAAATTATATTTATATAAAATATATAAAATAAATAAACTTAATTTTTTATAAAAATTATAAAAAAAATCTAAATTAATGAAATTAATTTTAATAAAATTAATTTATTTAATTTTAATAAAAATTATGAATAATTTAGAATCAATATAAAATATTAATAATAATAATAATTATGATAATGATAATAATAATAATAATAATAATAATAATAATAATAATAATAATAATAATAATAATAATAATAATAATAGTAATAATAATAATAATAATAATAATAATAATAATAAAAATAATAATAATAACAATAATAATAATAATTTTAAATGAAAATTAAAAATAAATTAAATTATTATATTATTAATAATTATATAAATAAATAAATAAATAAATAAATAAAAATTTAGTTTAAATAGAATAAAAGTTAAACAAAACCAAATAATATAAACTTAAATAAAATATAAAGTAAAATAAAAGAAAACAAAATTAAAATAAAATATAATAAAATAAAAATAATTTAAAATAAAATAAAACAAAATTAAAAGAAAGTAAAATAGAATAAAAATAAATGAATAATTTCATATTATTTTTTTGGTATTATAGTTTTCTTTTACTAATATTTAAATTGTAATATTTTTAATTTACACACTTTTTTATATAGCATATTTGATATTTTTTTTATTAAATATTAATTTTGCATAGTAATTAGTATTAATTTTGATTATTAATAATTTAAATGTTTAAATAAACAACTGTATAAAGTTATGTTTATAATAAGAAAAATTTAATGTTAATTTGTTTTAAAGCTTGATAGCATAGTATAATAATAAAGTACTCGCATATCTACAAAAACAAAAATTGCTTGTATTTTGTTAGTGTAAAACTACTGCCCACAATGTCAAAATGCTTTGAACGAAAAAATGAGAGAACGAAAGAGAGCAAGAGAAAAAAACTCAAAAAAAATTTTACATGTGAATACAAAAACAATTTGACAGTACCGCGAGGTTTGCCAATGAAAAAATTGTAAAACAGCTGGGTTTACGAGTATACTTTATTATTATACTATGGCTTGATAGTAAGAGAAAAAGAGTAAGTGGTAAACTTTTCTGTTTAGGGACATTATTTAAATTTTATTTACAGACGCGAAATAATGTCACGGTTGACTGTAAAATGTCATAAAGGGATGGTCTGTCCAGGACACTGCCATCTAGTCTTGAGAATTCGGTCCTTGTCAAAACGTGAAGATTGCTATCTTCAAATGTCCGTCTGTCTGTATTAGGGTTACCATAGCGTTAATTGTCCCGTTTATTGTTTCATGGTTATTGCTTGATTCAACATTATATTTCCAATAGGCACGATTTAGTTATTGTGATGCCTAATCAAAGATTAGGCTGTGCCTAATCTTTGATTCCTTATCTTACCGACAAATAATAAAATTTTCGCCTTAATGTATGCTTTCATATTTTCACATTTATAAACATAGAGTACATCATAGTATAGCTAACTAGTATAGAAACTGACTCTCTTTTTAAGTAAACACTCTTCACATACATATGCTGTGTGAATTCAACACACTTGAAAGAGACGTAAACAACACAAAAAATTAACAAAATTATCCTTTAAAATAATATTTGCAGCACATTATTTCATGTACATATAATATTTTATTATTTTTTTAAACACTTTTATCACATTTTAATTTCCGACACGCTTTTATTTTTTACAAACGAGAAAAATATTTTTTTAATATTCTGTTGAATTTTAAACTAAACAAAAACAGTTGCAATTTTTGGTATTAATAATGTAGTAGATTTTATAATAATTTATATTTTTGTTGATATTTAGCAACAAAAATATAATAATTAAATTATTATACATACAATGCACATTAATATCTTTAATATTTGTTGAGAAATGCAAATATACATGTGAAAGAAAAATTTAATAATTTTTTAATAAAATTTTTTACAACTTTGTGTACATATGAAGTGTGGTGAATGTGATTTTTACACCAATACATATAAATAAAATTTTACTTAGACATTCATAGCGTTACGTACTTTTGATTTCTGCGTGATGTACCAAATGAGAGACATTCCGTACTAGTTCTATACTATGGAGTACATAGAGGCGCTACTGAGAGTAAGCCAAATTACTCTCTTCACATATAAGATACTTTAGAGAGTTCACCATGAACTGTTGACATTTAGTTTTAGTAGTAAAATATATAAACAAAAATTAAAAATTTTAAAAACTTTTTTGTAAAAAAGAAAAATTTTTTTTTAATGAATAGTTCTATTAATCAATTTTTTAAGATGCCCTAACTTTTACGCGCACAAAACCCATCCGGGTGGGATATTCGATTTCCATTTATTAGTTTAATACTAGTGAAAAATGGTATTTTTGTAATTGGGCTTAAGTATTGATGTGAAATGTTTTTTTAAACCAATACTATTACAAATTTATTTACCAATACACTCTTATACTTAGGTTTTCTGACAGCTAACTTAGGTTTTTTCTCTCTCAGTAGCGCGTCTAGTTAGTCTATGTTCATAAATCTACATTTTTTCCAAACTACGAACATTTGAATACGAAAAAAAACAGTCATAGCAAGCTTTGCTTTTAAAAAATAAACAACAAAAATAATTGCATATTTATATATTTTTGTATATGTATATATAAACGGAATCCCACAAATACTTTTTTTAGATAAATTAAATTACACATTTCAAAAATTATATATCAATTTAAAGGAAATTTTATCTTCTTTAAAACTATGTATAATAAATTTGTAGCACACTTTTCTAGAAACAAAGCGAACAAATGCAAATTATGTTTACATGGACATATTTCAAAAATTTGAGACTGAATAATTTCTAAATGCTTATATGTATCAATATAATATTTTCACACGGTATAAAATATTTAATGTAGAATTGATAAATGTAAAAATCAGAAAAATATATATAATTTTACTATATATTTTTAAAGGTCGAAGATTTTATTATTGAAAATATGGGTATTTTCGGAAAATTGTCTCGTGTGACTAAGTTTACCGGTAGGCTGTCATAATTTTTTGCAGTACTTTTAAGAACATATTAAACTATATAGTTTTATTCACAAAAGTACCGAAATCAACAATCAATTTTTTTTACAGACTCTAGAAGTTCAACTTCTCATTCAAAATTGATAATTTTTAACCACTGCTGGATGTAGGCTGAACGTTCAGAACTTTTCAAAATTACACTTACACGTTTTCTTGGGGTCCCGCCTTTCAGAAAATGTCAAAAAATATTAAACTTGTTTAACAAAATTTTTTAAAAATCTTAAATATATAAAGTTACTTTATTGACAAAAAATTGCAATTTTTGTGACCTGTTTTGAAATTTTGATTTTAAAAATTTTTTTTGTTATCGAATTGAGATAACAAAAATAATTTTTAATAGCATAATTTAGAAAATTATAGAGAGTTTCAACACATTTTTTTAAAAAATTTTTAGAAATTTTATTTTAAAAGTTATAGGGCAAAATCGCAAAAAAGTCAAGGCCAAAAATGAGAAATTTATTTTTTGAAGTTAAATATCTTTTAAACCATACGAGATAATTTAGCAAAATAAGCATGCTTAGGAGAATTAAAAAATGTAAAAATATTTAAAATCGGATAATATTTGTAAAAGTTATAAGCCCCTATATGTTTTTCACCCTCGAGGTAGTCAACTTTGGCCCACTGTAGCGGCCTCCGTGCTGCAGCTCCAGAGTCTATCTAATAATATTCTGAAAGCCTAACTCCTCTTCTATCGATGTTTCAAGTTCATCGATATCGGTTCAGTGGTTTCAAAGTTCCAGACTTATTACCATTTATTTTGTTTTTGGCCCCACTGTGCATCGGTAATAAAAGAAAACATTGAATAAGTATAAAAAATGTAATTAATCTCAATTTTCCATTTGCAAAATGAATGATAAATGCAAAGAAAAAATATTATTCCTTATATATTAATCATTAATAAAAAAGAAAAAGAAACATGCTTTAATTCCAAATATTAGTATTGTAACAAATATTTTTTTCGAAATTTTACGGATATAACGAACTACGTTTATAACGAACTAAATATGTCGGTCCCTACGTGTTCGTTATAACCGTGTTCGACTGCATTTTAATTTTTGGCCCACAGCTCTGTTGTTTATGAACGAATTTGGTTGATTCAAAAAACCGAAATTTTATAAAAATATTTATGACAAACTGTTCAATATTTATGACCAACCTGTTCAATCAGCGAAACCCGTAGCTTATATAGGAACTTCAAAAGGTCTAAAAATGCGTTTTGGCCGATATCTCGGATACTAATGGACCGATTTTTTCAGAAAAAAATTTGAATTTTTCGTGCAAAAACGAAGTTGCTAGCTTGTATAGGAGCCTAGAAAAGCCGACAATAAATGTAATTTTTTGGGAGTATCTTTGGTTTTTGGCCGAAGTTATTTATCAACCGATCTTGTTCATTTTTATTAGCGTTATTCTAAGGAATATTCCCTACAATTTGATGTATAAAAAATATATATCAGATAACTGGGGCTTTCTAAAAACTTATTTCAATAGACAGACGGAGATCTTTATATCGACTCAATAAGGATCCAGAATATATATACTTTTTGGGGTCTTAGATGAACATTGTAGAAATTACAAACGGAATGACAAACTTATATATACCCTTTACACCTGCGGTGAAGGGTATAAAAACATTTTTTCTAAGATAGATTTAGTGCGTGCGTATCACCAAATTCCAATGGCAGAAGAAGATATATTCAAGACAGCTATTACAACACCTTTCGGTATGTTTGAATTTCAACGAATGCCATTTGGTCTACGAAATTCGGCACAAACGTTTCAAAGATTTATTAACGAAGTTTTTACTGGTTTCGATTTCGTTTTTGTATACATTGATGATATACTTATATATAGCGAAAATGATGAACAACATTTACGCCATTTAGAACAAGTTTTTGAAAGATTACACGAATATGGATTGAATATTAAGCCCGGAAAATGTACATTTGGTGTTTCAAATATAGACTTTCTAGGTCACAATATTTCAAATGTTGGCATCAAGTCTTCTGAGGAAAAAGTTCTAGCAATTCGAAACATTGAATGGTAAATTATTACCACAGTTATATTCCAAAATTAGACGAATTTACTAGTCCTCTTCATGTTGTAATTACAAATGCCTTAAAGAAAAAAATAAAAATATTGAATGGACTAATGAAGGACTCAATGCATTCAATCGTATTAAGGACTCTTTTGCATCTCGTGTTTTATTGAACCATTTCAATAATGAAGCAAAATTGACTTTAACAGAAGACGCTTCCAATGTGGCCATAGGTGGAGTTTTACAACAAGTCCATAATGGAATCTCGGAACCATTAGCTTTCTTTTCTAGGAAATTAACATCGTGTGAAGCTAAATATAGTACATTCGATCGCGAATTGCTGGCAACATATTTAAACATTAAACATTTTAGGTATTTGTTAGAAGGCAGATCTTTCACTATTTACACAGATCATAAACCATTGCACAATGTGCGATTCAAAAAATGAAATGGAAATAATTATGGAACTTTGGAACGGCTGTTCCGATTTCTATGAAATTTCACATGGTGATAGTAGAGGTGTATGCAAGTTTAAGTTTTGAACTTGGACCATATAGATCTACAAGGTGTAATGTACCATTAGAATAAATATGAATCAAATAGAAATAACTCAAAAAAAATGAAGCTAAACAAAATTCATTTTATCATTTTACAATCTAACTCCACACAAACAGAATCAAAAGATTATAATATTTGGAAGTTGGTCAGTATATCAGAATTAATTTTGTCTGGAATTAAATTATTACAAGCTATTTCAACAAGGACTTTTGGGAGCCATTAAATGAACTAGCAATCAGTCGGGTTGGGGGGTTCGTGTCCTTATCAAATTAACTTGTTGTTTCAGTACATGCTCTTATTATAGACTCCCGAAAGCTACCTAACTAATTTACTAAATTTATTATTATAAAAGAACTAGAATTAAAAAAAATAAACAAATAACAAGCCCCTCATCTAGTTCAAAGAAAATTTACAAAGAAAACCTATAGTTGACTATCTAACTTTGTTCCTTGGTGTACGATCCCGATGGTATTGGATGTACTACCTCAAAACCCTCACCTTCCATTTGTTCTGTTGGTTAAACATCTTGTAGAACCCCTTATGTTAAGCTTTACCTTTCAGTTTCTCACATTTTCACTTTAGAAGAAAGATTATGTAATTAATTTATTCCATTATTATTTTAATATTTATTTTATAAAAAAAAAAAATCATATTTATATCTACATTGATAAATTAAAATAACTAGATCAATTATAAAATTTTAATTATAACAATTTTCATTAAACAAACAAAACTAAATTTAACATTTTAAGAATCGAATAATATTTCATTTAATAGCCAATAATATTTAACAAAATCTAGTTATAATACAAATTCTATAAACTTGTTTTTTAAATATTTGTTTATATGTACAAAAAAAAACTTTACAAAATTCAAATATTTAAAGGCTAATAAATTTTGTATTGATTTTTGCGGATTTGATCCATTGTGCAATTTTTTAAGAAATAAACAAAAGAAAATGCAAAAAAATTGTTTTAAAGTTCATTGAACTTTGGTTGTTACAGCTGATCGTATTAATAGGAGTTTATGTGGTTGTGTTTACTAGGTTGTAACAAAAATTAGGTTACAACATGTTCGCTCTCTCTTTGAATAGGAGGTTTGAAGAAAGGGAAAAATCAAAACTAGGTTACGACACGTTTGACACAGCTATAGCAATTTTGTTGCATTTTATGTTTGATGGAAATTTTTTTTTTCTTTTGTTTATTTCTTTTGTTTTAAATAATACAAGAACAATAGATATACATATATAAATTAATAATGTTTGGTTTTTTTTTATCACTCACCACTCGATCATCTGTAGAAGGCCTTCTCCGATTTCGATGTGCGCTAAATTTTTAAAATTTTGTTTTTTTCTTTGTTTTATTAAAATTATATTCTTGTATTATTTATTTAAATTTGTTTTGGGTTTTAAATTTTGTGTTTTAATTATTAATTGTTTTAATTATTTATTGATCTTAAAATTCATTATGTATGAAAAAAAAAAAAATTATTTTTTTTTCTCTTTTGGTTTTTACGCTTTAAATTAATTCTAAAATAGTGTTTTAAAATTTCAACGAACAGACTGTAGAGTGCAAATTAACTTCATTATTTATATATTATTGGCATGATTCAGGAATTTTTTGTTTGTTTTAGTTTTTTAATAAAATTTTTCCAGAACTTAATTTACATTTTTTTTGATTCATTTAGGCAATGTAGGAAAATTTAGATTTTAATATATTTAGATATATTTTTGTAGCATATTTTATAATTCAATTGTTTTTTTTTTTTTTTTTTTAGATTTAGTTTTAGCAAATTAGTAAATATTATTTATTTTTTTTTTACTTTCATTTAAGAATTTTTAGTCAATTTTGTTAACATTTTTGGTCTTTCGTGACATTTATAGGTATAAATTTTTGCAATTCTATTATTACTTTTTATCCATTAAATCTTGTATTTCAACACTAGCATAGTAGGGTATATTTCCACTGATTTTTTTTCCTGTAAGTGCGAATATACTAACACATTGGGAATCACTATTTGTTTTATCAATTTCACATATTTCTTTGCTCCGAACATTTATAATTTATTGTTTTTGTTTATTTTCTTTTTTCTTGGATATTAAATTTTGGTAGATGTTGTTGTTGAGATGGTTGTTGATATTATTTTCTATGTAGGAGAAATGTGGATGATTCCAGATTAAGAGAATTGAGAAAAGGCAGTAATTGCATAATTACTCAAAGCAACATGAATCACCTGGAAGGAATTTCTCCTGCCAGGTTTGGGAAATTGTGTTTTACAGCTTTTGAGTAATTTTTTGAAACAAGAGTTATTTATACATAAAAGAAGTTATTAGAAATACATTTTTCTATGGTTTATTTGAGATGGGAGAGAAGAAATTAGTATTACCTTCAATATTAGATGATAAGTATTAACGATCATGGATTTTCTTGAAAGAAAACTTATCAAGTGACGATCAAATAGTAAATTTTTCTTTCGATTAGTTTCCTAGAGGATCATTTTAATATTAGAAATTATTTTAAAATTTCATATTCTTCAAATATTACCTGTTTGTGATTATTATCTGATATTTCTATTAGTTTCTGTTCAATAATTTTAAGCAAAAATTAAATGATTGCTGAGAAATTTTTAGATTCAACTCAATAAATTAAAGACCTGATGTTGTGTCTTTGAATGTCCACAGGAAAAGGAACTTTTAATTGTCTATTGCTTACAAGAAACTTCCTATATTGCAATTTTGACGTCTTTGGTCACTAAATATCTAGAAAAATTAATATTGCCACCTATACTATTTGTCACTTATCCAAGATTCCAATCACTTTACTTCTCACCTTTTGTTTATCATTGGAGAAAATAAATGAACCAAACATAACATTGTTTTGCTTGTTAAAAATAGAATTTACATTTTAATAAATACTCAATGTAAATAAAATCTAATCTTTTAACTTATTAGATTTTCAACATTTCCTTATTTTAATAGATTATTCTTAGTAATGAGTTTTTTTTTTTTTTTTTTCTCATAGTTGAAACACCATAGTATAAGTTTTCCCTACCCTGTCTCTTTTAGCTCAGACAATCGTTGTTATTTATTATATGTCATAAGAAAATAAACAAAACAGATTATTAAAACCCATATGATTGGAAAAACAAATAATTATACAAAATAATAGTAAAATCTATGAAAAAAAAAATATTTTCCTGTAACAAAAGGTTTGACGTGAATAAATTGTATAAAATTATGGTTCGCATTATAATTTTAAGTGATAAGTGTCTATAAAGAACTATTTGCATGAAACGGGAGAAAAATATACGCACAATCTTTGGTTAAGATCATCACCTGAGGAAATTTATTGGCGACTCTAGGATTAGGACAAAATCGAATATATGTATTCCATGTAAGTTCAATATTTTCCTACAGTTTTTTCCTATTTAATATAAACGTTCATTACAAAACTAGATATTTTTGGTAGTCTTACTTAAGAAAAATAGCTAGAAAAAAAAACGTTTATGAACGAATATCTTTACCATGATATGTGCCCACAATTTTACCATGTAGATCTTCGAGAACGTAATAGTGGTTTCCCAACTTTTCACGTACTTTAGCCTTGACAAATAGGGGACTTAACTTAGCATTGAACCCCTTTTCCATATTACTCTGGGTGAAATTTCGTCTGAAAACTTCTTGATTTATATTAAAGGTTTGAGGTCTAGTTCGTAGATTATATTGTTTTTGATTTCTATCATGTGCTTCCTTAATGTATCTTCTTAAGTTCTGTCTGATAAGGTGAAGATGATCATCACGAGATATTTGGGCTATTGGCTCATCTAATAGGTGCAATTTACGAAGAAGATCGTAAGAAGATGCATGTGTAACCATGTCGAATCCAAAAAGTGCGTGATAGGGTGAACCATTTATGGCTTGGTGATAGGAGTTGCGAAGTGCACAACTGATAGCACTGAGCTGCTCATCCCAAAGTCGATGGTCATTTTTCAGATAGGCTCTAATTCCAGCTATAAGTGAGCGATTCACTCTTTCGGACGCATTGGATTGGGGGGAGTAGTACGCAGTATAAACATGTTTAATACCATATTTTGTAAAAAAGGCGTTTATATCGTTGGCTTTAAACTGGCTGCCATTATCACTGACTATGACCTCTGGTACTCCATATGTATGAAAAATGTTCTGTTCTAAATAATTTTGTATATTAATTGAAGTAAATTTGCGCAGAGGACATAGCCAGTGAAACTTGGTAAGGTGGTCAAGTACTATTAGTAAGCCAATATATCCATTTTTACTTCTCGGGTAGGGTCCTAACAAATCGATATACAGCCGCTGGAATGGTCTTACAGATGCTATTTGGTTCCCCATTGGAGGTTTCATTATAAAGTTTGGAGCTTTCGTTTTTTTGCATACATCACAATTACGTACATACGCTCGCACATCTCTAACCATACCGGGCCAGTAGAAATTTCGACGCAATAATTCTAACGTTTTAACCATTCCACCGTGTGCAGAAGTCGGTGTATCATGGGAGCGTTTAATGATATCTTCACGTAATCTACATGGTATCCATAATTTCCAGGCCAAATTTTCTTCCTCTTCTCTACCGGAATAGTGTTCTGTACGAATATATATATAGTTATCATCTATTTTCACATCAGGATATTTACTTTGGTTTTGAGTTATTTTTTCTTTTAAATCTTGATAATCTTGATCTTCAAAGTAGGGTGAATTTAGGTCGATTTCTGGTTCAACAATTTCTATGCCATTTACATTATCTACTGGTATTCTTGATAAGGCATCAGGGACTATATTTTCTTTACCCTTGCGGTGGCTTATGGAAAATTTATAGGGTTGTAGTTTGAAGACCCACCGAGCCAATCGTCCACTTAGATCAGATTGTTTCATCAACCAAAGAAGACTTGAGTGATCTGTTACAACCTCAAACTCCTGCATTTCCAAATAACAACGGAACTTCTTTATGGCTTCTATAGCAGCCAAGCATTCCCGCTCTGTGACAGAGTAATTACGCTGCGCTGCATTAAGCTTTTTACTCATGAATGCAATGGGTTTTTCTTCACCTCGTTCATCCAATTGCACCAGAACTGCGCCGATGCCGTCACAGTGTAGTAGGGAATGGTAAATCGATTTCGATTTTATGTCAACGATTTTATACTGAAATCGATTATTTAGTTTTAAAAATCGATTTTGTTTTAAAAAGTTTAGAAAAATATGTACAATTATAAAAATCTTATATATTAAAATTTTTTTTTTTTTTGTAATAATAAAGTTATGTTAAATCAGTTCTATGACGAATCAAAATTTAAAAAAAAAATCGTCTAAATCCTCCGAAGGATTAAAAAATTAAAACATTTTATCCAAATATTAATGAAATAGCTCGAAAATTTTTCGAAATACTGGCAATATCAGTACTGTGTAAACGTCTATTCTTATAATAGCCCAACAAAGAATAGGCTTAGTAGTGAGCATTGATTTAAATGTAAGGCTTTTTTACAACGCCTTACTGAAGATGGATTTGATGGATAAATTAAATATTCAGATTTCTTCTTTATATACATAACTTTTATACATGTATTATTTGTGACCTGCATATTTGAGGTCATTTCATAGGTTTATTTTTTAGTTGTTTTTGATATACATACATTTTATTTCACTTTATCAATAAAAAATCGATTTCAAAATATAATCGATTTTGGGGACCGATTAATCGATTTTGAAAATCGAAATGAAAAAAGTTGATCGTAAAATCGAAAATCGATTTTTGGCATTGTTTACCATTCCCTACAGTGTAGGAAAAACTTTTTTGAGAAGTCCGGATTTGTTAGTACAGGAGCGGTTGTAAGCAGATTTTTCACTCTCTCAAAAGCCTTTTGGGCTTCAGGTGTCCACACAAATTTCTTCTTGGTTGATAAAACATCCGTTATATGGCATACTTCTGATGAAAAATTCTCGATAAACCTGCGATACCACCCCGCCAATCCAAGGAATCCTCTCACTTGCTTCAAATTTTTAGGAATAGGCCAATTGACGATCGCACTAATCTTTTCAGGATCTGTTGTTATGCCTCCGTCCCCTATCACGTAACCTAAATAGTTCACCTTAGTCACGCAAAATTTGCTTTTCGCCACATTTAAGGTAAGGTTGGCTTTTCTGAACTGAGAAGCTATCCTAACTAACACCTCAATGTGAGATTCAAAATCTTCTGACACTATTACAAGGTCATCCAAGTAACCAAAAACACTATTTTTTAAATCAGGGGGTATGAGTTGATCAATCAACCTACACATGGTTTGTGGGGCATTACATAGCCCGAAAGGCATGACCACAAATTGGTATAGGGGTCTTCCCGGGACAGTAAACGCTGTTAAGGGTTTGGAAGCTTCATCAAGGCCAATCTGCCAGTAGGCATCCTTGAGATCTAATTTAGATATTATATTTGCTTTAGGAAGTCTGGCAAAGATGCCACCAATATTTGGTAAAGGGTAAGCATCTTTTTTAGTAACCTGATTTAACTTTCTGGCATCAAGGCATAAACGCACTTTGTTAGGTTTTATAACGAGTCTCATGGGCGAGCTCCAAGGGGAAGAAGATGGTTCAATCACCCCTAGAGCTAGCATCCTATCGATTTCGCCAAACATTAGCTTCTCAACCGCTGGTGACACCGGGTAAAATCGTTGCTTGACGGGAGAAGCACTACCAACATCGATTTTATGTTCTATAAGTTTAGTTCTACCTAGGCCTTGTTTGTCAAAATTAGGAAATAAACTTATTATTGAATCCAATTGACTTCTCTCGCAATTACGGAGCGGATAAAAATTTTCATCAGTAGGACTAGAGTTTTTCGCAAAATCGGACAGAACATCGTTCATACTGTTTAAATCGGACGGACTATCACACGAACTATTCAAAGCAATGACGTTAGTAGATCCAAAAAAATCTGGACATAGATCAAATAATTTCCAAAAATCTAATCCTAGAATTAAGCGTTTAGAAATCGATGGAATTATAAATATTTTCAACGTTTTAATTTTTTCCTTAAAAGAAAGATCTGCATCCAGCCATCCTATAACCGATTGGAGTTTACCATCTGCCGTTTTCACATATGATTTGCATTTATTGAAATTCGGAAATTTTGAAAAATCCTGCTTAGCTAACTCTGCACCTATACAACTTATGTTTGCACCTGTGTCTAAAAGACCATATTCATTGAACGTCAAAAAAGAGACTTTTGCGTAGTATCTCATATCCTTCTGGTCCGATACTATAGTAGAAATTAAAAATTTTTTGCAAAACCTTTTCAACTTAAAATATTTTCTCATACGAAGTGTGGAGCGCTTTGGTTTTGTTTTTGAAGATGCCGTTATGGATGAAACATTAAAAATTTGATCGCGTTTTTCAAGGTATATTTGCCATCGCCTATGGTACGGTAAACGGGGGTATATAATTTTATTTGTAGTTACAGCAGAACTAATTTTTCCACTTTCATTTAAGGTCCTATTTTCACTATCAGATTTACGTTTAAGTAATGTTATTTTACCAAATTCATTTTTCCTATCAGTATCATTTTCATATCCGGTTAGCTTATAAAGGTCATTATCAGGTGTGTTGGGGTTCGTAGAAAGTTGACTATTTGTTGTTGTTATTGGGATTCCTTCTGAAAAGGGGGCTTTAAGTTTTTTGAAAAAGTTTGTTTTCTTGCAACACATCTAGCACAATTGGGTTTATACACTTGTTTCTCGCCACATCCATAGCAGAATATGGTCCTATCTTTAAGACAATCTTGCCAATGATGCCCAATATCATCGCAGTTCCAACACTTCCCAGTAAACTCATTGTGATTTATTGCATTTACAGACATTTCGATGCTTTGTTCTTCCGAACAACATAAATTTTCTTCAAAATTATCTGTCGATAACTCTGCAATACGTCGAGGAAAATTAGGATTGGGATTTCTAGAAACAATATTTTTCCGCACATGTTCTTCCGCCAAAAAATTTTCACGCATCTGTACGAGTTTCCTCAAATGCGGAATAGAATGAACAGGCACATACAAAAGATCCTGTCTAACATCAGGTCGTAAGTTTCTTGCGAGAATCTCAATAAGTTCAAGTTCCGACATTGGGGTTGGAAGTTTGTCCATTATTGTAGATACCGCTTCAAAGAACGAATCAAATGATTCCCCAGGTTTTTGCTTCCTATTGCGGATTTCTTCGCGAATATCAAATGAAGATTTAAACTCGAGATACTGGCAACGAATAGCTTCACAAAACTCACTCCACTCAACAACTTTAACCCGTTTGTGATAACGCCAGTACCACTCTCTAGCTTTCCCTGTTAATAGAATATGTAAATTACGACATATAATAGTAAAGTCATTGTTAAAATAGTCCTTAGTCAGGGTACGTATGCGGTATAAAAATTCCTCGATATTCAAGCCACTACACGTGCCATCGAACTTTACATTCCAATTCTGAATAATCAGGGAAATTTTATCAGCATTTAAAGTGCTATGATATGAATTAACCGCGGAATTTAGACGAAAGGGTGAATTTAATATATTAACATTCGGTTGATCAAATATGTTATTATTTGTATTAGAGGGACTATGACGAGATTGTTCCTGCGTTGGTTCAAGATTATTGTTGGATATAAAATTCATATTGGTTAAAATTCGTGTCAAATTTTGCTCAATCATACGATTGATTTCCTGGTAATCAATACCATTATTACCTATATTAGTTGGGTCATTTTGCTGAGTACCAGAATCTGTTGGGCGATTGGTCGCACTAGTCATCGATGCAGCTACTGACTGTTCATTGGGATCAAAACTAAAACTGGTATCTGATGGATCGGGCCCTAAGGTTCTACTTGCACTTCTGGTTTGGTAGAGCTTTGCCATTGCTCCACGTGGCTTCGTACCCGTATTTCGAGCTATGCTACCTTTAGGTTGAATTATTAGTTTTCTCAGTTCCGACAATTGAAAGCTACGTTTGCAAATTGGGCATTCAGAAGAAGTGGCTAAATTAGATTATATACATACTCTATGAAAGGCATGGCTACATTCACTAATTATTATACAATCTTGTCCTTCGCTCATAGCTTTCTTACAGATCTGACAAACAGATGGCTCTATTTGGACCGGTGCTGAAGGCAAAGGTGGTGGGATATTAGTTGGAGGAGAAATAGGGTTGGTGGCCATTGCGAGTTGAGAATAAAATTTGTACAATATCTCAAAATTTAAATAGAGCAAGTGAAAATAGTATTAAACTAAAAATTTGAATTTTGTGAATCTTTAAAATGTTCGCAGAAAACTAAAATAGATCGAAGTAATAATTTAATGTCCCAATAAGGTGTTATTTAGAAAATATATGATATTCCTTTACGAGAATTAAAACAATCAGTGAAAACCAAAACTATTGAAACCAAACAATATTTCCTTTACTTAAAAAAAATACGAAAATTAGTTAAATAAAACATATTATATGTGACATAGAAAATATACAAGACAATAGCCCAGTACAGAAATTTCAAATTTATTGTTTTATTTTGAGTTTGTTAAAAATTATAAATATATTTAAGATGTAATAAAAATAATATTTTATTGTAAGATTTAAGGCTTCTTACTTGAATTTAGTAAACACAAAAATTTATTTACTAAAATTAGATTTATAGGTTCGTTGTATGATTAAATTTCCTATAAACTATCTTTATTTTGAAAATTGTTTTCCACAAAATTTATTAATTTTTTTTTTTTTTTTTTGAAATAAAATTTAGAAAAAATAAAAAAAAAATCATTTGGAATAAAATTGTTGTGTTTTAGAGAAAAAAAAAGAAAATAACATAACATAAGAAATATCTTAATTGATAAGATCAATTAGAAAATAAATTTTAAATTACAAAGGATATAAAAAAACTAAAATAGCAAATTGTGAAAGAAAAAAAAAAAAATAGTTAAAATATTCAAATTTCCAGAATTTAAAATGTTTGTACCAGTAGTTTAATAAAACTTTACCAGTTTTCTCATTAATTTTTTAGTAGTGCAAATTAAACGAACTATTTAGATTCGGATTCCAAACCTAAATAAACAGATGTAAAATATAATAAATTACGAACAATATTTAATCTTCTTCTAAAGTTTCCATGTGAGAAATGAAAGGATTTTAATAAATTAGAACAAAAATAGATGAAAATCAACTATAAGATTAACAAAACCAGTCTATTGAGTTCATTGTCATTTCCAAAGTAGTTTTGAATCAGATTCCCATAGCAATAAAATTTATTTCCGCACTATTCATCCAAGTCATACATGGTCTTAAACTGCATTTAGCGAATTAAAGAATTCCAATGTATAAAAAGGTGCTAAAATCGGCTTCTGCTTCATCATTACTATAGAACAACAATAAACTGAATAAAACTAAAACTTTTACAGTCATACCATAAATATAAAGAAAGGACTATTTTATGCTTAGCGGTTAGCTTATTCAAACCTTGAAACCTCAAATAGCTAAATTCCAGAAAAGGATTCAATAGTTATTCTTTACAAAAATTATATTAACTGCAAAATTTTGAGAATTATCGTTAAAATGAAATCTACTTTACCAAAACAAAATGAGCCAGAAGAAACGAGCTATTCCTTCGGGCCCCACGTTGGGCGCCATATTTATGTAATGTACCATTAGAATAAATATGAATCAAATAGAAATAACTCAAAAAAAATGAAGCTAAACAAAATTCATTTTATCATTTTACAATCTAACTCCACACAAACAGAATCAAAAGATTATAATATTTGGAAGTTGGTCAGTATATCAGAATTAATTTTGTCTGGAATTAAATTATTACAAGCTATTTCAACAAGGACTTTTGGGAGCCATTAAATGAACTAGCAATCAGTCGGGTTGGGGGGTTCGTGTCCTTATCAAATTAACTTGTTGTTTCAGTACATGCTCTTATTATAGACTCCCGAAAGCTACCTAACTAATTTACTAAATTTATTATTATAAAAGAACTAGAATTAAAAAAAATAAACAAATAACAAGCCCCTCATCTAGTTCAAAGAAAATTTACAAAGAAAACCTATAGTTGACTATCTAACTTTGTTCCTTGGTGTACGATCCCGATGGTATTGGATGTACTACCTCAAAACCCTCACCTTCCATTTGTTCTGTTGGTTAAACATCTTGTAGAACCCCTTATGTTAAGCTTTACCTTTCAGTTTCTCACATTTTCACTTTAGAAGAAAGATTATGTAATTAATTTATTCCATTATTATTTTAATATTTATTTTATAAAAAAAAAATCATATTTATATCTACATTGATAAATTAAAATAACTAGATCAATTATAAAATTTTAATTATAACAATTTTCATTAAACAAACAAAACTAAATTTAACTTTTTAAGAATCGAATAATATTTCATTTAATAGCCAATAATATTTAACAAAATCTAGTTATAATACAAATTCTATAAACTTGTTTTTTAAATATTTGTTTATATGTACAAAAAAAAACTTTACAAAATTCAAATATTTAAAGGCTAATAAATTTTGTATTGATTTTTGCGGATTTGATCCATTGTGCAATTTTTTAAGAAATAAACAAAAGAAAATGCAAAAAAATTGTTTTAAAATTCATTGAACTTTGGTTGTTACAGCTGATCGTATTAATAGGAGTTTATGTGGTTGTGTTTACTAGGTTGTAACAAAAATTAGGTTACAACATGTTCGTTCTCTCTTTGAATAGGAGGTTTGAAGAAAGGGAAAAATCAAAACTAGGTTACGACACGTTTGACACAGCTATAGCAATTTTGTTGCATTTTATGTTTGATGGAAATTTTTTTTTCTTTTGTTTATTTCTTTTGTTTTAAATAATACAAGAACAATAGATATACATATATAAATTAATAATGTTTGGTTTTTTTTATCACTCACCACTCGATCATCTGTAGAAGGCCTTCTCCGATTTCGATGTGCGCTAAATTTTTAAAATTTTGTTTTTTTCTTTGTTTTATTAAAATTATATTCTTGTATTATTTATTTAAATTTGTTTTGGGTTTTAAATTTTGTGTTTTAATTATTAATTGTTTTAATTATTTATTGATCTTAAAATTCATTATGTATGAAAAAAAAAAATTATTTTTTTTTCTCTTTTGGTTTTTACGCTTTAAATTAATTCTAAAATAGTGTTTTAAAATTTCAACGAACAGACTATAGAGTGCAAATTAACTTCATTATTTATATATTATTGGCATGATTCAGGAATTTTTTGTTTGTTTTAGTTTTTTAATAAAATTTTTCAAGAACTTAATTTACATTTTTTTTGATTCATTTAGGCAATGTAGGAAAATTTAGATTTTAATATATTTAGATATATTTTTGTAGCATATTTTATAATTCAATTGTTTTTTTTTTTTTTTTAGATTTAGTTTTAGCAAATTAGTAAATATTATTTATTTTTTTTTTTACTTTCATTTAAGAATTTTTAGTCAATTTTGTTAACATTTTTGGTCTTTCGTGACATTTATAGGTATAAATTTTAGAAATTCTATTATTACTTTTTATCCATTAAATCTTGTATTTCAACACTAGCATAGTAGGGTATATTTCCACTGATTTTTTTTTCCTGTAAGTGCGAATATACTAACACATTGGGAATCACTATTTGTTTTATCAATTTCACATATTTCTTTGCTCCGAACATTTATAATTTATTGTTTTTGTTTATTTTCTTTTTTCTTGGATATTAAATTTTGGTAGATGTTGTTGTTGAGATGGTTGTTGATATTATTTTCTATGTAGGAGAAATGTGGATGATTCCAGATTAAGAGAATTGAGAAAAGGCAGTAATTGCATAATTACTCAAAGCAACATGAATCACCTGGAAGGAATTTCTCCTGCCAGGTTTGGGAAATTGTGTTTTACAGCTTTTGAGTAATTTTCTGAAACAAGAGTTATTTATACATAAAAGAAGTTATTAGAAATACATTTTTCTATGGTTTATTTGAGATGGGAGAGAAGAAATTAGTATTACCTTCAACATTAGATGATAAGTATTAACGATCATGGATTTTCTTGAAAGAAAACTTATCAAGTGACGATCAAATAGTAAATTTTTCTTTCGATTAGTTTCCTAGAGGATCATTTTAATATTAGAAATTATTTTAAAATTTCATATTCTTCAAATATTACCTGTTTGTGATTATTATCTGATATTTCTATTAGTTTCTGTTCAATAATTTTAAGCAAAAATTAAATGATTGCTGAGAAATTTTTAGATTCAACTCAATAAATTAAAGACCTGATGTTGTGTCTTTGAATGTCCACAGGAAAAGGAACTTTTAATTGTCTATTGCTTACAAGAAACTTCCTATATTGCAATTTTGACGTCTTTGGTCACTAAATATCTAGAAAAATTAATATTGCCACCTATACTATTTGTCACTTATCCAAGATTCCAATCACTTTACTTCTCACCTTTTGTTTATCATTGGAGAAAATAAATGAACCAAACGTAACATTGTTTTGCTTGTTAAAAATAGAATTTACATTTTAATAAATACTCAATGTAAATAAAATCTAATCTTTTAACTTATTAGATTTTCAACATTTCCTTATTTTAATAGATTATTCTTAGTAATGAGTTTTTTTTTTTTTTTCTCATAGTTGAAACACCATAGTATAAGTTTTCCCTACCCTGTCTCTTTTAGCTCAGACATAAACTCTTATACATTTGACAATCGTTGTTATTTATTATATGTCATAAGAAAATAAACAAAACAGATTATTAAAACCCATGTGATTGGAAAAACAATTAATTATACAAAATAATAGTAAAATCTATGAAAAAAAAATATTTTCCTGTAACATAAGGTTTGACGTGAATAAATTGTATAAAATTATGGTTCGCATTATAATTTTAAGTGATAAGTGTCTATAAAGAACTATTTGCATGAAACGGGAGAAAAATATACGCACAATCTTTGGTTAAGATCATCACCTGAGGAAATTTATTGGCGACTCTAGGATTAGGACAAAATCGAATATATGTATTCCATGTAAGTTCAATATTTTCCTACAGTTTTTTCCTATTTAATATAAACGTTCATTACAAAGGGGCGAATCCACAGGGTCCCAAAGTTGGACACCTCGGTTATAAAAGTTGTTAAAAACGATCCTGATTCCTTAAATCTAAACCGATTTGAAAGATTTTTATATAGTCAAGATCTACAAAAAACATCGTCGTACGTGTATATTATCTCTTTTAGTTTAAGATATTAAGCTTCAAAGATTAAAATTTTTACTTCTTAGCCTGTCTTGGTGAAGTTTTTTCGATACAGCGCACAGTGTGCGATTTAAAAAATGAAATGGAAATAATTTTGGAACTTTGGAACCGCTGCTCTCATTTCCATGAAATTTCACATGCTGATAGAAGAGGTGTAGGCGAATTTAAGTTTTGAGCTTAGACCATATAGACTGACAGGGGGCGAGTCCACAAGGTCCTAAATTTGGACACCTCGGGTATAAAATTTATTAAAAACGATCCTGATTTCTTATATCTGAACCGATTTCAAAGATTTTTATATGGGAGGATTCTGCTAGTCGATATCTACAAATCATCGCATGTCTATATTATCTCTTTTTGTTTAAGAGATATTAAGCTTCAAAAATTAAAAATTTTATTTTTAGCCTGTCTTGGTGAAGTTTTTTCGCCACAGTGGGTCCAATTTTAGCCCCATTGTTTTGAAATTTCTTATTTCATTAAAAGCAAATAGAAAAGTTGTGCAAAGAAAGAATTTTGAAAAAATATTTGCGGAGTCAAAAGTTACAAGCATTTAAATTTAAACTTTCAAAAAAAGTTGATTTTTTCCCGTTTTTTTTTTTTTTTTTTTTTTTTTTTTTGCCAAAAAAGTGGTAACATTCTTTTTCTTTTATATAAAAATTTTCTTAGGTAAAATATATAGTATTTATATTTTTCTAAAAGATAATTAAACACAAAATACTTTAAAGGAAAAAAAAGTTTTTAAAAATCATTTTTTGCGAGAACCAGGGTTTCCCAAATTTTACCAATTTTTCCAACTAATTTCGAATTTTCGGCTTAATTTCTCAAATCGCAAAGCTGGAATCAAAAAAGGTTATACTTTTTATTTAGTCTGAAGTGTTTTAATTTCTTTCGCAATAGATATTTTGCTCCTCGTTATCGGTTGGAAAGATATAGCAAAAAAAGTAAAAAATCCCATTTTTGGAAATTTTTTAAAGTTTTTTTGGGAATTACGGGATTTTTGTAGACAAGTCTAAAAAGGTGAATAGCGCTTTGAATGTGTGAAATTTCATTCAAAAATATTAACTAACAAGAATTTTATTGCATAATTAAAAATGAAAAATATGCGAAAAATCACAAATCCTTCCTTTCTCAATGTTTTTTGCAAAAAGTCTTCAACAAATTACCGTATTGTAAAAATTTTTATATATAATTAAAAAGAAGACAAAATTTCTTAAACAATAATATATAATATGTATTTTTTATCTGTATGACGAATCTAACAGAAGGATATGAATTAAACACTATGCTGAAAAAATTAAAACGTTGAGCTTTATTAAAATATTTCTTGTTACGGCATTATCATGAGCGGCATTACCATTCATATGCAAATGAGTCAAAATTTACAAAATTAATTGAAATCATAAATGTATAATCCTTCAATTGCAAACGCAAAAATAATAATATATACTTGTTGTACATCAATGTTTAGAAAATTCGTCTTCTTTTCAAGTATGTATTAAAATTTGTACAATACGAAAATTTGTTGAAGACTTTTGCAAAAAACCCTGAGAAAGGATGGATTTGTGATTTTTTGCATATTTTTCATTTTTATACTCAACATCAAAAAGATGGGGGGTATATTGATTTTGTTATTCCGTGTGGAACATGTCGAATGAATCATTTAAGACCCCACAAAGTATATATTTTCTGGGTCCTGGTTAGATTCTGAGTCGATCTAGCTATGTCCGTCCTTCTGTCTGTCTGTTGAAAGCAGTATAGGGCTCGAACAGGACAACGTAGGGGGACGAAATTTGGCACAAATATTTTTCTTATATAAGGTTTGTTTGGGATTGAAAATGGGCAAAATCGGTTAATAAACAAAAAAGTGGGCTAAAAACTAGAAACACAGGGTGTCCGTTTCATACTGATATCTCTTAAACAAAAGCATGTACTAAACATCTGCATCAAATCCGTTGTTTTTCAATTCACAGTAATGTTTTTTAATAAATGCTCTCACATTACTGCTAAAATAAAAAAACAAAACAATATAAAACAAACCACGTAAACAAAAATTATTTGAATTGAGTTGAATTGAAATGATGAAACAAAAACAAATCATGTTATGTTCTCTTTGAGAAATTATTTCTCATAAGAGATTTTTTGCAAAAACAATAATGTTAAATAAAAAACATAAAATCAAAACTGTGAATTACTGTCATTCCCTTACATCTAATATGAAAAAATCCAAGGAACGTAACAATTATGTATTTTTAAATAAAAAACAGATAATAATTACTTTTGTTTTTCGCTCGGAAAATTTGATTTTTTTTATTTTAATTATATTTATTTATATCTAAAATGAAATAAAATTTACTTTATTTGTGATATTTTTATTTACTTTTAATAATATACCTATATTATTTACATTTTTTTTAATTTAATATTTCCTTCACTTCAAATTTTGTAAATAAAAAACAAACAAATGACAGTATTACATTTTTTGCCAATTCAATTTAGTTGAAAAGTGTTTTTATGACTCTCTGCACAATTGATTTTGTTTATTTTTGTTTTGATTTTTTTGTCTTTTTCATACGTACGCACACACAGAGAATTGATTTTAAGTTCAAAAAACAACAACAGCCAACAATTGAAATACATAGTTTATACATAGTTTGGGGGTCGATATAAACTCGGAAACCAAAAATGGGCGTGGTCCGCCTACTTTACCGCCTACCTCCCATATAAGGTGAAATGGTGTTCAAATAGTTGAAGGGCCAATTTAAACTCAAAAACAAAAAATAGGCGTGGTCCGCCCACTTTGCCGCCCACCTCCTATATAACGTAAAATTTGAAAAAGTTGATGGTGGGTATATAGATTCGGCCGAGCCGAATATAACATTCGCGCTTGTTAATTATGCAATAAAATTCTTGTCAGTTAATAGTTTTGAATAATATTTTACACCTAAGTAGATTTTTTGATGCTTAATTTAATGCTCTATTCACTTTTTTAGATTTGTCTTCGAAAATCCCGTAATTCCCAAAAAACTTTAAAAAATTTCCAAAAATGGGATTTTTTACTTTTTTGCTATATCTTTCCAACCGATATCGGAGAGCAAAAGTTTCTATTACAAAAAAAATGAAAACACTTTAGACTATATAAAAAGTACAACTTTTTTTGATTCCAGCTTTGCGGTTTGAGAAATTAAGGCAAAAGTTCGAAATTTGTTGGAAAAATAGGTAAAATTTGGGAAACCCAGGATCTCGTAAATATCAATTATAAAAAGTTTTTTTCCTTTAAAGTATTTTGTGTTTAGTTATCCTCCAGAAAAATATAAATATTATATATGTTACTTAAGAAAATTTTTATATAACAGAAAAAGAATATGACCACTTTTTTGGCAAAAAAAAGTGAAAAAATCGACTTTTTTTCAAAGTTAAACTTTAAATGTCCGTAACTTTTGACTCCGTAAATATTTTTTCAAAATTCTTTCTTTGCACAATTTTTCTATTTGTTGTTAATGAAATAAAAAGAAGTTAGACCCGCTGTAACGAAAAAACTTCACCAGGACAGGCTAAGAAGTAAAAATTTTAATATTTGAAGCTTAATATCTCTTAAACTAAAAGAGATAATATACACGCTTTTTGTAGATCTTGACTAGCAGAATCCTCCTATATAAAAATCTTTCAAATCGGTTCAGATATAAGGAATCAGGTTCGTTTTTAACAACTTTTATACCCGAGGTGTCAACATTTGGGACCCTGTGGACTCGCCCCCTGTAAATCCATATGGTCCAACATCAAAACTTAAACTTGCATACACCTCTACTATCACCATGTGAAATTTCATGGAAATCGGAATAGACATTCCAATGTTCCATAATTATTTCCATTTCATTTTTTGAATCGCACACTGTGCATTGGTTTTTGCTTTAGAATCAAAGACTGAAAGAAGTCCAAGGCAGACTCGACACTTAGAATATATTTCTCAATTTACAAGTGATAGTCAACATATTAGTGGTGACGCTAATATTGTGGCTGATACATTATCTAGAACGTTTGAAGTAGAATCATACATATACACAGATCTCAATCTTAGGAGTTTATTTGAGGAACAACAGAAAGACAAAGATCTTTTGGAACTACTTTCTGATAAAAACAAGCAGCTTAATCTAAAATTTGTAAAAATTCCAATATTAAACATAGATATTTGGTGTGAATGTACTTTACGTACCCCTATCTGGTCAAAAGAATGTACAAACTGCCAAAAATCTAAAATTATTAAACATGTAAAAATTGATATACGAACATATACATTTAGATATTGTCGGACCTTTACCTATATCTCGGGAACATCGATATATATTGACTATAATCGACCGTTTTACGCGTTGGCCAGAAGCATATTCTCTGAAAGGCATCACAACATCTGATATAGTAGACGTATTCATAAGAAATAATATTTCTCGTTTTAGTGTTCCTTTAAATGTAACAACTGATCAAGGTAGACAATTTACCTCCAAAATGTTTAAAGAATTGACAAAGATGTTAGGATGTTTTAAAATTACTACTTCTCCATATCATCCTAAATCTAACGTCATGGTTGAACGATTTCATAGGCAGCTTAAAGCATCTTTAATGGCTAAAGAAAAATCAGCAACTTGGTACGATGAACTTCCGATTGCTTTACTAGGTATTCGCTCCATGTTTAAAGAAGATTTACAAGCTACTGCTGCAGAAATGGTTTACGGTCAAAATTTACGTTTACCTGAAGAAATACTAACAGATACTGAACACTTTATTAAATGCATCAATATTTTATTTAAATTTAAAAAATACAATTTTAAGAATGTTAGATCTAATTTAAATCACCACAACGTTTCAGACACTAGAGTCCATGTACCAAATGGTCTAAAAGATTGCAAATATGTATTCATACGCATTATTCATAAAAGAGCTTTACAGCAGCCATACGAGGGACCTTATAGAGTAATCGAAAAGAATAAAAATTATTTTAAAGTCGATATGAATAATAAAATTACAGTGGTATCTACCGATCGATTTAAACCAGCTCTAACCGAACACAATATTAATTCAGATGAACAGAACAATAACACAATACAAGTAACAAAGAGAGTTACGTTTAACTTAATGGGAGTAGTTGTAGGTACATTTTCATTTTTATTGATTTTATTAATCAATTTTCTTTTCAATAATTTTTCAATTTATTATTATAATTGTAACTCTTGTTTTATATAGATGTAAAAACTTTAATATTATAAAATAAAAATTTAATTACTTTTGAAAAAACTATATAACTATTGAACCTACATATATATCCTTCAAGATATTTTTTGAAAGCAAATAAAAACAATTGAAAAATGGTTCTGAATTTCAAAAAATATGAACAAATATTGAATAGAGTTTATATAAAAAAGGTGCTGTATTCCGATTCATTTCAACAATGATTTTTGCAACAAACAGTTATTTTTTTCTTAAATATAAAGCCCATGTGAAAAATAGACAAATAATTTAAGTGAAATATACATTTTGTAGTAAAAATTAATAAAACCTCGAACGTTTAAGCCGGTAAAAGTCTATGACGGTATCAGCTTAGTTCTCCGGCAACAAGTTTAATTTTATGAATTTGGTACAAAATAGCTATGTTCCGGTACTCTTAATTGGAAGCAGGCGGGATCCCAATATTATCCCGTACTAAAAAATTAGACAAATTAGAGCTTTTTTGAGGAATAATTTTCTTCGGGTAAATTATGTAAATTTCCAAATAATTAAAAAATAAAAATATATACAATCAAAAATTTGAATGAAAATTAATACATTATTTGTTTTTGAAGAAGTTTCATTAAAAAATTAGAAACAAATATGCTGAAAAATTATATCACATACGAATTTTTAAAACAATTAGATATTTTCTTTCTGGGTAAACAATTTGGATTTTTGTGTTCCCGTACTTTTGTACGTTTTTGCATTTTTGTGAGAGAAAAATTATTATTTTTTTTTTATTTTACCGCACAACCCAAAAAGTATGGAAACAAACCTAATATGCGAAAACGTATTACTCTACGTCCGCGAAAGGCAGAAAGAGATACATAAAAATTTTAATGTGTTTGTATTTTATTTGTTTAGCGAATGTGTTAGTTAGTTTAGCACTAGGGATGCCAATCCCGAAAATCCCGGGATTTTTCAGGATTACAAAATCCCGAATCCCGGGATTGGACGAAAAAAAATCCCGGGATTTCATTTTCGGGATTTATTGACATAAATTCAATCCAAAAATTAACTAAAGGCAAGACAGCACATTAAAATATTAACAGAAAATTTTCAAAAATATTTTAAAAATAAATTACGTAGATAAGAACATTATAGGTCTGTTCGTTTGTATGCTCTTCTTACATTTGAAGAGAAAATAAATTTCTCTTTTGCTATTTTTTACTTGAATATTTTATTTTTAACAAAGTTTTGCAAATTTTGAATTTATGATTTACTTTTATAAATCTTACGTATACATAAATGTATTGTAATACTAATTTTGCACCTTTATGATCTTTGGAAAGGGCCTGTTTATGGGAGCTTTGGTCAATTATCGACTAATCATTTTAAAAATGGGTACATTGATTTGTGCTAATTCGTCTACACATTTATATTGGTAGTTAATGGTTCAAACGATTTTATTTGTGTTGAATTCTACCACATAGGGTCAAACTCTATTATGGAAAGACATCTTCGAAATCAACCTATAGTTTCATAATAAAAATAATTAATTAAATATAGTGCCAATTCATGTGAAAAATTATCTGCAAAGATTCATATTGCCATATTTTTGAGATGTTTCCAGGAATCCATTTAATATATTTAAAAAATTAAATAAACATTTTATTTTTTATTGACACAAAAATTTATTTCAATACCCAGCAAAAACTTTGGTTGCCATTGATGAGTTAAGCAGCTAATATTAACAATAACTAATTACTTCTAAGCAGTTAAACAGGGCATAGATTTTAAAGCATTACTGAAGTCATAATTAGTAATAACAATAGGAACTATTTATATTTTAGGTTATAAATAAGTAATGAAATGTCAGGATATATAATATTTTTGTTGTAAAAAGATTTCTTAAATTTTGATTTAAAAAACTTAACAACAACCGAAAATTAAATTAATATAAATGTTATAAAAATAAACTATTTTAGTTTACAAATTAATTTACTTATGTATCCCTTCTTCAAATATATGAGTTGGTAACTGCATAATAAAAATCAATAAAAATTTATATTTTTAAAAATCTGATCATAAATAATTATTTATAAATAATTAGTTCCTAAACAACTTCTATGTAATGCAGACATTATGTTGTTGTCATTACAAAGTAACTACATCCGTAACTACATGTCATTACCAAGTTTTTGCTGGGATATTTTCCATTTTCTTACTTTTTCAAGTAAAAGCTTGTTTCTTAAATTTTTTAAATTTCTCTTTTTTACTAGTTTTACTAGAATTTCAAACAAACAAACCTTATGTTTTGTTTTTAAGAATAGGAATGAATTTCTTTTATTGAAAAATGTATAAACAATTTATTTTTTCCTTATATTTAAAATGTGTTTTCATATGAAATATCAATCCCGAAAAATCCCGTGATCCCAAAAAATTTGAAATTACAAAATCCCGAATCCCGGGATTTGCAAAAACCAGTCCCGTTTGACATTCCTATTTAGCACACAAAAAATAATAATTTTTTCTTGCGATCTTTGTTATGTGTTTGCCTAACCATGCATCACGATCTTGCTTTGTTGAAAGTTAGAACACAACCATAGTATACTCGTAAGAACAGCTGTTTTAAAACTTTTTCATTCATATACCTCGCGGAACTGTCAAATTGTTTTTGTATTCAAATGTAATTTTTTACTCTTTCTCTCCATTATTCTCTCATTTTCTCTTCATAGCATTTTGACATTATGTGCAGTAGTTTTACACTAACAAAATACAAGCAGTTTTTGTTTTTGTAGATGTGCGAGCACTTTCTACCCAGCAGTTCGCCGAACTAGTTCCGTAACGTCGAATTCGTTAGCCACTAAGAACTACCACTAGTTTTTTCAACCCACTCACAATGCTTTTAACTGGTGAATTTAACATGGGGATGTCATTGGAGGTAACCAATTGGCAACCCTTTGCATTACCATTCACTAGTAGTTTGGATGGTACCATTTCTCCAGTAATTTCGAATTTAACCTGATGCTACACATTTAACTGTTCGTAAGAAACTAGCACTATCAGCATAACAGGTCACTAGTATTTTCAGTAGTACGAAAACTCTAGTATTTGGGACGAAAAAATTAAAAAAAAAAAATAAATTTTTTGTACTTTTATTTTTAAAATAGTTTTAGTTTTAATTTCCCTGATAAGTTAGTAATTATTTTGTTTTTTATTTTATTAATTTATTTTTATTGAAGTATATTCTGATGTTTTTATTTTACATTTTTCTCAATTGATGTCTTCAGCTGGGCTTGAACTTCTAACCTTCTAGTTTGTAGGCACGCGTATTAGCCACTGGGCTATTGATCGCTTTATTTAACATTCTGCTATGTGCTGTATTCAATTTCATGTGAATATTTGTTGTAATGTATGCACCATCTGTGCAAAAAAATTTATACTAAAATACTAACAGCGAATTTCTGCATTACATGTAGTTAGCTAATTGGTAATATAAATATGGGTTTGTTTATGAATTTAGAGAAAATGTCTTATTTAACAAAATACTAACGGCGATTTTAGGCATTACATGTAGTTAGTGAATTGGTAATTTAATTACTACTTTATTATTTCATATTATTTATTTAGACAAAATGTGATCATCTAACAAACAGTTGAATTATTAAAAGTAATTAGTATAACATATTATATATAATAATAGGGCTAGGCCGATTTTATATACAACTTTTTTATACCACTTTTGTTGTAATTTATTTAATAACTAGCTAATGCCCGGTGTGCTTCGCCACCACCCGATAGATAGATGTTTCTCGTGCAAAATTTGAAAATTCAAGCTCTAATAGTTTCCCAGATATACTAATTTTTGTATTTCATTTTTATGGGAGGGACCATACCCCCATAATCCGCTAATTTATTAGACAAATGTTTTCATGGATGTCAAAATTCTTTGAGCAAAATT
The DNA here is from genome assembly GCA_951394005.1 of Protophormia terraenovae. Taxonomy (NCBI): domain Eukaryota; kingdom Metazoa; phylum Arthropoda; class Insecta; order Diptera; family Calliphoridae; genus Protophormia; species Protophormia terraenovae. Next base: position 82,266,330 of record OX596077.1, on the reverse strand, counting down.
TGAGCATTCCAACTCCAATAGTTTCCCAGATATACGAATTTTTGCATTTAATTCATATGGGAGGTACCATGCCCCCTACTTCTAGTCCGCCCATAATTTTCTTAAATATTAATATTGATACCAAAGTGGCTCCGACAAAATTTTAGAACACTAACTGTTATATTTTCTCAGATATGATAATTTAATATTTTCTTTATATGGAAGGTGCCACGCCCACTATTGCTAGTGTACCAATTTTTGTCCATATATATTCATATTGAAGTTAATGCTAGTCGTACAAAATTTGAGCTCTCTAACTTTTATAGTTTCCCAGATATAAAAATGTTGGTATTAACTTTATATGAGAGATGACACGCCCACTATTTCTTTTCCGCCCATTTTTGCACATAATGTTCACATTGACACTTAAGTTTATTGTACAAAATTTGGGAAATGTAACTGTTATAGTTTCCTAAATTTACGGCATTTGGTATTGGCAAGCAATATTAGGCGTGGGATGTGCCACACCCCCTATTGCTAGTTCGCCTATTTTTTTCCAGAATGTTCATATAGGTGTCAAAGTTGTTCGTGCTAAATTTGAGGACTCTAGTATTACCAATTTCCGAGATATACTACTTTTAATAGTTATTTAGTAAGTGGGCGTGGCACCTAGCCCACATGGAGTTTCAAAATAAAAAGTAGCCTATTTTTCCTTCCCGGCATATAGGAACACACTGTGAAAATTTCAAGAAAATCGGTTTAGCCGTTTAGGCTATAAACTTCAAACAAACATACATACAAACAAACACACCTTAATTTTTATATATATAGATTAAATCAGAAATAGTTCCATATAAAGTTCTTAATAAATTGTCCAAATTACCTACGTCAACTACTCAAATTATTTATGATTAATCCTTATATACAGTTAGGGACAAAACTATTTGTACACCCATGCATTTCGTATATCTTTAATAATTTATAAAGAATAAAAAATTATTATATGTAGTTTAATTCAGGTCCATTTTTATTGAATTATTTGATAAAAATAAATTAATATATAACACATTGTTAAAAAAAAGTACAATTTAAGTAAAAATCTTTGGGACAAAAGTATTTGTACATCAGTACTTTGTACAATTATTTGTACGTTGGACTCTTGTATGATGATTTTTTTAAATACCGTTATATTTTCTTCGTTAATCGAGTTTTATTTTACAAAATAAGAAGTTGGTATACGAAATATATGAGGCTTACAAATAGTTTTGTCCCTAACTGTATGTTAAAAAAAATTAAGTGTAAGTTTGTTTGTGCATCAATAACGTCTAAACGGCCGAACGGATTTTTGGCACACAGATAGTACCAGTGCCGGAAGTAGTTATATATATCTCGATTAAATTTGCGACCACTTTTTTCACCTACTTTTAAAAAAATATATATTTTAGATTTTACGCGTTATCAGTGTAGCTATTTACTTGAAATTTTACATACAGATAGTGTTTGAACTGGAGAATTTTATAGGATCTCGATCGGACATCACGTCCATATTTTGTGACGAAGTTGTAACGAATTTGTTTATAATGTGGGGAATTTCTAGATATAAATGCAATATTTTTATTTATTTATTTATTTTTTTGCTAATTAGCCACTTATTACATTATATTTCAATAGTGAATTTACTAAACTAATAGTTGTAACGAAATCGTATACATTAATGTGAATTTCTGAAAACGAAGAGCCAACAATTTCACTACAATTTAATAGAGTATTCACTAATGTAATAGTTATAACGAATTCCTATATAATCAAGTTTAATTCTAGAGACAAATTTAAGAATTTTTTGCCGATTGGCCACTAACTGCATTACATTTCAATAGTGAATTCATTAAATTAATAGTTGTAACGAATTGACATACATTAATGTAAATTTCTGAAGGCGAAAAGCCACTACCTGCACTACATTTCAATAGTGAATTCACTAGAAGAAATGTTGCAGCATATTCATATATAACGCGAGAGCAAATTTCTCAATTGAAACTTTTAAAGCTCTCAACGGCAACGCTATGCGTTACATATAAACATAGAAGTGGCAGTTTACTTTAAGATATTATATTTTCTAACTAAAACAAAAAACATTCTTTATTAGTTATTTTACTAGTGAAATGTAATGCAAAAACAAAAAACATTCTTTATTAGTTATTTTACTAGTGAAATGTAATGCAGAATGTTTATCAACCACTTGCACTACCAAAAGTAACTAGTGAATCGTCTAAGTAGTTATATATCTAGTGCTAGTGAGTAAATTGGCACCTTTTGAACTGCTGGGTAATTACGCTATGGAACACAACCAAATGATTTTTTGTTTTATGTATATAGTAGAGCCAGTAGTATAATTATAAAATATACTCGTAAGAAAAGCTGTTTTACATTTTTTTCATTGACAAATCTCGCGGATTTCAATTTTTTTTTGTATTCATATGAAATTTTTTTTTCGAGTTTTTTTTTACTCTTCCTCTCTTTTATTCTCTCATTTTCTGTTCATAGCATTTTGACATTATGTGCAGTAGTTTTACACTAACAAAATACAAGCAATTGTTGATTTTGAAGATGTGCGTGCACTTTCTACTTACGCTATGGTAGAGCCTTTTCCTGCTTTACGTCTCCACGAAAAAATTTTTATTTCCTAACATAATAAATAACTTCAGCATAACTATACGCAGAAATTTTTATTTGCTAATATAAGAAATAACGTCGACAGAATAATGGGAACAAGCTTTTATTTCCAATTTTATGTTAAGGGGTGGAAAAAACGTACATGAGAAATTTAAATTTTAATTTTAACGAACATTTTATTTTTTTCCGTTTTTGTTTTTTATTTGTGTTTTTAAAACAAAATTATATAATTCTCTATCTTTGTTTAAAAAATTTAAAATTTTATAAAATAAAAATAAATTTCACAGCTTATGTTTAACATTATTAACAAATGTCAAAATCTACGGGAATTTATGAAAGGTGTTATTCTTGCTTTAGCTACCAATTAGGTGGCAATCAAACAATGTTTTCTTTTTTTATTCATGTCCCTTTGTTTGTTTCTATATTTAGACAACTAAGATGGGAAGTCTAGTTAGTAAAACAAAAAATAATTGAGAATACAAAATAATTGTAAAAGTTTTATCGTAAACCATTCGTCTAACTCAATAACATATAGGGGAAAATTCACAGATTCTATTTCCCAAATGTGTAAGTTGAATAGATGATGTTTACAGAGAACACAACGGTGAGACCAAAGAGTAACAAGAGACGAGACTAATTGTTAAAAACTTAAGTCGGTTGTCAAAAACCTAACTCATGCAACAACAAAATACATGTAATCAAATACATTTTGTTGTTGCTAGAAGAAAATAAAAACACATTTTTGTTTACAAAGCAACAATTTTTTTCAATTGTCAATCGAGAATTTCGTCTCTATATGTTACTCCATAGTAAAATAATAAAGTACTCGCACATCTACAAAAACAAAAATTGCTTGTATTTTGTTAGTGTAAAACTACTGCCCACAATGTCAGAATGCTTTGAACGGAAAAATGAGAGAACGAAAGAGAGCAAGAGATAAAAACTCAAAAAATATTTTGCATGTGAATACAAAAACAATTTGACAGTACCGCGAGGTTTGCCAATGAAAAAATTGTAAAACAGCTGGTCTTACGAGTATACTTTATTATTATACTATGATGTTACTCTATGGGTGAGACACTGAAGAGTGCTGATGACGGTTGTGGCTGACTAGAAAATGCATTTCGTTTTGACGAAATGAGTGTCAAATAAACTTCTACAAAGTATTCTTCTAATTAATACAATTGAACTCGAGCGTGAATCAAAATAATATTTTTTTTAAACTTTCGTATATGTGTATTATTTTTTTTTTTTTTACAGTTCATCCTATAAGATTGTTGAGTAGAGAAATTGAACTCGAGCGTGTCATCACAACATTCTTATAATACTGATATTTGAATCTACACGTGAAATAATTCTCTCAGAGAAAAAAATTTAGCACTCTCTGACAGATTTTTCAGAGATTGCAGACTCTATGTTATAAGTCTGTTGTGATGGGATTTCTCTACAAAATAACACATTGAACAAAATGTTCATAGTTTAATAATAAAGTACTCGCACATCTACAAAAACAACAATTGCTTGTATTTTGTTAGTGCAAAACTACTGCCCAAAATGTCAAAATGCTTTGAACGGAAAAATGAGAGAATGAAGGAGAGCAAGAGTAAAAAAAATCAAAAAAAAATTTTACATATGAATACAAAAACAATTTGACAGTACCGCGAGGTTTGCCAATGAAAAAAATGTAAAACAGCTGTTCTTACGAGTATACTTTATAATTATACTATGAAAATGTTGTGCACACATGCATTTGGTTAGTGTGGACACCACTTGTTCATGTTTTGTTCTTGTTCGCACAATTGTTCGAACAACTATGTCTGTTATCAAACGTCATTTTGTATGTGGAAAAAGAGGCGCTGCACGTAAAAGTATCGAAGTGACACTGACGGTAAACAAAAAATTATGATTTGTTCGACAAAGGTTCTGCCCACTGAAAACAAAATGAAAAAATAGTGTGTGTTGCTCTGTCGACGTTTTGTTCTTGTGCGAACAAGAAAAAGGCTAGTTTAGACGGCACATAATCATATATACATGAGAAATTTGTATCAAGACAAACGTTAAATTTTTGTTTGAATTGCAGATAATTTTCTATCTCTGTCAATTATAGGGAAAAACGTATATCATAATAAATCCATAGTATAATTATAAAGTATCCTCGTAAGAACAGCTGTTTTACAATTTTTTCATTGGCAAACCTCGCGGTACTGTCAAATGTAAAATTTTTTTTCGAGTTTTTTTACTCTTGCTCTCCTTCATTCTCTCATTTTTCCGTTCAAAGCATTTTGACATTGTGGGCAGTAGTTTTACACTAAATTTGTTATGGTGTTGATTACATTTGGTCAGCGGCAGTTTGCAGTGCTGTTTCATTTAGCCCTGTTTCTAAATTCACTGCGCTGCATTCAGTTTGAGAGCGAGACAAAGAGAGTGAACAAATAAATGAGAGGCTAAAATACACAAGTAGAACAAAGCTAGACGGTGGTTGTAAATTGTGGCTGCCTACGCTGAATTGTAATTATAACGACAGCAACATGTTGTGCTGACAGTGATCAGCTGATAATTTTTGCTGATACTGTTGCTGACTACGCGCTATTGTAATTTGGGCTTAACAAAATACAATCAATTGTTGTTTTTGTAGATGTACGAGTACTTTATTATTATACTCCCTGCCATAGTATAATAATAAAGTATACTCGTAAGACCAGCTGTTTTACAATTTTTTCATTGGCAAACCTCGCGGTACTGTCAAATTGTTTTTGTATTCACATGTAAAATATTTTTTGAGTTTTTTTCTCTTGCTCTCTTTCGTTCTCTCATTTTTCCGTTCAAAGCATTCTGACATTGTGGGCAGTAGTTTTACACTAACAAAATACAAGCAATTTTTGTTTTTGTAGATGTGCGAGTACTTTATTATTTTACTATGGAAAAAATCAAGAAAAAAAATACCATGGCACAATAATACCAGGTAACAGTATCGCTACAACAAATACAACACGGCAACAACAGTAATTTTTGTTGGTTAATTTTTTTCCTTACTGTCAAAAAGAGAAAACAAAAAACAAAACAAAATATATAAACAAACAAAGCACGTGTATATTACAGTGGGGCCTCAATTAAGCAGAAACGCCGATTATCCGAGAAAGAAAATGTATAATTGTTTCTTGTTTTGCATAATTTTTTCGATTGCTTTTGAACAATCAAACGCAATTTGAATAAAACAAAAAAAGGGGAGTTTCTCGTTTGAATAAGATGAGTCAGAGAAAGGTAAAATCCAAGTTTACTGCATTCATGAAAAAATAGTAAAGAAAAATATGAATTTGAAAAACATTATCTTATTTTTTTAAGAGACTACTTAAAATGAAACCCTTATGTATTGTTCAATTTTTTTCCAAAATTATTATTTTTTTCTTATATTATTTAAACATTTATATTAAATCCTTGAATAACTGAATTATATAAATAAAAAAATGTTACAAAATTGAAAGCAGCAAAAAATTATCCTCTGTTTTTGTATTGTTACCTGGCATTATTGTACCATGAAAAAATACAAACAAAAAAATTATAGGAACACAATAACAACAAAATATGTATTAAAACTTTAATTAAAGTACACATATTAAAAAAATATATAAATTGACGTATTAATAATTGTTTTTATCGAATAATTGCAATATTTAATAAAATTATTCATTATTTTTCTAGATCTTATAAAATTATTTTCTTTCGTCAAGCATTTTTCCTCAACGTAATTGATGAATGATGGGAGATGTTAGATGTTGCAAGTGTGAACAAATTTTTCACATTTTTTACATCTTCCAGGCATTCCTTCAAGATGTACGCATAGTGTAATTAGAAAGTGCTCGCACATCTACAAAAACAAAAATTGCTTGTATTTTGTTAGTGTAAAACTACTGCACATAATGTCAAAAAGCTTTGAACGGAAAATGAGAGAATGAAGCAGAGGAAGAGTAAACAAATCGAAAAAAATTCTGCATATGAATACAAAAACAATTTGACAGTTCCGCGAGGTATGACAATGAAAAAATTGCAAAACATCCGTTCTTTCGAGTATACTATAGTATAATAAAGTATACTCGTGGTATCCCCCATACAAAGCAAATATTTATTATCACATATCTTCCGAACTATTACAGGTATTATTCTGAGATTTTGTGGAAATAGTTCTATTATCAATCTACATAATGGAGATGAAAATGGGGTGGGTAGGTTTAGGGGAACTGGTAGCCCCCATAAAAAGAAAGTACTAATTATCAGATAACATAAATACTGTTAAAGCAAAAGTCTTAAAAAAAATCGACCACCAAACTTAAAATCAAAATGGAACGGATAGAACCAGGGAAAATGATACTCTCATACAACGAAAATATTAAATATCGTATATCATAGAAACTATAACAGCAAAAGTTTTAATATATTGTTAGAATAACTTTCTCAATAACCTTCATAAGTCCAAATGCAAATGGAATGGGTAGGGCCTTTGGAAATGGTACCCCCCATACAAAGCAAATGTTTTTAATGGAATATCTAAAGAACTATTATGGTGAGAGCCCTCAAATTTTGTGGGAACTGTTCTTATCATATTGCATACATGAACTAAAAATATCATAGTTAGGGTCGGGGGAAGTAGTACCCCCCATACGAAGTAAATCTTTTACTGTTATAGTTCTCAAGATATGCGGATAATCTTGAGAACTATAACAGTAAAAGTGAGAATATTTTGTTGATATAACTCTTATAAACATATTGAGATGAAAACGGGACAAGTGAAAATGATACCCCTTATTCAAAGCAATTATTTTTAATGGATATCTAAAGAAATTTTATGAGGAAAATATGAAATTTTGTACGAACTATCTTATCGTATTGAATTGATAAAATAAAATAGGACGGATAGGGCAGTGTAGCCCCTATACTTTTCGCACATCAAAAGTAGTATTTTATTAAAAATTGTAATAGAGAGAATAAGTTAAGGGGGATTAGTAGCCACATATAAAGACAATACCTAATATGGGATTAAAGGGGGCAGCAAAGCGCACCGGGTTAAACTATATATTATAAAAATGAGGCGATTGGATGTCACTCCTGCATTTTGCGCCCACTTTAAAAAAATTAAAAAAGTAATTTTCTCTATTTTTCACGTTACTACTAAAGTGATTTTCATGAAATTTTGCACATGTATAGAACTTTATTGGCCCTATTCAAAAATATGCATTTTTAGTTCATCACGCCCACTTTGGACAAGAATATAAGCCTATATTTGAGACATCATTACACCCAAATTACCAAGCCTGTAAACATAAAACTTGGTGCGGAGACAGTATCTTATGATTTTCCCAGTTTATCACGTTACTTCTGAAGCGATTTCCATGAAATTTCGCTCATATGTACGCCCACTCTACGGTCACTTTCGACTATAATATAAGTCTACATTTGAGTCATCATTACACCCAAACTACCAAACCCATAAACACAAAATTTGGTATGGAGATAGATTATCTTATTGGTAATGATATGAGCTACATAAGGAATTCATAATATGTCACACCCACATTTTACGCCTACTTTTTAAAAAAGTGATTTTCTCAATTTATCACGTTAATAATTATGTGATTTACATGAAGTTTGGCACATGAATAGAACGTTCGCCACTCCCATTTAATATTTAAAAAATGAAATGTAAGTTTGTATGTTTGTGCGCCGATTTTCACGAAATTTAACATAGTACCAGTGCCGCTCAATGGTTCCAAAACGCTTTTTTTTTTTAATAATTCTGTAATTTTTGAACCGTTGGAGAGCTGGGGTGTTTTCATGTTGACTTGGAGGAGTACAGGTTGATTTGGAGGAGTATAGGGTCAGGGGGATAGTGGGTGGCCCTACAAAGTTGGCCATCTCGGGTATGTAATTTTTTTGAAAAATCGCCAAAAATTCATTTATGATATGACAAAAAAAAAATGTTTATATATAGATACCGCTTGTAAATCTCTACAAAAGTTACGCTTACAGGTTTAGTTTAGTGTGGACACCACTTGTTCATCTTTTGTTCTTGTTCGCACAATTGTTCGAACAACTATGTCTGTTATCAAACGTCATTTTGTATGTGGAAAAAGAGGCGCTGCACGTAAAAGTATCGAAGTGACACTGACGGTAAACAAAAAATTATGATTTGTTCGACAAAGGTTCTGCCCACTGAAAACAAAATGAAAAAATAGTGTGTGTTGCTCTGTCGACGTTTTGTTCTTGTGCGAACAAGAAAAAGGCTAGTTTAGACGGCACATAATCATATATACATGAGAAATTTGTATCAAGACAAACGTTAAATTTTTGTTTGAATTGCAGATAATTTTCTATCTCTGTCAATTATAGGGAAAAACGTATATCATAATAAATCCATAGTATAATTATAAAGTATCCTCGTAAGAACAGCTGTTTTACAATTTTTTCATTGGCAAACCTCGCGGTACTGTCAAATGTAAAATTTTTTTTCGAGTTTTTTTACTCTTGCTCTCCTTCATTCTCTCATTTTTCCGTTCAAAGCATTTTGACATTGTGGGCAGTAGTTTTACACTAAATTTGTTATGGTGTTGATTACATTTGGTCAGCGGCAGTTTGCAGTGCTGTTTCATTTAGCCCTGTTTCTAAATTCACTGCGCTGCATTCAGTTTGAGAGCGAGACAAAGAGAGTGAACAAATAAATGAGAGGCTAAAATACACAAGTAGAACAAAGCTAGACGGTGGTTGTAAATTGTGGCTGCCTACGCTGAATTGTAATTATAACGACAGCAACATGTTGTGCTGACAGTGATCAGCTGATAATTTTTGCTGATACTGTTGCTGACTACGCGCTATTGTAATTTGGGCTTAACAAAATACAATCAATTGTTGTTTTTGTAGATGTACGAGTACTTTATTATTATACTCCCTGCCATAGTATAATAATAAAGTATACTCGTAAGACCAGCTGTTTTACAATTTTTTCATTGGCAAACCTCGCGGTACTGTCAAATTGTTTTTGTATTCACATGTAAAATATTTTTTGAGTTTTTTCTCTTGCTCTCTTTCGTTCTCTCATTTTTCCGTTCAAAGCATTCTGACATTGTGGGCAGTAGTTTTACACTAACAAAATACAAGCAATTTTTGTTTTTGTAGATGTGCGAGTACTTTATTATTTTACTATGCTCCCTGCCAACATTTTCTATCGATATTTCGCCTAAAACGTTACTACAAGTAGTTCTTAACAATCCAATATGATATCATTTTATTGTCAAAAAAAGAGTCACCGTTCGGGAAAAAACGTGCCTCAGTTTTAATAGTTTCAAGATGACACTTTTTAGTGCTTTTTTGGAGTGTTGAATTAGTGCTATATAGAATTGTAAAAGAGTACTGTAGGAAAGTATCAAAAAATTATCATTTTTTTATAATAAAATTAAATTAAGGGGGAAAAATATAGAACAATATGATATGATAAATATACTATAATTAAAAAAATAATTTATGTTTATATACTACATACATAACAATATTTTATTATATTATTGAGTTCATGTTTACTTCGAAATTAAATAAAAAAAAATGCTGAAATTAAAATTAGTTATTTTTATAATTTAATATATTTTTTATACGTCACTTAAAAAAATAGCATTGAACACTTTAAAAGTTGTACATTTACTGAGCGAATCGTATCGTGATCGATACTATTATCACAATAGTCTCATAATATATTTAGAATAAGTTTAAATGGCGGAGGTACGTAACCAAAATGCCAGGGTATCCCACGTTGGTCCAAGTGGATTCCTAGTCGACCTATATCTTCATATAGGAAGCTGGAACGCTTGGATCATTTAGTACACATACACACATAACTCTCATAAGCAAAACGTGTCAGCTGATTCGCTACATTTACATTTACGGTAGAGTAATGGAGCCTTTATAATACTAATATATTAGTCTACACGTGAGAAAATTCTCTCAGAGAGCGAATTTGACACTCTCTGTTAGATGTTGATATAAAAAACTCTCGTGTAGACCCAATGTAATCACGATTATTTTTCGTTACTTACAAATATAATACTAAAGCCCAAATTACAATTGCGCGTAGTCAGCAGCAGTGTGAGCTGACATAATCAGCTGATAATTTAGAAAGCACTGTTTGCTATGGTGTTGATTACATTTGGTCAGCAACAGTTTGCAGTGCTGTTTCATTTAGCCCTGTTTCTAAGTTCACTGCGCTGCTTTCAGATTGAGAGCGAGACAAAGAGAGTGAGCAAATAAATGAGAGGCAAAAATACACAAGTATAATAAAGTAAGATGGTGGTTGTAAATTGTGGCTGCCTACGCTGAATTGTAATTATAACGGCAGCAACATGTTGTACTGATAGTAAACAGCTGATAATTTTTGCTGATACTGCTGCTGACTACGCGCAATTGTAATTTGGGCTTAACTCGCTGTTTATACAGCATTGCGAATATATGGTGCGTATAAACGTAATAATTATTACGTTTATACGCACGATTATTGCAAATAAAAATAATTTGCAAATAAATAATTCAATGTTTGTACGCAAATTGCAAAAAGAAATATATTTCCTTATTTGTCGTGCCAGATGGGAAAAATGAAACTATTATCACGAAAATTCTATGAACGTAAAAGGAAGTGGCAACGTTGTACGTTTTATTTGCAATTAATAGGGTTTATCAAATCGACTTTCGAATAATCGAACAATCGACTTTTTGTTGTAAAAAGTCGAAATCGACTTTTTGATTTGAAAATTATTTTTCGAGAGTTACTAACTTACAAATATAATACTAACTCACTGTTAATACAGCAAAATTTTTATATCGCAACATAACAAATATAGCGTACAGTGTTGCCATTTACGATTTTTCCCATCTGGCACAATAAAAAGGAAATTATATTTCTTTATGTAATTGGCGTATAAATAGTGAATTAATTATTTGCAAGTTATTTTTATTTGCAATAACCGTGCGTATAATGTGGTATTCACACTTTGTCACATCTAACATCTACCATCAATTTTACAAGATGTTAACATCTTCCCATATGAATTGTATAGGGCTCAGAACTCAACATTTTTAAAAGATGTTCCTATCTCATTTTGTGCCACCTAACATATTTCGATTATTTTAATGTCACCACTAGAAAAATGACAGGAAACTGAAAAAATCATAGTATAATAATAAAGTATACTCGTAAGACCAGCTGTTTTACAATTTTTTCATTGGCAAACCTCGCGGTACTGTCAAATTGTTTTTGTATTCACATGTAAAATATTTTTTTCTCTTGCTCTCTTTCGTTCTCTCATTTTCCGTTCAAAGCAGTAGTTTTACACTAACAAAATACAAGCAATTTTTGTTTTTGTAGATGTGCGAGTACTTTATTATTTTACTATGGAAAAAATCATAGTATAATAATAAAGTATACTCGTAAGACCAGCTGTTTTACAATTTTTTCATTGGCAAACCTCGCGGTACTGTCAAATTTTTTTTTTGTATTCACATGTAAAATATTTTTTGAGTTTTTTTCTCTTGCTCTCTTTCGTTCTCTCATTTTTCCGTTCAAAGCATTCTGACATTGTGGGCAGTAGTTTTACACTAACAAAATACAAGCAATTTTTGTTTTTGTAGATGTGCGAGTACTTTATTATTTTACTATGGAAAAAATCAAGAAAAAAAATACCATGGCACAATAATACCAGGTAACAGTATCGCTACAACAAATACAACACGGCAACAACAGTAATTTTTGTTGGTTAATTTTTTTCCTTACTGTCAAAAAGAGAAAACAAAAAACAAAACAAAATATATAAACAAACAAAGCACGTGTATATTACAGTGGGGCCTCAATTAAGCAGAAACGCCGATTATCCGAGAAAGAAAATGTATAATTGTTTCTTGTTTTGCATAATTTTTTCGATTGCTTTTGAACAATCAAACGCAATTTGAATAAAACAAAAAAAGGGGAGTTTCTCGTTTGAATAAGATGAGTCAGAGAAAGGTAAAATCCAAGTTTACTGCATTCATGAAAAAATAGTAAAGAAAAATATGAATTTGAAAAACATTATCTTATTTTTTTAAGAGACTACTTAAAATGAAACCCTTATGTATTGTTCAATTTTTTTCCAAAATTATTATTTTTTTCTTATATTATTTAAACATTTATATTAAATCCTTGAATAACTGAATTATATAAATAAAAAAATGTTACAAAATTGAAAGCAGCAAAAAATTATCCTCTGTTTTTGTATTGTTACCTGGCATTATTGTACCATGAAAAAATACAAACAAAAAAAATTATAGGAACACAATAACAACAAAATATGTATTAAAACTTTAATTAAAGTACACATATTAAAAAAATATATAAATTGACGTATTAATAATTGTTTTTATCGAATAATTGCAATATTTAATAAAATTATTCATTATTTTTCTAGATCTTATAAAATTATTTTCTTTCGTCAAGCATTTTTCCTCAACGTAATTGATGAATGATGGGAGATGTTAGATGTTGCAAGTGTGAACAAATTTTTCACATTTTTTACATCTTCCAGGCATTCCTTCAAGATGTACGCATAGTGTAATTAGAAAGTGCTCGCACATCTACAAAAACAAAAATTGCTTGTATTTTGTTAGTGTAAAACTACTGCACATAATGTCAAAAAGCTTTGAACGGAAAATGAGAGAATGAAGCAGAGGAAGAGTAAACAAATCGAAAAAAATTCTGCATATGAATACAAAAACAATTTGACAGTTCCGCGAGGTATGACAATGAAAAAATTGCAAAACATCCGTTCTTTCGAGTATACTATAGTATAATAAAGTATACTCGTAGGAACAGCTGTTTTAAAATTTTTTCATTGGCAAACCTCGCGGTACTGTCAAATTGTTTTTGTATTGATATGTAAAATTTTTTTCGAGTTTTTACTTTCATTTTTCCGTTCAAAGCCTTTTGACATTGTGGGCAGTAGTTTTCCACTAACAAAATACAAGCAATTGTTGTTTTTGTAGATGTGCGAGTACTTTATCATTATACTATGGAGTATACTTTATAATTATACTATGAATGTACGCAAGTGTGAAAACGGCATAAACGTAATAATAGATTACTTATTGGTCCGTGTAACATACTGTCTCCACGTTGATGTAATATGTGCGATAACGTCGGCAGAAGGGAGTAACCATTTTGTTTATATTATGTTATATCTTAAACAAAGGGGCAAACGTATTCTCATCTATATATATAAAAATTAAACTGTGTTTGTTTGGGCTTTATAGACAGTTAAACCACTGGAAATTTTCACAGTATCATTTTGTGATACCCAAAAGTAAAATAGGCTACTTTATTTTTCGATTGGAGCAGAGGGGGTGGTATCCCCCATACAAAGCAAATATTTATTATCACATATCTTCCGAACTATTACAGGTATTATTCTGAGATTTTGTGGAAATAGTTCTATTATCAATCTACATAATGGAGATGAAAATGGGGTGGGTAGGTTTAGGGGAACTGGTAGCCCCCATAAAAAGAAAGTACTAATTATCAGATAACATAAATACTGTTAAAGCAAAAGTCTTAAAAAAAATCGACCACCAAACTTAAAATCAAAATGGAACGGATAGAACCAGGGAAAATGATACTCTCATACAACGAAAATATTAAATATCGTATATCATAGAAACTATAACAGCAAAAGTTTTAATATATTGTTAGAATAACTTTCTCAATAACCTTCATAAGTCCAAATGCAAATGGAATGGGTAGGGCCTTTGGAAATGGTACCCCCCATACAAAGCAAATGTTTTTAATGGAATATCTAAAGAACTATTATGGTGAGAGCCCTCAAATTTTGTGGGAACTGTTCTTATCATATTGCATACATGAACTAAAAATATCATAGTTAGGGTCGGGGGAAGTAGTACCCCCCATACGAAGTAAATCTTTTACTGTTATAGTTCTCAAGATATGCGGATAATCTTGAGAACTATAACAGTAAAAGTGAGAATATTTTGTTGATATAACTCTTATAAACATATTGAGATGAAAACGGGACAAGTGAAAATGATACCCCTTATTCAAAGCAATTATTTTTAATGGATATCTAAAGAAATTTTATGAGGAAAATATGAAATTTTGTACGAACTATCTTATCGTATTGAATTGATAAAATAAAATAGGACGGATAGGGCAGTGTAGCCCCTATACTTTTCGCACATCAAAAGTAGTATTTTATTAAAAATTGTAATAGAGAGAATAAGTTAAGGGGGATTAGTAGCCACATATAAAGACAATACCTAATATGGGATTAAAGGGGGCAGCAAAGCGCACCGGGTTAAACTATATATTATAAAAATGAGGCGATTGGATGTCACTCCTGCATTTTGCGCCCACTTTAAAAAAATTAAAAAAGTAATTTTCTCTATTTTTCACGTTACTACTAAAGTGATTTTCATGAAATTTTGCACATGTATAGAACTTTATTGGCCCTATTCAAAAATATGCATTTTTAGTTCATCACGCCCACTTTGGACAAGAATATAAGCCTATATTTGAGACATCATTACACCCAAATTACCAAGCCTGTAAACATAAAACTTGGTGCGGAGACAGTATCTTATGATTTTCCCAGTTTATCACGTTACTTCTGAAGCGATTTCCATGAAATTTGGCTCATATGTACGCCCACTCTACGGTCACTTTCGACTATAATATAAGTCTACATTTGAGTCATCATTACACCCAAACTACCAAACCCATAAACACAAAATTTGGTATGGAGATAGATTATCTTATTGGTAATGATATGAGCTACATAAGGAATTCATAATATGTCACACCCACATTTTACGCCTACTTTTTAAAAAAGTGATTTTCTCAATTTATCACGTTAATAATTATGTGATTTACATGAAGTTTGGCACATGAATAGAACGTTCGCCACTCCCATTTAATATTTAAAAAATGAAATGTAAGTTTGTATGTTTGTGCGCCGATTTTCACGAAATTTAACATAGTACCAGTGCCGCTCAATGGTTCCAAAACGCTTTTTTTTTTTAATAATTCTGTAATTTTTGAACCGTTGGAGAGCTGGGGTGTTTTCATGTTGACTTGGAGGAGTACAGGTTGATTTGGAGGAGTATAGGGTCAGGGGGATAGTGGGTGGCCCTACAAAGTTGGCCATCTCGGGTATGTAATTTTTTTGAAAAATCGCCAAAAATTCATTTATGATATGACAAAAAAAAAAATGTTTATATATAGATACCGCTTGTAAATCTCTACAAAAGTTACGCTTACAGGTTTAGTTTAGTGTGGACACCACTTGTTCATCTTTTGTTCTTGTTCGCACAATTGTTCGAACAACTATGTCTGTTATCAAACGTCATTTTGTATGTGGAAAAAGAGGCGCTGCACGTAAAAGTATCGAAGTGACACTGACGGTAAACAAAAAATTATGATTTGTTCGACAAAGGTTCTGCCCACTGAAAACAAAATGAAAAAATAGTGTGTGTTGCTCTGTCGACGTTTTGTTCTTGTGCGAACAAGAAAAAGGCTAGTTTAGACGGCACATAATCATATATACATGAGAAATTTGTATCAAGACAAACGTTAAATTTTTGTTTGAATTGCAGATAATTTTCTATCTCTGTCAATTATAGGGAAAAACGTATATCATAATAAATCCATAGTATAATTATAAAGTATCCTCGTAAGAACAGCTGTTTTACAATTTTTTCATTGGCAAACCTCGCGGTACTGTCAAATGTAAAATTTTTTTTCGAGTTTTTTTACTCTTGCTCTCCTTCATTCTCTCATTTTTCCGTTCAAAGCATTTTGACATTGTGGGCAGTAGTTTTACACTAAATTTGTTATGGTGTTGATTACATTTGGTCAGCGGCAGTTTGCAGTGCTGTTTCATTTAGCCCTGTTTCTAAATTCACTGCGCTGCATTCAGTTTGAGAGCGAGACAAAGAGAGTGAACAAATAAATGAGAGGCTAAAATACACAAGTAGAACAAAGCTAGACGGTGGTTGTAAATTGTGGCTGCCTACGCTGAATTGTAATTATAACGACAGCAACATGTTGTGCTGACAGTGATCAGCTGATAATTTTTGCTGATACTGTTGCTGACTACGCGCTATTGTAATTTGGGCTTAACAAAATACAATCAATTGTTGTTTTTGTAGATGTACGAGTACTTTATTATTATACTCCCTGCCATAGTATAATAATAAAGTATACTCGTAAGACCAGCTGTTTTACAATTTTTTCATTGGCAAACCTCGCGGTACTGTCAAATTGTTTTTGTATTCACATGTAAAATATTTTTTGAGTTTTTTCTCTTGCTCTCTTTCGTTCTCTCATTTTTCCGTTCAAAGCATTCTGACATTGTGGGCAGTAGTTTTACACTAACAAAATACAAGCAATTTTTGTTTTTGTAGATGTGCGAGTACTTTATTATTTTACTATGCTCCCTGCCAACATTTTCTATCGATATTTCGCCTAAAACGTTACTACAAGTAGTTCTTAACAATCCAATATGATATCATTTTATTGTCAAAAAAAGAGTCACCGTTCGGGAAAAAACGTGCCTCAGTTTTAATAGTTTCAAGATGACACTTTTTAGTGCTTTTTTGGAGTGTTGAATTAGTGCTACATAGAATTGTAAAAGAGTACTGTAGGAAAGTATCAAAAAATTATCATTTTTTTATAATAAAATTAAATTAAGGGGGAAAAATATAGAACAATATGATATGATAAATATACTATAATTAAAAAAATAATTTATGTTTATATACTACATACATAACAATATTTTATTATATTATTGAGTTCATGTTTACTTCGAAATTAAATAAAAAAAATGCTGAAATTAAAATTAGTTATTTTTATAATTTAATATATTTTTTATACGTCACTTAAAAAAATAGCATTGAACACTTTAAAAGTTGTACATTTACTGAGCGAATCGTATCGTGATCGATACTATTATCACAATAGTCTCATAATATATTTAGAATAAGTTTAAATGGCGGAGGTACGTAACCAAAATGCCAGGGTATCCCACGTTGGTCCAAGTGGATTCCTAGTCGACCTATATCTTCATATAGGAAGCTGGAACGCTTGGATCATTTAGTACACATACACACATAACTCTCATAAGCAAAACGTGTCAGCTGATTCGCTACATTTACATTTACGGTAGAGTAATGGAGCCTTTATAATACTAATATATTAGTCTACACGTGAGAAAATTCTCTCAGAGAGCGAATTTGACACTCTCTGTTAGATGTTGATATAAAAAACTCTCGTGTAGACCCAATGTAATCACGATTATTTTTCGTTACTTACAAATATAATACTAAAGCCCAAATTACAATTGCGCGTAGTCAGCAGCAGTGTGAGCTGACATAATCAGCTGATAATTTAGAAAGCACTGTTTGCTATGGTGTTGATTACATTTGGTCAGCAACAGTTTGCAGTGCTGTTTCATTTAGCCCTGTTTCTAAGTTCACTGCGCTGCTTTCAGATTGAGAGCGAGACAAAGAGAGTGAGCAAATAAATGAGAGGCAAAAATACACAAGTATAATAAAGTAAGATGGTGGTTGTAAGTTGTGGCTGCCTACGCTGAATTGTAATTATAACGGCAGCAACATGTTGTACTGATAGTAAACAGCTGATAATTTTTGCTGATACTGCTGCTGACTACGCGCAATTGTAATTTGGGCTTAACTCGCTGTTTATACAGCATTGCGAATATATGGTGCGTATAAACGTAATAATTATTACGTTTATACGCACGATTATTGCAAATAAAAATAATTTGCAAATAAATAATTCAATGTTTGTACGCAAATTGCAAAAAGAAATATATTTCCTTATTTGTCGTGCCAGATGGGAAAAATGAAACTATTATCACGAAAATTCTATGAACGTAAAAGGAAGTGGCAACGTTGTACGTTTTATTTGCAATTAATAGGGTTTATCAAATCGACTTTCGAATAATCGAACAATCGACTTTTTGTTGTAAAAAGTCGAAATCGACTTTTTGATTTGAAAATTATTTTTCGAGAGTTACTAACTTACAAATATAATACTAACTCACTGTTAATACAGCAAAATTTTTATATCGCAACATAACAAATATAGCGTACAGTGTTGCCATTTACGATTTTTCCCATCTGGCACAATAAAAAGGAAATTATATTTCTTTATGTAATTGGCGTATAAATAGTGAATTAATTATTTGCAAGTTATTTTTATTTGCAATAACCGTGCGTATAATGTGGTATTCACACTTTGTCACATCTAACATCTACCATCAATTTTACAAGATGTTAACATCTTCCCATATGAATTGTATAGGGCTCAGAACTCAACATTTTTAAAAGATGTTCCTATCTCATTTTGTGCCACCTAACATATTTCGATTATTTTAATGTCACCACTAGAAAAATGACAGGAAACTGAAAAAATCATAGTATAATAATAAAGTATACTCGTAAGACCAGCTGTTTTACAATTTTTTCATTGGCAAACCTCGCGGTACTGTCAAATTGTTTTTGTATTCACATGTAAAATATTTTTTTCTCTTGCTCTCTTTCGTTCTCTCATTTTCCGTTCAAAGCAGTAGTTTTACACTAACAAAATACAAGCAATTTTTGTTTTTGTAGATGTGCGAGTACTTTATTATTTTACTATGGAAAAAATCATAGTATAATAATAAAGTATACTCGTAAGACCAGCTGTTTTACAATTTTTTCATTGGCAAACCTCGCGGTACTGTCAAATTGTTTTTGTATTCACATGTAAAATATTTTTTGAGTTTTTTTCTCTTGTTCTCTTTCGTTCTCTCATTTTTCCGTTCAAAGCATTCTGACATTGTGGGCAGTAGTTTTACACTAACAAAATACAAGCAATTTTTGTTTTTGTAGATGTGCGAGTACTTTATTATTTTACTATGGAAAAAATCAAGAAAAAAAATACCATGGCACAATAATACCAGGTAACAGTATCGCTACAACAAATACAACACGGCAACAACAGTAATTTTTGTTGGTTAATTTTTTTCCTTACTGTCAAAAAGAGAAAACAAAAAACAAAACAAAATATATAAACAAACAAAGCACGTGTATATTACAGTGGGGCCTCAATTAAGCAGAAACGCCGATTATCCGAGAAAGAAAATGTATAATTGTTTCTTGTTTTGCATAATTTTTTCGATTGCTTTTGAACAATCAAACGCAATTTGAATAAAACAAAAAAGGGGAGTTTCTCGTTTGAATAAGATGAGTCAGAGAAAGGTAAAATCCAAGTTTACTGCATTCATGAAAAAATAGTAAAGAAAAATATGAATTTGAAAAACATTATCTTATTTTTTTAAGAGACTACTTAAAATGAAACCCTTATGTATTGTTCAATTTTTTTCCAAAATTATTATTTTTTTCTTATATTATTTAAACATTTATATTAAATCCTTGAATAACTGAATTATATAAATAAAAAAATGTTACAAAATTGAAAGCAGCAAAAAATTATCCTCTGTTTTTGTATTGTTACCTGGCATTATTGTACCATGAAAAAATACAAACAAAAAAATTATAGGAACACAATAACAACAAAATATGTATTAAAACTTTAATTAAAGTACACATATTAAAAAAATATATAAATTGACGTATTAATAATTGTTTTTATCGAATAATTGCAATATTTAATAAAATTATTCATTATTTTTCTAGATCTTATAAAATTATTTTCTTTCGTCAAGCATTTTTCCTCAACGTAATTGATGAATGATGGGAGATGTTAGATGTTGCAAGTGTGAACAAATTTTTCACATTTTTTACATCTTCCAGGCATTCCTTCAAGATGTACGCATAGTGTAATTAGAAAGTGCTCGCACATCTACAAAAACAAAAATTGCTTGTATTTTGTTAGTGTAAAACTACTGCACATAATGTCAAAAAGCTTTGAACGGAAAATGAGAGAATGAAGCAGAGGAAGAGTAAACAAATCGAAAAAAATTCTGCATATGAATACAAAAACAATTTGACAGTTCCGCGAGGTATGACAATGAAAAAATTGCAAAACATCCGTTCTTTCGAGTATACTATAGTATAATAAAGTATACTCGTAGGAACAGCTGTTTTAAAATTTTTTCATTGGCAAACCTCGCGGTACTGTCAAATTGTTTTTGTATTGATATGTAAAATTTTTTTCGAGTTTTTACTTTCATTTTTCCGTTCAAAGCCTTTTGACATTGTGGGCAGTAGTTTTCCACTAACAAAATACAAGCAATTGTTGTTTTTGTAGATGTGCGAGTACTTTATCATTATACTATGGAGTATACTTTATAATTATACTATGAATGTACGCAAGTGTGAAAACGGCATAAACGTAATAATAGATTACTTATTGGTCCGTGTAACATACTGTCTCCACGTGCGATAACGTCGGCAGAAGGGAGTAACCATTTTGTTTATATTATGTTATATCTTAAACAAAGGGGCAAACGTATTCTCATCTATATATATAAAAATTAAACTGTGTTTGTTTGGGCTTTATAGACAGTTAAACCACTGGAAATTTTCACAGTATCATTTTGTGATACCCAAAAGTAAAATAGGCTACTTTATTTTTCGATTGGAGCAGAGGGGGTGGTATCCCCCATACAAAGCAAATATTTATTATCACATATCTTCCGAACTATTACAGGTATTATTCTGAGATTTTGTGGAAATAGTTCTATTATCAATCTACATAATGGAGATGAAAATGGGGTGGGTAGGTTTAGGGGAACTGGTAGCCCCCATAAAAAGAAAGTACTAATTATCAGATAACATAAATACTGTTAAAGCAAAAGTCTTAAAAAAAATCGACCACCAAACTTAAAATCAAAATGGAACGGATAGAACCAGGGAAAATGATACTCTCATACAACGAAAATATTAAATATCGTATATCATAGAAACTATAACAGCAAAAGTTTTAATATATTGTTAGAATAACTTTCTCAATAACCTTCATAAGTCCAAATGCAAATGGAATGGGTAGGGCCTTTGGAAATGGTACCCCCCATACAAAGCAAATGTTTTTAATGGAATATCTAAAGAACTATTATGGTGAGAGCCCTCAAATTTTGTGGGAACTGTTCTTATCATATTGCATACATGAACTAAAAATATCATAGTTAGGGTCGGGGGAAGTAGTACCCCCCATACAAAGTAAATCTTTTACTGTTATAGTTCTCAAGATATGCGGATAATCTTGAGAACTATAACAGTAAAAGTGAGAATATTTTGTTGATATAACTCTTATAAACATATTGAGATGAAAACGGGACAAGTGAAAATGATACCCCTTATTCAAAGCAATTATTTTTAATGGATATCTAAAGAAATTTTATGAGGAAAATATGAAATTTTGTACGAACTATCTTATCGTATTGAATTGATAAAATAAAATAGGACGGATAGGGCAGTGTAGCCCCTATACTTTTCGCACATCAAAAGTAGTATTTTATTAAAAATTGTAATAGAGAGAATAAGTTAAGGGGGATTAGTAGCCACATATAAAGACAATACCTAATATGGGATTAAAGGGGGCAGCAAAGCGCACCGGGTTAAACTATATATTATAAAAATGAGGCGATTGGATGTCACTCCTGCATTTTGCGCCCACTTTAAAAAAATTAAAAAAGTAATTTTCTCTATTTTTCACGTTACTACTAAAGTGATTTTCATGAAATTTTGCACATGTATAGAACTTTATTGGCCCTATTCAAAAATATGCATTTTTAGTTCATCACGCCCACTTTGGACAAGAATATAAGCCTATATTTGAGACATCATTACACCCAAATTACGAAGCCTGTAAACATAAAACTTGGTGCGGAGACAGTATCTTATGATTTTCCCAGTTTATCACGTTACTTCTGAAGCGATTTCCATGAAATTTGGCTCATATGTACGCCCACTCTACGGTCACTTTCGACTATAATATAAGTCTACATTTGAGTCATCATTACACCCAAACTACCAAACCCATAAACACAAAATTTGGTATGGAGATAGATTATCTTATTGGTAATGATATGAGCTACATAAGGAATTCATAATATGTCACACCCACATTTTACGCCTACTTTTTAAAAAAGTGATTTTCTCAATTTATCACGTTAATAATTATGTGATTTACATGAAGTTTGGCACATGAATAGAACGTTCGCCACTCCCATTTAATATTTAAAAAATGAAATGTAAGTTTGTATGTTTGTGCGCCGATTTTCACGAAATTTAACATAGTACCAGTGCCGCTCAATGGTTCCAAAACGCTTTTTTTTTTAATAATTCTGTAATTTTTGAACCGTTGGAGAGCTGGGGTGTTTTCATGTTGACTTGGAGGAGTACAGGTTGATTTGGAGGAGTATAGGGTCAGGGGGATAGTGGGTGGCCCTACAAAGTTGGCCATCTCGGGTATGTAATTTTTTTGAAAAATCGCCAAAAATTCATTTATGATATGACAAAAAAAAAAATGTTAAAAGAGGCGCTGCACGTAAAAGTATCGAAGTGACACTGACGGTAAACAAAAAATTATGATTTGTTCGACAAAGGTTCTGCCCACTGAAAACAAAATGAAAAAATAGTGTGTGTTGCTCTGTCGACGTTTTGTTCTTGTGCGAACAAGAAAAAGGCTAGTTTAGACGGCACATAATCATATATACATGAGAAATTTGTATCAAGACAAACGTTAAATTTTTGTTTGAATTGCAGATAATTTTCTATCACTGTCAATTATAGGGAAAAACGTATATCATAATAAATCCATAGTATAATTATAAAGTATCCTCGTAAGAACAGCTGTTTTACAATTTTTTCATTGGCAAACCTCGCGGTACTGTCAAATGTAAAATTTTTTTTCGAGTTTTTTTACTCTTGCTCTCCTTCATTCTCTCATTTTTCCGTTCAAAGCATTTTGACATTGTGGGCAGTAGTTTTACACTAAATTTGTTATGGTGTAGATTACATTTGGTCAGCGGCAGTTTGCAGTGCTGTTTCATTTAGCCCTGTTTCTAAATTCACTGCGCTGCATTCAGTTTGAGAGCGAGACAAAGAGAGTGAACAAATAAATGAGAGGCTAAAATACACAAGTAGAACAAAGCTAGACGGTGGTTGTAAATTGTGGCTGCCTACGCTGAATTGTAATTATAACGACAGCAACATGTTGTGCTGACAGTGATCAGCTGATAATTTTTGCTGATACTGTTGCTGACTACGCGCTATTGTAATTTGGGCTTAACAAAATACAATCAATTGTTGTTTTTGTAGATGTACGAGTACTTTATTATTATACTCCCTGCCATAGTATAATAATAAAGTATACTCGTAAGACCAGCTGTTTTACAATTTTTTCATTGGCAAACCTCGCGGTACTGTCAAATTGTTTTTGTATTCACATGTAAAATATTTTTTGAGTTTTTTCTCTTGCTCTCTTTCGTTCTCTCATTTTTCCGTTCAAAGCATTCTGACATTGTGGGCAGTAGTTTTACACTAACAAAATACAAGCAATTTTTGTTTTTGTAGATGTGCGAGTACTTTATTATTTTACTATGCTCCCTGCCAACATTTTCTATCGATATTTCGCCTAAAACGTTACTACAAGTAGTTCTTAACAATCCAATATGATATCATTTTATTGTCAAAAAAAGAGTCACCGTTCGGGAAAAAACGTGCCTCAGTTTTAATAGTTTCAAGATGACACTTTTTAGTGCTTTTTTGGAGTGTTGAATTAGTGCTATATAGAATTGTAAAAGAGTACTGTAGGAAAGTATCAAAAAATTATCATTTTTTTATAATTTATGTTTATATACTACATACATAACAATATTTTATTATATTATTGAGTTCATGTTTACTTCGAAATTAAATAAAAAAAATGCTGAAATTAAAATTAGTTATTTTTATAATTTAATATATTTTTTATACGTCACTTAAAAAAATAGCATTGAACACTTTAAAAGTTGTACATTTACTGAGCGAATCGTATCGTGATCGATACTATTATCACAATAGTCTCATAATATATTTAGAATAAGTTTAAATGGCGGAGGTACGTAACCAAAATGCCAGGGTATCCCACGTTGGTCCAAGTGGATTCCTAGTCGACCTATATCTTCATATAGGAAGCTGGAACGCTTGGATCATTTAGTACACATACACACATAACTCTCATAAGCAAAACGTGTCAGCTGATTCGCTACATTTACATTTACGGTAGAGTAATGGAGCCTTTATAATACTAATATATTAGTCTACACGTGAGAAAATTCTCTCAGAGAGCGAATTTGACACTCTCTGTTAGATGTTGATATAAAAAACTCTCGTGTAGACCCAATGTAATCACGATTATTTTTCGTTACTTACAAATATAATACTAAAGCCCAAATTACAATTGCGCGTAGTCAGCAGCAGTGTGAGCTGACATAATCAGCTGATAATTTAGAAAGCACTGTTTGCTATGGTGTTGATTACATTTGGTCAGCAACAGTTTGCAGTGCTGTTTCATTTAGCCCTGTTTCTAAGTTCACTGCGCTGCTTTCAGATTGAGAGCGAGACAAAGAGAGTGAGCAAATAAATGAGAGGCAAAAATACACAAGTATAATAAAGTAAGATGGTGGTTGTAAATTGTGGCTGCCTACGCTGAATTGTAATTATAACGGCAGCAACATGTTGTACTGATAGTAAACAGCTGATAATTTTTGCTGATACTGCTGCTGACTACGCGCAATTGTAATTTGGGCTTAACTCGCTGTTTATACAGCATTGCGAATATATGGTGCGTATAAACGTAATAATTATTACGTTTATACGCACGATTATTGCAAATAAAAATAATTTGCAAATAAATAATTCAATGTTTGTACGCAAATTGCAAAAAGAAATATATTTCCTTATTTGTCGTGCCAGATGGGAAAAATGAAACTATTATCACGAAAATTCTATGAACGTAAAAGGAAGTGGCAACGTTGTACGTTTTATTTGCAATTAATAGGGTTTATCAAATCGACTTTCGAATAATCGAACAATCGACTTTTTGTTGTAAAAAGTCGAAATCGACTTTTTGATTTGAAAATTATTTTTCGAGAGTTACTAACTTACAAATATAATACTAACTCACTGTTAATACAGCAAAATTTTTATATCGCAACATAACAAATATAGCGTACAGTGTTGCCATTTACGATTTTTCCCATCTGGCACAATAAAAAGGAAATTATATTTCTTTATGTAATTGGCGTATAAATAGTGAATTAATTATTTGCAAGTTATTTTTATTTGCAATAACCGTGCGTATAATGTGGTATTCACACTTTGTCACATCTAACATCTACCATCAATTTTACAAGATGTTAACATCTTCCCATATGAATTGTATAGGGCTCAGAACTCAACATTTTTAAAAGATGTTCCTATCTCATTTTGTGCCACCTAACATATTTCGATTATTTTAATGTCACCACTAGAAAAATGACAGGAAACTGAAAAAATCATAGTATAATAATAAAGTATACTCGTAAGACCAGCTGTTTTACAATTTTTTCATTGGCAAACCTCGCGGTACTGTCAAATTGTTTTTGTATTCACATGTAAAATATTTTTTTCTCTTGCTCTCTTTCGTTCTCTCATTTTCCGTTCAAAGCAGTAGTTTTACACTAACAAAATACAAGCAATTTTTGTTTTTGTAGATGTGCGAGTACTTTATTATTTTACTATGGAAAAAATCATAGTATAATAATAAAGTATACTCGTAAGACCAGCTGTTTTACAATTTTTTCATTGGCAAACCTCGCGGTACTGTCAAATTGTTTTTGTATTCACATGTAAAATATTTTTTGAGTTTTTTTCTCTTGCTCTCTTTCGTTCTCTCATTTTTCCGTTCAAAGCATTCTGACATTGTGGGCAGTAGTTTTACACTAACAAAATACAAGCAATTTTTGTTTTTGTAGATGTGCGAGTACTTTATTATTTTACTATGGAAAAAATCAAGAAAAAAAATACCATGGCACAATAATACCAGGTAACAGTATCGCTACAACAAATACAACACGGCAACAACAGTAATTTTTGTTGGTTAATTTTTTTCCTTACTGTCAAAAAGAGAAAACAAAAAACAAAACAAAATATATAAACAAACAAAGCACGTGTATATTACAGTGGGGCCTCAATTAAGCAGAAACGCCGATTATCCGAGAAAGAAAATGTATAATTGTTTCTTGTTTTGCATAATTTTTTCGATTGCTTTTGAACAATCAAACGCAATTTGAATAAAACAAAAAAGGGGAGTTTCTCGTTTGAATAAGATGAGTCAGAGAAAGGTAAAATCCAAGTTTACTGCATTCATGAAAAAATAGTAAAGAAAAATATGAATTTGAAAAACATTATCTTATTTTTTTAAGAGACTACTTAAAATGAAACCCTTATGTATTGTTCAATTTTTTTCCAAAATTATTATTTTTTTCTTATATTATTTAAACATTTATATTAAATCCTTGAATAACTGAATTATATAAATAAAAAAATGTTACAAAATTGAAAGCAGCAAAAAATTATCCTCTGTTTTTGTATTGTTACCTGGCATTATTGTACCATGAAAAAATACAAACAAAAAAATTATAGGAACACAATAACAACAAAATATGTATTAAAACTTTAATTAAAGTACACATATTAAAAAAATATATAAATTGACGTATTAATAATTGTTTTTATCGAATAATTGCAATATTTAATAAAATTATTCATTATTTTTCTAGATCTTATAAAATTATTTTCTTTCGTCAAGCATTTTTCCTCAACGTAATTGATGAATGATGGGAGATGTTAGATGTTGCAAGTGTGAACAAATTTTTCACATTTTTTACATCTTCCAGGCATTCCTTCAAGATGTACGCATAGTGTAATTAGAAAGTGCTCGCACATCTACAAAAACAAAAATTGCTTGTATTTTGTTAGTGTAAAACTACTGCACATAATGTCAAAAAGCTTTGAACGGAAAATGAGAGAATGAAGCAGAGGAAGAGTAAACAAATCGAAAAAAATTCTGCATATGAATACAAAAACAATTTGACAGTTCCGCGAGGTATGACAATGAAAAAATTGCAAAACATCCGTTCTTTCGAGTATACTATAGTATAATAAAGTATACTCGTAGGAACAGCTGTTTTAAAATTTTTTCATTGGCAAACCTCGCGGTACTGTCAAATTGTTTTTGTATTGATATGTAAAATTTTTTTCGAGTTTTTACTTTCATTTTTCCGTTCAAAGCCTTTTGACATTGTGGGCAGTAGTTTTCCACTAACAAAATACAAGCAATTGTTGTTTTTGTAGATGTGCGAGTACTTTATCATTATACTATGGAGTATACTTTATAATTATACTATGAATGTACGCAAGTGTGAAAACGGCATAAACGTAATAATAGATTACTTATTGGTCCGTGTAACATACTGTCTCCACGTTGATGTAATATGTGCGATAACGTCGGCAGAAGGGAGTAACCATTTTGTTTATATTATGTTATATCTTAAACAAAGGGGCAAACGTATTCTCATCTATATATATAAAAATTAAACTGTGTTTGTTTGGGCTTTATAGACAGTTAAACCACTGGAAATTTTCACAGTATCATTTTGTGATACCCAAAAGTAAAATAGGCTACTTTATTTTTCGATTGGAGCAGAGGGGGTGGTATCCCCCATACAAAGCAAATATTTATTATCACATATCTTCCGAACTATTACAGGTATTATTCTGAGATTTTGTGGAAATAGTTCTATTATCAATCTACATAATGGAGATGAAAATGGGGTGGGTAGGTTTAGGGGAACTGGTAGCCCCCATAAAAAGAAAGTACTAATTATCAGATAACATAAATACTGTTAAAGCAAAAGTCTTAAAAAAAATCGACCACCAAACTTAAAATCAAAATGGAACGGATAGAACCAGGGAAAATGATACTCTCATACAACGAAAATATTAAATATCGTATATCATAGAAACTATAACAGCAAAAGTTTTAATATATTGTTAGAATAACTTTCTCAATAACCTTCATAAGTCCAAATGCAAATGGAATGGGTAGGGCCTTTGGAAATGGTACCCCCCATACAAAGCAAATGTTTTTAATGGAATATCTAAAGAACTATTATGGTGAGAGCCCTCAAATTTTGTGGGAACTGTTCTTATCATATTGCATACATGAACTAAAAATATCATAGTTAGGGTCGGGGGAAGTAGTACCCCCCATACGAAGTAAATCTTTTACTGTTATAGTTCTCAAGATATGCGGATAATCTTGAGAACTATAACAGTAAAAGTGAGAATATTTTGTTGATATAACTCTTATAAACATATTGAGATGAAAACGGGACAAGTGAAAATGATACCCCTTATTCAAAGCAATTATTTTTAATAGATATCTAAAGAAATTTTATGATGAAAATATGAAATTTTGTACGAACTATCTTATCGTATTGAATTGATAAAATAAAATAGGACGGATAGGGCAGTGTAGCCCCTATACTTTTCGCACATCAAAAGTAGTATTTTATTAAAAATTGTAATAGAGAGAATAAGTTAAGGGGGATTAGTAGCCACATATAAAGACAATACCTAATATGGGATTAAAGGGGGCAGCAAAGCGCACCGGGTTAAACTATATATTATAAAAATGAGGCGATTGGATGTCACTCCTGCATTTTGCGCCCACTTTAAAAAAATTAAAAAAGTAATTTTCTCTATTTTTCACGTTACTACTAAAGTGATTTTCATGAAATTTTGCACATGTATAGAACTTTATTGGCCCTATTCAAAAATATGCATTTTTAGTTCATCACGCCCACTTTGGACAAGAATATAAGCCTATATTTGAGACATCATTACACCCAAATTACCAAGCCTGTAAACATAAAACTTGGTGCGGAGACAGTATCTTATGATTTTCCCAGTTTATCACGTTACTTCTGAAGCGATTTCCATAAAATTTGGCTCATATGTACGCCCACTCTACGGTCACTTTCGACTATAATATAAGTCTACATTTGAGTCATCATTACACCCAAACTACCAAACCCATAAACACAAAATTTGGTATGGAGATAGATTATCTTATTGGTAATGATATGAGCTACATAAGGAATTCATAATATGTCACACCCACATTTTACGCCTACTTTTTAAAAAAGTGATTTTCTCAATTTATCACGTTAATAATTATGTGATTTACATGAAGTTTGGCACATGAATAGAACGTTCGCCACTCCCATTTAATATTTAAAAAATGAAATGTAAGTTTGTATGTTTGTGCGCCGATTTTCACGAAATTTAACATAGTACCAGTGCCGCTCAATGGTTCCAAAACGCTTTTTTTTTAATAATTCTGTAATTTTTGAACCGTTGGAGAGCTGGGGTGTTTTCATGTTGACTTGGAGGAGTACAGGTTGATTTGGAGGAGTATAGGGTCAGGGGGATAGTGGGTGGCCCTACAAAGTTGGCCATCTCGGGTATGTAATTTTTTTGAAAAATCGCCAAAAATTCATTTATGATATGACAAAAAAAAAAAAATTTTTATATATAGATACCGCTTGTAAATCTCTACAAAAGTTACGCTTACAGGTTTAGTTTAAGAGATATTCAGGTCGAAATAAATTTTTACCTCATTTTTAGCCTCCCTTTTTTGTATTTTTTTTTTTAGCTTGGCGGGCTTAAAATTGCCTCCAAGAATTATAAAAATATATAATATCGGAGTATCTTTGGTCAATGTTCTGCCCACAAGCACTATCTAAACTTTGTCAATTTTGTTTATCTTTTTTGTCATATTCTCAAATTGCAAAATTATTTTAATTATTTACAATATGAATAAGAAAATGTTTTTACAATGAGCAAAAAAATATTATTTTAACTTTATTTATTTTAAAATCACAAATGTTTTATAACATTGCAAATTTTTATTGTTACATTTTACTTTATGTATATTTCCTTAACAGGTTTTACCAAAAAAATCATTATGATTGTAGTTTCGAAAGTACAACAACAAAAACTACATATATCCTTTAATCTACCTGTCAAGAAAATGTTTCTTGGAACTTCTTGGAATGTATTTATCGTCACTAAGGCTTCATTGTGATGATTGTAATCACGTAGTACAAGAATATGCGTTCAAATCCATAATATATATCACGTGTTATTCATAAATTACAGATTAAGTATGTCATGTAAAAAAATTATAAGGGATAAACCCATTTGGAGTTTATTTTAACCCCCAATTCAGGAAAAGCGTTAAAGATATTGCGTAAATTTATTCCTTATTAAGGCAAATACTTAATAGCGTATTAAATCGCTCCGAAAATTACGTAATTTTCGGCTGAGTGGAAGGAAGATAAGTTAAGGAAACTTGGCAAATATTCAACAGGGCTTCTGATAAAGGGCTCTAGAAAGAGTATGTGAATTTTGTCTTTCAAGAAACAATAAAAAATCTCTGATCGTATACAAATACAGGCTGCAAGCTACGTGGAAAAAATACTCTTATGGGGGCAAAATGTTTAAAAATTATTATCATTTGATTTATGTTAGGTTAGGTTCTACGGGCAGTGTCCTTAATAGACATCTATTAAGGAAGACCCATTCTACGCGCATGAGTCCCTAGGATACAATGGGCAGTAATTACTGACAAATAAAGTGATCTAGTCCTGTGCCCATCATAAGTGGGCCAGATAGTTCCTGCAATTCGACAAGTGGGGTTAAACTCCCATCTAGTTTGAGCAGTTCTAAAGACTTCAAGATTGAACCTTGATTTACATTCCGCTAAAGGAATGCCTATCAGTTGATCGATAGACTCATCACTAAGAGTCGATCTTTTTTTTTTTCAGTAACGTCCGTCATGTTATTCCCAGCACAATCGCTGTGACCAGGAATCCAAATTAGCTTAACATTTGAAAGTCTCGCTATCTCGTTGAGAGATACCCGGCATTCAATTGCTAACAAAGATGTCGTATAGACACCCGCTATAGATCTAATGGCAGCTTTGCTGTCAGTAAAAATACAGATATCTCTCAATATCTTATGATACTTCAGCCAGTTTTCTGCCCTTTTTATCGCGGATATATCCGACTGAAGTACACTCCATGCATCCGGAAGTCTAAAGTAGACTTTCCTTTCATATTCCTCAATATAGAAGCCACATCCAACCTTACCCATTATTTTAGAGCCATCGGTGTAAACCCTCAGTACTCCCGTTGATAAATGAGTAGTAGTGGAGCGGTGTCATCAGGGATAATAACAGAGAATTGCATATCGAAGAAGGGTTTAGGAATGCAATAATCAATAAGTACCTGATTACCTGACGAGTAACCTAATATACGAGCATGTTCATAGTCACTCCTACTCCATACACATCCTGCATTCAGCCGAGTTATAATCAAACTGTAACGACATTAAGTCAACCGGTAACCAATGCAAAATTGTAAAAAGAGCCTTGGTCGGAGTAGTGCGTAGCGCACTCTTTGTGAGGATGGCCATCGACCTGAGAACCTTTACAAAGATTTTACGATGAATATCTTTATCCATCGCCTCCCACCAGACTATAGCACCATACAATAGTATAGGTTTAACTACTGCCTCGAAGATCCATTTCATACCACTTGGATTTATTCTCCAAGTAGTACCTATGACTTTCCTGCAGGTATAAATGAACGTAATGGCCTTATCAGCCCTAGCCTGGATATTTGGTCCCCAAGATAGTTTCCTATCGAGAATAATACCCAGATTTTTGGCCCTATCACAGATCTGCAAAGAGATCCCGTTCAGTTTAGGAGGAGTAAATTCAAGCAATTTATACCTTCTAGTGAAGAGCACAAGCTCCATTTTAGCTGCATTGACCCCAAGTCCAAATGTGACACTCCAGTCACTAAGAGTACTTAGCACAGACGTCGTCCGCATAGGCGACTATCTTAATCCTCATATTATCAAGTTTACATAATGGAGTGTTAATGGTACTATTCCATAAGATTGGTGAGAGAATATCACCTTGAGGAGTGCCCCTGTTGGCCACCCTAGAAACCTTATTCAAGCCGATCTCAGCACAAATGTGCCTATTCTTAAGAAATTTACCTATTAAACTACAAGTATTGCTATCGATACCTAGATTATATATGGCCGCCACGATAGATTCATGTTTAACGTTATTAAAAGCGCCCTCTATGTCTAGAAAAGCTGCCAAAGTAAACTTTCCAAACAAAAGTGACCTCTCTATATGGCCAACTAATGAGTGTAAAGCTGTCTCTACATACTTGCCTTTCGTATAGGCGTGTTGCGATGGTGAGAGAAGCGCAGGGGAATTGTGCTTCTCAGATATATCTATCACCCTCTCTAGTGTTTTGAGTAGGAAGGATGCTAGACAAATGGGTCTAAAATCCTTCGGTTTGGTGTGTGACGGTTTGCCTCCCTTTGGGATAAAAATAACCTTACACTTAGTCCAGCATAATGGAATATATGCATTGCTTAGGCAAGCTTGGTAAATAAGCGACAGCCATGGTATAATTATATCGGCATTCCTCTGCAGGTCCGCTGGAATGATACCATCTAAACCCGGTGATTTAAACGGTTCGAAAATGTCAATTGACCATCGGAGTTTTTGTTCATCGATGATGACAGAGGCTTTATTCGAGGGTAGATCATATATGGTTGTCTGCTCCATCGGGGCAGATTCCTGACTACCAGGAAAGTGAGTGTCGAATAACACCTCAAGAGTTTCCTGGCTATTCAAGGTCCAGTTACCACATGGTTTCTGAATGTAACTGGGAACAACCGACGAGGTTGCCAGAATCTTACGTAATCGGTTCGTCTCCGAAGAAGATTCTACTTTGCTGGAAAGCTTCTCCAGGCTTTCCTTTTCGCATTCCTTATCAAATTCTTGAATCTATTCACAGAAGCCTTGTAAGAAGACCAGTCACCCGATCTTTTGGCCTCATTGAACAGACGACGAGATACAATCCTAGATTGTGCTATATCAGGATTCCACCACTGAGGTTTAGCCCTACCTTTACGACAGGCCGGCGGACAGGCCCAAAAAGTAGCAGCCCGTAACGATTAAGTAAGAATGTTGACTGCAGATTCAATGTCCTCGGTGCATGAAATCACCGGAGTGTTATTAAGAGAGTTAGAAAGTTCCCTACGTTGAACTTCCCAATTTGTCTTTCTCCTGTTTTGAACAGGTATCGGGATCCAGTCAGTATCACCAGTAAATTAAATTCTACATACCCTCCATTTATAGACTAAGCTAGAATATCTAGCGCTAATTAGCGTAATATCAAGAACCTCACTTCTATTAGAGACAATAAATGTCGGCTCTGAGCCATTGTTAATTATATCCAGATTAGTATAAAGAATAAAATCGAATAAACATTCACCCCTCAGGTTGGTATCACTGCTCCCCTAGATGATGTGGTGCGAATTGGCATCAGCACAGATAACGATGGGAATATCTGAGCTGTTCACCTTCCTTACAGCATTACGGACTGACTCATATTGTGCCATTTGTGGTTTCTATAGCCGCTGTAACCGTATCTTCATTGCTAAAATCAGATAAGATGAAGATATTCATGGATGATTTTGCCAGAATACAAGATATAACTTTGTTATTATCTGTACTTTTGGCACACAATAGCTTGTATTCTTTATTATTTAGTCCGGTCCTGATGAAACCATGGTTCTTGGACCATGACGAGCTTCTCCTTTCTTTCCGACAACCGGAAGAGCAAAGCAGCGGATGCTGCTTTAGAGGAAGTGGAAGTTGATCTGCGTCACCTTCCCCATTCTTATTGTTGCCAATAATCGTGACGTTGACACCCTCCTGGTCTGAATGCAGAAGAGCGTCCTCGTCACTCGCCTCATCCTTGTCACACGGATTGGCGTCTTCGACATTGACCGCGCTGTCAGTTGACTGCGTGGCATCGGCGACCGTCAGAAAGGGATTGCTTTTGTTATCACTTCGGTAGACTCGGACAAAGATCGTACTAAATCCATAGTAGATCTTTCCCTGCTTCTCCTTCAGTGGTACCAAAGACTCTTGATTAAGGACAACAATCGCCTTTCTCGAGGATTCTTCAGTCATGAGTTGGAAGTTGCGAATTACAGCACTGGAGAATACTCAAGATCTCCTCAGGATTGGAAGGTTCAGCTGGTATGAAGGCGATGGATCTGGGCCTGCGAGGTATCTCACTCGCAAGTACCACATCCGACTTGGCGCCATCCCAAGCCTCACCAATTGCATTTACGGCGAATTTTAGCAGAGACGTTGAATGTTCGTCTGCGCAAGCCATGAGTTTTACCTTGGTACCAACCAATGTCATCGCATTGCGGAGGTGGTCCGGGATTATCAGTTATATGAACAAACATTGTTTTTGTACAAACTACGAACATCCCTAATATATTTTATTTGCATACCTGCAAATATAATTAATATTATGAATGCCCAGTCGTGTTTTTGTTTATTTTGTACTTAGTAACAAAAGCCTGATCAGACATGCACAGTCTTGTTTTTTTGTTTTGTATAATACGCTTTAGCTTGTTGTTGTTACGCATAACTTATCATTGTACATTCCTTTTACTTACTTATATACTAATAATGCGTATATACGATAAGTAATGAAACATTTTGTTACTAAGTGACAGACATGATTCTGCATGCCCAATTTCTTTTATTTTATATCAATTACATACTAATTATTGGAGGAGATAAAAACGATTGATAGCAATGAGTTCAGTTGAGTATTAATTTGATCTTCGAACAAACCAGTGAAGAAAATTAAATGTAACATAATTATAAACTAAATATACATATATAAACTAAATATAAATATTTGATTAAAAACTAAATGTAAATGAAAAACCTAAATATAAACTTAATTATAAATTAAATATAAGGAATATAAATATTTGAATAAAATAAAATTAATAAAAAAACAAAATTTAAATGTGTTTAAATTAAAGAACAAAACTATTATCCTCAAGGATCTTCCAGAATACACCAAGGAGTTTCTGTTTGACCAGTTCCCATCGCGGATGAGAAATGGCCCCGTCACTGACACTTCGATCAATAATGGCCCTTACGAGTTGGTCTTTGGCCTCCTCACTAAAGGACCTTGTTGATACCTGTGCTGGTTTGGGACGTTTGGTCCCTGGTTGCTGACTCTGACTGTTAGGCTCCTCCTCTGACCGTTGCCGTTTAAGGCACCGCTCCACTAGGAGCAGGAGAAAAAGCTTCATTGAGAGTAGCTACATTAGCCCTAGCTCATTCCAAGGAGGCTTTCTGCTCCTTGGTTAGGTTCTCGGCCTTTTTTGGGCCTAATTACTCGATAAATTTTAAGGCGGAACGTCTAGTTATGGAGGCCCTTCGCGGAGGAGTTTTGTGCTTGGGAGCAGTTTTTTCGCCTGTTGTGGCTAGGCGAGGTGCAAGCAAGGGACAGGAGGATTCCGACTGATCTCTTCTGGGAACCTGCTTCGGAGGACGACTTAGTCGATCCCTCCTTTGCAGTATCCGAAACAGGGTTTTTAATCGACTTATTGTCGATTAGGACCTTGGTAGCTTTAGAGGTACTTGGTTCGGAAGACAGAGGTACCTCGCCGCTTTTATTAGAACAACCGCCTACTGGTCGAGTTGCTTTAATTTTACCACAGTCGGCCAGTTAAGGTTTCCTACCCTGACCTTCTGCAACACCAGTAGCTTTCGAACTAGTCTGGCCCAGTGTTGTCACCAGATTAGCTAGGGTTGCAGTAGCATTCGACTCACCACAGCCTGTTGCCGTCAATGAAAAAAGTAAATTTTTTTAACATGTTTTATACGGGTTAAGATTTTGGGTATTTTCATGTAGTTTTTTTTTTTTAGTTCTCTGATTTTAAGACAAGTTTATGCATATTATACTAAACTTTTTTTGTATAAATTATTAATCTTCATATTCTAACATTTTCTTAGACAACAAATACTTGAATACAAATTTTATACTTTTGCTTAAAAATCCAAATTTAGCTATTTTTCATACATTTGTGTGCAAATGTAGAGAACCTGTATTCTCCTAAATCAACTCGAAAACACCTCAGCTCTGACCATATGAGATTTTATTGAGATATCTCCAACGGTTCAAAAGTTACAGAATTATTTCCAAAAAAAAAAAAAGCGTTTTGGAACCACTGTGCCGGTGGTGGTTATAGGTTATATTAGAAAAATCTTACACTGGGTCTACACATGATTTTTTTATATCATAATATGTAACAGAAAGTGTCATATCCGCTCTCTGAAAGAATTATCTCACGTGTAGACTAAAATATTAGTATTATAAAAAATATTATGAGACTGTTGTGATCAGATTTTTCTACACAACTATCTTATAAGATTTACTCTCAAAAATACACGTATACGAAAGTTTGTTTGTGTGTGTGAATGTGTATCTTTAAAAGTACTTAAAAACAATGTTTATGTAAAATTGTTTTATTTTAATGGTTATTCTACATTCAGAAACATATTTTCATTAAAATTGTGCTAAAAAAATAGAATTTCTTAAATAAAAACTACATGTTTACTCTATGACTAAATGAAAATAATGAAATATTATGAGATTTATTCGAATACATTTACCCCTTGTTTAAGATTTAACATAATATAAAAAAAGGTTTACTCTCTTCTGTCGGCGTTATTCTACATATTATATCAACGTGGAGACAGTTTGTTATCACAACAGTCTCATAATATTTCTTATAATACTAATATTTAGTCTACACGAGAGATAATTCTCTCAGACAGTGAATTTGACACTGTTACATATTATGATATAAAAAACTCGTGTAGACCCAGTGTAAGATTTTTCTAATATAACCTCATAGTATAATAATAAAGTACTCGCACATCTACAAAAACAATTGCTTGTATTTTGTTAGTGTAAAACTACTGCCCACAATGTTAAAATGCTTTGAACGGAAAAATGAGAGAATGAAGGAGAGCAAGAGTAAAAAAACTCGAAAAAATTTTAAGCCCCAACCACTCAACTAAAAATCATCGTATCGCAATCAGCTGTTTCAACCAGCTTTATGCAGATGTGTGTATCTAGCTATTGACACAAAAATTCTAAGTAGCGTATCGCAGAAATCTACAGAAAATAGATTTTTACGTAGCTGTGTGCGTTTTTAACAACCCTGTGGTTTATTTTGCTCACAAAATAACCGAAAAACAGGGTTATTTACACAGTGAATGTTCAAAAACATATGATACGTTTAATTTTGTTGACTGGTTGTACAAAATGTCTCACGCTACTTTTTTTCATTCTACGTTGCGAAGGAAAGTTGACTGGTTGGGGCATTACATATGAATACAAAAACAATTTGACAGTACCGCGAGGTTTGCCAATGAAAAAATTGTAAAACAGCTGTTCTTAAAAAAAAATATATATTATCGGTGTTACCCGTGGTTCTCACCTAACATAAAATATTTAACATTAACACTAACATCATGTTAATGGTAAATTTAGAGCGTTTAACTTGATGTTAATGTTAATTTTTTCGATGTTTAAACACGGTTGTTAAAGCAAATGTTAAAAGAACCATGTTTAAACACCAAGCATCAAATACAATGTTTTTTACTAACATTGGATCTACACATGATTTTTTCTATCATAATATGTAACAGAGAGTGTCAAATTCGCTCTCAAATGAGTGTAAACATTTTGTTTATATTTTGTTAAATCTTAAACAAGGGGTAAATGTATTCTAATAAATCTCATAATATTTCATTCAGTCACAGAGTGAACATGTAATTTTTGTTAAAGAAATTTGAAATTTTTTTGCACAATTTTTATGAAAATATGTTTCTGAATGTAAAATAACCATTAAAATGAAACAATTTTACAAAAAAGAAACATTGTTTTTAAGTACTTTTAAAAATACACATTCACACACACAAACAAACCTTCGTATACGTGTATTTTTTGAGAGTAAATCTTATAAGATAGTTGTGTAGAAAAATCTTATCACAACAGTCTCATAATATTTCTTATAATATTAATATTTTAGTCTACACGTGAGATAATTCTCTCAGAGAGCGGATTTGACACTCTCTTTTACATATTACTTTGAGTCTACATTAGACAAATTTTTATCAAGACAAACGTCAAAATTTTATCAAGATAAAGATTTGTCTAATGTAGACTGAATTTGTCAGTGTTATTGCAGCGTTAAAAGAAAATTGTCAGCGTTCGAGCTCTGACAACTTTGTCTTGATAATGCTTAGTAAAAGACGCCATCTTGATTGTTGTTGGTACTTTTTGCATAGCTTATTATGACATACGTTTTCCCCTATAATTGACAGAGATAAAAAATTATCTGCAACTCAAACAAAAATTTGACGTTTGTCTTGATAGAAATTTCTCTAATATAGACTCGACGTTATGATATAAAAAAATCATGTGGAGACCAGAGACCTGAGCCGAGAAATTTTATCGGCGGCGGCGGCTTGAGTAAGAAAGCTTCGGCGGCGGCTTAAAATCGGCTGTGAGCCGGCTGAAATTAAGCATACACTTTCTAATTAACAATTTTATTTTGTTGTCAAACTTGTTTCATTTAAGACAAATTTTGTTCGAAGATTATTTTATGCTTTAAGTGAATGATTACCAAAGCAAAAAATGTAAACTTATGTGTACGGCCTTTTAACTAACCAAATTTATATGAAGAACAAGTTAAAAACCAGAAAAAATAACAAGTTTAGCGGAAAAAAACCTTTTTTTAATAGCTATAATACATAAGTGGGAAATGATGCTTTTAAATACTAAAAAAGTGTCTTCTTTTTAACATATTTAAAAAAAATTTTAAAACAGCGGCTGCTTTTAAGCCGAGTTAAGCCCAAATTACAATTACGCGTAGTCAGCAACAGTATCAGCAAAAATTATCAGCTGTTCACTGTCAGTACAACATGATGCTGCCGTTATAATTACAATTAAGCGTAGGCAGCCACAATTTACAACTACCACCTAGCTTTATTCTACTTGTGGATTTTAGCTTCTCATTTATTTGCTCACTCTCTTTGCCTCGCTCTCAATCTGAATGCAGCGCAGTGAATTTAGAAACAGGGCTAAATGAAACAGCACTGCAAACTGCTGCTGACTAAATGTAATCAACACCATAACAAACAGTGCTTTCTAAATGATCAGCTGATAATGTCAGCACAAACTGTTGCTGACTACGCGCTATTGTAATTTGGGCTTTAAGCCGAAAATTTTACGGCGGCGGCGGCTTCCAAAATTTCCTCGGCGGTAATTTGGGCTATATTGAAAACATTGAAATTTGAGCACATGATGAACATGATGTTTTAACATCATCTCATCTCTAGTGGAGACAACCCGTTATGTATGAAAAAACACCGGCATAAGAGTGTAACCATTTTGTTTATATTATGTTACGTACCGTCTATACTATCCTTTTTCTTGTTCGCACAAGAACAAAACGTCGGCAGAGCAACACACACAGTTTTTCTTTCTTTTTACCCAACTTTTTTATAACGAAAATTTTTTGATACGAGTTTCTTAGGAAAATTCGATTTTCAAAGCCCTATAACTTCCAAAATATTTATTTGCGGCCAAAAATGTTTACATCATTATATTCACCGTTAAAAGTACTATCAATGGCCAAAAAAATCAAATAAATCGGAGTTGAATTAGAAAGTGTTCGCACAACTAAAAAAACAAAAATTGCTTGTATTTTGCTAGTGTAAAACTACTGCACATAATGTCAAAATGCTTTGATCGGAAAAGAAGATAATGAAGAAGAGGAAGAAAAAAAAACTCGAAAAAAATTTTACATATGAATACAAAAACAATTTGACATTTCTGCGAGGTTTGTCAATGAAAAAATTGTAAAACAGCTGTTCCTACGTTTATAATTTATAATTATACTATGGTTTTATTAAGCAATTTCCAAAATACGTATACGTATACAAACTTTCGTATATGTGTATTTTTTTGACGGTTCAGTAGAAAAATCTCATCACAACAGTCTTATAATACATCTCTTAATATTAATATTTGAATCTATTGTGAAATAATTCTCTCTGCCAGAAAAATATCAGCGTGTTATGTTGGGGAAATAAAAATTTCTTCGTGTAGATGTACATTAAAATTTCCAAATATATATGTTCTGTTGGCAACGCAACTTACATGCATTATGTGGCATTGTCGTTGCATAAACTTGGTAGCATTGTTTTGGGGCATTGTTTGTATTAACTGAAGTAGGAGGCACTGTTGGATAAACGGTCGGCAGCCATTTCGATTTGTATTAAGTGCGTGGAGTGGTGAAAGAAAATTTCACCGAGTCCAAAAGCTTTGCATTTAGTTTATAAAATATTGGACTGTTGCAAAGACTAAATAGTTTTTAAGACACATCGTAACATAGTTCAATGTCCATGGCTTCCACGTGCTACAATTGTAACCGTCCGGGTCATTTCGCCCGCGAATGCAGTTCTGGTGGTGGTGGTGGCGGTGGTGGCGGTCGCGGTGGTGGCGGCCGTGACATGAGACGCGGTCACTATCGCGAGAAGTGTTTCAAGTGCAACCAGTTCGGACATTTTGCTCGCAATTGTCCTGAAACTTCGGAGCGTTGTTACCGTTGCAATGATATTGGACACATTTCTAAGGATTGTTCACAACCGGACAATCCAACTTGTTTTAAGTGTAACAAGATTGGTCACTGGGCGCGCAACTGTCCAGATGCATCAAACGACCGTGGATCGAGTAATATTTCATGCTACAAGTGCAACCGCACTGGACACATCTCTAAAAATTGTCCGGATACTGCCAAGACGTGCTACGGCTGCGGTAAAAGCGGTCACTTGAGACGTGAGTGCGAAGAAAAAGGAAGTCGTAACTAGGATGCGACGTATAAATACCTTATCGACTCAATAAAAAAACTTGTAATATTTAAATACCCAACTCTGAAGACAAAAAGCCACCCTTGAATTTCAAGCTGGCCCTATAGTGGTCTAGCACATAAATTATTAAATGTCAATATTTCCAACATCTTCAAATTATGCATAGAATATATACCCAAGGTAATTAAAAGTTTCAACTTTGGACAAACCATCTATCCTAACAATCAAATCAACCGAATAAAAAATTAAGCAAATATTTTGAAATTTAAATGTTTGAGAATCGCTGTGAATATTTCTCGAAGAAGCATCTCTTCACCATAATCTACATGAGAGACTTATTTCAACTATTATAAAACAATGGATATGATAAAATACCAGATGAAGTGAAGGAATCCTGAGTATCGAAGCAAATATCTCAAAAGTGTACTAAGTTATTTACTTTCAGATTTATATATAAAAAAAAAAAACACAAAAATTCAAATATCACTGTGATTGTTTTTTAATTGTAAATTAAAATACTGGAGCTGCTGATTTGAGAACATATGTTTTTCTTTGTTTTATTTTTTCTAAACAAATTCAATTCGGTGTAGATTCATTTCAAATTAAAAACTAGTTTTGCTTTGTTCTTCCTATACGTTAGTATAGCGGGGATTTGAGGAATTCTTTGAAAAATGTACTTTTTGCACATAAATATATATACATATATGTATATACGTCAAAGTTTTCTATGTATATTCATTTGCAGTATATATGTATGTACATACATATATTGGAAATATAAAATTCTGAGTCATGGATACGCTGTTCCTTTTTCGCATATTTGCGAATAAAACACATGGTTAAGCAGCTGACATGCACTAATTTATTTGTATATACCTACAATACATACATATGTATGAATATACACATAAATAATTGCATATACATAGGGACATTTCTTTAATTATCATGTTGCATTTTCGCAGCCTGTTGCAGTCCAATTCTGCTAATGATTTAACATAAAATTTTAATATTTATGCATACATTATGTACTTACATATGTATATACATATGAATGCATGTATACGTTCATATTTAATATAAATATGTACATATATACATATGTAATTGAAAACTCATCTTAGATTTTAATTTGTTTGCATGCTTATCTAAAAATATTTCAAGATAAGGTACAGTCATCGTGAACCTTAATTTTAATAAATTATCGGAAGGACACTAGATAGGCTTAAAGATAACATTTTTATTTTGTCCCATCCGGAACACGAACTTCATACAATTTTACAAAATTCTGTCGAACCCAAACTTTTTGTTATGGACCCTAAATATTATAATTTTTATGTACATAAGTATGTACAGTTACGGACAAAAAATAGGGTCTTGTATATTCGAGTTTTCGAAAAAATTTTATGCAAAACAATAAAACGTAATGCCAAATCATTGCGAATATATTGGGCTACAAACCTATATAAAAATTATATCCTTTAACATTATCCCGAAAACGGTACATCGTCTCAAGCACAAAGAGTCCTTTTTCATTGTGGACAAAATAATAGGGTCAGCACGTTATTGAAAATAAAATACTGAAAAAATATGAGAATCATCGATAATCTTTAATTCCGAGAACTATTCGTATCGGAAATTGGTATTTTGAGAATATGGGTAAAATTGAAGGTTCCAACAAAAGATAAGTACGGAAATCGATCGTTATAGTTAAATAATTTTATTTTCAATTAAATGGCAGAACTTATAGCCTGTTTCTCTATGTCGAACGAAATCAATTCGAACGAATTCGAATCAATTTGGGTTTCTGTATTTCTTACGCTTTCGTTCGCATGGAGTTACGTCTTTCCGTACTGTTTTTGTTTTATTTTTCTTTCAGAGTAACATTTTTTCGTAAAAATATTAAAAATATTACTAAATTATTTAAACGTAGATACAACCAAGTAAATAAACAAGCAAAAATAAATTAATTTAAAAAAATTAATAGCCTGTTTCTCTATGTCGAACGAAAATCAAAGCGAACGAAAGCAAGTCGAACGAATTCGAGTAATTTTGGGTTTCTGTATTTCCTACGCTTTCGTTCGCATGGAGTTACGTCTTTTCGTATTGTTTTTGTTTTATTTTTCTATCAGAGTAACTTTTTTTCGTAAAAATATTAAAAATGCTACTAAATTGTTTAAACGTATATACAATCAAGTAAATAAACAAAAAAAATTAAAATAATTAAAACAAATTAAAAAGTAACATTTTTTTTTTTTATTTTTAGAAATTGTTTTTTAGACACAAAATCGTCATTTATGGATACCAAATACATCAAAATGAATAATAAACATGATTAAGGAACATTTGCAATGTTCTTGTGAGTATTTTTCCTATTTTTCATTAAAAAATTCAAGCAGTCGAAAGCAAAATAGCAAGTGACTGATTTTGACATTTTTGTTCTTATCGTTCGAAATATAGAAACCCAATTTTATATGAAAACACGTTTTCTTTCGACTTGTCGTTCGACTCATTATTCGCATAGAAGTGAGTTAGAGAAACCCAAATCAGTTTTCGTTCGCTTAGAAGTCGAAAGAAAGCTTTCGTTCGACATAGAGAAACAGGCTATTAAGATCAATTAAAAACGATTTAGTGAAAAAAAGTTCTTTGGAAATCATCAAACAAATTTACCAAATCTAGAAGTTTTAGTTCTATTAAGT
This sequence comes from Protophormia terraenovae, assembly GCA_951394005.1. Taxonomy (NCBI): domain Eukaryota; kingdom Metazoa; phylum Arthropoda; class Insecta; order Diptera; family Calliphoridae; genus Protophormia; species Protophormia terraenovae. Next base: position 82,221,987 of record OX596077.1, on the reverse strand, counting down.
CGGTTCAAAATTTCTTCTGGGAACATAAGAAAACAATTGGAGGAAACATTATTTCTTTGGAAGTTCATTCCAGAGTTCTCTGATGAAGAGATATTGACCTGACAATTTCAAATAGTAGTGACCTACACTGTTATATTAACAACACTGATATGCTTAATTATATAGGAGGTATCGAATGTTTCCAAATCTGTATTTCGTGAACCTAGACAATTTAACTTTTATAATCATTTATAAAATAAATACTTCCGTTTTTAGAAGAAAATATGCAATTTTTATGTGTTTGGATACATGATGATGCCACTTAAGGATTTTCCCAGTCTGTATTATAAGACTGGGGCCTTCCGGAATTGTATTTTAAATAAATTATGATTTCGCCAATTGTATTCTCATATTCGTAGAAGAAAATTATGTATTTAGCTAATATTGAATAAATTTATTGGTACTAAAAGTCCACGAATTGTTATACATTTTTAAAGAGTTTCTGTTGCCGATGAATTTTTTTACATTAATCCTTTTTTGAATTGCTTTTAACTGCTGATTTTTAATTGAAATTAAATTATTTATCTACAATGATCAATTTCGGTATTTATCTTTTGTTGGGACCTTCGATTTTACCCATATTTTTAAAGTGCTTAATCTATAGATCCTTTTTGGCAGGAATAGTTCTCGGAATTAGAGATTATCAATGATTCTTGTTCGGTTTTTAATGTTTAATATCGTTATCGAGATTTAAAAAAAATTTAAATTTCAAAAATTTAGACAAATTTACAACTGACCCTATTTTTTTTTGTCCGCACTGAAAAAGATCTTTTTGCACTTGAGTTATTAAGATAATATTAAATTTCGCACTAAAAGTATTATTGTTTTGCATAAAATTTTGTCGTTAACTCAAAAAATTTCAAATAAATATTCTTGACCCTATTTTATTGTCCGTAACTATATATATCCTCACCTAAAATGCAAAGGTCGTAACCACTGAATCAGATGTTTTTTTACTGTATTATAAATGCACCCAAACAACATTTACACAAAAAAATTTCATAATCATATCTTCAAAAATTACATCAATAATAACAAGTCAAAAGGCCGTAGCATCAATTTCAATTTGTAAAATTTGTTACATTTAAAAAATATTGGTTCGGTGATTATTTTATGCTTTAAGTGAACGATTAACAAATTATACTTAATTACTTAATATTAAAGTAAAAAATTTAAAATTGCGGGTACGGTTTTTGGCATTTTCATAATGTTTTTTTTTCTGGTGTAAAAAATTAAAATGTGGTTACGGCCTTTTGCATTTTAGGTGACGATATGTATGTATGTATGTAAATTTTTGTAAATAATTCGTAGAAGTTGATTTAAAATTGTTTTGTTTAGAAGCAAAAAAATTCGCAAAAGTTGATTCGAAATTGTATTTGTTGGTAATTTTATATAAAAATGTGACATATTTTATATGATAAAACATTTAATAAGACTAACTTATGTAAAATATAATTTAAATGTTTTCTTAGTTTGATGTGGAATAATTGCCGAAGCGTTTTCATTTGTGAAAAATAATACTAAGGTGTTTTTACACACAAATTATTATTATCTAAGTTAATTAGTAATTTATAAAATATATTTTACCTAAAACCATAGTTAATATTACTAATGGAATTAGGTATCTTCTTCGAAATAATTTGAAAATAGATTTGTTTATTTTAATGTCAACATAAAATATTTTTGTGAAAAGGGTATGTACAGCAATTAAATTTAATAAACAAATATTTATAAACTTTATTTTTAGCAAAAATAAATAATGAATAATAATATTTTTCTTCGGAACAGGCCAAATTTAGAAGCCTGTTGTTAAATTATGAGAGTAAGACACAATGATCAAACTATGTATGTACCACCACTGATTCTATCAAATTTAGTGTTTATACAAAAGTTACATAAATATGTATTTTAATACAGACGCTAAACTCATCTCTATAATGTTACTGGCTGAATCCAGGGATCATAGCTGTAACTTATGAATGAAATAAAAAATAAAAATACTTTTTATTTCATTTCTAGTTCTTATTTCTAATTAAAAAATATTTGTTAATCAATCTATTATCTTTTGAATAAAAATATTAAGGATTTCTATTTATACTAAAACAATTGAATTTATTATAAATTTGTATCTGATTGAACAAAATAAATTAAAAATTAAAATATTTTATTTAACCAAAAGAAAAACAAATATATTTTTATAAGAAGATAATCAAAAGTTTTTTATTTGACTATTTTAAAGTTTAATAATATTCATATGTATTTTATTTAAATAAAAAAAGTTCAACAAATTTTTCTGATTTTTATTCAAAAACTTTATATTCAAATAGAAACATTTAAAATAAATATTTTTATTATTTTATTCAACAAAAACTCCAAAAAATAAAAATATTCAGCCTCAAAAGGCTTGAATAACAAAAAATTATAAAATTTTTTCAAATATTCAAGTATAAAAAAAAATATTTTACTTATTCAAACAAATTCATGTTGAATAAAAATATTCAAAAGTTTTCTATGAATAAAAAAAATTGAATGTTTTAAAACAGATATTATTTTATTTTTAAAATGGAAAATAAAATAAAGAACAATTGTATTCAAACTAAAGAAATAAAATATATTTTAAAATTAGTTAAATACTTAAGAATTTGATTTATATTTTATAAATTTATATTCGAATACTTTTGTGGAAATATTATTTTATCTAACTTATTAACAAATGGAATAATATTTAAATAATTTTTATTCAAATTAATTTCAAGTAACTGAAAATCATATTACAAAGAGTATAAAATAATTTTAAAGAAATTTATTTCTAAAAATATAAATAAAATATTAAAATAATTTATTTTTAACAAATATTTTGATTGAAAATATTCACAATGAACAGCTATGCCAGGGATGCACGCTTGGAAACTATAAAAAAACCAGCACAGCTTTATTAGGTTCAACAACAAGTACATCCACCAACCACAACAACTACTACCTCTACAGATGTTCCGTCTGTATTGTGGACTAAAGCATAGCGGTTGACGACATACATGTTTTCAAAAATTGTGCGACACCTAACATTGCTATGTTGTGTTATGTTCTTTTTTCTTATTTGCATTGCACACGAAGGCATTTTTAAATACGAGCAAAAACACATACAGACATCAACTTAAAAATGAAATGTCACATATGAACGAAGAAAGGCCAAACTATGTTTTTCATAGTTTGGCAATACATACTACAATTTTTCTTGTGCATTTTTTCTTCGAAAAATTATTATAAATTAACAAAAAAAAAAAAATTACTTTTACGAAATGTATGGATTTGGAAAATTAAGTTATTAAATGTAATATTATTAAAACAGGTAAATATTAAACATTCATTAATTAATAATATTATAAAATGAAGATTCAGTTTAAGTTATACAAATGTATGTAAATTGATAAATTTATGTAATGATTTGTATAAAATTTTATTTGAATGTTATGGAAAATTAGTGTAATATTTCTAAATATAAATTTTGTGTTGGAACAATTTGTAATAAATTGAATATGCAGTAGTAAATTGAACAAGTTTTTGTTTATTATTAAATATATGAAATCGATGTGGAGAATCGAATTTTGTGACGGATGAATGAATTTAATGTATTAAATGCATTTATTTAAAATGCAAGAAAACTCAAATGAACATTTTTAGTTTCCTGTTAAGATTTTATAGAAAAATAAAAAAATCATAGATTTCGCGGAAATTTTAAACAAACATAATACTTTTATGGAAGGTTTACAATGGTGCTAGGTCATAAAAAGCAACAAAGAGAAGAAAGTATTGTTTTTTTTTGGATTTTCCGCTTAATAATTTTTTCTTATAGAAAATTTTAAATCTATCTGTATTTATTGAATTTTGTATGAATGAAAAGTAAATTTTGGCATACATCTATGTATCGTCACCGAAAATGCAAAACAACGTAACATCAAAATTTTCAAAATTGCGTATTTGATGAAATATACTTCATTATTCCAAAATACATGTGACCACAAATTTTCAGACTTGTAACACAAAAAATGACGGTAATATTAACGAAGGCAATAATATTCTCAAGTAAAAACAACGTAACATCACATTGGTTAAAAAAATAAAAAAAAATTTTTTTCTTTTTTTTACGAATTTAGATTGCAAATTATTAAAAACATAATAGCTATTGAAATTTTGGAGTAAAAGTTATCAAAAATCCTTTTAATTACAATTTTTGTAAAATTTTTATTGATGTTACGTTTATTTGGCTTCACAAAATTGAAACCTTGAAAAACTTAAACCACATAACTTAAAAAATATTTAATGAAATTTTAATTTTATTATTCATCATCAATATACTAGGCAATATTTAAGGATGTAATTTCCCAAAAATCTTGTTTGTAGGACAATTTTTTTATATTTTATAAAGTTTTTAGTGCCTCTTGTAAAGTTATGAAAAGTGATGTTACGTTGTTTTGCATTTTCGGTGACAGTATATAGGTACTATAAGAAATAAGTTAAACAGTTACATGTAATTGACAGGCAATAAAAAGTGCCTTTAAATTAAATATTACTGTTTTATCGCAATAAAACAGACAGTATTAAAATAATATTCGCGGAAAATGCAAAAAGTCACACTTGTTATCATATATTCAAATTTAATTTTTATAGTACCTGTAAACAATTATCTATTTTTTATAAAACTACAATGATATTGTACATTTTTTGGTTTTGACCATGTATTTATTTTTAAATTTGTGAAAATGAGTAGTTCTTCTGAAATAAAATCAAAAATTGATAATGCTTTATTTAAAACAGAGAAAATAATCTCCAAAAGAGAAATCTTCAATATATTTTATGAAATTAAGGATGCTAACAATGAAATAATCAGAAATTATGTATTATGTAGTCGCTGCAACAATGTATGTACATATATAAATTCAATGAGAATGCTACATCTAATCTTTTGAGGCATAATTGCTACAAAAGAATTGGCACCAGTCAAAATTCAACAAACTAAAGAGCTAAAAAAAGGGATGCACAGAACTTTTTGTTCAGTGGGTTGTTGGCGATTGCAGACCATTTTATGCCGTAAACGATGAAGGACTGCATAAATTGGCTGAGTTTTTCATCAAATGTGGTCATGAGTTTGGAAATAAATTAGAAGTGAGAAGTTTGATCCCACATTCTACGACTGTATCCAGAAATATTGCTTTATTGTATGAAGAGCAACACAGATCATTGATTGAGTAATTATGCTCAATAAAAAATATTGGATTTAGTATAACATGCGATATGCGGACTGACAACTATCTGCGATCATCTTACATAGGCATTACAGTTCAATATATAAAAGGTGGATCAATTTTTCATAAAATTGTAGGAATGAAAGGAATGGGAGAAGATAAAAGTACCGGTAAGTTTATTTAATCATAAATGCGAATAAATTTATATTAAATATATGTGTATATACATAAATTAAAGGTGTTACGTCAGTGATACGTTAAACGAGTTCGGCTGCGAATTAAATGAAATGGTCACAGTTGTCACTGACAGAGGTGCAAATATTTCTGAGGCAGTTGAAGTGAAAGCGATAAAAACAACTTGCTCCAACTTGGTACAATATTTTAAAAAATCTGGGATGAATAGTGTTCTCAATATCACACTAAAGAGTTGTACGCCTACACGACGAAACTCAGTTTTTTATATGATAATGTCAATTCAACAAAACTGGGTTCATATAAATCAACTGTTGCAGGAAAAACATCAAACGGGCAGACTAGTTAAGAGTTGTTTCCGATGTTCAAAGGCCAGTACTTGGATAAGATCCCATTGGTGTGAATCAAATTATGTTTTTACACACTAATATGAAACTAAATACTTTGCGTGATAATTTAGAATAGCTATTTTACTTTTTAAAATAATTTATTTTAGTTATTTATTTAAAATATAGTTATTTGTTGGTTATTTAATTATATTAGTTCTTAATAATATCTTTTTGTTGTTTATTTTTATAATACAATTAAAATGAACAGAAATAATAACTTCTTAAACACAATAATTTATTTTGATGCATTTAAGTATCTATGTATTAATAAAATCTATATATTAATAAAGATGTGGTTGAATCACTAAATTTTGATAACAAATATGACTAGTTTGAAATGAAGCAATAAAACGTGTGATGTATAATTTTCTTAATATATATCCTTTCAGATGAAAATTAAAGTTTTTCCTGAATAATTTTACAAACTAATTTTGAAATTGGAAATATAAATGGACTCTGTCATGTTCTCAAAAAATACCTATGTATGTATTTCTGTAATAGTTATAATTCTCAATAAAAAGGAATTCATAGTCAAAAATAAAGTAATTTTATTTTAAGGTTTTTTTTTTCTAATATAGATTGTGAATACATGGGGATCTTATACAAATAATTGGCCCTGCATTTAAAACAAAAGGAATAAATATATAAACAAAAATAATTTTCCTATATATTTGTTTCATTGTTATACACTATCATACATATGTACATACAAGTGCTTCTTACAATACATTTGGTGGTAGTTTTTTTACATCTACATTCTTTTTTACATCTACATTCTTTTTTACATCTAATTTCTTTCACTATCTGTGTGTAAATAAAGCATATCACAACATTACGACGACATGCGATGACAGTAAGCATATTTCGATATGACAGTAAACCACACTTCATTAGCCAAAACACGACATAACATAACATTACATTAGCCAATACATGTCACAGCACAACATCAAATTTTTGCGTACGACACTTTTAAGCAAAATGATGTCTTACGCAGTTCTTTATTGTGGACATAGAATTCAATTTTAGTCAATCTGCAACCATCGGCTAGTATTGCCTCGGCTACTACAAGTAAAAATTAAAAAACTTGTTTAATTTCCAGTTAATCATCAGCAACAGCAGCATTGGCACCTACCAACTGAACCAAATTTTATTGCAAAACAGACCACCTTCATTAGATAAACCATAGTAAAATAATAAAGTACTCGCACATCTACAAAAACAAAAATTGCTTGTATTTTGTTAGTGTAACACTACTGCCCACAATGTCAGAATGCTTTGAACGGAAAAATGAGAGAACGAAAGAGAGCAAGAGAAAAAAACTCAAAAAATATTTTACATGTGAATACAAAAACAATTTGACAGTACCGCGAGGTTTGCCAATGAAAAAATTGTAAAACAGCTGGTCTTACGAGTATACTTTATTATTATACTATGGGATAAACCTTCAACATCGAGACTAAGGCCCGTTATTATAACTATCCAATAACTAAAGTTAGGATGTTATCGTTCACTTTAACTGTTTTTGGTTGTTATAAGTATAAGTTAAGCCAAAGGTGACCAATAAGCTAAAGGTAAGAACATCTGACATTTAACTTTTATCGGACGATTTATATATTAAGAGCTGCCATATTTTCTGCTTAATAAAAGAAGTAAATAAAATCATATTTATTGCGCTGTAGTTTTTAATAATTTTTCTGTCTATATTTATATTTGTTTTGGTGTTATCTTTTAGTTAGCTTAAACTGATTTATTTTAAAAATTTCTTTGTTTTTATTTGTTTACATTTCCGTTAGTGGCAGTTACGTTCAAATAGTACATGTTGCCACTACGTTAAGTGGCCAAAAGTAATCGGTTTTTGCTTTGATATTGCCGTATTATCAAAATTATAAAATTTACTTTAAAACCAAGTTGTAATAACCAAAAGTAGATAAAATTCACTTTAGTTTATCTTACCTTTAACTATCTGATACCTTATAGGTAGGTTATAATAACGGCCCTAAACCTTCCTAAACCGACTAAAAAATCTACAACAGCACTAGGTTGGTAAATGCAACAGCAGCTACAAATAACGACCAAAAATAAGCCTTCAACAATTCTGCTGAATCATTTTCATCAACTCATCAATTTCATCAACTCCTGCAACAACAACTACTCAAAGCCTTTGAATATTATATACAGTATGTCAAGAAAATGCTTTTACATTGAAGAAAATATTATTATTTCAACTTTATTTCACAATATTTGCAAATGTTGATAACATTGCAAATTTTTGATACATTTTGTTTTAAGTATATTTCTTTAACGGGTTTTACCAGAAAAAATTCATTATGAATATAATTACGAAAATACAACAACAAAAACTACACATACCCTTTAATCTACCTGTCAAGAAAATGTTTTTACATTTGCGTTTTTATTACTATGTGAAACAATTTTTGGGATGCATTATTGTCAATAAATCATCAGTGTGATAATTATAATCACATAGTACAATAATATGCGTTCAAATCCATGATATATATTACGAGTAAGTCATAAATTATATATTAAGTATGTCAAGAGAAAAAACTCCAGATCATAAACCCATTAGGGGTTTTTTATAACCTCCAATTCGTGAAAAGTGTTAAAAATATTGTACAAATGTATTCCTTATTAAGACATATACTTAATAGAATATTAAATCGCTCCAAAATTCCCGTATATTGTAGTTGATATCTTTTAATACCCATCTACTTAAAATATTTGGCAGAGTTAAACCTAGAAAAATTAAGAAAAATTTGAATATATCCACTAGGGCTTATGATAAAGGACCGTAGAAAGGGTATATCAATTTTATCTTCCAAAAAACAATGAAAAAACACAAATGAATTACAATTACAGATGGAAAGCTACATGGAAAGAAATACTCTTATGGGGACAAAGTATTCAACAATTATAATCATTCATAATTATTTAAGTTGGTAAGCTCAAAAAGTTCTTCTTTTAAATTATATGTTATTATATTTATAATCATCTTGATGTCTGTGAGGTCCTTTGCACAACTGGGAAATTGGAAAATAAGTAAACGGCCAAAATACAAAATCATGTTTTCATCTTAAGATTTATTTACTTTTTTTAATATTTAAATTTACAATGTTTTTTAATATTTAAATTTAATCTGTATTTTTATACATTGAAATAGTTTATAATAAAAAATAAAAAATGCAATTAATTGCGGTTACTTAATTGTATTATATAAAAACAAATGTAGATTTTAGTAAATTCAAGAACCATTTTTAAAAGAAGTTAATTTAAGAAGTTTAGTAAGCTCTTTTGAATTTCTTTAATAACATACATACGTACTTTTGACGCAATGTACCATTATATTTTAATGCAATGTACCATTATAGTTTAATGCAATGTACTATTTAATATATGTGAAGTTAAATTCGAATTTAACTAGCAAAGACACAACGAAATCGTTCATATTGCAGTTAACAGTGCACTGTTAATTACACTGGTCGACAAAAAAACTTTAACACTATATTTGGACTTGATGTATCTTTATGTGCTAAACACGAATCTGCTTTCAGTTTTTTCCATCAGGTCTGGATTTTTTTATAGGCATGTCTAATATTTCGGCTATAGTAAGGCCATTACTCTAGCATATTGCCTTATAACTTAAGAACGGTATGTACGATTGACATAAGTGATACACCAAAAGATGCGTACTAAATATATTCAAATCTCCCATACTTAATTTTTTTATGTGTTCAATAGTTTCGAAGTTATTTTAAAATAATTGTAAAAAAAAACTAAAATGCTAAATTTTAGATTTTTTTGTTACAAAATTTTTTTTTAAAAAATGAAAACATCATTAATGTTTCAGTTTATCATATTTATCTTAAAGATGGTAATACTGCGAATCAAATAATAAATAATATTTGATGCATAAATAATAATAATTGATGCATAAATCTTGATTTTATTCACAGTGAAGTAAAAATACCCATGTAACATACAATTGTATAGAAATAAAGTGGTGGACAAACAAAAATATTTTTTTATTTTATATTTTTTTGAAACAAAAACAGGTGAACTAAGTGAATTTGGACAAGGATCTGCATTCACTTTTTTTCTATCACGTACTGATTTCTTTTGACGCATACAAAAATTGTCTTCATGTTATGTCAACAATATTTTTTATTCGCTCAAGAATTTCAGTTAGGGATCAAAATTTTCACGATTTTTAATTTTTTTTTTTTATTTTTTTGCTTCTAATTACCAAATAACTACGGAAATATTAACTGAACAAAAAATTATGTAAATTCAGCATAAAGACAATTTAAGTCGCTATATATTGGAGTTTAATTTATCATAATAGAACAAACCGTTCTCGAGTTATACAAGGGTGACTGTATAAAGGCGGGGTCATAGTAGACATGCACATAAAAAAATCGATACGTGATAGAAAAAAAGTAAAAGCTGATTCTTATTTAGCACTTTAAATTCCATCTAATACACCTATATTTTTTTTTAAGACGAAGAAAAAAAATTTTTGCCCACTAGTGTATCTCCACTTAACGGTAGGTATGAATGGGTATCCCAACTTAGCTGTGAATGTGCATCAATTTTTATGATACGTGGCTATATTTACTCGTAGTTATGTCAGCTTTGAGATAAAAATGATAAACTGAAACGTTTTTGATGTTTTCACTTAAAAAGAAGTTTTAGTAAAAAAAAAGAAATCTTGAATTTAGCATGAAAAAATCTTTTTCGGACACTTATTTCGAAATACAATGAAAGCTACCATAGGCGGACAGCGATCGTCACGCTGAATTTGTCCATCTATGGGATATGGTACATTATTTTTTTTTACAAGGGGTAATTCAGTACCATATCTTTTTATTTAATATTCAAGATTGATTGTAATGAATTAACTTATACATATAAGCTGTGTTTTGTTGCTAACGTTCATAGGCAATTTCATACAAAAATTCAAATTTATACACGTTAGTAGTTAACGTGCTTAATTAACGAGCGTAACCCGGTGCGCTTCGCTACCCCCTAATAGTGAATATCAAACATTTCCTACCGTTTAAGAGTTTTAAAACAGTGGGCGCAAAATGTGGGCGTGGCATCCCCCACAATCCGCTAATTTATTAGACAAATGTTTTCATGGATGTCAAAATTCTTTGTGTAAAATTTGAGCATTCCAACTCCAATAGTTTCCCAGATATACGAATTTTTGCATTTAATTCATATGGGAGGTACCATGCCCTCTACTTCTGGTCCGCCCACATTTTTCTTAAATATTAATATTGATACCAAAGTGGCTCCGACAAAATTTTAGAACTAACTGTTATATTTTCTCAGATATGATAATTTAATATTTTCTTTATATGGGAGGATCCACGCCCATTATTGCTAGTGTACCAATTTTTGTTCAAAATATTCATATTGAAGCTAATGCTAGTCGTATAAAATTTGAGCTCTCTAACTTTTATAGTTTCCAGATATAAAAATTTTGGTACTAACTTTATATGAGAGATGACACGCCCACTATTTCTTTTCCGCCCAAATGTTCACATTGACACTTAAGTTTATTGTACAAAATTTGGGAAATTTAACTGTAATAGTTTCCTAAATTTACGGCAAAGCAATATTAGACGTGGGATGTGCCACACCCCCTATTGCTAGTTCGCCTATTTTTTTCCAGAATGTTCATATAGGTGTCAAAGTTGTTCGTGCAAAATTTGAGGACTATAGTATTACCAATTCCCGAAATATATTACTTTAGTTATTTAGTAAGTTGGCGTGGCATCTCGCCCACATGGAATTTCAAAATAAAAAGGAGCCTATTTTTCCATCCAGGCATATAGGAACACACTGTGAAAAATTCAAGATAATCGGTTTAGCCGTTTAGGCGGCTATAGACTTCAAACAAACATACATACAAACAAACACACATTAATTTTTATATATGTATATAGATATCATAGGTAGGCAATTTCATTACATAAAGGAATTTTGTGTGTGTTTTTTTTTTGCTTTAAAAAATTATTTCCTTAACGAAATAAATCCATACATTTTAAATTAAGTTATAAAAAACTAATATTAAAAAACGGGTAATATTAAATACATATTTACTAATTGTTTTAAGGGAATATGTGATTTAAATTATACATATTTATGTAAATTGATATATGTGCATAAGTATATTGCATAACTTAATGCAATGGTTGTTAGAAAATTTAGAATGTTATGGAAAATTAATGTAGTATTTCTAAATATAAATTTTGTGTTGCACAAAATTAACTTTAATAATCGTTTTTTTATTTTAAAAACTACTTTAATTCAAATCTATTAATATTTTTCCATTTTCGCCAAGTTCCTTAATGTTTAACAAAAATATAATTTTAATATACATATGTATAATTTGAAATTAATTTAATATTCATTTTCAAATTGATGTAGACTATCGTATTTTGTGTTCAAATGAATTAACTTTTTGTGTTGAATGAATTTATTTAAAATACAGAATAACCCAATTGAACATTTTTGGATTCCCTACTAATACTTTATATAAAAATGTAAGAAAACACATAAAATTCGCGGAAATTTATAAAAGCAGAATATTTTTATGGGTACCATGAAATGATTCTAAGTAATAAAAAGTAACGAAAAAGAAGAAAATACTAATTTTAGTTTTTTCTTTGGATTTTCCATTAACATATTTATTTTGTTTATGGAAAATTATATAACTACCTGTACATTTTTGATTTTTTACATTTACATAAAAATAAGACAACTCAACTCCACGAACAGTACAAATAATTGAGATACAATAAACTGCCTTTTAATTAAATATTTCTGCAACTCAATGAAACAATCAATATAATTAAATAATATTAAAATTTCAAATTTTATTATATTTAGTACCAACCCTGCAAACATTTTCTATTGCGGAAGTGGCTAAGAAGAGTCTTCCAGAAGTTGAAACTCATCGCCACGACTATTGCCAAAGTATATTTAAAATCATATTCCGTCGGGAAGAACTGTTCCTCGTGGAAGTGTCTTCCAGACGACTCGAAGAAGACACTTCTGGACGCCACCCGGAAGATGATCAGAGAAGTCTCGTCTTAGTCTCTTCTAGAAGATGATTTTTCATTTTTTTATTTCTGTATTTATAATTCAAATTATTATTTTTTCACAATTATTTACACATATAAAACTACAAAATAAATAATTCACATATAAATTAATTTTACATTTAATAATATAATCTCCCTGAGAAACTTCTGATCAAATCCGGTACCTTTAAAAGAAGAAAAGATTAATAATAATTTTGATTGTTAAATTGAATTAGATTACCTTTTGTACGAAGAATGCGGCATAATACTATTACAGGCAAAGTTTTGGACTTCTTTAAAAATGCAAATACTTGTTTGTTTGATGAAAATTTTCCTAAAATTAATATAAATTGTGAGTAAAATCTGATATTACTAAATAAAAGTTTAATAAGATTTACTAACCTTTTAAAATGTCCTTTATTAATAATTTCCGAATTATTAACAATAAAAAACACTTATATAATTATCTTATTATGTTTATTATTGCTGCTGAACTGTACCAAAGTTAAATTGTTACTGAAAACATGATTCTACCTGTTTCTTTATTGTGTTATTTTCTTTTCATAAAAAAACCGACAATCTTCCCAACACACGTCCAGAAGATTATTGCGCAATTGTAATGTATTTTTTTTTTGTTAAATTCGAATTATCATCTTATAATCTTCCAGAAGTGACTTCAAAGTATACTTTTAGAAGATCAAAGGACGATAGTAATGTATTTTGTTTTTGTGAATTTCGTACACACTTCCGATAATCATCTGGAAGTCACTAAGAAGTGATTTCTGGACGATTAATGCGCAATAGCAATGTATTTTGTTTTTGTATTTTTCGGAAAATCTTCCGACAATCTTCTAGAAGTCTCTAAGAAGTGACGTCTGGAAGATTGCAACAAATTTATCTTCCAAATGTTTAAAGGGAAAGTATATACAAGTAGTCCAACTCTTTGGCAGGAATACATAACTCTAAGAGTGTATTAGTAAAAAAGTACCTAACTCTAAGTATGTATTAGTAATAATGAAATTGAAAAAAGATTCGGCTGTGCCGAATCTTTGATACCCTTCACCATATTACCATCTTACTATCTTATCGACATCATATTACCGACAAATAATAAAATTTTCGCCTTAACGTATGCTTTCATATTTTCACATATATAAATCTAAATTTTTTTCAAACTACGAAAATTTGAATATATAAAAAAAAACAATCATAGCAGGCTTTGCTTTTAAAAAATAAACAACAACAACAATTCCATATTTACTTATTTTTTTATGTGTGTATATACAAACTGGCTGCATATACAAAGAACAACAACAACACTGTTATTCATTATATTACTTCTGTTGCTAACTAAACTACTTGTCTTATAGGCAAAAACGTCACTAATAGCAAAGAATATTCATATATAGAAGGCGCATCATGTAGAAGCAAAATTTCTTATGGCGGGTTCTAATCATAGAACCTGCTCTCATATAATTCTCGTTCTCAACATTTTGCATTGATGAGGGGGATAAGTAACAAGGGAAAACAAAATCCACCACCAAAACAGAGAGAGAGAGAGAGAAAGAGTTTAAATATATGTGTTTGTACATGTGTGTATTCCTTATAAAGAAATGCAAATAAAAACACACACACATATAAGTTTGCACATGTATAAAGATCTTTATTTCAAATTGAAAGAAACAAATAATATTTGTTTCTTTTATTTTGAAATAAAAAGTGCCTACAGAAATTTTAGTTGTTTATTTACTAATGGAAAAGATATGAACGTTAACATTACTGTAGGTCATAGCATACATATTTGTTGTTTTACAAGTAGAAATACTTTGATCTGCACCGACGCGCTTATACCCTTCTTAGTGATGTGACAAATTTTAGTATGATTTCGAAGTTGTCAATTTATATTTTATAGTTATATTTTTTTATGAACTAATAGTTGTTATTTTTTACTTTTATATTTTCTATTTTTATATATTTCATAAAACGTGCAGATAATTTGCTTTTGATGTTTTTTTATTATTATTTAAAAAAATTGCAATTAAAAAAATGTTCTTATATTTAAAAAAATATTAAAATTTTTTCATTTTTAAAAGAAAAAAAAAAAAAAAAAACATTAAGTAAATAATAAATTAAAGTTTCCCTTTTTTAATTTTTTCCAAGATTTTGACTTGTATTTTATTTGAAACAAGAAATTGTTATTAAAATATATATTTTTTATAGAAATAATATGAATATTTTTAATTTTAAAACTTATTTTTAAATTATATATATTTTATTTAGTAAAATAAAAAAAAAGTTGTTTTTAATAAAAAAAAGTATTTCATTTCTTGGGCAGAAATAACATTTATTTACAAAATTTACAAAAATACAGAATTTTTTTAAATATATAAAAGTTATTTTTTGGCAGAAAATAAGTTATTTGTTTGCAGAAAATAAGTTATTTTTTATTTATTCATTTATTTATTTTTGTTATAACAATTTTTTATAAAGTAGGTATATGCAAATTAAACAAATTTTTACAAAAGATCTTTTTTCAATAGAATTCCACCTTTTTTACAGAATAAAACTAAATTATTGAAGAAAAATCTAATTTTTGTGGTAACAAATTCGATATGAATAAAAAAATAAAAATCCTTTTTTTATATATATATATTTTTTTTTTTTCAAGTGGATATAATTTTATATTTTTGTTTTTATTTATTTAATTAATATACTTAACTTTAACATCTGTTACTTTGAATACATAAGTAACAAAGCTACATTAATCAAATTTTAAAATATAAATTTAATAGTCTGAAAGTATATTTACATAAGCTCATATGACGTTAAAAAAGGCATAACTAGTTCGGTGCTGATTAAAGTATTTCTACTTTTAAAACAACAAAACATATATGCTATACCCTACACTAACTTGCGCGATCGTATTTTATCTCCTTTAGTAAATAAACAACCAATTTCTTGTTTCTACTTTTTTATATGCACTACACCAGCGATCGCCACACTCATACATTCACAATTATGTTTGTGTATGTTTTGTTTTTTCCATTATGAAATTATACACCAAAAAAAAAAAAAAAATAACATAATTTTTATAGTAATTTAATTTTGACGATTACCATAGTAATGACAAAAATTACGATTTAATGTTTATTTTTTATATTCTATGATTAAAAAAAAAAAATAATGATAAATTATTAATTTAGGATTTTAATTTCTTATTAAAAAATATCGAATAATACTAAATTTAATTCAGCACGAACGATTATTTCAAATTTGTATTTTATAATAAAAAATAAAAATTAATTGTAGTAAATTATTATTTCTTAATTAAACAAAAAAGATAGTTGTTTAATTAAGAGATAAAAAATCATATTAACATTAAATATTTTTCATGAGTGTATCTCAAGCAACAAGCAGTAATACAACATTCCTGCTTGAATGCTCGTACGAGACTGACTTTCTTGTGTTTTTTTAATCATTTCAAGAACATAACAAAAGAGATAAAAAAAAAACACGCAAGCTTCTTTTCCCTTTGTCTTCCCTCCCGCATCATGAAATATTTTTAAAAAATATTTCAGTTTTCATTGACATGCGCAGGGCTGTCAGATGTGGCGATTTTTCGCCAAACGTGGCGATTTTTAATTGCTCTTGGCGACTAAATTTTCCGTTTTGCGACATGGCGAATTTTTTGGCGATTTTTAACAAAGTGGCGTTTTATTTGGCTAATTTTTTAAATTTTATTAAATAGGTATTCGTGGAGTAAAACTATTACGTTTTCTTACTAGCAAACGAATATTTTTAATCAAAAATGGTTCTCAAATGGGGGTTCTGAACAAGGGGTCCGTACAAAGATTGTTAGGTGGTCGATAAGACCTTTTGTTTGAACATCAAATTAAAAGTATTTCTTTAAAGATATAACTAACGTGACCAAAGGGTTTTTGTCAAAAAGCGGGACCCGAACGATTAAAAAGCGGGATTCTGAACAAAATTTTATGGAAAAAGCGGGATTTTGAAAAATTTAGTAAAAAAAGAGGGATTTTCTTTCTATATCTTTTTCGAACATTTTTGAACAACAAATATCCCTATAAACTCAAAAATTATAACTTTAACGTGTTTCTCGAAATGTTTTCCAAAAAAATTCTAGTTAAATTTCTGTTTTGAATTCAAATTCGGATTTATAGAAAAACATGATACTTTTTATTTTGCAAGCAAGAGTTTTTCTTAAATAATTCTTAGGCCCGTTTAACACTAACATTCAGTTAAAACAAACAGTTAAAATAATATCATTAATTCATGGTTTCCGTTAGCACTAACTTTAAGTAAATTTGATGGAAAAAATGTTTACTGTTATTTTTTAACTTTCAGTGTATACAATAGTGCTGTGCAAGTATCGAGTATTTCCTGTTTTTTTTTTTTTGGGTACTCAACATTGTAAAGTAAGTAGTTACCCAATACTTTCAAAGTTTAATTTTTAATGATATCGTGTTAAAAATATAATGGATAATATACAACTCTGTATAAAGATACTAGTAAATTTTTAAATATATGAAAATAATTTTATTGATTTTATTAAAGTTGAATTTAAAGTTTTTATTTATTTTGTGTTTTATATAAACAAATTTTCAAAATTTAATGCCGAGCGGAAGAATATATATTTTTTTATTTCAAATAAAAGAATATTTATTAAAAATTATATTTCAAATTAAAGAATCCATTAAGTACCCTGCGGGAAATCTTTAGCAATTGGTGCAATAGTTCCGGTCCCTCAGTACTAGTTGATTACCAATTGACACCTAATAGTTTCAGTTGAGTACTAATTGACACCAAACAGCCACTAAAGTTCCAGTTGAGAACCAGTGAGAGCTTTTAGCTTGATTGTTAAATGCGCAATTAGCAACATGCGCGCAATAACTATATGTGGCTGAGTTATAAGCGTGTAAGACTATAAAGGCCCAACCAGTCAACTTTGCAACGCAACGCAGAATGAAGAAAGGTAGCGTGAAACATTTTGTACAACTAGTCATCAAAAGTAAACGTATCATATGTTTTTGAACATTCATTGTGTAAACAACTCTGTTTTCGGTTATTTTGTGAACAAAATAAACTACAGGGTTGTTAAAAACTTACGCAGCTACGTAAAAATCTATTTTCTGTAGATTTCTGCGATACGCTACCTAGAATTTTTGTGTCAATAGCTACATACACACATTTGCATAAAGCTGGTTGAAACAGCTGATTGCGATACGATGATTTTTAGTTGAGTGGTTGAGGCTTAAAACATGAGATAAGTAAAAGTAACCTGGATTCGATTCGGGGTGCCCTAAAACTGGTTAAAAAGGGTGAATTTCTCCCTGCTAGGCCAACACCATGTTAAAGTGACAGGTGCATCTCATATTATAGAAAAATAAAATAGAAAGTCAATCCAACTCTAAACAAAGGTACTTATTAAAAGTACAATACGAAAATATTCCTATTAATCATAAGATGATAGTTCTAGTCAAAACATCTTTTATAAATGACACATTTTGGTAATAAAAATGATTTAAATAGCTCACATACAAATGTTCTCCCTGAAAGAGTTTTTAAATCTAAAAAGCTCACTGCAAGAACATAATATCTTCCTCCAAAAATGTATATTCTATTCTAACATTCTTAAAATAATAAATGTTTTTTTGTTTGAAAAATTATGTTTCTTTCTTAAATTTTCTAAAGGTTATTCGAAAATGGAACAAAATTAAATTTTAGTAAATATATCTTGTAGGTTTTACTGCATCGAAGCCATCAAAAAATATACACAAAGTACAGAAGTAGATCATAGTAACTTTTAATTGTCAAAAACGATTATCAAATTTTCAGTGGAACAAATATTTTTTATTATTAAAAATATTGGTAAACATGTTATAGAAAACATAAATAAAGAAATAGAATAAGTAACTCTTAAAGCTAAAAAAAGCAGGATTTCTTTATAAAAAGCGGGAAAAATATTTCAGGCGGGATCGAAGTTTAAAAAGCGGGATAATCCCGCCAAAAGCGGGATGTCTGGTCACGTTAGATATAACACACATTTATTTATTTCTTCGTACTTAAAAAATAATAAAAAAAGTTACTAATTAAAGTTGCAAAGTATTTAAAGGTATTTATATGGAGTAAAAACTCGAAAATTATTATTTGCGCTTGATTTTTATTATCATTCTGGTAATTTTTGCAAATTGTAAAAAACATCATTATATTTCGTCCTTGGCTCAAGACATTTAATAATAATTTTCAAATCCCTTTTCAAACACAAAGATTTTATCTTAAATTTATAATTAATATAAATCAAATAAATTACTATTTTCTTAAGTAAAGCCTGATTTAACAAAAGCATTTGATATCAAATTGAAAAAATACCATTCATTTTGTTCTTTAAGTATTAAGTTTTTTTAGATTAAGAATTATTTAGGAATAACATTTGATTTGAAATTGAGAAAGTATCACTTTTTTTCTCAAAGGAATACTAATTTTAATTCAAACTTTAAATTCAACATACGTATTTTAAGAAATAAATTATAATTAAAATAAATAAATTAAATTTAAAGTATGAAAATTTAAAGAGTTTAGTTTCTTAGAATAAAATATAAAAAATTTTAAAGTTATGTCAGAAAACTGTATTAAAATTTATAATTTTATTTTTATTCAATTATTATTGGCTACTGCTATTATCATTGACTTTGTTGAAGCTGAATTTACATTTTAAAATTACCTAGAATTTTTAGAACTAAAAATTTTAATTAATATTTTAGTTTTTATTAAAAAAAGTAATAAAATTTAATTTCGGCGATTTTTGGCGATTTCTGATTAACAATTTGGCGACAGAAGCTCAAAAAAATCTGACAACCCTGGACATGCGCTTTCTATATGTTGTATCATAGTATAATAACAAAGTACTCGCACATCTACAAAAACAAAAATTGCTTGTATTTTGTTAGTGTAAAACTACTGCCCACAATGTCAGAATGCTTTGAACGGAAAAATGAGAGAACGAAAGAGAGCAAGAGAAAAAAACTCAAAAAATATTTTACATGTGAATACAAAAACAATTTGACAGTACCGCGAGCTTTGCCAATGAAAAAATTGTAAAACAGCTGTTCTTACGAGTATACTTTATAATTATACTATGATGTTGTATATTCTTTGCTAATAGTCATTACAATGCTTAATATAAATGTTTGTATGTGTATTTATATTCTTAACAGATTTGTTTTTGGGCCATAACTCTGTTGATTATGAACGAATTTGGTTTATAAAAAAAAACGAAATTTTGTAAAAACATTTATAACTGATCTATATAAAAATAAAAATCTGTAGCTTGAACAAGGGCTTCAAAAATAAAAAAATCGTTTTCCCCGATATCTCAGTTATTACTGAACCGATTTATTTCATTTTTTCAGAACAAAAATTCAGAAAATAATTTCCGAGCCCCCTTTAAAAATTCGAA
This sequence comes from Protophormia terraenovae, assembly GCA_951394005.1. Classification (NCBI taxonomy): domain Eukaryota; kingdom Metazoa; phylum Arthropoda; class Insecta; order Diptera; family Calliphoridae; genus Protophormia; species Protophormia terraenovae. The sequence goes on along the minus strand of OX596077.1, from coordinate 82,201,532 downwards.
GTCCCTGGTATATGCAGAGGCTTCAGAAACTGAAAAACCGGTTTCAAAAACCGGTTTTTAAAGCATATCTCCGCCATTTATAAACTGATCGTGCTGATTCGAAAAACCGAAATTTTATAAAAATATTTGTGACCGATTTGTATAAAAATAAAAATCTATAGCTTAAACCAGGGCTTTAAAAAATAAAAAATGCGTTTTGTCCGATATCTCAGTTATTATTGAACCGATTTATTTCATTTTTTCAGAACAAAAATTCAGAAAAAAATGTCCGAGACTTCTTTGTAAAAACGAAGTCCCTAGTATATACAGAGGCTTCAAAAACTGGAAAACCGGTTCTAAAAACCGGTTTTTTTAACATATCTCCGCGTTGTATGAATCGATCTTGCTGAATTCCAATAGCAAAATTCTCGAAAGCATTTCCGATCGTTTGATATATATATTATATATGTCAGTTATCGGTGGGCTTCATAAACGCCATTTCAACCGACACACGGACGGACGGACATGGTCCTATCGTCATCATTTCTTACAAGGATCCCGAAAATGTAAACTTTTTTGCTCTCCGACGAAAATTGTGGGAATTACAAACGGAATGACAAACTTATATATACCCTTTACACCTGTGGTGAAGGGTATAAAAAGTTTAATACATTGGTGCTATTTTATATACAGAGTTTTATAAAAATGGCTTAAATAAAATTTTATTTGAATTTTCAATACCAAAAATAGAAACTCTGTTTTACAAAATAATTTTTAAATTGAACAACATAAAATGTCAAATATAAATAAAATGATTTTTTTGTGGTTTGTGCAAAATTGGCCGAAATAAAATATAAAAGTGTTTATATATTGTTTTAAAAAATTGTAAAATTATATGAGTAAGTGTAAAAACGCGTAAAAGTGCTTAATAATTTGAAAATTTTCATGTAAAAGTTTTGTGTTATTGTTTTTTGTTTACAGTTCTCTCAATTCACACGGAACCTATACACGTGAGAGAGCAATATTAAAAATAGAGAGTCGGACTACTTTGTATGCTTTGTTTTGTACATAAACAATTGGAAATGTTCTTTTACTTTTCAAAAAACTTATTTGATTTTAAAAATGTTTTTCAATCACCATCCAAACTCAAACGTTAACACTATTATACATATACATACATACATAGTACATACCCTGCCATCAATTGGGTAATAGTTTTATCCACTATCAGAAAAATAACTAATTTTAGTGCTCTTAAGATGTTACTTTTTGGATAGTAAGCAAATTTACAAAAACAAATTACATTAATTTCGATTTTTGATATATTTATTAGACATTTTTCGTACTAACTAAATGTCGAAAAAGTCACTTAAAAGTTAGTTTTTGGGTAAAAATAATGTTACCAAAAACTGTCTCCCATTAGTACTCTCAAGATATTATTTTCCTGATAGTGAACAAATTTACAAAAACAAATAACATTAATTTTTATTTTTGATCTATTTATAATGCATTCAGTTACTAACTAAAATGTCGAAAAAGTAACTTAAAAGATTGTTTTTGGATATATATAAAGTTAGCAAAAACTGTTTCCCGTTTGTATTCTTTAAATATTATTTTTCTGATTGTAAACAATTTTACAATCAGAAAAATTCGATTTTTAAAAAAATGTGAAAAAACGGTGGTATTAAGTTGACGTCTTATTTTGAAAGCCATATAATCGAATTTTAAATTAAAAACTGATAAAAAAAGAAAAAACAAATAAAAATTAAAAGAAATTTTGGCAAAATGGAAATAAATTTAGAAAGTAATAACGTGAAGCAAAAATTCAAGTAAAACTTAAATTATGCTACATTTTCCCTCCTAAATGATACCCAAAAAATACACTAAATAGTGTTATCCAAAAAGTATTAGAACTGCGGCACATTTCTTCCCGAACAATGACACTTCTTTGATAGGAAAATTATACATATTTTTTACTATTTAGTGAAAATTTGGATAGACAAAAAAAGTAACCAAATTTACCACTAAAATTGACTCTAATTCGACACCCAAATAAAGCACTTAATAGTATCATAAATAAAGTATAAGAACTGCTGCACACTTCTTCCCGAACGGTGACACTTCTTGGATAGGAAAATTATACATATTTTTTTTACTTCTTAGTGATAATTTGGATAGAATATTTTGTTAGAATTTTGACAAAAAAAGTGTCCAAATTCATCACTAAAAATGACTTAAATTCGAAACCCAAATAAAGCACTTAATAGTATAATAAAAAAAAAGTATAAGAACTGCTGCGCACTTCTTCCCGAACGGTAACACTTCTTGGATAAGAAAATTATATCATATTCTGCTATATCTAACATCTTGAGGTTACTCTTTAGTTCAATTTTGGATAGAAAATGTTGGCAGGGTATGTGATATGTAAGTATTTCTTACATGACCTTTGGTGGTAGTTTTTTTCATCTACATTCAAACTCAAATGTTAACATGCACCACCATACACAAACATTCTTTCCACTACCTGTGTGTAGAAAAAGCATATCACAACATTACGACGACATGTGATGGCAGTAAGCGTATTTCGATATGACACTAAATAACACTTCATTATCCAAAGTATGACACAACATAACATTACATTAGCCAATGCATGTCACAGCACATCAAATTTTTGCCTACGACACTTTTAAGCAAAATGATGTCTTACGCAGTCCTTTATTAAAGACATGCAAGAGTAGAACTGAAAGTACACTCAAAACAGATATAACAAATAAATACTTGTGCGTATTGTTATAAATGAGAATGAGTGTAACAGATATTGTATGATCTTGTTTTTACACACTCACTCTATTCATAAAAACAGTTAAAGTTATTATTTATTATTATTATTACACAATAATTATTAAACTATTATATTTTTACAACACAAGATAACAGTGATGTCAGATGGAGGGAATTTTCCCTTTTTGAGGGAATTTTTAAGGCTAATATAAGCCGAAGGGGAAAAAGGAGGGAATTTTAATTCAAAAAAACGTCAAAAATTTTAAATAAATAATCAAAAAATGCAATATTATCATTCACACTTATTTAAAAATAGAAATCTTAATTTGCCGAATGGATATTTTCAGTGTTCTCGTTCTTTTTTAAAATATGTTTTGTATATTTTTATTGAATTACTAACAAAAAATACATTTATGTTGATTTTTAAAAATTTTTAGTTTTTGGTAAAAAATAGAGATTTTAAGGAGGAGGGAAAATTTTTTCTAAAAGAAGGAAAAAAAGGGAATTTTTTAACTAAACAGAGGGATATTTTTTAAATTTTATCTAGCATCACCGCACGGTAACGAAAAAAATTCCAAATATAACTTCGTGTTTCAATTAACAATGTCAATCGTCTTTGCAATTTTTAGCAGCAAACAGAAAATATTCTTCATCAAAAAAGTAATACTTCGTGTTTTAGTCTCGTACACATAATTTTGTAGGATAGCACACGAACAATTTTTCTTCTTGTGCTACAAAAATTTTTTGGCAAATTTGTTTTGATTTTGCAAATATAGTTTTTTTAGTAAAGGTATTTACAAAGGTATTTGCAAAGTAGCATCGATTCCTGTAAACACAACAACATTGAATAATATTTTGCACAACTTTTGCAAATTTGTCAGAGTAAACCAATTGCAAAATTATCAGAGTTAAAAGTAGTAAAGTTGCAACAATTTTTATAATGTCGCCACTGTGAATAGTATTAAAAAATCAACTCTAAACTAAAAAAAAACATCACTGAAAAACCAAATTAAACGTAAAAAAATAGTGTTTGTAATTTTATATATTAAAATTAATTAAATAATATAAAAAGAAAAATATCAATGAATAAACTGATTAATATGAATTATATAAATAAAAAATATATTTGAAATGAATTATACCTTTATCTATTTTTTTTAATTGGTTGTTTGGCTTTATTTTAAATGTTTATGAGTGCATAATAGTCTCCTGCGCAAGATGATTTGAAAAGCAAACACACTTGAATTTCAAGTGTGTGTTTCATAGCCAACATGTGCAAAAACAACAATAAATACTGTTCGTACTGTTCGCTGCCCGAAGCAAAGCAAGTGTGTACTGTGTATGAGCGACTGCAAATCCGTGCGTTCAAATCATTTATCGTAAACAAGTGGTGTGGCAAAAAAAGGAAATCATACAAGACGTTGAGAAATGATTTAAAGATTTCAAGTGGTCTTAATGATTTGTTTGTTTTTTGTAATACGTAGTTGCTGTGTGTGGCAAAAAATCTTCATAATGTGTAAAAAGTGGTTGTTTATAAATATTCTTGCATACACACACATATATACAGTATGTCTATATTTTATTGTTGGTTCTTCTTTTCTAAATAAATGTAAAAGGGTGAATTCATAAAGTTATTAAAAAATACTCTTTATTAAGAGTTAAAAAAGTAAAAAAATTAAAGTTGACATTTGAAACTGTCAGTTACATATGTAAGTTAGAAAATTTTTATCTTTAGTATTTATTTATATTTTAAATAAAGTTAGTCTTATAATTAATTGTATGTTTATAAAAAATTTTAAAATTGTACTTATTTATATTATGATAGATTTTATTGCATTTAATTTATATTTACTAAATAATCATTCTATTTTAAAACTAAAAGGAAATAATATAGAACAATGTCTTTTCATTTTTCAAATTCGTTTCCATATACGTTTACTCCTTGACTAATAAATTTTCCCAAATGTTAAGAATACGATGGAACATCTGCACTGTAATAAAATTATAAATGAAATATTTTAAGACGTTTACCTAAATTGTGTGTCCCGTCATATGTACATGTTCAATATATAATCAAGTAAAGGATGCTGTTTTACCTGATTGTAAGCGAACTCAATTCGTGGTTTTATAAAAAATAAATTTACATTTTTTACAGTGCAGAACATATGTACCTGTTTCTTATTGATCTATTTAGCTGCTTCTACAGATTTTATTGCCAAATTCTTGCTGTTTTAAATAAATTTTTTACACTAAGAAATATACCTGTTTTTATTGGACTAAAGTTATTTTTAGAAAAGGCTTATACATATTATTACCTAATGTAAAAATGAGTTTATAAATAAAATTATAATATTATTACCTAATATATTTCATATATGCTATAAATGAAGTTATGAATAAAAATCTTTCAACAGTTATTTCAAAAGTGTTCTCGTGTTCAGAATTGAATTTTTTGTGCTCCAACAAATTATTTGTTTTCACAATCGTGTTAAAATATACATATCTTCGTATACTTATAATGGCAGAAGTAATGGTAAGAAATAAAATTATTTTTTAAAGTTACTTTACTAAACAAAATATATCATATTTATGCATTTAGAATTCAACTCCTACTGAATCAATGGACGCTGCCAGCATCAAACAAAATATCCTGTCAGGAACTTTCAAAATAACTATGAAAAGAGGCAGAAGTAAGATTTGGGACACATTTGGAAAGATTGTAAACCAGGAAGGAGCCGAAATAGCAAACAAAGTTGCCTGCATAAAGGAAACTAATACAGAAAAAGTAGAGGTTAACAACGAGACGAAAAAAAAGCAACGCGATTATTTTCCGAATGGTGTATAAAAAATTGTCGGCCTTTTCAATTTGTTCAAGATACCGGTCTAATGCAGATTTCGGAGTTCTTGATTTCAATTGGAGCGAAGTATGGACCAAATGTTGATGTAGAAAAATTATTGCCACATCCTACCACAATATCGCGGAATATTGAAAAAATATATGAAGCAACATTCCTAAATGTTAAACATGAAATCAATGCTGTCTGCAAAAATGGTTTTGGATTAACTTCAGATATATGGACGGACAAGTATTTACGTAAAAGTTATATCTCTCTAACTATCCATTATACAAAAAATGACCAATTGATTTCCAGGTTGATAGGTCTTAATTCAATGAATGGGGAAAGATGTACGCGTAAGTAAATTTAAACAGTTATATTACTATTACATAAATGAAAAAATGAATACCAAATGAACCACATATCTTTAATAATTATTTATTTTGGATGATGCCATTAGATTAAAAGCTCAAACTTTACTAGGAAGATATGATTGCAAACTGGAAGATGGAGTTATGGTAACAGACAGAGGTTCCAACATGGTTGCTGCGTTCAATTGTTTTCCACACATATATTGCATTAACCATTTACTTAATAATGTAATCGAAAAGGCTATTAAAAATGTAGAGGAACTAAATGAACTGTGTAATTTATGCTCGAAATTGGTTAAATATTTCAAGAAATCTGGCAATAATTGCAAATTAAGCCAAACATTAAAAAGTCATTGTCCTACACGGTGGAACACAATGTATTACCTTTTGGAATCTGTGGAAAAAAATTGGATGGATGTCAATAATATATTGCAGCAAAAAAATGAGCTTCAAAAAGTCGAAAAAATAAACATAAGCCACATTAAAGGAATTGTGAACGTCATGAGACAATTTGAACAGGCGTCCAAAACTTTAGAAAGAGAAAAATTACATTACATCTAGTTTATGCATACATCAATGGATTGAGGGACACTTGCATATCAGAAGATGATGATATTGAACTCGTAAAAAAATTTAAGGAAGCATTATTTGAAAATATAAAGACAACTGTATTTTTAAATATATCCATGACGCATAAAATTGCACATTTCCTTTTTCCACCCGCGAATAAACTGTTACAATTTTCAAAAGACGAAATGGATAATATAAAATCAAAATGTGCAGAGGAGTTAAAAATTCTCTGGCAAAATGAAGGTGAAGAAATCATGGAATCACCAACATCAACTAAAACATCAGTAATATCATCATATTTCAAGAATTTTGTATCGCCAACATAAAATCTAACATGGGATGATAAAATAGCTAGAGAAATTCAAACATACCAAAACCTGGATGTTCCCTTCGAAGAAAACTTTAATGTCATCAGTTTTTTTTTTTTTTTTTTTTTTTTTACATATATATTAGTTTTTATTGAATCTTTCTTTTTCAGCAATTTACAATAAGTATTAAAATCTTAACCTAAACTTAAATTATTGTTGATATTGCCACTGCAAAATCCAACGTAGAGTTTTCATTAGTAGTATTATCTTCCAAGATCCAGTGTTTCCATTCTTCTTAGGCGTCTGTGACCCTCAAAAGTTAGCAGATCCCTAGCGAGAGGGTTTGGGTGTTCAGATAATTTTTTCATATATTTGATGCTACTGTTCTTTATCTCCTCACGAATTGTAGGAATATTGAGATCCTTGTGGATGTTGCTATTTCTGACGTACCATGGTGCACCTGTTATTATTCTTAGGAGTTTGGACTGTCTTCTCTGTAATTTTTCAATGTTTGATGAAGAGGCTGTTCCCCAGAGCTGTATGCCATATAACCATATAGGTTTTATTACTGCTTTATATAACAGTACTTTATAGTCCAAGTCTAGGGCTGACTTTGGACCAATTAACCAATGAATTTGGGCAGATTTTAGTTTTATTTGAGTAACTTTGGATTCTATATGACAAGTCCATGTTAAACGCCGGTCTAGGTGAATACCAAGATACCTTACTTTATCCTGTTCAGGTATTTGGACATTGTTTATTCGAATGGGGGGACAACTTTCCCTGCGTAAGGTAAATGTTATATGGACACATTTCGAAGCATTCACATTGATCTTCCATTTATATAGCCATTTTTCCAGCTCAGTGATATGGGATTGGAGTTTTTCGGATGCAATCACCGGATTTGTATGCATACTTACAAAAGCAGTATCATCTGCAAAAGTTGATGTATGAGTCATAGGGCTCGTGGGCATATCTGCCGTATATAGTATATAAAGAAGAGGCCCTAAAATACTTCCTTGAGGTACTCCTGCGGAAATTTTTCTGCGTGAAGAAATCACATCTTTCGATCTTATTTGAAAAGATCTATTTATTATATAGTTTTTTAGTAACTTATGAACGTTCTGTGGAAGTAACGTGGTCATTTTATGTATTAGTCCGTCGTGCCAGACTTTATCGAAAGCTTGAGATATGTCAATAAATAACGCAGAGCAATACTGCTTGCTCTCGAAACCTCTTCTGATGAGAGTTGTAATTCGATGCACTTGTTCAATAGTACCATGTTTTCTCCTAAAACCAAACTGATGGTTAGGTATACTGTTATTATTATTAAGATGTAATAATAGGCTCTCAAGGAGCAATTTCTCAAACAATTTCGAAAAAATTGATAATAAGCTTATTGGACGGTAAGATGTTACTTGAGTGACGTCTTTTCCAGGTTTGGGTATCATTACTATCTCTGACAACTTCCAAGTACTTGGAAAGTAGCCAGTACGTAAAATGGCATTGAAAATGAATAAAATAAATTTTAGAGCCGAGTTTGGCAAGAAACAAATCATTGTGCTGGTAATTTTGTCCGTTCCAGGAGATTTTCCTGCCTTCAGACCTTTTACTGCTAATTTCACGGCAGAGAGCCGGAATTTTAATGGAGAGTGAATATGGTCGCTAACTACAACAGGTCTTAGAGTTGAACCTGTATTATTTGGAGTGAAAACGTGTTCTAAATGACTAGCGAATGCTTCAACTTTTTCATTAGAACTTTTTGCCCATTGGCCATTTTGGAGGCGTATGGGAGACTCATATGCAATAGGGCATTGCATATTTTTCACCGCCTTCCATAGACTATAATCAGTTTCCTTAGTAGAGTCTAAGTTTTGCAGATATGTTTTCAATTTGGATTCTTTTTGATTCTTCAGAGCGAAGCGTAATCTTTTGATACATTGATTAAGTTTAGTTTTGACGGCTGGTGATCGAGAATCTTGCCATTGACGTCTTAGTTGCCTTTTTTCCCTAATAAGAGATTCAACATTTGAGCAACATTTAATATATTTTGGCCTTCGTGAGAAACGCGAAGGTGTGGATAATATAGCTGCATTAGTCAGGATATCCGTGAAGATATTAACTGCAGATTGTATTTCGTTTTCGCTTTTCAGTGGAATATTTTGTGGTAAGTGGGAGCTTATGTACCAGTTTGTTTTCTTGTTTGGGAAACAAGAGCTTTGAGTTTCAAAGTGACTTGGACTATTAATCAGTGTCAGAATCGTTGGTGTATGGTCTGACGAAAGATCAAGTGAAGGAATCACTGATATACATTCACGTTTTACATTTCTAATTACAGCAAAGTCGATAAGATCGGGAACCTTATTGAGGTCTGTAGGCCAGTAAGTAGGTTGGCCACAAGATATGGAATCTAGTTTGCTGGATGATATTGCTTCAAATAACTGCCTACCTCTGGGAGTTGTTAGACGAGAGCCCCAAAAGGTATGTTTTGCGTTATAGTCTCCTGCTGCTATAAATCTTGGGCCTAAAGTTGCAAAATAATCAAGAAATTGATTACGATTAATAGAATATCTTGGAGGACAATATATAGAGGATATTGTTATATTGTTATCGGGAATATTTATTGAAGTGGCCTGAATATGATCCGTTCTGTATTCTGGCATTGGAAAATGCTTTATATCTTTACGAACTAATATTGCTGTCCCTCCGCATGCCCTACCGTTAGGCTGCTTTGTGTCATAGGTATAGTAGCCATTTATTCTGAAACAGTTCTTTTGAGTAAAGTGAGTTTCAGATACCAGTAGCAGATCAATATCTTGCAACGTTAAAAATTGTTGGACTTCGTGTTTATGTTGGCTAAGGCCGTTAGCATTCCAGTAACATATTCTTAAGGAATTCATTTTTTACTTAGCAAAATCTGCATGAGCATGCTTTGATTTTGCATTAATTGCTGTAACATATTTTGCATATTTGACATAAAACTGTTCATGGTTTCAATTAGTTTCTCAATAGAGCTTTGAGAATTTATGTTGGGAATTACTGAACCCTCTTTTAAAGCGTGAGCATATGAAAATAATGGAGCATTATTTTCATTATTTTTATGAGTTTGGTTGGGAATTACTGAACCCTTATTGAAAGTATTTGGAAATTGAGCATTTCCTTCTACGTTTAATTTCATTTGTGTAGTAGAACCTTCTTTTACCGTATGAGCATACGACAATTGCCGATTCGTGTTCAGGTTACTTCTATGTTGTGCACTAGAAGTAGGTCCATTAGGGAGGCTTGGAAAATTAGAATCCTGATATTGAGCATATACAGGTCTTCTTGCCTTTGAAGTCCCTTTAATTTGAATATACACAGGGCAACCACGGTAGTTTGCAGTGTGATTCTGACCACAATTGCTACACTTTCTTGCACTGATGTCTGTTTTTGAATGGGGACATTCCAGACTTTTATGGATATCTCCACATCTAACACAAACTGATGGCAATTTGCAGAAGGACTTAGTGTGTCCATATTCCTGACAATTTAAGCACTGTGGGGGACCTTTGCGTTTAATTGGTTCTTCCACAACTATCTTGCGATTTAGAAGGTATCTTAAACCGTATATGGGATGTGTATCACTCTTTTTCTTCAATCGGGAAGAATTATAAGATATTTCAATTCTAAAAATTGGTTGAGGTACCTTATTTTTATTAATTATATTGTGAACGGACTTCACTTCATAGCCTTCAGATTCAAGAGCTTCTTTAATCTCATCAGCCGGTACAGAACTGTCAATACCTTTAATGACAACCAATAAGCCTTTTGCGCTCTTTAGTTGATATGTATAGTAGTTTCTTTTTTCACTATCAAAACAGTCAACTATAATTCTATAGTTTTTTTCTGTGAATGTCTGAATTTTAGTTTCAGAAACATTCCCTTTTCGTAGAGAAACTACGTAGAAATTTTCTTTGCCTACAAGTTGGGACAACTTTTTTACTAGAGCGTTAGTAGTAGGCTCGCGCAAGTAGAGTGGAGGAGGCTTATAATTTTTGGTACTCTTTGCAGATTCAACTTCACTTTCTTGGTTATCCAGTATCGAGAACCGATTTTGACTTACCTCATTTTTTTTCTGTTGTTTTGGATTTGGTTCAAGTTTTAATGTCCTAGGGCTGGACTTACGTTTAGTGATGGTAATATAACGGTCCATCCCTGTTGGAATTTTGTTATGTCCTGAGTTCACTAAATTATTATTATTCTTTGGTATGGCACCAGTATTTTTCATTGATTGCCGTGATGGAGAAATTATTTCACTATTATCTTTTGCCAGATCACTTTTGTTACCGCTAATGGTATTAACAGTGTTAATATTATAATAATTATTGTTTGAATTGTCATTCAATTGTGTACTACTTTTTTCATCAACCATTAAACTAGTTGTTTGTTTATATTTCTGATTTTCTTTTGTGCTATATTCTACACAATTTGGCGCACTAGTAATTGCACTAGAGAGAGGAGATCTCTCATTTGTTGTTTTTGCGGTTAAATAATTCCTGTTCTTTTGTGTATCATATAAATTATTATTATTGTTTAAGGGGCTCAATACAATGTATGCGTTTTTACCATTTGTACTGAGTCTCCTCTCACTTAATAGAGAGTTAGAGCAACTCATTAACACACAAGCACAAATGTATATTTGTAGATATTTTTTTGTGTTGTACTTTGTTTTGTATTCTTTCTTAAATTTTAATATGCAGATATTAAGTTAACAATGTAACAAAATATAAATATTTTATAATTAATTTATGTATAAATGCTTTAGATTTGTTAAGCGTCCATTCGCTTTTTTTACTTATCTTTTGTTTCAACTATATACACTATTATTTTCACAGCACTTCACTAAGAAATTATTATTTTTAGTAGAGCAATGTAAAAACACGTCTATACACGAGAGAAAACTCTAATTATCCATCAGTTGGTGGTATTTACATCGAACACAGTTGCCTTTGTTGTATAAATTAAGCTGCAAACTATTGGCTACTCCAGCAAGTAGTGCAAGTTCCGAAAGAGTTTTTTCAATTGCTAGACAATTGTTATCGGAAAAAAGAACGAATCTTTCCTCCAACTCAACCATCTTTTCACAGATTATGTTTCTTCACATGAATACAGACAACATTATTATCTGTGATATAGTTTAAGTATTTATATACATATGTATAAGAAAGTAGTATATAAGTAATTAAGTATATATTTGTTTTAAGTAATAATATAAAAAAACCTTGTAAAAAACTTTAAATATTTAATAAAATCTGTTTACTAATAAAACTTAATGAATGTTTCTTTAAATTGTTATAACTAGTAACATTAATAATTTATTTGATCGTAAATAACAATAAGTTTATAAACAATACTTTTAAACGACTGTTTTACTTACGAAATTACTTTATACAGTCATGAACGCACACACACACATATAATTTTAATAAAAAAGAAAACACAATTTTTTTCCTTATTGAAGCAAACAAGTGGTCAAAAGGCTTGTATTTTTTTATACAAGCCTTTGAGAGGCTTGTTTGGTCGCTATCATAGCACACTCATGATTTGTTCATAAAGTTGAAGCACACACGCAGTATTTGTATGGTTTTAAGTGCCTGCAGAACAGTATTTATTACTCCGCACACACACTGATAACAACACTTGAAAAATATCAAGTGGCTTGTACAGCCTTATAAGACACAGTTTGCAGGGCTCTAGTGCATAAGTACAAAATAAATTGTATTTGATGTTTTAATTTTATTGCATTGAAATTTTTAATGTTAATATTTGATAAAAGTATTATTATGAATTTAAAACAGAGACCAAAAATAACTGGTCCACTTATATTATTACTGTTATTTACATATATGAGAAAATTTTAAATAAATAGCTGAACGAATTTAAATAGTAAAAGAAATTAAAAATCAGGATTAGTTATTATTAAAATTTTGTTTTTGACTCTTATTTAAATGATTTTAAAAATAAATAGCTTTAGCATTTAAATGACATTTTTTTAGTTAAAAAACATTTATTTTATAAAAAATTAACAAATTATATAAGAATATAACAAGAGAAAAGCTAATAGTTATTAAAGATGAACACAAATAAAAATGATTATCTCTTTTCTCTGCCATAAAAAACAACAAAAAGTAGTAATCTCTTTTTAACAGTTATTTAGTGCGATTTATTTTTTATAACTTAATATAAGTGGCAATTTATGTCATTTTTATAAGTGGACCAGTTATCTTTGGTCTCTGATTTTAAATTTTTCAGTTTCTGAAGCCTCTGCATATACCAGGGACTTCGTTTTTTTAAAGAGGGCTCGGAAATTTTTTTTTCTGAATTTTTGTTCTGAAAAAATTAAATAAATCGGTTCAGTAATAACCGAGATATCGGGCAAAAAGCATTTTTTTTATTTTTTAAGCCCTTGTTCAAGCTACAGATTTTTCTTTTTATATGGATCGGTCATAAATAATTTACAAAATTTCGGTTTTTTTAATAAACCAAATTCGTTTATAATCAATAGAGTATAGCCAAAAAACAAATCTGTTAAGATGGAAATACACACACAAACATGTATATTAAGCATTGTGATGACTATTAGTGTCATTTTTTTTATAGGCAAGTAATTTAGTTAGCAACAGCAGTAATATAATGAATAACAGTGTTGTTGTTGTTCTTTGTATATACAGTCAGTTTGTATATACACACATACAAAAATAAATATGGAATTGTTGTTGTTATTTATTTTTTAAAAGCATTTTTTTTTTTTTTTTTTTGTTTTCGAATTCAAATTTTCGTAGTTTTGAAAAAATGTAGATTTATAAGTGTGAAACAATGAAAGCATACGTTAAGGCGAAAATTTAATTATTTGCCCATAAGATGGTGAAGGGTATCATATATATATTTTTAATTTCATTTATTTTAAAATGTTTCTAAAAGTGTATCCTTACTATCTTCTTTTGCTTTATGAATAAATATATATAATATTTTACTGGTAAGGAGTTATATTCGAAATTTATTGTGTGTACACAGAGTTACAAAATAAAAAAAAATAAAAAAAAAACTATTTCTGCGGCAAGGGTTTTATCAGTCAATTTGGATACACGATATTAATAAGTACTAAGCAGGGATGAAAAACTAAAATATTTTTCTGTATCAAAATAAATTTCAAATATTACTTTTTTCACCCTCAGAGTACTAAAATTAAAATTTTGAAGAGCTTTTTTATTTAGTGAAAAACTCAAATATAATTTGTATATCTAAAACGAAGGATTAAATATGATACCAAATCATTAAATGACTTTATACAGAGTTAATATTATACATACTAAAATATGAAGAGCTATATATGATATAAACTTACGGAGAAAAGTCGTTCATGATCAATTCCTTAAAATCGGGTACTTCAGCTTTAGTTTTGTTAAAATATAGTTCATTATCTGATATCTTTGAAATTTTTAACAATTTCACTTTAATATAAATTCTTGTATTGTGATTTTATAAAAGTTTATTAATTTAGAACACCATCAATAACACAGAGTTACAAAATGAGAAAAAAATGTTTGCGGCACTGAATTTCTCAGTCAATTCGGATACACAGTATTAATAAGTACTGAGCCTCTAATTCACTTTTTTTGAATTGACTCTAGTTCTCGCGATAAATTTGAAAGTGTCAATAATTCAAATTTTTATTCGTTAATCATAAAGATAAATTTGGTGCAAATAAAATAAGACATATTTCATTACAAAGAATGCATAAGTTTTGATGTTATTCAAAAATTAGTGAAACTACTCATTTACAAGTTACACAGAAAAATTTTAAAATTCACAAAATAATTTTTTTATTTTTGTATGTAACTTGTAAATGAGTATTTTCACTAATTTCTGAATAAAATCGAAACTTAGGCATTGATTTTAATGAAATATGTATTGTTTTACTTGCAATAAATTTATCTCTATGAATAAAAAATAAAAATTTGAATTTTTGACACTTTCAAATTTGTATGATTTTTTTCTTGAAATTTTATATAAAATTTCATTTTTTCTCAAAAGATGGGCTTAATATCTCCATAACTGTTGGTCGTATTAAAAAGTAATGTAAGAACGACTTAATTAGAATTTTTTGATATTTGTTTGAATAAAATCCGACAAGTCGTTTTCGAGATATGCTTCAATATATGATGCAACCTTCTTAATTTTACAAATCGCGATTTAAAGCGAGAACTTGAGTCAATTCAAAAAAGTGGATTAGAGGCTTAGTACTTATTAATACAGTGTATCCGAATTGACTGAAAAACCCCGTGCCACAGAATTAGTGTTTCCCTGTGTAATTGTTCTTCTGGTTATTTTATATAAGTATTATACATCTTATTTAGTGAATATTAAAATTTATTGAATTTGATTTATAATTAAGTCTTAATTAAATTTATTTTATTTATTGTTTTGAACAACAACAATAATACATATAATTTAAGACTTACTTCTGAATGCAATTGTTAACTCAAACATTTTTGGAATATACTCAAAATTCCTTTTACAATACATCTGGAGATTTCTGTATTTTATGGCTCATAAAGTAGAAAAGATATTTCAAAAAGGGTAGCATACATTAGAATCTGTGTAACTACAATAACCAAAACACAAATTTTAATTTTTCTTAGGCCCGTTATTATAACTTTCCAATATCTAATGTTAGGATGTTATCGTTCACTTTAACTGTTTTTGGTTGTTATAAGGATAAGTTAAGCCAAAAGTAACCAATAAGCTAAATGTAAGAACATCTGACCATTAACTTTTATCGGACGGTTTATGTATTCAGAACTGCCATATTTTCTGCTTTATAAAAGAAATAAATAAAATTATATTTATTCCGCTGTAGTTTTTAGTAATTTGTCTGTCTATATTTGTATTAGCTCTGGCGTTGTCTTTTAGTTAGCTTAAACTCATTTATTTTAAAAATGTCTTTGTTTTTTATTTGTTTATATTTCCGTTAGTGGCAGTTACGTTCAAATAGTACATGTTGCCACTACGTAAAGTGGCCAAAAGTAATCGGTTTTTGCTTTGATATTGCCGTATTATCAAAATTTTAAAATTTACCTTAAATACATGTTGTAATAACCAAAATGGTACATCGCATTGCAATTGTTCCGTAATTATTTTAATGACCAGGTAGATTTTGATAGATTTAGTAGGCATTTATGGATTTACTTCTGTCTAATTAAATAATTAGGTAAATTGTTCCAAAAATAAATTGATTTCAATAAATATTAGGTCTGTTCGTTTGCATACTATTTTTACTAGTTTTGCAAGTATTTTACTTGAAAAACGTTTCTGTGCACATAAAAATAGTAAAAGTAGTAAACATTTCAAGAGAAAATATTTTTCTATTTTGCTATATTTTACTTGAACATTTTGTACGAGCAAAAATAGTAAGAATTTGTTTAATGAAAATCATAGTTAAATAATAATCTATGTTTTTTTTATTATATTGAATCATCATGGTCATCAGCTTTACTGATCGTGTATTTTCAATTTTAGTTACTACTTCATTACTAAATTTAGCTTGGCTTCCATAAAAAGTTCTTCGGCAATATATTAGTTTTTATGACCTTGGTGTTAACAACACTGGTTGATCGCTCGCATTTTTTTATAATATTTGGGATATACATATTTGGCGCGCTTTTCTTTTTATTTCAGAGAGTGTCAAATTCGCTCTCTGAGAGAATTATTTCACTTGTAGACTAAAATATTAGTATTATAAGAAATATTATAAAACTGTTGTGATAAGATTTCTCTACACAACTATCTTATAAGATTTACTGTCAAAAAAATACACATACACGATCCTGATTCCTTATATCAGAACCGATTTGAAAGATTTTTACTTTTTAGCCTGTCTTAGTGAAGCTTTTTCACCAACTCACCCAATTTTTCTTAATTTTTTTTTATTTCATTAACAACAAATGGAAAAATTGTGCAAAGAATTTTGAAAAAAAAAATATTTACGGGGTCAAAAGTTACAAGCATTTTAAGTTGAACTCGATTATTTCCCGTTTTTTTTGCTAAAAAAGTGGTCATATTCTTTTTCCGTTATATACAAATTTTCTTACGTAACATATAAAGCTATGTATACACGGTTGTCAGATCTAACAATGTGATGGCAATGTACTGACAATGAAAAATTGTTAGCAACATCAAATAATAGTTGTATCGAGTCATATTTACTATTGAATTTAAGGGTGCCAAAAATCATTTTATGCATTTTATGATATATCTAATGTTTTTTAGTATCAGCTATATTTCAGGACGATATAGCAATATTATACCAACCATCTTTTAAAGTTATTTACTCTTACTTTGCATGTATTATCAAGAAATCTATTCTGATCCAAGTGTACAATTTTCAGTGAGGGTAAAATTACAATGAAAAAATACTTCGGGAACATACTTAAGCATGTCAAAGGACTGTCCCTACAAGTTGGTGCATAAAAATGAGCGAGATATATGTATGCAAAAAATTGATTTTTGGCACCTTTTACCGCAGGGCGATAAAGTAAAATTGTAATAATAACTTACCAACCATCTTCTAAGGATATTTACTTATCATCTATTGCATATATTGTCGAAAAAACTTTTTGTGGTTCATGTTAGGGTGTCCGAAAATGTAAAATATTCAAAGAAGAGTAAAATTACAATAATAAAATGAAAAGACATCGGGCACATACTTGAGCGAATCAAAGGACTATCCCTACAAGATGGTACATAAAAATTTAGTTTAGCAAAATTGTTGCAAATTTTATATTGTATAGATGATGTAGTAGAAACACGTATGATATATTAAAGCGATATATTAAAAAATTGATTTTTGGCACCTTTAACCGCGAATTACCCGTGTAGAAAAAACGTGATTAAATGTGGCCTTTTGAAGTATGACGACGTTATTTTGTCAGTACCGGCTATTTTGCGACAGTACGAGCTAAATTCGTACAGTTTGGAGGTGGATGTGGTGGACTTGGGACAAACGATTCAAGGCGGGATCGTTTTAGTCGATGGAGAGTGGTGATGAGGTCGCTGCTAAGGTTGCTAGTTATTCAGGTGAGACGAAGGGTGCTGTTGCTTCCTCAGGCAAAGCTGCCAAAAAGACGCGTATAACGGAGCACCCTAGGAAGAAGGCCACCACGTCGGTTGATGGTGACGGATGGGTCGGCCATATGAAGAAGATCATGGAAGATTAGGGAGGTGGTGTTTAAGAAGTCGCTGGTTGACCTTCCAACGAAGGTGATGAAGAACGGAAAAATGCGGAAATGAGGCCCTCTTGATAAGGCTCAGTGCTTAAAATGAGCGGCAGCAGGGGGATCTTAACGTTCTAGACGCTGGTGTTATTGGGGGCAACACACATGCACGTGAACAGCCTTTGCCATTATCTTACCTTTTATTCTTTCTTTTATAAAGAGCTCTACATTACAAATCAAAAAATGTTCATTTTCTTTATTATATTTTCAATAAAATTTTATTTTATTGTTTTAGACAGTTTGATGAAATAATTTTTGAAGACAAATAATTTTTCATATGTGACCGATGAGAAAACATGTTTTCCTATTTGCCTATTTGACTATATTTATTGTCTGTTTGAACAAATAAAAATGGGAAAATAAATGTGAGTAATGTGACCATAAAATAAATTTCATATTGGTTTGGAAAAATGTTGTTTACGTTCGGGCAAACTAATTTGAAACAAACATTTCCCTAATGTGACCGTACCTTAACAATATTATTGGGTTACAATTTACTGACAATGTTTTTTCTAACAACGTTGCAAGACATAAATTGTAAGTTTACACGGTTGTTAGAAATTTTCTGAACATTTTTCTGACAACATTGTTAGATCTGACAACCGTGTATACATAGTTTAAGTATAATATTTATATTTTTCTGAAAGACAAATAAACACAAAATACTTTAAAGGAAAAAATACTTGATTTTGATTTTTGCGAGAACCAGGGTTTAACAAATTTGACTTATTTTTCCAAAAAAATTTCGAATTTTCTCCCTAATTTCTTGTTTACATTTTTCACTTCGTATCTCATAATGCATTCGACTAGAAAAATAAACAAAGCAATTACATTTTTTTTTTATTTTTTTTATCTCGCTCTTCTTACCACTCTCGCAATTAAAAGTGTAAAAACAACACTGTTGTTATTTCATTACAACTTGTCCAGTTTTTTTATAAGAAAAAAATACAACAAAGACATATTTCGTCAGTGTTGCCTAAGTCGGAAGTTCATATTA
Organism: Protophormia terraenovae; assembly: GCA_951394005.1. Taxonomy (NCBI): domain Eukaryota; kingdom Metazoa; phylum Arthropoda; class Insecta; order Diptera; family Calliphoridae; genus Protophormia; species Protophormia terraenovae. The sequence goes on along the minus strand of OX596077.1, from coordinate 82,182,374 downwards.
CACAACCGAAGCCTTCAAATTATCCAAAATTAAAAAAAATTGAAAGATGCAATTTTTTGAAAATTATAAAAAGTTTAGATTTATTTTGTCTTAGCTCTCCAAAATATAAATATGGCAGCAAAAAAAGTAATGAAAAAGAGTTGTGAAAGCGATGACTTTAACAAAAACAACTATGATTTTTTGCAGTTGTCATTGGGAGAGAGTCTTTAATGCTGGAATTGTAAGGTAGCAGGCCATATATTTATGGAATGTCCAGTAGAACAACGTTCCTTGATTTGCTATAAATGTGGAAAGCCTGATGTGACAACACCAAAATGTCCTATATGCCAACAAAAAAACCTGAACACTGGCGTGGGAGTGACAGGGGATCCGCGTCTGAAGGAGAACCCTGCATCAAACAACCGGAATTGAAAAATAATGTAATTTTACATAACTTCATTAATGCTAATGACAGAAAATTTATACCTCAGATAAGACATTCTATTATTCTATTACAGGTTAGACAGGAGAATTACGAAAAAGTTAGGGCAAGGATTTTTGGACCGAAGATTGTTTCTAAGAGAATTTTGAAATTGCTAGAAAAATTTAGGGAACGTAGACAAAATAGGAGATTTATAGTAAATTCAGTTTTAAGAGCTAATGTGAATAGGAGTGACCCGAGAGTTTTTGTGGAAGTAGACATAAAAGAACATATGGTTAAAGGATTGTTAGACTCAGGAGCGTCTGTTAGTATACTAGAGTTGTAGAGAGTTTATAAATAAGTTAGGAATCTGTGTTAACCCTATGTTGACCAATGTGAAAACTGCCAGTGGCCAACAACATAGTATCATAGGAAAAGTAAAATTATCCATTAAATACAAGGAACAACAACACGAAATGTTGTATCTTTGTCCAGAACTGGAACAAGACTTATATTTAGGAATAGATTTTTGGAGGATGTTTAAATTAGCTCCTGAGATAGTAGAATTAGACGAAATAGACTTAGTTAAAATACAAAAGGACTTTTCAGAATCTAGAGTAGAATATAAAATGAAACCACATAAGTTAAATGCAAAAGAACAGGAACAATTAGATAAAGTCATAAAAAGTTTTAATATATTTGAGGAGAAAGGACTGGGACTGACTTCATTAGAAGAACACACTATAGAATTAGTAGAAGGTGCAGTACCAGTCAAGGATCGATATTATCTAATATCCCCAGCAGTCCAAGAAATAACTTATCAGGAAATTGATAACATCCTTCAATTAAATGTCATAGAAGTGAGTAACAGTCCATGGAGCAATAGAACTACGGTAGTGAGGAAACCTGGAAAAAAAAACAGACTATGTTTGGATGCGAGAAAGCTAAATAAGCTGACTATAAAGGATGCCTATCATTACAAAATATTGATGGAATTCTAAGTAGAATAGACGAAACATATTTCATCAGTAGTGTAGATCTTAAATACGCCTTTTGGCAAATTAAACTAGATGAAAAAAGTTAACAATACACAGCTTTCACAGTCGCTGCCGCCCTTTATATCAATTTAAAGTAATGCCATTCGGCTTATGCAATGCGGCGCTGCGACTATGTAGATTAATGGACAAGGTAATACCACAACGGCTCAAGGACAACGTCTTCATTTATTTGGATGATTTACTGGTGATTCCCAGCACGTTTGAAGAACATTTAAGTTTACTAACTGAGGTAGCAAAATGTCTCAAGGAAGCTAACCTCACTATCGGCCTTAAGAAGTCTCAATTTTGCTTCCAGGAGCTCAAGTATCTTGGATTCATTATAGGAGGTGCTAAAACTCTGGAAAGAGTGAAAAGATATTGTTATTGGCCAAAGATGACTAGTCATATAAGAAATTATGTTACAAAATGTCAAATTTGCAAAGAGACTAAGTCATCTAATCAGAACTTAATGCCAAGTATAGGGGAGGAAGTTATAACCGAGAGGCCATTTCAGAAAATTTATATTGATTTTCTTGGAAAATATCCTAGGTCAAAGACAGGAAACTGTTATATATTCATAGTGGTAGATCATTTCACTAAGTTCACCTTTTTAAAGGCGATGAGGGAAGCAACAACAAATAATGTAGTACAGTTTTTAGTTACAGAAATATTTCATAAATTCGGGGTACCTGAGATTATACACAGTGATAATGGGTCTCAGTTTTTAGGAAAAGCATTCCAAAATATGGTTGAAACTTATAAAATTCACCATATGAAAACAGCTGTGTATTTTCCCCAATCAAATGCCTCTGAAAGGGTTAATCAATCTGTACTAGCTGCTATCAGGGCTTATTTAAATGATGACCACAGGGACTGGGATCTTTATTTAACAGAGATTGAATGTGCCTTAAGAACTTCAGTGCATTCGGCAACCGGTGTTACCCCATTTTTTGCTTTATTCGGGTTTCACATGTTTTCTAGTGGCACAGATTATAAATTAGCACGAAAATTATCTTCTTTAACAGATCATGAAATCACTAATTTAAATAGAACTGAAAAGCTGGAAATGATCAGTGAAAAGATAAAGCAGAATATGCATGAAGCTTATATGAAATCTGCAGAGAGATATAACAAGAGAGCTAGGATATTTAAATTTCAACCGGTACAGGAAGTATTTAGGAGAAATACGGTATTAAGCGATTTTAAAAGAAACATAAATGCTAAATTTTGCAATAAATTTATAAAATGCAGGATTCTAAAGCCTGTGGGAAACAACATGTACGAGTTAGAATCGATGAGTGGAAAACCGATAGGAGTCTTTCACGTTAAAGATATAAAAATTTAAAAGTGCAATATTATAGTTTAAGAATCTGTAATATTTAAAGTGTAATATTAGGTTTAAGAAAACAATTTATTTAAATAGTTTATTTTAATAATTATATAATTATTTTTGTTTTCGTCCTAATATGTGAGCTTTGTACCTGATTTATAATAGATTCGTAAACTATATTATACACTATATACCTATTTTAATTATACACATGTAAATACCATAGTCTTAGGAATTTTGTGCAATATTAGATTTAAGGGAATTTTGACCAATAGTAAACATCTCCATTAAAAGACAATAAGCTATAGAACCTGAAAAGAAGAAGACAAATTTGTCAAAAAGTAACTTCATTATCACATGAGAACTCTATGAAACTTCCCTAAAAATCTTGAGCAAAGTTTTAGTTGCCAGTTGTACAGGATTTTGTTAACCTGCTAGCATTCCATGAATGAGAACAAACATCTTGAGCCGCATCTGAAATTAGTAAATGATTTACTTTAGTTTATTTCCTTTTTTATGAACTTATATTTTTGTTTTATTATACTTTATGCCCGGCTGATGAGACGTCAGGGTGTGGGAGTTCCCCACGTGACAAACGTATTATGCGGCCCTGCACACCGCCCTCGCTAAGCGCGGAGTTTTGTTGCGGGGGCCTTACATACCCCGCAGTAGACGCACCTGCCTGGGCACTATCCCAGTTGGCCAGCAGTTCTGACTGCCTTGTTCATGGCCGTGCTCTTTACAACTTTTCATTATTAATAATCTAGGGGTTAGTAAATTTTGTTTCTTTTTTTTTAGGTTAGTATGTTAGTTTTTGATTTTTTTTTTTTGTTTTAGTTTCTTTTTTGTAAATATTATAACGTGGTCCACCATAAGGTCATGTGAGTGGTCAACTCACAGTGGATCCACGGACCAGGGGAAGGTCTAAAAGTCATGTGGTTGAGTCAAGCCACAACCTTTTCCCGACTCATATACCTGTAAAAGAAAGAAAATAAATAGATTAGTAAGACGAATGAACTCAAATTGGAACGATACTTGCACTTACCTGAATACCTGAAATAAAAAGAATTATTAATATTTTTGCAACAAATGTTGTATTTTATAATTAAAATAATACTTACCTCCTTCGAAATGTCCACAGCCGCCTAAAAAAATGAATGAAAATGACTGATTAATGTAAACAAACATATGTAGCAAATTCGCCGCAATGATAAAGTAAGGTTGCCAGATGTGGGGGTAATGATGAAAGAATAGGGATAGTTATATATGTTTTTTTTTTTATTAAAATAGGATAGTTATATAAATTTAGAATAAAATAGGATAGTTATAGAAATAAGAAGAGTAGGAACAAACGTATTTTATGGAATAGATTTCATGGAAAGATCAGGGTATATATAGGATGTTTAGCTCGGCCATTTTAATTAAACGACCGGCTTTTCAAGTGGAAATTAAAAGTAGTGAGAAAAAAATTAAAATTTAAATAATAGAAAAAATTATAAAGTTAAATATATATATATATATATATATATATATATATATATATATATATATATATATATATATATATATATATATATATATATATATATATATATATAGTAAAAAAATAAAACGGAAAATTAAAAACAGTAAGAAAATAATAGAATAAACAAACAATTGGTGAAAATAATAATAATAATAATGAAAAAACCCCTCCAGAGGAAAAACGTCTACAATTAAAGTTTTATTTTCATAACCAAAAGAAAATTTTCGACAAGATATTTAGCAATTATTTTTCTTGTAATTAACAAGAGGTATTAAATGCTTAAATATTTAGGAATATTACTGTAGCTTTTGTGCCAATAAAAAACTGTTGTGCTATATATTGGTCCCCTCCAGCCAAGTGTATCAGGGTGCAGTGAGTGGGGACCACCAATATTTTACCCAGTGCTGGACAATAAGTAACCTGGTGTTTGTGAAATTGCTGTTAAAAGATTTAGTAATAATTGCAAGGTAACCAAATACATTTTTTTTAAAGAGACACAGGAATTTAAAATCCTTGGAAAAAAGGGATCCGGTAAAGAGATAGATTAAAGAAATATATATATATATATATATATATATATATATATATATATATATATATATATATATATATATATATATATATATATATATATATATATATATATATATATTCTATTTTACTGTTAATTAAGTAAAATAGAACAGAAAAAAATAGATACATAAGTAAAAGTGAAAGAGAAAAAAATAAAATTAAAATTAGTTGAATTCATAGGTTTAGTGTTAGTTTAAGTATATGTTAGTTAAGTTAGTTTATTTTTTATGTTAAGTGTTAGGTGTCATCAATAAATACCCAACCAATTTAATATAATTTTAAAAATTAACGTACTTTTTATATTATTTGCTCATCGTATCCGGGGATATGTATCAAGTTGTAAGCTTTCATTGTAGCCATCATATATTCGTTTAAGAGAGCTCTTTTAGGCTAAAAATAATTAGATTTAACGTAAAACAGAGTGGTTATCAGAATTGATGAGGAAATAGTTATAGGAAGTATATTTGTATATTGTTGTGAGTTTTAGTTTCCTTTTTTTGTTGTTTTGGTATTTATTGAGGAATAAAAGAAAATATACGTTAAGTTTGAAATTTATTGTTTTTATATTTTGTACTTTTAAATTTGTAATAGTGTTAGTTTTTTTAAAAAAAAAAAATGTTGTGAAGTAATTTAAGATACAAAAAAATGCAGGAATAGTTTATTTATATTGAGTGGTGTATAAAGGGTAAGTGGTGTTAAATGTGTGCGTTTTAGGGATCTCTTTGTTGCGTTTGATTATAATAGAGATTAAAGGTAGGGAATGAGCGACTGGAGCAAACATCTAGCTCCCACTTTTTTGGTGTTCTGATGTGTTAGTTTATGTCATAATGTTCATAAGTGTTTATTTGTTTATTGGTGCGGTCCTTGGGTCATGTCGAAGGGAGGTTCTCACACCGTGAGTAAAAGTCCGCCGAAGAGCTAGCCACACTGACTCGACATGACACGCTTCTGGTCCCGTAACAAAATAATATTAATTTAACAACTTTAAAAGAATAAAAAGTGTTTAAAACCCAAAAACGAAACAAACCCAACAATACAAAGAAAACACAGTAAACAAAAATAAACATTGCAAAAATTAAAACACAAAAAAAAAAAACAGCAAAAACATATAAAAACTTAAAAAAAAAAAATCATTTGTTTACGAAAATAATAAATAATACACAAATCCACTAAAAAACAACGCAAATTATGACAAAAATATAAATAAAACAAAAACAATTTTTAAATACAATCTACATTTAAAATTACAAAAACAAAAGTTGTATAAAAAAAAATATAAACACAAAACATACAGAACAAAATATTTACAAACTCAAATTCCGAAATAAAAACAACAAATTTTTTGTTTCAGAGTTTATATCGACCCCTGAACTATACGTTCAAAATTTCGTTGTCGTACATGCATTTGTTGAAGAAATATCAGCAGAAAAGTATGAAACGGACACCCTGTGTTTCTAGTTTTTAGCCTTTTTAACTTTTTTGTTTATTAACCGATTTTGCCCATTTTCAAAACCAAACAAACCTTATATAAGATAAATATTTGTGCCAAATTTCAACAGACGGACGTATAAAAAAAATATATTTTTACAAAATAAAACATCCAACACAAAATATTACAAAAAACAAAAGAACAATATACAAGCAATAGAAAATAACAGCTACACAAGCTACATAAAACAACAACACTGTCCATCAACTCAACACAGACCATAGCGGGAAGACGACACAAAAAGAAATAGGAAAAACACAAGATATTTTTTTGTCTCTTATGAAGGTTTGTACCCTACCCCCAGCAAACACGGTAAGTTCGTAGCTTACAGCTTGCATAGAAATTTTAAACTGCCTAATTTTTTATGACAATTTTTTATTTCTATATTGAAGCAATATATATTACAAATATTTATTTATTAACACACACTAACCCACTCTGTTGAAAGTTTAATTGCCAATATTTTTTTTTTCATATTTAATATATTGTTTATAAGGAAATAATATTGCTTTGTGTAGCGTACACTTTTATTAATAACCCAACAAACCAAATGATATCGTAATTATATCATAACGATATCATTTCGGCGATAAAGAAGCCCGAGAATGATATCATTTATAATTCTAAAATGATATAGGTTGCTTTCTAAAAGGTACACTCGAAAATGATATCATAATTTTTGAAAATAACGATATTAGTAATGATATCGTTAAATTTAAGCAGCGCGATAACTTGGCAATATATTCAAGAATATATACATACATATGTGCCATAATTGGATTACTTATTAATATTCTGAATAATTTAAAATTAGTTTAAAGATAACAATAATACACTTAAGTCCATCCTGCTCAAAATTTATATTTAATCCAAAAACAGTTCCTCTTCCGTAAAATTTGCTGTAAAAATATAATTTTCATATAATACATGACAAAATATTGTTTTTCCACAAACATTTTCAATTTATTTTTATTTTCCTAAAAATGTTTGAAGTTTTTTTCTAAGGAAAAAAATATTTCGATATTTTATCATATAATTTTAAAATTATGATATCATTAATGATACTGTATCGTTTCTTGGTTTGTTGGGAAAGTACCCACTCAACAAACCAAATGATATCGTAATGATATCATAACGATATCATTTCGGTGATAAAGAAGCTCGAGAATGATATCATTTATAATTCTAAAATGATATAGGTTGCTTTCTAAATGGTACACTCGAAAATGATAATAATAATTTTTGAAAATAATGATATTAGTAATGATATCGTTAAATTTAAGCAGCGCAACATACCAATATTGGAAGAATATATAATATTCTTTTTATTTTATCAATAATTAAAATAAGATAATCAAATGAAACTAAATTTCATCCCGTTCCTAATAATTTTGTATGTAATACCAAACTTCTGCGATCCGAAAATAGTTTCCTTTAAAATCCAACTTGATATTGATTCCTTTATGTTAGTCCCTTTTATTGTGTGAAATTCCACTAAATTTTGCTGTAAAAATATAATTTTCATGTAATACATAATATTAATTATTTATTTCTAAAAAAAATTTTCAATTTATTTTTATTTTCATGAAAATATTTGAAGTTATTTTCTAAGATAAAAATATTTCGATATTTTATCATATTATTTTAAAATTATGATACCATTAATGATACTGTATCGTTTCTTGGGTTGTTGGGCAGTTGGAAATTTTGTCGCTGGTACAAATTTCTTTTATTTTCCAATTTAAAGATTTAAAAATCTAAATTCCTTACACATACCCGAAATATATTTTTTATTCAAATATTTATACAATTGTCAAGTTATAATATTCTTACCCAAAATGTCTTATTTAAAATCTTTGGCAGCCGATTTAATGCGATACATCCAAATCGATTTGGAAGCTTTTGATGAGGATTATTGCGTTAACCCACAGAGTTCCCAATCCTTATCCGCATTAAAGCTCAAAAAATGTGAACTTGAAGATTTATTGAAAAATATTGATCACAAATATAAACAAATTAGGGAATCAATTGATTTAAATGACCCAGAAAAGGCTAAGACAATTGATTTAACGGAAATTGTGAAGCAAGTGAGGTCCGCTAAAACTTTTTATAGAAGAAGCATGATTTCAGTAGATGAATCAATTGAGGAATTTACTCAGAATAACTTCCGACCCTCTTTACCCGAGCCTCCAGTTTTAAATAATAATTCCGTAGCCTTTAATGTACCCCCAATTGATATAGCCACCTTTAATGGTGATTTTAAGTCTTGGGCCTCTTTTAGAGATCTTTTTACAGCTATTTATGGCAATAACACCCATTTAAGTGCAGTTGAGAAACTCTTAGAAAGCTTCAGATAAAAATAAACTGCTGCATTTCGAATCTGAATTCGTTAGATATTGATACGGATAATTGGGATCCTATCTTTGTATATATCTGCTCTACTAAATTACCCATAGAAACTCAGAGAGAATTTAAGAAAACCCTTCAAGATTGTGCTGAAATGCCGTCTTGGACAGACATGGAATTTTCTGAAATTCCAAAATTATTTCTGAAAAACAACTAATATGGTTCCATAGTATAACCCTAGGACCATCATTTCCATATAGTGTCATATCCCAGCCATTCACCTAATTCCAGAAATATCCACCAATCTTGTCCAGATTTTAATTTTCACGAGAAATTAATTTTCTTAAATTCCAAAATTATTTCAGAAAAACAACTAATATGGTTCCATAGTATAACCCTAGGACCACCATTTCCATATAGTGTCATATCCCAGCCATTCACCTAATTCCAGAAATAACCACCAATCCTGTCCAGATTCAAATTTTCACAAAAAATTAATTTTCTTAAATTCCAAAATTATTTCAGAAAAACAACTAATATGGTTCCATAGTATAACCCTAGGACCACCATTTCCATATAGTGGCATATCCCAGCCATTCATCCTATTCCAGATATGGCCAGAAAAACTTAAGGAATTTTCATCTATATTGTAAATGTGGCTCTGTTAATTTGTTTACAGCGCTCTGTTAAAAATTTTGGTTTTTGTCTTTGCTAGTTATATTATCACAGACATATTTTATATATTTCGAACATTTTTCAAAATATATTAGGTTTTAATGTACTTGACCAATGACAAAACTAATGAAATAGGTCCCATGAAATAAGTCCTAATGAAAAACGAACTGAAAAAATAAATTAAATCCAAAGTATTTTAAATGAAATAAATCCTAAAAGAAATGAAATTACTTCAAAAACAATAGTGAAATAAAACCCAAATTTTAGATTTTATTTCATAATGAAATGACTCCCATACAGGAAAATTAAATAAATGCAAATGAAATAATTTCAAAAAGTATTGAAATAAGTCCCAAGTTATATGCATATATTTTAAAAATTTTTGAAGCTTTAATATTAATATTTAAGAGTACAGCGTTAATGCTTTCCTTTATAAAAATTTCTGATTTCTATTAGAAATTTAAACAATTAATTGTTAAATAGAAAGAATTATAAAAATCGGGTGACGTTTTATTGAAAATATCTCAGTAGTACTGTTGACTTTCTACCAAATGTTTTTCAAGCTTTACCATACAGATTCTTTGTTTATTTATTACAAGTTTCAATATAGTTCTTTTTTGAAAAATTTTAATAAAAAAATCGAGCGATTTTTTATAAAAATTTTAATTAGATTATTGTAGATATTAGTAACAAATGAGCGATATGCATTACAAAACATGTAAGATTTCAAGATAACACTCTTCAAACCTGCTGAAATAAATGACTTCTTAAAGGATTGTAAATATGGTTCATAAATAAAGTCTTATAGCCTGTTTCTCTATGTCGAACGAAAATCAAAGTGAACGAAAGCAAGTCGAACGAATTGGAATAATTTTGGGTTTCTGTATTTCCTACGCTTTCGTTCGCATGGAGTTACGTCTTTACGTATTGTTTTTGTTTTATTTTTCTTTCAGAGTAAATTTTTTTCGTAAAAATATTAAAAATACAATTAAATTGTTTAAACGTATATACAACCAAGTAAATAAACAAACAAAATTAAAATAATTAAAAAAAATTAATATATTAAAATGTTTTTGATTTTCTTTTTAGAAATTGTTTTTTAGACACAAAATCGTCATTTATGGATACCAAATACATCAAAATGAATAATAATCATGATTTAGAAACATTTGCAATGTCCTTCTGGGTATTTTTCTTTAAAAAATTTATCCAGTCGAAAGCAAAAGAGCAAGTGACTGATTTTGACATTTTTGTTCTTATCGTTCGATTCGAAACCCAATTTTATATGAAAACACTTACGTTTTCTCATTGTTCGCATAGAAGTGAGTTAGAGAAACCCAAATCAGTTTTCGTTCGCTTAGAAGGCGAAAGAAAATTTCCTCCGCGTTACAAAAAGATACACAACCATCATCACCAAACAATTCTTGTGTAGAATATAACATAAAAGAAAATATGCAAAATACAACAAAACAAACATTTAAACCAGTGTTAAAAACAAATGATATGGACATACAAACACACGCTTGTAATAAACCACTAGAAATAAAAACTAGTGAGAGCCCTTGTGTTCTTAACCCTTTAAGAACCGCAGGTGTTGAAAATAGTTCATCAAAGGGTGCAATACCAAAAATGGGAAAAGAAAAAGGTACAACTAAATCAACAGTATTACCAGGTATGTTAAGATACATAAATATAAATAAAAGGCATTTAAGCCCTCAAAAGGGAGAAATATCTCTAAAAAAGCAAAAGATTGTTGAAAGTCCCTTGAAAACAACCGTTTCGCTTTATTAAGTGATGACGATAGTATCAATCAGAATAAGAATAGTAATACAATTCGGAAACCATTAAAACCACCGCCAATATTCCTTCGTGAACCTAGTTCAAATAACTTAGTTAAAACATTAATTAATATGATTGGAAAAAATAGTTTTCACGTCGTTCCAATAAGAAAAGGTGGTGTTCAAGAAACAAAAATAGTTATATACACTGAGGAAGATTACAGAAAAATCTCTCAATACTTAAACACTAATAATAAAAATTTGTATACGTACCAGCTTAAAAGTACTAAAGGCTTGATAGTGGTTTTAAAAGGTATAGAGTCCAGTGTAGAACCCGAAGAAATCAAGGAGGCCCTAAATGAATTGGGCTATAGAACAAAAATTGTTGTCAACATCTTTAATAGAGAAAAGATTCCCCAACCATTATTCAGGTTTGAGCTGGAGCCGGAAAATAAAAAATTAAAAGGAAATGAGATTCATCCCATATACAAATTGAGATATTTATTAAACCGAAGAATTACAGTTGAGGAACCTCTCAAATGAAATAGTCCTGTCCAATGTAGTAACTGCCAAGAGTTTGGGCATACTAAAAACTATTGTACATTACGCACTGTATGTGTTGCATGCGGAGATCTGCATCCATCGTCACAATGTGACATAATTGAAAAAGGTCTCAAAAGAAAGTGTGGTAACTGCGGAGGCGATCACTCTGTAAACTACCGCGGTTGTCCGGTTTATAAGGCTTTATTAAAAAGATTACGAGAGAGACAACGATTGTAACGATACTTGAAACGGCAAATACAAACTTTAACACTACTTCTAAACCAGTTAACTCTGGAGCTTTATCTCTTAACGAGAAAATAACTTCAGAAAAACCTTATTTGACATCACAAGTCAACCAACAGCTTCACGCTAGTTCTAATAGTGCTTCCTATGCCAATATATTAAAATCTGGAAATCAAAAACCTAATATTCCCCTGAAAATGGGAGGGCTGGAAACGTTAATGCAAGCACTTACACAAAATATTACCTCTCTAAATCAAAATATGACAAATTTTATGACATCCATGCAAAACACTATACAAGAACTATTGAGAGCGCAGAATCAAATGATACAAATCCTCCTAACGAGAAAATTAATCTTTTAAGAATTTGTTTTTGGAACGCAAACGGTTTGAACAAACATAAATCCGAAGTAGCAAACTTCATTCAGAAAAATAATATAGATATCATATTAATTTCAGAGACACATCTTACAAGTAGATATAATTTTCATATTCCTGGTTTGACGTTCTATTATACAAATCATCCGGATGGTAAGGCTCATGGTGGAACTGGTATACTTATTAGAACAAGAATTAAACATTATGCTATGGAAGAATTTTCAAAAGACTATATGCAAGCGACAACTATCCGCCTCGAATCTTCGACAGGAAATTTCACAGTAAGCTCAATATATTGTCCCCCACGGTTCTCGATGACTAAAGAAAAGTTTGAGCACTTTTTTAGCACACTAGGAGATTGTTTCCTAGCATGTGGTGATTACAATGCAAAACACACATACTGGGGTTCGCGAATTATGAATCCTAGAGGTAGACAGCTATACAAGGCCCTTGTTGATAAGGAGAATGACTTGGATTTTATATCCCCTGGCCAACCAACACACTGGCCTACTGATCCTAGGAAAATTCCTGATCTTATAGATTTTGGTATCATAAAAAAATTAAACCGCAACTCAATGAAAACTGAATTATCGCATGATCTGTCTTCTGACCATTCGCCCGTAATAGTTACCTACTCTGCGAAGAATAACATATATGAAAATCATTCGAAAAATATTCGTTTTAAAACTAATTGGCTAAAATATAAAAAATACATTAGCAGTCATATCCACACAGATCCTTATCTAGAGTGTGAGGAAGATATAGATACATGCATCAATGACTTCACGTCCATAATTCTTTCGGCCTTAAACCATTCTAAGTGCCAAATTAATTCAGAAAGTTATAAACATATTACAAATTCAGAGATCGAAAAACTTCTTCTCGAAAAAAGAAAGCGGAGAAGAGAATGGCAACAAAGTGGATCACCTGCAGCTAAGCAGAGGCTGTCCGACGCAACCAAAAAGCTGAGAACTGCACTTCACGTAGAAGAGGATCGCAAAAACAAATATTTCATTCAAAGTTTAACAAACACTAAGCATACGAATTTCTCTCTTTGGAATGAAACTAGAATCATAAAACCACCGGTAGAGGGTCAAAGTTCACTTCGAAAAACAGACGGTACCTGGGCACGAAGTGCAAAAGAGAAAGCGTTATTATTTGCTGAGCACTTGAGTAATGTCTTTAGACCTAATCCCCCAACAAATGATTTTATTTTAGATGAGCACCATCCTCCTAACGTACTAGATGCTAACTTAGTGATAAGTACTGAGGATGTTGGCAAAGTTATACGGGAGCATACCAAGTTAAAGAAGTCGCCTGGATATGATTTTATTACACCATTAATGATAAAAAACCTACCGAATGTTACTATAATTGTTCTAACTTCATTATTTAATGCGACCTTAACTCTAGGAGTTTTCCCAAAAAATTGGAAAAGACTTAACAGTTCCATCTTCATATAGACCAATAAGTTTGCTGCCTTGCTTGTCAAAAATATTTGAAAAAGTACTTCAAGAAAAAATCATACCATTTTTAAACGATCATTGTATTATCCCAGTGCACCAGTTTGGTTTCCGTGAACAGCATGGCACTATTGAACAAGTAAATCGTCTAACTGGAGAGATAAGAAAATCTTTCGAACAAAAGAAATATTGCTCAGCTATTTTCTTAGATGTGGCACAAGCTTTCGACAAAGTTTGGCACAAAGGTCTAATACACAAAATTAAATGTTTACTGCCCCCTAGTACACATAGATTAATAGAGTCTTACTTATCAAATCGATTGTTCAGGGTAAAGTATAATGAACACGTGTCAAGTGATTATGAAATAAAAGCTGGTGTACCGCAAAGAAGTGTTCTCGGACCAACACTCTACTTAATATACACCTCTGATTTGCCAATTTGTGATAAATTGATTATATCCACATTTGCAGATGATACGGCAATCCTTAGTTCCCATGTGAACTCATACACTGCATCTAGAGAGGTCAATAACTATCTAAGACGTTATTGAGCTCCCCCTGTAACGCTTAACAATGTAAACATCCCACAGTCTGACCATGTGACATACCTTGGCATACATTTGGACAGACGTCTTACTTGGCGTCGTCATATCGAAGCCAAGAGGCTACATATGAGAATTAAAGCTTCAAATATGCGCTGGCTAATCAACTACCAATCAAAATTAAGCCTTGACTGCAAAGTCATCCTGTATAAAAGCATCTTAAAACCAATTTGATCTTATGGAATCCAATTATGGGGAACAGCAAGCAATACCAATATAGATCTAATACAGAGGGCCCAATCAAAAATTCTTAGGACCATGACAGGAGCACCATTGTATATAAGGAATGAAAACGTCCACAAGGACTTAGAAATAACATTGGTAAAAGACGAATTTATTAAAGTTCGTGAAAGATACACTATGAAACTACTACATCACCCTAATCCACTTGCAAGATTACTTACCAGAACGCAAACCTCATCAAGGCTTCGTAGAGGCAATCTACCAACCTACTAAGTTAAGACTTATTTGCCTTCATAGCTCTCAAACGAGAACTAATATTTTAGTTTAATTTTAGTTATAAGATTTAAATACTTATTGTTAGGCCTAATTTTTGGCAGATTCAATAATAAAGAAAAAACGTATAAAAAAAGAAGGCGAAAGAAAGCTTTCGTTCGACATAAACAGGTTATTAATGAGACTTTCATTCAGAAATTTAAAAATTAACCCAAATTTAAGAAAATGAAATAAATCCTTAAAAAAATAAATAATTTCTTACTTCTTTGAAAAATGAAACAAATCTCAAAATAATTTTTTAAGGGACTTATTTCATTATTAGTATTTAAAAAAAAATGAGGCTCTATGAAATAGCTCCCAATGAAATAACTTCAAAAAACGAAAATGAAATAAGTCCCAAAAAATCCCATACATTTTAGAAGTTTTTTCATATGAAATAACTCCTAAATTTTTTGGAAATTATTGCATTTTTTGGGGAACTTCATTTTCTTATGAAATTATTTCATTTTTTTAAAATACTAATAATGAAATAATTCCCTTCAAAAATTTATTTTGGGATTTGTTTCATTTTTCAAAGAAGTAAGGAATTATTTAATTTTTTAAGGATTTATTTCATTTTCTTAAATTTGGGTTAATTTTAAAATTTTTGAATGAAAGTCTAATTTACTTTATTTATGAACTATATTTATTTTTCAGAAGTAGTAATATCGCTCATTTGTTACTAAAAACTCCAAGAATCTAATTTTTCAGGAGACGCATTTTTAGTTATTAAAGTTATTTAATTTATTTATTTTTTTAACTCTTACATGAAAATAATATTATTGTCAATTAGGTAGTTTTTCTAGATATCTTAGTGATGATGACTATACAAAAGCCGAAGCATAACTTAAATAATATATTGTTTCAAGTAATACGCAATAGGTAATGTAATTAGAACATGATTTTTTCCCGGCCCTGCTTAGAATATGAAATGTTAATACACCAAACTTTTTCAGTTAATAAAAAACTTTATTTGCTATTCATTAGTGATTTTAAACCGATATCGGTATGTTTTTATTAAAAATTTTTAGTAGAAAACGTTTATTTCATTTTACCATTTTTTATTAACATCTTGAAAAAATAATAACATTTAGTTGAAAGTCAACAGCACTGCAGAGACATTTTCAATAAAACGGCACCCGATTTTTATAATTCTTTCTATTTAACAATTAATTTTTTAAATTTCTAATAGAAATCAAGAAGTTTTTGTAAGGAAAGCATTAACGCTGTACTATTAAATATTAATATTAAAGCTTCAAACATTTTTAAAATATACATGTGTATATAATTTGGGACTTATTTCATTACTTTTTGAAATTATTTCATTTGCATTTATTTCATTTTCCTATATGAGAGTTATTTCATTATGAAATAAAATCTAAAATTTGGGTTTTATTTCATTATTGTTTTTGAAGTAATTTCATTTCTTTTAGGATTTTTTTCATTTAAAATATTTGGAATTAAATTCATTTTTTTTAGGTGCTTTTTCATTAGGACTTATTTCATGGGACTTATTTCATTAGGAGTTTTGTCATTTTGCCAAAAAAGGAAGTTATTCTCTAAGAAAAATGCAATAATTTCCAAAAAAATTAAGGAGTTATTTCATATAAAAGAACTTCTAAAATGTATGGAATTTTTTGGGACTTATTTCATTTTTGTTTTTTTAAGTTTTTTAAATTTAACCGCCATTTTACACCAATTCGAAGCTTTTTTTTGATAAATTTATGCTTTTGAGGACATGTATGTCCTTAACTAACCATTTATTTGGTATAAAAATTAACTTAACTAATTATGGACCGGAAAACCCAAAATATTATTTGTGCAACTAAAGGCTTAAATGTATTAACAGTATTTAATAAGAGTGTTTTACTTGAAATCTTTTATCGAAAATATAAATAAATAAAAACACGCGTATTAGAATTTTTGTATATAATAATTTGGGATTTTAATTTAAAGCTCGGGTTTTTTCTTTTTATTGTACGTATCGTACACTCGGGGTTTACAAGAGTAAGTGTGGTTACAAAAAAATTGTATATAATAAGAAGAAGGGAAAATGTCAAAGGGCAAAAAACATAGAAAACAACCACTGAACAATAATCAGTAGCTGTCTGTGCTATGCGCGTAAACATCCCGCCCCCCTTGCAACACTGCAACAAGGAAGGCCAATGATAACGCGGGTTAAATTAACACCTGAAAACAGAGTTTAAAAGAATGAAATACAATAAAGGGTACATTTTTTTAAAATAAATTCATTTTACAAATTTTAATTAAATTTCACAACAATTTACATTACAAATTTAGACAACCTGTTCGGACATAACGTTTATAGTGATCACAAAGTAGAACAGAGTCGTCATATCGAGGCTTCAAATTTGCCAAAATCAGATTTTTAGAATATGGCGGGAGAAAGAGATAGATATATTGTATGAATATAAAATTTACGAATGTAAAAGTGATACGCTATGTGTGTTGGAATTTTGAAACGAAGCAGAAAACCAAAACAAAACAAACAAAAATCACATTATACATAACAAACAAATTTAACAAGCAAATTTTAAATCATTTACATTTTTTTAAAACAAACTATAAAATATAATGAAATAAATTTGGCATTTCTAATATTTAAAATTTAGTTTTATTGTTATTTAAACGATTTAAAAAGTAAAAAAAAATAATAAATCGAGAATGGATGATCAAAACAAAACGCCGTTAGAGAATTTAGTGTGAATGAAAGGCAATAGTATACATTTTCTGTCTATGTTTTCTTACACTACTGTATGTATACTGTGATAATGATAGTTGCCGGGTTCTGTGACGGAGGATACTGCCGTTGTTGATGTTGAGGGTACATCTGCTGCTGTTGAGGGAATTGATGCTTCAGTTGAGGGAATTGCTGCTGTTGTTGAGGGAATTGCGGCTGCTGATAAAGCTGCTGTTGCGGCAAGTACTGCTGCTGATGATGCTGGTGGGTGCAGCATTGGTGTTGTTAGGTATTGATATTGGTGGTGGAGCGCCGCTTTTTATTTTTCAGGCGTTTGGGGTTGGAGCTGCTCGGAGCCCTGAGACTGTCGTTGCTTGGCGTTGCTGCCGAGTTCCGACGTTTCTGTGTTCTTTAATGTCGGTGGTGGAATGTGTGGTGCTCGGACATGCACTCGCTGCACCTCTCACGTGAAATACATTTGTCCTTCATGTGAGAATGAGCGAGGCAATTGAAGCATATTTCTTTACCGTTTCAAACCGTTCCCCCACTAACATTTTTCGGAACCGTGGGCACTTCCATAACGCATGCTCGCTCATGCACAAACGACAGTCCCGAAGGCTCTCGTCACGCGGGGTTTTCTGCAATCCGGATGGCTCCGGTGCCTCTACGGGTTTGCGGTGGACCTTTAACCGCCGCGACATTTTCCTTGGAAAAAAGGGGTAAAGAAAGAGAAAAAAAGGGGGAATTAGCATGTTTCTATAGGTAAGAGAACAAGCTTCACTATTGGGCGGGTAAAAATGCCAGAAGCTGTTCTCACGTCCGCAGAGCGGATTTTAGAGTCGTGACCTACGTTGGTCTACACTATTCGACCTAAACGCCACTCATTGTGGGGTAAATTATCCTGACGGACAACAACTAAAACTCCTACTTGGAAGTCCCGTTCTGGATATTTGCATTTTATACGACGATGGAGTTCTTTGAGGTATTCCTCTTTCCATCGCTTAGCAAACTGGTGGCTATACTCAAAGAAAGATCAGAATGATCGGGTTCTGGGGGTGAAAGAAGAGATGCTCCAATAAGAAAATGACCAGGGGTTAAAGAAACTAAATCATTTGGATCTTCACTCATAGCAGTTAAGGGTCTTGAATTTAGGCATGCTTCTATTCGAGATAACATTGTCGAAAATTTCTCAAAGGTAAATTTCTGAACTCAAGAAATTTTTCGTAAATGAGTTTTAACACTCTTTACACCGGCTTCCCATAAGCTGCCCATATGAGGAGCACCAGGGTGTATAAAATGCCATTCAATGGGTTGAAAACTATTTCGTACTAAGACTTTCCTTCTAAAATCGGGTAAGAAATGTTTGCGGTCGGTTTCTAGGATATTAGCCGCACCTATAAAGGCAGTACCATTATCTGAGTATAAATGTGAAGGACAGCCTCGTCTTGAGAAATGTGGCCATGTTCCACATATAAAGGTTTAAAACGTGCCGAATAAGGCAAAATCTTTGGGTATCGCTCATCATAAGTCAAGCCAGATGATCTGACTAATCGATAAAGGGGTTTAGTGTGAGTAAATTACTTTTTGTCGGTAAGAATGCTATATTCTGGGATAAAATTCTGTTGTCATACGAGCACTAATCGATCACGGTTAAATTTCATTTCTTTTTGGGTTAAATCTAAGGTGTTGTACAAACATTTTCGAGTTTTCAAATATGTTAAACACCAGAACCAGTACGAAATAATTCGCATTGCTCGGGGTAAATCTGAAAAGCGCTCAAGTATGTCATAAGAGGGTTTGGTCTGAGCCGAAAATGATTGAACTTCTAAATGTTGATGATCGGTAACAGAATACTGGGGCCAATAGTCTTGAGGTTTCGTTAGCCACGAAGCACCATGCCACTACAAGGAATTCTCAATTAAATCACGAGCCAGAGTTCCGCGACTTGCGAGATCGGCGGGGTTATCTTTGGAGTCAACATGAAACCAATTTTCGTTACCAACCTTTTTCAAAATTAACGCAACTCTATTTTTGACGAAAGTGGGCCAATGGCATGGGGTTTTTTTTAGCCAAGATAAAACTATGGTAGAATCAGTCCACAGATAAATCTTTCTTTTGTCTAGATTTAATTGACTACTCAGAGATTGTACCATTTTTGCCATCAAAGCCGCTCCACGAAGTTCTAAACGGGGTAATGTTTCACACTTTACGAGAGCTACTTTCGTTTTAGACGCGAGCAAGTGCGCCGTGATATTATATGTCGATACATTTCAAAGATAAAGCGCTATACCATAAGCTTTTTTTGATGCATCACAATATGCATGAAGTTCAATATCGGAAACAGGGTGAAAATTAAACCATCTTGGAATATTAATTTTCTCGATATTGGGGTAATCATTTAAAAAAGTTTGCCACTGAATAATGGTTAAAGGTTTTAAATTATCATCCCAATCAGTCTTGTCTTTCCAAATTTGCTGCATGATAATTTTTGCTATCATGCCCTTGGGGATAGCCAACCGGCTGGATCAAAAAGCTTAGCAATTTCTGACAAGATGGCTCGTAATTGTATTTCTACGATACTGCGAAACTAATCTAAAATAAAAGCATTCATTATTTTCGTTTCATCGCAAGCCTAAAGTTTTCGTATTGCTAGCATCAGAAATTTTTAAGAAGTCTTCTAAGAGACGGATATGATTAGCTGTCTATTTTCTCAAAATGAAACCAGCCGAATTAAGAACATGGGTAAGTTCAACTCGTCTCCTAAAAGAGTCTTCTAGTTCATGAGAGCCAGCAAGTACATCATCGACATACATTTGGGTTTTCAAAATTTCAGATGCCGCAGGACTTCGGGTTTCACAATCGTTTGCCAATTGTATGAGAGTTCGTATCGCTAAATAAGGTGTACAGTTCACTCCGAACGTGACCGTATTTAACTCATAGTCCCTAACGTCAACTTCTGGGTTTTCACGGTACAATATTCTTTGAAATTGGGTTTGATCAGGATGAATCAATATTTGGCGATACATCTTTTCAATGTCCGCATTGAAGACATATTTGAAAAGTCGCCATTTTAAAATTAAGACCGTAAGGTCTGCCTGCAAAACATGTCCGGGGTATAAAATATTATTCAAGCTAACGCCATTAGAAGAGGGATTTGAAGCATTAAATACTATTTTCAGTTTAGTAGTGACGCTACCGGTTTAAATACGGCGTGATGTGGTAAATAACAAGTAGCCGCATTTGCACTCAGGGGTTCAACAGCTCTAATATGTCCCATTTCAAAATATTCATTAATCACACTATCATAATGTGTTTTTAATTCGGGGTTCTTTAAAAGACGGGTTTCATTTCTTTTGAATTGAGACAGAGCGCTATATCGAGAATCTCCTAAAGTTAATTCATTAAGAAATTCTGGACGAAAGGGGAGTGTGACTACATAGCGACCATCTGGGTTACGATGTGTTGTGGACTGATAAGCAATATTCTTCGGCTTCTGAAAAACGGGTGGCTTGTGGAACTTATTCTAGTTCCCAAAACCGAGAAAGTTGATTATTTAAATCAATTTGGGTGCAAAAATTTGCAACAGAGTGTAGTGGTTCAGACTGAAGAACTTCACCAGTTACTATCCAACTGAAAACTGTTCTCCAATCCCTCCAAAGAGAATATCCATACGGGTACACATGACATCGGTCATTGTAATATCGGGGAAATTTGAGGTTACAATATCAGTGAAAGAACACGAGGGCAACCGACCGGTAATTTCAATTTAAAAATGGGGTCGATAGGAGATCCGACAGTTATAACACACATGGTTGAAGACTTTCCAGCATAACAATCCATCATGCCAGTAACGTTAGTTGTTGGCACAGAAAATGTTGGAATTGCAAGTTTCGTTTGTAACCTCCTTGATATAAAGGTACCTTGAGAACCGGGGTCAACCAGCGCTCGGGTAGCACATCTGACATCGTTAATATGGACTATAGAAATAGTCGAGCCTAAGAGGACTATAGAATGGGGGTTTGAGTTCAGATGTGCTGAATAAGTATGGATATTTTGAGCTGCTGTAGATGGTGATGGGTTAAAGTTAATCGGGTTTTGTATCTGATTGTTTGCTGGGATAGGGTTTAAACTAGGGTGATCGATACGGTTTTCCAACCGGTTTTCCAACCGGTTTTTAAACCGGTTTTTTCTGTCAATGTGCTGTCGGTTTTTTCAAAATGTTAATTTTTCGAATGTCGAATAGACCCGTTTTTTTAAACACAAAAAACCGGTTTTAAAAATAGCTTTTTATTTCAAAAAACATGTAATAAATACTGATATTTGAATCGAAATTTATGAATATTTTTTAGAGTATTATTTGTAATGTTTTAAAAATATAGTTTAAGGTTAAAACGAAATTAATTATTGTAATATTAAATAAATAAATTAGTAATAATTACTTCAATTGTAACACCTGTAATATTTTTACACAATTTGAAGGTTTTAGTCTTTTTTTATTCAATATTTTCTTCATTTTTCAAAGATTTTGTTTTAAAAAAGTTTATCCTACAGAATAGTTTCAGTAAAATTGATTTTGGCTCTTATCATATTAACCCATGGTTTATGTTTTGTTTGTTTTGATGATTATTTTTCTTTCTTATGATCTTTCCATTATTTGAACTTGCGCCATGCAAATATCCTCCCGGAAAAGGAGTTTAACGATCATAAATCCCTTAAATGTAGTAAGATTTTTTTTTTTTTTACACATGTAAGAAAAGAAGACACTTTCCCGAATTTGGTGCACATAATTGAGTAGGGTATTGTCGGACTTGACCGACTATTTCTTTCTCGTTCTTATTGGATTAATAGTTATTTCCAAAAATAATTATGTGTAATATATTTTAACTTGAACATCATAATATTTATTGATTTTTCTTTAAGAAATGTAGTCTTTTAGTAGAAATATTAACTTCTGCAAAAAAAACCGGTTAACCGGTTTTTTCTGAATTTAAAAAAGTGCAACCGGTTTTTTCAAAATACCAACTATTCGAACTATTCGAAAACCGGTTTCTCCAAAAAGTCGAATAATCGATCACCCTAGTTTAAACTCTGATTGGGCTGCTGGGTAATAACAGAATTAGTAGCTATAGGGAGCTGGGGTGAAGCTACACTGGGAACGTATCCCTGTGGCCTTACATCTCTATGTAACAACGACAAGCTGTTAGGGTAGAAACAGTATTTGTCGCGAAACTTTGGACCTTTCTTGAATGATTTAACGATTTTTTCGATACATTTAAATTGGAATTTTTACGGGGGTTTGCAGTACTCAAATTTTTGTTCGGGTTTTGAACGGATTGAGATTGCCTTATGTCTGAAATTGATTCAAGAGTCTTGAAATGAGCAGTTAGAAATGCATCCATATCTTCCCACTTAGGAGTTTTCGTACAAAGTTTCTTTGACTGTTTCTAAAGACTCAGAGTGTTTTCAGGTAACTTTGTGGCACAAATATATACTAACATTAAGTGATAAAAAACTTCAGGGGTTAATTCA
The DNA here is from genome assembly GCA_951394005.1 of Protophormia terraenovae. NCBI lineage: Eukaryota > Metazoa > Arthropoda > Insecta > Diptera > Calliphoridae > Protophormia > Protophormia terraenovae. The sequence goes on along the minus strand of OX596077.1, from coordinate 82,159,269 downwards.
AGCAATGAAAGATTCGTAATACAATCATTAATAGTTCTCTGGATATTTTTTATATTTGAACCATTTTCTTGAGAAAGGGGTTTAATATTTAAAAGAGTACGATGCTGTTCATTAATTAAGGCCCCTTTGTTCTCATACGTGTCAACTAATTTTTTCCATGCAATTGCATAGCCATCGTTAGTTAATGGGACGGTTTGTATGGCATCATGGACATCTTTTGCTGTTTTTTGCAAATAAATAATATAGTTTTTGAACTGGTGTTAATCGGGGGTTATTGCCATACAATGCAGAGAACATGTCTCGGAAAAAGGGCCACCATAGAAAATAGGGGTATCACAAGGGGTAAATTCATAATGGGTAAAGGGGTTTCCATTAATTTTTCAGCCTGTGCAGCCGATTTTAAGCGGTCCATATGGGCCGTAATTAATGATATACCACGAGTATATGTACTATAAGAGCCCATATATCGGGACTTCTACAATTTGTGGACTTTTCTTTTGTTCAGCCTCAATCAACAAAGTGTCGTATGTTGACCTTACAGCTTCCCATAAACGGTTAAGTTCCTTCTCATGACTAACTAATGAACCCATTCTGCTAAACGATCAGTATTACGAATCAAAGCTGATAGATCCATTTTTGATCTTAATTTATAATGGGTAATTTTGAAAAAAGCAAATAAAAAAATGTATCAAATATAAAAAGTCGAACTAGTAGTTCAAAAAAAGGGGTTAAGTTGCTTTCCTTTTCAAACAAAAGTTTATGATTTCAAAAATAATTGAAAGGGGGTTGAAAATTATCACGGTAAAAAAAAAAAAAATTAAAATATATAGAAATAAATAAAAATAAACTAAATTTTGCAAAAAGCGAGGAAAATTTAAAATAACTCAACAAAGTTGTATAAATTTTTGAAATATAGTAAATATTTCAACAAATAAAGGGTAACATTGAAAAATATACTATAAATAATAAGGGTAAAAATATTAATAGCGAAAGCGATTTTATATTTTGTTCACTAATTCAGAACAAATTTTCTAAAAAATAAGGGGTTTAATTTTCGTGGGATTTTGGGTTAAAAATATTTTGAAACAAATATTTTAATTATAAAATCACTTTCGCAGTTAAAAAAGGTATAAAAGTAATAAATACACTAGTACCAATAATAAATAAACACGGTTACTCACTTTCGGATGAACGAATAAATTAATTTTCTTCAAAATTATGTAAAATTATTCTTTTAATTATTTATTTTCGGGTCAAACTACGATTAAATTAATAAAATGCACAATTTGGTTTACAATTTTAGTAAAAATTGAATAAACAATGGGTATAATGCACTTTATCACAATAAAAAATCTTAGTAACCGTTTGTTCGTTTGATTAAAATTATACAGCACTAGTGTTATGTTGTGTGTAACAAAAGAAACACAAGAAAAAACAACAGTGAGAGTAAATAAGATGTGTTTTTGGTTTTTATTAAAATATAAAACACTCACAGCCACCAGAGAACCAAGCCGAGGCGAAATTTGTCGGCGGCAGCTCCACGGCATATTTTGGTCGGCGGCGGCGGCTTATATGTCGGCTTGCCGGTTTTTCCTAGAAAAACCAAAATTTTTTTGGGCGCAAAAAATATAAAATTTTTAGTGCGGTAATCATACGTATAGGTGGCAGTAGTGTATTAAATTTATTATAAAAAAACAAAAAAGTAAAGTGTGTTCTAAAAGGACATTATGCCGAAAAATACGTTTTCTTGAATATATTATGACAGAAAAAAATAAAATTTAAGTCAAAAATGGGTCTGAAGTCTAAAATTACAGAATATTAATTATAAAATAGTATTTCTTATCTTTGGCGCAGCCGATTGTATCGGCGGCTTACCTTGAGCCGGCTCAGCCGTTTAAGCCGATACATGTCGGCGGCGGCCACGGCTTGAAAAATGAAGCGGCGGTGGCTAGCCGCCGATTTTGAGCCGGTCGGCTTGGTTCTCTGACAGCCACTAGAAACAACAAACACAATATATTCTTGCTTGTTTATTATTATTATTTTCTTTTTAAACACTATAAACACAAGAAAAAATTATTTATTGATTATTCGCGTGTCCGTCTGTTTTTGTTTACAAATAAAACTAGCGAGTAAAATTTCGTTTTATTTATTCTCTTTTGGGTAATAAATAAAGCTTTTGTTAACAGAGAATAAATAAAATTGGGATCAAATAAAAAATAACAACGAAAACACTTTAAAATAAAGATCACTTTTTTTTAATAAAATAAAAATTATTGGGTAAAACTAAAAAATTAAAAATAGGGATTAAAACTTTTATTTTATCACTTAAAAAATGAATAACGTTGAGTCTATATTAGAGAAATTTGTATCAAGACAAACGTCAAATTTTTGTTTAATTTGCAGATAATAGAGTTGTGTCATTCATGAAACAAATCTTTCAATTGAACGATTCAGTTAAATGAAAGATATGAAATAGTTCACAATCTTTCATGTTTATGTTTCACTTTTCACATTTCATTCTTTCCTTTCATATTCTTTTCAGCTTATTTGAATATGTTAATTCATTCAGAAAAAAAATTTATGTAAATAATACACAAATGTGGTGTGTTCAAAACAATTACATAAATAAAATAACTAAAAAAGCTTAACCATTCAATAGACATTACTGTTTCACAAAAAAAATAAGATGAAAGAAAATAATCTTTCTTTGGTTTCTATTTCATACATACTTCAGTAAATAAAAGATGAAAGAAAAGAAAGAAATCTTTCATTCAGTCGTATTGACCGACAACGAACGATTCATCAAAATGAAATATTATTCCCAATTAGCAGATAATTTTTTTTCTCTGTCAATTTTAGGAGAAAACGTATGTCATAATAAACCATGCAAAAAGTACCAACAACAATCAATATGGCGTCTTTTACCAAGCATTATCAAGACAACGTTGTCAGAGCTCGAGCGCTGACAATTTTCTTTTAACGCTGCAATAATACTGACAAATTCAGTCTACATTACTTTGAGTCTACATTAGACAGATTTTTATCAAGACAAACGTCAAAATCAAGTTCACGGGGGGTTTCTTAAATATCCGGTTAAGGACCAAAAAATGTTTTACTTGAAAAAGTTTATCGAAAATATAAATAAATAAAAACACGGGTATTAGAATTTTTTTATATAATAATTTGGGATTTTATTTTAAAGCAAAAAACATAGAAAACAGCCACTGAACAATAATTAGTAGCTGTCTACACTATGCTCGTAAACAAAGAGCTTTTCAATGATGTGCTAAAATTACGATAAAAAATTTCCAAAATAATAAAATACTATTTAAAATAAAATCATTGAAAATTTTACTAAAATTTTAACTTCGGGAGAATGAAAACAAATTTAAAATTATTTTTTGTACAATATGTAGTAAACATCGATTTTCTATTATATGTTGAAATTTTTTTGACGAAAAGTTAAAAACTATGCATACTGTCGATCGAAAACCATATTTTTGGAGGTATTTTAAAAATAGTCACGTAAATTAAATAATTGAACCGAAATATTTTGGGAATTAGCTTAAAATATAACAAACATCAATTTCAGGAGGGTACATTTTCACTGTTTGCCGTGACGGAGAAATTATTTCACTATTATCTTTTTCCAGATTCACTTTTGTTACCGCTAGTGGTATTAACAGTATTATACCAGTTGTTTGTTTATATTTTTGATTTTCTTTTGTGCTATATTCTACACAATTTGACGCACTAGTAATTGCACTAGAGAGAGGAGATCTCTATGTCCGTGAAGATAACAAACTTTTTCAACAAACTTTTTCTTCTTCCTTTTTCAACAAACTGTCTTGTGCACATAGTTGCCAGATAAATTTGGTGAAAAATCGTCAAATTTGGAGATAAAATCGTCAACATCGTCAAATCAACTATTTGAAATCGTCAAAAAATCGTCAATATAAAAAATTAGGTTTTTTTTTATATATTAATGAACATTTTTTATGATTTTTCTGATGAAAAAATTTAATTTTAAATTGAAAAGAAATTAAATAAATTACATTAATTTTATATTGGTGGCATATTATGAAAATCAAGTACATAGTACTTATTAAGTCTGATGATATTAGAGTATTCATTTTACTCGACTTTTTCATTGTTCGAATAATCAAATAACTCGAAAATGCAGTTTTTAAGTTACTCGAATAATCGAATAAATCTTTTAAGTTACTCGAGTTATTCGATTAATTTATACCTTAAAATTTTACTCGATTTTTCAATGCTTATCAAAAAAGAAAACTAAAATATAGCTTAAAATAAGAAATAGTCTTTCCAAAATAATATAAAATTAAAATTTGCGTAAATATTTATGAATACTTGTTTCTTTTGCTTTGATAATGCCGTTGTTTCTCTATATTTAATATATTCATTAATAGTTAAATAAATATGTCTAACAAATTTGGTCTATCAATTTGAACCAAATTTTATATTAAGTTAAGACTAGTTTTTACACTGTGAAAAAATTTATTCTCATTTAAAAATTATTCTCATTGATAAAAATTAAAACTAATGATGAGTTTTTATCCATTTTGGAATAATTTACGATTTTGTCTCATAACCTCGCTTTTTAATTTGGACACATACTAACCTATGTACAACAGAGGTTTTCATTTATATACAAAATGTTTGTACAATATTTTTAAGTATTGAAGATCTACTAAACCCAAATTTATTTTGGGTATAAGGTTTTATAATTCATTGTTCAATTATGTTCAATATTTAAAAGGCATTAAGATGATCATTTAAAATTATACAAATGCATACAATTTTTAAGATAATTTACTATTATTTGTTTTATAGTGATCTCGTGACAATGTTTTAGTTCCATTTTGTGGAAAAATGTTTAACAATATCAGTGTAAAAAAATATAAGAAATTATATAAACTTGTATAATAAATTAGTCAAATATACATTTAGTTAGAACTTTTCTCCATTTAATGGACAAATTTATTGTAAATTTAAAATAAATAATTCTTTAACCCAAATGTACGCGTAGGAATTATAATTGGCTCTATTTTGAATTAAACCACAATTTCTACCAAAATGTAAAATATTTTATTTCTCGTTTCTTCCTATTTTTGTTATAATTTAGTAAAAACGACTCAGTATAATATTTTACAAAAATATTATTTGGATATTTGTCCGTTAGGCTGTGAAAGATATGCGAAAATATATTTATTAGTTTCTGAGTTATTGCATTTTGAAAATGAGAAAAAGCTCTTTGGATCCTTTTTTTAGATAAAGTGGTTCAGCTATTCTTAACATAAAGAACGAGTTTACATGCCAATCTTAATTTTAAGTCCAAATTCTTTTTATATTACAAATTTCATTTAAACCATCATATCCTCTACACGAGACTGAGCATTTATTGGTATATAAACAGTGTACTTTCATTTGTAGAACCAAAAATATGTTTTTCCAAATCAAGCTTAAGTTCCTTAAATATATTTCTTATTATTTATTATATTTATATTAAAATTATTTGAATTTTTCTTTATAATTTTTTAAAGTGACGTTTAAATTAGGCATATATTTGTTTCTTTTTATTAAATACAATTTTTTTAATAAATTCCAATTCATGGTACCACTTTTAGATTCGAAACATTCTATACAAATTTTGAAACATTGTTTCTAAGCAAAATTGTTTAGGAAACTAAAATTAAAACATCTTTTTTTTTTTTTTTTTAACGTTTTCTTTATTTATATATTGAATCTACCTTTTTTAAGGCCTCACAATATGTAATCAAATCTTAAAACTAAAAATTAAATACTACTTTATCTGTAATGAGAGCATGCCATAGTGAATAATTTGTCTTCGCTAATAACGGGGTGGAAAATCGGCTCTACGAAGCCTTGAACTTGGTTGAACTTCAGTAAGTAGTCTTGCAAGCGGGTTGGGGTGAGTCTGCAATTTTACAATGTATTTTGCACTGATTTTCTCAAACTCGTCTTTTACAAATGGAACCTCTAAATCTCTATGGATATTCTCATTTCTTATATACCATGGTGCACCTGTCATGGTTCTAAGAATTTTTGATTGGGCCCTCTGTATAATATCGATACTCGTTTTACTGGCTGTACCCCATAATTGGATACCATATGTCCAAATTGGTTTTAAAACGGTTTTATACAGGATGACTTTATTGTCAAGGCTTAGTTTTGATTGGCTGTTTATTAACCAGTGAATGCTAGAAGCTTTTAACTTCATATGAAGTCTCTTGGTTTCTATATGACGACGCCACGTTAGTCGCCTATCTAAATGTATACCAAGGTATGTAACGTGGTCTGACTGGGGTATACTTATGTCATTAAGTTTAACAGGAGGACAATTTCCTCTTCTGAGGGTGAATGTAACGTGGTTACTTTTCAATTCATTTACTCGTATACGCCAGTTTTTCAACCAGGTCTCCACACGTCGGAGGTAAATATCAAGTTGTCTAGATGCTAAGTGTGGGTTTTCGTGGGAACTGAGTATTGCAGTATCATCAGCAAATGTGGAAACAGTCAGTCCATCGCTCACTGGTAAATCAGAAGTGTAAATTAAGTACAAGGTAGGTCCAAGAACACTTCCCTGTGGTACACCTGCTTTTATTTCAAATTCTTCCGTTACAAATTCGTTATATTTTACTCTAAATAATCGGTCAGATAAGTAAGACTCCAGAAATTTGTGGGTACATGGTGGTAGTAAACATTTAATTTTATATATTAGGCCCTTGTGCCAAACTTTGTCGAAAGCTTGCGAGATGTCTAAAAAAATAGCTGAACAATACTTCTTTAATTCAAAACATTTCCTTATCTCTCCAGTTAGACGATTCACTTGTTCTATGGTTCCATGTTTTTCACGAAAGCCAAATTGATGAACTGGGACGATATTTCTATCGTTCAAGAATGGCATAATTTTCTTTTGAAATACTTTCTCGAACAGCTTTGACAAACAGGATAGAAGGCTAATAGGTCTATAAGATGATGGTATAGTAGAATCTTTTCCTGGCTTTAGTATCATTTTGATCTGAGATGTTTTCCACATTTTTGGAAAAACTCCTAGTTTTAAGATCGCATTAAAAATAATTGAAAGCACGATAATTGCCACATTCGGTAGGTTTTTAATCATGGATGGTGTTATCGAATCATATCCTGACGATTTTCTAATATTTATATTTTCCTTGATTACTGTATTAATATCCTCTGGGCTAACAACAATTATATAATCATTATTTAGAGTAGTGTCAGGTGTCTCTCCCAATACAAAATTATTTGTTTGCGGATTTGGTTGAAAGACAGATCTTAAATAGTGTGCAAATAAATTTGCCTTATCTTCAGAACTACGAGCCCAGGTACCATCAGCCTTCCTTAAAGGATTTTGTGCCTCTACCGGTGGCTTAATATCTTTCGTTGCCTTCCATAGGGAAAAATTTGTATATTTATTATTTGTTAAACTTTCAATGTATTTTCTACTTTGGCGATCCTCTTCTAATTGAAGGGCTTTTCTTAGTTTTTTAATTGCTGTAGACAGTCTCAACTTTGCAGCTGGTGATCTGGTTTGTTGCCATTCTCTTCTACATTTTCTTTTTTCAAGAAGAAGTTTTTGAATTTCATAATTAGAAATATGCTTATTATCGTTCTTAAAAGTTTCACTTTTTGAGTGATCTATAGCTAAATTAATTAACGACGTAAAGTCTTGTACGCATTTGTTTATATCTTCCTCACACTGAAAATATGGATCTGTGTGGATATGACTACTGATGTATTTTTTATATTTTAACCAATTTGTCCTATAAAAAGTATTAGTAGGATAATTTTGTATGTTAGTCCTTCCGTAATAAGTTATTATTATCGGAGAATGGTCAGAAGTTAAATCATATGAAATTTCCGTAGTTATTGAGTTTCGGTTTATATTTTTAGATATGGCAAAATCTATGAGATCAGGAATTTTTCTAGGATCAGGAATTTTTCTAGGAAACATTTTAAAAACTAGTTAAGAAAGGAAATATTAAAAATATTTTTTTACTCAAATTATTCGATTAATCGGCATAACTTGCTCGAATAAATTGTTACTCGAAATTCTTGATTTTAATTTAATCGAACAATTATTTGATTTTCATTTGTCGATTAATCGAACAAACATTATTCGAGTGAATACCCTAGATGATATACATACTTATGCATACTTATTTAAATATACATATTTTTGAGATTGTTCTTATTGCATTTTTATTAAAGTTTTAGTATCTCGTTACATATTTTGCCGTTTTCCCTTTTTTTAATCTTACAAAAAATGTTTAGCAATTATGCAACACTTCGCTTATAACGTCGAGTCTATATTAGAGAAATTTCTATCAAGACAAACGTCAAATTTTTGTTTGAGTTGCAGATAATTTTTTATCTCTGTCAATTATAGGGGAAAACGTATGTTATAATAAGCCATGCAAAAAGTACCAACAACAATCAAGATGGCGTCTTTTACTAAGCATTATCAAGACAAAGTTGTCAGAGCTCGAGCGCTGACAATTTTCTTTTAACGCTGCAATAACACTGACAAATTCAGTCTACATTAGACAAATCTTTATCTTGATAAAATTTTGACGTGTGTCTTGATAAATATTTGTCTAATGTAGACTCAAAGTAAACTACATTTTTTATTTTGTAGCCATTATTTCATGAAGTAGTAATTTTTTTCAATAAATTCTTTCCAATACTGTAATGCGATTCGCGCAATTCAAAGTTTGTCACTATTATACGCGTTATACCAAGTTCGCGTTAAATAAAAACTCTTATTTCAATAAAAATTACCAATAATAGAATTGCATTATAAAGAATTTGCGTAAATGAAGTATCGTGTATCGCCGTTTCGTAATGAAATCATACATAATTGTATCGAATGTAATATTATATTGGTTCCCATAAATCTTTCCTAATAAATGAACCATTTGTATTAGCAAATTTAAGAGTATTTCATTAAAGTTGTTAATACTTTTATACTAACTAATTTATTTTCAAAGAATAATATATACAAAATTTTAAAAATAGTTCTAAATTTTCTTTTAGAAAAAATCGTCAAATTAGGAGTAAAAATCGTCAACAGGCCATTTTTAGACCCAAAAATCGTCAAAATGACGATAAATCGTCAAATCTGGCAACAGTGCTTGTGCAGACTTGAAATGAGAATTCTCATTTGCGGTTCATACGAGCCTTTTTCATGCTCACACGTTGATTTGTTCGACAAATGTTCTGCCCACTGAAAACAAAATGAACAAAATTGTGTGTGTTGCTCTGCCGACGTTTTGTTCGTGTGCGAACAAGAAAAAGGCTAGTCTGGATGTAGTGTCAACTTTGCAGAGAAACATTTTAGTGCTACCAAGTCAAATTTTGTGAATTTAGTATTACGTTTTGTGCATAAAGCCCAAATTACAATAGCGCGTAGTCAGTAGCAGTCTGTGCTGACATAATCAGCTGATCTTTTAGAATGCACTGTTTGTTATGGTGTTGATTACATTTCGTCAGCAGCAGTTTGCAGTGCTGTTTTATTTAGCCCTGTTTCTAAATTCACTGCGCTACATTCAGATTGAGAGCGAGACAAAGAGAGTGAGCAAATAAATGAGAGGCTAAAATACACAAATAGAATAAAGCAAGATGATGGTTGTATATTGTGGCTACCTACGCTGAAATGTAATTATAACGGCAGCAACATGTTATTCTGACAGTGAACAGCTGATAATTTTTGCTGATACTGTTGCTGACTACGCGTAAATGAAATTTGGGCTTAATATGGCAACACCACTGCAATATAAGAAATATGAAAAAGTTTGTTGAATGAATTCCAACAAACTTTTTACATAAAATGTTTTAAAAAATTGTTAAATTATTTTTGTTGAACAATTTATGGAATGAATAAAATATAATTCTTTTATTTCAATTATTTTGCAGTATATTATTTAAATTAGTGTTATTTATAGTTGTGGGTGAATAAAACACGAATATATAACACTTAACAACTATTTACTATTTATTCATTTAATAAAAAGGAATTTACATTTACTTTAAATAAAAGACTAGAAAGCTACATGTGTAGCAGCAAAGACAACTCGAGGAATTAATTTCTGCTTTCGTCTGTCAATTCGTTTGCTTCTCTCTGACGCGTTGCCAGACTGTTGGTTTTGTAAAACAGGCAGGCTCGGTGCTGCCACATCCACTCCCTCTCCAGTGACAAAGTCAGGATCTGATTGGAACGATATTTCCGTAGGCGTTGGACTACGTTGCGCAACATTCGTGGCGGCTGGAAGTTTAGTAGCAGATGAGGTACTTTGAGATGTAAAATTTGTACTTTGTTGATCAGGTAGTGTGTTTGGAATTTCCAAAGTGGTGTTTTGTTGAGAATCATTTATGATGAAAGCTGGTTTCAATCTGTCTGCGGATACGTTTACATCATTTTCTTTGATTCGTATTGTGTATAACCGGTCTGAAAGTCTGTAGGGGTGCTCGAACAGCATCAGTACGTAGAAAGACGTGAGTGCAATCATGGAGATTTTTCAAGATAAACATCTTGCCTTTATTGTGATGTGCTGTTGGTGTAGGGCGCAGAAGATTAAAATATTCTCGAAGTTTTTGTAAAAATTCAGAAGAATCAGCAGGATTATCGGCCTCATCAAAGAAATCGTTCGGCAGGCGCAATGAACCACCATAAAGTAAATCGGAAGGTGAAGCTTGAAGATCTTCTTTGAATGCGGTTCTAAGTCCAAGTAGGACAGACGGTAACACATCAACCCATGATACGTTAGGATGACACATTAGAGCAGCTTTAAATGATCTGTGCCACCTTTCAACCATGCCGTTTGACTGAGGATGGTAAGCAGTTGTTCGTGAACGCTTTGAGCCAGTAAATGTAGCAAGTGATTTGAACAAACTGGACTCAAATTGAGTACCCTGATCAGTAGTGATAGTCTTAGGGCAACCGAAACGAGATATCCAATTTGACCAAAATACTGTTGCGACAGTCTGGGCAGACATGTCCTTCAACGGTACAGCTTCAGGCCATCGAGAGAATCGGTCGATCATTGTAAGGCAATATCTGTAACCATCTACAAGTGGCATCACTACGATGTCTAAATGGACATGGTCAAAACGATTGTCAGGAACATCAATCTTATTCGGCAGTAATCGGTTGTGTCTTGTAATCTTTGCCCTTTGACAGGACAAACAATTCCGGGACCAATTAATGATTTGTCTTTTCATTGCAGGCCAAACGTACCTTTTCCGAATTTGTTCAAGAGTGGCTTTGCCACTTGGGTGAGACAGATTGTGTACTGTAGCAAAAATGTCTTGGCGAAGTTGTTCAGGAACATAAAGACGTACATACCCAGTTGATACGTCGCAGTATACTGATGTAGAATCAAAATGAACGATTTGAAGTTTCAGCGAATTATTACCTTCTAGTAAGGTTTTTAACTCTTCGTCCAATTCTTGAGCTGATTGAAATACTTCCATTGAAATTGTCGATGGCATAGAAATTGCATAAAGACGAGAGAGTGCATCTGCCACTGTATTTTCAGGACCGGACAAATAAATCATTTCAGTTGTAAACTGTGAAATGTAATCAAGATGTCTCAATTGTCGAGGCGAAGCCTTCTCCGGTTTTTGAGATAATGCATAAACTAGAGGTTTATGATCAGTCTTAATCACGAAATGTCGTGCTTCAAGCATATAACGGAAATATTTCACGGCCTCATATATCGCAAGCAATTCCCTATCATATGTGCTGTAATTTTTCTCGGCTGACGATAATTTTCGTGAAAAGAAACCTAGAGGTCTCCAAGTATCATCAAACTTTTGTTCAAGAACAGCTCCAATAGCTGTGTCAGAAGCATCCGTAATAAGAGCTAGGTCTGAATTTGGTGCTGGGTGTGCCAGCATTGTTGCTTCACCAAGGCTACGTTTACAAGAAGAAAATGCATCTTCAGTCTCGGGTGTCCAAGGAACTTTTCTCTTGTCGTTCTTTTTTGAATTGGTTAGAAAATCATTAAGCGGTGCTTGTAATTGTGCTGCATGAGGAATACATCGCCTATAGTAATTTATAACACCGAGGAATCTACGAAGTTCGCAAATGGTATCGGGTTTGGAGTAATTCATGATGGCAGTGACACGATCGGTTGGAGGTCGGCAACCACTACCATTAATTATGTAGCCAAGGAACTGTACCTCTGACTGACCAAAATTGCACTTGTTAACGTTGATGGTTAAACCATTATAGCGAAGACGCTCAAATACTTGTCGTAAATGACATTGATGTTCATCGGCAGATTCAGACATAATAATAATATCGTCAATGTAGCAATATACAAAATCAAGGCCCCTTAACACAGAATCCATAAACCTTTGGAAAGTCTGCGTGGCATTTCGTAGTCCAAAGGGCATAAATAAAAACTCTACCAAACCAAATGGAGTACAAACGGCTGTTTTTGGAATGTCCTCTGGAGCCATTTGTATCTGGTAGTATGCTCTGACGAGGTCAATAGTTGTAAAAATTGACTTACCATGTAATCTTTCAGCAAAATCGTTAATGTTGGCTATAGGGTATCGGTCCGGAATTGTTTGTGAGTTAAGTTTCCGGTAGTCACCACAGGCTCGCCATCCACCAGTTTTTTTTAGCGACCATGTGTATTGGACTGGCCCATGGACTCTTGGAGGGTCGACATATGCCATGATCCAATAAAAAATCTATTTCGGCCTTTCCTGCAGCTAGTTTATCACCAGACAGTCTTCGTGGACGATCAGCAACTGGTTTGCCTGTAGTTTCAATATGATGAAGAACTGTTGCATCGGCATTAGGTTTACGAATTAAAGTTGTCGTTGTAATATCAATAAATTCGGCAAGTAATTTTGAAAAATTATTATTTGTTGTTGTAGACAATGTTGAAATACTAAAATCCTTAGTTTCATGAATTTCGCCACTGCTTATCAAATTTGTAGTATTATCAATAAGACATTTTCGTCCGAGATCAATAAGTAAATTGTAATGACTCAAAAAGTCGGCCCCAAGTATGGGCGATTGAACATCAGCAATAATAAATAACCATTTGAGTTCGCGGCGGAGACCTAAGTCCAATTTAAAAACACAATGACCATAAGTCTTAATTTCACTACGGTTTGCAGCGAGAAGCTTAACAGTGGTTGGCGTTAATGTTGCTTTGATTAAAGATGGGGGTACTACTGATACCACTGACCCTGAATCAATTAAAAAACGAGTGTTAGTTGATTTGTCGAAAATATGTAGACGATTCTCCTCCATTAAATTATTATTGCCGCTGTCGCCAACCGAATTAGGTTTCCAGCGGGGACAGGCTAGTTTACAATGCTGAGCTGCATCACCAAATTTTGCATGATACCAGCATAATTGTGCTTCAGTTGAATTTTGGTGAGAATTTCGTGAACGGCTACGAGATCTGGACTGCTGTCGAATAATTTTGCCTTTATTGTCGCTTTGTTGTAATTGAATTTTCTTAACTTCATCCGTCAAATTCTTAATTGCTTGGCAAACGTCAGAAAAAGTCATATGAGGAGTAACTGCATCCACTGGAACACTTGCGTTGTAACGTAAAGGTGCTACTGATACGGAACTTGCTACATTGTAATTAGCATCTAGCATTTTGTCAGCCGTTTCGGAAAGTTTTTCCAAATCATCGTCTTTCCATACGGATAATATTGGACGAATTGAATCTGGCATTTTACCCAGAAATAGTGTGCGAATAATTGCTTCGTTTTGTTTACCAGGAGCTAGACGTCTCATAGTCGATAAAATTTCCGAAGGTTTTTTACCTGCGGTTTCACAACCCTGCAATAAACGTCGTAGTTTAGATTCAGAAGTTTCAGCAAATTTTGTAATGAGACGTTCCTTCAATGTACCAAATTTATTAATCTGAGGAGGATTCGTTATCAGGTCCTCAATTGATAAAAGTATTTCGTCTTCCAGGCGTACTGAGACAAGATCAAATTTGTCAGAGTCTGATGTGATAGCACACAAAGCAAATGATCTCTCAATTTGTGCGAACCACAAATGAGGATTGTGTTTGTTGAATTTCGTAATATGAACTTTCTGAAGATTTGATCTTGAAGCGTCGTTCACATTTGCTTGAGACTCTCGAAGAGTGTTTATTTCATGTTGTAAAGCTTGCATTTGTGCCAACATATTTTCCATCTCGGCCATGTTAACACTGCTTGTCTCAAAAAATTCAATTTCCTCACCACCTGATGAGATTTCCTCGTCGACGGCTAATTTTCGTTGCCTCAAGTTGTACGGGTGTTTGTTCATAAGCAGAACTTGTTTTGCTCGAACAAAATCAACAAGCTCTTGCCTTAAAAAAACGTTAAAAATTCAAATATTACGCCGCTGCGCTGCTTCCAGGAAAAACAATTTTCTGCGTCGTTGAGAAATTTGTCAAAGATTCTGTTTCTCAGAATTTGCGTTAAATACGGGGGTCACCAATATAGTTGTGGGTGAATAAAACACGAATATATAACACTTAACAACTATTTACTATTTATTCATTTAATAAAAAGGAATTTACATTTACTTTAAATAAAAGACTAGAAAGCTACATGTGTAGCAGCAAAGACAACTCGAGGAATTAATTTCTGCTTTCGTCTGTCAATTCGTTTGCTTCTCTCTGACGCGTTGCCAGACTGTTGGTTTTGTAAAACAGGCAGGCTCGGTGCTGCCACATATTTGTATCATTCAAATTACTCGAAAAAAACTTTTTTATTACATTGTTTGACATATAGCGTTAAAACAGAGACATGTGCCAAAAATCTAAATATACCATCTGATAGGGGAAGGCCTTGGCTACATTTCCTCATACCTGGTTTTTCCCAGATCACCTATGTGTTCAAACAAAATTTTAAAAAAACTGGTTCAAAAAACGTTACTCATACCACTATTTTACCTACAGCGTAAAAACAGGGACATTTAAATAAAATGCAATTTCCCGATTTTACTCCTCTTTTTGGTACTTTTTTCTCCCATGGATATAACAAAAAATATATTCCAATGAATTTCTAAATTATAGTTTAAAATACGCATATGTTTATGTCAATAAATAGGAAAAAAATGTTTTATGAAAAAAGTACGATTTTAACCCCTAAACGTTCGAATTTTTAAAAAGTACCAAATTTGAATTTTTCATTTTTCGATAAGGTACAAATATGATGTAAATTTTATTTCTAAGTTTACTGGTTCAAAAGAAGTACTGGGAGTCAAAAAAGTACCAAAGCACAGTTTTTACCCGTTTTCTCTAAAAGGGCCGAATTTCAAAAAAAGTACCAGACACCTCTCCGATTATTTTTTAAATGAAAAACTATAACTGTTTAACTTTATCAGCTTAAGAAATATAAGATAGCCGATTTTACCCCCTAAACCATAGTAAAATAATAAAGTACTCGCACATCTACAAAAACAAAAATTGCTTGTATTTTGTTAGTGTAAAACTACTGCCCACAATGTCAGAATGCTTTGAACGGAAAAATGAGAGAACGAAAGAGAGCAAGAGAAAAAAACTCAAAAAATATTTTACATGTGAATACAAAAACAATTTGACAGTACCGCGAGGTTTGCCAATGAAAAAATTGTAAAACAGCTGGTCTTACGAGTATACTTTATTATTATACTATGCCCTAAACATTCGAAGACCAAACATTCGGAGCCCAACCTACTTTTCAAATTTCATCTTTCTAGCTTCATGCGTTGGGCTTTGGGATGATGAATCAGTCAGTCAGTAGCGTTACTGATTACACTGCCACTTAACGTTATTGGATCACTCACAACTGACCTTTAATATGAATTTTGTTTAGCTTTCTTATCTGAAGTTATTTAACAGCTAGTTGAAAAAACAATTATTTTATTGTCAGTTTTTCTTAACGAAGATTTTGGCTGATACTGGTATCGCGTTTACTACTTTGTCTGAGGTATTGTGTTAGTTCTGAGTAATTCTATGTAAACAAGATCGACAGTTTATGAAGATTTAAGATTTTTAAAAGAAAATCTGTGAAACAACTAGCCATACCCATTCCAAAGTTATACAAATACAATATTAATATCCACTACTTAAGATTTGATATAAATATCCAAAATCCTTTTGTAATGTATTCAAAAGCGATGATTTGCTTACTATACCTTTGGCAAACCACTGTTAACTTTAAATATTTTAATATTTTAAAATTATTTCTGTTACATTTTACAAGAAAAAAACTTTTTATTTTTTGATTCATTCGTAAATTTTTAAACATAAACGCCATATTTTTTAATGTCCGGATGTTAAGATATGTTCCGAAATTCAAAAATGTTTCAATAAGCTAGTTTAAAAAGTATTAAATAAATTCCGGGCAGGATAATATTTTCTGTATTTATTTTTAAACTATATGCATACATATTTTAAACAATTTAGTATTAAAATCATAAACGCTAACTGGAAAAAATTTATTTTGGGTGCTTTTGGATTAAAATAACAACATTCCGGTTGCCGACATGTCAACCCAAAGTTCGCCACAATCGCATATGTTTAACATTTTCATTGTTTTCTGTTACCACGTAATTCCAAATAGTACATTAATACATACACGTCTCAAATTAAGGTGTAATTAATCTATCATATCAACTCCGGGTTAAAATTTATTCATTTTAACAGAAAAAATATAGTAGCAAAATGATAAACATGTGCAATTTCTAGTAAAAACTAAAATAATCTCAACATAAAATTTTGGAGAATTTTCTTCAATTCTATATGCCTTTTGAACATTAGAAGATATTTATTCAAATTGAAGAATTTTATTCAATTTAAACAAAATAGATAAGTTAATTTCTTCAAATTTGTATCAATTTAAAAATTTTTGTTCAGATTGATAATTTTTATTCAAATTGACTATATTATATGTATTAGACAATTTTAAAATTGACAAAAAATATTTGTTAAATTAACAGAAAATTTATTCAAATTAACTTCTTTTAAGAGTTACTCCCAATTTAACGAAATTTTCATTGATTTAACAGATTTTTCGTAAATTTTTTGACGAAATTTTATTAAAATCAATAAATTTCACTAAATAATATTTTTGACAAACATTTTTTAGTACATTTGAAGAAAAATTATATTGATTTGAAGAAAAAATCTGTTAATTTAAATATTTATTATTTTTTTTCGTTAATATTCAACGAAAATTTTTAGTCAATATTACCACGAGATTTTGTTTAGTGCTGATGAACTCAAGAAAAAATATACATAATGTATGTACAGTATGTCAAAAAAATGTTTTTACAATGAACAAAAAATTATAATTTAAACTTTATTTTGCAATATTCGGATATGTTCTATAACATTGCAAAATTTTTACAAACATTTTATTTCTTGTATATTTCTTTAACGGGTTTTACCAAAAAACAAATTTATTGATTGTAATTACGAAAGTACAACAACAAAAGCTACACATACCCTCCAATCTACCTGTCAAGAAAATGTGATTCATAAATTTTATATTAAGTATGTCAAAAGAAAAAATTGCAAGGGATAAACCCGTTTTAGGTTAATTATTACCCCCAATTCGGGGAAAGTGTTGGAGATACAGCGGCCTAAATAAATATAAGTTCACCAACAAAATTCAGCAGAAATCGATTGTTGAATTTTTGTTTTTAATTTTTTTTCTTTGTTTTATATTTTAAATAATATTTACTCTAAAAAAACTTAAAAATAATTTTGTTAAAATATTTTATGCAAACAATTTTCAAGAATAATAAAAATGAGGTGCGAAATAAAGATAAGTTCACTAAATAAAAGCTTACAAAAATATTAATTATTATTTTTCTTAAGAATTTGTAATTTATTTCATCTCCTTTACATTTTATCATGTCAAAAATGTTGAATTGAATTGAATATACCAAGTTTTGCAAAGTTTTTAAAAGAATTTGGAACTATACCGTTACTACTGCATATTTATTGTTTTTGCGGCTTCATACCGTTCACTATTAGCATGCAATTTGCACTCAAAGATTTACAATAAGTTTTTCATAAAATTTAGGAAACGTCTACGGGCTGAGAATCACAAAATGTTAATGACTTTAGAGAAACTGACTCCCTAAATTGCCAGGAGTTGTGAATGACTGCTGAAAAATTAAGTTAAAACCCATTAAATTTTAGCAGTTTTCAAATAACGATGTTTTTAGCATTTCCACATTATTTTTGGAATTCATTCTGATTCAAATCCATGCCAATGTAAAAAAATCAGCCAATATCATAAATGCACCTCCCCAAAAATGTCTGCTCATACTGACACCTTTTCTTAACGTAAACAATTCTGGATTCCATTGGTACATGTAAATTATACTTCATTTCGTCACGAAAAACTATTTCTTTCTTTATTTTGCCATAATTCTTGTGATTTTTTCGACCAACTCAAAGGCCTATTTTTGTGATCTTATGTTAAAGCGGTACGCCATTAGTTTTGTAAAAGTAAGTTGTTATGAGCTCTAAAAAACCTGTTAAACTCTTCTAATCATTACTGGAAATCAAAACTAACTATTAATTTAAGACCCAAATTTTAGAAGATGGTATTCCAATAGACTTTTTTAGTGCAGAGACAACATTGGATCTCGACCGGAACTGTTTTTAGTGGTACAATTTTATTTTAATTTCAAAAAAATATACACAACAAAAAAAGATATGCCATTTATTTTAGTGATAGCGCAGTTGGAAAGCTTTTAATCGTTAAAAATCTAAATTTTTCCTGGTTCTTCTGCGGACAACGGCTTTCCACGATTTATTTGAAAAAAAAAAAAAAAAAACGTTTAAGGAAAAGAATTTTAATGCAAACTATTGCAACTAAAAGAACTAACATTTTAACAGATAATTAAATAATAATTTTATAATACTTTTTCTTTTAATCAACCAAGTAAAACACTTTTATCTAAAGTGAACTTATATTTATTTCGCTCAAAAACTAAACAAGAACAGGAAATACGATAATTTTCCTATGCTTGAATACTAAATTATAAAAAAATATAACGGTACATTACAGAATTCGCCACAGCATTATACCGAATTAAAAAAGATGATATATACCCGCTTCTATATTAAAAAACAAAATTTTATAAGGTGAACTTATATTTATTTCGGCCGCTAAATGTATTCCTTATTAAAGCAGTACTTAATAGCATATTAAATTGCTACAAAAATAACGTAACTTTGGAGCTTATATATAATAATGTCCGTCTAATCAAAATATTCGTCAGAGAGGAACGTAGAAGTTAAGGAAACTTAGAAAATATCCACCAGGGTTCTAGAAAGTGTATGTCAATTTTGTCTTTCAAGAAACAATAAAAAAAAAACACTAATCGAATACAAATACAAGTTAAAAGCTAAGGGGAAATAATCACTCTTATGGTGGAAAAATGTTGAAGAATTATTATCATTATGTTTATAAGCTTTAAAAGTTATGGGGCGGATTACATGTTGTGTTGGAATGTTAATAATACACAGCTTTTCAACAGAATAGGTTCAAGATTTTCGTTATATTAAAACTTTTGTTATTTTTAAAATAATAATGAAATTAATATTTTTTTTCAAAATAAATTTTAAAGTCCTCAATTCTAAAATATTTACATGCAAAATAAATTTAAGTAATAACTAATTACGATTTTTAATGATTTTCTTACCCAACAAGAGAATTTTTTAGGTAATTTTTTTTTGTTTCATCTGAATAGGTTCAACATTATTTATTCAATAAAACAACAAGATGTGTTGATTAATACGGTTCTTTTTGTTTTGTTATATTATTCGGAAATTATTAATAATAAGAATAGCCTTTATTATTCAATTTAACCAAAAAATTATATTTGGAAGGGATTTATAAAGATTTTCAACTTGTAACACAGAAAGTTTGCTCCAACTTTTTCTAATATCTTCAGATAATGAATTTTTGTTCTCGTATTGTATGTCCGACTCATAAACATTACGTGACAGCAATTTCCATACATTTTCTTTTATATTAAGGTCGAGAGAGTATGATGACCACTCCTAAGTGGTAAAATTTTGACTTCAAATTCAATGTTTTCCCTCTCTTGCGGTGTGAATAGGTTGCAAAGTCGAGTTGGAATGTCCATGAAATTAATTAAAATAGTGTATAAAATGTTAGAAATTCTTTTACCGTAAACTTTTGAAAGTTTTTTTCCGTAAATCTATGCGTAGAATATCGAAGTACACATGTCTCATAATATGAGGTAGCACTCTACGCCATTACACTTTCTTCGCAGCTTTATGGGATACATAATTAGCAACCTTTTTTTTCTCAAATGACAAAAATAATGATATTTATAGTCATTGGAGCCTTCCACATTGATTTTTTTTTTCATTTTATAGAACAATATGTTCCACTCCTTTTTTAGAACATGCGTTCACGGGTAAACGGGAGTAGTTTTACTTCACGAATGGTGTTTAGAGGTGGGTTCTTTATAATTCTTAGTCTTCTTAGGTGAACTGAATTTCGAATAACACGTCTTACTGTAAAACAATAGCTTAAATACCTGATTTTTGTTTAATTTTTGATATTGGTAAGTACAGATCAATACAAATGTATTTTATTCAAAATAGTTGGAAATTAGGTATTTTTATCAAATATAATAGGTGTGCAACAAAATTTCTCATTTAATAAAAAGATGTAATAAATGTGATTTTATGAAGGACAAAAAGTCAAAAATCAAGTCATGATAAAAAAATTTCTCCAAGCACATATAAGCAAAAACTAATAATGCGGAATTTTTATTTGCAAAAAGTGTTGAATATACCAACATTGAGTCCCCACTTTAATCCCACATAATTTGTTTCCCTTATGTGAAAAAGAAAGTGGCTAAGAGGTATTACAGGACCATAATGAACTAAAAATCGCACAAATGGTGGAATATAAAAAATTCCAATTGACTATGACATTCCTTAATAAATTTATTTGATGAAAAAGGTTCCACATGCAGTTATACATACCATAGCTGTTCATTGTGAATATTTTCATTCAAAATATTTGTTAAAAATAAATTATTTTTATATTTTATTTATATTTTTAGAAATAAAATTGTTTCAAATTATTTTATAATCTTTGTAATATGATTTTCAGGTACTTGAAATTAATTTGAATAAAAACTTTTTAAATATTATTCCATTTGTTAACAAGTTAGATAAAATAAAATTTCCATAAAAGTATTTAAATATGAATTTATAAAATTTAAATCAAATCCCAAAGTCTTTAACTAATTTGAAAATTAATTTTATTTTTTTAGCTTGAATATAATTGCTCTTATTTTTTTTTCTACTTTAGAAATAAAATTAAATCTGTTTTAAACCATTAAATTTTTTTTATTCATAGAAAATTTTTGAATAATTTTATTCAACATGAATTTGTTTCAATAGTTTTAAATTTGCTTTGAAAAAGGAAAATATGTAAAATATTTTCTTTTATACTTGAATATTTGAACAAATTTTATTTTTTTTTTTCTATTCAAACCTTTTGAGGCTGAATATTTTTATTTTTTTAGAGTTTTTGTTGAATAAAATTATCAATTTATATTTTTTTAAAATTTTTCTATTTGAATATATTGTTTTTAAATAAAAATCAGAAAAAATTTTTTAACTTTTTTTATTTAAATAAAATACATATGAATATTATTCAATGTTAGAATAATCAAATAAAAAACTTTTGATTATCTTATAAAAAAAAAAAAAAATATTTGTTTTACTTGTGATTAAAAAAATTTTTTAATTTTTAATTTATTTTGTTCAATCAGATATGAATTTATAATAAATTCAATTGTTTTAGTATAAATAGAAATCCTTAATACTTTTATTTAAAATTTAATAGATTGATAACAAATATTTTTAATTAGAAATAAATTTTTATTTCTTATTTCTAATTAAAAATATTTTCATTTTTTATTTCATTCATAAGTTACAGCTATGATACATACCAACTGTTACTATATTAAGTTTTAAATTCCGAAATTTTGTGATTTTCTTTAACAGTTTTATAAATGTAAAAATACTTCCTTGACACGATAATTTTTGTGTTTTTTAGTTTTTACACTATTTTTAATAGTTTAAATCATTAAATATTATGTTTCTTTGAGTTATATATTAATAAATATATTAATTAACAAATTCGTATTAAAAAATATTACATTAGTTAAAAATTATATACTTTTTTAAAGCCAAACTTTGAAAAAATCTTGTTTTCTTTTAAAGTAAAAACATTTTCTTGACATACTGTATGTAAAATGCTCGAGAAAATTAATTATAAATTAATTACATATTTATAAAATGTTAATAAGAAGTGAGATCGAAAAATCTTAACATATATAAAATTCAATAATTTAAAAACGGTTGATCCTAGAGTTTTTACTTTTTATTATATTACAGATCACAGAAAATATAACTTTTATAGTTCTAACCACTACTCATTGACTCGTGGACCTTTTTTTGGTAACCCTTCCATTAGAGATTTGATAGTTGTTTCAGTAACTATTTTGGAACAGTTTGCCCATTTCTTTTTTAAAATCTTCGACATTTTGGGACACCTTTTTTGGGCTCTTCAATTCACTTTTCACAAGAGCCCAATATCTCTTTACTGGTCTTAGCTCCGGACAATTTAGAGGATTGACCTCACTTGGTACAAAAGCTATGTTATTGTTTTGATAGCACTCCAGAGCTTTTTTACGTAGTGACATAATGCCAAATCGGGCCAAAAATATGTGGACACATTGTGCTCTCTTATGAAAGGAAGAAGATATTTTTGCAAACATAATTTGACGTATATTTCGGTATTTATAGTGACCACTGCAATAAATTACTTGCTTATTTTGCCGCAACTGCATTAAGCTTGTCATATCACGAATTTTTTAAGGAAATTTTGACTGCTTTTGGGTCCTAAACTCTCTTCAACATTTTCTCGAGCATTAGCAACATAAAAATTAGACCCGGTAGCTGCGAAAAATATAGCAGTACATACGTTTTGTAGTCCACTATAAAACAATAGTATTTTTGTAAAAAATTTGATTTTAATTTCTGTGCCCTATTCTTGGCTTCTAAATTTCTTGCAGTATTCCTTTCTGAATCTTTTTGGACTTTTTATGTTTTCAAGCATGTATTGGCTTTAACTTTTCGCACCAAATAGTCAGAGTACTGAGCTTACCGGGCTGCTTGGAGCTCTTTCCAATATGCTTTAAATTTTTTTGGCCTTTTTTGTACGACCAATTTGAATTTTTTAGAAAATTTTTCATAATTTTAGCACGTACTTCTTTTTCGTCACTCATTTGGATCAAAATCACAATAAATCCACATGGTTTTCATTAAAAATAATAAATAATTAAAAAAGATAACTAGATCAAAAAAATAAAATATTGCTTTCGAAAAAAGTTTCGATCTAATAATATGCACGTCTATCAAAGAGTGAATAAAAAGTCAATCGTCACTTCCACGACTCTTAGAGAGTCAGTAAAATTTCATTAGTCTTAATTTCATTAGACCGTGCACAAAATGTTATAAATTCATTAAAGCCAAAGAATGTATGTATACATCGAGACAAACAAGTTAACAAAAAACTTTCTGCGTCATTATAGTGCGTCAACTCTTTTAGATAATGTAGATAAACAGTTAAGACTGGAAACTTCTCAAAAGTTACAAACTATAAAATTCTAAAATCGTTATTTTAAACTTATAAAACAAATTTTGATAGCAATATGAATGCATATTTTAAGGCTTTAGTTTTATTTTACTTGTTGGTAGGGTAGTGGAGGTAGAAAAGATTCACTCAACTTGTTTATTACTAATAGGGTTTGGGATTTCCCGTGATATTTTGTTTCCCGGGAAACGGGAATAAAAAAAAATCGATTTCCCGGGAATTTTATTTTAAGAAAAAAGCAATGATTTCTTGTAAATAATGTAATTTTTTCTATTCAGTACTATAAAACAACATTATAAATCAAATTTATGATATGATTATAAGGTGGTTTTACACTATAATACTTTGTGTTAATACCAGATTTTAATTTTCTATAATAATCACCCTTATTCTAATTGTCGTTGTCGACACAAAACGACGACGTCTTGTATCGTCTGTGGCAAATTGGTATTGGAAATCACTTACTGCTGCAATCTCTTGGTCTAAAAGAATGTTACTACAAATATGTTTTAAAGATCTTTTAAAAGAGCTCTTTTTTAACATTAGGCTGATACTATTCGATTTTTAAATTAGCAGTACGTGTTTGAAACTTATTTGTGCTCTGGTATTAGAATTGTATCGGAAACTTTTTGCCATATTAGATTTTGTAGTTTTTATTCACTTAATCTTAAATAAAAAGTATTTTTAATTTAAATTTAATATTTGACTGGAAAAATTATTTTTAAATTTTCGACAAAATAAATCAGCTGACTCAAAAATTAGTGATGTGTATTTTTTTTGTTAAAATAATCGATAAACAGTCGACGTCGTTTCACTTCTGTTAGAGAATACCAAATAAGCGACGAAGTGATGTTGATGTCGACACGAAGTGATGTTGACTCAAAAACAACATTGACGTCGACGACGACAATTGGAATAAGGGTGAATATCAAATAATGTATTAAGGAAAGTATTATTAAATATCATGTTTTAAATTTTTTTTATCAAAATATTTTTTAAAAAATTAAAAACGAAAAATTTAACAGAATTTACTATAAATAAAACTACAAATACATACAAAGTATTGAAGGTTTTACATTTACAGCATAATACATTTGAAAATATTTTTGGTATTGGTATTTTGGTAAAACCAATTAAAAATTTAAACTATTTTAAGCATTTCTCACGAGTAAAATAAGTGCCTATTGTAAGCAAAGATTCCAAAAATTTAATTTTTTAATTCACTTCTCAAAATCGAATTAAATTTATTTTCTCAGTTATTACTTTAAAGCTTTCATAACAATTTAATTCATAGACTTAAATTCCTTGACTTCATAAGAATTAATTGCTTAAAGAATTCACTACCAATTATACAATTCAAGCTTAAAAAATATTTTGAATCATTCAAATTTTCTTCTATTCAAATCTGTTAAGAATTAGCTTAGAAAATATTTTTTTATTCATTTTGTAAAATATTAGCTTTGTTCCTGTACTCTAAATTGGGACCACGCGGGATCCTATTTCACCGAAAAGTGTTCCCGTATACGAAAATTGGGAAATGAGAGAGAAAGCTTCAATTAAAAAAAATTAAGAACGTTGATATATGCTAAAAAAAATAACATTCACGTATGAATTTCAAATAGTTTGATGTTTTCTTTCCGTATTTTTTAACATTTTTGAGAGAAACATCAGCCTTTTCTTATTTTACCTAAAAAGTACGGGAACAAACCTATTTAAAAACAAAATATAATGAATTTAATGAAAGAAAAAATTTATATAAAATATTTAAAAAATATAAATATTTCCATTCAATTTGCAGAAGATTTGAATTAACAAAAATACAATGATTTCTGTATAAATTGATTCAGTGAATGGTGATACGGAATGAAAAATTAATATTTAAATTAAAAGATTTTAGAAATATGTAGTTAAAATCTCGTGTATTCGAAATGCGAATGAAAAAAATAAAATGTTTTTTTCCTAGTGAATGTAGTCAAATAGGACTTTTCATCAGCGCGCCGATGAAACGTTTTTCAATAATGTAAAATATCACTTGTATCGAATTTTATATATATTAACATCAAAATGCACTGTTTCATTACAAACAGACGTGTTTTTATTCGCACCGTGATTTTTTTAAAAATTAAAGAGCGTATAGTGAAAATTAAATACATAAATATAAGCGATTGGACGCTCTAAATATAAAAAATTAATATTTATAAAAAAATATTTATTTGATATCAATATAAACATTTATTAAAATAAATTTGTTTAAAACAAAAGAAAAGTTACAAAAAGAAAATTAAAGTGTTATAATATAAATTCATAATTGAGCATATGAATTCTCATCATGAGAGACGGCTCAGTATAAACGGCAGAAATGCCTATATTTTTCTCAACGGGGAGAGTGAAAAAATATAAGTGATCCACATGATAACAGAAATTATTTAATCGCCAAACCACTTAAGAGATCGCGCTCTTGTTCCCCCGTGATTCAATTACATGAGAATAATAATATACAGACAATATCACATAATAAAACTTGTTTAGAACAAAGCACAAAAGAAAACAAGGAAAATAAAATAACAACAACTATACCAGTTTTAAAAACAACACAGGCAACTACTGTTAATACACAAGCTTATAATCCACTAACAAAAATGTCAAGTGAGAGTTTGATTGTAGTTAACACTAATAATATCTTGTGTGGCAATAATGGTACTCAGAAGGGTGCTATTCCAAAGGTGAAAAATAAGATAATTATACCGAAATCTACAGTACCTGCAGGTATTCTCAGGTACGTTAGTATTAATAAGAGAAACTTAAGTCCCCAAAAAGGTGTAGCTATAGCTAAAAAACAAAAAGTTACTGATAATCCCTTGATAGGCAACCGTTTTGCTCTCTTGAGTGATGATGTGAATAATCAACACGAAAAGGATAGTGTCATTATTAAAAATTCACCAAAACCCCCACCAATATACCTTCGTGAACCCAGCTCCAATAGCTTGGTAAAGTCATTTATTGATCTTATTGGTAAAAACATTGTTCCTATAAGAAAAGGTGGCGTGCAAGAGACGAAAATAGTAGTTTACACTGAGGATTGTTATAGAAAAATCTCTCATTACCTTAACGAAAATAGGAAAAATTTCTATACTTATCAACTTAAAAGTAGTAAAGGATTGGTAATAGTTATTAAAGGTATTGAGTCCAGTGTGGAAACAAATGAGATCATGGAGGCCCTGGAAGAATTGGGCTATCAGATAAAAGTTGTAGTAAACATTTTTAATAGAGATAAAATTCCCCATGTTTAGGGTTGAGTTAGAGCCGGATGATCGGAAATTGAAGAAGAATGAGACACACTCTATATACTCCCTGCGATACCTATTGAATCGGAGAATAACTATAGAGGAACTTCTTAAAAGAAATAGACCTGTCCAATGTGGCAATTGCCAAGAGTTTGGACATACTAAAAATTATTGTACTTTGCGTACAGTATGTGTTGCATGCGGAGACTTCCATGCTTCGTCACAATGTGACATTAAAGAGAAAGGTCTCAAAAGAAAATGCGGTAACTGCAGCGGCGATCACTCTGCCAATTATCGTGGTTGCCCGGTATATAAAGAATTATTGAAGAGATTGAAAGAAAAGCAAAGGCAAGGTAGAGGTGGAGATTTTGAACTATCACCTGTATATAACACTTCTAATCCAGAAAATACTGGTGTAAACATTATTAATGAGGGTGCGGCTTCAGGTAAGCCAACTATGCAATTAAATAATGCATGTTCAACTAGACCTAGCAATAACTCCTATGCCAATGTGTTAAAATCTGGTTTTCAGCAGCCTAATGTTCCCCAAAACTTGGGAGGGTTTGAAACTTTTATGCAAACACTTATACAGAATTTTACATCTCTTAACCAAAATATGACTAACTTTATGTCATCCATGCAAAACACAATACAAGAGCTTTTAAGAGCGCAGAAAGGTAAGGCGCATGGTGGTACTGGTATACTTATTAAAAACCCATTACGACATTATGCCCTAGATGAATTCTCGAGAGACTATATGCAAGCAACATCCATTTGCCTTGAATCTTTTTCTGGGTATTTAACTCTTAGTTCAATTTATTGTGCACCACGATTTTCAATGTCCAAAGAAAACTTTGAAGAATTCTTTAATACACTAGGAGATCGTTTCCTGGCATGTGGCGACTACAATGCGAAACACACTTACTGGGGTTCCAGATTGATAAACCCCAAAGGTAGACAGCTATATAAAGCTCTAGTTGATCGAAAAAATGGCTTGGATTTTGTGTCCCCTGGACACCCAACTTACTGGTCGGCTGATCCTAGAAAGATTCCAGATCTCATTGATTTTGCCATTTCTAAAAATATTATTCGAAACTCAATAAGTACAGAAATTTCAAATGATTTATCTTCTGATCATTCTCCCATAATATTAACTTATTATATCAAAATTTCCCATGAATACTTCATATACTACAAATTGGTTGAAATATAAGAAATACATAAGTAGTCATATCCACACAGACCCTTCTTTTGAGTGTGAGGAAGATATAAATAAATCCGTCAATGACTTTACGTCATTAATTACTTCTGCTCTAGAACATTCTAAGAGTCAAATTCTTAAAAAATGCAAAACGCATATTTCAAATACGGATATCGAAAAACTTCTTCTTGAAAAAAGAAAATACAGAAGACAATGGTAACAATCTAGATCACCCGCTGCAAAGCTGAAGCTGTCAATAGCAAGTAAAAAACTGAAAAAAGCCCTTCAAGTAGAAGAGGATCGCCAAATAAAAATTATGTTGAAAGTTTGACAAATAACAAGCACACAAATTTTTCGCTATGGAGAGCAACGAAAAATATTAAGCCGCCGGTAGAGGCCCAAAATCCTTTAAGGAATGCTGACGGTACCTGGTCCCGTAGTGCAAAGGAAAAAGCAAATTTATTTGCATGTTATTTAAACTCCGTCTTTCAACAAAATCCCCAAACAAACGATTTTGTATTGGGAGAGACACCTCTCACTACATTTAACAATGATGACATAATTATTGTTAGCCCAGAGGACATTAATATAATCATCAAGAATATAAATGTAAAAAAATCACCTGGACATGATTTAATAACACCATTAATGATCAAATACCTACCCAATGTGGCTATAATTGTGCTATCTACAATATTTAATGCGATCTTAAAATTAGGAGTTTTTCCAAAAATTTGGAAAACTTCTCAGATTAAAATGATACCAAAGCCAGGAAAAGATTTAACTGTACCATCTTCCTATAGACCTATTAGCTTACTTCCTTGCTTGTCGAAAGTATTTGAGAAAGTATTTCAAAAGAAAATTATCCCATTCTTAAACGATAGAAACATCGTCCCAGTTCACCAGTTTGGTTTTCGTGAAAAACACGGAACCATTGAACAATCAAATGTTTACTACCACCATGTACCCACAAATTGCTAGAGTCTTATCTATCTGACCGTCTATTTAGAGTAAAGTTTAATGACTTTGTAACAGAAGAATATGATATAAAAGCAGGTGTTCCACAAGGAAGTGTTCTTGGACCTACACTCTATTTAATTTACACTTCTGACTTGCCTACATGCGATGTACTGACTATATCTACATTTGCTGATGATACAGCAATAATCAGTTCTCATGAAAACCCACACATAGCATCTAGTCAATTAGATATTTACCTCCGACGTGTGGAGACATGGTTAGCAAACTGGCGAATAAGGGTAAATGAATTAAAGTAATAAAAAGTAACCATGTTACGTTCAGCTTAAGAAGGGGTAATTCTCCCCCAGTCACGCTTTAATGGTATAAATATACCACAGTCAGATCATGTCACTTACCTTGGTATTCATTTGGATAGGCGACTTACTTGGCGTCGACATATAGAAACCAAGAGACTTCATATGAAGCTGAAAGCTTCTAGCCTTCACTGGTTAATAAACAGTCAATCAAGACTAAGCCTTGACAATAAAGTCATCCTGTATAAAACCATATTAAAACCAATTTGGACTTATGGCATCCAATTATGGGGTACTGCCAGTAATACCAGCATTGATATTATACAGAGGGCACAATCGAAAATTCTTAGACCTATGACGGGTGCACCATGGTACTTAAGAAATGAGAATATCCATAGGGACTTAGAGATACCACTATTAAAAGAAGAATTTAAAAAATTCAGTGAAAAATATATCCAGAAACTTCAAACTCATCCAAATCCACTCGCTAGACTCCTTGCTGAAGTGCAGACATATTCAAGGCTTCGTAGAGGCCTGTTTACAACATAGCTCTCCTTAGAGAGTAGATATCTTTAATATTAGTTTTAAGATTTAAATACTTACTGTGAGGCCTAATATATATATATATATATATATATATATATATATATATATATATATATATATATATATATATATATATATATATATATATATATATATATATACATATTTACTTTTTATTAATTTACTGAATCTGTCTTTATTAGGCCTCACAGTAAGTATTTAAATCTTAAAACTACTATTAAAGATATCTACTCTCTAAGGAGAGCTCTGTTGTAAACAGGCCTCTACGAAGCCTTGAATATGTCTGCACTTCAGCAAGGAGTCTAGCGAGTGGATTTGGATGAGTTTGAAGTTTCTGGATATATTTTTCACTGAATTTTTTAAATTCTTCTTTTAATAGTGGTATCTCTAAGTCCCTATGGATATTCTCATTTCTTAAGTACCATGGTCAGATAGATAAGACTCTAGCAATTTGTGGGTACATGGTGGTAGTAAACATTTGATTGTTCAATGGTTCCGTGTTTTTCACGAAAACCAAACTGGTGAACTGGGACGATGTTTCTATCGTTTAAGAATGGGATAATTTTCTTTTGAAATACTTTCTCAAATACTTTCGACAAGCAAGGAAGTAAGCTAATAGGTCTATAGGAAGATGGTACAGTTAAATCTTTTCCTGGCTTTGGTATCATTTTAATCTGAGAAGTTTTCCAAATTTTTGGAAAAACTCCTAATTTTAAGATCGCATTAAATATTGTAGATAGCACAATTATAGCCACATTGGGTAGGTATTTGATCATTAATGGTGTTATTAAATCATGTCCAGGTGATTTTTTTACATTTATATTCTTGATGATTGTATTAATGTCCTCTGGGCTAACAACAATTATGTCATCATTGTTAAATGTAGTGAGAGGTGTCTCTCCCAATACAAAATCGTTTGTTTGGGGATTTTGTTAAAAGACGGAGTTTAAATAACATGCAAATAAATTTGCTTTTTCCTTTGCACTACGGGACCAGGTACCGTCAGCATTCCTTAAAGGATTTTGGGCCTCTACCGGCGGCTTAATATTTTTCGTTGCACTCCATAGCGAAAAATTTGTGTGCTTGTTATTTGTCAAACTTTCAACATAATTTTTATTTTGGTGATCCTCTTCTACTTGAAGGGCTTTTTTCAGTTTTTTACTTGCTATTGACAGCTTCAGCTTTGCAGCGGGTGATCTAGATTGTTACCATTGTCTTCTGTATTTTCTTTTTTCAAGAAGAAGTTTTTCGATATCCGTATTTGAAATATGCGTTTTGCATTTTTTAAGAATTTGACTCTTAGAATGTTCTAGAGCAGAAGTAATTAATGACGTAAAGTCATTGACGGATTTATTTATATCTTCCTCACACTCAAAAGAAGGGTCTGTGTGGATATGACCACTTATGTATTTCTTATATTTCAACCAATTTGTAGTATATGAAGTATTCATGGGAAATTTTGATATAATAAGTTAATATTATGGGAGAATGATCAGAAGATAAATCATTTGAAATTTCTGTACTTATTGAGTTTCGAATAATATTTTTAGAAATGGCAAAATCAATGAGATCTGGAATCTTTCTAGGATCAGCCGACCAGTAAGTTGGGTGTCCAGGGGACACAAAATCCAAGCCATTTTTTCGATCAACTAGAGCTTTATATAGCTGTCTACCTTTGGGGTTTATCAATCTGGAACCCCAGTAAGTGTGTTTCGCATTGTAGTCGCCACATGCCAGGAAACGATCTCCTAGTGTATTAAAGAATTCTTCAAAGTTTTCTTTGGACATTGAAAATCGTGGTGCACAATAAATTGAACTAAGAGTTAAATACCCAGAAAAAGATTCAAGGCAAATGGATGTTGCTTGCATATAGTCTCTCGAGAATTCATCTAGGGCATAATGTCGTAATGGGTTTTTAATAAGAATACCAGTACCACCATGTGCCTTACCTTTCTGCGCTCTTAAAAGCTCTTGTATTGTGTTTTGCATGGATGACATAAAGTTAGTCATATTTTGGTTAAGAGATGTAAAATTCTGTATAAGTGTTTGCATAAAAGTTTCAAACCCTCCCAAGTTTTGGGGAACATTAGGCTGCTGAAAACCAGATTTTAACACATTGGCATAGGAGTTATTGCTAGGTCTAGTTGAACATGCATTATTTAATTGCATAGTTGGCTTACTTGAAGCCGCACCCTCATTAATAATGTTTACACCAGTATTTTCTGGATTAGAAGTGTTATATACAGGTAGTGTTTATAAAAAACCGACTTTTCAAAAAACCGGTTTAACGGTTAACCGAAAATTGGGTAAAATTAAAAAACCGGTTTTTCGGTTAACCGTCTACTAAAAAACCGGTTAAACCGGTTAACCGACATTTTAATAATTGCTCTAATTTGAAGCATAATCAAAATATTTTTGGTTAAAAAAAGTGTTTTTCAACTTATTGGTTTAACCATGTACCAAATAATAAGCAGTGCACTGCAGTGTTATTTACAAATCGCGATTGATTTACATCGCAAATTTATAAAAATATTTTTAAAAACAACTTTTTTGACATCTTTTATCCTATAAAGTATTTTTTAAGATTTTTTTTTTCTAGCTTAAAAATAAAATTTTACAAAAAGGAAGCTTTAGACCTAGGATAATGTACTTTATATTATGATTTATATTCTCCGCTTTTAAAGTTTTTCTCTTAAGGAAAAGTTTTTATAAAAAAATGTGATAAAAATATCTGCATAAAATTGGAAAAATAATTAATATTTTTTCTGCTAAAAAGGGATTTGTTTTTAATTTTTAGAAGATTATTAATCATTTAAAAGTAATTTTCTGTACTTATTTAGATCTACTTTTGAAGTCTTTTTTCCCATTATATTATACAAAATCTTATCTTTCACTAAAGCTATACATTAGTAGGTTATTTTTTTCTTTTGGAAAATTTCATTCGCATGAAATTAACGTTTTTGTAAATGGAATGCTTAATTATCTATATATTTATTATACATACAGTTTTAAAATATATTTAGCTTCCAACAAATAAATATATCTATCACCTGACTACTTGTTAACTCAAACAGCAATAATTTTTAGTAGTTTCAAAATATTTTCTTATATTTTAAATTCAGAAAAAAGCAACTAAAGGACGAAATTTAGTGATATTTTTAGCAAATTTTTGAAACCGGTTAACCGACACATAAAAACCGGGTAAACCGAAATTGAATATTTCAAATTAACCGGTTCGCAAATAACCGAAATTTGAAGAAAAAACCGGTTTTTCGGTTAACCGGTTTATAAACACTATATACAGGTGATAGTTCAAAATCTCCACCTCTACCTTGCCTTTGCTTTTCTTTCAATCTCTTCAATAATTCTTTATATACCGGGCAACCACGATAATTGGCAGAGTGATCGCCGCTGCAGTTACCGCATTTTCTTTTGAGACCTTTCTCTTTAATGTCACATTGTGACGAAGCATGGAAGTCTCCGCACGCAACACATACTGTACGCAAAGTACAATAATTTTTAGTATGTCCAAACTCTTGGCAATTGCCACATTGGACAGGTCTATTTCTTTTAAGAAGTTCCTCTATAGTTATTCTCCGATTCAATAGGTATCGCAGGGAGTATATAGAGTGTGTCTCATTCTTCTTCAATTTCCGATCATCCGGCTCTAACTCAACCCTAAACATGGGGAATTTTATCTCTATTAAAAATGTTTACTACAACTTTTATCTGATAGCCCAATTCTTCCAGGGCCTCCATGATCTCATTTGTTTCCACACTGGACTCAATACCTTTAATAACTATTACCAATCCTTTACTACTTTTAAGTTGATAAGTATAGAAATTTTTCCTATTTTCGTTAAGGTAATGAGAGATTTTTCTATAACAATCCTCAGTGTAAACTACTATTTTCGTCTCTTGCACGCCACCTTTTCTTATAGGAACAATGTTTTTACCAATAAGATCAATAAATGACTTTACCAAGCTATTGGAGCTGGGTTCACGAAGGTATATTGGTGGGGGTTTTGGTGAATTTTTAATAATGACACTATCCTTTTCGTGTTGATTATTCACATCATCACTCAAGAGAGCAAAACGGTTGCCTATCAAGGGATTATCAGTAACTTTTTGTTTTTTAGCTATAGCTACACCTTTTTGGGGACTTAAGTTTCTCTTATTAATACTAACGTACCTGAGAATACCTGCAGGTACTGTAGATTTCGGTATAATTATCTTATTTTTCACCTTTGGAATAGCACCCTTCTGAGTACCATTATTGCCACACAAGATATTATTAGTGTTAACTACAATCAAACTCTCACTTGACATTTTTGTTAGTGGATTATAAGCTTGTGTATTAACAGTAGTTGCCTGTGTTGTTTTTAAAACTGGTATAGTTGTTGTTATTTTATTTTCCTTGTGTTCTTTTGTGCTTTGTTCTAAACAAGTTTTATTATGTGATATTGTCTGTATATTATTATTCTCATCTAATTGAATCACGGGGGAACAAGAGCGCGCTCTCTTAAGTGGTTTGGCGGTTAAATAATTTCTGTTATCATGTGGATCACTTATATTTTTTTCACTCTCCCCGTTGAGAAAAATATAGGCATTTCTGCCGTTTATACTGAGCCGTCTCTCATCATGAGAATTCATATGCTCAATTATGAATTTATATTATAACACTTTAATTTTCTTTTTGTAACTTTTCTTTTGTTTTAAACAAATTTATTTTAATAAATGTTTATATTGATATCAAATAAATATTTTTTTATAAATATTAATTTTTTATATTTAGAGCGTCCAATCGCTTATATTTATGTATTTAATTTTCACTATACGCTCTTTAATTTTTAAAAAAATCACGGTGCGAATAAAAACACGTCTGTTTGTAATGAAACAGTGCATTTTGATGTTAATATATATAAAATTCGATACAAGTGATATTTTACATTATTGAAAAACGTTTCATCGGCGCGCTGATGAAAAGTCCTATTTGACTACATTCACTAGGAAAAAAACATTTTATTTTTTTCATTCGCATTTCGAATACACGAGATTTTAACTACATATTTCTAAAATCTTTTAATTTAAATATTAATTTTTCATTCCGTATCACCATTCACTGAATCAATTTATACAGAAATCATTGTATTTTTGTTAATTCAAATCTTCTGCAAATTGAATGGAAATATTTATATTTTTTAAATATTTTATATAAATTTTTTCTTTCATTAAATTCATTATATTTTGTTTTTAAATAGGTTTGTTCCCGTACTTTTTAGGTAAAATAAGAAAAGGCTGATGTTTCTCTCAAAAATGTTAAAAAATACGGAAAGAAAACATCAAACTATTTGAAATTCATACGTGAATGTTATTTTTTTTAGCATATATCAACGTTCTTAATTTTTTTTAATTGAATTTAGAGTACAGGAACAAAGCTAATATTTTACAAAATGAATAAAAAAAATATTTTCTAAGCTAATTCTTAACAGATTTGAATAGAAGAAAATTTGAATGATTCAAAATATTTTTTAAGCTTGAATTGTATAATTGGTAGTGAATTTTTTAAGCAATTAATTCTTGTGAAGTCAAGGAATTTAAGTCTATGAATTAAATTGTTATGAAAGCTTTAAAGTAATAACTGAGAAAATAAATTTAATTCGATTTTGAGAAGTGAATTAAAAAATTAAACCTTTGGAATCTTTGCTTACAATAGGCACTTATTTTACTCGTGAGAAATGCTTAAAATAGTTTAAATTTTTAATTGGTTTTACCAAAATACCAATACCAAAAATATTTTCAAATGTATTATGCTGTAAATGTAAAACCTTCAATACTTTGTATGTTCAAGTCTTTAGGTTTTTGAAATGTAATTTTTATTTGTAGTTTTATTTATAGTAAATTCTGTTAAATTTTTCGTTTTTAATTTTTTAAAAAATATTTTGATAAAAAAAATTTAAAACATGATATTTAATAATACTTTCCTTAATACATTATTTGATATTCACCCTTATTCCAATTGTCGTCGTCGACGTCAATGTTGTTTTTGAGTCAACATCACTTCGTGTCGACATCAACATCACTTCGTCGCTTATTTGGTATTCTCTAACAGAAGTGAAACGACGTCGACTGTTTATCGATTATTTTAACAAAAAAAATACACATCACTAATTTTTGAGTCAGCTGATTTATTTTGTCGAAAATTTAAAAATAATTTTTCCAGTCAAATATTAAATTTAAATTAAAAATACTTTTTATTTAAGATTAAGTGAATAAAAACTACAAAATCTAATATGGCAAAAAGTTTCCGATACAATTCTAATACCAGAGCACAAATAAGTTTCAAACACGTACTGCTAATTTAAAAATCGAATAGTATCAGCCTAATGTTAAAAAAGAGCTCTTTTAAAAGATCTTTAAAACATATTTGTAGTAACATTCTTTTAGACCAAGAGATTGCAGCAGTAAGTGATTTCCAATACCAATTTGCCACAGACGATACAAGACGTCGTCGTTTTGTGTCGACAACGACAATTAGAATAAGGGTGATTATTATAGAAAATTAAAATCTGGTATTAACACAAAGTATTATAGTGTAAAACCACCTTATAATCATATCATAAATTTGATTTATAATGTTGTTTTATAGTACTGAATAGAAAAAATTACATTATTTACAAGAAATCATTGCTTTTTTCTTAAAATAAAATTCCCGGGAAATCGATTTTTTTTTATTCCCGTTTCCCGGGAAACAAAATATCACGGGAAATCCCAAACCCTATTAGTAATAAACAAGTTGAGTGAATCTTTTCTACCTCCACTACCCTACCAACAAGTAAAATAAAACTAAAGCCTTAAAATATGCATTCATATTGCTATCAAAATTTGTTTTATAAGTTTAAAATAACGATTTTAGAATTTTATAGTTTGTAACTTTTGAGAAGTTTCCAGTCTTAACTGTTTATCTACATTATCTAAAAGAGTTGACGCACTATAATGACGCAGAAAGTTTTTTGTTAACTTGTTTGTCTCGATGTATACATACATTCTTTGGCTTTAATGAATTTATAACATTTTGTGCACGGTCTAATGAAATTAAGACTAATGAAATTTTACTGACTCTCTAAGAGTCGTGGAAGTGACGATTGACTTTTTATTCACTCTTTGATAGACGTGCATATTATTAGATCGAAACTTTTTTCGAAAGCAATATTTTATTTTTTTGATCTAGTTATCTTTTTTAATTATTTATTATTTTTAATGAAAACCATGTGGATTTATTGTGATTTTGATCCAAATGAGTGACGAAAAAGAAGTACGTGCTAAAATTATGAAAAATTTTCTAAAAAATTCAAATTGGTCGTACAAAAAAGGCCAAAAAAATTTAAAGCATATTGGAAAGAGCTCCAAGCAGCCCGGTAAGCTCAGTACTCTGACTATTTGGTGCGAAAAGTTAAAGCCAATACATGCTTGAAAACATAAAAAGTCCAAAAAGATTCAGAAAGGAATACTGCAAGAAATTTAGAAGCCAAGAATAGGGCACAGAAATTAAAATCAAATTTTTTACAAAAATACTATTGTTTTATAGTGGACTACAAAACGTATGTACTGCTATATTTTTCGCAGCTACCGGGTCTAATTTTTATGTTGCTAATGCTCGAGAAAATGTTGAAGAGAGTTTAGGACCCAAAAGCAGTCAAAATTTCCTTAAAAAATTCGTGATATGACAAGCTTAATGCAGTTGCGGCAAAATAAGCAAGTAATTTATTGCAGTGGTCACTATAAATACCGAAATATACGTCAAATTATGTTTGCAAAAATATCTTCTTCCTTTCATAAGAGAGCACAATGTGTCCACATATTTTTGGCCCGATTTGGCATTATGTCACTACGTAAAAAAGCTCTGGAGTGCTATCAAAACAATAACATAGCTTTTGTACCAAGTGAGGTCAATCCTCTAAATTGTCCGGAGCTAAGACCAGTAAAGAGATATTGGGCTCTTGTGAAAAGTGAATTGAAGAGCCCAAAAAAGGTGTCCCAAAATGTCGAAGATTTTAAAAAAGAAATGGGCAAACTGTTCCAAAATAGTTACTGAAACAACTATCAAATCTCTAATGGAAGGGTTACCAAAAAAAGGTCCACGAGTCAATGAGTAGTGGTTAGAACTATAAAAGTTATATTTTCTGTGATCTGTAATATAATAAAAAGTAAAAACTCTAGGATCAACCGTTTTTAAATTATTGAATTTTATATATGTTAAGATTTTTCGATCTCACTTCTTATTAACATTTTATAAATATGTAATTAATTTATAATTAATTTTCTCGAGCATTTTACATACAGTATGTCAAGAAAATGTTTTTACTTTAAAAGAAAACAAGATTTTTTCAAAGTTTGGCTTTAAAAAAGTATATAATTTTTAACTAATGTAATATTTTTTAATACGAATTTGTTAATTAATATATTTATTAATATATAACTCAAAGAAACATAATATTTAATGATTTAAACTATTAAAAATAGTGTAAAAACTAAAAAACACAAAAATTATCGTGTCAAGGAAGTATTTTTACATTTATAAAACTGTTAAAGAAAATCACAAAATTTCGGAATTTAAAACTTAATATAGTAACAGTTGGTATGTATCATAGCTGTAACTTATGAATGAAATAAAAAATGAAAATATTTTTAATTAGAAATAAGAAATAAAAATTTATTTCTAATTAAAAATATTTGTTATCAATCTATTAAATTTTAAATAAAAGTATTAAGGATTTCTATTTATACTAAAACAATTGAATTTATTATAAATTCATATCTGATTGAACAAAATAAATTAAAAATTAAAAAATTTTTTTAATCACAAGTAAAACAAATATTTTTTTTTTTTATAAGATAATCAAAAGTTTTTTATTTGATTATTCTAACATTGAATAATATTCATATGTATTTTATTTAAATAAAAAAAGTTCAAAAATTTTTTCTGATTTTTATTTAAAAACAATATATTCAAATAGAAAAATTTTAAAAAAATATAAATTGATAATTTTATTCAACGAAAACTCTAAAAAAATAAAAATATTCAGCCTCAAAAGGTTTGAATAGAAAAAAATAAAAATAAAATTTGTTCAAATATTCAAGTATAAAAGAAAATATTTTACATATTTTCCTTTTTCAAAGCAAATTTAAAACTATTGAAACAAATTCATGTTGAATAAAATTATTCAAAAATTTTCTATGAATAAAAAAAATTTAATGGTTTAAAACAGATTTAATTTTATTTCTAAAGTAGAAAAAAAAAAATAAGAGCAATTATATTCAAGCTAAAAAAAATAAAATTTAATAAAAAGTAAATATATATATATATATATATATATATATATATATATATATATATATATATATATATATATATATATATATATATATATATATATATATATATATATATATATATATATATATATATATATATATATATATATATATATATATATATATATATATATATATTTATAAATCTAAATATGCCTTTAGTAAGTAGTAATTAATTTATTAATGTAAAATTTTCACTGGGGCAATACAACCCCTAATTACTAAGCAATACGAATTATTTTCGTATTATTTTGATTGTAAGGACCAAAGTATATACAAGTAGTCCGACTCTTTGGCAGGAGAACCTAACTCTAAGAGTGTGTTAGTAAAAAAGTACCTAACTGTAAGTATGTGTTAGTAACAAAAATATTTATGTGTTTGTACTTTTATATTTTTTTTATTCACACAGAGTTTTATAAAAATGTTTTAAATTTTATTTTGTTTGAATTTTCAATACCAAAAATTGAAACTCTGTTAACGAATTTAATAATGAAAGAATACAAAACAAATTGTCAAAAATTATAAAAATAAAATATTTGTGATTTGCGTAAATTTTACCGTTTTAAGAAATAAATTTGTGCTAATAGTGTAAGAAAAAATTGTAAAAACCTGTGTGCAAGTGAAATATAGTGCAAAAATGCATAACAATTTCATAATTTAGTGGTAAAATTCTGATTCTATTTCTTTGTATTAGTTCTCTCACAATTCACACAGTACCCGTATATGTGAGAGAGAAATTTGATTAAAAGAGAGTCGGACTACTTGTATATACTTTGGTAAGGACCATTAATGATTAAGTGAAAACAACAATAAATTTTTACATTTTTATTATTATATTATTAGTTTATTTATTTTTCTCTTTATGCAATAATTAGAATATTATTAAAATTTTCAATTACTTCTCATGTTTAGCTCGTGTTTTGGCCATTGCGGTTGCTGTAATAGTTTTTTCATTTTTTTTGGTACGTGGTAATGTTGTGCAACTAGCTGATATTTTGTCCTGTAAATATGGAAAGAAACATATAAGTTTTATGTACTTTATAAAAATTTCATAATTATAAATCAAAAAACATATTAACATAATAAACATGCTTAAGTTAATACAAATAAAATAACGCTTGAATGTATCACGAATAAACAGGTTAGCAGTATAACAACTCCGGTATGCATTAAAATTGTATAAAATGTTCTATTCGAGAAAACGGAAGCTTAACACGAAATGTATATAATGTTATATAATATTATATTATGCATTTGCTTGGCTTGGTTATTGTTATTAAGGAAATCCTTCTAATGACATAAGTTGACCACATGCATTTACCGTTATTTTTAATTTTATATGTCGGTTTCTTTAGCATAGTAATTCTTTGTGTTGAGCTGTTGTTTAACAGGTGGCAGGGGTGCTTTTCCTTTCTTATGGACATAGGGGCGTTTATTATTGTCGTTACTGATATTTGAACGGAAATTATTTTCAATTTCTTTTAAACTGATGCGCATTTCATTTAGGTTTATTTTAGTATGTAATGTTGAATCGTCATTTTGATCCAACGACATGGCTTTCTGGTCTTCATCATTATCAATGAAATTATTACTATCCATAAAAATGTCACCTGATGTACTTGAAATAGTTTCAAAAAATTCTTCTGCGCATTGTTCAAAATCCTTATTCTCAATAATATCTGAGTTATCGTCAAATATAAGACCTATTTGCAGGGAAGATACGCACTTGTTATGACTTAATATATGTTTATTTTCATATGCATTTAGATCCAATTGATTGTTTGACAACTCAAATGTAGATGTATTGTCTTCATAACTGGGGAATTTAACCTGGGATGATATAAGATATATGTATATAAAAGCACCGTGTTTTTAAATTTTAATAATTTATTTTGTCGTATATCGTTGGTGCTCTTACAAAGAGTTCTATGTATAATTTTTATTTTTTAATTTTCTTTTAGCGTTATTAGTCATATACATTCACCCAACAAAGCATTTGCCATATGTATAGCTTTTCTTCATAAAAAAACTTGTTTTAAAAACAAAAAATCTGTATAAAAAATTCACGGACGCCAAAAGATATAGATTTTTTTCTTTCTTGAAAACATAAAATTAATAAATATCGCAGAGAAAAAAATACCCAAAATTAAAACAATATACAGTGGGCAATTTGTTGGAAATAAATCTGTATTTTCTGAACAGCTGGTTAGATTTATACGAACTTTCACATAGGTGTAGCAGAGGAGTGCATAAATTTAATATTCCTCAGGAGCGAAGCTAAAGGTGGTCAAAGTAGTGTACCCCTTGATATAGACCATTAAAATTTCGAGTTATTCACAAAAAAATGTTTTTGGATAGGTCTTTTTATAAATTTATTTTTAATTCTGATATTATTTTGTTTATTTTTCCTTTTTAAACTTCTTTGGAAATTGGTGAAACAGACTTTTCTGCTGAATTCTTTAAAATAGCTATACACGTTTAGCAAATTAATATTTTAAAACGCCACAATGATTTTTAAATATCATTTGGAAACCTTCTTTGATAACGCTATGCTCTATCTTAACTGAAATAA
Source organism: Protophormia terraenovae (assembly GCA_951394005.1). Classification (NCBI taxonomy): domain Eukaryota; kingdom Metazoa; phylum Arthropoda; class Insecta; order Diptera; family Calliphoridae; genus Protophormia; species Protophormia terraenovae. Next base: position 82,117,248 of record OX596077.1, on the reverse strand, counting down.
CGTTGCGAGTGTGCCTCGCGAAAAAGACGCCTCTTGGAGCCATTTACGTTTTTTCTCTTCAAGTTTGGGTACCTCCTACAGCATTTCTATTGAGGGCACATTATCAAGATATATGTCAAATGATGCATAATTTCAAGAGCTTTTAGGCTATGTTTTGAATTATGAAATACCCGAAACGGCGTAAAATCCTCCGCGAATAAACTGCAAAATTTAAAATTTTTTTAAAATTTGGTTTCACGACTTTTGCACAACATAATTTGAGATTGGTTAATGGCACGCTAATTAAATCCATGACGGTATTTTTCTACAACTGTTTATAGTCTACATTAGAAGAATTGGACATTTATGCTAAAATTTGCGACTACAGCAAGAAAAAGAAATAAAAAAACTTGTTAGTTTCAAACACTTTTTTTTTGGAATTTTTGACTTTGGGTGCTTGCCGGCACAACATGGAACCGTTTCAGGTCTTAAATTTTTTTTTCTGTCACAGAAAAAATTGTTGTTAACATAATTGCATTAAAAGTTGTTTAAAAAACATAGAATTTAAAAAAAATATTTATGGTTGAATGTCGGTTTCATAAATGGAAACGTAAAAAGAGAATTGCCCATATACATTTACATTTTGAGTTTCGAGATATCAGTCAACGAAATATCTTAAAAATTGCAAAACATCAGAAAAAAAAAATTGAACAAATTTCTAAAAAAAATGTGTAAACGAAAATTTTTTACATTTTAAAACGTAAATATTTCATATCGCTTCTATATATGATATAGATCGGATACTTTTCTGAATCTGCGAAGTCCGAAGATTTTAAATATTTTACATATTACATAAATTTTGTGTAATTTAATTTTTTATTAAATCAAAACTGTTAATTCATAATCTTAAAAATTGGAAAATAACACAAAATTAATTTTGAGAAAAATTTTGTGAACACCGATGCAGTGTTTCGGTAAATGATACGTCAAAGAAAAGAAAATGTCATAATCTATGAATTAAAATACTAAATAATGTGTTGATTAACACTCCGGCTAGATTTGGCATCAAAAAGTGAATCGGGAAAAAGGTTATGACAAAAAACTGTAAAACACACTGAATATGGGTGTCATAAAAAATTAATAAGGATCAAAACCATTTAAAAAATTTTACGTCCAAGGTTGACATGTCAAAAAACATGCAAAATGTAAGAAAATTGTGGAAATTTATTATGTAGGGCTTATATTCAAAACGGGCCTCATGCAAAACAGCATTTTTCAGGAGAACATAAAAACTGTTTATTTCCCTCATTTTTAAATATTTTGCAATCCGTTCTTCTACAAGTTATTAATATTACGTCTACTAAACCTCACACTGAAAAATAAATCTTTTGACTCCATTATTCGCAAAGTAAAGGTAGATAGCCCGTTTTGTCTTAATTATTATACCCTTCACAAAAGGTGTAAAGGGTATATATAAATTTGTCATTCCGTTTGTAATTTCTACAATATTCGTCTAAGACCCCAAAAAGTATATATATTATGGATCCTTATTGATAGGGGAGTCGATATAAAGATGTCCGTCTGTCTGTTGAAATCAGTTTTTAGAAAGCCCCAGTTATCGTATATATATATTTTTTATATTAATTTGTTAGAAATATTCCTTAGAAAATCGCAAAAAAAATCGGTTGGTAAATAACTGAGATATCGGCAAAAAACCGAAGATACTCCAGAAAAATCGTGTTTGCTGTCGTCTTTTCTCGGCTCCTATAAAATATAGCGATTTCGTTTTTGCACGAAAAATTCAAAACCTTTCTTAGTTTTTTTTTTTTTTTTTTGTGAAAAAAAAATCGGTCCACTATATTCCAGAACTCGGCCAAAACGCGTTTTGACTTTTTGAAGCTCCTATATAAGCTACACGCTTTTAAACGAGTTGGTCATAAATATTTTTATAAAATTTCAATTTTTTACAGAAAGCCAATTCGTTCATAAACAACAGAGTTATGGACCAAAAACTAAAAAAAAATTTAATAAGTAAATACACAGAAAAATGTTTATATTAAGCATACATACATACATGCATACATACATACATACATACATACATACATACATACATACATACATACATACACACATACATACATACATACATACATACATACATACATACATACATACATACATACATACATACATACATACATACATACATACATACAAACATAAAAATATATAACTATTCGGCACGGCCGAATCTTTTTTCAATTTCATTTTTAATGTATGTTATAAAATGTGCACATAGCCCGTTTTGTTTATTGGAAATTAAAGAAGTAAAACATAGTATTTTTGAAAAAAATTGACAATATGTTAAATTTATGATATCATGCTAATCAGGAGATAAAAGAAATGCGAAAAAAAAAATTGCATGCAAAAAAAATTGTTTGGAAAAAAAATTTTGAACCAATTAAAATTGTATTAAATTGCATATCAACAACTCAAAAATTATTAAAACCTTTATTGCAATTTTTATTTAATTGTAATTTTTTTAGGAAATTGATTTTGGTATCTAAGATGTTTTGCTTATAATTACGAATTTTATTAAAATTTTTAAATTCCTGTCTTTAAATCTATGGTATAGTGCTCCCACTTAGCTTCATAAAATGTTGATAGGTGTACCCGCGTATGATCTATAAGCATCTAAAAAAGACTAAAAATCTAACTTCAGTGGCTTTTTTTCATCAAACTGCATTGAGATAACAAAATTTTTGTGAGATATATTAAGGTTTTAATTGAAAATGTTTAAGAAAAGTTCAAACCGCAAAGAAAATTCTCATTACGTATTTATCAATTTTTATTTTAACATTTCTTTGAAAAGCAAACAAAAACTTGCACATAGCCCGTTTTGCCTTAAAAAAACATACTGTTTGTAAATAGCCCAAAAAGAAAACGTGAAAAACATAGTGTTGGAATTAACTTTTGGCTCCAAAATTAACACCATATATAAAAAATAGAAAACTGAAGAGTCTGACGCGAAAAAAAATTTTTGTAAATCTGCGATTTGAATATAAGCCATCGATATGTTATATAAAATTTACAAAAGTTTTTAAAAAATAGTGTGAAAAAAGTGTCCAAAATTTTTTTTCTGAATTTTTATATTTATTCAGCGACTGATAATTTTAAACAAAATAATAAGCATATTTGCATTCCTTGGAGTCTGTAGTTTTATAAAAGTACAACATTTTTGAGATACCCTTTATAGAACTTAAATATTTTTATTTGAAAATGTAAATTTTTTTTTCGTTTATATGCTTTAAAAGCCAATTTTTGAACAATTAGAAGACATAATTTTTTTACATAATTTTCCGAGTTTAGATGCGATTTACTACAATTTGATCTATAAAAGCTTATGCAACGATGCAATAATTTTTACGGCATTTTTTGTTATAAACATAACAACATTTTTAATTTTAAAATTAGATAAAAACTGTATAACTTATTAGATTTTATCTGTAGTGACTTACTAAAACTTTCCACACAATACTTTGTCTTAAAATAAAGATGTAAAAAATTTATTAATAAAATTTAGAAAATACCTAATAACTTTTTGAGTTTTTAAGCGATTTTATATAGGGCTATCTCATTTTATTCTAAACACAATAGCATTTCAAACTTTGGAAACAACAATATATAGTTTTGAAAAAATAATAAAAAAAATTTACATCAGTCAAAAATTCGAAACTGATGAGGAAATAAATTTAGAATTGAAATAAATAATTATGTAATTTGAATTTATATAAAAGATTGTTAATATTATACTTTCTAAAAAAGTTTAAAAATCTTAAATTTATATAAAATTTATAAAGATACGAGGTCTATAGTATAGAAACTACTCCTCTTTTCGCCATATATCGAAATTTTTTAAAATAGGTTTGAGACTCGCTTTCCGAGTGAGAATAAAAAGTGCCATTTTGTAGCAGCGTGTTATATTTAGAAGCAAAATTTCAGTGAACGAAGGTTTAGTGTAAATGGCAGAAATGCCTATGTGTCTCACAGAAAAAATTATTACCGTCTTTTTTTCAATTAACTCATTTGTTTAATTTTGCATCAAAATTTAATAAATATGTTCAAGAAAAAATAAAATAAAAAATACATTTTGGTATGATTTTTTTTCCTATACACATTTTTAATTCATTCAATCATCTACTTGATTGATTTAATTAATTTATTAATTGGGAATTTTTTTCTGTTTTGTATTTTTTATAGTTTTTAGTAATTGATATAATCATTTTGGTGAGAGGTGCAAATTTAAACAAGTTTATAATTGAATGAATTATTTTCATATATATTTGTTAATTGGTGACTTTTTTCTGTGCTGTGAATGCTGAAAAAAATTATATAAACAAAACAAAGAGAAGAATTGATGACAGCTTATATTTGACCGCCAAAACAAGCAATCGCGTTCGTTCTTGCTCTCCTGCTTTGTTGATTGTGATTTTTAAACAAAAGGTGATTGTTAAGCAAAAGAAAATAAATCAGTTGTTAATAAACGGGATTCAATTGCGCTCGAAAGTATGCTGTACACTTCCCCATCTAAAGTAACAGTAGTCACAGTTAGTACTGATTTAATTAACCCTATAACTGGAGCGATACCTAAGCTAGAACCTACACTGAACCAAATCTAGTAGGTAATATTGACGAAATTTTAACGATTTTAATTTTTATTTTTTTGTAAAATATGTTGATTTGAATAAAATTTCGTTAAAAAATTGACGAAAAATCTGTTAATTCGACAAAAATTTAATTAAATTGGCAGTAACTCCTAAACAACACACAATTTTATTCAATTTAACATCCCAAGAAGAAATTAATTTGAATAAATTATCTGTTAATTTAACTAATATTTTAGTAAATTTTAAAATGAACTAATATTTTTTATTCAATTTTAATAAAATTCTTCAACTTGACTACAAAATTTGTAAATCGACTACAAACATACACATTTTAAGAAACTAAAAAATTTACTTTATTCAAATTGAATAAAATTCTTCAATTTGAATAAATATCTTCAAATTTACTAAATGCATGTAGAATTAAAGAAAATTCTTCAAAATAAGTTTGTACGTCTTTTTTGTATTGTATTTATGTTGACGTTAATAAATAAATACAATTACAGTTTTAGATAATATGTAAAAAATATAAAAATATATATCGCCCATTCCATGAAAGAACGCCCAAAAATATACCAAGTGTTCTCCGATTTTTATAAAATTTTATACGTATAAGGTCTATGGGTATCTATAAATATTTCCGTTTTCAGATTCGCTAAATTCAGAAAATTCGCGATTTTATTTCGCTTTTTCACTTTTGAAAAAATCTCAAAAGTATACAACTTTAAATATAAATATTTCTGTTAAGGCTTTGCAGAAATTTGTGATTTAAACGGCATTTGGATTATAATTATGTCAGCTTAAACATGAATATTTTATAAATAAAAAATATTTTTTTAAAAATGCATTTTAATGCAATTGCATTTTTTAAATGCATTTTTCTTTAAATATGCTATTAAATTTTGTTGATTTTTTTCCGTATTTGGAAAGCATGGAATCTTTACATTAAAATAAAAATCTCAAATTTTTGGGACGCACACATGTACTGTGCATAATTTCCCAATTTCTTCAACTAGTTTAAATTTTTTCATATAAAAATTATATTTATCTGGTATTATGAGTATCTTTACGTATTTTGTTTAAAAAAATTTATTGTGTTATTTTTTAAAAAATCCTGAAAAATAGTAAAACTTTATGTATCAGACTATTTATTGTTCTAAGTTATAATAAACAAAGCATTTTTAAATACACTTTTGAAAAATTAAAATTTAATAAATTCGCAACTAACAAAAATGCATCTAAAAACTGCATTCATATTTTTAAAATATTATGGATCGCAGACGTGGTTTTTGAAATGCTGACTAAATTACTTTTTAAATTACAGAAATCCATCAATAACTTCAAGAGATATGAATATTTAAAATCGCGTCCCAAAAATTTGACACTCTTATTTTAATGTAAAGATTCCAAACTTTTCATTTATTAAAAAATTTTAATAGCATATTTAAAGAAAAGTGCATTTGAAAAATGCAATTGCATTAAAATGCATTTTTAAAATATCTTCTTTATTTTTAAAATGTTCGTCTTAAAGCCGCCATATGCGAAATTTAAAGGCCGTTTAAATCATTAAAATTCACAGTCTTTCCAGAGATATTGCTATTCAAAGTAACATACTTTTGAAATTTGTTTGGTTTTTGAAAAAATTAAAAAGCGAAATAAAATCGCGAGGTTTTGCAATTTCACAAAACTGAAAACTGAAATTGATAAAAGGCTTAATGGAGTTTTTGTATAAAAATTTTTATCGAAATTGAAAGCCATCAAGTAAAAAATACCCTTTTTTGGGCGTTCTTTCCTGGAATGGTCGATATATTTCTTATTTATGTATTATTTATTTAGTTCTCACTAGAAATTGTTGACTATACTATATGAACGATATAAATAAAATATGATAAAATATACTAAAATATAAACTAAGTTACTTTAACTAAAATGAAATAAAATGAAATAGTAAAAAAAAATAAAAATTCTTCGATATGATTAAAAAATTTAGTAAATTTTACTAGACATGAAAAATTGAAGAAATTTTGTTAAAATTAACAATTTTATTTTAGTCAAATTGAAAAATATTCTTAATTTGACTAAATATCTTCAAATTTACTAAAGACGTGTAGAATTGAAAAAATTTCATTAATATTAACTAATTAATTGAAATTTAAATTTTATTTAAAACTTGTTTATACAAATATAAATACTCGAATAAAAACAAGCGCGAATGTTATATTCGGCCCGGCCGAATCTATATACCCACCCATTTTTGGTTTCCGAGTTTATATCGATCCCCTAACTATGTATACGAAATTTCGTTGTCGTATATGCTTTTGTTGAATAAATATCATCAGAAAAATATAAAACGGACACCCTGTGTTTCTAGTTTTTAGCCCATAACTTTTTTGTTTATTAACCGATCTTGCCCATTTTCAATCCCAAACAAACCTTATATAAGACAAATATTTGTCTCCCTACGTTGTCCCGTTCGAGCCCTATCCTGCTTTCAACAGACGGACGGACATAGCTAGATCGACTCAGAATCGAACCAGGACCCAGAAAATATATACTTTGTGGGGTCTTAAATGATTCCTTCGACATCTTACACACGGAATGACAAAATCAATATACCCTCCATCTTTTTGATGGTGTGTATAAAAACATAGTGAAAAATAAGTTAAATCAGATATAATTCAAGAATAAGCAAGTTTCGATCAATATATAATTCTCCTTTTTAATTTATATGTAAACTCATGGATGGCACAAAATGAAACCATAGAACTAAAGCACAGTTAAACGTATGGACATTTGGAATACTTTTTCATACTTTTCACGGTAATGTTAAACATTTTAAGTTCTTAATATTTTAGTTATATTTATTTATTTATAAATCATTTCGTTAGCAAATATAAACAAATTTAATTATTCATCTGCTAGATCACGGCCATCATCAACTCAAGGAGCCGTTTTGTATTATGGATAACGTGACCAGACGTCCCGCTTTTGGCGGGATTATCCCTCTTTTTAAACTTCGATCCCGCCTAAAATATTTTTCCCGCTTTTTATTAAAAAATCCTGCCTTTCTAACTCTAACAATTACTTATTCGATTTCCTTATTTACGTTTTTTATAACATTCTTGCCAATATTTAAGTGTAACTAAAAATAATTTTATCCACTGGAAAGTTTATAATTTTTTACAAATCGTTTTTGATAATTAAAAGTTTTAAATATTTTGTTATGTTGATCATCTTCTCTACTGACTAATCTTAAATGTACTTTGTGTATATTTTTTGATGACTTCGATGTAGAAAAATGACCTCCCAAGTGAGGTCATTTTAAGCTTGTTAAAATATTTACAAATTTTTTTTTAACATATTTAACGTTGAGAAATGATTTATAGCATTCAAGTGGTCTTGATGATTTGTTTGTTTTTTGTAATACGTAGTTGCTGTGTGTAGCAAAAAATGTGTGCAAAGGCGTTGTTTATAAATGTTCTTGCATACACACATATATATTTATGTCTACATTTTATTGTTGGTTTTTCTTTTTCACATTAATGATCGCACAGACACATACATATGTTTTTTATAGAAAAACATGCAAAGAAAACAGACAAAATCTTTCTTTTTTTCTTATTGAAGCAAACAAGTGGTCAAAAGGCTTGTATTTTTTTAAAGTCGCACTCTCATGTCTTGTTTGGTTGCTATCATAACACACTCATGATTTGTTCATATAGTTGAAGCACACACGCAGTATTTGTATGGATTTAAGTGCCTGTAGAACAGTATTTATTAGTCTCCTGCGCAAGATGATTTGAAAAGCAAACACACTTGAATTTCAAGTGTGTGTTTCATAGCCAACATGTGCAAAAACAACAATAAATACTGTTCGTACTGTTCGCTGCCCGAAGCAAAGCAAGTGTGTACTGTGTATGAGCGACTGCAAATCCGTGCGTTCAAATCATTTATCGTAAACAAGTGGTGCAAGTGGTGTGGCAAAAAAAAGCAAATCATACAAGACGTTGAGAAATGATTTAAAGATTTCAAGTGGGCTTAATGATTTGTTTGTTTTTTGTAATACGTAGTTGCTGTGTGTGGCAAAAAATCTTCATAATGTGTAAAAAGTGGTTGTTTATAAATATTCTTGCATACACACACATATATACAGTATGTCTATATTTTATTGTTGGTTCTTCTTTTCTAAATAAATGTAAAAGGGTGAATTCATAAAGTTATTAAAAAATACTCTTTATTAAGAGTTAAAAAAGTAAAAAAAATTAAAGTTGACATTTGAAACTGTCAGTTACATATGTAAGTTAGAAAATTTTTATCTTTAGTATTTATTTATATTTTAAATAAAGTTAGTCTTATTATTAATTGTATGTTTATATAAAAAAATTTTAGTAATCATTCTATTTTAAAACTAAAAGGAAATAATATAGAACAATGTCTTTTCATTTTTCAAATTCGTTTCCATATACGTTTACTCCTTGACTAATAAATTTTCCCAAATGTTAAGAATACGATGGAACATCTGCACTGTAATAAAATTATAAATGAAATATTTTAAGACGTTTACCTAAATTGTGTGTCCCGTCATATGTACATGTTCAATATATAATCAAGTAAAGGATGCTGTTTTACCTGATTGTAAGCGAACTCAATTCGTGGTTTTATAAAAAATAAATTTACATTTTTTACAGTGCAGAACATATGTACCTGTTTCTTATTGATCTATTTAGCTGCTTCTACAGATTTTATTGCCAAATTCTTGCTGTTTTAAATACATTTTTTACACTAAGAAATATACCTGTTTTTATTGGACTAAAGTTATTTTTAGAAAAGGCTTATACATATTATTACCTAATGTAAAAATGAGTTTATAAATAAAATTATAATATTATTACCTAATATATTTCATATATGCTATAAATGAACTTATGAATGAAAATCTTTCAACAGTTATTTCAAAAGTGTTCTCGTGTTCAGAATTGAATTTTTTGTGCTCCAACCATCTTTTCACAGATTATGTTTCTTCACATGAATACAGACAACATTATTATCTGTGATATAGTTTAAGTATTTATATACATATGTATAAGAAAGTAGTATATAAGTAATTAAGTATATATTTGTTTTAAGTAATAATATAAAAAAACCTTGTAAAAAACTTTAAATATTTAATAAAATCTGTTTACTAATAAAACTTAATGCATGTTTCTTTAAATTGTTATAACTAGTAACATTAATAATTTATTTTATCGTAAATAACAATAAGTTTATAAACAATACTTTTAAACGACTGTTTTACTTACGAAATTACTTTATACAGTCATGAACGCACACACACACATATAATTTTAATAAAAAAGAAAACACAATTTTTTTCCTTATTGAAGCAAACAAGTGGTCAAAAGGCTTGTATTTTTTTATACAAGCCTTTGAGAGGCTTGTTTGGTCGCTATCATAGCACACTCATGATTTGTTCATAAAGTTGAAGCACACACGCAGTATTTGTATGGTTTTAAGTGCCTGCAGAACAGTATTTATTACTCCGCACACACACTGATAACAACACTTGAAAAATATCAAGTGGCTTGTACAGCCTTATAAGACACAGTTTGCAGGGCTCTAGTATTTATTGCTCCGCACACACACTAATAACAGCACTTGAAAAATATCAAGTGGCTTGAAATGCCTTATAAGACACAGTTTTGCAGGTCTCTAATACATACAAAAAATACATACAAAAATAAAAATACATAACTTTTCAATTGTTGTTGTTTATATTTTTAAATCAATGCTTGCTATGACTTTCTTTTTCGTATTCAAATGTTCGTAGTTAAAAAAAATTAGGCGTTAAGGCGAAAATTTTATTATTTGTGGGTAAGATGGTAATATGGTATTAAGTAACATGGTGAAGGGTATCAAAGATTCGGCACAGCCGAATCTTTTTTCAATTTCATTTTATATAATAATGATTTCGATTAAAATTATTATAATTATTTATTTAATTCAATAGCCAATGAAATTACAATTTCTTAAAGGCTTGCATACATATTATTCTTAAAGCTATTAACAATACAATATCTCGTAATTATACAATATTATTATTTATTTTAAGTTAAAAATACTCCTCTTAATACGGATTGGATTTACTGAAAAATCAATATATGGATAAAAAATGTTGAATTGATTACACATACGTCGCATAGGATCAAAGTTGAATAAAACTTCTACTTGAACGAATTGGGACTGCAAATTCTATTTTACGAAGCAGGAACTCGGAATTAATTGAACCATTTACTAAATTAATTACAAATTTTATATTCATATATTTTCTCCTATTTTCAAGAGAAGGGAGATCAATTAGCTGTAATCGACTTTTTATGAAGGTAAATTAATATTAGGATTCCATGGAAGATTACGAAGACAAAATAAGAGAAACTGTTTTTGGACTGATTCTATTTTATTTACGTGAACTTCGTATTGAGGATCCCAGACCACGGAAGCATACTCCAGGATTGGTCTTACGAGAGATGTAAATAAATGCTTGGAAACGTAGGGATCTTTAAATTCTTTTCCCCAGCGCTTGAGGAAACCTAGAACTCCTTTTGCCTTGTTAACAATTTGTAGAACATGGGAATTAAATGACAGTTTATAATCAAGCAAAACACCTAGATCAAGGAATTCGTCGACCGATTCAAGTTCATATTCATTTATTTTGTATTTACAGAGTAACATCATGTGTTTGCATTTTCTTAAATTCAGATCCATTAGATTTATAATGCACCAGTCATAAAGGTTGTCAAGATCTGATTGGAGTAAGGAACGTTGATAGGAATCAGTAAAGCTATGGTACAGCTTAACATCATCAGCATACATTAATATTCTGGAATTCTTAATGCAGGCTGGTAAATCATTTATAAATATTAGGAATAATAAAGGACCAAGACGACTACCTTGTGTTAGACCGGATAAAACGGAAATGTTTTTGGATTTACATTCTCGAAATAATACACATTAGTATTTATTTTTAAGATATGTAGATATCCATTTAAGAAAAACAGGAGAAAATCCAAGTTTATTCAATTTGAACAATAGGAGATCGTGGTTTACTTTATCGAAAGCTTTACTGAAATCTGTATATATTGTGTCTGTCTGTAAGCCGGAATCAAAAGCTGTTATTACTGAGGTTGTGAACTCCAAAAGGTTTGTAGTAGTGGAACATCCTTTTCTGAATCCATGATGATATGGGGAAAGATAACAAACGACTTGATGTGTAAGGATTTCAGTAACTATTTTTTCGAAAAGTTTTGGAATAACACTCAAGTTAGCAATACCTCTATAGTTGGAGATGTTGGATCTGCTTCCGGATTTAAACAAAGGTATAATATAGGATTCTCTCCAGACTGCAGGAAAATAACCATTTACTATTGATAAGTTGAATAAGTAAGTTATTGGAGATAAAAGAGAATTTAAACACTTTATTAGAACGCAACTTGGAACACCATCAGGTCCACATTTGTCAAAATATTTAAGATTCTGTATGGCTGTTATTATCATTGACTTATATAAAATTGGACAACTTATTAGGGATGCATCAGGAATTGGATAAGGATAATTGGAAAGTTGATGTTATTCTTTATTGGAGTAGGCAGATGAAAAGAAAGCGGCAAACATATCACAAATATCAGCATCATTTGAGGATACTTTATCTCCAAATTTCATCATGGATGGATAACCAGAGACTTGGCGCTTTGAATTTACAAACTGGTAAAAAGATTTTGGATTGTTTTTAAAGTTTCTTTTCACATTAAAGAGGTAATTATTGTAACATCGGATGTTTTCGGAATTGTAAATAGATCTTGATATTGAATATTTCATATAATTAATAGATAAACCAGACTTTTTGAATTTTCTGTATTGTTTATTTTTCAAGCTATTGAGTTGCTTTGTATTCCAGGGCGGTCCATGTGTAGTTTTTTTTCTTGTCATTGGAATGGATTTCTTAAAACAATTAAATAAACCATTATAAAATTTATTCAGAATGGTATCAATGTTTTGAGGACATATTTTATTATAAAGAATGTATTCAAACCAATTTTCAGAACAAAGTAGGTGATTTAGTTTGGAAAAGTCAGCTTTGCTAAAATCAAAAACCATCTCATGATTTACATTGGATTGTACTGATAGTTTTGTTTCGACGTCTATGCTTATTTCCAGAGTGGGGTGATAAACATCTTCAGGATTTAATAATGGATTGATGCGAACAATATTAAAGTCCTCTGGTTGATCAACAAATACAAGATCTAGTAATTTCCTAAACTTGTTTACTACATTGTTTATTTGGAAGAGTCCTAAATCTGCAATAGCATCTATTAACTCAATAGATGTTTCCGATCTTACTGATGGGCTTAAAAAGCATGAATCAGGAGTTTTGCACCATTTTATATTTGGAATGTTAAAATCACCAAGAACAATAATAGAGTCACCAGGTCTGGATTGATTAGCTACAAATTTTATCGCATTTGCATGTTGTTCGTAAATTTGAATGTTTGATATTTTGATCATTATTAACTATTATTTCTTCCGAAAGTAAGAGAGTTGAGACAGAAATCAAGACTCCCCCACCTTCTTTATCCACTCTATCACATCTATAAATTTGAAATTTACTGCACATTATCTCAGAATTATGAATTACCTTATCAAATTTATTTCGGAGCCATGTTTCAGTGAGTACAATAATATTATGTTCCATACCGAAGCTCTCCAAATAAAGGGATTTTAACTTTGTGTTCATACCTCTAACATTTTGGTATGCAATGGAAATAGCTAAGGAGTTATAATTTTTTGGATAAATATTAATATTTAACGGATTATAAAATTCAATTACTTTTTTGGATTCGGAACAGAAGCTCTTGGAAGAACTACATTATTATAATCACGATAAATAAATTGTCGAACAATTGTGTTTTTCGGCCAAAATTGTGGATTAACGAGATGATCAAAAATACTCTCTGGTACGATTATCTTAAATGACGCTCTATTGCGTGCATTTATCTTATAAATTTGGACATCGTTGTAATCTTCAATGCCAAGGTAGTTCAGAAGGCTTTGGGATTATTGGCACGTTTACCGAATTAGATTCCGTGGGAGTAACTAAAGTCAACTCTGACGGAATTATATTATCGTTAGACGCATATGAAGTATTATGAGGTGGAATAAAAGTATTTAACTTATAAGATATAGCAGTAGCATGACTACTACTTGGATTTGTAGTTGGAGTATTCTTAGAAATACAAGGGGGTGTTGATGATGACTTAGCTGTTCTTTTACGTTTTGGTTTCGGAGAGGCAGCAAAACTATCTAAATTTGTGAATTTGGAAAAAAGTTCGCCATATTTAGTTAGTTTCCCTTGCAGAGAAGAAAAGTCTTTTTTAATTCCATCGAACTCAGCTTTATAAGTTTTGAAAAAGTTATAAAATTCAATACCAATTACTCTGCAATTAGGACAATTCCATTGCAAATTTTTAGTATTGTCAGATAATGCATCAGCATCACGAGCTTTGAGGCCACTACATTTTAAGTGGTAGTTTCCCAAACATAACCAAAAGGAAACCATACGTTCCTCACCGGAAATACTGCAGTTCCTATTCATACAGTCCATTTCAAACTATTGTTAAGGACATACACCAAAATAAATAGTTATCTAGGATTAAAACCAGTGATAAGAAATTAAATGGCAATACTGCGAATAATTAGCAAGGACCAGGGTTTGATTTTAATACTATATTTATCACATTTTGCAATAAATATCTGCTGCTAGCAAAAAAAATACTAAAAATATTTTTACCATTTCATTTTTGTTTATAAGTGCAACTAAAATTATTTTTCTATTTTGCAGTATTGTCAATAAAAATTGCAGCGTTTATTTACAATTTCTTGTAGCATAAACAAAAAATATTCAACTCGTACATAAATTAACATAGAAAAATAATACTTCGTGTTTTAGTCCTGTATACATAATTTTATCGGACACATATAGCACACGAACAATTTTTCTTCTTGTGCTGCAATAAATTTTTAGCAAATTTTCTTTGTTTTGATTTTACAACTATAGTTGTTTTAGTATTTTTATACCCTTCACCACAGGTGTAAAGGGTATATATAAGTTTGTCATTCCGTTTGTAATTCCCACAATTTTCGTCGGAGAGCAAAAAAGTTCACATTTTCAGGATCCTTGTAAGAAATGATGACGATAGGACCATGTCCGTCCGTCCGACCGTCCGTCCGTCCGTCCGTCCGTGTGTCGGTTGAAATGTTGAAATATATATATCAAACGATCGGAAATGCTTTCGAGAATTTTGCTATTGGAATTCAGCAAGATCGGTTCATACAATGCGGAGATATGTTAAGAAAACCGGTTTTTAGAACCGGTTTTCCAGTTTCTGAAGCCTCTGTATATACTAGGGACTTCGTTTTTACAAAGAAGTCTCGGACATTTTTTTCTGAAGTTCTGTTCTGAAAAAATGAAATAAATCGGTTCAATAATAACTGAGATATCGGACAAAACGCATTTTTTATTTTTTAAAATCCTGGTTTAAGCTATAGATTTTTATTTTTATACAGATCGGTCACAAATATTTTTATAAAATTTCGGTTTTTTGAATCAGCAGGATCGGTTTATAAATGGCGGAGATATGCTTTAAAAACCGGTTTTTGGAACCGGTTTTTCAGTTTCTGAAGCCTCTGCATATACCAGGGACTTCGAATTTTCAAAGGAGGCTCGGAAATTATTTTCTGAATTTTTGTTCTGAAAAAATTAAATAAATCGGTTCAGTAATAACTGAGATATCGGGGAAAACGAATTTTTTATTTTTGAAGCCCTTGTTCAAGCTACAGATTTTTATTTTTATATAGATCAGTCATAAATGTTTTTATAAAATTTCGTTTTTTTTAATAAACCAAATTCGTTCAGAATCAACAGAGTTATGGACCAAAAACAAATCTGTTAAGAATATAAATACACACACAAACATGTATATTAAGCATTGTAATGACTATTAGTGACGTTTTTTGTTTTTTGTATAGACAAGTAGTTTAGTTAGCAACAGAAGTAATATAATGAATAACAGTGTTGTTGTTGTTCTTTGTATATGCAGCCAGTTTGTATATACACACATAAAAAAATATATAAATATGGAATTGTTGTTGTTGTTTATTTTTTAAAAGCAAAGCCTGCTATGATTGTTTTTTTTATATATTCAAATTTTCGTAGTTTGAAAAAAATTTAGATTTATATATGTGAAAATATGAAAGCATACGTTAAGGCGAAAATTTTATTATTTGTCGGTAATATGGTAATATGATGTCGATAAGATAGTAAGATGGTAATATGGTAATATGGTGAAGGGTATCAAAGATTCGGCACAGCCGAATCTTTTTTCAATTTCATTTTTATTTAAGCAATTTTGTTGCTACTAAAATTTCTTCTATGAAGAATAAAACGCATGTATATAGAAGTATGTACGTTAAGGGGAAGGCATGCATTTGTTGTTATACATTCACACATACATGCATACTCCGATATTGGATTATTTTGATAACGGTTTTTTAGAGGTAACGGTATTTTTAGTTTTTTCGGTAATGGTAATTTATGGATAACTGTTGTTTCAGAAATTTCGAAGTATCGGTACAGAACCATAAAATATAATCTGTAGTCAAGTATTATAATGGCGAACTGGGGTAGCCATAACTTTATTACAAGTTTTATTTCAACTTTATTAAAAATAATAATATTTCTTAAACCGAAAAATAACGCTAACGGTATTTTAGCGTTATCGTTATTTCGATCTATTGCCTTAACGGTTTTTTTAGCGTTATACATTTTAGCGGTAACCGTATTTCAAGTTATTTCGGTAACTGTATTTTAGGGTCAAGTTAAATGTTTTTATTAGTGGTAACGGCAACCAACCTCGGTTTTATTGTTAACGGGTCTAAGAATTATTTAAGAAAAACTATTGCTATCAAATTCAAAACGTATTGAATTCAATCTTGAAATTTAACTAGGAATATTTTCGAAAACATTTCTAGAAACACGTTAAAATTATAATTTTTAATGTTTCAGTTTGTAGCAGGGACGGAAAATAACTGTTATTTTTGAATTTTTAAACAAAAAAGGCAGTAGCAACCAAATGTCGGAAAACTGAATCAAATACATCATTGTAATCTGTATGGAGTCTACTTTCATAAAATTATATGCTTTTTAAAATTTTGATTTTAATTTTTTTGAGCAGAAATAAAAGTCATTTTTTGTTTTTAATTTTTTTGAGCAGAAATAAGTTATTGTTTGACTTTTATTTTTTTGAGCATAAATAACAGTTATATTACGATTTTTATTTTTTGAGCAGAAATAAAAGTCATTTTCTGAAACTTCAAATTTGATTAATTTTTTTTATAATGGTGTACTGTTCTAGTGTTTTTAATAAATAATTTTTATTGTTTTTTTTTTTTTTTTTTTAATTTTGGGTTTTTTAATTTTTTTTTGCGTTTATTTCATTTCGTAGTATATTTTTTTCGCTTTTCGTCTTTGTATTTTTCTTTTTGTCTTAATTTTTTTTTTGCGTTTATTTCATTTCGTAATATATTTTTTTCGCTTTTCGCCTTTGTATTTTTCTTTTTGTCTTATTTTTTTACAAAGCTTTTTGAAATCCCGCTTTTTCCACACAATTTTGTTCAGAATCCCACTTTTTAGTCATTCGAGTCCCGCTTTTTGACAAAAGCCCTCTGGTCACGTTAATTATGGAGAACTACACGACAAAAATTTCCTTGAAAAACATAAAAACAAACCTACTACAAATGACCACAAACGAGTTGGATATGTATGTATGTATGTATGTATGCATGTATGTATGTATGTATGTATGTATGTATGTATGTATGTATGTATGTATGTATGTATGTATGTATGTATGTATGTATGTATGTATGTATGTATGTATGTATGTATGTATGTATGTATGTATGTATGTATGTATGTATGTATGTATGTATGTATGTATGTATGTATGTATGTATGTATGTATGTATGTATGTATGTATGTATGTATGTATGTATGTATGTATGTATGTATGTATGTATGTATGTATGTATGTATGTATGTATGTATGTATGTATGTATGTATGTATGTATGTATGTATGTATGTATGTATGTATGTATGTATGTATGTATGTATGTATGTATGTATGTATGCATGCATGTATGTATGTATGTATGTATGTATGTATGTATGTATATGGGCAATTCTCTTTTTACGTTTGCTTTTATGAAACCTCAAATATTTTTTTAAATTATGACTTTTTTTTAACAATTTTTGATGCAATTATGTTAACAACACTTTTTACTGTAGCAGAAAAAAAATTCAAGACCTGAAACGGTTCCATGTGGTGCCGGCAAGCACTCAAAGTCAAAAATTCCAAAAAAAGTGTTTGAAACTAACAAGTTTTTTTATTTCTTTTTAATGCTGTAGTCGCAAATTTTAGCATAAATGTCCAATTCTTCTAATGTAGACTATAAACACTTGTAGAGAAGGACCAGCATGGATTTAATTAGCGTGCAATTAACCAGTGTCAAACTGCAAAAGTCGTGAAACCAAATTTTAAAAAATTTTAAAAATTTGCGTTTTTTTCACTGGAGATTTTACGCCGTTTCGGATATTTAAAAATTCAAAACAGTGCCCAATAGCTCTTGAAATGATGCACCATTTGACATATATCTCGTTAATGTGCCCTCAACAGAAATGCTGTAGGAGGTACCCAAACTTGGAGAGAAAAAACGTGAATGGCTCCAAGAAGTGCCTTTTTCGCGAGGCACACTCGCCACATTATTTCCAAATGACATTTAAAAATTATTGTGGGGTTTTAAAATATTAATGTGCTTAACGTGTATAGTTATTCTAAAGAATTCAGCAATTTTTCATATTTCGTTATAGCGGATGTTGGCGTTATAATAAATTTTAAACTGAAAAAAGTTCCTGTGTAAAATTCTACTTATGCAGAAAATATAAATTCACTAAAAATATTAATCAACGATTTTCATGGCTTAAGAACGCGATGTTTTTAGTTTAACATTAGTCGTTGAGACCCTCCTAAGGCGCTAATCAAAATTGGCGATGATGTATGTCAATCTGTAGCTGCTTTAATACCCCATATCAAAATCAATATGGCGTTCGAAAAAAAGTACGATTTTTTATTTAATATAACTTTAGAGATTCGAGTAAGTGCAATTAAAAAATGTATATACCCCAGTCAAATAATTATATGTGCATACCTATAAAGTAATTTATTTTTTTCAAAAATAGGATTTTCAAATTCAAATCTTTTTTATATTTTTAATGTTTATTAGAGCTTTATAAGTCAAATGAAAAATTTATTTCTTATGTGTATTTTGTCGCAAAATTTAATTGATTTTAAAATTGTTCATAGAAAATAATTATATGTGCACGACAAGAATTTTATAAAAATCCTTTATTTAAATAAAGTTAATTTTCAATATTCATGAAAGTTGTTAAGGAATTGTGTTATCCTAATATAACGTTACCAGATGCATCCATCGTTATACCGATTCGTCCTTTTTGCTTTACATATATATAGGTCAAAACTGTAGTATACTTATACAAAATCAATTTGAAACATTTGATATTGTCATATAGCTCTGAATCTAAATATATCTCAGCATACAGTATTCTTTGGAAATCCTTATGTCATGAAGGTCTGAGGATCATTACTGGTTGCTCCAGAAATATAATATTTTGTGACTTAACAATCGATTTTGAGGCCCGATATAGTAACGTCGTCACATTAATTTACTGAAAAATCTAATTTTTGTAGGAAATTCATCAACGAAGCTATTGGATTTTTTGTCCAGTAAATTTATGTTGTGCTGTGAACTAATTTAGCTACGTCCAATAAATATTTTCAACTTCTATCTAGAACTAAAATTGACTTATATTTTGTGCGATTCGACACTATGATTACGCTTCAAGGATGTCTTTTGTAGACGTCGAATACCCATGTAATATTTTTGATAAACACTTGGATAATTTAAATATAATATTTTTTATCCCTTATGCACATAAATTCATGGTGTAATTTAAGTTTTTAAACAAAAATTACATTTATCATAAAATCCTGCGTTTGGATTTTTGTAACGCTCTATTATGTTATGTTTTTGCCACCCAAAGGTCATAAATTTTAATCTAAAACCTCTTTTATTATTGTATGCTCACGTCCAATTATTAAAACCCGTTTATTTGGCCGTTATTTTTCTGTAACACATGTTGTTTTTCTTCGAAAAATTTCCTTAAGCCCCGCTAATCAGCAATTGATTATGGGTTACCGCTCCTAGAATGATAGCAATTTCTCAGATTTTTTGAAAATTTTCAACAGTATTATGATAAACATTTTCTGTGTACACCATTTTTTGGAATTTTACATAAATTGTCGTCTTACTTTCATGATTTCAGCACTTCAACTGACAGTTCATGACCTGGTGACATATTTTGGCTATAAATTAAAAAAAAATAAATAAATTTTGGTATTTTAGGTCTAATCATTTTAAATATTCCCCAAATAACTTTAATTTTAACTTTAATTGGTTAAACGGTTCAAACTGCGGACTTCATGTCAGTCTGTTGAGTAAACATTTCAATTTGCACATATAATTATTTTCTATTAAAATTTAGAGAATGATATGTTTGTTTTAACGGTACTTTAAATACAATGGCAAGAGGAACCTAAAATTTTGCAAATAGGGACATTAGGTAAGAATGAAAAAAATTGTAAACCAAAGAAATGTATATCACTCTTGGAATATATAAAAACCAGAAAACAAATATTGCACATATAATTATTTGACAGAGGTATATGACATTGTCTTATGACTTATTTAAAAAAGATGATGAATTTTGCAATAAATGGATGAATATGAACAACACTACATCACTAAAAACTGAATTTTGCAAATTTTATAAGAAGCTATAATAATTATTAAATCGCTAATATATCCACGTATACTTAACTTATCGCGATATTTTTAATTTGTATTTTAGATACAGAATTGTAGAGTACATAAATGCAATAATTTTTGATTTAGGACTATAAATAGAATTTTGGCAATTTTTAAAAAAATTTTATCTTAAACCGCCATAACATTGATGCCGTTCGGTAAAAGTCATTCACGCGAAGAGATCTGTGTTCCACTAGAGCCAATTAATATTGGTACTAAATATTGTTGATGTGCCATTTAAAAATTTGATATTTTTAATACGTTGCTATAGATTATCCAGAAATAAACGTTAAAACTATTGAGCTCTAAAACTGCATGGCCAGAAATTGAATTGATCGACAACCAGTGCAGTGCATCACTGCAATGATCACTGAGTGCACATCTAATGTCCTAATAAATGGTACAAAAATAGTTTTTTAAGTTAAATAAAATTTTTAATAAATGTACACTATCGGACAAAATAAAGTGCGGTTTTTTACTCTTGCTATTTAGTTCATAATTATTGTCTTCTATGTGCATAATAGTCCACATTTTTGGTGTCCAGGTATTTGTCGTATTATATTAGGGATGTCAATGACTAAAAATATGGTTGTGTTTGTGAGAGTGAAAAAAATGCTCTAAAAGAAAAGCTTGATTTAATAAATATAATACGTCAGGTATACATGGTTCTTTATTATTATATAAAACTTATTTTTATGCACTTTCGCATTCCTTACACTGAAATTTATTAATATTGAAGTAAAAAAAAATAAATATCGTTCCTCCAACTTTATCTTAAAGCATTATTATTAACGAAATTGATTACCAAACAATTAATTCCCATAATTTTTTCCAGTACATTTTGTACTCTTTGCACTCTCAGCAACGATTAAATGAAAAAGCGTAAGAATACGTGTGAACTTAGCCAGCAAAATTGTGCAAAGAAATTGACATCCCTATATTATATTCTTTAAATAATTATGCAAAAGAAGTTTTTGAAATATGTGTATTTCAAATATGGGCCAAAAGTGCATTTTGTGCGACATAATAAAGTGAAACTTTAGATTATTTCCTAAGATTTTTTAAATTTTTTGATACAAAATGGAAGACATATTCTTAAGCCTATGGTACATACCCAAAAAAATTAACGTTAGTCAATACCCGTGGTACCCGGGTACCATAGTGTAATTTTCGTTGATTTTATTCAAAAAATATATAATTTTATGCAAATTATTTATTACGACCATTTAATTGGCCCCAGATCTTAAAGTAAATCGATAAAAACGTGTAGGAAGACATGTTTGAGTATTTAAGCGATGTTCGTGCGTCTGTCTTGCAGTCCATAATAAACTTTTAATGAAGCTACAAATTGCTGTTTTTGAAATAATTGTATGAATTTTGACTTCATATGATGCAGACACGTGCTCTGTTAAAATTAGTTTATAATGGTTACCTACACAGAAAAAATTATTACCGTATTTTTTACAATTAACTCAGTTGTTTAATTTTGCATCAAAATTTAATAAATTTGTTCAAGAAAAAACAAAATAAATAATAAATTTTGGAATAATTTGTTTTCCTATACACATTTTTAATTCATTCAATCATCTACTTGATTGATTTAATTAATTTATTAATTGGGAATTTTTTTCTGTTTTGTATTTTTTATAGTTTTTAGTAATTGATATAATCATTTTGGTGAGAGGTGCAAAATTTAAACAAGTTTATAATTTAATGAATTATTTTCATATATATTTGTTAATTGGTGACTTTTTTCTGTGTATTATAACCAAGTCCCCATAAAATTTTTCTCCTAGAATCGAATTTTTACGTCCATAAATTTGTTTAGTATGGCATAATTTAGTACATGCAAAAGTTTTACGGTCGTTAGAAATCCTATTTAATTTTATAAAATAATTTTTATTGACGTAAAAACTAATCTATAACATTTTTATCAGGTTCGCACCTCAAAAATACATAGCTCCCATATGTGGCCCATTTCCGAAAATCATCATAAAGTGCATAATTTAGTATTGGTAAACATCACGTTTCTTTTTAAACAAAAGATTGTAAAAAGTATAAATTTAAATTTGGATTAAAATAAAACACACGTTCCACATAAACTCGCTGAGAAAATCGGTCAAGAAAGACTAGAACGTTCTTACAGTCCTAAAGAATATTAGCACAGACTTCATCCACAATTAAGCACAGGATCCATAAAATATTCTGTCACGTCTAAGAATAAGCTTTTTTACAACACTAAGGAATGTTGACAGTGTTGTCATATAGTATATAATATAGAAAGCTTAGATCCCTTAGCACGAATATAGGAAATAATTTCAATATCTTGAGCATTTGCATGATATTTTGGATTAAAGGTTGTGGACATTACTACATGATATTGAGAAACTGAAAGAAATTCACAAAAACCAAAGTCAATGCTGTGAAAGATGTAAAAACGGCTAAAATATGCGCTATTATTTTCATATTCATAAATACTGGCTCAAAACAGCTTATTTCTGAAACTAGTTCTCCTTCAAATCCTAATGGAGTCACTACTTATAATTTGGTAATTTTGACTGTCATAAACATGCTTATTCTCTAGTTTTAACAAAAAAATTTGTAAAATTTTAACTTTATATGAATCAAAGGATAATAAAAATAAGATTTTCCATAACAAATAGTCAAAAAAATATTAATTGTAGTGCAAAATACCGAAATTATATGGGGGTACCCGGGTACCATGAGTATTGACTCCCGTAGGTATCAACTTTAAAGCCATTTTACATATAGACCAAGTTAAGAAAATTTGGTTTTTTTAGAGAAATGCAAGCACTTTAAAGTTAAAAATGGTACTCGGGTATGTACCGTAGGGTTAAGAAGTTCTAAATTTTATTATTCTATTCATAAATTCTATTAAAATTATTTTTTGCATTTGAAAAATTAGGATAAATTCGGCCATATTATCAGTAAGTCTTCGACCACAATCCAGTAAGATTTCTTGATTCCAGATAGAGAAAATTAATTAAGATTAAGATTAAGATTGTCTTTAAAGTGCAATATTTTAGAATCTGAGATCTAAAAATCCATTTCATTATACAAAATTATAATTTAGAATGAAAATAATAAGAAATTGAGGGCCAGAAACTCTAATACTACGAAGTAAAGTCGTAGCTTTATCGCAATTTTCGCATTTTCTTCTAATACAAAAATTTAAAACTTCAGATTTCTTCATGGCAGTTTCCAAAATTTTCTCAGTTTTTTTTTAAGTTTTAATAAGATTTATGTTTATTCATCCAAATAACTGCATTTTAGAATGGTTCTGGAACTTTAACGACTATTTTTCTATTACGGGTCGCTTTGTTATATTAGCACAAAAATGATGTGACTTTTACTTAGAATAGATACTTCTCCTATGTTTGAGCTTTTTCCTGACAGTAAAAGCTAATATATTTATAATAACTTCATTCTTTATGTATTTAAATGATGAAACTCATTCTCTTTTGGCGAGAATATTTATATAGTTATGATTTTACTTCGTAGTCTTAGGGTTTCTGACCTCTCAATTTCATATTATTTTGTTTCAAAATTGTAATTTTGTATAATGAAATGGTTTTTTTGTCGTCAGATTATAAAATGTTGCACTTTAAAGACAATTACATTAATGTTAATACGTTTTCTGTATCTGGAATCAAGAAATCTTACTGGATTGTGGTCGAAGAATTATATTATCGAAGATAATATGGCTGAATTTATCCTTATTTTTAAAATGCAATAATAATTTTAATAGAATTTAATGAATAGAAAAATAAAATTTAGCACTTCTTAAGAATATGCCTTCCATTTTGTATCAAAAAATTTAAAAAATTTTAGGAAATAATGTAAAGCGTCACTTTATTATGTCGCACAAAATGCATGACCAACACCACACTTTTGCCCCAAACTCGAAATACACATATTTCAAAAACTTCTTTTGTATATTAATTTAAAGAATATAATTCGACAATTACCTGGACTATGTTGACTATTATGAACCTTGAAAACAATAATTATGAACTTTTTTTGTTCGATAGTGTATATTTTTTTATTTTCTTAGTTCGATATCGATTAAAAGACTTGTGCTAAAATGTGGGTTGTTTCCATACGAATTATTAAAGATCATATCAATGATCTTTAATAATTCGTATGGATTATTTGTTTTATTTCTGATGATAGCAACTTACACCTAATTTTCCTACAGGGGTTTAACAGCATTTTAGAATTGACAAAATTTTGTCAAATTGAATAAAATTTAAATGTTAAAATGAATAAACATTCTTCAATTTATAAATAAAAAATTTAGTTAATTTGAATAATATTTTCTTCAATTTCACAAAAAATTTGTCAAATTAACTACTTTTTTTATTAACTAATTGAATTAGTCATATTGACGAATTTTCGTCGATTTAACTAATTTACGAAAAATTAACAAAAATTTCTGTTGAATTGAATAACGATTTTGTTGGTTGATATTTAACCTACTTTTCTTCAATTCTACACCCCATTTTACCGTATGTAAATACGCTCTTTTTTGGTTCAGTGTAAAAATAGTGAAATTAAACCCCAAATTCTAATTGGTGCGGGCCGGTATATTACGATTTTGAAACGAGGACGAAGCCCAAAGCACTTTTTTCCTAAGTGGAAAAAAGTGCTAGAATTTACTAATAAAAGTGTAGAAAGTGCTAAAAATTAAAAAAAGGTACTAGAAAAAAGTTATAAAAACAAAAACTCTTTGTATTTGTTTTAAAAAAGAGATATATTAATTATTTTCAGAGTTAAAGCTAAAAGAACATTAAATAAAATAATAAAAATACATTCTGAAATTGATTTCTTAGAAATTAAACAAAATTTTTTGAGTGGATTTTTTTTTTTTTTTTAATTTTATCATAAGTTAACCAAGTATGTGTTATCTGATTTATGTGTCATCTAAATAATGTTTACCGAAAATTTTATTTTTAAAATTTCATTTATTATTAAAAACTAAATACAGTATAAACTAAAAATCGGAATAATTATTACAGACCTAAACCGGATTGTCGAAATGCTTTTTTCTGGTTCACCTTTATAAAAAATTCTATCACAATATATCTTTTATTTAATATGTGAAACAGTTAGGGTATTAAGATAAAATTTACTTCAACTAACATTCCATATTTTAAGTTCTTTATCTAAAAAAAAATTGTACTCTTTTTACTGAAGCATTTTTGGAACAAATTTAAATGAAAGAACTCAACTAGAATCAACTTTTAGATTAAATTATATCATTTCTTATTGTATTTTCTAAGTTATAATATAATTTTAATAAGAAAGGACTTTTTATTGTTTAATTCGCATTATAAAGTTGGAATGTTAGGAAATGCCGTCCGGATTACCGAATATTCTAGATTATTGAGTTATTATAATCATGAAATTGCTTAAAAAATTTTCTCTTTAAATGAACTCCTCTAGCCTTTTTTGATTTTCAAAAATACCTTAAAGGGCTAAAATGTTTATATTTCAACAACGAAGACAATAATTTACTATTTCCTATTATTAATTTTATTTGTGCAAAATCATCCATTTAAGAATTTTGGGTATTTATCCGCAAAAAAATCAAGATTTTTTATATTTAACACAAATTTTCGCCTGCGGTGCACAGTGGGGTCAAACGCTAATTTTTTGGTAATAAATCTGTATCTACTAAACTTCTGGTTGGATTAAATTGAAATGTATGGACGAGTTGTAGAGGAGGACTTAAGCTTTGAGAAAAATAATCTTGCAGTCACCCTGTTACAACACAAGAAAATCTACAGGGTGTCAAAATTGACTACCTCGAGTATGTAAAAGTTTAAAAAATAGTAACTTATACAAATTAAGTCCGACTTTAAAGATTTTTATATTTCTGTAAAGTGCTTGGCAAGTAAAGAAAAAACAAGCGCGAATATTCGGCCCGGTCGAATCTATATACCCACCATCAACTTTTTCAAATTTTACGTTATATGGGAGGGGGCGGTAAAGGGGGCATTTTTTTGTTTCCGAGTTTACATTGGTCCTTGAACTATTTGAACACAATTTCGTTGATTTTCACCTTATATAGGAGGTGGGCAGTAAAGTGGGCGGACCACGCCCATTTTCGGTTTCCGGGTTTATATCGATCCCCGAACTATACGTAAAAAATTTCGTTGTCGTACATGCTTTTGTTGAAGAAATATCAGCAGAAAAGTATAAAACGGACACCCTGTGTTTCTGGGTGTTTATTAACCGATTTTGCCCATTTTCAATCCTTATATAAGACAAATATTTGTGCCAAATTTCGTCCCCCTACGTTGTCCCGTTCGAGCCTTATCCTGCTTTCAACAGACGGACAGACGGACGGACATAGCTAGATCGACTCAGAATCAAACCAGCACCCAGAAAATATATACTTTGTGGGGTCTCAGATGATTCCTTCGACATGTTACACACGGAATGACAAAATCAATATACCCCCCATCTTTTTGATGGTGGGTATAATAAGCTTACTCACTCAAGTTTTCTCTTACAGTTAAAAAGATATTTACACTTGAATTTTGAATTTTTGACTTTTTGCCTCGACTTTCTTTCGTTTTTCGGGAATAAGTCCTGAGGTATATGAGGTAAAAATTTTTTAAAAATATTTTGTAATTTGCTATATATTTTAAAATAACATGCTGAAAGAATTTTTGGATTATCTCAATACGTCTAGACGTGAAAAATATTCAAAGTCAGCACTCTGAAATTGGTATGAAAAACGGCTATTTTTTACAAAAATATAGTACAATTCTTTCACTTTTTTCTCAAAGTTCCGTTAAAGAAAAAAAATTTTCTTTACATATTTCAAAAGACAAGGCTTCACAAATGGCTAATGTAGAAATTTTGAACTGATTTAGGCTTGCACCCTACATCAGGCATTGGTTGAAAATGGTGAATTTTGGAAAAAGTTAAATTTTTATCGATTAATAAAAAAATGTCACTCGAGCTTTTTTAAATTTATTGACAATATTTCATCAAAAAATAGATTTAGAACGATTTGACACTAAACTGATTTCATGAAAAAGTCAATTTTTTAAACGACTTTTTTTAACTGCATAAAAAAGCATATTAGCATAATATTTTCGCCATTATTTCTTATGTGGTTTATAATATATACATCGGTCTTTCTCTCCTGCAAAAAACATTTATAAAGCTTTACAAATAAATTTTTGGCAATTTTTCAAAATTAAAAAATATAAAAATTATATAAAAACCAAAAAAATGTTTTGTAAAGCAAAACTCCGCCTATTTTCCAAAAACTAATAAAATATTACAAGAATATAAAAATACTTATTTACCAATTCATTGATGTATAATATGTATATATAAATCGTTTTAAAAGCATTATATCATGGTCTCAAATCTGACAACTTAGGTCAACTCTCACAAAATTCATTGTTTTACAATATTTCCATATGTACGTATACGTAACACACAATTGTATTGGCACGATTTGGTTGCTGAACGAGATAATATTCCTAATAATCGCTTATGTTTATTTAATATTGTTTACTTTTGAAAAATCGCCAAAAATTTATTTGTAAAGATTTTTTAATGATTTTTACAGGAGTGAAAGATCGATATATATTTTATACACCACATAAGAAATAATAGCGAAAATATTATGCTAATATGCTTTTTTGTGCAGTTAAAAAAAGTCGTTTAGAAAATTGACTTTTTTCATGAAATCAGCTCTCCTGCATTCGATTTCGATGAAATATCATCAAAAAATTTAAAAAAGCTTGCGTGACATTTTTTTTTTTATTAATGGATAAAAAATTTAACCTTTTTCCAAAATTCACCATTTTCGACCAATGCCTGATGTAGGGTGTAAGCCTATTTTAGAGCTAAACATACTTATAGCCTAGATTACACTTCATGCGAATCACAGGTTATTCAATCCAGAGACTTATTTTCAAAATTTTTCATATTTTTAGACATAATCTGCATAGAACGTCATCAAATTTTCGAGATTTATTATACTTATGTATAAAATTTTCCGTACAGCTAGACCATGTTTTCCGTCTTCATATATTTTTCTGTGAATTGTAAATTCAGAACATAGTTTTCGGACTTCCGGAATAGGTTTTGATAAAAATTTTGGAGCAGAAAGCATAGGATTTTAAAGCTAAATTGATATCTATACTTTTTGTAGGTGCTTACGTGAACAATTTCGGTCAACGCGTTCATTGTGTTTGAAGCATTTAACCACCTTGAGAATAAAGTTGTCTTTTTATTAAAGATTTTTTATATTTCTATATTTTTCGTATTGTATGATAGTTACTCTTAGTTCTCCTATACTTAATTGGGCGCTATTTGCCTCCTTTAGGTCAAAATTATGGTTAAATTAAAATTTTCTGATTTTATCAAATTTTCTAATATAATCGAAAAAGCGATTTTTTATTCCTCTCATAATGTAACAAAATACTATCTCTGATCTGCTAAAATTATTTTGCAACCATAAACTTCACTTACTTTTAACAAAAAATTAAAAAATTTAAGCCAAAAGTTGCTTGTTTACTTATTTTTGACTCGCTGGAAACGACTTCTTTTTAACTTTCTCTAGAAAGAAACTTAAAATGGAATAATATTTGAAAAATTTGTCATCAATGTAAAAGAAAACAAATCAACTTCATCAAAAACATGTAAATTTTTAAAAATAGACCGTTACATTTGCCGCTTTTTAAAGCGAAACAGAAATGATAAGTTTGTTTCTTATTTATGGCACCCGCTGTACCTCAGGACTTATTCCCGAAAAATGAAAGAAAATCGAGGCAAAAAATCAAAAATTTAAAATTCAAGTGTAAATATCTTTTTAACTGTAAGAGATAACTTAGGTGAGTAAGCTTATTTTTTACAGAAATATAAAAATCTTTAAAGTCGGACTTCATTTGTATAAGTTGTGTTGTAACAGGGTGACTGTATTTTCAAATGAAATACAGTGAGACCTCGATTATCCGTAATGGTCGGAAGCATTCTGGATAATCAATTTTCCCGGTTAATTGAGTAAAAACTTTGAGTTATATTTTTAAACATTTTTTTTTTTTATATAATTCAATTATTCTAGGATTTAATATATGTAAATGTTTAAATAATATAAGGAAAAAATTATAATTTTGGAAAAAAAACAGTGAACAATACATAAGGGTTTCATTTACGTAGTTTCTTAAAAAAAATCATATAATGTTGTTTTTTTTTCTTCTTTTTCAAATGTTTACTGCATTTCATGAATGCAGTAAACATGGATTTTACCTGGCTCTGACATATCTTATTCAAAAGAGGGAATTCCCCTTTTTTGTTTTATTTCCATTGTGTTTGATTGTTCAAAAGCAATCGAAAAAGAATTATGCTTAGATTCCCGGATAATTGAGGTAATCACGGTTAATCGATGCAAAAAAACAAAAACTAAATGAATGGAAAAAAGAAAACAATTACAAATTTTCTTTCCTGGATAATCGATGTTTCCGGTTAATCGAATCACGGATAATCGAGGCCCCACTATATAATACAAATTTGTATGGAATTTTTTGTACGATTTTTTATTTGGTCGTTTTGCTGGCAGGCGTTTTATATTTTGTTTATAAATGTATTACAATTTTTTTTAAAATATAAAAAATAACTACAACTAGAAACATGCGAGAATGTTATATTCCGCCTGGCCGAATCTATCTACCCACCATCAACTTTTTAA
The DNA here is from genome assembly GCA_951394005.1 of Protophormia terraenovae. NCBI lineage: Eukaryota > Metazoa > Arthropoda > Insecta > Diptera > Calliphoridae > Protophormia > Protophormia terraenovae. The sequence goes on along the minus strand of OX596077.1, from coordinate 82,086,807 downwards.
AATTTTACGCTATATGGAAGTTAGGCGGTAAAGTGGGCGGACCACGCCTATTTTTTGTTTCCGAGTTTACATTGATCCTTGAACTATTTGTACAAAATTTCGTTGACATTTCACCTTATATGGGAGTTGGGTGGTAAAGTGGGCGGGTCACACCCATTTTGTTAAAGAGATATCAGCAGATGAAGCTACAACGGACACCCTGTGTTTCTAGCATTTAGCACATAACTTTTTTGTTTATTAACTGATTTTGCCCATTTTCAATCCCAAACAAACCTTATATAAGATAAATATTTGAGCCAAATTTCGTCCCCCAAGGTTGCTCCGTTCGAGCCCTATCCTGCTCTCAATAGACGGACTGACGGACGGACATAGCTAGATCGATTCAGATTATAACCAGGACCAAGAAAATATATACTTTATGGGGTCTTAAATGATTTTTTCGATGTATTACACAGAATGGCAAAATCAATATTCCCCCCATCTTTTTGATGGTGGGTATAAAAATAAGCCTTTTAGTTGACGTTTTAATTTAAAAAATTGATTACGTCTTTATAGTACAAAATTACAAATTAATTTTTAAAAACTGTACAAAAAATGCTAAAAAAAATGCCAAAAATAATTCGAAAAGTGTCAGGTGCTAGATTCACTTTTTTGGTGCTAAAAGAGTTTAAAATGTGCTAGATCTAGTGCTAAATTGGAAACACTGTTAAGAGCATTGACTCTACTGTTGATCCAATTGAAGTTAAACAAAGTTTGGAAGACAAAGGGTTTAAAATTAAAAATGTAATGAATATTCGAATTCGGGAAACAATTCCTCTACCGCTCTACAATTTGCCTTGAAGGTTTCATCGATATACTCATCACCCCTAGATTTTCAATTTCGAAAAATGAATATGAAACATTTTATAAATCACTAGGACCCTGTTCCCTGGCAGTTGGAAATTATAATGGTAAGCATACATTTTGGGGATTACGGCTGACTTACCCGAAAGATCATGTTTTGTTTGGTACAATTTCTAAAATGGGATTGAATGTAATTTCGAGTGAAGAACCTGCATATTGGCCTACTGATCCAAATAAAATACCGGATGTCATCGATTTTGCAGTTGTAAAAAATTTTTCATTGGAACTAATACAAGTGGAATCGTCATTGGAATTATCTTCAGATTATTCACCCAATTTTTTTTATTTTATTTAACCCCCAAGAAATTGTATCCCACACTGGTAATTTAGCGATATCAAACACAAGAATTAACTGGTTGAAGTATAGAAAATATATCAGCAATAACTGCACAGAAAATATATCGCTGAGAACATCCGAAGAAATCGATCTCTCACTCAATAATTTTGAAAAAAATGTAAAACTTGCTGCACACAAAAAAATAGTCAATGTATTATTGCCATAATCTACTTAGGGTAATTTCTTTTCATATGAAAATAAAATACTAATCTTATTAGTAAAGCCATTTGGTAATTTACACAAAATGTTTTACTTAAAATCTATGGTAACATTTCTAATATAGTTAGACAACTTCTTCGAAATTTTTTTCATTCATATTTTAATGTCAACTGAAAATATTTTTTATAAAAATGCATGTATTGAAATTAATTTTAACAAAAAACAAAAATTTTTTAATAATTTTATTTTAAATTTTTTAACAATAATAGGAAATAACAAAGGCGCAAACATGGACTATATATTTCGGAGATCCCAATTGGTTCCTGTGAGTTTTAAAACAGGATTAAAAAATGATTTAGTAATAACAATAATAATTGTTTTATTTTATTTACAATACTAGTTTGCAACGGCTTTGGGATATTTCTGCGAATTGAATAAGCTTTAAAAGTAGAGTGCAAATACGGCAAATCGTATGATTCTCTGACCTCAGCCTTTTCATCAGATCGTTAGTGCCAAGTTTTTGGATCAGCTAATTTAAATGTTGCAACGTCTTTTAAAGCCACATGTCATAAAAGCTCTAAAAGGCAAATCGTATGATTCTATTACTTCAACATGTTGCCTTTTTTTCAGATCGTTAGTGCCAAGTTTTAGGATCAGCTAATTTAAAAGTTGCACCGTTTTTTTTAAATCCACACGTCATAAAAAAAAAAAACTGATAAAAAAAGCAATTATTTTTGTAACTTCATGGCTTATTACGTATTTTAATTCATTTTTTGTTAAATTGATCCGTCCATATACAAAATTGTTTCCAAGCCGAGGTTCACACACAGCAATTTATCTTGCCGCAATTCTGACTTCGTAGTTGAGATAGGTAGAGATTATATAAGCTTAATATTTTCTTCTTCTCTCTCACCTACGATTCAGAATTGCGGCAAGATAAATTGCTGTGTGTTAACCCCGGCTAATAAGCATTGAAAGTTTTGGTAATATTTATATTTAAATTGTGTATTTATGTACCTATTTACATTTACTTTATTAATAAAATACATATATTAAATAGTAAAAATGTAAATTCCCTACAAGCAAAGTAATACGAAAATGATTCGAAAGCGTATTGCTTAGAAGAAAAAATTTATTGCGGCAATATTCGTATTCGTATTGCGGAAGTTTCCCCCATCGGGAGAGATTGTGCGTCACTGGCAATACATCTAAGCAATAAGAAATCGATACGCCTGGATGAAAAATAAGCAATATTGCTAGATAATCACCTAGGTGAAAAAAAGACGATACCCCCAGATAATCTTCTGGAAGATGTTCTAATAATATACCAAAATTATTTCTAAAGAAATCAATAAATAATATAATAAACTATGCTTCAACATCTTGTAAATCATGCATATATATCGTTACATCAAAGCATGTTAAATTTGCACGCTCACATAAGATATCAATTTTGTTTTGCTAAGAGGCACACCCATTTTCTCCAATATTTTTTAATTTCTAAATAATTTTTCGACAACTGAAAAAATATGACTGAAAAATAAAAGTATGTATTGCGTTAACTTCTTCCAGATGATTTCAATATGATATCATAAATTTATTGCGGAGGGGATAATCACCTTACTGAAAAAGGGGCGATATTTTGATGATAAAAATTAATTTATAAATGACAAAAAATAAAAATTTTATCTATTTTTTGTATTTGTTTTCTAATTTTCTTCAAACTGATAAAAATACAATATTATAAAAATATTGCTTTGACGATTTTCTTCCAAATAATAAAAAGAAGATATTGCGTAAATATTTTCTAGGAATATATCTTCCAAATGTTTGTAGGATTACTGTTTTCTTATTAATATAGATAAAATGTACAAACAAAATACTAAGGTTTATGTATATAAATTTACTTTCCTATAAAGGGTAATTTTTCAAAAAGTAAGTAGTAGTTTTACCAAAAAATTACCTAAAATTATTAATTATGTTACCTAAGAAACTTTGTAAATTGTAATTAGTTATTTTTATACCAAGTTTTAAGGAAAAATTACCTATGATTTGTTTTTTGCTGAACATGCTACCCTAACCTCCCGACAAAACAGATACAATAGAATTTGTTCTGTTGATGTCGAACGGCTCTTGACTGAAAAAAGAAGAGTTCGAAGTGAGTGGCAACTTCATAGATCCCCTCAACTCATGTCGAAGCTAAGAAAATACCAAAAACGCCTTAATAAGCTTTTAGAGTATCGAAAAAGTGAATCACTTACTAAATATTTGAAAAACCTAGATGCAACCGCGTATTCAAATTACTCACTATGTCGAACTACAAAAAATCTTGAAAAGACCAGTTTTAAGCAGACCTCCTCTACGTAATACAAATGGAGGCTGGACAAGAAATGATAGCGAAAAGGGGAATATATTCGTTAATCATCTAAAGAACGTGTTTGCCTCAAATTTATCAGATGATACAATAGAGTTGCCACCTGTTGTATCGCATTTTAGAGCAGTTGAACCCCTTTGTTTTGAGATTCGAGGGATCGAGAAGGATAATGTTTGTTTAAACTCCAAAAAAAAAAAAAAAAAAATTGTTAATTTTATATCCAAGGCTTTTGAAGAAAAAAATTGTTTTGTTCTCTTCATCGACTTTTCGTAAGCTTTTGACAAGGTATAGCACGTAGGCTTGTTATATAAAATAAAAGTAAATTTACCCACAAATTCACACAAGCTACTTGAATTTACCTCTGATATGCCAACAAATAGTCGAACCCATATATCAACATTTGAAGACAACACAGTTATGAAAAACCCCCAAGTAGCATCTATACTCCCGCAAGGTCATGTATCTGATCTAGAAACATGGTTAAGTCAATGGAAGATAAAAGTAAACGAACAGAAATGTATACAGATAACCTTCACATTGAGGAGAGAATCATGTCCAACAATTTTTTTAAAATATTTTCTGAATTCTGTATAAAATTCTAAATAATTTAGTGCGAGGATCATAGTGGTCCTTAGATAAAAAGTTTAGATAAAAAGTTATATTATTTTGAAGTAGAAAATTTGAAATAAATTGTGATTTTTTTCAAAAAGGTCAAAGCTGATATTAAAATAAAGATACCTTGGAAACTTACCTCCATATGTTAGCTAAACACACAAAAAATATTTAATAAGCCACGCCTCCTATAATGACAGGGTAACCATTTTACTGAAAAAATTAAATTTTTGAAGCAAGTTTTCCCCGAACTGGGTCCTCCCCCTGCCCCGAGACCACCTAGAAACTTGTACTCCTCCATAACAGTTGGAAACTACCTCAGTGATAACTATTAGAGCCCTGCAAACTATGTCTTATAAGGCTGTACAAGCCACTTGATATTTTTCAAGTGTTGTTATCAGTGTGTGTGCGGAGTAATAAATACTGTTCTGCAGGCACTTAAAACCATACAAATACTGCGTGTGTGCTTCAACTTTATGAACAAATCATGAGTGTGCTATGATAGCGACCAAACAAGCTTCTCAAAGGCTTGTATAAAAAAATACAAGCCTTTTGACCACTTGTTTGCTTCAATAAGGAAAAAAATTGTGTTTTCTTTTTTATTAAAATTATATGTGTGTATGTGCGTTCATGACTGTATAAAGTAATTTCGTAAGTAAAACAGTCGTTTAAAAGTATTGTTTATAAACTTATTGTTATTTACGATCAAATAAATTATTAATGTTACTAGTTATAACAATTTAAAGAAACATGTATTAAGTTTTATTAGTCAAGGAGTAAACGTATATGGAAACGAATTTGAAAAATGAAAAGACATTGTTCTATATTATTTCCTTTTAGTTTTAAAATAGAATGATTACTTAGTAAATATAAATTAAATGCAATAAAATCTATCATAATATAAATAAGTACAATTTTAAAATTTTTTATAAACATACAATTAATTATAAGACTAACTTTATTTAAAATATAAATAAATACTAAAGATAAAAATTTTCTAACTTACATATGTAACTGACAGTTTCAAATGTCAACTTTAATTTTTTTACTTTTTTAACTCTTAATAAAGAGTATTTTTTAATAACTTTATGAATTCACCCTTTTACATTTATTTAGAAAAGAAGAACCAACAATAAAATATAGATATACTGAATATATGTGTGTGTATGCAAGAATATTTATAAACAACCACTTTTTACACATTATGAAGATTTTTTGCCACACACAGCAACTACGTATTACAAAAAACAAACAAATCATTAAGCCCACTTGAAATCTTTAAATCATTTCTCAACGTCTTGTATGATTTGCTTTTTTTTGCCACACCACTTGCACCACTTGTTTACGATAAATGATTTGAACGCACGGATTTGCAGTCGCTCATACACAGTACACACTTGTTTCCAAGTTATTTTTTATTTATTTTAATATCAGCTTTGACATTTTTGTGCTCCACAAAAAACTAAAAACACAAAAATTAAAATTAACGAAATTCTGATAGGACTAGCGGGGAGACTGTTACCCCTACTGTCCCCGGATTTGTTTTACATGCATTTATGTTAAGTATTCTTTAAACATGAAGAAAAAAAATGTATGGTCCAGAGGAAAATAATGGATTTTAAAGTAAAAAAATGTTACCACCTTTTTGAAAAAAAAGCACAAAAAATCACAATTTATTTCAAATTTTCTACTTCAAAATAATAATATAACTTTTTATCTAAACAACGCAATTATATGATCCTCACACGAAAATTATTTAGAATTTTGTACAGAATTCAGAAAATATTTTGTAGGACTCAAATTGAGCCAAGTTCAAAAAATTTCAAAAAAACATGTCAAAAAATGGGTCAAAATTTTACTTTGGTCCAAATATCTCTTAAAATAAAAGAGATAACCCACACATGTAAGTGTATTTTTTGTAGAGAATTATAAGGACTATCTATGTGCAAAATTTTTTTCAGTCAAATCATAAATCAAATTTTGGCGATTTTTTAAGTTCTAAGTGATTATTTATTATGACGATTTTATAATTTATATACATAAGTATGTATAATATACATCATATATATACATTGTATATATATGATGTATATTAGTGTTTATAAACCGGTTAACCGAAAAACCGGTTTTTTCTTCAAATTTCGGTTATTTGCGAACCGGTTAATTTGAAATATTCAATTTCGGTTAACCGGTTTACCCGGTTTTTATGTGTCGGTTAACCGGTTTCAAAAATTTGCTAAAAATATCACTAAATTTCGTCCTTTAGTTGCTTTTTTCTGAATTTAAAATATAAGAAAATATTTTGAAACTACTAAAAATTATTGCTGTTTGAGTTAACAAGTAGTCAGGTGATAGATATATTTATTTGTTGGAAGCTAAATATATTTTAAAACTGTATGTATAATAAATATATAGATAATTAAGCATTCCATTTACAAAAACGTTAATTTCATGCGAATGAAATTTTCCAAAAGAAAAAAATAACCTACTAATGTATAGCTTTAGTGAAAGATAAGATTTTGTATAATATAATGGGAAAAAAGACTTCAAAAGTAGATCTAAATAAGTACAGAAAATTACTTTTAAATGATTAATAATCTTCTAAAAATTAAAAACAAATCCCTTTTTAGCAGAAAAAATATTAATTATTTTTCCAATTTTATGCAGATATTTTTATCACATTTTTTTATAAAAACTTTTCCTTAAGAGAAAAACTTTAAAAGCGGAGAATATAAATCATAATATAAAGTACATTATCCTAGGTCTAAAGCTTCCTTTTTGTAAAATTTTATTTTTAAGCTAGAAAAAAAAAAATCTTAAAAAATACTTTATAGGATAAAAGATGTCAAAAAAGTTGTTTTTAAAAATATTTTTATAAATTTGCGATGTAAATCAATCGCGATTTATAAATAACACTGCAGTGCACTGCTTATTATTTGGTACATGGTTAAACCAATAAGTTGAAAAACATTTTTTTTAACCAAAAATATTTTGATTATGCTTCAAATTAGAGCAATTATTAAAATGTCGGTTAACCGGTTTAACCGGTTTTTTAGTAGACGGTTAACCGAAAAACCGGTTTTTTAATTTTACCCAATTTTCGGTTAACCGTTAAACCGGTTTTTTGAAAAGTCGGTTTTTTATAAACACTAATGTATATGAGAGCACGTTGTTTGATTGTATTTTAATGCTTCTTTTTTCTTTCGTTTTACCAAAGAAGAACCTACTGACACTTTAACCGATTTTCAGGCATGAATTACGAGTGTATTGGAGGGGTTTATAATTTTATTATTGTATTATTACAGTTTTTATTTTTTGTTTTTGTTTAAATCATTATTATGCTGGGATTTATTTCACTTTCACAACTTGTAAAAAGACAAAATATGATGGAATAAAATAAAAATTAAAGCAAAATGTGGTAAGTTATACTTAAAATGAAAGGAAAACAATAACAACAATAATAATAAAATATTGGTCATTACTTTTGAGGTCAAAGAAAATTGCAATATAAGTAATACGAGATATAGCTGTTGAATTATTGCTTTCAACATTTTAATACAATTTCCATATCACTACTTAGTAGGGATTCCATTCGATTAATGTTATTTCGAATAATTCGAATAAATTTTACGAAAAATTGTTCGAAGAATTTAAAAATGCTACATTTCGAATAACGAATAATTCGAATATTTTTATGTCGAATATTCGAATAAAACGAATAATTTTATTTTTTATTATTATACTTCTTTTAGCTTATTTTTTTTAACAATTTGTATAAATATAAAATATTTTACAACTACTTTATTATGTTTTAATTTAAATAATTAAAATTTTGTTACACAAATTTTAATTAATTAAATTGGTATTAACTCAACTAAAAGCTGTAACAGGGACTTTTTGTCTCCAGTAGCTTTTTCACCTAATATATCAATTATAAAGGAAGAAGAAAAATAAGTGTAAGTAATAATTTTTTCAACAATTTCTTTAAAAATAAACGAAAGGTTTTTGATGATTGATTAAAAAATTAAAACGTTCAAATTTACATTTAAAAAATGTAAGTTGTATATAAAATTAGCAGTGTATGATTAAAAATATCTGTGTATATATAAAATATATATTTTTTACAGTGAGCTTTGTATGGAAATACTTTATCAAGAGCGGCAATTATCATCTCCGTACGTCCCACAATATTGAAATAGAAAATCATGAAGAAGAACTACCAACAACATTAACAGCTTCAATCGGTCCAATGTTGCAATTTATTAAAAACCAAACTCTACATTCCCTTGAAGAAATTATATGCAAAAGTGTAGCAGAAGATAATATGTCAGTATGAGCTTTTAAGAAATTAGAAGTTATAATGGAATTTTAAAATTCTAGAAATTTAAGAATGCCATCAAGTGAAACCACAATATGGAATTATATTGACAATTTTTATTCTGAAAAGAAAAGTGATATTATTACGGAAATTCGACAAATTATTGAAAATAAAAGTCGCCTTTCAATAACAGTAGATGAGTGGTGAGATAACTTTTTTTTATAAATACATAAACGTTACAACAAGAAGTTATAATTCTAAAAACAAATCCTTTAAACATTTTAATTTTGGACTTGAACAATTAAAAAGGAATTGCTTATAACAATTGTTATTTAGATTCAAAATAATTAATAATTTTAATATTGTGCTAGTAATCGGGATCGTTATTTTGAATTCAGACTTTTTGTTTTTTGTATATATAACGTGACCAGAAGGTTTTTGTCAAAAATCCAAATCAGCGATTCACCGAAGCTGTTTGTTTAGGTCCCACTTGGGACGTTACAAATTGAAACATCGAAATTTTGGAACAACAAATTAATTAAATATATCCCTATAAACTAAAGCGTTAATAATTATAATTTTCTCGAAATGTTTTCCAAAAAAATTTTCGAGAAACCCGAATTCAAATTCGGATTGATAGAAAAACATGATACTTTTTAATTTGATAGCAGTTTTTCTTAAATAATTCTTATGACCGTTAAACACTAACATTCAGTTAAAACAAAAAGTGAAAATAAAATCATTTACACATGGTTTTCGTTAGCACTAACTTTAAGTAAATGTAATCGAAAAAATTTAAACATAGTGCTCTGCAAGTATTGAGTATGAAGATCGAGTACCGAGTATTTGCCCGCATTTTTTTGGTACTCAATAATATAAAGTAGTTACTCAATACTTTCAGAGTTTAATTTTTAATGATCATATTAAAAATATAATGGCTAAAATACAACTCTGTATAAAGATACAAGTAAATGTTTAAATATATAAAAATAATTTTATTGATTTTTATTAAAGTTGAATTTAAAGTTTACGTTTTTATTTATTTTGTATTTTATATAAACAAATTTACAAAATTTTAAATATATTTCCCAGCTAAAAATTATCATATATTTTTACATATGACTACTGTATGATGATGTATTGTTATATATGGGTCTATATATGAAAGTGTATGGACTCATACATGGAATATTTTGCAATATATGGAAACATATATAATAAAATATTTGAACTATTTTGTCATATATGGAAACAAGCTTATAAAATTTTTACCATATATGGTTTCATATGTGAAATCAATTATCATATATGAATCCATATATCAAATATTAAAACAAACATAAAATGCAATATAACTTTTAAACTAATGAAGTTAGATAAAAATTTACTTCAGAAAATTTGTAGGAAATTTTGTTATCTTTAAATGTTGTTATAACATCAAAACACGTAACAAGCTTTATAAGCGAGTAATATGCCAAAAACTGTTATTTTTTTAAAATTTTTCTGTCTTAAATTTATTCTGAGCAAGAATATTCATTTATTGACATTTTAAAATAAATTGAAATATAAAAATTCTAACAATATAATAAATTATATAAGAAAATTTAATAATTTAGAAATTTTCTGCAATTAGGAAATCATTTTGTCAACAAACAGCATCAAGAAAGGTAAGTTTGCTAATATTATTGATAATCATGATCCCACTCTTAATTTTCATATATTTCAGCAGATTTTGTTAAATTAATTCAAGGAATTTCATCAATGCAACATTCTGAATGGGACACTTTATTAGGAGACTCTACAGGGACAACTTCACTGCTTTTCGGCGAAAATGTAAGTTGTTTTATTTAATGATTGTATTAAAAAATGTATTTTGTATGTATTACGATTTATTTTTTTCGCGTTCAATAAAATTGATAAAAAACAAACAAAAAAAAAAAAAAAAATAGTTTTACTATGGGTTTTTACATATATATGAATATATATGGTTATATATGGCCATATACCGTCAATTTTCGGATCCAAACATATATGGAACATAATATATGTTATATTTTTGATACATACATATTTTTTTTAGCTGGGTTGTTTTAATTTTAAATAAAAGAAGATTTATTAAAAATTATATTTCAAATTAAAAAATCCGTTAAGTATCGAGTACCCAAATTAAAAAAAAATATTGAGAGTATCGAGTATTCAAAAGTTGTAGAATTTGCCACCATTATTATACAAAAATAAAATAAAAAGTCTATACAATTCGAAACAAAGACACATCGTTTATATAGTTCAAACTATTTATTAAAAGTATAATAAGAACGTATTCATATTAAGCATGAGATTAAAGTTCTGGTCAAAACATTTTTTAGAAATGACACATTTTGGTAATTAAAATTTGTAAAAATTAGAGTTGTGTCGTTCATGAACGAATCGATTCAATTGAACGAATCATTAAAATGAACGATGTTGATTCGTTCATTATTTTTGATTCATATCGTTCAATTTTACATTGTTTTTATATTTATTTACACAATTTTGATACGTTAAATCAGTGATGCGCAATTTTCAAATTTCCTAACTCGCGAGCTTAGACTACAAATGCTGCTTACGCAACGCTGCTTCACATGTACACTATAAACTAGTTCGTTCGACTGCTGCTCTCTCATTAATGTCAATGCAAATCAACCCAGTCGGAAATTTTTCTTTTTTACACGGCGTGTCATTGGAGGCAAGGCCTTCCCATCTCCTTTCCAAAAAGAAGCGAAAAGGCAAGGACTCTTAAATAAATAAATATGCTCTCTTATATTTTCAATGCTATTAAAAAAGAGTATGAAATATATTAAAAAAAGACATGCGAACTACCTTCTTCATCGGCACTTAAAACAACACTAAATGAGTTTGAGCTTTGTAAGTCTCGTAGTTACAATCAAGGCTTATTTACTAAACATCTGCATCAAATCATTTGCTTTTTAATTCATAGTAATGTTTTTTAATGTATGCTCTTACATTACAGCGAAAATAAAAAACTAAACAATACAAACTCTGTAAAAAAAATTATTTGAATTGAGTTGAATTGAAACGATGAAGCAAAAACAAAACATGTTCTGTTCTCTTTGAGAAATTACTGCTTATGAGAGATTTTTAGAAAAACAATAATGTTAAATAAAAAACATCAAGACAAAACTGTGAATTACTGTCATTCCCTTACATCTAATATGAAAAAATGCAGGGAACATAACAATTATGTATTTTTAAATAAACAACATTATTACATAATTACTTTTGATTTCAATGTTTTTGCTCAGAAAATGTAATAATTTGTTATTTTAATTATATTTAATTATATCTAAAATGAAATAAAATTTATTTTATTTATGATATTTTTATTTACTTTTAATTACATATCTATAATATTTAAATTTTTTTAACTTAATATTTCCTTCACATCAAATTTTGTAAAAAAAAAAACAAACAAATGACAGTATTGCATTTTTAGATTTAATTCAATTCAGTTGAAAATGATTTGTTGTTAAAGTGTTTTTATGACTCTCTGCACAATTGATTTTGTTTATTTTTGTTTTGATTTTTTTGTCTTTTTCTTACATACGCACACACAGAGATTTGATTTTAAGTTTAAAAACAATAACAGTCAACAATTGAAAAGAGAGTAATTAAAAATGAGTTACAAAAGAATTGATGCAGATGTTTATTATTTACTATTAGGTTAGAGCAATTCTACAACAAATACAACAATAAACAAAGTTCTCTCATTTGTTTTCGTTAAATGTCAAATTTTGTACATTGAAACAATAACAAAAACGATATAAAAAATGTAAACAAAACACACATAGAAACAAACACCATACCCAGCAGGAAAATATGTTAGTGCTTCTTCCCAACAGGCCCTTCTGAATGCCTCCAAACAAACTTTAAATACATTCTTTTTTGCCTTCTTTAAAAATTCCTTAAAGAATGCCTCGACTTCCTTTAAAAAGAAATCCGGTACTTATTCTTGCTTCAATTTAATTAGGTGCGAAATAGAAGGTGTCACCTACTAACTTTCTCATTACAAACAGAAAAAATTTTAATTACGAGACTTACAAAGCTTAAACTCATTTAGTCTTATTTTAAGCGTCGATGAAGAACCCAGTCGGAAATAGAAGGGAATTCTAAAATGCCTTATTTAGGATCTACAAGGCCTGCCACTTGCATTGCAACACTATTTCTTTTTTACACGGCGTGTCATTTTAGGCAAGGCCTTCCCTTCTCCCTTCCAAAAAGAAGCGAAAAGGCAAGGACTCTTAAGTAAATAAATATGCTCTCTTATATTTTCAATGCTATTAAAAAAGACTAAATGAGTTTTGAGTCTCGTAATTACAATTTTTTCTGTTTGTTATGAGAAAGTTAGTAGGTGAGTGACACCTTCTATCTTGCATCTAATGAAATGGAAACAAGAATTAGTACCGAATTTCATTTTAAAGGAAATCGAGGCATTCTTTAAGGAATTTTTACAGAAGGCAAAAAGGAATGTGTTTAAAATTTTTTGGGACGCATTCAGAAAGGCCTGTTGGGAGGAAGCACTAACATATTTTCCTGCTGGGAAGGTAGTCCGCATATCTTTTTTTTAAATATATTTCATACTCTTTTTTAATAGCATTGAAAATATAAGAGAGCATATTTATTTACTTAAGAATCCTTGCCTTTTCGCTTCTTTTTGGAAGGGAGAAGGGAAGGGAGAATGACACGCCGTGTCAAAAAGAAATAGTGTTGCAATGCGATTGGCAGGCCTTGTAGATCCTAAATAAGGCATTTTAGAATGTATCTTTAGCCCTTCTATTTCCGACTGGGTATAAAAAAAAATATTTGACTGTCATCACACATAAAGGAAAAAAAATCAGCTGTGTTTTCAACTCTACCTAATAGTTAATATGCCTTGATTACAATTTTTTCTGTTTGTAATGAGAAATTTAGTAGGTGATTGACACCTTCTATTTCGCATCTAATGAAATGGAAACAAGAATTACTACCGGATTTCTTTTTTAAGGAAGTCGAGGCATTATTTAAGGAATTTTTACAGAAGGCAAAAAGGAATGTGTTTAAAGTTTGTTCGGAGGCATTCAGAAAGTTGAAAGGAAGCACTAACATATTTTCCTGCTGGGAAGTCAAGTTTTTTGCTACTTCACACACACAAGCGCAAATGTATAGTAGTGTGTGTGCGCATCACTGCTTTAAATTATGTATTTATTTTCTTAATTAATTAGTTATATTTTTATTATACTTTTATAAATAATTGTTAAAAACAATATAAATTTATTCTTATCCATTTTGGTAATATGTATAGTGTTCTAAGAAACAAATGAAACAATTGTTTTAGTTTCATCTGTTGTCTCATCATTCAAACATTAATCGATCAGACTCTGTTTCATTTGTTGTCTATACCCTTACACTCATCGTTCAGAGTCTGATCAATGTTAAAAAATGAACGATGAACGAAATGAACGAACTGAATCATTTCACAATTTTGAACGATGTGAACGAAACAGTAAAATGAACGATTATGCCCAACTCTAGTAAAAATTATTTAAATAGCTCACATACAAATGTTCTCCCGGAATGAGTTTTTAAATCTAAAAATCTCTCTGCAAAAACAAAATTTCTTCTTCCAAAAATGTATATTCTATTTTAACATTCTTAAAATAATGAAAGTTTTAAACATATTAAAAAAAAAAAGTTGAACATTTTATGTGCAATCTATATTAGACTTGAGATCTTTCAATCACTGCACAAAGGTCAGAGGATACAGTTTTTTTGGCCAAAAATCAACTCTCGAAAACAAGCAAAAATTGGATTTTGTTTTTTGAAAAAAATATATTTTGTAGATATTCAGCTTAACAATACGTTTGGGAAGTCTTCCAGCATCGAAACCATCACAAAATACACACGAAGTACATTTAAGATCAGTCGGTAGAGAAGATGATCATAGTAACAAAAAGTTTAGAACTGTTAATTGTGAAAACGATTATCAAATTTTCAGTGGAAAAAAAAAAATATTTAAAGTAACATTTAAATATTGGTAAGAATGTTATAGAAAAATATAAATAAAGAAATATAATAAGTAACTCTTAGAGTTAAAAAGCGGGATTTCTTTATAAAAAGCGGGAAAAATATTTTAGGCGGGATCGAAGTTTAAAAAGCGGTATAATCCCGCCAAAAGCGGGAAGTCTGGTCACGTTATGTATATATATATATATATATATATATTACAATGAATTGTTAACTGTTAAGTTGTTTTTGTTTTCCTTTTACAATAAAATATTTGAAAACTTACCAAAATTTAAAATTTTCATTTTATATTTTGAATTATTCGAACAATTCGAATAATTTTAAATGCGTGATAGAATAATTCGAATAAATCAAAATGGCTTAATCGAATTATTCGTTTTAATCGAACAATAAAAAAATCGAACAATTTGGATACCCTAATCGCTAGTAATGATCGTTAAAATGTATATTCGATGCTTCTCCACCTTTACTGTTCAAACGATTTTCATGAACAAAACTCCCAATGATTTTTTGTACTATCAAAGCATTAATTTTAACCATTTCAGCTATTAAAAGTTGGATTTTTTCGTGCTTTATTCTCAAATCTAATTTTATTTTTTTAAATTTGAATATTTATATATTTTTTTATTGTTGTGCTTTGTTAAAGCTTTTTATTTTACATTTAGCTTTTATGAACTCTCATTGAGTTTATACAAGTTTTTATATGTATAGACAACTTTAGCTTTTCTAAAAACTGGGGTTTTCTGATGATCTGGCATATGCAATCAGTGAAATGCGCATAGAAACCAGCTTATCCCCACAACAATAAATTAAATTTTTAAAATATTGTAATTTAAAAAAAATTAAATTAGATTTGCGAATTACAGCACGAAAAATTCCAACTTTTTATAAACTTTTAATATTCCCACTTAGCTATTTTCCGCTGCGAGTGACCATTCTTAAATGGTTTAAACCAATTATCTATTTTCTAGCATTGTGCGTGGACTAATTTTACATTTATATTTTAATTGACATATTATCTAACGAAATCAGAGCAAAAATGGTACATAGGGCATTTTTAGAAGTAGATAAAAAAAAGTCCTCTGGACAGCCCTAAATTAAGGTACCGTTCCAAAGAGAAGTGGCTGCATAAAATAAGCTGTGTATTTTTTTATTTTTACTTTTAAGTTATGAAAATTTTGAAAATTTTTGCAATAAAAATAAATTTTGTGAAAAAATAAATGAAACCAAATTTTTTTAAATTTTTTTAAGGAGAAGGAATTAAATTCGTTTGAGCTCTTTAAAAACATTCCTGAGAAAGGTAAAAAATACATTTTCTCTTTATAAACCAAAAATGTTTTTTAAATTTAAAAAAACCGACCGGTTTCGAATAGTTTTTACTTTCGAATTATTCGACATGTCGGTTTTTTTCTGTTGGTAAACCGGTTTTTTAATGGAAGGTACTTTTTAGGTTTTTCACTAAAACACCCAGTGTTTTTCATTTATTATATTTTCATAGTGTACATTATTTAATTATATGTAAATACAGAAGCAGGTACCAATATTGATATTACTTTAACAATCTGTTGCGGGGTCGGAGTAATATATAAAATACTTCAATAAATCGAGTGAAAAGCAAAAATAACTGCAAAACTTTATACAAAAGCAAGAAGGTTAAGAGCTACGATTAATTTGCGACTCTTTGTCAACAATGATTGAACAGTTTTTATGAATTATGCGTCGTTAGAGTTTGATATAAGTCCCTTTACAAATCTTGAAAAAGATGCACTAGATAATCTTTGAAAAACTTTTCAACCATTCGAAATAGCTATTAAGGAACTTTTTAAATGATTATGCAACTCTATTAGAGGAAGAAGTAATTCATAAGTTTTTGTATAACAATTTGAAAAAAATTTACACTCAATACGCACAAGAATTATGTAATCGACTTACGATAAGGCTTAATGATCGCATATAGTGTTTATAAAAAACCGACTTTTCAAAAAACCGGTTTGACAGCTAACCGAAAATTGGGTAAAATTAAAAAACCGAGTTTTCGGTTAACCGTCTACTAAAAAACCGGTTAAAACGGTTAACCGACATTTTAATAATTGCTCTAATTTGAAGCTTAATAAAAATATTTTTGGTTAAAAAAAAGTGTTTTGTCAACTTATTGGTTTAACCATGCACCAAATAATATACAGTACACTGCAGTGTTCTTTATAAATTTCGATTGATTTCCATCGAAAATTTATAATTTTTTTTTTCAGCCTTTAGACTAGTTTTAATATAATTTATAAAAACAACTTTTTGGCATCTTTTAGCACAGCTTTTTAAACTTTATAATGATCTAAAATTATTTTATTATTATTATTGTTATTTTTTTTTCAATCTTTCTAATTTAAAGATAAAATTAAATTATTGAGTTTTTAAAGCATCTCAACATAAAGGAAGCTTCACCTCGGATAATTTATTTTATATTATGATTTATATTCACCGCTTTTTCTCTCAAGTTTATATAATTTTTATAAAAAAATGTAATAAAATATCTGCATAAAATTGGAAAAATAAATAAAATTTTTTCTGCTAAAAAGAGATTTGTTTTTAATTTTTAGAAGATTATTAATCATTTAAAAGTACATTTTCTGTACTTATTTAGTTATACTATGTGAAGTCTTTATTCCTATTATCCTATATAAAATCTTATTTTTCTCTTAAGCTATACATTAGTAGGTACAATGTTACATATTTTCTTCTTTTGTAAAATTTCATTCGCATGAAATAAAATTTTTTGTAAATGGAATGCCCAATTATCTATCTAATTTATTATACATACAGTTTTAAAATATATTTAACTTCCTACAGTTATATCTACTTGATGAAATTATCTGAAATTTTTAATTAGTCTTAGTTTTGGCAATGATAATAATTGTACCAAATATTATCATATTCGGAAGAGGTGAAAAAATCAGCTGGTTGGTATTAAATGGAATGACTCTTATATACTTTAAACTCTATACTTTTTACCCTATACTTTATAAGGTATACCTTATCTTCCATACTTTCAGCTATATACTTTATACTCTATATAATATAACCTATATTTAATACTCCATACTTTATTCAATATACTATTTACTTTATACCTATATCTTTTAAATATATAAGGAAAATTCGCAAATTTTGCTGAATCGGGTCAAGTTTCAGTTAGTTTTTAAGCGATTGTGTAAAGTATTTATGCAAGTATTTGGTATCATTGGAAAGGTTATTACTTGAAAAATAATAATATATAAATAATAAAGTATTAAAACTAATTTTTTCATAAAATTGATCAAAAAACGAAAAATTTTTGTGTTTAGTGTTATTTTGTATTAAAAAAAGATAATTAATATTTGAACTTAAATAAAATCTACATTAATTAAGCTATCATTATGAAATTTTAGTTTAACATAAAAAAAGTTGTCCTTAAAACAAGAATTTAAATAGATTCCCACTTTTTTATTCCTAAATACCCAAAATTCACAATACATCACAATCACAATATTTTTAAAATTTTCTACTTTAAAGTATTATAACTTTTTATCTTAACCACATAAGTATAGGTTTGTTGCATGGAAATTATTTAGAATTTTGTACAGAGTCCAGAGAATATTTTAGAAAAATTTTAGGACTCAAATTAACCCGTCAAGTTAAAAAAAGAACATGTCCAAAAATGGGTAAAAATTTTACTTCGGTCCAAATATCTCTTAAAGTAAAAAAGATATTCCACATATGTATGCGTATTTTTTGTAGAGAATTATATATATAAGGACTATCTATGTGCATTTTTTATTTTTTGCTACCAAAAAATATATCAGTTTTTAATTATCTACATGTACTATTTTCATTATCTACATGTACTTTGTAACTTTTATTTGATGTATAAATTTGTTCATTATTTTCTGTTTTTAATTAAAAATTGTAATAATTTCTGATTTATCATTTATGTTTTCCTTTTTGAAACATCAAATTAGTTTCTATTTGATAATACATTGATAGTTCTTACAGTATTTAGTTTAGATATTTGCAACAACAGAAAAAAATTATGAAAATTCACTAATCAATCATATAACTGTCAATTGGTTGCAAACTAAAGGTGTAGACTTTTTAACAAGTTGTACAAATATCGTTAAAAGCAAATTAAGTGATCTGTTCCAATCATAATTTAATCCACTATATACCATGAACGGTATATTCCACAGACCTAACATTTGACGTTTTATTTTTGATATAATGGTATTAGTACAAAATATCATCCTGAATATGTAGAATATAAAGTGGAATCACTACATATAGTTATATTTACTGTTGTGCTCATAAAATCGAAAATAATTTAATATCAATCAATTGATTTTTAAAAACATATTCATATAATTGTAATTATTCGTTAATTCATTGGTTTAATATTCCTTATTTTTGCATAACTCAATGTTTCTTATAATTGATAAAATAAAAACATGTAAAAATTTATAAATTGCATTATAATCTATATTTTATTACATAGTTACAACAGTTTAACCCTGGAAGGGCTTCGTAAGTCGTTTCGACTAACAACAATGCTTTTTTGAGTGATATTTCTTTATTCGTTGCATATTTTTTTTGGGAATTTTGGTATAACACCTGTCGTAAATAAGATCTTGGGGTGTCTAGACGTATGATGCTGTGAGCGGTCTGGAAGCTAGTATTTTGAGCAACCTTAGTGTGACTTTTTGAACTTTAAAGTAATTTAGTAAATAAAGTTATGCAGTGTATTTAATATTTGTTGCTATAGTACAATATTATTTCCAGAAATAATTTTAACAACACATAAGTCAGAATAAAGCCATACTAACGATTACAGTTCGCAGTGAAATATCACAATAAATCAAGACTTATCGGCGTTGCTCTACATTTCCTGCATCAAACTAAACATTAATTATATTAATAGTTTATTCAAAAAATATTTTGGAAACAATTAAAGAACCATTTTTTATAAAATTACCTTAAAAACTGCATAAGGAACTAGTTTGGGGACAAATGTCTAATCGACTGTGTTCTACTCCCAATATAACAACCAAGCATAGTAAAAATGTCGAAAATCTCCAGGTAAATTTATAACAATTATGTAACTAGTAGAAAAAGAAAAAATAGATTTGCAGTTTCTGTGGATAAAAAAAACACTGAACTACTAAGTCATATTATAAAAAAAGCATCACGTATTTGAAATATGCACAGAGTATGCAAAAATATTTGTTTTTAAACTCTTTTCTAGTTAGAATAATTATAAGATACACACATTTGAAAAAACGTATGTTGCCTGTTGCAAATTTTTATACAAATAACACAAAGGGTACTTGTAACATCATCTCTAAAAAAGTACAAATATTGGGGTATTTTCAGTTTTTGCTTAATATTTTGAAAACAATGGAAAGTATTTAAGAACTTTTGCTGTTATTTTATTTAAATTAATTCATCAACTAAAAATCAATTGTTTTATTTTTCATTATAATGATACGTCTTGAAATATTTTTAATAAAAGTTAGTGTTAGTCGTTTCAACTAAAGAAGCCCTCAGAAGGGTAAAAATATCGAAGCCCTTCCAGGGTTAAGCAACTGTTTAATTCAGGGGTTCTCACAAGACCTCGCTTCGCGACCCCCTTTTGACATTGCAATGGAAGCGCGACCCACTACAACTAAAGTAATAAAGTAATTTTAAAAAATAATATTAATAATTTTTACATTGTTTTCCTTTAATATTAAGAGACTTTTTCGTATAATATATCTAATATTCTCTGCGTCCACAAAATATCGAATCTCAGTTTTGAGGGACAAAAGAGTAAAAAAGATATTTTTACATAATTTGTTTAATATTTTTAGGGCTTCGGAGCCAATAAGCGGATATACTTTGCTATATTTCAACTATTTAAGATGCTTTTAAATCTGTTGATTCAAAATTAAATTCAACGAACTTCAACTCTTTTTTAAAATGAACCTGGTGCTTTCTTAATACTAACATTGATAGTACTTTCTGTTTTTAAATTATAAAGTTGCTTAAGCAATTTTTCTTCATATAGCCTGGAAACTTATCGATGAATAAAATTTTTGTGTACTAAAAAAAATTGTAAAAAAAGATAAAATAAAAGTAGAATTTCATGTGAAAAAACTACAGTTTCATCAAATTTAAGTGAACTACATATTTATCTTTTTAATTAATTGTTTTCCCTGCCACGTCGTAAAGTTTTCTTTATACTGCGTCATTGGACAGAAGTGTCCCATAGACAAACATTTTGTAGGAAGATTAAAAAATTTTTAAAATTGCATTGTAGTAATAAGTACTATTGACAATATATATATTTCTAAATTTGTCCAAAAAAATTTTTCATCAAGTGTCTTAAATCGTCTTCTAGCGAAACAAAATCCCACAGAAAAAAATTTTAAAGTATTTTTTTTCATAACCAGCATAAAATTACGAATTTTTTTTATACCTATTTCCATTAAAAAATTTTTTTTACTAATATGTATAGGACCCATGACCCAAGCAAATTTTTACGCATCGTTCGGGGGGTGTTCCTATATCGACACTATTTTGGTTTGATTATAGTTGTCTTTTTAAAGCATATTTTCAATTAAAGGTTTCTTCATTACTAGTTTCTAAAAAGAACTCATTTTAGAAAAAACTTTACGCTTGTCTTATTTGGATATATTTTGTAAAAAGATGTATTTCCATTTTTAAATAGTTTCATGTTTTTATTGAAATTTTCATTTTAACTTGTAAATAATAATTATATTAAAAAATTGTATGTTTAAGAATATGTTTCAGGAACTCTTCGCGACCCCCCACGAATGTCTTTACGGACCCCTTGTGGGTCGCGGACCCCCATTTGAGAACCGTTGGTTTAATTTATATAATAGGGGTATTTTATGTTTAAGATATCTTTGTAAATTGAAATAGAAAATAAAACACAATAGCATGAAACTGCATTTCTATATTTTCTTTTGAACGATTGAAATGTTCATCAAAAATCATGTTCTTAAAATCCTGCAAAAATAAATCAATATCAAACATCTTGTAAGCTTCAGATATTATAAATCACTAAAAGTAAACCATCCATACCACTCCAGTAAATAAAAGTTTTTTTTAATATATACATAATTATTATTAGGTACTAATATTAATATGAAGAGAATTACATATTTATTGTTAAAAAATCCCAGTTATACCTCTAAAAGTACAGGAGATGAAATACTAAGCATAGACGTGCTATTACAAAATTTATTCTTAATATAAATAAAATATAAAACTATAAAAACTGATTGTCTCCTGATATATTGTTTACCACCAACTTCTTTAGCTCAGTAATGTTAGTTTTTATTATAACAACAACGATATATACACGCAGAGAAAAAACATAGTTACAGCATGATCACTACAACTATTCAATGTTTGTATAACCGTTTTTTATTGATTTAAATATTACCGTGTTCATGATAGGAATTTTTATGATTCTGTTTGATAATTTAATGATTACCCACAATCAAAATTTTAATATGGTTGACTGAAATATAATATGTATTTAAATATGTTTATATGAAACAATATTTATGAAAAATCCAAACATTTAGTCAATTCTACAACTATTCAGTTAATTTTACAAATTTGGTTAATTCTACAACCATTAAGCTAATATTTTTATTTGCTTTTAATAACTTTTGAATACATATTTTTGTGTATCAGTACAGTAGTTTGTTAGTATATTAATTTTCATTTAATTTAGATATGAACAAATATAAATTGACAAGGTTTGTTTTTATTCACTATGATGAATGTACCACATATCGTGGTACAAATAAATATATGTAAATATGAAAACATGAGATTATATATATGATGAAATTGGTTCATATATATGATAAAATGGAATTATATATATTATAAAATGGGATTATATACATATATGAGAAAATGGGATTTTAAATATGATGAAAAATAATTGTAGCGTCATATATAACATTTTTACATTCAATAAAATGAAGATGTTTTGTTGATTTCAAAAATTTTTTTTCAACAATGGTTTTTTTTTTTTTAAAGAGCATCTGTGACATCTCCCCAAAGATTTTCAATGTAGATCAGATATGGTGACTGAGTCAGTTACTCCAAAACATCACTTTTATTTTCGGAAAAAAATTTATTTTTTTTTGTCAATTTACTGGTTTCTTAGGAAAATTTTCCTGCTAAAACACCCATTTGAGTATCATATTCTTCTCTGAATAAGACAACATGACTGTTTTTACTATTTATACATACATTGGGGCATCCATGTTACCTCTTATCCAAAATATGTACCATGATATGAAAAACATCCCCAAGTGTTGATTTTCCCACCATAACGCTTGACGGGCTGAAACAAATTTTGGGTGATATTATTTGTTATTTGAAATACTTTGGACGCATTTGTGCAGAGAATGTGCGCCATTTCGTATGGGGTTCAGAAGTGGAACTTTCCTTTGGAATCTTGCTTACAGATTTTGTTTTTGGAGATGTCAAAAAATAGTTGACGCATCAACTTACAGCTCTAAGTCCTCATTTGCCTATGTACGCGAAGAGTCACTTGGAAGATTTTTTTACTTGCGAGTTCGTGTTTCTTGGTTTGGATTATATTTTTTTTAAATTTTCAATAACTGCGGGAGAACATTCCACAAAATTTTTGCAGAAATTTGTATGTTTTACATTCAGAAAGTATTTTTACCAAAAAGGTACGAGTACTAGGAATACAGTGTTTGCCGCCACCTATTTCAAAATTTTTAAACGCTAAATTTCACTGTATGTACAGTACACGGCTATATAATTTACTTAAAAACCAAAAGGATTCAAAATAATAAAACAATAATACTCTTTTCCAATGTTTATTATTTTGCACAGGCAAAAACCAAGTGGCTTAAGTAAAATAACGGTAACTTTCGAAGATGCGTAGAAAAAGAAAAATATTTTATATAATTATTGTCCCTGTTTAAGACTTTCATATAAACAAATTGTTTTGGAATTTCTTGTCTAGGAATTGAGCAGCAACAAAAACTCCAAAGTATGTTTTAGTGTTACTATTTTTTTGCACACAGCTGTATATGATGAAATTAGTTTATATATATGATAACATGGGATTATTAAATAATAAAAACATGATGAAATTGAAAACAATATATAAGAAATAGTTATAAACCTTATTAAAAGTTATTATTAAGGTTATAAACCTTACTAATAAATTATAAAATGGAATCATAATAATGATTACGTACAAATATACTTATTGTTACCTGTAATCATATATTACAATCATAGTATGTTGCTCTTAGTTTATGGTCACTAGAACCATATTTTTTCTTTGCGTGTAGCTTCTCCACATATTTACTATTGTTAAAAATTGTTGCAATATATCGACCCTGCGCTGACTGAATTACCTATGTAATTTTCAATAACTTTTCAGGAAAGCTAAAAAACTGTTTAATTTCGCAGTTTTTTCGTTACTTCGCAAAATTTTTACTAAATTTTATCGTTTATGAATAGGCTTAATAACACAAATTATGCACATTATGAAAAAGAACCAAATTTTTGGCGCATTTTGGAGAAAATCAACGAAAACGTTACATAGGTAATTTTGTGGAGCAATTTTTTTAAGATACGTTTTTGCATATCTTTTTGTAAGTTCTTAAGTTTATTTAAATTTAAGTTTGAACTATGGAAGAAGGTATTATTAGTAATATATTGGGCAAGTTTCAACTTCCTAAGATGATTGGAACATGCTACTAAACAGTAATTTGTTAATGAACTCAGAAAATTTTCTAAAAAAATAAAACAAAAATTCTTTCTAATGTTAGTATTATGTTATACTATATTATTTTGTAAATCCTAAACCAGTTAAAATATCGGCAAATGCTTTGATGGTTTTATGTATGACCAGTAGGGGTTCTAAATGAAGAAATAAAAAAAATTTCAAAATTTTTACATAGGTAATTTAGTTAGCGCAGGGACGATATGGTTTTACAACTCTATTAATAACTTGATTGTAGTCTATCAACAACGATGATGTTTGAAAAGAAGATTTTTGTTTTGAAGTAAAAAATGACGAAGAATATAATGTGATTCATTCGTATTCTACAACACATCATGGTGGTGAAGTAAATACCCTTTAAAGGTAGCATTATCTAATTACGATTATGACTATCACTAGTCACACTTAGTGTGAATTTATCGAATACAGTAAATAACCACTGATTTTCTGTTGATAATTTGGCCCAAACACGTTTCTTTTCAACTTCTTCAAAATTACATTCAGAATGTCTAGATTGTTTTAGGACAGAAACTTCACATGTACGTTCAACAGCTGATTTCAACGAAAAATTATTTAAAGAATTAAATTTGTCATCAATATTTTTAATACATGCATTACGTTGTAATTGAGACATCAAAAAATTTACAACTTGATTTTCTACTATATATCCATTTACTTTAATAGAATTATAAATTTCGTTTAATTCAGTATCAGTAATTTGTCCAGGAAAAATCAAATCACTTGGTAAGAGCTTTTTTTAATTTTAATTTTTAACTGTTAAAATATCCACGCTTTGCATCAATTAATATATTTATAAGAGATGATATAACCTTTTGACAGTTATCTAAGATTAAATTTCTTGAAACAACCATTCTGCATTTGTTCTATTTTGATCTTTATTATAAATTTTATTAGTTTATACATTTTAATAATGCTTGCATTTAGCTAATTTTTCTGGTCATCGGAGGAACATTTTTCCCTCATAGAAAGGTGCACAAAGTCACATGGGTATCCCCAGACCAGACAACTCAGAACTAGATTGATCATATTGTCATCAGCAAATCTTGGTGTAACTGTCTGTTAGATGTTCGTAACAAGAGAGGAGCCGACTGTATCAGTGACAGTTGAAAGTTGCCGCAATAAAGAATCACAATCTGCTGCAGAGAATATTTGATACTACAAAACTGAAAAACCCTGTTGTTCACAGGGGTTATATGAACGTTATTCAGTCATCCTTGGTGACAGAACTCCAACAGGAAGGAGTGAACTGGCCGATGATTAGAGCCAGTTTTATATATAAAAGCTGCAATAGATAATACCGGTTACAGAAGCCAAGGGCGCAAGGAATGGATTTCAGACGAAACATGGGACCTAATATCTGAAAGAAGGAAGTGTAAGGCTGATATCAATAAATCCAAAACCCGAAACGAGAAAAGAAATCTACAAAGCTGGAGAAGGATGTCAAGCTTAGTGCTCGTCGAGACAGACGTCGCTGGATTGATGACCTTGCCAAACAAGCCCGGTCAGACTTGTATAAACTCACAAAGCAGCTGGATCGAAGAACATTTGCCTCCACCAAACCGATAAAAGACTGCAATTATATCAAAAACTGGACAACTGGATGTATGGGTACATCACTATTCAAAAATGTTGAAAGCAGATCCAACTTTAACTGCCCGAATCATACGATCTATTATATACAACTTTTGGTGCACCAACAATCTTAGCGATGAACTGAAAGAAAGTATAATAGTTAAAATTTCTGCATGCAGGAATTGGAGAGGCATAACACTCCTTTATCAGTCGAATGGTGAACACCGCTGAGAACGCGTTTGATACCCTACATCATCAATCTATCTGGAATGCTCTTAAATGCAAGGGTATACGAGAGACACTCATATCTCTCATCGAGGCCTTGTACGATAACTCTACTTGCCGCATCTTACATGAAAACCAAAGCCATGGGAATCAATGTGCCAAACACGAATAATTTTATCCTGCGCCAACAGCAAATATAATATGTCCAGTCGTTCTGCTATCTGAGAAGCATGATATCAACAAATGGAGGCTCCCGACAAGCCTATGGTCAACTCAACTATGTGTGGAACTCCCAGCACATCTCCAAAAGAACCAAACTCAGCTCGATGTTATCTCAGAACACTACAGGTCTTTATTAACCGCTGCCTCCGCCGAATTCTGATTAGAACGCAATAGACTGGAATCCACAAGGCAGTCGTAGGAGGGGCCGCCCAAACCGACAACTGGATACGGAAATAGCAAGAACCAACAGGTCCTGGAATGAGCTAAAAGTCATTGCAACTGCAAAGGAGAATGGAACGCAATCGTTGAGGCCCTATGCTCCTTATAGGAACAACAGGAAAAAATATATATATACGTTAAGCGAGTTGAATAGTGCTCATTCCTACTAAAATTTTATGTAGAATTGATATATATATATATATATATATATATATATATATATATATATATATATATATATATATATATATATATATATATATATAGTCAATTGCATAAATATGTATACGACGTATGTAGTTTTTCAACTTTAGATTTTTGTACTTATGTTTTTGTACTAATGTAAAGATTTTGGTCTTATAGTTAATGGTATGTCTCTAGATTAAGAAAACCAAAAAAATCTTGAAAAATTCCTATTAAGACAGCTTTTATGGCCACTTATATAAAAGAACCACTGAAATTTACATCGCAAAAGTATGTATACGAGGCATGAGAGACATTGTTTTAATCGGATACATCTAATGCGTAAAATAATATAATGGATCCAAATAAAAATTAATTAATAGATAACATGTCCAAGTATTAAATTATTATTAAATATTTTGAGATTTTAAAATGTTTGATATATTTTTATTTGTAGAAATTGGGGTTTTCCATACTTTACGGACATTTTATTAAGATCTAAGAGTCTTGGGAAAATAAAAAGCGAACAATTCTGGGAAAAATGTCGGTATTATTATTGTTTCAGAATAAATGGCTACTATACCTATGACACAAAGCAGCCTAACGGTAGGGCATGCGGAGGGACAGCAATATTAGTTCGTAAAGATATAAAGCATTTTCCAATGCCAGAATACAGAACGGATCATATTCAGGCCACTTCAATAAATATTCCCGATAACAATATAACAATATCCTCTATATATTGTCCTCCAAGATATTCTATTAATCGTAATCAATTTCTTGATTATTTTGCAACTTTAGGCCCAAGATTTATAGCAGCAGGAGACTATAACGCAAAACATACCTTTTGGGGCTCTCGTCTAACAACACCCAAAGGTAGGCAGTTATTTGAAGCAATATCATCCAGCAAACTAGATTCCATATCTTGTGGCCAACCTATTTACTGGCCTACAGACCTCAATAAGGTTCCCGATCTTATCGACTTTGCTGTAATTAGAAATGTAAAACGTGAATGTATATCAGTGATTCCTTCACTTGATCTTTCGTCAGACCATACACCAACGATCCTGATACTGATTAATAGTCCAAGTCACTTTGAAACACAAAGCTCTTGTTTCCCAAACAAGAAAACAAACTGGTTAAAATACAAAATGTACATAAGCTCCCACTTACCACAAAATATTCCACTGAAAAGCGAAAACGAAATACAATCTGCAGTTAATATCTTCACGGATATCCTGACTATCCACACCTTCGCGTTTCTCACGAAGGCCAAAATATATTAAATGTTGCTCAAATGTTGAATCTCTTATTAGGGAAAAAAGGCAACTAAGACGTCAATGGCAAGATTCTCGATCACCAGCCGTCAAAACTAGACTTAATCAATGTATCAAAAGATTACGCTTCGCTCTGAAGAATCAAAAAGAATCCAAATTGAAAACATATCTGCAAAACTTAGACTCTACTAAGGAAACTGATTATAGTCTATGGAAGGCGGTGAAAAATATGCAATGCCCTATTGCATATGAGTCTCCCATACGCCTCCAAAATGGCCAATGGGCAAAAAGTTCTAATGAAAAAGTTGAAGCATTCGCTAGTCATTTAGAACACGTTTTCACTCCAAATAATACAGGTTCAACACTAAGACCTGTTGTAGTTAGCGACCATATTCACTCTCTATTAAAATTCCGGCTCTCTGCCGTGAAATTAGCAGTAAAAGGTCTGAAGGCAGGAAAATCTCCTGGAACGGACAAAATTACCAGCACAATGATTTGTTTCTTGCCAAACTCGGCTCTAAAATTTATTTTATTCATTTTCAATGCCATTTTACGTACTGGCTACTTTCCAAGTACTTGGAAGTTGTCAGAGATAGTAATGATACCCAAACCTGGAGAAGACGTCACTCAAGTAACATCTTACCGTCCAATAAGCTTATTATCAATTTTTTCGAAATTGTTTGAGAAATTGCTCCTTGAGAGCCTATTATTACATCTTAATAATAATAACAGTATACCTAACCATCAGTTTGGTTTTAGGAAAAAACATGGTACTATTGAATAAGTGCATCGAATTACAACTCTCATCAGAAGAGGTTTCGAGAGCAAGCAGTATTGCTCTGCGTTATTTATTGACATATCTCAAGCTTTCGATAAAGTCTGGCACGACGGACTAATACATAAAATGACCACGTTACTTCCACAGAACGTTCATAAGTTACTAAAAAACTATATAATAAATAGATCTTTTCAAATAAGATCGAAAGATGTGATTTCTTCACGCAGAAAAATTTTCGCAGGAGTACCTCAAGGAAGTATTTTAGGGCCTCTTCTTTATATACTATATACGGCAGATATTCCCACGAGCCCTATGACTCATACATCAACTTTTGCAGATGATACTGCTTTTGTAAGTATGCATACAAATCCTGTGATTGCATCCGAAAAACTCCAATCCCATATCACTGAGCTGGAAAAATGGCTATATAAATGGAAGATCAATGTGAATGCTTCGAAATGTGTCCATATAACATTTACCTTACGCAGGGAAAGTTGTCCCCCCATTCGAATAAACAATGTCCAAATACCTGAACAGGATAAAGTAAGATATCTTGGTATTCACCTAGACCGGCGTTTAACATGGACTCGTCATATAGAATCCAAAGTTACTCAAATAAAACTAAAATCTGCCCAAATTCATTGGTTAATTGGTCCAAAGTCAGCCCTAGACTTGGACTATAAAGTACTGTTATATAAAGCAGTAATAAAACCTATATGGTTATATGGCATACAGCTCTGGGGAACAGCCTCCTCATCAAACATTGAAAAATTACAGAGAAGACAGTCCAAACTCCTAATAAACAGGTGCACAATGGTACGTCAGAAATAGCAACATCCACAAGGATCTCAATATTCCTACAATTCGTGAGGAGATAAAGAACAGTAGCATCAAATATATGAAAAAATTATCTGAACACTCAAACCCTCTCGCTAGGGATCTGCTAACTTTTGAGGGTCACAGACGCCTAAGAAGAATGGAAACACTGGATCTTGGAAGATAATACTACTAATGAAAACTCTACGTTGGATTTTGCAGTGGCAATATCAACAATAATTTAAATTTAGGTTAAGATTTTAATACTTATTGTAAATTTCTGAAAAAGAAAGATTCAATAAAAACTAATATATATGTAAAAAAAAAAAAATAATAATTTGTCATGGCTTAATGTGGAATATCTGCAGTGCTTTCAAATTATGTATATTTTTCTGGATAAATTTATATTTTTTAATACACTTTTATAAAAATGTTTGACATTCCCTTCAAATTTCCTTTAAACTCCTTTTAAAATTTTGAAAATATACTTATTATACCCACAGTAAATCTTTACTATATTATTTAATATTGATGTATACAAACAAATGTTGGTACTTTGATTGGCTCTAAAGGGCAAGAATCTTTCGAAGTATTAAAAAACCGAATATTAGAATTATATAGTGGCAACTACTCCCAAAAAGAAATTATTAAAAATTTATGTAAAATTATACACAAAAATGCAAAATTTATCCATAAATCATTAAATGTTTCATTCATAATTTGAATGCGCTGCAGATATTCCACACTTTGCCATGTCAAATTATGAGTGTATAACATCATATTATTGACCTTTTCAACTTTTTATCAGTTAAGGAGTTCATGAAATGTGAAAATAATTGGGATTATTTAAATTACAGAAAATTTTCCCAGAATTATTCGCTTTTTATCTCCCCAAGACTCTCAGATATTAATAAAATTGCCGTAAAGTATCAAAAATCCCGATTTCTACAAATAAAAATAAATCAAATATTTAAAAATCTCTCGACACATAATAATTTAATAATATGAAATGTTTTCTGAAATGTTTTTATTTGGACCGATTATATTATTTAACACAATAGTTATATACAATTAAAACAATGTCTCTCATGCCTAACGTGACCAGAGGATTTCTGTCAAAAAGCGGGACCCGAACGACTAAAAAGCGGGATTCTGAACAAAATTGTATGGAAAAAGCGGGATTTTGAATAGTTTTGTAAAAAAAGAGGGATTTTCTTTTTATAACTTAATTAAAAATCTTAATCAACTGTTCTCTCGCAAGCACATGGTTCACTACCTAATTGAGACGTTACAACTTGAGAACGACTCATGAAAATTTTGGAACATCGAAATAATTAAATATATCTCTAAAAACTGAAACATTAAAAATTATAATTTTAACGTGTTTCTCGAAATGTTTTCATAATATTCCTAGTTAAATTTTAAATACGTATTGATAAAAAAAACTTTATACTTTTTGAATTTGGTAGCAATATTTTTCTTAAATAATTCTTAGACCCGTTACAGTTACCGAAATAATTGAAAATTCGGTTACCGCTAAAATATATAACGCTAAAAACCCGTTACCAAAATAGTTAGAAATACCGATAACGCTAAAATACCGTTAGTGATGTTATTGGGTTGTAATAAAGTTATGGCTACCCCAGCTCACCATTATAATACTAAACTACCGATTATATTTTATGGTTCTGAACCGATACTTTGAAATTTCTTAAGCAACAGTTACCCACAAAATACCGTTACCGAAATAACTAAAAATACCGTTACCTCTAAAAAACTGTAATCAAAATAATCCTATATACTGTTACCTTTTCACCTTTTTGAATCGGCTGCCAACAAGTTAAACACTAATATTCAGTTAAAATACAAAATTTAAGTCAAAAATTGTAATTTTTCGTGTTGGCTTTAAATGGAATGTCTCAGGCTTATATGGTTCCAGATATTTATTAAAGGTACATATGAAAATATCTATGTTAACATTGAGTTCAAAGTTCATGTCAAAACATCTTTTTGAAATGGCACATTTTGGTAAATAAAATTGGTAAAAATTATTTAAATAGCCCACACACAAATGTTCTCAAGAAATGAGTTTTTAAAATCTAAAAATCTCTCTTCAAGAACAAAACATCTTCCTCCAAAAATTTATTTATATTTTATTCTAACATTCTTAAAATAATTAAAATTTTAAACCTATTTCTGGAAAAAAATGTAAACTTTTTTGCTCAAAATATATCAGACTTGAGATTTTTCATTCACTGGTTGAGAACTGAAGATATGTTAAAAATAAATAAAAAAAAAAAAAAATTTTAATATTTTAACAAGCTTAATAATGCGTATCTTTTGGGAGGTCTTCCTACATCGAAGTTATCAAAAAATACATACAAAGTACATTTAAGATTAGTCAGTTGAGACGATGATCAGCATAACAAAATATTTAAAACTTTTAATTATCAAAAACGATTTGTAAAAAAATATCAACTTTCCAGTGAAAAAATAAATATTGGTAAGAATGTTATAGAAAACTTAAATAAGGAAATCGAATAAGTAATTGTTAGAGTTAGAAAAGCGGGATTTTTTAATAAAAAGCGGGAAAAATAATTTAGGCGGGATCGAAGTTTAAAAAGCGGGATAATCCCGCCAAAAGTGGGATGTCTGGTCACGTTACTCATGCCTCGTATACATACTTTTGCGATGTAAATTTCAGTGGTTCATTTATATAAGTGGCCATAAAAGCTGACATAATAGAATTATTTCAGTATTTTTTGGTTTTCTTAATCTAGAGACATAGCGTTAACTATATATATCATTAGATTTAGGTCCAATGATATATGTATATATGGGTTTGATTTTCATATATAAAAGTGAACTTTGAACGGCGTGACGATAAAAGCAGAACTGCAACAAAATTTCTAGTGACATAAGAGGTTTGGGTAAAGTGAGGTAAAATGGGATAAAGAAAATTTTTCTTTTGAAAATTCGTATGTGAATGTAAATTTTTTTTGTAATAAAACTTTGCTTTTAGTAACAAAAACAAATAATTTTTTATTCATCTTCATTCAAGTTTTTTATTGTATATTTTTATTTTTGAATTATTTTACAATTTACATAATTTACCCGAAGAAATATTCTGGGATGTTTCGTGCAACAGAAAGAAGAAAATAATTCTCTCAAAATAGCTCTAATTTACCTCTCAGAATAGTGTAAAATTATACACATCTGCTCAAAATAATAGATACACCTAGTGGGATGATATTAAAGTTACGATAACTTTGGAAAATTCTTCAGAAATACTTCGAATTTTTTTCTTTTAGTAAACATTTTGATCTGGCAATGATACTTTAATGAAAAATATGGCAAGTATGTGCATAAAAATTATTTTACACATACGTATTCGATTTAAATACCAAAAATTGCTGCTCATAATAATAGATACAGTTAATTTATTTCTTTTTTTTTATATTAAATCAAATTCTATTGTACTTTTTTGATTATTTTTACAGAATAGAATATGAAAAGTTTCATTTAGGTTGAAAATATTATGAAGAAATAGTATTCTGGCACAGAAACGGGAAGAAACAATCTGTGCACCAAATAGGATAGAAAAATGGTTCAAAACAGGCGAAAACTGCAAAGTCGTTGCTTGAAATGGCAAAAAGGGGCTCAGGAAAACATCTATATTTTGCATAAAATGCATTATCTAAAAAATAAATGACATAAACTCGTATTAGACCTCTTAAAGAACCCCAGAAACGGAAAGAAAGATTACTGTATAGGCAAAAAGGGGCCCTTCATTTATTTGAAGGCTATTTCCGCTATAATTTTTAATGAAATAGGTCTGCAAACAGTTTGGCTTCGTCGTCTGCAAAACAAATTTCCGGAAAAAATTGCCAGTAAAGTTCTATCAATGCGTATACAAAATTTACTTAAGTCCGAATTTACATGCGGAAAAAAATGGAGAAACATAATATTTTTTGGCGAAATGAAAAATAATTTGTTAGGAAATAACTTCCGAAGAAGTATTCGATACCCTGTAGGGAAAAAATTTCACGTTAAATTCACAAATATGACTGTTTCAGAGTGGGGCAAAAATATAATTGTCTGGGAATGATTATTCAAATTCAAATGGTCCTATTTATCATATTGATAAATACAATAAATGCATATGGGTACTGGGATATATAACGATCCTCCATTTTACTCTTGTTTTGAACCATTTTCCTCTCCTATTTGATGCACTGATTGTTTCTTCCCATTTTCTGTGTCAAAATACTATTTCTTTAAAATATTTTCATCCTAAATGAAACTTGTCTTATTCTATTATGTAAAAATAATCAAAAAAGTACAATAGAATTCGAGCTAATATAAAAAAATTAGAAATAAATTAACTGTATCTATTATTATGAGCAGCAATTTTTGGTATTTAAATCGAAAATTAATTATTATACATATAATTGCCATAATTTTCATTAAAGTGGCATTGCCAGATCAAATTGCTTTGAAAAAGAAAAAGAAAAAAAAAAAACTCGAAGTATTTCTGAAGAATTTTCCAAATTTATCGTCACTTTAATATCATCCCACTAGGTGTATCTATTATTTTGAGCAAATGTATATGTTCTTAAATAAAATTGTATTTTATAGAAATAGTCACCGAAAATGCAAAACAAAGTAACATCACTTTTTATAATTTTACAGGAGGCACAAAAAACTTTCTAAAATCTAAACAAATTGTCCTGCAAACAAGATTTTTGCGATATTACATCCTTAAATAAAGCTTAATATATTGATGAATAATACTTTAATTTTTATTAAATATTTTTTAAGTTATGTGGTTTACGTTTTTCAAGATTTCAATTTTCTGAAGCCAAAAAAACGTAACATCAATACAATTTTAGAAAAATTGTAATTAAAAAGATTTCTGATAACTTTTAATCCAAAATTTTAATAGCTATTATATTTTTAATAATTTGCAATCTAAATTCGTAAGAAAAGAAAAAAAAATTTTTTAACAAATGTGATGTTACGTTATTTTGACTTAAGAAAATCATTAAATTTTAACTGAAAATTTGTGATCACACGTATTTTGGAAAAAGAAACTATATTTCATCAAAAACACAAATTTGAAAATTTTGATGTTACGTTGTTTTGCATTTTCGGTGACGAAATAAAGTTTACATTTTTTGAAAAAAAAAAAAAAAAAAGTTATAATTTTTACCATTTTCTATTTCAAAATCATTTATTTTTGGACTCAGAATTTGTTTTATTCGATAAATGATTTATTTATGATTTTTAACCTATTTGGTAAAAGTTTTATAAAATCGGACAAAAATATTGGGCTATACAGAGCACTATGACTTCGCTTACCACTTTTCTTTGCCAAAATTACAAAAATTTAAAAAATCTGATTGTCTTGTTTGAAGTTTGATTTGGATGAAAATCAAAAACAATTTAATGTATTTATTTTGTATTTAAAAAATTTAATTCATTTTTACACTTTTTATGCGTCAGAGGTAAAGTCATTCCAAAGGAAGTTTGCAAATATTTCACTTATAACTCAACCTAAAAGCGTGTAGAACTATATTTTAGCAGTAACTGCTAGTTATTTTTTATCCTATCATTTTTGTTCTTTGGTTAGACTTTTTTAAATGATAAGAATTTCCAATGCTAACTTATTCGAAAAAAATGGATTTTCTCGAAAAACGCAAAAAAGCAGAAATTTTGGAGTAGGTGCTTTTATGATATTGGCTGCATTTTTTTCCAAAGGAAAGCTTACACTGGCATGGATTTGAATCAGAATGAATGCCGAAAATAATATTGAAATGCTAAAAACATCGTTAATTCAAAACAGTTAAAATTTAATGGGTTTTAACTTAATTTTTCAGCAGGACAATGCAGTCATTCACAAGTACTGGCAATTTAAGGAGTCAGTTTCTCTAAAATCATTAACATTTTGTGTTTCCCAGCCCGTAGAGCGGATGAAATAAATTACAAATTCGTAAAAAAAGAAATAATAATTAATATTTTTTTAAGCTTTTGTTTAGTGAACTTATCTTTATTTCGCACCCCATTTTTATTATTCTTGAAAAATTTTTTTTTAATATATTTAAACAAAATTATTTTTAAATTTTTTAGAGTAAATATTATTAAAAAAATTTAAAACAAAAGAAAAAAATAAAAATTCAACAATGGATTTTTGCTGAATTTTGTTGGTGAACTTATATTTATTTCGGCCGCTGTATTGAAAAAACTGGACCAAGAATTTGAAAAATTGAGATAGTCGAAGTTTCAAATACAAATAACTTCAAAACCATACAAAATAAATGGTACATATAGGCATGTACTATCGAGGTCTTATCGAGAGTTTTAAGAAGATGTAACAGTATTTGAAATCAGATATCATAAACAAAAATTTGGCAAGCGGTGAAAAATTGTTCAGCCCTCTTGAAATTGTACTCATATGAAAATTTTATATGAATTGAACCAGCTGATTAGAAGTTACAGATTTTTTCCCGAAAGATTTCGATTCTGCCCCATAGGTGTACTAGATGGAATTTGACGTGTTGGTTTTTTTTGAACATGTTTAATATTTTCCCATTAATAAGGCAATTATGCAATTATATTTTAGTCCGCATCTTTTGGTGATTCATCTATCTTAATCGGACAAACCGTTCTCAACTAATGATAAAATATACTTTTGTAATCGCTTTATAAGAGGGGAAATATTTGATAGCCCATAAAAAATCAGGACCTGAAAGTAAAAACTGAAAGTATATTCTGGTTTACAGCGTCAAATTCCATATAGTCCTCCTATTCTTGTTTAACGGAGGATTTTTCTGCCGATCAGTATAATTAGAGTATAATTATAACTGGTGTAAATTTGTATGTCATTTCATTAATAAATCATATCACATGAATTTTTGCTTACCTCTGTGCGCTTTGCTTTCAATCTTGATTTAGAAGCGTTAGTCATAGAAGACGTGCGGCTTAAGCTACCCGAAATTGGTTCGGCACTTGAGTATCCAGAACTAATATCATCAGAGGAGCGTACATTATAACTAGAACACAAGTTAACATTTATTAATAAGGTATGACAAATATGTATAGAAATATTTAATATAGGTACTTGAAATCTCCTGCTCCTTTTGAAGCAACGTCAACTTCCGTGAAGTACATGCCAGTTGAATGGCGAGTACCAGATGCTGATCGCCCTACAGGCGTATTTAAACGTTGCCGTAACATCCTTTGCTGGGGTCGCAATGTAACGACATCATCGACCTTAATTAAAATTAAGTTTTTTTATTTAAAATCCATAAAGAGTATACACTATAAAAATGTATACCTCATCTTCTGTACGATGAATATCTGGCTCCGAAAGATCACTTAGACTGTAACTTCGCCTTATGGTTTGTACTAAATTTCCGCCACCCTATCGTATAAAAGATATATATATATATATATATAAGTAAAATGTATTTTATTTTTTAAATATATTTTTAAAAAATAAAATTATGATTGAATTCCATGAAAGATCGATAGAAAAATGTTATGTTTTGACCTTGTGTCGTCCGATTTTATTCAAACTAAGCAGACACAACATCAAGATGAAGCTTCCTTTTTAATTTGTTTAAATGTCGAAAAATGTTTGCTTATAAAAATGTTTAAAATACATATATTAAGTATCTAGTTTTAAACATTGAAAATCTTTAAAGTTTCATTCATTGAGATGGCGATTATGTCCTCCTTTAATTTTATAATTAAGGAATATTTTTTGTTGCATTTGTTATGTAAGTGCAATTATTATAATGTTGCCATATTTTTTCTGGAGTTTTCGCAAGAAAGAAAATTGGCATATAGTTTCGTTTTTATAGATATAATTATATTTTTTTTTTTTTTTGTTTAAAATTGTTATAATATCTTTAAAATAAATGAGTGAGTTATATTCTAAACAATAGAATTTTATGACATTTGACATTGAATATTATTTATGGTTAAACAAAATGAAAAAATTATATTTTATTAATAAGATTTCAATCGCTTCGAACTACCTCTAAATTCATTTAAATCAGTCTAAAACTTTGTATTTCTTAGTTTTTGTGCTATACGATAATTTAAAACCCTAATGTACCTTTGTATATAAGCTACATAAATATGTAGCTTATATTTGACACTTTTCCGCAGTAGCTATCGTAGTGATCAGTGTTACCGTTGAGAATTTCTAAAGTGTCCAAAAAAGGGATTTCAAAATAAAAAGTCGCCAAAAAAGGGGCCAACTGATTTAGAGTCTACAAAAACTCTTAAAAATTTGTTTATTTGATAACAACAAAAACAAAAAATTTGTATTTTAAGAAAAACTAAAAAATTCACTTTTATTTATAACAAAAAAAAAAAAATTATAATTATTTTACAACAATTTTTATTATTGCAAAAAAAAAAAAAAAAAAAAAAGATTTATTTACATTTTATGGATTGTATTTTTACAATCCCCTTTTAATTAATTAAAATTCTGTACTTTTTTACGAGTTCTTCAATCGTACTTCAGTCTTTCAAATCTCCGTCAGACAGATTTGGATGGATGGATCCACAAGTATTAACTTAAGTCTGTTAGACCATCTAGTTTTATTATTGATAATATAGTTGCTATGTGGAATGTAAAAATATAAATTAGGATATAATATTCATCGATTCTTTTTTTCAATCCAGTCCAAAAAGATTCATAAACTTTATTATTTTTAGTTACTAACAGTTTAGTACATTTATAAATACTCCGCGGTTTTTTATATCACTATACTATGAAAGAATCTCAAAATGACTCATTTATATGTTGAAATTAATATACAATGGGTCGATATGTTTTAAACAACTTAATTTCTCGTCATTTATCACATAGTTTTAAAAAGTCGCATTTATTCGCCATTTGAAAAATGGGCCAAAAAAGTGGCCAGGTGGTTGAAAAAGGGGCAATTGGCGACTAAAGTCGCCAAACGGTAACACTGGTAGTGATTTACAGAACGAGAAAGAAAAATATCACATTCATATAACAACGAGTATGTGAAACCAACATTGTATTTTTCAAACATATTTGATAGATAAATTTAAATTTTGATACTGGGATTTTTTTTAGGAGATTTTTTATTTTAATTTCCTTTTTCTAGAAAATTGTATAGATAATATAAAATAATATACATTCAAAAGCCGGATCAATTTTTGTTTTGATATACATATACAATTGAGTATGTATTTTTCATTTAAGTTATAAGGAGTGCGTGCTTTTATTAGTATTTTTTGCTAACCTATTGCTATCTAATACATAATATCTAACATTACATGTTATACCGATTAAAACTACTCTTATTATGTTATTTTTTATGTTTATGTTTCAAAGTTTTATATAACATTTTTTTGCAAAATTGTGCGGGTCGGTACTAGATAAAATATATCTTACCTTTAAAACTATAAAATTCTTAAAGTAAAAAGTTACGTGCATATGCATTATTTTATAAAAAGGAAAAAATAAAACAAATATCTTCCATCTTAAAGAATTCCCAAAATATTTTCCCGGGAACTAAAAATGTTTGGAAATAAAAAAACCTAGCTGTATAAAATTTTTTATTTTAAATAAAAATACAAATTAATGTAAACATTGAAGAAATTTTATAATTTCTATAAAATAATGAATGAACAGGAATTCAAAAACAAAAGTGTTTACTGAATATTCTTTTGTTATGTTGTTCGTTTAGATCATAGTAAAATAATAAAGTACTCGCACATCTACAAAAACAAAAATTGCTTGTATTTTGTTAGTGTAAAACTACTGCCCACAATGTCAGAATGCTTTGAACGGAAAAATGAGAGAACGAAAGAGAGCAAGAGATAAAAACTCAAAAAATATTTTACATGTGAATACAAAAACAATTTGACAGTACCGCGAGGTTTGCCAATGAAAAAATTGTAAAACAGCTGGTCTTACGAGTATACTTTATTATTATACTATGGTTTAGATTAAAAAACTTGTGTAATTATACGCATGTTTTTACTACTTTTTTAACATCAACTTTTTCATAAATTACCAAACAAATTACTTTGTTTACAAATAAAATACCGATAAAAAGGATAGACATATATTTTTATATATTTATCTCTCTCTGCAAATCACTACGATTTTAACATAATTTTTAAAAATGTTTCGGGTCGTCTTGTTATTAAAACCAGCTGATTCCTGTCTGTGATGTACATGTCTATATAAAAAACATGGTAGCAGTTGTAGTAGTTTTTTTAAACACATGACTCAAAAAAATAATAAATAGATGTCAATTTTAAAGTAGTTTCTCTTTAATTACAACCAAAATATCAATAAATGTTTACTTGTACTTAAAAGTGATATAAACAGCATCCAAGGAGGTTATCAGAAATATATTCAAATGATTTATTCTTTTGTAAAGATTTACTTATATTGTTTTTTTTTTTTTTTTTCAAAATAAAAAACTTCTTTAAACAAATGAACAATTATGCTTATACATTTTAATATGGTCAACAGTTATGGAGATATTAAGCCCATTTTCTGAAAAATTAAAATTTTTTACAAAATGTGAATTTTTTTAAATAAATATGCGAAAGTGTTAATTTTTTATTATAGCAAATAAAACAAGATATATTTCTTTAAAATCAATACATAAGTTTGGATTATACTCACTTACAAGTTGCATAGAAAAAATTAAAAATCGCAAACCCATTTTTTATTTTTCTATGTAACTTGTTAATGAGTATTTTCACTAATTTGTAAATAAAATCAAAACTTATATATTGATTTTAATGAAATAAGTCTTACTTTATTTGCAACAAATTTATAATTAGGGAATAAAA
The DNA here is from genome assembly GCA_951394005.1 of Protophormia terraenovae. Lineage (NCBI taxonomy): Eukaryota > Metazoa > Arthropoda > Insecta > Diptera > Calliphoridae > Protophormia > Protophormia terraenovae. The sequence goes on along the minus strand of OX596077.1, from coordinate 82,046,054 downwards.
ATTTGAGTTTTTGACACTTTAGAATTTTTATGATTTTTTGAAAGAAATTTTTTTTGCAATTTTGTATAAAATTTAAATTTTTTTCAGAAAATGGATTTAATCTGGTATAATGAATCCCCCAAATCTCAAAAAGGATGTAAAATTGAGATTAGTAATTGTAAGAGGATATGGCAAGTAGTCAAAAAAGATCCGGTAGGATAACATTCTTGCAATTGTGATCAAGCTAAATCTTGCAATGTAAATGTCCTATTCTATTGAAAGCAGTGTTGCCAATTTAGCACTTTTAGTGATAGATCTAGCACGTTTAGCACCAAAAAGTGAATCTAGCACCTGGCACTTTTCGAATTATTTTTGGCATTTTCTTTAGAACTTTTTCCACATTTTTTAAAAATTAATTTGTAGTTTTGTACTATAAAAAAATTAAAACTTCAACTAAAATTTGAGTTTTTTAACGATGCAAGGACAGCTATAAGGAGACCTTTGGCAATAAATCAAAATTCAAAAATGCGTTTATGATAAAATTTCTATATAATATTAAAGACAACATTTTTCTACACAATGTTTGTTCACAACATTTCTCGTCAAAGCTAGTTCGTGCTCGTGACTGAAGTCCAAAGTGAAAGAAAAATTTGATACTTTTAAATTAATAATTTTTCTTCTTTCATATGGTACGCATTAGAGTCAAAAAATATCATATGGTTTTATAATAGAAATAAATATTTTTTACTATTTATGATGGCAAATTTTGTTAAGAATATGTGTAAAAAATTTTGTATAAAAAATGCAGTCGTCAAGTGGTCAAATTGACAATTTATCAAAATAGTATAAATACTATTATATTTTTTTAAGTTTCAAAATTTTTGAAAGAAAAAAATTAATATAAATATCCTGTATTATCCATAGCATTTATATACACCTTAAAGATCAGAAATTCCATTTATATATTCTAATTTAAAATTTTGCGAATTTCGATTTTAAACCATTTTGAAATGATTAATGCATCATAGAATTTTTTAGACCTGTAGCTCACAATTTTCAAAGTAAATAAATGAAATTTGGTGTGAATGTTTTTTTGACACTATCATTTTTTATGATCGGTCCATATTTTCGCCTAGCTCCCATACAAAGATATTCCCGGTATAGAAATAAAATGATAAAAAATGCCATATTTAGAGTCAGATTATGATGAAATTTTGCAATTCTACATGTTTGGTAACCATAAATTACGTTACCAATTTTCAAAGTAATTGGTCCACACTAGACCACAGTGTCCATATAATGTACTTCCCGAAATTTACTGAAAGTGCATAAACCTAATAATAATTTTAACGTTAGGTTCACATTTGGCACAACTATCTTTTATTTATAAGCATCTACAATTTTAGGGGCATCAGAAATGGTAGGCATTGAAAAAAATAAATAAATAAATTTATCAAATTTATAATTTCCTCTTAAGTTGAATAAACTTTAGAATGGTAAAATTTTTTGTCATTTATTTAGATCTTTTTCTAATTTTTGAACAATAAAGAACAACATTAAGAAAATATAAAAAAGCTTTATGTATATTTTTATTATTTTTTAATAAATATTGTTCGGTGGGTTATATTATTAAAACATATTTAAAATCTAGAGAAAATTATCTTTTCAACGATACCAATCACTTTTTTTAAAATACCGTGGTTTATTTAATGCCACGTTTGGTATACTTTTGCCGCTATGTCCGAAGGTACCTAATGCGATCGTTAAGGAATGTGTTTAGCAAAATAAACTTTGTAAAAAAATATTTACTTTATATGATAGTTTTGCTGTTCATTTAAATGAATATATACTTTTTAAAAAGGATAATTTCTTGTCTTTCTAATACAGTTCAAAAAATTTAATTTGGGTTACTGGTATTACAGATATAAAATTTTAAGCCGCGAAGTCCGAAAAAGCGGTCCTTCGGATATAGCTTCCGATTTGAAAGGTATATTTAAAATTCTAAAAATGGCATAATAATTTACTGACCATTATCTATAAACTACACTACATATATTATATTAAAATATTTTTATTGTTGTAAAAAAATATTTTAAAAATCGCTCCGGTGAAAAATTGAGTACATGCGAGTTGTTTTCGTTTTGTCGGATTTTTTCGTAGAGCATGATGATTTTATTTTTAAATTATTCATTATTTTATTAATTACTTGTGCTACATACTGTATATAGATAATTATGGTAAAATAAAATTGAGTTTGCATCAATGTCATTAATCAAAATAAAAAAAAATGCAATAAATTTTGAATCTCCTTAAAAATTTAGTTATATTGTCAGAAGGAAAAATTAAAATGACGACAGTGTTAATAACTTGTTTGAGAATAACCGAAAATGAGTGTTAAAAATTGCTAGAACAACTGTTAAACACATTTTACTAGAGACCGGACTTTAATACTAAAATCTTTTTATATTTATTTTAATCGAAAAGCAATTTTCATTTTTGTTTTTTTCATCATAATCGAAATAAAAAATATCTTTTGTGATATTTATTACAAAAGGATAAAATTATTTTCAACTTTTTTCATCGGATGAAAAAATATTTTTGAAACAAAACAAAAGTATGAATAAAAAAAAAAAAAAAACAATAATTAAATAATTTAGTGTGGTTAGATTCCAATAATAAATTAATACCATTCAATGTAAACAAAGATTATGAAATTAATCTAATTGATTCTTTTTTTGATATGGATCTTCTTCAAGTAAGCAATATATTTAATAAATTAAATAAAATATTAGATTTAATATTTGTACAATCTAATTTTAAAACTAAAATTTATGAGTGTTTAATTTCATTTTCTCCAACTAATCTATAACATAATGCTTTAGTTTTAGAAATTGAAGATATTAAATTTCTTAAATGTTCAAATTATTTACAATTTATTAATTTTGATTATAATAATTGTGATTTTGATGCTCAAAATTATGATTTGATTAATATTGACTGGAAAAAATTATTTTATGATAAGAATACGAATACATCATATGATATTTTTTTAAATACATTTTTAAATGTATGTTATCGACATATTCCAATGAAAGTTAAATTCTCATCTAGTCATCCTTGGTATTCTAAAGGGTTGACAATGTTGAGAAATAAAAGAAATAAATTACATAAACGATACTTAAAATCTAAACCAGATGAATTACTTTGCCAATATAAATGTTGTGCTAAAGAATTTAATTTCCGTAATAAATTCTTATATAAACAGTATATAATGAAAATGGAAAGTAATATAAAAGCCAATCCTAAATATTTTTGGACTTTCATTCGTTCTAAATCTGGTTCAACTGGTATTCCGTTTATAATGGTTTATAAAAATATTTCTACGGATAAACCTGAAGATATTGTAAATCTTTTCGCAATGTTTTTTAAATCTAACTTTGAAATACATATTTTGACAATAATATAAATACAGATCTCAATTTGGGTCAATTCATATTAAGTATTGATGATGTGTTAGATGCTATTAAATGTCTTAAAATTGATGTTGATGGTTTGAGTTCATGTTTGATAAAGAAATGCTCGACATCAATAGCATCGCCGATTGTGGAAATTTTTAATAAATCCCTTTCTGAAGGAATATTTGCTGATCGTAGGAAATTTACTATTATTTCCCCTATTTTCAAATCTGGTAATCGAAATGATGTTTCTAATTACAGATCTATTTCTAAGTTGTCAACATTTTCAAAGATGTTTGAATACGCTGTATATAAAATTTTATATTTTAATACTAGATCATATATAATCAGTCAACAGCATGGTTTTCGCAATAATAAATCCACAATTTCTAATCTCGCTGTTTTTACGGATTATTGTATGTCACAATTGGAAAATGGGTATCAAGTAGATGCTATATATACTGATTTTTCGAAAGCTTTTGATAAAATTTCACATTATATATTATTGAATAAATTATTTTATTTGGGTATTCATTCCTCTTTTTATTCGTGGCTGTCGTCATATTTAGATGGTAGGACTTGTGTTGTTCAAGTTGATAAATATAAATCTATTCCATATACTCAAATATCTGGTGTTCCCCAGGGTAGTGTATTGGGACCATTATTATTTAATATTTTTATTAATGATATATTTGCATGCTTTCGATATTCTAATTTTCTATTATATGCTGATGATTTAAAGATATTCACTAAAATTAGTTGCATAAATGATGATAATAAATTACAATAATACTAATAATCACTTAAAATTTAATTTCAATAAATGCTTTCATGTTTCGTATTCACGCTCACATAATCCTTTAAATATAATATATAAAATAGGTGTTGAAAATATTGGTAAATCGAATGAAATTAAGGATTTGGGTATCGTATTTGATTCCAAATTGAGTTTTAAATCCCACTTAGATTACTTATTACCAAAAGTTTTCTCAACATTAGCATTTTTAAAAAGAAATTTATCTGAATTTTCGGATCCATATACACTGAAATTTTTATATTCTATGTTTGTGAGATCTAAACTTGAGTATGGTGCAATTATTTGGAGTCCACATTGTAGTACTCATATTGCACGAATTGAAAAGATTCAAAAACGTTTTATTCGTTATTCTTTATCGTATTTAGAAAACATTTATCCCCTACCTTCTTATGAATCCCGCTGTTTACATTTGGAAATGATTTCATTGGAAAAAAGACGCAAAATTCAGTCAATGTTATTTATATATGATTTAATAAATTCAAATATTGATTCAATAGAATTGTTGAATAAAATACCATTCTATGTGCCTTATAGATTGTTTCTTCGACAGAGGAACTTATTTTATGTTGGTTTATATCATAGAAATTATGTATTAAATAGTCCAATAATACGATCATTAAATTATTTTAATTCTCTAAATAATGCTCATATGTTGGAATTTACAGCATCAAAAACTGGTTTTAAAAACTTTGTACTGCAAAACATGAAATAATACTGTAAATTATTACAAAATAATATGTTTATATTATTCATTAGTCTGCACTATGGTTTCAATGACCACGTTTTTTGGCCAAAACTACCAAAACGGGAAAAAACAAATTATCATATTTGAAATATGATTTAGATGAAAATCAAAACAATTTAATGTATTTATTTTGTATTTCAAAAATTAAATTCATTTTTACACTTTTTATGCATCAGAAGTACAGTCATTCCAAAGGAAGTTTACAAATATTTCACTTATAACTCAACCTAAAGGCGTGAATTTTGCATTTATTTTGATACACAACTATATTTTAGCAATATCTGCTATTTTATTTTATATCCTGGCATTTTTATTCATTGGTTAGACCTTTGTAAATTATAAGAATTTCCAATGCTAATTTATACGGAAAAGATGGATTTTCTCGAAAATCGCAAAAAATCGCAGAACGAGACAATATGGATAATATAGCCCAGATATATGTTTATTTATTTTTGTTCAGTTTTTTTTTTTTACCAATTTTCACCAAAAACTTGCAGGTCTAATGAAATGTAAAATTTCTTACGAATCCAATTTCATTTTGGGTTTTGTAAAACTAACTGTATTTTTCTAAGACGCCAACAAGTTCTTACTGATTTCGTATTCAATTATAAAAGTACTTATACTAAGAAATATTTTCCGTATTAAACTTATTTAAAAAATTGTTGTACTCAATAATTATAAATTAATGAAAACCGTTGAAAAAAGGCACCTTTTTTTATACATATTTTAAACTTGCTTAAGAAACTAAATTTTGACCTTTTGTATTATGAAAACAAATTAGTAAAAGTAGCAAAAAAACTTAATTTTCTGGCGTTTTGAAGTGTTTGCTACAAAACTACGATAATTAAAACACAAATAGAAAATGTTACCAAAATTAGTTTTGGCCAAGAAAAGTGGTCCGCGAAACCATAGTGGTCTGTAAGGAATATTGTTCTTTAGACTTAAATAAATAAATAAATTTTTGTCATACTGATTTTTATTTTTAAAGATATTTATCGTTAAAGATATTTATATTAAAAAATAAAAATCCTTCACATGTTTTTTTCAACAAATGAAAAATTATTTTTTGAAAAGTAAGGATATTTATATTGATTGAAAAAAAGAAATAAAAAGTTTTCGGGAGTTGCATTTTACCTCAAAATGAGAAATATAAAAATAAGATTGTAACAAAAAATGTTTAAAAATCAAAAAAAAAAAAAAAAAATTAAAAATATGCATTGTTAAAAAATGCATTGTTAAAAAATATGCATAAATATGCATTTTCAAAAAAATATGCAAAAATATGCACTAACAAATCGATGTCATTTTTCAGTAAAATGTCTAATATGGATAGATAAAAACATAAGATCATTTTTAAATGCTCCACAAAAAAAAAAAAAAAAAAAAAATGCATTTGCATATAAATCGGCCCCCTAATCATAACAAGACGTTAGGGCCGTTTACTGATCAAATTTTAACCCAAAGTTAAAGCCTAATTGTTGACAAATTGATTAGTTTGTATGAAAAGAGTGTAATTTTATTTTATACTTTAACTCTTAGTCAGTGTTGCCAGGAATTGAGAAAAAAAAGAAGCAAAATTGAGATTTAAAAAAGATAAAAAAAAGCCAAATGCCCTAAAAAAATAAGGCCAGAAAGCTAATATTTCTTTTTTTTAATTTTAAAACTTATCACCTTGAGTCTTCAGACACGGTGAAGGGGCTTAAGCATCCACAGGATGCGAACCAAGAATCACCCATCCCATACTCCACGACGTCTGTCCTCCATGTTAGGAGCGGTCTGTGGAGTAACTTACCCCCTTCTAGACCATTCTGTGTGGTCACGACCCCACCTAGTAGCGTCTGTTACCTATGTTAAGGTCTGCTACTGGGTTCCTGTCCGCATTAAATGTCTGTCCGGGATTGTGGCAATGGTTTTTCCAGCTCTGGTCCAGGTCCGTCTCTAAGGAAAGGTCTTTCAAATCCAGGATGCGTTTGCTTCCCATATTGGGCTGCATCCTTGGCCTGCGTCTGTCTCCAGAGGAGCGGCAGTATATCTTTCTTTCACCTCTGGCATAGGTATAAACTGACAAGCCCAAACAACCCCCCCCCCCCCCCCAAATCTATGAACATGACTTCAGAGAACGGCCCTATGTCCCTGGTCGAGGGTTCTAAAATCTCCAGGGGAAACGTGAGTACTCAGGCGGAGGCCACAGGTCTGAGTGCCACTGGAGCTACTGTGACCATGACTGAACGGACGATTACCCCGGGTCCTTCAGATCATTCTGCTACTGGGGTAGACAGAAACAAACGTTTTCCGACGAGACAGAACAGTTTGGACAGTACAAACAGTGACAAAGACTCTGACCACCTCGAAGGCCTCAAAAGTTTGAAAAACGCTCTCTCCGGTACGTCAGGTCGTTGGATGCTCGTGATCCCTCGACCTTGACAACCCGGGAAAAGCGTTTGAGGCGGAAGCATACCTACCACATACAGAAGTATGAAGCTATGCTTAATACTACTGTTGTGAAGGTCAGGGCACACTATGCCCAAAGTACGGTCTACAAACCTCCACCAGAGGCCCAGCAGCCGTTACCAAAGGTAGTGTTGGCAAACACTGTTTAAAGCGGCAAAGATCAAGTGAGACGCAGGTACCTGAGGGCAAGCGGTTGAAACCCTCAACCAGCTTGTCATCAGCTCCTGAGCTACAACTGGCCATCATAGACCGTAGCCAGCCCGAGGGCAAAATGACTACGGACAGATGGCTACTACTGGAGGAGAAGATCTTGCGGGCACTAGTTGACGAACTCGGACGCAGTGAGGATGATTCCTTCACTGCGTTCGATGGCGCCAAATGGTTAAAGGGTGTCAAGATCATCGGATGTGGTAACGAGAAAGCACTCGACTTTTTCAAAAACTGCATCCGAGGACTTGGCGAACTCTGGCCTATTGCCAAGAGCGAGATCGTCACCCTGGATCAAGTCCCTTTTCGCACGACGGTGACAGTATGGGTTCCTCCTCCAATCTTGGAGGATGAAGCCATACTTACTCTCATTAAGCGATACAATAAGGGGCTTGGCACGGAAGATTGGAGAATCGAAAGAGGACGCGCAAGAGATAAAGGGGAAGGAAAGGATCTCTGGATAAAAATCGGTTCAGAATCCCTCCGACTTCTATGTCTCTCAAACGGCGTCGTAAAATAAGGATTGAACCAGCTTCGGCTGATTCTTCCAGGAGGAACCAACAATGATCCCAAGCGGCCTTAAAGTGGTGCAGATTAATCTGCCAATGCCCATCATACTCTGTGGGGGAGAACAGATATAAACAACCGAGGTGAGTGTTTACTTCAGTATCTTTTATGTACTAATCTTAGCATTTGTAATAAGGGTACTACACCAACGTTTTTTAATAGGATCAGGGAACAGGTCATTGATATAACTTTGGTAGGTAACACAGTTTCGGTTAGGATTTTCGATTGGAAAGTATCTTCGGAATGTTCATTCTCCGATCATATGCGGATTCTCTTCACGATAGAACTTACATTAGATAGGGCAAAACCCTTTAGGAATCCTAGGAAAACTGACTGGGATAAATTCAGCAAACTTGTGGGGACCATTCAACCGCCTCAAACGGAAAGGTTGGCCGGCACACAGGACCTGGACGACTCCGTGAGTCTTTTGACTAGCACACTAAGGGCCGTTCACTATTGTTCATGTAGGGCTCGGCATGGTCTTGGAAAACCTCAACAATCATGGCTTAGGCAGTTAAGGACTAAATGCAGGAAACTTTTTAATAAGGCGAAAAGGTCGAAAGTAGCAGCAGACTGGGACAATTATCGTCACAGTTTCAACACTTTCAAGAGAGAGACCAGAAGGGCTAAGAGGGAATCTTGGGAAAAATTCTGTGGAGACTTGGAGAGCACTACGGATGCATCTTGGCTACGTAAGGTACTATCCAAGGATCCTGGCACGCCCGGTTTCCTCATGAACCCTGACGGTACCTTTACCGAGAGTAGTAAGGAGACTCTGGAACTACTGATGAGCACTCACATTCCGGGCTGCAGAGACGATACGAACGAGGAATCTGTAATTGGAAACCTTCCAGCGTCACCAACCCACTTTAGTGAATTAGTAGCTTCTATTGTTGATGACAGAAAGGTTGCGTGGGCGATATCGTCTTTTGAACCCTATAAATCACCGGGCCCAGATGGGATCTTCCCGGCGCTACTGCAGAAGTCTATATCAGTCATTATGCCATGGCTGATCTGAATATTTAGGGGTAGTCTTGAATTGGAATATATTCCTAGGGAATGGAGAGAGGTTACAGTGGTATTTATCCCCAAAGCGGGAAAAATAAACCATAGTACCGCGAAGGATTATAGGCCGATTAGTCTGTCATCGTTTTTGTTGAAAACTCTGGAAAGACTAGTTGATGTCCATGTCAGGGGCATTCTCTCGCCGGCAAACTTTTGCAGGGCACAGCATGCCTACCTAAAGGTAGGTCAGTCGAAACGGCACTGCATGACGTGGTCGGCACGATAGAGGAAACGCTCGACAGGAAAGAGTATGTGATGGATTCCTTTCTTGATATAGAGGGCGCCTTCAACAATGTGAACATATCGTCGATTCTTATGGCACTGGATGACCTGGGAGTCGATCGGCGAATAAGGAACTGGACTGGGAACATGCTGGAAAGCAGGGCCATAAATTCCAGTTTAGGTCTGAGCACCTCAAGGAAAGTCGTGACAAGAGGCACTCCACAGGGAGGGGTATTATCCCCACTCTTGTGGAACCTTGTTGTGAATAAAGTCCTTTTTGAGCTTACGAATAGAGGCACCAAGGCGGTAGCATACGCTGATGATGTTGTGCTCCTCATCAGGGGAAAATTTCTCTTCACGATTAGTGAACTCATGGAATCAGCTCTAAGTGTTCTATTGTCATGGGCTAGGGATAACGGTCTGGGAGTAAATCCCACAAAGACCGAACTAGTGCTTTTCACTAGGAAATATAAGGTTCCGGCTTTCAAGAAACCACGTCTTGATGGCATCACTCTGGAACATTCGAAGGAAGCCAAATACCTTGGCGTGATTCTGGATTCTAAGCTCTCGTGGAAACGTAATGCTGAGAGTCGCATGCAGAAGGCACTGTGTTCGGGAAAAGATGGGGTCTAAAACCGTACATCGTCCATTGGATGTATACTGCGGTTATTAGACCCATTCTTACCTACGGTGCTCTTGTATGGTGGAAGCCTGCAGGCACGAAGACACATATCTCTACTCTGAATAAGGTGCAGAGACTGGCTTGTCTCTCAATCACTGGTTCAATGGGTTCCACTCCCCAAGCCAGTCTGGAGACTATGCTTGACATCCCTCCCCTTGATATTTTTATTAGAAATATCTCCGCCAAGTCCGCTTTACGGCTCAAAGAGTCGGGCGAACTCAGGCATTGTCGCGTTGGTCACGGCACTATATTGGGGACTGACTATTTAATACCGAGAATGAATTTTGATAGAACATTCGATCCCATCTAGGGAAGATTGGGCAACAAATTCCGTCTTTAAGACATTTCGATGTCTCTCAGATTACCCAATTCGTGCACGGTCTTTCAAGCCGAAGTATATGCCATTAACATGGCAGCGAAGCGAATTCAAGAATTTAATTTCTGCGCTTCAAACATTGATATATATGTGGACAGCCTTGCAGCAATCAAGGCTCTGAACTCCCCCATTGTAAGATCAAGATGTGTTGACGACTGTATACGCTCCTTAACTCAGCTAAGACACTTTCGGGTGGAGCTGATATGGGTTCCGGGCCATACAGGTATACTAGGTAACGAAATGGCGGATGAATGCGCAGTAAATGCATCGTCTTTGGACGAGGCACTCGCTTGCGAGGACGTTCTCACTCCCTTCGTTACTCTATCCAATACTCTTGATGAATGGGCGGTGAATGAGATAGAAAGCAGGTGGTTCTCAATCACCACTTGTAGACTATAAAGAACTCTCTGGCCACTCCGGTCTCGGAGTAGAACTAGAGCATTACTTTATCTTGATAGATCATCGATAAGGCTTCTAGTAGGCATAATCACAGGGCACTGTATGATCGGGCGTACGTCGGAACATATGGGTTACCCAAGGAATAGCTTTTGTAGACGTTGTTTAGATGAGGAAGAAGAGGAATCCGTACAACACTTGTTATGTGAATGTCCAGCACTGAAAGGGCGTAGACTGAAACACCTCGGTAGACAACTCTTCCATGATCTGGATTGTCTCAATGATATGCCACTTTCAAACCTGATTGGATTTGTTAGGAGTACGGGTTGGTTTCTGGATAATCCAACGGAAAGTTAGTTTTTTGTTTATAGAAAGGGAGAGGAGTTTTCTTCTCAAATAGGGCATCACAATGGGCCTAATGGCCTCCGAGTGCACTCGCTATGGCGGGCGACCCTTATAACATAACCTTTTCTAGTTGTCGTTATTTTTTTATATTTTTTACAAAAAATTGTAATACATTTGCCAGCAAAACGACCTAATAAAAAATCGTACAAAAAAATCTAATCATTTGAAAAATAATCCAATGGTTTAAGTGATTTTTTGCTATTTTTGAACTAAATTCCTTTTTAATTAAGCATTTCCAAAAATTTTTATAATTATATACATAAATAATTTCTATTAGAAGTCCATAAAATTTGTTAAGTTATTAAGAATTTGAAGTGTGAAGGCGAAAAATTCTGTTAAATATAAAAAATCTTGTTTTTTTTTTTTTTTTGCGGATAAATACACAAAAATGCTTAAATGGATGATTCTGTACAAATAAAATTAATAATAGGAAATAAGAAATTATTGCCTTCGTTGTTGAAATATAAACATTTTAGCCCTTTTAAGGCATTTTTGAAAATCAACAAAGAAAATGTTTTAAGCAATTAATGAATATAATAACCAGGGCAACTTTTTATATGCACAAAAATAATTGAAATATGCAAAAATATCATGAATAAAAACCAGCGAATTTATGCATTCTTATATATTAATGTGTAGAAAATATGCACAAATATGCATTTTTTAACTTTCAATCTCTAATAAATTTCGATGTTTATAAAAATATAACTATTTCAATTTTAAGTATCATATATGACGCTTCTGAATTTTTTCTTTACAATACAGTGAACTCGCGGTAATGTGAACATCCAATATAATGAACTATCAACTAATGTGAACACTCAGTTTTTTATATGGGCGCTCTAAATAGTGAACAAAGTTTAATGGCTTTTTTAATTTTTGGGGATTTTTTAATTTGTAGAAGCATTTATTTTTAATGTTGGGAATCCCCGAATTAATAAATACCATAGTATGCCATTATTTTAAAGGTATTTAATGCTAGTCGCTTTATGTAACTTGTTGCGGTAGGTTCGTGAATTTATTTTTAAAATTAGTAATGTCTAAAAACAGTCGAAAGTTTTTATCCTTAAATGAAAAATGCGAAATTTTGAAATATTTAAAAAAAAGGATCGAGTGTTACAGTGTTAAGTAAAAAGTATAAAGTTGCAAAATCAACGATATGTTCAATAAAAAATAAAAAATACAATATTTTAAAATGTGTGAACAATACGTTTTATGGACCCGGAAAACGCAAAACATTACGATCTTCAGAGCTTCCAAAAATGGAAAAATCGCTCTATAAGTGGTTTATTTGCATGCGGAATAAAAACCTCCCTGTAAGTGGGTTGATGTTGAAAGAGAAAGCCAAACAAATTCACAAAAACATAAGTGAAAACGGAAATGACTTCAATGCTAGCGATGGGTGGCTACAAAAATTTAAAAAGAGATACGGAATTCGGCTCCTTCAGATAAGCGGTGAAAAACTTTCTGCGCAATCTCAGTTCGTAAATCCTTTTAAAATTAAATTGAAAGCAAAGATAGAAGATTTAGGTTTATCCAATGATCAGTTGTATAATGCCGATGAGTCTGGTCTATATTGGAAACTTCTCCCACAAAAGACATATGTAACGTCATTGGAGAAAAGCGCTCCAGGTGCAAAAATGGAAACGCAAAGGATACAATTTTTATGCTGTGCAAATGCGTCAGGATCTCATAAAATAAAACTTTCAGTAATAGGAAAATCGAAAAATCCTCGCAGTTTTAAAAATTTTATCTGTCCCGTAAACTACAGAAATTCAAAGTCTGCTTGGATGACTTCTTCCATTTTTAAAGAATGGTTTTACAACTGTTTTGTGCCAGAGGTAAGTAAACATGTAAAAATAGTTCAATTGGGATTCTTACTGTTTTATTTTTCATTAAGGTGACAGATTTTTTAACGAAGAAAGGATTACCAGTAAAAGCTTTACTCCTAATAGATAATGCCGCATCCCATCCACCAGAATCCGACCTTAAATCCGAGGATGGTTCCATAGAAGCTATGTTCATGCCTCCAAATGTAACGGCTCTGATCCAGCCAATGGATCAAAATGCAATTAGAATCACCAAACTTCATTATAGGAACAGTCTTCTGGCAACAATTATTGCAAAAGGAGGGGATTTGCTTGAATCGATGAAAAAAATCACACTTAAAGAAGGAGTTTCTATTCTAGAGGCATCCTGGAACCGAGTTGGTAAAGAAACTTTATCTAACTGTTGGAAAAATATTTTGAATATGGTATTCCTTTGAGCGTTTTAAAAGAAAAGTGGCAATCAGAGGTTAGATCTTTAGAAAATACTGCTGCAGATCGTCTACAGACATTGTGCCCTCAGGAAGTATTTACTGCTGTAAACATTAGAGATTGGATCAATAATCCTTGTGAGGACGTCACGCCATTTGATGAAAATGATTTAATTGAAGAGTCCGACGATGATGACGACTGTTTTATTGAAGCGCCTGAAAACAACATTAAAGCCAAAAAAGCTGTCGAAATTTTTAACAAAGCTGTCCAATGGGCTGAATTTCAAATGGTCGATCAAACTGACATTAAAGTATTGAAAAAATCAAGGAATTGGCGGTAAATAAGCTGGTCGAACAAAAGAAAAAACAGAAAATAATAACCGATTATTTCCATATTTAATTATATGTGTATGTACCTATCTTTTTTCATTGTAAATTTTATTTATTTTTTTGTCGTAATATTTTGTTTGTTTTTTATGTACATACTACGTATGTACTCTTTATAAAATGGATTTTTAAAAACTTTTTATGTTCCAAATAAATTACAAAAAGTTTTTTTTTAGTAATCTTTGCATTTTCATTCCTTGCAGAAATGATTTTTAGAAAGAATAACTTAGTAATATTGTATATAAAAAAAATCACAATCGAAAATGTGAACAAATTCGAAAATATGAACTACCCCGACATTAATTAGTTCACATTATCGAGAGTTCACTGTATTTACAATGTACTCACAAAAAAAAAAATCCAAAAAAATGTGTGTTTTTGTTAAGAAAACTAACTTTTGTATCCATTATATGCAAATTTATGCAAAGATTTAAAATATAAGCATTTTTTGTGAAATTCTTCTGAAATATGCAAATGCTTACTTTCCAAGCGAAAAGCTTGAAAAACTTGCCCTGATAATAACTCAATAATCTGGATTATTCGGTAATCCGTACGGCATTTCCTAATATTCCATAACTCTATAATGCGAATTAAACAATAAAAAGTCCTTTCTTATTAAAATTATAGTATAACTTAGAAAATACATAATCTAAAAGTTGATTCTAGTTGAATTTCATAATTTTCAGTTAAATTTTTTCCAAAAATGCTTCAGTAAAACAATGTTTTTGTTTTTTTTTTTTTTTTTTTTTTTTTTAGAAAAAAAACTTAAAATATTGAATGTTAGTTGAAGTAAATTTTAACTTAATACCCAAAGTGTTTCACATATAAAATAAAAGATATGTTGTTACAGGATTTTTTAACAAAGCAAACCTGAAAAAATCATTTCGACAATCCGGATTTAGCTCTGCAATAATTATTCAGATTCTCGAGTTTATACTGTATTTGGTTTTTAATGATAAATGAAAAAAAAAATCTTTAAAAATCTAATGTTCGGTAAGCTTTATTCAGATAATACATACTTTGTTAACTTATGATAAAATTAGAAATTTAAAATAAAAATCCACTCAAGAAATTTTGTTTAATTTCTAAAGAATCAATTTCAGAATGAGTTTTTATTATTTTGTTTAATGTTCTTTTAGATTTAACTCTGAAAATAATTAATTAATGTCTTTTTTTACCCATAACAAAGAGTTCTTGTTTTTAGCACTTTTTTCTAGCACTTTTCTTAGTAAATTCTAGCACTTTTTCCCACTTAGGTTTTGGCAACACTGCCATATACCGAGCAAGAAGAGCGAAATAAGGTACCTACTAAACATCTGCATCAATTCATTTGTAATTTATTTTTAATTACTCTCTTTCTTTTCAATTGTTGACTGTTATTGTTTTTTAAACTTAAAATCAAATCTCTGTGTGTGCGTACGTAAGAAAAATCATTTTCAACTGAATTGAATCTAAAAATGCAATACTGTCATTTGTTTGTTTTTTTACAAAATTTGATGTGAAGGAAATATTAAATTAAAAAAATTTAAATATTATAGGTATGTATTTAAAAGTAAATAAAAATATCACAAATAAAATAAATTTTATTTCATTTTAGATATAATTAAATATAATTAAGATAACAAATTATTATATTTTCTAAGCAAAAACAATGAAATCAAAAGTAATTATTATCTGTTGTTTATTTAAAAATACATAATTGTTATGTTCCCTGCAATTTTTCATATTAGATGTAAGGGAATGACAGTAATTCACAGTTTTGTTTTGATGTTTTTTATTTAACATTATTGTTTTTCTAAAAATCTCTCATAAGCAGTAATTTCTCAAAGAGAACAGAACATGTTTTGTTTTTGCTTCATCGTTTCAATTCAACTCAATTCAAATATTTTTTTGCAGAGTTTGTTTTGTATTGTTTTGTTTTTTATTTTCGCAGTAATGTAAGAGCATACATTAAAAAACATTACTGTGAATTGAAAAGCAAATGATTTGATGCAGATGTTTAGTATCTACCGCAAAGAACGGTGGTTGAAGTGTTATGGTTAGGTAGATATTTTAGTATTTATAGATGGAATAATGGATCATCGGTAGAGTATTAATTTTACTCGACTTTTTCATTGTTCGAATAATCAAATAACTCGAAAATGCAGTTTTTAAATTACTCGAATAATCGAGTAAATCTTTTAAGTTACTCGAGTTATTCGAGTAAATTATACCTTAAAAGTTTTTTTTTTAATAAAATTACAATTTTTGGTGCAACTTTTAGATTTTAAACATTCTATAAAAATATTGAAACATTGTTTTCAAGCTAAATTTTTTAAAAAACTAAAATTAAAACATCTTAAAAGCTAGTTAAGAAAGAAAATCTTTAAAATTTTTTTTACTCGAATTATTCGATTAATCGGCATAATTTGCTCGAATAATTTTTTACTCGAAATTCTTGATTTTAATTTAATCGAACAATTATTTGATTTTAATTTTTCGATTAATCGAACAAACAATATTCGAGTGAATACCCTAATCATCGGTATTATATAGACATTTTTAAATAAAATTTACATAAAATTGCTGAGAAATTAGGAATTTCCAACAGATTTTTGTTCACCAGGGACATAAATAACAAAAAAGCCATTACAATCATCAGATATCAATCTAAATGAACATTTGAAGAGTTCTTATTAAAAAATACAAATGTTTGAATTTTATTAATAAAAATGGTATTAAATTGATATTGCACAGTGGGGAAAAAAACAAAATAAATGGTGATAAGTCTGGAACTTTGAAACCACTGAACCGATTTACAGTGGTGGCCACGAATTTAAGACACGACATGTAACGAACTAAGTTGTGATAATTATTACAACCCTGCAATATAAAATTAGATTTTGTTAATTTTTCAGTGTACCCTGTAATGTTAAGATCAATTACCGTTATTTGGTTTTGTTTGTGTATACATTTTGTTGCTGTTTTTATTATATTTTCGTAAAAACGTGCTTTTGAAGCTGGTCACGAATTTAAAACATATAAGAAATATTTGGTTTTTAAGTGATTTTTTGGTGTTTTTTGAAGCTAAAAGGTAAGTAATGAATGTTTTATTCCATTTAATGTTAGAATACATCAAAATATTTAGTTAGAAATGGCCAGAGGTACTTGGAGTTCGGATGCCGAGCGAAAATTGATCCAACAAATGAATACTGATGGAAAAACAGTAATGGAAATTTCCAAGCTACTAAAATGTTCCAGATCCAAGATTTACAATGCACTGGAACACATCAAGCAACATGGCACTACCAAAAATGTCAAACAGCACCCTAGAGCCCGAAAAACTACACCCAGGGAGGATAGCTTAATTTATAAATCAGCTGCTAAAGATCCTTTCAAGAGCTCAAGTAAAATTAAAAATGAGATTTCATCGGATTTTGGTATTAATATATCGTCCAGGACAATAAGAAGACGTCTGAATGAGAAGAACTTACGTGGGTGTATTGCACAACGTAAACCACTTGTGTCAAAAAAAAATATTAAATCCCGACTAGCGTTTTCAAGAGAAAATCTCAATAAGCCGATGACATTTTGGAAAAATATACTTTGGAGCGACGAGTCGAAGTTTTGTCGCTTTGGTTCTGATGGAAAACAGTACGTATGGCGTCCTCCAAACCTGGAGCATCACCCAAAGTACACCCTTAAAACGGTTAAGCATGGTGGTGGAAATGTCATGGTGTGGGCAGCATTTTCCTGGCATGGTGTAGGTCCCATTCAGAAGATTATCAATAAAATGGACCAGCATATTTACAAAAACATACTGACAAGCATCATGATACCATTCGCTGAAGACAACATGCCTCTAATGTGGAAATTTATGCATGATAATGACCCTAAGCACACTTCACGCCTAGTGAAGAGTTGCTTAGAGGAAAATAATATCACAGTTCTGAAATGGCCAGCTCAATCCCCGGATCTCAATCCAATTGAGAACTTGTGGAATGATGTTGAGGAGCATGTACGAGCAGTAAAGCCAAAAAATTTGACTGATTTATGGGAAGAAATTCAAAAGGCTTGGTATGCCATTCCAAAGGAGCGCTGCATGGCCTTAGTTGAAAGTTTACCCAGGAGATGCGCTGCTGTGATTCAAAATAAAGGATTTCCCACCAAATACTAATATTGTTTTATGAAGCTGAGCTTTACTTTTGTGAATTAACTTTTATTTTGCCTATGTCCTAAATTCATGACCAGGCTTAAACTTGTATTAATCTGTATAATATGTAAATAAAAATTGGAAACTAAATATAGGTAACAAACTATTGTTGATTTTTTTTCATAACATTACTAGGATCTTTAAAAAATAACATGGATCTAAAATTTGTTCGATAAGATGTAAAAATTATCAGAAATATATAAGTGAAATGTCGTGTCTTAAATTCGTGGCCACCACTGTAGATGAACATGGAACATCGATAGAGGAAGAGTTAGGCTTTCAGAATATTATTGGATAGAGCCTGTAGCTCCAGCACGGACGCCGCTACAGTGGGCCAAAGTTGACCACCTCGAGGGTGAAAAACATATCGGGGCTTATAACTTTTACAAATATTAACCGATTTTAAATAACATGAATTTTCCTAAGCAAGACATGGGAAAAACATGCTTATTGTGCTAAATTATCTCGTATGGTTTAAAAGATATTTTTGGCCTTGACTTTTTTGCGATTTTCCTCTATAACTTTTTAAATAAAATTTCTAAAATTTTTTTAATAATATGTTAAAATTCTCTACAATTCTCAAAACTACGCTAGTAAAAAAAATGTTTTTGTTATCTCAATTCGTTCGTTCGTTTTCAAAGTCAAAACAGGTCTCAAAAATTTAAATTTTTTGCCAAAAAAGTAACTTTATATATTTAACTTTTTAAAAAAATTTTGTAAAAAAGTTTAAAATTTTTTGACATTTTCTGAAAGACGAGACCCCAAGAAAACGTGTAAGTGTAATTTTGAAAAGTTCTTAACTATGATAAATTTTGGATGAGAAGTTGAACTTTTTGAGTCTGTAAAAAAAAAATTTATTGTCGATTTCGGCACTTCTGTAAATTAAACTATATAGCTCAATATGTTCTTAAAGGTTTTGCAAAAAATTAAGACAGCCTTCCGGTAAACTTAGTCACACGAGGCAATTTTCCGAAAATATCCAAATTTTCAATAATAAAAAATTCTACCTTTAAAAATATATAGTAAAATTACATATATTTTTCTGATTTTCACATTTATTAATTCTCCATTAAATATTTTATATCACGTGAAAAAATTATGTTGATAACTAAGCATTTAGAAATTATTTAGTCTCAAATTTTTGATATATGTCCAAATAAACATAATTTACATTTATCGTATTGCTTCAAGAAAAGTGTGCTAATAATTTTAAAATAGTAAAATTTATTATACATAGTTTTAAAGAAGACACAATTTCCTTTAAAATGATATATAATATGACTATTTTGTGTTTGCAACGTTTCTTGTAAATAAATTTGAAATTAGCAGAGTCGCAAATTGTAAAATCTCGTTTTTTCATGTTGTTTTTAAAACGGCGTTACCGCACTGTCTTATCCCACTGCATTACCAATAATAAAATGAAAGATGAAGATTTTGCAATTTTTTGGGGTTTTGTTTATTTAAAATTAATTTACTAAACGTAATAAACTCAAAATAGTCACATTATATATCAATTTAAAGGAAATTTTTAAAGGAAATTGTGTCTTTAAAACTACGTATAATAAATTTTACTATTTTAAAATTTTTAGCACACTTTTCTTGATACAATACGAATAAATGCAAATTATGTTTATATGGACATATTTCAAAAATTTGAGACTCAAAAATTTCTAAATGCTTATAGGTATCAACATATTTTTTTTACATGATATAAAATATTTAATGTAGAATTGATAAATGTGAAAATCGGAGAAATATATATAATTTTACGCTATATTTTTAGTAGTCGAAATTTTTATTATTGAAAATATGGGTATTTTCGGAAAATTACCTCGTGTGACTAAGTTTACCGGTAGGTTGTCATAATTTTTTGCAAAACATGTATTGAGTTATATAGTTTAATTCACAGAAGTACCGAAATCAACAATCAATTTTTTTATAGACTCAAAAAGTTCAACTTCTCATCCAAAATTGATAATTTTTGACCACTGCTGGATGTAGGGTGAACGTTTAGAACTTTCCAAAATTACACTTATACGTTTTCTTGGGGTCCCGTCTTTTAGAAAATGTCAAAAAAATATTAAACTTTTTTAACAAAAGTTTTTAAAAAAGTTAAATATATAAAGTTAATTTTTTTGGCAAAAAATTGCAATTTTTGAGACCTGTTTTGAAATTTTTACTATGAACATTTTTTTCTTGTTATCGAATTGAGATAACAAAAAATTTTTTTATTACCATAATTGTATAGAATATCAATATATTTTTCAAAAAATTTTAGAAATTTCATTTTAAAAGTTATAGGTCAAAATCGCAAAAAAGTCAAGTCGAAAAATGAGAAATTTATTTTTTGAAGTTAAATATATTTTAAACCATACGAGATAATTGAGCACAATAAGCATGTTTTTTCTTGTCTTGCTTAAGAGAATTCAAAAAAGTCAAAAATTCAAAAATATTTAAAATCAGTTAATATTTGTAAAAGTTATAAGCCCCGATATGTTTTTCACCCTCGAGGTGGTCAACTTTGACCCACCGTAGAGGCTTGCGTGCTGCAGCTACAGACTCTATCCAACAATATTCTGAAAGCCTAACTCCTCCTCTATCGATGTTCCATGATTTCATCTAAATTGGTTCAGTGGTTTCAGAGTTCAAGACTTATTACCATTTATTTTGCTTTTGGCCCCACTGTGTATTGTGCAATGAAAAAAAATGGAATATAACAAAATCCTTGTCAAACCTATATAAAACGCTTCAAAGAGGTTATAAAGTGAAAACAAAAAACTACGTTTTAATAAAAATTTAATTTTTGTGATTTTTCCAAGCATAAGGTATGATGTCGAATACTTTTTTTGCCTTGAATTTCAATGTCATTATATAAACTTTAAACATTTTTTTACTTAAAAATGCTGAGGAAATTGTATTATTAAAAAAGAAAATAAATTAGCATCGCTTATGTCAAATAGTTCTTTTGGCAACTGTATAAACAGTTTTTACAAATTAAAAATTCTTAACCCATTTCGGACTACTACCCGATTCCGTTGAGATAACTTTACGAAATTTGTGTTTGTGATAACAAATTAAAAAGATTCGAACGCCTAAGTATTTTTCATTCCGAAATACGGGGCCTTGAAAATTACAGAAATCGTTTCATTTTTTCTGAACATTTTGAAATTTTTTAGCTTAAACTGTATGTGTACTCAAAAACGTAAATGTAACGTAGTAACCTAATCAAATTAGGACGCTCTACGTTTTTACCTGACAGCTGTAAGAACAGTGTTGACAGCTTTTTATTACAATATGATAAATCTGCGCAAAAAATCGCAAAAAGGTTTATCAATTGGACAATTTGTTTTGCTGTTTTCTTCACTATAAAATTTAAAAAAAAAAAAATTAAATAAGATGTAGAGTTTAATCAATAATTTAAAATTTTTGTCATAAAAGCACAAATTTCGATTTGTATACAAATTGCTTAAATACAAATCTAGCGATTTTCAAACTGAATTTTATTTACTGGAAATATGTATAATTAACATCACTGATGTTTATGTGTACAAAACAACAAAAAAGTACTTGCTACATTTACTTTTTTAAGTAACCATCCTCTTACGTTCCGTTTACATTTACGGTAGAGTAACGGAGTCTTTAGAATACACCCATAGCATAAAAGCACTTTTTCGGAAACCAGATTTAAAAATATAGCCGTTATATAACCATTGATGCCTTTTCGTAACACTAACGTTTTAGGCGATCCGTGTGGCTTTAACACCTAATTTTGGAGAGCCTATTTATAAAAAAAATCGATTTTTTTCTTTTATCTTTAAGACAACATTTTAATCTAATAATAACTATAAAAAATTAGCATTAACTGTATAATGTTAAAGTTATTGATGCGAAAACGCAACAGCGGTCGGAAATGGGTTAATATTTTGTCCGTATTGGATCAACAAATTACCCAAAATACCCTTTTTTGAATATTAAGTTTTATAAGAGTACATATATCTATTGCAACACACAAGGAAATATTAAATATGGTACAATTCAACAATTCATTCGTAAAATATAAGAAAATTTCTTATATTTTACGAAAATAAATTTTATAAAGCATTTTAACATTTTAAAAAATTCACGAAATCTTTCGTAGTGGTTTCTTTCGTAATATTTAAATATTTTCATTTTATAAGAAAATATAACTTGTAATATTATTTTTTATTTTTGAGAAATACATGTAACAAATTTTTATTTTAAATAATACATAGAATTATATTGTGTTCTAAAAACAAATTCAGATAGAACCTTATTAAGTACACTTTCAAAGCCCCAAAGGGCCAAAATTAAAATAGGTTTATTCGAAAAATCTAATATTAGAAAACTAATGAACGACGGAATATTTAACGTAAAACAAGCCGCCAGTGGAGGAATAAATATTACAAAATTGGATTTCGAATATGTTTTAAACATAATTTTCTTTATTTGATATTTTGATTTTACTCTTAAAAGTTTGGTGGTGCAAGGTGCAATATAGAATATAAAATTTAGCGAAGATCCCAATTTAATTTCGATTAATCAGTCTTGTTTTGACCGTGATCGACTACAAAAGTGCAAATTTCTGTTCGCTAAAGTGTAAAATCTTTATATCATAAAAAAAAAAAAATATATAAACAAAAATAAAAACAATTGTCTTGTTACAATTTAAATATTAAAAGCAAGAACAATAAAAATAAAATTCTTTTGAACAAAAACAATTTACATTGCTATCATGATGAGTGATAGCAATGATAGTAGTGAAGATGAAGATATATGTTGGCAAATAGTCCCATCGACTAAAGCAAACAAACGTAAACAAAGTGAATCCCCAAATTTATTTATTAGTAAAAGACCTAATTACAACAACAACACATATGTTGAATCAAAAAATAACAACGCTACTGCATCTACATCACAAAACAAGAAAAATACAAGCTTACTAAAGAATGTCAACAACAATGCTTATACCCAGCAAAAAAAGAACTGAAAAAGTCATGATTTTAACATTGTGTTGTCATTGGAAGGAAGTACTTAGTGGTGAAAAAGAGCTGCAGAAGTTCTTTTTTTAACCCATGGTTGGCATTGGTAGGATGTTCTTCTTTTATACTTCTTGTTCATTGCTTTTGAAGCACTTCTCTTAAAACTATGTTTATAAAATTTTTAAATAAAAATTCAGTTTTTGCCCTATTAAATAATAACAAAAATGCATTAAAATTTGTAAAATTGGAATTTTGTTAGAAGTTATTACCACTTTTTCCCGCAAAAAATTAATTTATTTTCACTTTTTTGGAAGTAATTATTAAGAACTTCCAAAAAAGTTTAAAATATGTGCATTGTTCCACTTTTGAAGTTGTGAAAATGTTCTTTTTTATGAAGAACTTCATCGTTTTTTGCTGGGTAGCTTTAAAAATAATAATAATGCTAGTGCTTCTGCTGTAACAGAAAACAATAATGTAAGTCAAAATAGGTTTTCTTGTTTGAGCGATGATAATGAAGATGATGAATCAACTGATGATCAAAGAACAAACAATGTTCAAAAACCACCACCAATTATTATACCAAACGTATAAGATATAAGTGCAATGATAAAAAGTTTTGGAAAAATTATACCACATTCATTATTTAATTATAAAACTCTAAGAGATGGTCAAATAAGAATTATGGTCAAAGATATTAATTAATATGCGAAGTAGAATTACAAGAGAATCTCTTCCTATGTTTTATGTCGACTTAGAACCTAGTTCTGATAATAAAAATATATATGATATTAAAGCTCTTAATAATGCTATTGTTAATATTGTACCACCAAATAAAACAAAAGATCACCGCTGTCAAGAATTTGGCCATACAAAAACATACTGCAGGAAATCTGCTCCCCACCTAGATGCGTAAATTGTTTTCAAAATCATCCAGCAAGCTATAAAGGTTATGTTGTGTACAAACAGTTATTAAAGAAAAAAGTAGAGGAAAAAATTGTCAATAGGCGTAACAACTATAGTTATAATTTTAATAATGAGGAATATCCATACTTAAACCATAATACGATTAATCCTAATTTCAAACAGAACTATAACGTTTCCTATTCTGAAGTTTTAAAAAACAATCAACAAAATTCATTTGAAAAGCTAGAAAATCTTATTCAAAATCAAATAGAATTAACTAATAAACTTATTAACATGATGACGGTTCTAATAACAAAACTATGCAATTAAATTTCAATATTGCAATATGGAATGCTAATGGGCTTTCTAACCATTCACAAGAAATATAATTATTTCTTAAAATACGTCACATAGATATTTTGTTAGTGTCAGAGACACACTTCACTACTAGATCTTTTTTTAGAATAAGAGGGTATGATTTGATAACAGCTAACCATCCAGATGACAGAGCACATGCTGGAGCTGCAATATTGATAAAATCAAAAATAAAATACGAAGTTTTACACGAAATAAGAGAACCATACCTTCAAGATGCTTGCATCAACGTCAAATGTGATTTAAATACAATTTCTTTTTGTGCTATTTATTTTCCTCCTCGTTTTTCTGTTAAATGCCAATAATTTATTGATTTCTTTAATAATTTGGGTCCAAGATTCTTCGTTGCCGGAGATTTCAACGCAAAACATCAGTGGTGGAGATCTAGATTAGCTAACCCAAAGGGTAGTGAACTATATAAATGTATAATAAATAATAATTACTCGGTATTATCAACGGGAAATCCTATGTATTGGCCTACGGATCCAAGAAAGATTCCTGATCTGTTGGATTTTGTTGTTTACTCTGGAATATCTAGTCAGTTGTTAAATATTGCTGATATTGATGAACTTAGTTCCTATCATACCCCTATTTTGGTTTGTTTCAACACCTTACTACAGTCTCATCATATAAAACATACAGTTAATTCAAAGAAAACCGATTTGAATTCTTTTGCTATTTGGATAGAAAGAAATCTAAATCTCAATATTTCTTTAAAATCTCCAGAGGATATAGATGACGCAGTTGAAACAATAAATAACTTAGTTCATGAAGCTGGATTTTTATCAACTCCAAATACTTCTGCGCAAAGCAACCACCACCAAAACCAAATTTATATAACAGCTGAAATCAGAGAACTTCTACGAACTAAAAGGCGTCTAAGAATAATGTGGCAAAATAGCAGAAATCCCGATGATAAACGATTGTTTAACAAAGCTTCTAAGGATCTTAAAACAGCACTTTATAAACATAAAAATGAACAAATAGGTAATTTTCTCAGGATTCTGAATGTTGATAACAAGAACAATGAGTTTTCATTGTGGAATGCCACAAAATATTTAAAAAGACCTACCAAAAGAAATATATCTATAAAAGACACTAACAATGTTTGGTGTAAAAATGATAAAACTAAGGCAGAGGCATTTGCTGTTCACTTGCAAAATACTTTTCAGCCGCATCCAAATATTAGCCCTAATTATGAGGAAATAATAGAATACATAAATTGTGCTTGCCCAATGGATTGGCCTATTAAACATATATCCCCTAATGAAGTGAAAGAAGAAATTAGAAAAAAAGTCACCTGGATTTGATAGCATTGATGGTAAAGCAATTCAAGCACTGCCTCATAAAAGTATACTATTTATCACCTATATATACAACGCTATATTGAGGTTGAGTTACTTTCCCCTTCAATGGAAGTGTGCGGAAATTATAATGGTGCACACCTGAAAACAATGTCACATCTTACAGACCAATAAGTTTACTGGTTCTATTCGCCAAAATATTTGAAAGAATATTTTTGAAAAGATTACTATCAGTAACTGAAAAATTAAACATTATCCCCGAATACCAATTTGGTTTTAGAAACAAACATGGTACTCCTGAGCAATGCCATCGTATAGCTGCCTTTATAAGGAATACGTTGGAAACAAAAAAAATATTGTTCAGGGGTTTTCCTAGATGTACAACAAGCGTTTGATAAAGTATGGCATGTTGGGTTATTTTTCAAATTAAAAAAACTGCTTCCTACACCTTTTTATTTACTGTTAAAATCATATTTGACAAACATTTTATGTTAAAGTTAATTCTGAATTCTCCAATGTTTACGACATCAGAGCTGGCGTCCCACAAGGCAGCGTATGCCAATTTCTGAAAATGTTATAGTTGCTACATATGCAGACGATACTGCAATTTTAGCATCTGATAGTTGTCGAATTAATGCATCATATTTAGTGCAAAGAGAACTAAATGTAATAGAAGAGTGGTTGAACAAATGGAAAATAAAAGTAAATACAGACAAATCCATACATGTAACATTCTCTTTACGACGAGGTTACTGTCCTGTATTACAACTAAATGGTAATCCAATACCTCAAAGTGACTGCGTTAAATATTTGGGAATACATATTGACAGGAGATTGACTTGGAAGCCACATATTCGTGCAAAGAAACAACAGTTAAATATTAAAACCAAAAAACTTTTCTGGTTGTTAGGTCCTAAATCTAAATTGAATTTATTAAATAAAATAATCATCTATAAAACTGCTCTCAAACCGATTTGGACTTAAGGAATACAGCTCTGGGGAACAGCAAGTAATTCCAATATTGAAATACTACAAAGGTATCAGTCAAAAACCCTAAGGAATATTGTAAACGCTCCATGGTTTGTATCAAACATGTCAATTCACAATGATCTCTCTATTCCAAAGGTTATAGGTGAAATTAGACAACACTCCCAAAACTATCTTGAAAGGTTAAGTCACCATATCAACCCGTTAGCTATTGCGCTACTCGATGTTACTGCAGAAGTAAGAAAACTTAATAGATATCATATCCTGGATTTACCATTCAGGAGATAATCCCAATTTTAATTTTATTTATATATGTTTATAATTATGTTATTGTTTAGTATGTTGTTGTTCTCAATGGAGTTCAACAACTAACGTTATTTTTATTGTATCAAATTTACTTATTGTCCTTAAATGGATAGATTGTAAATAAAGATGTATTAAAAAAAATCGATTAATCACTTTAAACTGCTTATCCGATTTTATATTTGTTGATATCTTGAAGCTAATTTTGAAAAAATGAGTGAAGATTCCAATTCATCATTTTGAGCTGCTCAGGTCCAAAAACTTGTATGCTTTTATTATTTTTAATAAGAATGAATTTCAGATTTTTACTTAAAATTATTATTATGAATTAATATCCTAAATCTAAAAAGTACGATTTTTTGTAAACAAATAAAAATCACATTCTATTAATATGAAATTATAAACTATAAATACAGTCATAGTCATATATATTTACACTTTTTGAAAATTTTGGAACATTTGAAAAAGAAGTCAAATATCTTTGTTGTTTTAATATATTTTAAAATAATTGTTTTCTTGTTGTAAAGCCTGAGTTGTGTAGAGTATATTGTGGTAATTTCTGAAAAAGTCGCTGTATTTATTTCAGATATTAAAAGAATAATTCGTATGTATTTTTTATTTCAAAAGTATTTGCACACATTTTTTATACTTCAAAATTATTTACACAGCTTAAAAAAATCAATTATTCACTCTTTACATTGCCAAAGATGGTTCAAATACTTGGCGTTAAGATAGTATAAAATCTCTTGATATAAACTCAACTTTAATAAGTTGCAAAAATCTAAAAATATTGGCAAAAATTATGAAAAAACCTTTCACGACCAAATTGAGATTTAAATGAAGGTTTAAAATGTTACATCAATAAAATTTGTACTAGAGTATGGAAGTAGATAAAAGACCATGTAATCTTCAACAAAAAGAATCCCCTTTATAAAAATAGAAACATTTGAAATAGAAAATAGCGAAAATCTGTTATTAAATTATAATATCGTTTTAAATATTTGCTAAATTCTCTGTAGTCATCAATTTTTTCAGCAAGAAAGTATGATTTTTTAAAGGGTTATGATATTCCCATTATTAAACGTACTATTGTACGTTTGTTTGTTCTATAATGTTTTTTCTGTGGCAAAACTCGCGATTTATTTTTATTACATATAAAATTCAATACAATACAAAGTAAAATCAATAATAATGTAGTCTGGTAATACTTTGAAATCGTACATTATTACATAAAAACAATTGTGGAAATATTGAATTGCACTTTCCATATTGCGAACATCATACCCTTTCTAAAAATCATACATTCTCGCCGAACATACCAATAATTGCCGAATATTTTGCAAATATTCTACGCGATGTTAAATTTTTGTGACAGATTTTTCCTAATTTCTTTTCAAATTGCTTTTATTTTCAGATAATGATATCAATTAACTAAGGATTTACCATCTTTTAACTATTCCCATTCCCTTTTCCAAGCTATAATGACGATGTACATTTTATACGTTCATTTAAATCTCAATTTGGCCCTGAAAAGTTGAGATCAGAGGTTTTATACTATCTTAACTCAAAGAATTTGGACCATCTTTGGCAATGTTAAGCGTAAATAATTGATTTGTTTAAGCTGTGTAATTAATTTTGAAGTATAAAAAATGTGTGTAAATACTTTTGAAATAAAAAATGCATACGAATTTTTCTTTTAATATCTGAATTAAATACCGCGACTTTTTCAGAAATTATCACACTCTACTCTACACATTTCAGGCTTTACAACAACAAAACAATCATTTCAAAATATTGTATAATAACAAAAATATTTGACTTCTTTTCCAAATTTTCGAAAAATTTGAAAATGTGTAAATATATATGACTATGACAGTATGAGTTTTTTGTATA
Source organism: Protophormia terraenovae (assembly GCA_951394005.1). Classification (NCBI taxonomy): domain Eukaryota; kingdom Metazoa; phylum Arthropoda; class Insecta; order Diptera; family Calliphoridae; genus Protophormia; species Protophormia terraenovae. The sequence goes on along the minus strand of OX596077.1, from coordinate 82,017,086 downwards.
TGTTACAATTACTTTTGTATTTATAAGAAAAAAAATATTCGTAAAAAATACAAAGTAGTATCGTAAAACAATATAAAAATTACGTAAATAATAAGAAATATTTATTTATTGAATAATTACAATACAATTACAAATTATATACAACGAGCAATAATAAGAAATATATTCGTAAGCATTAGGGTATTCACTCGAATATTGTTTGTTCGATTAATCGACAAACTAAAATCAAATAACTGTTCGATTAAATTAAAATCAAGAATTTCGAGTAATAATTTATTCGAGCAAGTTATGCCGATTAATCGAATAATTCGAGTAAAAAATATTTTAAATATTTTCTTTCTTAACTAGTTTTTAGGATGTTTTAATTTTAGTTTTCTAAAAAATTTAGCTTAAAAACAATGTTTTAAAAGTTGTATAGAATGTTTCGAATATAAAAGTGGTACCACAAATTGGAATTTTATTAAAAAAAATGTATTTAGTAGAAAGAACCGAATATATGTATGTCTAAATTACAATACGTAGTTAAAGATCGTTTTTTAATTACAAAAATTGAATAAAAATATAAACGTTACTTTAAAAAATTATAAAATAAAATTCAAATAATTTTAATATAAATATAATATATAATAAGAAATAAATTGAAGGATCTTAAACTTGATTTGGAAAAACAAATTATTGGTTCTACGAATGAAAGTACATAGTTTATATACCAATAAATATTCAGTATGATGTAGAGGATATGATGGTGATGGTTTGAATGAAATTTGTTGCTAAGAATCCAAATAATATTTGTGTAAAATATTATACAGAGTCGTTTTTACTAAATTATAACAAAAATAGAAAGAAATAAGAAATAAAATATTTTACATTTTGGTAGAAATAATTGTGGTTTAATTCAAAATAGAGCCAATTATAATTCCTACGCGTACATTTGGAAGAAAGAATTATTTATTATAAATTTACAATAAATTTGTCCATTAAATGGAGAAAAATAAGTATGTAGTTCTAACTAATTGTATATTTGTCTTATTTATCACTATAATATAAATAAGAGTAAATTATCTTAAAAACTGTATACATTTGTATAATTTTCAATGATCATCTTAATGCCTTCTAAACATTGAACATAATTGAACAATGAATTATAAAAAATTCTACTCAAATAGATATATAATTGAAAACCTCTGTTGTACATATGTTGGTATGTGTCCAAATTAAAAAGTGAGGTTATGAGACAAAATCGCACTTCGGACTACCCTTAATATAAAATTTGGTTCAAATAGATAGACCAAATTTGTTAGACATATTTATTTAACTATCAATGAATATATTAAATATAGAGAAACAACGTTATTATCAAAGCAAAAAAGACAAATATTCATAAATATTTACACAAATTTTAATTATATATTATTTTGAAAAGACTATTTCTTATTTTAACCTATATTTTTGTTTTCTATTTTGATAAGCATTGAAAAATCGAGCAAAATTTTAAGTTATAAATTAATCGAATAACTCGAGTAACTTAAAAGATTTACTCGTTTATTCGAGTAATTTAAAAACTGCATTTTCGAGTTATTTGATTATTCGAACAATGAAAAAGTCGAGTAAAATGAATACTCTAGTAAGCATTCATTTATATTACACCATCCTTTCGTGGTCCAAAATCACGAATTATTTCGTACATTGAACGTTAGCTTTTTTCGTTCCCTTATAAAGCAGTTTGAATCTGAAAATGGTAGAAACGTTAACGTTTCAAAATATTCGCTAAATTCCCTATAAAATTCTAAATAATATTGCTGCAAGAATCATTTAAATATATGAATCTGTTAAAAAGTTATGTTAATCTGAAGTTGAAACTTAAAAAAAAAATTTACATTTTTTGGGTTTTTCCCAAAAAGGTGGCAATATTTATTCACTGATAAAATTAGTTTTTTTCTTCTGGGTTTTACCATCTTTTTAATGTTTTCAAAAGAAATCCTAGTGCAAATGCGTGTAAAGTAAATCCGGAGGAGTTTGGGGCAAAGGTCTGCCCACAAGCTCTATCCATACTTTATAAATTTTGAAAAATCGTTTTAACTTTTTTTGTAAAGTTCTCAAATTGCAAAGCTGGCTCCGACTTAAAATTATTTTAATTATATAGCTTCATACGTAAGGTAAACACCCAAAAAGTATTTTCTGACGGACGCCCCTTATAACGACACCGATCCGTATAAAACATGTTTTTTAAACATGTTTTATACGGATCGGTGTTTTGGGTATTTTCATGTAAAAAAGTGGAAGTTTTTTTAATTCTCTGATTTTAAGACAAGTTTATACATATTATACTGAAATGTCAATAAAATATTACTATTCGTTTAAATTTTATTAAATATTAACATTATGTAAAAAAAAACACAAAAATGCTAAATTTTAGGTCCTTCGAGAAATTCTGCGATCAAATTACATTCCACTAATTTTTTTTCATAAATTATAAATCTCTATATTTTAAGCTTTTCTTAGATACTTAAACTTTTACAAAAAGTTTATACTTTTGCTTTAAACCCAACAGAAACTTGGTCTTCTTTAGCCAAATTAAGATATTTCTCATACATTTGTACGCTCTGACCATGTGTTTTATTGAGATATCTCCAATGGTTCAAAAGTTACAAAATTATTTTCTCAAAAAAGCGTTTTGGAAATACTGTGCGTAGGGTCTACACGAGAGATTTTTGTATCATAAGAAGTAAAAAAAAAAAAACGTCGGCAGAGCTACTGCAATTTTTTGGGTTTATATCCGCATATATGGGAACACGTAGATAACATTTTATTATAGTAAATCACTTTTTTTGCTTTTCCTCCAGGAATGTTGTCAAAATTCAATGGTAATACCAGGAAAAAATGTATTAGTTCCAGAACGCATGAAAATAACCTGTATTTGTTCTACTTTGACGTTACGACCAATGAATTTTGTTTAAAATTGTCACCTTCAGAACTAGTTCTGTAGAAGGTACTGGCTATATCCATTCTATATAACGGTTCTAGAACTAATTCTTTAATCAATGATTTTTGTCCGAAATCGTTACACTCAGAAGTGGCCTTTAAAAGAGTTCTAAAAAGTCATTTGGGAACCAGTAATTTGTTCAGAGAAGTGATGCAGAACTCATACAGAATTAGATCTTAAGCACTAGTTCTCAAAAACATTACATAAAAGAAATTTAGAATCTCAATAAGACTCTACTCCTTGAGTGTTAGCATTGGTTGCGACACCACTACTTCTAAGGATGTTATTAAAAAATCTGAAGTAATTCTGATTACACCAATTCTGGAACTAACGTGTTTTAACATTTTTTCCTGGGTATATATGTATATTTTTTTAATTTCTTTTTATTTTGTGTTATTTTTGCTTCAAATAATTATTTTTATGGAGAATTGCGCTTTTTCTAAAAAAAAAAAAACAAAAAAATACGTCAACGTTTGATAGCAAAACAAATTTATCTTCGCCTGAGCTCTAACAATTTTATCATAACGCTGCAATAATATAATTAAATTTGGTCTACTCGTGATAAATTCTTATCATAAGAATTTGTTATGTGAGAAAAATCCCTCGTGTGGACTTTTTACACGACAATTGAATCTACGCTTCGGAACGAACCGGGTTCAACTCGGCCAAAGATTGTCAACTCAGCAACGAATATTTTTTTTTAGAATATGAATCTTATAAGGTATCATTATTTTTAATCAGTCACAGAGTAAACATGTGCTTTTTATTTAAGAAACTCGCACTTTTCTTACACAATTTTATTAAAAATATATATTTTTTACTGTAAAATAACCATTGAAACTAAATAATTTTACAAAAAAACATTGTTTTTAAGTAATTTCCAAAATACACATACAAACTTTCGTATATGAGTATTTTTTTGTAAGTTCATCTTATAAGAACGATTTATAGAGAAATCTCATCACAACGGTCTTATAATCCATCTTATAATACTAATATTCGAACATTTTAATTTGCAATACTTTATTTCAACTGATAACATAATTCAATTTTCACATTTTTATTTTATAAAATTTTAATAATAAAATAATGCAATGACTAGGTTAATATGATTTATGCGTTGCGTAGCTGTCAGTTGCAGTTGAAGCGAAAGTTTTGTATGTGGTTGCATCTTTAGCGTTACGTACTTTTGATAGCTACGTTAGGTAATAAATGAAATATTCATTACTAGTTCCTAATACTATGATTAACACCATCAAACAACGAATATGTCGTGTTAGCTTTGTTCCAGTATTTGTCAAACTTTTGCTAGTTTTAGTCAGAACATACAGGAAGGCGTTCCCGTACTTAGAATTTATGTGTATTTTGTTGTTTTTGTGACAATTTGTGACTAGTTCTGACTAAAACCTGTAAATTTGTCAAGTACTGTAACAGAGCTATTATTTAAATAACTCAGCATGTTTTATACAAAACTTCAATTTCGTCCAGATTTAGCATGAATTCGAGATACTTTATATGTATACAAATAAATTTTAATGTGTCATCAAGAAAATTTTAATTTTTTTAACGCCAAAAATCTACAAAATTTTATAATGGTCTGTATTTTATTTTATATAAGCAGTTTAATTTCTAATAAATGTATGTATTATTAAGTTTTAAATAATTTAAAATTTATTATAAAATCAATTGAACAATATAAACGGTGTAAAACATGTAAAATTTATTTCAATAAATATAATTAATTCGAAACGTAGAAAAGAGATCTTAAATCATAGATTAACATAGATATGAAACTAAAAATACTCAACAAACAAAAGTACTAGAATTGTTTTTGTTTTCAATGACATTTTTACTAATACATTCATAGAGTTATGTTTGTTGACAACCGACTTAGGTTTGACAACAGATTTTCACATCTATGTTAATCTATGTCTTAAACTTTATATTGAATATGATCTGTATAATTTTTTATTCAACATCCACATCTATATCAGGCGTAGCTTCACGCAATTTTCGTCGTGGGCGTATTCCAGCTGTAGGAACTTTGGAAGATTGTTTTGATACCTTTGAACGCCTTAAGATTGCGCCCTTTGGCTCTTTAATTTTAGTTTTTCTCGTAGGAAGATCTCGAATCCTTGCGGCACCAATGTCTTCATTGACAACATCATCTTCCTCATCAATTACAGTATTAAAAACCTGTTCGTCGTCTTCGGAGAACTCTACATGCATTGAAACAATAGCATTTAATGAGCTTGATCTTGGCACCCAATGACTATCATCTACTGTGTCCAATTCGTCCCGATTATATGCATTAGTGTGAGCATAAATTGCATTGTCTGACTGTGAAGATGGCAACATGCCCTGTTGGTGATTTGTAGCATTTAAGCCATAATGAAAGGTCTAGGAAAAGCGTGCACGAGTAATGTATAACGTGATGTGTTAACGGTTAATGATGTTTGAAATGAAAAGAAAGCAACAAAAAATTAACTTAATTAAATAAAAAAAAAATAATTAATAATAATAATAATAATTACAAAAAAAAAAAAAAAACAATCTAATAAATATAAGAAAATTTACCATTCAAGAGCCACGTTTAAACATATAAAGAAAAAAATATATACAGTTAGGGACAAAACTCTTTGTATACCCATGCATTTCGTATATCTTCAATAATTTATAAAGAATAAAAAATTATTATATGTAGTTTTAATTCAGGTCCATTTTTATTGAATTATTTGATAAAAAATAAATTAATATATAACACATTGTTAAAAAAAAGTACAATTTAAGTAAAAATCTTTGGGACAAAAGTATTTGTACATCAGTACTTTGTACAATTATTTGTACGTTGGACTCTTGTATGATGATTTTTTTAAATACCGTTATATTTTCTTCGTTAATCGAGTTTTATTTTACAAAATAAGAAGTTGGTTTTAACGTTTTGAATAATAAGCACATCAAAAATGGGAAAGCGAAAAGAGTTGAGTATGGATATTAAAAATTTAATTATTGATGAACATAAAAAAGGAAAATCTCTCCGGAATATAAGTAATTTAGTAAATTTGCAACATTCCACAGTACAATACATTGTAAGCAAGTATAAAAACGGCGGATCTGTTGAAAATGTGCGTGAAGGTATACGAAATATATGAGGTGTACAAATAGTTTTGTCCCTAACTGTATATTTCCAATAACAAAATTATTTAGTAAAACGAAGCTCTTAACGAATTAAGAATATTATAACTACCCAGCAAACAAAACGAAAAAATGAATTTATTTAAAAAAGACAATTTTGAATAACAAGTAGTGGTTACTCCTGAATTAACACATCACAGTGGGTCAAAAGCAAAATAAATGGTAATCTTTGAAACCAGAATATTGTTGGGTGGAGAATGCAGCTGAGCACAGACGCCGCTACAGTGGGCTAAAGTAGACCACCTCAAGGGTGAAAAACATATCGGGGCTTATAACTTTTACAAATATGAACCGATTAGCTTAGGAGAATACAAAAATGTATAGATATTTAAAATCGGTTCATAATTGTAAAAGTTATAAACCCCGATATGTTTTTACCCTCGAGGTCATCTTTGGCCCACTCTAGCGGCGTCCGTGCTACAGTTACACACTCCAGCCAATAATATTCTGAAAGCCTAATTCCTCCTTAAATCGGTTCAGAGGTTTCAAAGATCCAGACTTATTAAGAGTGCCCCATTGTGCACTCTTAATAATATATTTTTAAAATGTTTTAAATGTCTCAAAACAAATTGATAATATCTAATATATGTACATATCCTCTGATTTTTATATAATTTTTCACAAATATAAAAATGTGTTATATTCACAACCCAATTGAAATACAGCGCACAGTTGGGCCAAACGCAAAATGTTTGGTAATAAATCTGTATATTCTAAACTACTGGTCGGATCGAATTGAAATGTATCGAAGAGTTGTAGAGGAGACCCTTATCGTTAAATTATGCTTTTTTGTGTCGTTTAAAAATTTACTTTTTTCATACAAGCTGCCCTCCTGCATTCGTTTTTGGCCTGGTGGGAAAAAATTTAGTGTCAAATCGACCTAAATCTATTTTTTAACCCATTGAGGACCAAAGAAAATATGGTACCATTATAAGTTTTTAGATTATAAAATTTTCCAAGTAATAGGTAGAGGAAACAAGTCAAGAAACAACTCATGTTTTATAGCCAAGACATGGGGAATGTAGTACTAGTCAAGTCTCTAACTTGTCACACATAGCTCCTAGAAGTCTTTAAAGTTGTAAAAATCAGAAAAATTCTCTATTAATTCTCATAACACCATTGAAAAATGAGGAATAAAGAGTGGATGTAGAGGGGAAATTTGTATTTGATATAACAAACAAAAGACCGTATATCTCAAAAATGGTATAATGTTTAAAATCGCACTGCCATCAAAATATGATAAAAATAAAAATATCAATTTAAATAACAGAATTAACAAAAAATTATAAGAAAAATATATTGTAAATAATTCGGTCTAATTTTAATTCCTCAGACTAAATATAGTGCAGAAAGTTAAATAAAACATTTCCCCGACGTCACAATTTTAAAAGGTATGTTTTTATTTTGACTTTATAGAAAAATATATGCGTATTTTTTTCCTTAAATGAGGATTTAAGAACGTACTGTTTTTATGTTTTCTTATACTAAGAATCAGCAATAGTCTGTCACTAAAGTAGGATTCCATATGCCTTTATGTAATATTTCAATAACAGCGTTTTGGTATAAAAGCTCATATTGTTCTTCGCTTATTTTTCGCATTTTTTCGGTGCTTTTAGCAATTTTAAAGACTTCTAGGTGCTATGAAGACACGTTAAAGACATGGCATATTATACACTTTTGTTGCATTATTCCTTCTCTATAAAATGCGGATCCATAATTTGCTCTACCTATTACCCAGAAATTTATATAACCTAAAAATTTCTTAGAGGTACATATTTCATTTGGTCATCAATGGGTTAAAAATGTGATGTGATGGAAGTTAATTTAATTTATCTTTTTCACTATATTTAGTCTAAGAAATAAGAATTAAAATTATTCAAGATATATTTTTTTCTAATTTTTTTGGTTAACTCTGTTAATTAAATTTGGATTTTTATTTTTTCATATTTTTGATGGCTACGCATTTTTTGTCAAAGCGATTTTAAAAATTTTACCATTTTTGAGATCTGCGGTCTTGTATTAATCTGTATTAATCTATTACATTTATAATACCAAAAATTGCAATTCTTTTCGTTTAGTTTAAAATTCAACAACCAAAAATAAAATGTAAAAATATTTAAAAAATATATTTTTTTTTGGTTTGTGAAAAATAAATACGTTTTAGAAATAAAAATGTATTAAAATGGTTTAAAAAAAATAATAATAATTAAATATTACGTGTGTGTGAAAAAAATATGCTAAAAATGGTATTTGAAAGGATAATTTTGGTAATTTTTTATTTTGTTTAAATCTCTCAGAAGTTTGTTGAATTTTTCATACTAATTTCAGAGTCTTGAATTTTGTGGTGTAAGAGATTTAGGTGAGCAAGATATAACTTAAGCTTATTTTTTATTTATCTTGCCAAGCACATTACAGAAATATTAAATCTTTTTAAATTGATTTGTACAAGCTATGATTTTTTTAACTTTTACATACGCGAGGTAGTAAATTTTGACACCTTAGAGATTACCTTATGTTATCGCAAATTGAATACAAGATGATTTTTCTGAAAGCTTAAGTCCTCCTCTATAACTCTTCCATACATTTCAATTCAGGGTTAAATAAATGTTTTTTTTTTTTTTTTTTTAAGAGAACCCCAAGATATTCTCTCTAGCTATCGCTAAACAGCATTAAAAAGCTGACATTTTCAATATCCTTCTTTAAAATCTGCTTAACTTTTAATATTCACTTAACTTTAGAGTAATTTCCACATATGAGTCACAATATATAATTTTTGAATTAATCTGTGAAAAATATTCTGTTCCAGTCATCATCATTATTATAATTAATATATTCCTTCGCATATAAAGTGGGGAGCACAAATGAGTAAATGTTTGTATTTTATGCACTTGTTATTGCATAAAAATAATAAAGCAAATCCATTTTTTTTTAATTTTCATATTTTATTTTTATATTTAACAAAATAATTTATAATTCAAAACTAAAAGCATCAAGTTCTAATAAAAAAAAAATACGAAAATAACTAGCATATACCCAATTTTGCACCTAAGGGAATAGTAATTTTTAAAATCGATGTGTTACATTTCTCTAAAAATAAATTATATTAATGACAAATTTCTGTCATTTAATATTTTTTACGTTCTTTTTTAGCGAAATTAAAAAAATAAACTCGTTTTCGGACGAGTAAAAAATAAGTAAATAACCAACCAAGCAACAAGCTTAATTTCATTAGTATTTTGTTAAAAATAAGTTTATGGTTTCAAAAATATTTTAGCTTTATAAGTTAACTAGAAAATTACATTTTCAATTAGATTAGAAAAATTTAACCAGAATTTCGACCTAGAGGATGTCAAATAGTACACGATTAAGGAGTGAGATCGAAAAATTCTTAACACACATTTTGCCTCATAACTTTTTTCGGAATCAATATTCAAAATTCTTTTTTTTTTTAATCTAGTAATTATGGAAAAATACTTCAGTTATTATTTTTAATAACAACCATGTTAATTTGTCCTCATTTTCATCAAAATAAGTGACGAAAAGGATTTACGTCCCACAAGTAATTTCAAAAAATCCAAATAGGTCTTACAAATAATTGGCCACAGAATTAAATGTCGTCCGTAAAACCGTTTCTCATGTTATTAAACAGTATCAGGAGAATTTGACTATTGATGTGAAACCTAGTTCGGTAAGAAAAAAGGACCACATGATATTGGGAAGGCCAGAAAATTGAAGGCATACTGAAAGGACTCCAAACACATATGGTAGAAAATCAACTCAGTTTTCTCAGTGCTTCGACTATTTGGTGCGAAAATTTAAAGCTAATGGGAAAGTTGATAACATATAAAGTTCAAAAAATTCCAAACTGGAATTCTGCAAAAAAAAAAATTACAAGCCAAAAATAGGACTCGGAATTTAAAACCAAATTTCATATAAAAATACTCAAGCTGTATAATTGACGAAGAAACGTAGGTGCTGGCAGAATCTTCGCAGCTTGTGTCTCAAAAATTTTTATTGCTAATGCTCGAAGCAATGTTGGAGATAAGTTTAAAAAAAATTTCCTACAAAATTCATGGTATGACAAGCTTTTTGCTGTTGCGGAAAAACGGGAAAGTCATTTGATACATTCGGATCTATAAATACCAAAATATGCATAAAAGAATAGTTGCAAAAAAGACTTCTTCTTTTCTTAAGAAAGCACAACGTGATCACATATTTTTAGACCCATTTGGTATCATTTCACTACGGTAAGAAAGCTCTGGAGTGGTACCAAATCAATAACATAGTTTTAGTACCAAAAGAGGTCAATTTTCAAAATTGTCCATAGCTTAGACCAGTGGAGAGATATTGAGCTTTTGTGAAAAGTGAATTCAAGAGCACAAAAAAGGTGTCCCAAAATACCGAAGATTTTAACAGAAGATGTGCACACTGCTCCAAATAAGTGACTGAAGCAACTATCAAATCTCCAAAGAAAGGGTTTTCAAAAATGGTCCACAATTTTATAATTAGTGGTTAGAACCATAAAAATTATATATTTCTGCGATCTGTGCTAAATTATGAAATGATTAAAAAAATAATGAAAACTCTAAGATCAACCGTTTGCAAGTTATTGAATATTATGTATGTTAAGAATTTTTCGATCTCACTCCTTTAGTGTAGGAGAACGAATAGTTTTATATTCTAGGAGATTAAATGTTACAAACACAATGAAAACGTTGAAATTACTATCGTGAATGCGTATGCAGATTATGCATTAAATCCTAAACATTTTAGGAAACAAATTATCTGGACTGAATAATTTGTGATTCGCATACAGAAAAAATTATTGTTAAAATTTTTCTTATTAAATCATTATTTGAATTTAAATTAAATTTAATAAAAAATAATAATTTGTTTTAATATTATATTTTATTGGTTGTAAATATTTTCAAACTCAATATAAAAAACAAAAATTATTGAATACAAATTATTTCTAAACGAATACATAAAAAAAAAAAAAAAAAAATTTAAACTTCAAAAAATATTATAAAGAAAATTTATAAATTAAATAAAAAATGAAGAAAGATGTACATTTGAAGTCTCCAAGGGTAAGTACCATTGAATTTTGTGGAAATAGTTTTCAATCTTTAAAATATCCATAAATTCTTTGTATAGGCAAAATTTCTCCTGTACTGCTTTCACTTTGGTATACTGTGCTTTTCAAACATATTCAGACGAATTTCATTACGTGTTTAGATAACACAAATGTTACATCGGGGCCATCCTTGGAATCCAAGTTCTTTATTAGCCAAACTTTTGATGATTAATTAGCCATATCCGCTGAGATACTGGGTGATCCTTATATTAGGTAAGAAGGTTGAAGTTTTAATTTAACTAAATATAAAATATATTTTTTTGTTTGTATTCTTTAAGCTTATTAACGTATCATTGGGAAGCAACAGCCCTTATACTTTATGACGCTAAGAGAGGTTTCCTCCAATTCGACCTTCATATAAATCACTACTATTGGGCAATTGTTCCACACGGAAAGTTTAAAACCAATAATTAAAGTCATTTAAACATAAATATTTATAATTAAAACATTTATTTTTATTAATGCTGTTATTCTTTCAAAAATAAAAATATTTGAATATTTACTAAAAACCAATAATTTATTTTGTAGCTTCTTTTTAATACATTGTTCAAATTTGAAATAGTTTTTAAACCCATATTTGATAAATAGTATATTTTAATAAAGGAAAAAACAAAATTTTTTCAACAAAATATTTACGTATTTAAGTACTTGAAATTAATAGCCTGTTTCCATATGTCGAACGAAAATCTAAGCGAACGAAAATAAGTCGAACGAATTCGAATCATTTTGGGTTTCTGTATTTCCTACGCTTTCGTTCGCATGGAGTTACGTCTTTTCGTATTGTTTTTGTTTTATTTTTATTTCAGAGTAACTTTTTTTCGTAAAAATATTAAAAATACTACTAAATTGTTTAAACGTAGGTGCAACCAAGAAAAAAACAAGCAAAAATAAAATAATTAAAAGAAAATTTAAAAACAAAAATTTTGTTAGAAATTGCTTTTTATACACAAAATCATCATTTATGGCTACAAAATATATCAAAACTAATAACAAACATGATTAAGGAACAATGTCCCGGTAAGTATTTTTCCTATTTTTCTTTAAAAAAATCAACCAGTCGAAAGCAAAATAGCAAGTAACTGATTTTGACATTTTTGTTCTTATCGTTCGAAATACAGAAACCCAATTTTATATGAAAACTCTTACGTTTTCTTTCGACTTGTCGTTCGACTCATTGTTCGCATAGAAGTGAGTTAGAGAAACCCAAATCAGTTTTCTTTCGCTTAGAAGGCGAATGAAAGCATTCGTTCGACATAGAGAAACAGGCTATAACAATTTTATTATAGGTCCGCATTCAGTTAATAATATATTTGACATTTTGAATTTATTAATAGAATTTGAAATTTAGTTTTTTCTGTGCATGATATATTATGTAGGCTTTATCCTTCAAGTGTATAAAACCATCGCTTAATGGTTTTTAGAGTAGGTAAAAGTACAACAGGAAAATTCACCTGTGTAGTAATATAGTTGTTATAATATCGTAATATTAATTGTTGTTGTCAGTGTAGTTTTAGGTTTTTCCTTTTATGACTATTCTATTTGATCATCTTTATTTCTTTCTTATAAGTATTTAAGGTACATGTAATTGTAACGTACTCTTGTTGTTTCGTTTATTTTTATATTTGCATACATAATGGTTTTTGCATTTTTTGTACAATAGTAATATTAATACACACCTGCTCAAAACAATAGAAACACCTTATGGGATTTATTTATTTAAATCAAGCTTTTCACTAAATCACACTATAGTGAAAAAAAAAAAATAAATAAATGATTTTTATACCTACCATCAAAAAGATGGGGGTATATTGATTTTGTCATTTCGTGCGTAACATGTCGAAGTAATCATTTAAGACCCCACAAAGTATATATTTTCTGAGTCCTGGTTAGATTCTGAGTCGATCTAGCTATGTCCGTCCGTCTGTTGAAAGCAGGATAGGGCTCGAACGGGACAACGTAGGGGGACGAAGTTTGGCACAAATATTTATCTTATATAAGGTTTGTTTGGTATTGAAAATTTGCAAAATCGTTTAATAAATAAAAAAGTTATGGGCTAAAAACTGGAAACACAGGGTGTCCGTTTCATACTTTTCTGCGGATATCTCTTAAACAAAAGCATGTACGACAACGAAATTTTGTATAAATAGTTTGAGGGCCGATATAATCTTGAAAACCAAAAATGGGCGTGGTCCGCCCACCTCCCATATAAGGCAAAACTTCAACGTAATTGTGTTCAAATAGTTCAAGGGCAACAAAAAATGGGAGTGGTCGGACCTCTTTACCGCTTACCTACCATATAAATAGATATTGCAACTCGGGATTTCCCGTCCCGGGATTCCCGGGAAATTTGCTATTTTTCTTGTCCCGCACTCCTGGGAATTTCGTCCGGGATTCCCGGGAATTTTAAAATAACTTAAATGGAAGAAAAGAGCATGAATTTTAATAAGCTTATATACATATTTGAGTTATCCATGTGGGAACTATATCTTAACCACAATGTCATTAATAAAGTTTTATATACAATTCATTAGATTATTTATATGGAATGACTTTATATATAGTATTAAAACAATTTAATATCTTAATAAAATATTAGTACTAAAACCCAGCAAGTGAAATAGTATGTCTGTTTGAAACAATTATGTAGACATCTTAAGCATATGTTATAAATTAGTCTTGTTAAAAAAAGTTAAAAAAGAGGCAGCATGGAGTCCGAAGTGTTTTTTGTAATTTTGTCAACGCTATAAAATAACAGATTTTTGCACCAAGGAAACTCTAATGATACCAAATTAAAGGTGATTATCTTTATTTTTTACCCAAATAAAAATTACTGATTGCGGTTTTATCTCATAAAATCTCAGAGGTTTTCCGATATATTCAAAATGCCTTTACAATATTTTTAAGCATCGGAGATCTACTGAAGCCTGATTTGTTTGGAGCATAAAATATACATATTTATATGGTTTAGTTATAGCGAAAACATATCTCAACATATTTAGTATCAAAGTTTAATTCATTGTTTAATTATGTTCAATATTTGGAAGGCATTCAGATGATATATTATTATTATGCAAATGTATACAGTTTTTAAGGTAATTTACTTTTATTTGTATTATAATGATCTCGTGATTATGTTTTAGTTTAATTTTGTGCGAAAATATTTCACAACTCTTACTTTCCTAACAATATCGGCAAAAAAATAGAAGAAATTCTGTATAAATTCTATAAATTTGTATAATCCATAAGTCAAAAATACAATTAGTTAGAACTAACAACTTTTCTCGATTTAATAGACAATGACAAAAAATTGTTTTTCTTCTTTCTTTCTATTTTTTAAATATAACACAGTACTTCCGAATCCGACCAGTATAAACAAATATTATAATATTATATGTGAAAGAAATGTGAAAATATATTTATTAGTTTATGAGTTATTGCATTTTGAAAATGGCAAAATTCACTTCCAAAAAAAAAAAAAAAAAAAATTAATATAAAATTTTATTTTTTTCGATGACCGTGTAGGAAACTAAAAAAAAGTTCTAGATATTACATATGATGTTCAAAACTTAATGAAGGTACGTTAAAATTTACGATATATTTTTGATAATTTCCTATATTGTTGGATCACCCACTGAAGCTACGAACAATTTAATATAGTTTTAACACACATTTCAATTTCAGAAAAGACGATCTGCTAATATTGTGTCGATATCCACAAAGCTCTTTTACGGCAGCATTCACTCGAGTTAATTAATTAGTAGTTTAAGTAATTGATCAAATTTATTTTTCATAGTACATTTATAATTCTGTTTTAAATTTGGTAATGCAAAAATACATATCCCTTTGGGTCTAAGTTGTTCAACTAATGAGAGTAATATTACTTATAGTTTTAATCAGGGATCCCGGGAATCCCGGGAAGTCGAAAATTTTTTCCCGCTATCCGTAAAATTTGAAAAAGTTGATGGTGGGTATATAGATTCGGCCGAGCCGAATATAACATTCGCGTTTGTTAACTATTTTATAGTGAAAAATTTCTTTATTGCCACTAAAAAAATTTTGTGATATTGCAATTTTTTCACTATAGAGGTATTCACCTCAAAAATTGCAACTCTGCAAGACCCTTGCAAAGTAAGTTGTGCAAAATTTATTATATGTGGTTGTTGCTGTGTTTACAGGATTTGATGCAAATTTTCTACTTTGCAAGGGTCTTGTAAAGTTGCAAATTTCTGAGGTGAATACCTTTTATAACTAAATTTAGTGGTAGTGAAAAAATTTGCACTACACTTAATAGTACAAAATCTGAACAGTCACTACACTTAAGCTGCAATTAAAATTTTTTCACTAAACGTTAAAATATATGTGGCTGTTAATTTATTCCAATAAATCACAAACTTCAGTGAGCTATGATAATAATTATCAAATTTATAATCATTTTAATTTTTCATCCCACAGCCTGAACGCCTAAAGTTATATGAAAATTTAATAGTATATTGGTCTATATCCACTATATTTGTCGGGAATGGATTTTTGGAAATTCGAATATTGAAGAGACTATATTTGTATACAATATATGTTTTAAAATTGGTTTGTGAAAATGGGTGTTAGTCTTTATTTTGTATTCAGTGAATAAAGTTTAAAAAACATTAGATCATCTTTCAATAATTTAGTGAACAATTTCTAAGTTCCACTAACATCAGTGGAGGATTGGTTTTTGCACTAAAAAATTTTGTGAAGAAAAAAATGTTGCACTAGGCTTGAGATGAAAAAATTTTAACTATCACTAATTAATTGTAGTGCAAAAACAATTTTGTTCACTACCACTATGCTTAGTGAGGCTGATATTTTTCAACTCACTACTAAAAAGTAAAGATTGTAGTTAAAAATTGTGCACTATCACTAAGTATTAGTGGAAACTGCAAATTTAGTGCACTACCCCCAACTCTGCTAAGTAATATATTTTTATCTCCTCTCCAGTGCACAGTGGGGCAGAATACCGAAAATGTTTGGAAATAAATCTGTAAGTTCAGATCTGATAGGCGTTTTTTAATTGCTTGCCAAATTTTTTTCCCGCCCGATTTCAAATATTTTTATATATTAATGTGGGCCCTGATAAGACCTACAAAAAACATGCTACATGTCCTATTTATCTTTTATAGTTTTCGAGTTATTTGCGTTTGAATTTTTAAGCATCTCAATTTTGCATATTCTTGGTCCAATTTTTTCCATATATATCCTAGTAATTCCAACTGATTTTATTAGTTTTTTCTTTAACTAGTTAAAGAATATGGGTATCAAAAGAAGAATTTTGATACCCATATTTTGGGGAACATCATAAAACATATCAAGGTAAATTTTGAGAAGGGTAACAAAGTCACATTTTTTTAATGAGTCGTCTT
The DNA here is from genome assembly GCA_951394005.1 of Protophormia terraenovae. NCBI lineage: Eukaryota > Metazoa > Arthropoda > Insecta > Diptera > Calliphoridae > Protophormia > Protophormia terraenovae. The sequence continues at coordinate 82,000,378 of OX596077.1, read as the reverse complement.
AATAAGTATTTTTGATTAATTTATATTTGACATCCATTATTTAAATACTAAAAATTTTTATTAAATACTTAAAACTTTAAAGTATATTTAATTTTAATATAACACATCTCATCATGGGTGAAGGGTATATAAGATTCGCTATAGCCGAATATAACGATTTATATCTGTTTTTTCTGTTACTGGGTATTTCTATGGCACTGGCTATAAAAATAAAAAAAATAAAAAATACTGGGAGATTGCTAACAGCTTTACTTTTTGAAATATACAGTTTTATTATTTGTATTATACATACAGTCACGATCAAATTAAGTAAGCCCTTATAAATTCATTCCTAAAAAATTAAATACGAAGGTTTGTTGCCTTTAATAAACCATTACATTTGTTTAGATTAAATAAGAGAGAGAGAGAGGAGATATAGTAAAAAATTTAAAAAAATTGTTAATATCTGCCGAGCAAATAAATAGGTTCATTTGAAAACATTTTTTATACTAACTCAAAAATCATTCAATGAAGGAATATTTTGGAATATACTGTTAAATGTCCTTTGTATTAAATAGCTCCTAAGAACATGTGAATGATGAAATCAAGTACCAAGCATCCCGTGCTATTGTCCATAATTCATCTTAGTTTTTGACTTTAAGAAGTTAAACAAGATCCTGAACGATTCCTTAAAGTTTATTAATTAGTTTTAGATCCAGTAGATAAGAATGCTACTCCATGATGTTAAAGTTTTCCATTCTAAACTAATATTTTACTATTCTGGATGTATGCTTTGTGTCATTATCTCTCTGATATCGCGACATTAGAGTCATTTTACATTCGGTATGTTGTAGCATTGTATTGTAAAGAATTTAGGGAAGGATATGTCGATTTAAATTTTTCTTGGTATACAAAATTGAACAAATGCCGTTCTTGCAGCAATATTATTTAAAATTTCCTGGTGAATATTTAAGAAAAAATTTAGGGGCATTATTAAGCCTGCTAAGTTAAAAAAAAAAGGAAGCTAAAAATGAGACAAAAAATTATTTCAATATGAATGTCTCCTAAACCAAAAGAGATAACCTACACATTATTTACAAGGACTATCTATATACAAAAAATTTCTTTTCTGTCATATCACAAATGAATTTTTGGCGATTAAAAAAAATACATACATACCCGAGATGGCCAACCATAGAGGGCCACCCACTACCCCCTGACCCGCTAGGAATCTGTTCTCCTCCAAATCAATTCAGAAACACTTCTGCTCTGATCATTTGAAATTTTATAGTGATATTTTCACAAGTTACAGAATTATTTCCAAAAAAGCGATTTGTAACCATTGTGTACTGGTGTTGTTTGTCACGACTGTCCTACCCCCATGTTAAACTAAATGAAAGTTAACCATTTTCAGATAAGTTATGGTCTTGATACTTATTTTTTTTCATAACCTTAGAAACATTTGCGTATACTTCTTTTGAAGTACAAAGTCCGATATAGGTTTGCGATATTTTTCAAATATATATTCACCACAAATATAGCAAAAACAATCTGGATTAAGCACACAACATCTTCTTGACGAAGCCATATCAAAAATAACAAGAAAATATATTCAGTGTCCAATAAAAAACAAAAATCTAAGTAAAAACAGTAATTGAGACTAGTTAGCTATAACCAAAGAATATACAACATATAGAAAGCGCATGTCAATGAAAACTGAAATATTTTTTAAAAGTATTTCATGATGCGGGAGGGAAGACAAAAGGAAAAGAAGCTTGCGTGTTTTTTATCTCTTTTGTTATGCTCTTGAAATTAATAAAAAACACAAAAAAGTCAGCCTCGCATGAGCATTCAAGCAAGAATGTTGTGTTACTGCTTGTTGCTTGAGATACACTCATGAAAAATATTAATATGATTTTTTATCTCTTAATTAAACAACTATCTTTTTTTAATTAAGAAATAATAATTTAATACAATTAATTTTTATTATAAAATACAAATTTGAAATAATCGTTCGTGCTGAATTAAATTTAGTATTATTTGATATTTTTTAATAAGAAATTAAAATCCTAAATTATTAATAGCTGTGTTTTGTTGCTAACGTTCATGGGTAATTTCATACAAATTTTAAATTTATATACGTTAGGAGTTAACGTGTAGAATTATACATGTTTACTTTAACGTCGATAAAAGTGCTCCCAAGGTATGAACAAAAATACAAATATGAATATAAGAATGACAAGGAATAAAAAAATATAAAAATTAAATTAAATTCAAATATAAAATTTGTAATTTTTTAAAGAAAATCGCGTAAATTTCGTACTGCAATTTACAAATAAATATAAAGTGCTTCCAAATCAGATTAGTGTAGTTTTTTTGCTAACAGTCAACGTTAACAATCAATGGGAGCAACAAAACACAGCTAATATATCGTTATTTTTTTAATCAAAGAGTAGAAAAAATAAACATTAAATCGTAATTTTTATGATTACTATGGTAATCGTTGCGATCCCTGGTTATTACTATTCAAATTCTAAACTAGTAACGTGTATTTCCATTTACAAGTCTTTAATTGACGAAGAAACTTTCAAAATTAAATTACTATAAAAATTATGTTATTTTTTTTTTTTGGTGTATAATTTCATAATGGGATAGAAAAACAAAACATACACAAACATAATTGTAAATGTATGAGTGTGGCGATCGCTGGTGTAGTGCCTATAAACAGTAGAAACAAGAAATTGGTTGTTTATTTACTAAAGGAGATAAAATACGATCACGTATGTTAGTGTAGGGCATAGCATATGTGTTTTGTTGTTTTAAAAGTAGAATTATTTTAATCAGCACCGAACTAGTTACACTTTTTTTAACGTCATATGAGCTTATATACTTTCAGAATATCACATTTATATTTTAAAAAATTATTTGTGTAGTTTTGTTACTTATGTATTCAAAGTAACAGATGTTAAAGTTAAGTATATTAATTAAATAAAAACAAAAATATAAAATTATATCCACTTGAAAAAAATATAAAAAAATATTTTTATTTTTTTTATTCATATCAAATTTGTCACCAAAAAAATTAGATTTTTCTTTAATAATTTTGTTTTATTCTGTAAAGAAAATGGAATTCTATTGAAAAAAGATCTTTTGTAAAAAATATTTAATTTGTATATACCTACTATATAAAAAAATTGTTATGACAAAAATAAATAAATGAATAAATAAAAAATAACTTTTATTTCCTGCAAAAAAATAACTTTTATATATTAAAAAAAAAATCAGTATTTTTGTTTATAAAAAAAAAATAATAACTTTTTGCTTAGAAAAAGGAAATCAAAAAACTTCTTTATTTTTCAGAATACATATATAATTTAAAAATAAGTTTTAAAATTTAAAATATTGATATTATTTATTTTTATAAAAAATATATATTTTAACGAGCTGTAAACCCGCTACTTCGTTAGCGGAACATTTTTTATAAAAACCATACTGTATAACAAATTTAAACTAAGATTCTTAACTACCTTGGGAAAATTTTTAATAGTGGTGTTATGTCATCCATAAATAACAATATCTCTTTAATTTCAGGCTTCTAATCTTAGAATAATGAAAAATATATATCAGAAATACGAAAAAGTATATTAGAATAAAGAAAATTACCACAAAATCCATTTTAAGGTTGCTGATTCATTACATCTTCAATTTTATGTTTCTAAGGATGAAAATTGCAGAACATTCAAGAAGTAGCGTTAGAAAAACAATAACAGCCGTATTCACAAAAAAGTAATGTATGCTTGATAACGAGTTACTAACTTTTTGTATGTAAATTTCCATATGAAAAAGTTAGTAACTCGTTATCAAACCTATATTAATTTTTTTGAATACGGCTGTAAAAGTTCCACAAAGACCCCTCTTGTGAATTCTTTCTCGCATAGAACCATGTATATTTAATTTCTTGTTTCTACTTTAAATATTATAGAAAATTCAAAAAGTACCATTAGATGAACAAAAACGTACACAAAATCCCCTCTTATAGATTCTTATTCACTGAGCACCACATGTCCTTAATTTCATGTTTCCAGGTTCACAATTATAGAAAATTAAAAAAGTACCATTGGAACAACAAAAAAGTTCCACAAATGAATTCGCATTCATTTGGGACCAAATATTTTTAATTTTATGTTTCTATGTTATATATTATAGAAAATTCAAAAAGAATCATTAGAAGAACAAAAGGTACCACAAAGCCCCCTCATGTATTTTCATTAACTTAGGACCATATTTCCAAATTAAAAATTATAGAAAATTCAAAAAGTACCATTAGAAGATCAAAAAAGTACCACAAAGTCCCCTCTAAGGACCACATATCCCTAATTTCATGTTTCCAGGTTCATTATTATAGAAAATTCAAAAAGTACCATCAAATTAACAAAAAAGTACCACAAAAACCCCTCTTATAGATTGTCATTCATTTATCTTTAATTTTATGTTTCTAGGATACATATTATAGAAAATTCAAAAAGTACCATTAGAAGAAAAAAAAAAGTACCACAAAGGCCGCCTTATTGATTCTTATTCATTTAGGACCACGTATCTTTAATTTGATGTTTCTGGGTTAAATATTATAGAAAATTCAAAAAGTACCATCAGAAGAAATAAAAAGTACCACAAAGACCCCTCTTATGGATTTTCATTAACTAAGGACCACATATCCCATAGGACTACATTTACTTAATCTTATGTTTCTAAGTTTAATATAATGGAAAATTGATTATTAAGTTTGAATAAAATGTAATTTCCCGCCTTTACCCCCTTTTTGGTACTTTTTTTTACCCATAGAAGTATCAGAAATTGTATTCCATTGATTTTCTAAATTATAGTGAGATTCCATATTAAAATACGCATATGGTTATGTCAATAAATATAAAAAAATGTTTTATGAAAAAAGTATCAAAAATAGGTACGATTTTTACCCTTTATACGTTCGAATTTCGAAAAAGTACCAAATTTATATTTCTAGTTTTTTGATAAGTTATGAATACGATATAAATTTTATCTGTATGTTGATTGGTTTCAAAGATACATATGGTGCCAAAAAAGTACCAAAATACTGTTTTTACCCGTTTTCTCCCTAAAACGGCCGATTTTCAAAAAAGTACCAGACACCTGTTCAATTATTTTTTAAATGAATAACGATAACTATTCAATTTTTTTGTATCTTTATTAGTTTGGGAGATATAAAGTTACCGATTTTACCCGTTTTTACCCTTTTTTACCCCCTAAACATTCGAATTTCCAAAAATCCCGTCTTAGTGGATATATATGGTGGGAGACCTACCAACGTTCCAAATTTCGTCTCTCTAGCTTCAGCCGTTTGGGCTGTGGGATGATGAATCAGTCAGTCAGTCACGTTACTCTTTTATATATATAGATAACAATTTCTTGTTTCAAATAAAATACAACTCAAAAGCTTGGAAAAAATCACAAAATAATTTTTTCCCGAAAAAAAGGAAAAACTTTTATTTACTATTTACTTTATTTTTATTTTTATACCCTACACCACCATAGGTGGGGAGGGTATTATGCGTTTGTGCTGATGTTTGTAACACCCAAAAATATTGGTCTAAGACCCACCTTAATTTATACCAATCGGCTTAGAATCACTTTCTGAGTCGATTTAACGATGTCCGTCCGTCCGTCTGTCCGTCTGACCGTCTGTCCGTCCATGTAAACCTTGTAATCAAACTACAAGTCGCAATTTTGAACCAAAATTTATGAAATTTGGTACACAGCATTTTTTTGGTCCAGGGACGAAGCCTATTGAAATTGGTTATGATCGGTCCATTATCTCACCTAGCCCCCATACAAATGTCCTCCCGGAAAAGGTTTTAACGATCATAAATCCCTTAAATATAGCAATATTTTAATGAAATTTGGCACATATAAGTTTCATATAAGTTTAAATAAGTGTGCCGAGTTTTAAAAATATCGGTCCATAATTACTCATAGCTCCCATATAAACCCCTTTCCAAAAAATCAATTTAACGGCCATAAATTCTACTAAAATATTAGTATCACGTTAATATGCGACACAAATAAGTTTTATATAAACATAAATAATAGTACCAAATTTTATAAAGATCGGTCCATAATTTACCATAGCTCCCATATAAGGCCCCCTTTCGGGAATCACCCAAAAGTGAATAAATTCATATAAATGTCAGCATCAACGTAATATTCTGTATTTGTTTGTCTTATTTTACACTTATAAGTATCGGTCCACATTTGGGTCGATGCTTAATAAAAGACACCTCCCCGAAATATACTGTATGGTGTAGGGTATCATATAGTCGGGCCTGACCGACTATATCTTTTTCTCTCGTTCTTTCTAAAAAATCCAAAAAATGGAAAAAATGTGTACTTTTAAAAATTAAAAAATGTTAATATTTTTTTAAATACTAATTTCTAAAATTAAAAATTCTCTATAAAAACATTTTTTTTAATAATAATAAAAAAAAAAACAAATTATATGCACATTTTATGAAATATATAAAAATATAATATATAAAAGTAAAATATAACAATTATTAGTGTATCAAAAATATAACTATAAAATATAAATTGACAACTTCGAAATCATATAAAAATTTGTCACGTCACTAAGAAAGGTATAAGCACGTCGGTACAGATCAAAGTATTTCTACTTGTAAAACAACAAAACATGTATGCTATGCCCTACAGTAATATTAACGTTCATATCTTTTCCATTAGTAAATAAACAACTAAAATTTCAGTTGGCACTTTTTATTTCAAAATAAAAGAAACAAATATTATTTGTTCCTTTCAATTTGAAATAAACATCATTATACATGTTCAAATATATATATGGCTGTGTGTTTTTATTTGCATTTCTTTATAAGGAATACACACATGTACAAACACATATATTTAAACTCTTTCTCTCTCTCTCTTTCTCTGTTTTGGTGGTGGATTTTGTTTTCCCTTGTTACTTATCCCCCTCATCAATGCAAAATGTTGAGAGCGAGAATTACATGAGAGCGGGTTCTATGATTAGAACCCGCCATATGAAATTTTGTTTCTACATGATGCGCCTTCTATATATGAATATTCTTTGCTATAACTCAAAAACAAATGCTGTTAGGAAAAAAATTTTACTTGATTCATTTTTCGTTCGCCAGTTTTCTTTCTGAACGCGGTCACAACTGGACATAGTGTCGTATTAATTCCAAAAACAATCACAGTGCAAGAATGCACATAAAAACTGTATTCTTTAATATAACAACATTGTTATACCACGATGGTTAACTTAAGTGAAGAAAGCAGTAACGATGCAATTGACATACTAGACCAAAGTGATAAAAACAATGTGGAACAGAAATGGCAAAGTGTACCAAAAAAAAAAAAAAAAAAACCCAAGCGAATTGGATCACCACAACATAATCAATTAAAAAGAATAAATCTAGACGATATACCAACAACAATAGATACTCTGCACTTGTTACTGAAAATTATGAAGAAAATGATAATCAAAATACAACACCAGAACCACCCGCTATTTATATACCAAATGTGTAAAATATAAATCTTATGGTAAAAAAAATAAGTGATATTATTACAACTTCTGATTTTAGTTATAAGTCGTTGAGGGAAGGTCAAGTCCGATTGATGATAAAGTCTGTAGACTCTTATAGAAAAGTAATTAAGTATTTAGAAACCTCAGATATTAATTTTCACACCTATCAATTAAAACAAGAGAGGTCTTATAGAGTAATTGTGAAAGGTCTCCACCCTACTACACCCACAGAAGATATTAAAACTTCTAAGTCTAGGCCATTCTGTTAGGTCTGTTACAAATGTTAAGAGTCGTGTCTCAAAAGAACCTCTCTCAATGTTTTTTTATTGATTTAGATCCAAACCCGAACAACAAAACCATATATGAAATTATATATATTTGGCATGCGCTTGTTAAAATTGAACCACCACTGAGAACTAATGATTTAGTTTAGTGTCACAGATGTCAACAATTTGGCCACACAAAGTCATACTGTAAAAAAACATACAGATGCGTTAAGTGTGATATGGATCATCCCACTGTTGAGTGCAACAAATCAATTAATACTCCACCTCGTTGTGTTCATTGTATGATTTATCACACAGCCAATTACAAAGGATGTAAAGTATATCAAAATATTGTTTCTAACAGAACAAATAGACAACGGCAATATTCAACCGGTTAGAAATTATAATTATAATTCTGCAGAATATCCGCAATTAAGTAATGTGAATAATAGATTAATAACACTCGTCGACAAAAAAATGTTTTTTTCTTGCTAAACTCGAATCTGCTTTCAGTTTTCTCCCATCAGGTAGAGATTTTTTTATGGGCGTGTCTAATATTGCGCCCTAAATAAGCCGAACGGTATGCACGATTTATATCAATAATACACCAAAATATGTGCAAAATTGGCTTAAAGTTTTTATTCGCTCAATAGCTTTGGAGATATTTCGAAATAAGTGTCCAAAAAAATAAACTAAAACTTGTTTTTAAAAGTGAAAACATCAAAAATGTTTCAGTTTATCATCTTTATCTCAAAGCTGGTGAAACTGCGAGTAAATAAAGCCACGCATCATAAAAATTGATGCACAAATCATGATTGCATTCACAGTTAAGTTAGAATACCCATGCATACCTACAGTTAAGTGGAGATACACTAGTGGGCAAAAAAATAGATGGATTAGATGATTTCTATAAAGAATCGATTTTTTTGTACGGGCATGACTACTATGACCCCGCCTTTAGGCAGTCACACTTATAACTCGAGAACGGTTTGTTCTATTAAGATAAATTAAACTCCTATATACAGCGACTTAAATTGTCTTTAAGCTGAATTTACATAATTTTTTGTTCAGTTAATATTTCCGTAGTTATTTGGTAATTAGTAGCAAAAAATAAAAAAATTAAAAAAAAAACTTGAAAAATCGTGAAAATTTTTATCCATAACTCTAAAATTCTTGAGCGAATAAAAAATACTGTTGACACACCTTGAAGACAATTTTCGTATGCATCTTTTGGTGTTCTTGAATAAAATCAAGATTTATGCATCAATTTTAAAGATACATGCCTTATTTTATTCGCAGCATTACCAGCTTTAAGATAAAGATAATAAACTGAAACATTTTTGATGTTTTCATTTATTAAAAGAAATTTTAGTAACAAAAAAATCTAAAATTTTGCATGAAAAGTTTTTTTGACACTTTATTCAAAATAAATTTGAAACTATTGAGCACATAAAAAAATTAAGTTTGGGAGATTTGAAGATATTTTTAGTCCGCATCTTTTGGTATATTACATATATTAATTGTACACACCTTCTTGAGTTATAAGGAAATATACTAGAGTAATGGCCTTACTATTGGCGAAATATTAGACATGCCCATAAAAAAAATCCAGACCTGATGGAAATAAACTGAAAGCAGATTCGTGTTTAGCACATCAAAATACATCAAGTCCAACTATTCGTCTATGGTGGTGTATTTTTTTTTTTTTTTTTTTTTTTTTTTTGTCGACCAGTGTAATACGTCAAATCAAAATAGATTAAATACATAATTTTCTGAAGCTGTGAAATCATCAAATGGAAAACAATTTATGGAAAACATAATGAATATGATGTCAATGTTAATGGCTAAATTATGCAATTGAACCTAAGGATAGTAATATTGAGTGCAAATGGCCTGCATAATCATAAAAATGAAATTGAAATTTTCCTTGAAAATAATTATATTGACATATGTTTAATTTCTGAAACTCATTTTACTAGCAAAATTTTTTAAAATCAAAGATTATGATAAAGTAGCAGCTAACCATCCTGATGAATGAGCACACGCTGGAGCTGCAATTTTAATAAAATCTAATATGAAATACGAAATTCTATCTCCAATTCAAAAAACTTTTTGCAAGCCGCAGGAGTTCGAATAACATGCGATAACTTCCCCTTAAGATATTGTGTTAAATGTGAACAATATGAAAACTTTTTCAAAAATCTTGGTTCTAAATTTATTGTTGGAGGTGATTTTAATGCCAAACACCCTTGGTGGCGATCCCTCCTTTCTAACCCTAAGGGAAAAGAGTTATATAAATGCATTTGTAAACATCATTATTCCACATTGTCCACAGGTAGCTCTACATATTGGCCAAGTGATCCAACAAAAATTCCCGATATTCTGGATTTTTTTGTATACAAGGGATTATCAAGGTCTTCATTAGATATAGCAGATAGTGCTGACTTAAGTTCTGAACATAGTCCCGTGATGTTAACACTTAGCACAGTTTTGCAAACTGTGGCAAAAAAATTAGAATTATAACATCTAAAACAGATATGTATGCAACAATTTGGGATGTGGATAGAAGAAAACATAAATTTAAATGTAGTACTAAAAGATAGCTGTAACTTGGAAATTGTTGTCAAAATGGAATATTAGAGTTAACACTAGAACATCAGTACATGTGATATTTACGTTAAACAAAAATTATTATTCTCCTGTATTTTTAAATGGAACAGTTATTACGAAAAGCAACACTGTAAAACATTTGGGGCTACATCTTAATCGAAGACTTACGTGGAAAGAACATATAAAGAAACACGAACAATTGAACATTAAAATAAGAAAAATGTATTGGCTATTGGGGCCAAGATCTTCCTTAAGCTTAAATAATGTGTTGTTGTATAAAAAAAATTTTAAAACCGATATGGACGTACGAAATTCAGTTGTGGGGAACCACTAGCAATTCAAACACTGAGATATTGCAAAGATATCAGTCAAAAACTCTAAGACTACCACCTAGTAGCGTCTGTTACCTACGTTAAGGTCGGCTACTGGGTTCCTGTACGCACTAAATGTCTGTCCGGGATTGTGGCATTGGTTTTTCCAGCTCTGGTCCAGGTAAGGAAAGGTCTTTCAAATCCAGGATGCGTCTGTTTCCCATATTGGGCAGCATCCTGGTCTGCGTCTGTCTCCAGAGGAGCGGCAGCATATCTTCTTTCACCTCTGGTATAGGTATAAACTGTCGGTCTGCACAAACCTCCACTAGAGGTCCAGCAGCCGTTACCAAAGGTAGTGTTGGAAAACACTGTACAAAGCGGCAAAGATGAAGTGAGACGCAGGTACCTGAGGGCAAGCGGTTGAAACCCTCAACCGCTTGTTATCAGCTCCTAAGCTACAAGTAGCCATCATAGACCGTAGCCAGCCCGAGGGCAAAATGACTACGGACAGATGGCTACTGCTGGAGGAGAAGATCTTGCGGGCACTAGTTGACGGTTGAAGGGTGTCAAGATCATCGGATGTGGCAACGAGAAAGCACTCGACTTTTTCAAAAACTGCATCCGAGGACTTGGCGAACTCTGGCCTATTGCCAAGAGCGAGATCGTCACCCTGGATCAAGTCCCTTTTCGAACGACGGTGACAGTATGGGTTCCTCCTCCAATCTTGGAGGATGAAGCCATACTTACTCTCATTAAGCGATACAATAAGGGGCTTGGCACGGAAGATTGGAGAATCGAAAGAGGACGCGCAAGAGATAAAGGGGAAGGAAAGGATCTCTGGATAAAAATCGGTTCAGAATCCCTCCGACTTCTATGTCTCTCAAACGGCGTCGTAAAATAAGGATTGAACCAGCTTCGGCTGATTCTTCCAGAAGGAACCAACAATGATCCCAAGCGGCCTTAAAGTGGTGCAGATTAATCTGCCAATGCCCATCATACTCTGTGGGGGAGAACAGATATAAACAACCGAGGTGAGTGTTTACTTCAGTATCTTTTATGTACTAATCTTAGCATTTGTAATAAGGTAACTACACCAACGTTTTTTAATAGGATCAGGGAACAGGTCATTGATATAACTTTGGTAGGTAACACAGTTTCGGTTAGGATTTTCGATTGGAAAGTATCTTCGGAATGTTCATTCTCCGATCATATGCGGATTCTGTTCACGATAGAACTTACATTAGATAGGGCAAAACCCTTTAGAAATCCTAGGAAAACTGACTGGGATAAATTCAGCAAACTTGTGTGGACCATCCAACCGCCTGAAACGGAAAGGGCCGGCACACAGGACATGGACGACTCCGTTAGTCTTTTGACTAGCACACTAAGGGCCGCTTACTATTGTTCATGTAGGGTTCGGCATGGTCTTAGGAAACCTCAATAATCATGGTGGTGTCCAAGACTTAGGCAGAGAGAGAGACCAGAAGGGCTTAGAGGGAATCTTGGGAAAAATTCTGTGGAGACTTGGAGAGCACTACGGATGCATCTAGGCTACGTAAGGTACTATCCAAGGATCCTGGCACGCCCGGTTTCCTCATGAAACCTGATGGTACTTTTACCGAGAGTAGTTAGAAGACTCTGGAACTACTGATGAGTACTCACTTTCCGGGCCTCTCAGCGTCACCAACCCATTTTAGTGAATTAGTAGCTTCTACTGTTGACGACAGAAAGGTTGCGTGGGCGATATCGTCTTTTGAACCCTATAAATCACAGGGGCCAGATGGGATCTTTTCAGCGCTACTGCAGAAGTCTATATCAGTTATTATGCCATGTTTGATCCGAATATTTAGGGGTAGTCTTGAATTAGAATATATTCCTAGGGAATGGAGAGAGGTTACAGTGGTATTTATCCCCAAAGCGAGAAAAATAAACCACAGTACCGCGAAGGATTATAGGCCGATTAGTCTGTCATCGTTTTTGTTTAAAACTCTGGAAAGACTACTTGATGTCCATGTCAGGGGCATTCCCTCGCCGACGAATTTTTGCAGGGCACATCATGCCTACCATGTAAGACGTGGTCGGCACGATAGAGGAAACGCTCGACAGGAAAGAGTATGTGATGGCTTCCTTTCTGGATATAGAGGGCGCCTTCAATAATGTGAACATATCGTCGATTCTTATGGCACTGGATGACCAGGGAGTTGATCGGCGGATAAGGGACTGGACGGGGAACATGCTGAAAAGCAGAGCCATCAATTCCAGTTTAGGTCTGAGCACCTCGAGGAAGGTCGTGACAAGACGCACTCCACAGGAAGGGGTACTATCCTCACTCTTGTGGAACCTTGTTGTGAACAAAGTCCATTTTGAGTAAGCGGCACCAAGGCAGTAGCATATGCTGACGATGTTGTGCTCCTCATCGGGGGAAAATTTCTCTCCACGATCAGTGAACTCATGGAATCAGCTCTAAGTGTTCTACTGTCATTGGCTAGGGACAACGGTTTGGGAGTAAATCCCACAAAGACCGAACTAGTGCTTTTCACTAGGATATATAAAGTTCCGGTTTTCAAGACACCACGTCTTGATGGCATCATCCTGGAACTTTCGAAAGAAGCCAAATATCTTGGCGTGATTCTGGACTCCAAGCTCTCGTCGAAATGTAACGTATGCAGAAGGCACTATGTGCTTTCTACACATGCAAGAAAACATTCGGGAAAATATGAGGTCTGAAACCGCATATCGTCCAGTGGATGTATACTGCGGTAATTCGACCCATCCTTACTTACGGTGCTCTTGTATGGTGGAAGGCAGTAGGCACGGGAACACATATATCTACTCTGAATAAAGTGCAGAGATTGGCTTGTCTCTCAATTACTGGTTCAATGGGTTCCACTCCCCAAGCCAGTCTGTAAACTATGCTTGACATCCCTCCATTTGATATTTTCATTAGATATATCTCCGCTAAGTCCGCTATACGCCTCAAAGAGTCGGGCGAACTCAGGCAGTGCACAGTGGGGCCAAATCAAAATAAATGGTAATAAGTCTGGAACTTTGAAACCACTGAACCGATTTAGACGAAACTTGAAACATCGATAGAGGAGGAGTTAGGCTTTCAGAATATTATTGGATAGAGTATGTAGCTGCAACACGGAGGGTGAAAAACATATCGGGGCTTATAACTTTTACAAATATTAACCGATTTGAAATATTTTTACATTTTTGAATTCTCCTAAGCAAGACAAGAAAAAACATGCTTCTAAATTATCTCGTATGGTTTAAAAGATATTTAACTTAAAAAAATAAATTTCTCATTTTTGGCCTAACCTTTTTGCGATTTTGCCCTATACTTTTAAAATAAAATTTCTAAAATTTTTTTTAAAAATATGTTGAAATTCTCTACAATTTTCTAAAAAAAAATAAAAAAATTTTTTTGTTATCTCAATTCGATAAAAAGAAAAAAATTTTCAAAATTCAAATTTCAAAACAGTTCTCAAAAATTGCAATTTTTTGCCAAAAAATAAACTTTATATATTGAAGTTTTTTAAAAACTTTTGTTGAAAAAGTTTAATATTTTTGGACATTTTCTGAAAGACGGGACCCCAAGAAAACGTGTAAGTATAATTTTGAAAAGTTCTGAACGTTCACCATACATCCAGCAGTGGTTAAAAATGATCAATTTTGGATGAGAAGTTCTCCATTAAATATTTTATATCACGTGTTTAAATATGTCCATATAAACATAATTTTCATTTGTTTGTATTGTTTCAAGAAGTGTGCTAAAAATTTTAAAATAGTAAAATTTATTATACATAGTTTTAAAGAAGACACAATTTCCTTTAAAATGATATATAATGTGACTATTTTGAGTTTGTTACGTTTATAGTAAATCAATTTCAAATAAGCAAAACGCAAAAAATTTTTAACTCTTCATGTTTCCTTCTATTTTTGGTAATGCAGTGAGATAAGACAGTGCGGTAAGGCCGTATAAGAAACAACATGAGAAAACGAAAGATTTTACAATTTGCAACTCTTTGCTAATTTCAAATTTATTTACAAGAAACGTTGCAAACACAAAATAGTCATATTATAATCATTTTAAAGGAAATTGTGTTTTCTTTAAAACTATGTATAATAAATTTTACAATTTTAAAATGTTTAGCACACTTTTCTTGAAACAATACGATAAATGTAAATTATGTTTATATGGACATATTTCAAAAATTTAAGACTGAATAATTTCTAAATGCTTATAGGTATCAACATAATTTTTTCACATAATATAAAATATTTAATGGAGAATTGTGAAGTGTGAAAATCAGAAAAATATATGTAATTTTACTATATATTTTTAAAGGTCGAAGTTTTTATTATTGAAAATTTGAGTATTTTCGGAAAATTGCCTCGTGTGACTAAGTTTAGCGGTAGGCTGTCATAATTTTTTGTAAAACCTTTAAGAACATATTGTGCTATATAGTTTAATTCACAGAAGTACCAAAATCAACAATCAATTTTTTTACAGACTCAAAAATTTCAACTTCTCATCCAAAATTGATTGAATTGAAATTTTTGAGACCTGTTTTGAAATTATGACTTTGAAAATGTTTTTCTTGTTATCGAATTGAGATAACAAAAAAAATTTTTTTATTGGCATAATTTAGAAAATTGTAGAGAATTTCAACATATTTTTAAAAAAATTTTAGAAATTTTATTTTAAAAGTTATAGGGCAAAATCGCAAAAAAGTCAATGCGAAAAATGAGAAATTTATTTTTTGAAGTTAAATATCTTTTAAACCATACGAGATAATTTAGCACAATAAGCATGTTTTTTCCTTGTCTTGCTTAGGAGAATTCAAAAATGTAAAAATATTTAAAATCGGTTAATATTTGTAAAAGTTATAAGCCCCGATATGTTTTTCACCCTCGAGGTGGTCTACTTTGACCCACCGTGCTGCAGCTACATACTCTATCCAACAATATTCTGAAAGCCGAACTCCTCCTCTATCGATGTCTTAAGTTTCATCTAAATCGGTTCAGTGGTTTCAAAGTTCCAGACTTATTACCTTTTATTTTACTTTTGGCCCCACTGTGCACCGTTTCATAACCTCATTTTCAAACTTTAAAAAAGTTTGTTAAACTAAGTTCAAAAAAATTCAAAAGAAACTTTGGAGGTTTATTACAAACTCTATAGAAAATAAAATTAAAAAAGAATTAAGTCAATACCTTGTATTACTAAACCGTACCTGCGATTTGAATTCTGCGGATTTCGACAAAAAGGCATTTTTTGCAGTTTTAAAGATATAAAGTCAACTTATTTTGAACTTATATTTAAACTAACCAAAGTTATTATGTATTAAGATAAAACCTATGTCGGGAAATACTTTCTGAAATTTAAAAAAAAAAAATTAACAAGGATAACATTTAAAGTACGGAGGTCAAAGGTCAAAATTACAAAAAAATAAATTTGTAAGGAAAACATAACGAAAAATAACTTATTTTTATATGAATTTTGATGCAATGATTCTTGTGTTTAATTTTGATAATTTGTAATGGCTTTGCTTGAAAGAATAAGGTATTTATCATTTTATTTGTTCAAGATATTAATCAATAAAATTTTCTTTTAATATAATTGTGAATAACGACGTTTAAAAAATGTTATATAACCTTCAGTTATATTTCCATTAAAATTCAAAAATAATTAACTTTTTGTTATGTTTTCCTTACAAATTGCAATTTCTTTTATTTTGACCTTTGACCTCCGTATTTTTTTGTCCAATTTTTTTTTTTTTTAACTTCGGAATGTATTTCTCGGCACATGTTTTACCTTATTATTATTATAATTTTGTTTAGTTTGACTATATTATAAAAACTGCAAAAAATGCCTTTTTACCGAAATCCGCAGAATTCAAATCGCAGGTATAGTCATAAAAGCTATTGGCCTAGTTATTTTTTAATTTTATTTTCTATAGTGTTTATTAGAAAACCATCCTTTCGTTTTATGCTTTTCTTAGCCTAGTAATAGTGGGAGGCGATTCTTATTTGAACCGAAATTAATTGTTATATTCAGGCAAAAATATGTTTACGTTTGCCCCTTCCGCCAACTAGTTTTCAGTTTTCCGCGGTCCATGTTTTTTTTTTAGAATTTTTGGGAAAATAAAAAGGGTACTAAACTTTTTCTGATTGCAGGGTACTAAACATTAGCATTTCTGTTATTAATTTTTACTAGGTTTTTGGTGAATTTAATTTTCCCTGACGTTAGTAATCTTTAAATTTGTTCAGCATCTCCGTTTATAAATATTTTTAATCGTTCATTCTTCTAAAATTCCTGCATTTATTCATGTTTCTTTATTATACCCACCATCAAAAAGATGGGGGTATATTGATTTTGTCATTCCATGTGTAACATGTCGTAATAATCATTTAAGACCCCATAAAGTATATTTTTTTAATTTTATTTTCTATAGTGTTTGTAATAAACCTGCAAAGTTTTTTTCAAACTTTTTTGAAATTTGTCGAGTAAACCTTTTTAAAGTTTGAAAATGGAGTTTTGAAACGGCCTTAAAAATTTAAACAATTTTTAACCGAGCATAGAAAGGTGTTTTATCAAAAAATTAAAAATTTCGTTGTACACTCCATACACAAGTGTTCTAAAACACATTAATGATTTGGGGAATTTGTAATAAATTTAACATTTTTTAATCGATTTTCTTTTCCTATATGTTATTTGATAGACAATTATGTCTAGAATAAAATTTTTTAACATTTGGGTGCAAAACGTAGTATTTAATGGCAACATTTTTCTAAAAACTGCAAAAAGACCAACTTTTTCCCATATAAACGCACCCTTCAAATTTCAGGTCCGATGCGGCATGGGCATAGTTGCCAGATAAATTTGGTGAAAAATCGTCAAATTTGAGGAAAAAAATCGTCAAATCAATTATTTGAAATCGTCAAAAAATCATCAATATGAAAAACTACGTATTTTATACATATGTTAATGAACAGTTTTTATGCTTTTTCTGATGAAAAATAAATTTTTTAATTGAAAAGAAATTAAAAAAAAATTACATTAATTTTATATTGGTGGCATATTATGAAAATCAATACACATTACATATTAAGTCTGATTATATGTATGATAAGTTTTATAATCTTGTTACATATTTTGCAGTTTTCCCTTTTTTAATCTTACAAAAAATATTTAAGCAATTATGCAACACTTCGCTTATAATTTACATTTTTTTATTTTGTAGCCATTATTTCATTAAATAATATATTTTTGCAATATATTCTTTCCAATATGCAACCGTAATTTGAGCAATTCAAAATTTGTCATTATTTTTTTTATTCGCGTTATACCAAGTTCGCGTTAAATAAAAACTTGTATTTCAAAAAATGGTCAATAATAGAATCGCGTTTTAAAGAAATTGCTTAAATGAAGTTTCGTGTTAATCGAAGGTTACCTGTATATTATTTTGTATGACTGTAATTTTAAACTAAGTGAGAATATTAAAGGTTTATTTAAATGATTTTTTTCGTGAATTGAGAATCATTCTAATTTTGAAAAAATTATAATATTTGTTTTATTATAAAAATTAAATTTATTGTTGTGGGGATAAGCTGATTTCTACGCACATTTCACTGGTTGCTTATGCCAGATCATCAGGAAACCTTCCCCAGTTTTTAGAAAAGCTAAAGTTGTCTATACATATAAACAAACTTTTGTAAACTCAATGAGAGTTCATAAAAGCTAAATGTACGAAACAAAGCTTTAACAAAGCACAACAATAAATTAAGATTTTTATTTTTCTTTACAATCTTTTTACATTAGGCCAGAATTTTCTGACATTCAAATGTAATGGTAAAGGGAGTAAATAAAAAATAAAAACAAAATAAAACTATAAGTTTTTGTTATTGGCCCGTGCACTGGCTAATTGTAATTTTAAACTAAGTGAGAATATTAAAGGTTTATTTATTACTGATTATCTGGCATAAGCAACCAGTAAAATGCGCATAGAAACCAGCTTATCCCCACAACAATAAATTTAATTTTTATAAAAAAAAAAATATTATAACTTTTTCGAAAGCACGAAAAAATTCACTTAAATTTTGTATGACTTTCAAACCAAATAAGTTCTTACCTTGTTATAAAAAAACACATAGGCTCCTTCGTGAAACTATCTACAATATATACAAAATTTAATTTTGAATGAATTCATCAATAATGTCTTTGGATTCTTAGTTTGACTATTTAAGTATTTAGGCCATTTGTAGGGTTTATTCGCCATTTCGTAATAAACTAATATTATATTGGTTCCCATAAATCCTTCCTAATAAATGAACCATTTACATTAGCAAATTTAAGAAGATTTTTATTTAAATTTTTCATATTTTTGTACAAGCTAATTTACTTTTAAAGAATAATACCCAGCAAAAACTTTTTGGTTTTCGATAATGACGACTACTTATTAAAGTACTTTCCTGGAAAGTAGGCGTCATTATTATTTGCCTTCTCTACATTACATAAATAAGTACTCAATAGTATAATTGCGGAGTAAGTTACAATCACATGGATCAGTTGTCTAGAGCGCAGAATTAGCAATCAGAAGGTTGCCGGTTCAACCCCATTTTGATGCTATTCGTTTTTTTAACAAAATGTTTTAAAAATATATTTTATCCTAAAACAAGTTTTTTTAGCATTGAATATTAAGTGCGAGATGGTGTACTGAGTAAGACGTTAGTCATTAAAAACGACTAGTTAATAGGGGCCCAAGTTCAAAACTCACTGACCGCAAATTTTTTCGTTTTTTGTTTTTATTTTTATTTTTGTTTAGGTACATATTTTTTAGTATCACTAGAGTCTAAAAATAACTACTAGAATTCATGGACAACTCGAACAAAAATAACTAGTTATTGAGACAAAAAATAAGTAGTTTATTTTTATTTCCAATTATACCTGCTAGCTTACCAGGAAAGCAAAGTTTTTGCTGGGTATATACAAAATTGTAAAAATAGTTCTGAATTTTCTTTTAGAAAAAATCGTTAAATTAGGTGTAAAAATCGTCAACAAGCCATTTTTAGACCCAAAAATCGTCAAAATGACGATAAATCGTTAAATCTGGCAACAGTGGGCACGAATTAACGATATCCGATTTCACTAATATTTCACACAGTATGTTTTTACAACCCAAAGAACATTTCTAGGGGGAGTTACGGTAAAAATTCGAAAGTTTGTAAATTTTGGTGCAGCCTAATCTTCTTACATTATATTTTGGATGGCTTAATTATAAACATACTATATTGTTAAAATATTTTCCTCTGTCCAGTCATTTGTATCTAATGTGTTGAAAATCCAATACGATATTATAAAAACAATGTTTAACTTGTAAGATTCAAAATAGTTTGCATACATCATGTTAAATTTTTTTCAGTGCATTCGAAAAAAAAAAAAAATAATAATTATACACTAAAGAGCTGCGCAAACACATTCATTTGCTTAGCGTCGTAAAACATTAATTTCACTGTACTCTACAATAGTGAAAAATTATTGTATTGATATGTATACCATTCATTCATTATAAGAAAGTGTGAGTAGATAATACGAAAATAAAAAAACAATTTTGTGTATGTTTTGACTATGATCGTAGGCTAGCAGTTACTTCGTTGTGAGTTTTTTTTTTTCGCTGTTCGTATCAACTTCACTCAGTGTACGACAATTTTCATGCGTCGTAATTTGCTTAGCGTCGTAAAACATTAATTTCACTGTACTCTACAATAGTGAAAAATTATTGTATTGATATGTATACCATTCATTCATTATAAGAAAGTGTGAGTAGATAATACGAAAATAAAAAAACAATTTTGTGTATGTTTTGACTATGATCGTAGGCTAGCAGTTACTTCGTTGTGAGTTTTTTTTTTTCGCTGTTCGTATCAACTTCACTCAGTGTACGACAATTTTCATGAATAATTCGAATTATCAGTGGATAGTATGAATGGTTATGCTTTATGTGAATGATATTATGTTTTGCTTGTTTGGTGGTTGCTTTATAACGTAGCAAAAAAAAAAAAAACTGAAGTTTATGGTAACATTTTAAAGATTTTACGTATTGATATAGTTACAAAATGAAATAGTGGGATATTTTAATTGTATTTCTATTTATACCAAATCAATTAAATGTGTTATAATTTTAATTTAATCAAAATTAAAACAAATAATTTTTCTTAAGAAGATTCATGCGTTTTTATAGGTTTATTGTAATCTTAAATAATATTCATATGTATTTTATTTAAATAGAAAAAATTCAACAAATGTTTATGATTTTTATTGGAAAACAATATATTCAAATAGAAAAAAACAGAAATAAATATTTTGATAATTTTATTAAGCAAAACTCCAAAGAATTAAAAATATTCAACCATAGAAGTTTTGAAAAAAATTATCTAGTTTTTTTCAAATATTTAAGTATAAAAATGAAAATATTACTTATTTTTATTATTCCAGACAAATTTAAAAATATTTACACAAATTAATGATGATCAAAAATATTCAAATATTTTCTAAGAATAGAAAAATTTAAATGAATAGAAAACAGATTTTTAAAATAGAAAATAAAATATAGATTGTTTTCAACCTAAGGAAATAAAATATATTTTCAATTTAGTTGAGGACTTTGGAATTTGATTTAAAATTTTTATTTTATATGACAAATAGAATAATATTTAAAAATTTGTATTTCAAATTATTTTCAAGCAATTGAAGATAATATTATAAAAAGTACAAAATGACTGAAACAATTTAACTTCTAAAAATGATTTGAAACTACATATTTTACTTCTAAAAATATAAATAAACTACATAAAATAATTTATTTTTAACAAATATTTTGCATGAAAATATTCACAATGGTTTGAATATATTAGGAAAATACATACCACTTAAAACTTAATATATTATATATAAAAGTCTGAAATCATAATTATTAGTTTAACAGAAATAAAACAAATTTTCATCAGAGAAGTACAAAACGAAATAATGGAAAATTTTACTTTCAATAAAAATCAAATACAACAATTGCAGTTATAGTAGTTTAATAATTTCTTAAACAACTTTCATATAATATTTAAATTAAATTGTTAAAGTTTAAGAGATAAATTCACTATTTTAAAACTACTGATCTGTGCGGATCAATGTATTTCTACTTATAAAACAACAAAACACGTATGCTATGCCTAACGTGACCAGACGTCCCGCTTTTTAAACTTCAATCGCGCCTAAAATATTATTCCCGCTTTTTATTAAGAAATCCCGCTTTTCTAACTCGAACAATTACTTATTCGATTTCCTTATTTACGTTTTCTATAACATTGATACTAAAGCATAGCGATTGACGACATACATGTTTTCAAAAATTGTGCGACACCTAACATTGCTATGTTGTGTTATGTTCTTTTTTCTTATTTGCATTGCACACGAAAGCATTTTTAAATACGTGCAAAGACACACACAGACATCAACTTAAAAATAAAATGTCACACATGAACGAAGAAAGGCATTATACGTTTTAACTGTCTTTGCATCAAGTGCGACATGTGTGACACTTGCCGCTCCTTTTTCTTTTATATGGTTTTTTCATAGTTTGGCAATACATACTACAATTTTTCTTGTGCATTTTTTCTTCGAAAAATTACTGTAAATTAACAAAAAAAAAAAATATATACTTTTACGAAATGTATGGATTTGGAAAATTAAGTTATTAAATGTAATATTAATAAAACAGGTAAATATTAAACATTAATAATATTATAAAATGAAGATTCAGTTTAAGTTATACTTTAATGTATGTAAATTGATATATTTATGTAATGATTTGTATAAAATTTTATTTGAATGTTATGGAAAATTAGAGCTCATTTACATTGGGGATTTTCCCTGGAAAAAATCGCTGCAACTTTTACGTTTGTATGCAAGAGGTGTAGAGAAGCAAGCGGGGTAAAAAAAGTTGCATGTCGTCGCAAAGCTAAAAATTTCATGAAATTTTTTCAAATTTATTTTAAATTTTTATGATTTGTAGTTTTTTGTCAAACATTTTTGAAAAAATTTCACAATACAAATTTATATGTGTAAATACAGAAGGGATTTGGAAGCAACTTCAAAACAAAATATCATAAAAAAATGCTGCGATAATCCCCAATGTAAATAGGCTCTTAGTGGAATATTTCTATATATAAATTTTTTGTGAAATAGTTTGCATTTAATTAAATATGCAGTAGTAAATTGAACAAGTTTTGAAATCGTGTTTATTATTAAATATATGAAATCGATGTGGAGAATCGTATTTTGTGACGGATGAATGAATTTAATCTATTAAATGTATTTATTTAAAATGCAAGAAAACTCAAATGAACATTTTTAGTTTCCTGTTAAGATTTTATACAAAAAATAAAAAATCATAGATTTCGCGGAAATTTTAAACAAACAAAAAGTATTATTATTATTATTTTTTTTTTTTTTTTAATTTTCCGTTTAATAATTTTTTCTTATAGAAAATTTTAAATCTACCTAAATTTTGTATGAATGAGAAGTAAATTTTGGCATACATCTACTATATATTTAGGTACTAAAAGAAATAAGAACAGTTATAGGTAATTGACACGCAATAAAAAGTGCCTTTAAATTAATTATTTCTTTTTCTTTTTTTTTTCGCAATAAAACTGTCAGTAATAAAATAATATTCACGGAAAATGCAAAAAGTCACACTTGTGATCATATATTCAAATTTAATTTTTATATTACCTGTAAAAAATTATTTATTTTTTATAAAACTACAATGATATTGTACATTTTTTGGTATTCTGTTTTTTGAACTCAATAAGTTTTGAAAAAGTAATTTTTTTTTAAGTTTTTTCTAAAATATATTGTGGATACATGGGGATCTTATACAAATAATTGGCCCTGCATTTAAAGTAAAAGGAATAAATACACATATATATGTATATAAACAAAAATAATTTGATTTTCCCATATATATGTGTTATACAATTCTTAATTTATTTATTTATTTACTTGATTTTAAAAATGTTTTTTAATCTCCATCACTCTACTATCATACATACAAGTGCTTCTTACAATACATTTGGTGGTAGTTTTTTTTTTACATCTACATTCAAACTCAAATGTTAGCACCATCACACACAACAATTTCTTTCACTACCTGTGTGTAAATAAAGCATATCACAATATTACGACGACATGCGAAGACAGTAAGCATATTTCGATATGACAGTAAACAACAGTTCATTAGCCAAAGCACGACATAACATTACATTAGCCAATGCATGTCACAGCACAACATCAAATTTTTGCGTACGACACTTTTAAGCAAAATGATGTCTTACGCAGTCCTTTAATATTTAAGTGCCCAGCAAAAAATTATAAAAGTAATTCTTTACAAATGACATCTAAATCACATCCAAAGTATCCAATGAATTTTTTCAACTATTCTAGTAGTTATTTTTAATATCGTTATAAAAATTACGGTATTAAATTACTTCTTTGATTAAAATTTTCTTTGGTTTTTAACACTTCTTAAACATTTATTCAGAAGGGCAGAAAAGTCTAAGAAACAAAAGGCACTTGGATAAATAATAAAGAAAAAAAAAAAAAACAATTTTGAATAATTTAAGATTTTAATTTCATCTTTTCTTTTTGCTTTTCCATAAATAAAAACTGAATTATAATTATTTACTCGTATCTTTAATAACAACCCTAAGAAAATAATTTTTTTTAAGTCTGGATTTTTTTTCACATTGTAGTAATCGTTTCTCCTCACATCTTAAATACAAAGTTAATATAAGTAATGATACTAGAAACAAACATTCCACCAATGACACGCTAATGTTAAATTCATTGGTTTTTCACCCGAATTTGAAGTGGTACTAGTTACTAGTTGTGGTGATTTTATTACATCTTTTCTCACTTTTTTTTTATGTAAATAAAAATATTTTTTTTCATTGGAAAGTTGGTAATTTTTTACAAATCGTTTTTGATAGTTAAGAGTTTTAAATATTTTGTTACGCTGATCATCTTCTCTACAGATTAATCTTAAATGTATTTTGTGTGTATTTTTTGATGACTTCGATGTAGGAAGACCTCCCAAAAGATATGCATTATTAAGTTCTTAAAATATTTAAAAATTTTTTAAAATATCTCCAGTGAATGAAAAATCTCAAGTCATATATATTTTGGGTAAAAAAGTTTAGAATTTTTTTTCTAGAAAGAGGTTTAAAACATTAATTATTTTAAGAATGTTAGAATAAAATATAAAAAAATTTTTGGATAAATAAATTTCAGAGAGATTTTTAGATTTTAAAAACTCATTTCATGCGAACATTTGTGTGGGGGCTATTTAAATAATGTTTAACAATTTTATTTACCAAAATGTGCCATTTCAAAAACATGTTTTGACATGAACTTTGATATCAAGGTTAACATGGATATTTTCATATTATACCTTTAATAAATATCTGAAACCATATAAGCGTTTGTTTTGGATTGGATACTATTTTTATTTTTGTATAAACTGAAAGTTATAGAAATATCTGGAACAATGTTTTCGATTAAATTTACTTAAAAATAGTGCTTACGAAAACCTTGTGTTAATGATTTTATTTTAACTTGTTGTTTTAACTGAATATTAGTGTTTAACTTGTTGGCAGCCGATTCAAAAAGGTGAAAAGTAACAGTATATCGAATTATTTTGATAACGGTTTTTTAGAGTTAAGAGTATTTTTAGTTATTTCGGTGATGGTATTTAGCGTGTTCGGTATTTCGAGTTATTTCGGTAATGGTATCTGTTGTTTCAGAATTTTCGAAGTATCAGTTCAGAACCATAAAATAAAATCTGTAGTCAAGTATTATAATGACGAGCTGGGTTAGCCATAACATTTTTAGAAGTTTTATCAATTTGATGGGTCGTTATCAATTTGTAACGTCTCAATTGGGTCGCGAACCAATTGCTTGCGAGAGAACAGCTGATTTAGATTTTTAATTGTGGTATAAAATGAAATCCCTCTTTTTTTACAAAACTTTTCAAAATCCCGCTTTTTCCATACAATTTTGTTCAGAATACCGCTTTTTAGTCGATCGGGTCCCGCTTTTTGACAAAAACCCTCTGGTCACGTTAGCTATGCCCTATAGTAACAAAAAGGTCGTAACTCGTCCGTCAGCAGCTCAAATGTAATTATAACGGTAGCAACATGTTATTCTGACAGTGAACAGCTGATAATTTTTGCTGATATTGTTGCGGACTACTCGTTAATGTAATTTGGGCTTAAATGAAAGAATGTAAGAATATGTGTGAGGCTCTCAGTATTATTGTGCTATGAAATGGGCATCTATGGTCACGAAAAAATATTTTTGTAACCAAACTTTTGAAAAAAGTAACCAAAAGAAAATGTTTAAAATTATTTATGTAAAAATTGATATAATTTTTATATAATCAGGTTTAATTTTTTAATATCGAATATATAAGAGAACAATTTTACTATAAAGTGTAAAAAGTTTTAATTATTTTTTTTTAGCTAGTTAATGATTTAAAAACATAAAAAAATAAAAAATAATATTGCTTTTTAATTGTTAGTATAACGCGAAAAGTACAAAACGTTTAATTTGGTAATTCATAAAGTTTCACTTTTTTTATTCGCCCTGGAAATAATCGTAATACGACCATGCCCTAAAGGCGCCCATAGACACATACTGCAAAGAGATACTGCCGATGAACCACCCTATAAGTGTGTGATTGACGATTTCACTACACATTGATCATTCAGAATTTCATTTTTGATAAAAATTTCGAATAAAAAGAAACAATTTTAAATATTTTAATTATTTTTTCTTTCAGTTTAAAAAGTCAAACTGAAATTTTTATAAATGAAAAATAAAAATTCAAAAATTCATTTAAAATATCTGTTTGCAGTACGAGTTCATTTTGAAATCAAAACAATTTTGATTTTTCATACTGCATTGTCGGTGTGACGCACACATTGAGAAGCTCTCTCAATTTTACTAATACATGCTTATTGCTTGAACTTATGCAGTATGTGTCTATGGGGTGCTTAATAGAACTTACGACTCATAAAAGGAAACTAATATACAGTATAAACTCGATAATCTAATCCGAATTGTCGAATTATCTGGACTATCAAGGCTTTATTCTGATATGTTTATTGTTAAAATTTTTTTAGATAAATATGAATTTTGGTTACTTAATATTTGTAATAGTAAAATTTGCAATGTTTTCAACCTAATACAATTTATATTTAAAAATTTTCAACAAATTTGAATTTGCTTTATATAAATAATGCCGTACGTACGGAAATATGTTTTGAAACAAGAGTTAACTAAAAACATAAATATTCAACATGAAACAGCTCATAGCGCATAATTTTAATTGTAAATTTCAATCCATACTATTTTTTCAATTAAACAATTAAGATTTTTTACTAAATCCGAATTAAAATATACAATCAATCTGGATTATAGAGTATATAATGAGTTGGGAAATGGCGTCCGGATTACCGAATAATCCGGATTATCGACATTCGGATTATCGGGTTTATACTGTAATTTAACTGCTTTGAAGAACTGTTCTTAACTTACACACAAATTTTAAATATTTATAATTATAATTAAACTAATATAAAATTACATAGAGGTACAAATGATTTTTTTTTTTTTTTAAATCATAAAAATTCGAAAGTATCAAAAATTAAAGTTTGTATTATTTGT
Organism: Protophormia terraenovae; assembly: GCA_951394005.1. Lineage (NCBI taxonomy): Eukaryota > Metazoa > Arthropoda > Insecta > Diptera > Calliphoridae > Protophormia > Protophormia terraenovae. Next base: position 81,972,832 of record OX596077.1, on the reverse strand, counting down.
TCATGGAGATAAATTTGTTGCAAATAAAACAACATATATTTCATAAAAATCAATGCACAAGTTTTTATTTTATTCACAAAATTAGTGAAAATACTCATTTACAAGTTACATAGAAAAAAAAAAAAAAAATATTTTATGATTTTTTAAGTTTTCTATGGAACCTGTAAATGAGTATTTTCCAGAGTAGGAAGAACGCTAATTGTTTTAATTCGTTCGGAACATAATTTTTATCAGCGAATTTAATCCTAATTTTTAGAACGAATTTTATGTTTTTGTTTGCAAATTTAATTTTTAAATTTGTTCGAAGATCAAAAATTTTATTTTCGAAAATAAACATATTATTCAGGAATTAACCCGAAACGAATCAATCGAAATGAAGTGGTGTAACGGTATAGAAATATGTTGATTTATGTTGAATGAAAGATCTGTGGTGGATGTTTAAAACATTCCCAGCAGGAAAATATGTTAGTGCATCCTCCCAACAGGTCTCCGAATAAATTATATACACATTCCGTTTTGCCTTCTGTAAAAATGTTTACAGAAGGCAAAAATGAATGTGTTTAAAGTTTGTTATGAGGCATTCAGAAAGGCCTGTTGGGAGGAAGCACTAACATATTTTCCTGCTGGGAAAGCTGCATTTTTTGTTTTTTTGTTGTTTTGTTACTGCTGAATTGTTTAAAATAAAACAACAACACAATGTTTATGGTAGAAGTTAATTGAGTGTATGTAGATATGTATGTAAATACATGTTTTCAATTAGAGATATGGGAAAATTAGAACTTATTAAACATTTATGTATGAATGTACATACAAGTAAATATGTATACTTGTATACATACAGTATGTATACAAGTATATATGTATGTATGTATGTATGTATGTATGTATGTATGTATGTATGTATATATGTATGTATGTATATATGTATGTATGTATGTATGTATGTATGTATGTATGTATGTATGTATGTATGTATGTATGTATGTATGTATGTATGTATGTATGTATGTATGTATGTATGTATGTAAGTATGTATGTATGTATGTATGTATGTATGTATGTATGTATGTATGTATGTATGTATGTATGTATGTATGTATGTATGTATGTATGTATGTAAGTAAGTATGTATGTATGTATGTATGTATGTATGTATGTATGTATGTATGTATGTATGTATGTATTTGTTAAAATAATACCATTATTTTTTACGATCGCTACTTTTTAAATAATTATTTGCATGACAGCCAAAAAATCAGTTGATATACTTGCATACGTACAAACTTACAAATTTAAAATAAAAATATCATTGGAGTTTTTATAGTCGTTTTTTTTTCAACAGTTCATACCGCTAAAAATTATTTTTTTATACATATACATCAAATATGTCTTATTTTATTTGCAACAAATTTGTCTTCACGATTATGGAATAAAAATTTTTATTTTTGACAATTTCGAATTTTTATAATTTTTTTAAAAACTTTTTTCTTGAAATTTTCTATAAAATTTCATTTTTTCTCAAAAGATGGGCTTTATATCTCCATAACTGTTGATCGTATTAAGAAGAAATGTAAGATCGACTTGAAGATAATTTTATTTAAATTTTTTTGATATTTTTTTGAATAAAATCAGATAAGTCGTTTTCGAGATATGCTTCAATATATAGTGCAACCTCTTTAATTTTACAAATCACGATTTATCGCTAGAACTAGAGTCAATTCAAAAAAAATAGATTAGAGGCTTAGTACATGTTAATACTGTGTATCCGAATTGACTGAGAAACCCCGTGCCACAGAATCAGTGTTTCCCTGTGTTATTTATGGCTCTATGAAATAGCTCCCAAAAAATCCCACACATTTTTTTGAAATTATTGCATTTTTTTAGGGAGTACCTTCATTTTCTTATGAAATTATTTCATTTTTTATTTAATAATACGAATAATGAATGAAATAAGTCTCTTAAAAAATTTATTTTGGGATTTGTTTAATTTTTAAAAGAAATAATTTAATTTTTTAAGAATTTATTTAATTTTCTTAAATTTGGGTTAATTTTATAATTTCTTAAAGAAAGTCTAATTAAGACTTGAACTATGAATTATATTTTCAATTCTTTTAAGAAGTAATTTATTTCAGCAAGTTTAAAGAGTGTTATAATGAAATCTTACATGTTATGTAATGCATATCGCTCATTTGTTACTCATTTCTAATTTTTTTTGTTAACTCTTAAATGTCAATAATATTACTGTCAATTAGGTAGTTTTTCTTGATATCTTAGTGATGATGACTATACAAAAGCCGAAGCATAACTTAAATAATATATTGTTTCAAGTAATACGCAATAGGTAATGCAATTACAACATTATTTTTTCGCGGCCCCGCTTAGAATCTGAAAGGATAATATAATATTATATTAAACCGATATCAGTACTTTTACGGGAAACGAGTGATATAATAATATTAAATTTACGTATTTATGAAGAGTATTCTAATAACTTGAAGCGTCGAAGCGCCGCAGGACTATTTTATAACTTGTAAGAAATATATGGAGAAAAATTTGTATGGTAAAGCGCCGCAGGCGAAAATTTAGTAAAACTTTTCATTTTACTATATTTTATCAATAACTTGAAAAAAATAATAACATTTAGTTGAAAGTCAACAGCACTAACAATTAATTTTTTAAATATCTAATAGAAAACAAGAAATTTTAATAAAGGAAAGCATTAACGCTGTAGTCTTAAATATTAATGTTAAAGCTTCAAACATTTTTAATATATACATACCCAGCAAAGAACGATGAAGTTCTTCAAAAAAAAGAGATTTTTCACTACTTAAAAAGTGGAACAAAGTGCATATTTTGAACTTTTTTTGAAAGTTCTTAATAATTACTTCCAAAAAAGTGAAAATAAATGAATTTTTAGCGGGAAAAAAGGTTAATCATTTCTAGGACAATTAAAATTTTACAAATTTTAAAGCATTTTTATTATCTTTTAGTAAGGCTAAAGTGGAATTTTTGGTAAAAAATTTTATAAACATAGTTTTAAGGGAAGTACTTAAAAAAAATGAAATAGAAGTATAAAAGAAGAACATTCTACCAATGATAACCATGGGTTAAAAAAAGAACTTCCGCAGTTCTTTTTCACCACTAAGTACTTCCTTCCAATGACAACACAATGTTAAAATCATGACTTTTTCAGTTCTTTTTTTGCTGGGTATGTATATAATTTGGGACTTATTTCATTACTTTTTGAAATTATTTCAATTGCATTTATTTAATTTTCCTGTATGGGAGTAATTTCATCATGAAATAAATAATTTCGGAATAAACTTTCTTTATATTATACTAAAATTTCATAAAGATAGTTTAATTAATATATATTTTATTTAAGTTCAAATATTATTTTTTTTTACACAAACAATTTTCGTTTTTTTTTTTTTTTATCATTTTAATGAAAAAGTTTAGTTCTAATACTTTACTATTTTTATATTATTATTTTTAAAGTAATAACCTTTTTAATTATACCAAGTACTTGCATAAAAACTTTACACAATCGTTTAAAAACTAACTGAAACTTCAACAAAATTTGCACATTTTCCCTCATTTCTATGGTAAATGTGTGCCGCAGCATTCCATATTCATACAGTGGGGAGCACTAATTAGTATATGCTTCTAATTTGTGCACTTGTCATTGCATAAAAATAATAAAGCAAATCCGAAATTGTTTTCGATAATTTACTTAATGTTTAGTATTTAACAAAATAATTTGTAATTCAAAAATAAAAGCATCAAGATCTAAGAAAAAAGCGAACAAAATGAAAACAACTCGCATGTACTCACTTTTGCACTTTAGGGATTTTATAGTATTTTTAAAATCGTGGTGCTACAGTAAAAATATATTTGGTGTATAATGTGTGGTTAATAGATATGGGTCAGTAGATTATTATAAAATTTTCAGAATTTTAAATATACCATTAAAATCGGGAGATAATCCATAAACATATTTTTAGGACTTTAAAATTTTTTATCTAGAATACCAGTTGACCAAATTAAATTTTTTAAACTGCATTAGAAAGGCGAGATATCACCCTTTTTAAAGAGTACATACTAGGGTATCAAATTATTCGGAGTTTCATTTTAATCGGTTTATAATTATTCGATTAACCGAGTAGTCTCAATAATACACGCAAAACATCTTAGCAACACTAATTACAGTATTTAATCTATTGGAATAGTTATTAAGAAACATAATGTGAATCAAATTAATTAATCTTATCACTCCTTTCTCCATTTTTTATGGAAAAATTAAATATTTTACCTAACGCTAAAAAATTTTCTTCCAAATTATATTTATTTAATAAATTTGTCACGTAACACAGTGGGGTCAAACACAAATTTTTTGGTAATAAATCTGTATCTGCTAAACCACTGCACAGTGGGGTCAAACGCAAATTTTTTGGTAATAAATCTGAATCTCCTAAACTACTGGTCGGATCAAATTGAAATATATGGAAGAGTTGTAGAGGAGGACCTAAGCTTTCAGAAAAATCATCTTGTAGTCACCCTGTGATAACACGAGATATATGTATAATAACACGAGATATATGTATAATAACACGAGATATATGTAAATATGTAGAAAAATTAAATAAACATTACTCAAATAAAGAATTTACTACTTTATAATAACAAATATATACCTACATAATACATTAGAAAACTAAAATGTTACGTATACACACATATGGAAATACGGAACAAAATAATGAATTTTGCAACTTTTGACGTGACTTGGTAGTTTTGAGGCCATTATATTACTATTATTAAATGACCTATATCAACATGTTATACATCGTTGAATTGGTAAATAAGTCTATTTTTATATTCTTTTAACATTTTTAAAGTATTTGCAAAATTAGTGGAGTTGTATTAAAAAAATTATTTTTTTTTTGGATTTTCAGCTATTTTTTTTTTTTTAAATTATTTTTGAAAAATTACCAAAAATAGGTTATTGGAGCTATTTTATTGATTTTTTTAGGAATGAAAGCTTGATTTGTGTTTTATACATTACATTAGAAATAATATTAAAAATATTATGCTAATATGCTTTTAACATGCTTTTAAAAATAGTCGTTAAAAAAAACTGACTTTTAACATAAAATCTCCACTCCTGCATTCGTTTTTGGCCGGGCGGGAAGCAGTTTAGTGTTAAATCATTCTAAATCTATTTCTATAAAAAATATGGGTACCAAATTTAAAAAAGCTCGCGTGACATTTTTTTTATTAATCGATAAAAATGAAACTATTTTTTAAAATTGACAATTTTCGCCAATGCTGGATGTAGGGTGCAAACTTAAATCAATTCAAAATTTCTTTATTAACCATTTATGAAGCCTTATCTTTTGAAATTAATAAGGAAAAAATTTTTTTTATTAACGGAACTTTGAGAAAAAAGTGAATGAATTGTACTATATTTTTGTAAAAAAAGAGCCATTTTTCATGCCAATTTCAGAGTGCTGACTTTAAATATTTTTCACGTCTAGACGAATTGAGATAATCCAAAAATTCTTTCAGCATATTATTTTGAAATATGTAGCAAATTACAGAATATTTTTAAAAAATATTTACCTCATATATCTCCGGACTTATTCCCGAAAAACGAAAGAAAGTCGAGTCAAAAAATCAAAAATTCAAAATTCAAGCGTAAATATCTTTTTAACTTTAAGAGATAACTTGAGTGAGTAAGCTTATTTTTTCTTTATCTTGCCAAGCACTTTCCAGAAATATAAAAATCTTTAAAATCGGACTTCATTTGTACAAGTTACGATTTTTTTTAACTTTTACATACTCGAGGTAGTCAATTTTGACACCCTGTAGCTTAGCTCGTGTTATCACAGGGTTTTTCTGAAAGCTTAGGTCCTCCTCTACAACTCTTCCATACATTTTAATTTGATCCGACCAGTAGTTTAGGAGATTCAGATTTATTACCAAAAAATTTGCGTTTGACCCCACTGTGTACTGGTTGGTTTAAATTGAAATATATGGACGAGTTGTAGAGGAGGACTTAAGCTTTGAGAAAAATAATTTTGCAGTCACCCTGTAATAACACAAAAAAATCTACAGGGTGTCAAAATTGACTACCTCAAGTATGTAAAAGTTTAAAAAAATCGTAACTTTTCCATTATTTTTTTCAAACCATAATGACGATGTAGCATTTTAAAACTTCGTTTAAATCTCAACATCGCTACGACAGCTTTTTTCATAATTTTCGCTACTAGGATTTTATTTTTGCGACTTACTAAAGTTGGGTTTGAATCTCTAGATTATATAATATCTTATAGATAAGATTTTTATCCATCTTTTGCAATATTGAGCGAAAATGAATTGATTTTTTAAGTTGTGTAAATAATTTTGAAGTGTAAAAAATGTGTGTAAATACTTTTGAAATGAAAAGTTCGTACGAGTTTTTCGTTTAATTTCAGAAATTAATGCAGCGACTTTTTCAGAAACTACCACAATATATTCCAGACATTTCAAGCTACACAACAACAAAAAAATTATTTCAAAATATTTTATAACAAAAACAATATTTGACTTCTTATCCAAATGTTCAAAAAATTTTAAAAAGTGTAAATATATATGACTATGACTGTAATTTGTTTCTTGTATTTCGAAATAGAGAACTTTATAAGTAGAACTCACAAGTACAAACACATATATCTTTTGAAACGTTTTTTTTTTTTTTGTACTTCTTTATAGGCAATACACGTACGTACAAACACATGTACTGCATTCGAACTCTCTCTCTGTTTTGTTGGTGGATTTTGGTTTCCTTTGTTACTTATCCCCTTATCATAAAGAAGCACAAAATTTTTGTTTTCTTAAATTGTATTGAGTGCAACATCTTTATAAATATAGTCTTTGGTATAACAATCTAATGACCCATATGTATTAACCACACTATATTATATACCAAATATGTTTTAACTGTAGCACCACGATTTTAAAAATCCTATAAAATCCCTAAAGTGCAAAAGTGAGTTGTTTTCGTTTTATTCGTTTTTTTAGAGCTTGATGCTTTTATTTTTGAATTATAAATTATTTTGGTAAATACTAAACATTAAGTAAATTAACGAAGAAATGTTTGGATTTGCTATATTATTTTAATTTTTATGCAATGACAAGTGCACTAATTAGAAGCATATACTCATCTGTGCTCCCCACTGTAGTGCACAGCAGTTTCTAAGTGTTTTTTTAAAATAATTTTCTGTAACTTTTGAACCACTAAATATATTCCAGTGAAATTTCACATAGTTATTATGGAGGTATTCGTCCAATTTTAAATATTTTTATATATTATTGTAGGCACTGATAAGACCTACAAAAAACATGCTCGCATGTCCTCTTTATCTCTTATAGTTTTTGAGTTATTTGCATTTGAATCGTTAAGTACCTCAGATTTGCATGTTCTTTGTCCAGTTTTTTTTTTCATATATGTATATCCTAGTGTTTCCGACCGATTTCATTTGCTTTTTCTTTAGCTAATTAAAAAACAAAATTATCTATTGAATAAAAATATCGATATATTTACCGAGTTAAAAAATAAACGATTTTTAATTTGAAAATTGCAAAAATTACGACTTTTTGTGTTTTTTTTTTACCAAAAAGTACCTACACTCTTTTTTCTCTAAAAAAAAATAATTTTATACTTTTCTGAAAGATATCTTCACAGAGAAGACTTTAAAATAAAAAGTAAGCCCAACAACTCAAATGGTCAAGGTACACACCCTCCCGAATTCGACCCAAAGTTTTGACTTTAGTCTATATTTTATCAAATCCCAAAGCACGAATCGGCAAACGGAATGCAGTTTAAGAATCTATAATATCGAGGGTGAAAAACATATCGGGGCTTATAACTTTTACAAATATTAACCGATTTTAAATACAGTAGGGCCTCTATTATTCGTGATTCGGTTAACCGGCAACGTCGATTATCCGGGAAAGAAAATATGTAACTGTTTTCTTTTTTCCATCCATTTAGTTTAATTTTTGCATCGATTAACCGTGATTACCTCTATTATCCGGGATTCTAAGCATAATTTTTTTCGATTGCTTTTGAACAATCGAACACAATGTGAATAAAAAAAGGGGAATTCCCTTGTTTGAATAAAATGAGTCAAAGCAAGATAAAATGCAAGTTTTCTGCATGCATGAAAAGCTAGTTAACGAATATAAAAGAATTTTTCAAATACATATTATATTTTTTAAACATTTACATATATTAAATCCTTGAATAATTGAATTATATTACTTAAAAATGTTTAAAAATACAACTCAAAATTTCTACTTAATTAACCCATTAATGACCACGGCGATCATCTTAGAGATTTAAAATTTTGAACATCATTTCAAATGAGGCAAATAAACACATTGACGGTGAAAAATTGTTTATTATTTTTCATTTTGTTAATTATATTACCATCAAAAAGATGGTAATGAAATTTTGTACGTATACTTCGGGGGTCGATATAAACTCGGAAACAAAAAATGGGCGTGGTCCGCCCACTTTACCGCCCCCTCCCATATAACGTAAAATTAGAAAAAGTTGATGGTGGGTATATAGATTCGGCCGGGCCGAATATAACATTCGCGATTGTATTTGGTTTAGTAAGGAAGTTATCAGCCGTTACATATACGTAACAGTGGGCATTACTCAATAATTTTTAGATCTTGTATTTTCTATATAAATCTCATGGGCTATAAAAGCAAAATCTAAAAAATGCTAATTTTTTTGAAAAAAGTCACAATTAAATATATATATTAAAGAAGTTTTGCAATATTTATAGTAATTAATCACTTAATTTTATTTCTAAATTCATATATAGAACGAAGTGAATACTTCCGGTTACCGGAAATGCTTTCCTCTGCTTGATGTAGGATCGCGATGTCCTCATGATCTGCGTTTTCATACATATATGTGCCACAAGAATATAGGTATTCAAAAATAAAACTGACGGTATAGTGCCTAGGGCGAAATTTTCCGTAGGCCCCCTACCTATTAATACCCTCAATATTTATCAAACTGCTAATAATAAACGAGAAAGGTGCTATAATCACTTGTTTAAACAATTTATCATGTTTACTGTCCAAATAGTATATTTAATTAAAAAAACTGGGAATGACCCAGTGTTACATATACGTAACACTTTCTTTTTCCACTTTCTAATTTTAAAACAAATTTTAGAAATTTTATTTTATAAGTTATAGGGCAAAATCGCAAAAAAGTCAAGGCTAAAAATTAAAAATTTATTTTTTTAAGTTAAATATCTTTTAAACCATACGAGATAATTTAGCACAATACACAAGTTTTTTCCTTGTCTTGCTTAGGAGAATTCAAAAATGTAAAAAATATTTGAAATCGGTTAATATTTGTAAAAGTTATAAGCCCCGATATGTTTTTCACCCTCTAGGTGGTCAAAATTTTTCCCACTGTAGCAGCGTCCGTGCTGCAGCTACAGGCTCTATCTAACAATATTCTTAAAGCCAACAATATTCCTCCTCTATCGATGTTCCAAGTTTCATTTAAATCGGTTCAGTGGTTTCAAAGATCCAGACTTATTACCATTTATTTTGCTTTTGGCCCCACTGTGCACTTGTATAACTCGAGAACGGTTTATCCTATTAAGATATATTAAACTTCAATATATAGCGACTTAAATTGTCTTTGAGCTGATATTACATAATTTTTGTCCAGTTAATATTTCCGTAGTTATTCGGTAATAAGTAGCGAAAAAATTAAAATTTTTTTGTTGAAAAAAATTGTAAACATTTTGATCCATAGCTCTGAAAATCTTGAGCGAATAAAAAATATTGTTGACACATCTTGAAGACAATTTTCGTATGCATCCTTTGGTGTATAATTTATCAAAATCGCAATTTTTGAGACCTATTTTGAAATTTTGACTTTTAAAATTTTTTTCTTGTTATCGAATTGAGATAACAATAATTTTTTTTTTTTTTTTTAGCATAATTTAGAAAATTTAAAAAAAAAATTTTAAAATTTTATTTTAAAAGTTATAGGGCAAAATCGCAAAAAAATCAAGGTCAAAAATGAGAAATTTATTTTTTGAAGTTAAATATCCTTTAAAACATACGAGATAATTTGGCACAATAAGCATGTTTTTTCCTTGTCTTGCTTAGGAGAATTCAAAAATGTAAAAATATAGTAGGACCTCGATTATCCGTAACGGTCTGGGCCGGAAGCATTCCGGATAATAAATTTTCTCGGTTAACCCATTAATGCCCACTGTTACGTATATGTAACGCGACAATGTCTAAGTTTAAAACTATATTATCAAAAAGCGGAATAATATAAAGTTAAGTTTTGTTATGAATATTCGTCCTGCATCCTCAAACTTTTTTTCTTCACTTTCTCTCCTGTTATTGCGGTAAAAATGATTTTGTAAATCATTATTTGAAAGCTTGCAAAAACTCGATTTTAACAGTAGGTGGTTTGCAAAAAGGCTTATTATTTAGGTTCAACATATTTTAACGAAAAAATATCTTTGTATACTAAAAGAAAACACATCAAATTTGTTTATTTGATTTTTTTTAAATATATCAGGAGTGTCCGATAAAAATTAGAAAGAGGAAAAAGAAAGTGTTACGTATATGTAACACTGGGTCATTCCCAGTACTTTTTGATCCCTTCTATTTTCAATACAAAAAGGACTAATTGACAAAAAATTTTTTAAATTAAATATACTATTTGGACAGCAAACATGATAAATTGTTTAAACAAGTGATTATAGCACCGTTCTCGTTTATTATTAGCAGTTTGATAAATATTGAAGGCACTATACACGTATTTAGTCAGATTTATTTTTGAATATCTATATTCTTGTGGCACATATCTGTATGAAAATGCAGATCATGAGGACATCGCGATCCTACATCAAGCAGAGGAAGGCATTTCCGGTAACCGGAAGTATTCACTTCGTTCTATATATGAATTAAGATATAAAATTAAGTGATGAATTACTATAAATATTGTAAAACTTCTTTAATATATAAATTTAATTGTGACTTTTTTCAAAAAAATTAGCATTTTTTAGATTTTGCTTATATAGCCCATGAGATTTATATAGAAAATACAAGGTCCAAAAATTATTGAGTAATGCCCACTGTTACGTATATGTAACGGCTGATAACTTCCTTACTAAACCAAATACAAGCGCGAATGTTATATTCGGCCCGGCAGAATCTATATACCCACCATCAACTTTTTCTAATTTTACGTTATATGGGAGGGGGCGATAAAGTGGGCAGTAAAGTGGGTGGGCGGACCACGCCCATTTTTTGTTTCCGAGTTTACATTGCTCCTTGAACTATTTGAACACAATTTCACCTTATATGGGAGGTGGGCGCTAAAGTGGGCGGACCACGCCCATTTTTGGTTTCCGAATTTATATCGACCCCCGAAGTATACAAAAATTTACAAAGTGTACACAATTTCGTTATCGTACATGCTTTTATTGAAGAAATATCAGCAGAAAAGTATGAAACGGACACCCTGTGTTTCTAGTTTTTAGCCCATAACTTTTTTGTTTATTAACCAATTTTGCCCATTTTCAATACCAAACAAACTTATATAAGATAAATTGTGCCAAAATTCGTCTCCCTACGTTCGAGCCCTATCCTGCTTTCAACAGACAGACAGACGGACGGACATAGCTAGATCGACTCAGAATCTAACCAGGACCCAGAAAATATATACTTTGTAGGGTCTTAAATGATTTCTTTGACATGTTGCACACGGAATGACAAAATCAATATACCCCCCATCTTTTTGATGGTGGGTATAATAAACAATTTTTCACCGTCAATGTGTTTATTTGCCTCATTTGAAATGATGTTCAAAATTTTAAATCTCTAAGATGGCTAGATCGCCGTGAGCATTGATGGGTTAATTGAGTAAGAATTTTGAGTTGTATTTTTAAAAATTTTTAAGTTATATAATTCAATTATTCAAGGATTTAATATACGTAAATGTTTAAAAAATATAATATGTATTTGAAAAATTTTTTTCAAATAAATATTTTCATTAACTAGATTTTCATGCATGCAGAAAACTTGCATTTTACCTTCTAGAAACAAAGCGAACAAATGCAAATTATGTTTATATGGACATATTTCAAAAATTTGAGACTGATCAATTTCTAAGTGATTATGGGCATCAACATAATTTTTGCACATGATATAAAATATTTAATGGAGAATTGATAAGTGTGAAAATCAAAAAAATATATATAATTTTACTATATATTTTTAAAGGTCGAAGTTTTTATTATTGAAAATATGGGTATTTTCGGAAAATTGCCTCGTGTGACTAAGTTTACAGGTAGGCTGTCATAATTTTTTGCAAGATCTTTAAGAACATATTGAGCTATACAGTTTAATTCACAGAAGTACCGAGGCAACTTTTATCCACTGTAGCGACGTCCGTGCTGCAGCTGCAGACTCCATCCTCCTCTATCGATGTTCCAAGTTTCATATATATCGGTTCAGTGGTTTCAAAGTTCCAGATTTCCGAAAATTGGAAGCCAAATTTAATAAATTAAGTAGTGTCACTTTATTTTCTCGCACAAATACATGACAAACACAACACTTTTACCCCAAACTCGAAATGCACATATTTCAAAAACTTCTTTTGTTTTTTAAATTAAAGAATATAAAACGACAAATACCTGGACACCAAAAAAGTATACCATAATGAACCTAGAAGGCAATTATTACGAAATAAATAGCAAGAGTAAAAAACCGCACTTTATTTTGTCCGACAGTGTATATGGAATGCTGTAGCGCACATTTACCATAGAAATGAAGGAAAATGTGCAAATTTTGCTGAAGGGGGTCAAGTTTTAGTTAGTTTTAAACGATAAGGTATTTATGCAAGTATTTGGTATCATTGGAAATGTTATTACTTGAAAAATAATAATATACATATAAATGTAAAGTATTAAAACTAAATTTTTTTCATTAAATTGATCAAAAAACGAAACATTTTTAAGTTTAGTGTTATTTTGTAAAAAAAAAGAAATCATATTTGAACTTAAATAAAATCTGTATTAATTAATCTATCATTATGAAATTAAAAATAGTTGTCCTTAACAGAAGAATATAAATAGATTCCCACTTTTTTCTTCCGAAATACTCAAAATTCCAGTTCGGGGAAAGCTTGCTTCAAAAAATATTTTTTTTTTCACTAAAATGGTCACTCTGTCGTTATAAGAGGCGTGACTTATTAAATATTTTTTGTGTGTTTAGCGAACATATGTAGGTATGTGATCAAGCTTTGGCATTTTTGAGCTTCACAAAAAAATAAAAATTAACGAAATTCTGATAGGTCTAGCGGGGAAACTGTTACCCTATCTGCCCTCGGATTTGTTTTACATGCATTCTTTTAGGAACATGAAAAACTTTATGGATTTTAAAGTGAAAAAATGTTACTACCTTTTTAAAAAAAATCACAAAAAATCACAATTTTTTTAATTTTCTATTTCAAAATAATAGGTCTGTTAGTTTGCATACTATTTTTACTATTTTTGCAAGTATTTTACTCGAAAAGCGATTCTGTGCACATAAAAATAGTAAAAGTAGTAAACATTTCAAGAGAAAATATTTTTCTCTTTTGCTATATTTTACTTGAATATTTTGTACGTGCAAAAGTAGTAAGAATTTTTTATTTTCACATGTTTATTGAATTTTATTTTAAAACAGAACAATTAGAAAATATGTTTTATTTTTTAAACGTTTTTTTTTTTTTTTTTTTTTTGTTGAAACGAGCCGTCAATTTTGAATGAAGTATTGCAAATTTTGGATTTACGGTTAATAATTTTATAAAGCTTACGTGAACAAAATTGTATTGTGATACTAATTTATGCACATTTAAGGGGTTTTCGGAAAAGGCCGTGGTCAAGTATTGTTCAAACTTAGTTGAACATATTTTATTACTTTTTTTTTATGTCTATTTTTTTAAGTGCTATATTAAAATTTTAATTACTATTTTGATTATTTTTATAGATTTTATGATTGTTTATGTACATTTGTTGTGGACATACGCATGTGCGTTGGTCTTTTACACATGTGTACAATCAACCCTTATCTTTCACACTTGTGTGTGATAAGAATTATTGAAGGGTTTATATGTAAAATAGAAAAGTACTTAAAATTATTTAGTCTAGTTAGTTTTAAGAAATTCAATATTAGTTCTTAAGGTTTTATAATTATTAATAAAATTAGTGCTGAATTAGCATTCAACAGTACTGATTTAGCATTCAAGAATGTCTTACAAACATTCAGAAACAAAAGTGTGTTTTTATTTAAATTCTTTTGTTCATGGTCCTTCGAACAGAATAGCGACTTATGGAGAACAATCCTAAAAATAAATATTAAAATTAATATTTATTAAGTATTTTTAATATTTTGTACTTCGTAACGAATCAGTAAATTTACTGTGAGGAAGTACAATTAAAAGAACATTTTTTTTAATAAAAGGGATCTACCTGCAAGAGGCGAAATGCAACAACAAAAAGTTGATGTTGTTACGAATAACATCTATGTTGAAATATGCAGATGTTGCTTCAAACGTGGACATAAAATTGAGGACTTTGAAATATTTTTAAATCTTTCGTATGACAAAAAATTTTCATATATTTGGTCCCTGTTTAAATTAAATATAAATGATGCGATTATGGATTTAGAATTCTATAAATATGAAGAACTGCTTACCAATAAAGAACTTTTAGAAATATATTTCGAAGAGATTGAAATATGTTACTCTAAATGCAGCAGATTTAATATTGGCATCGCAACCAAATTTATTGAAGTAAAACACAAATACCAAAATGTACTTCAAAAATTAATTGAGAAGATAAAATCATTTGAAATAATGAAAGAAGACGCCATATCAGAAGAAGTTAATCCATCAGATGAAACGAGCAGTAAAATAGGCAATAAAGAAGCTGTTACCGCTAATGGTGTTTCTCCTGTGGAAAATGGCATTAGTGAAGCCATAATAACACAACAACCAGAAGAGAGAAGTATGGAAATCAAAAAGGCAAATATCCAAGAGGAAGCTGACGATTTCCTAGATGAATTCTACTCAAGAGCTGAGTTGACTGGTGTTTGAAATTAACATCAGGTAAAATAAACATATCCAAAAGATCGCTGGTAATTAAAAAACAATTTATTGAGACGAGATATGAGAAAATAAAAATTATGTTTGAAATCCTTGGAGGTTCCGAAAGCTCTCGTAAAGTGTGGTGGCAAATGTACGACGTGGACGAAGCATATTTTAGTGCTATAGAATTTATTGAAGGAAGTATGGAAGAGCCTTCAAAGCATATAGCAGGAAAATTAACGGAAAAGCCGGAAGAAGATGAAACGGAAGCTGTTTTAGAACCGGTTGTTGAGTCTACTGAAAGTCAAGAAGCTGCAAAATTAAAACACACCGAAACAAAGAAATCTGTAAACTCTTACGTTAATCAAACAGAGAAAGTACGAAAGGTGTCAAAAACTGTTAAAAGCGACATTCATATGAAAACAGAAGGAATAAAATTTGTTAAAAATGTAATAAAGAAAAGTGCAAACCCCAAAAAAGAAGCGCACGCATCAACAGTGCAGGAGGCAAAAGAACCTGCACCAGAACCAATGGAAGTTAATTCCAGTTCAAAAAGTAATGAAGACGATGATGTTGTTAACGAGGAAGTACAATCATTTGCGTTTGTTACTGATGATAACAATGAAGTTTTGGAAGCATAAAGCAAACAATTTTCTCAGCGTACAGTTATACCGAATGTAACTTTGGCATCGACTTCTGCAAATGTTTTAATCAACTCTAAAACCAACCACCCGTGGATAGATGGGAACAAATTAGCTACAGTTCCTAGTAATTATGAGGGTATTATCACCATATCAAATAGCAACAACTACAATCAACATAAGCAGCAATGGCCTAAATCTAAGACCTAATGGGAGGCCGAAGCGTGATCCTGATCGCATAAAATTTTTTTCTCTTGTCTGGGGCCGAAAATACATTTGGCGCCTCGGCAGAATGTTCAAACTTAGTTGAACATATTTTATTACTTTTTTTTTATGTCTATTTTTTTAAGTGCTATATTAAAATTTTAATTACTATTTTTATAGATTTTATGATTGTTTATGTACATTTGTTGTGGACATACGCATGTGCGTTGGTCTTTTACACATGTGTACAATCAACCCTTATCTTTCACACTTGTGTGTGATAAGAATTATTGAAGGGTTTATATGTAAAATAGAAAAGTACTTAAAATTATTTAGTCTAGTTAGTTTTAAGAAATTCAATATTAGTTCTTAAGGTTTTATAATTATTAATAAAATTAGTGCTGAATTAGCATTCAACAGTGCTGATTTAGCATTCAAGAATGTCTTACAAACATTCAGAAACAAAAGAAGTGTTTTTATTTAAATTCTTTTGTTCAAGTATGGACTGATCCTTTTAAAATTTGGCACATTGACACATATTTAAATAAATGTGTGAATTCGTATACGTATTAACATTTTTGACATATTTATTATGTTTACGTAATTTAGGGAAGTTATGAAGCTTATGGTCAATTAAAGTCCAATGTTAAATGTTAAGGTAAATACAACACAAACAAATATTTTATTTGTGTTGAATTTTACTACATTTATGAGATTTATAGGGGTCAAACTCAATTCTAGACAGGCGTTTGTCATTTGGAAGATATGTGAAATTATGGACACGTTTTAAATAATAGGATTCGTAACTGGATTTTACAAGTTCTGTGTACCAAATTCATTAAGTTATCTTCCACATCTATCTGTAGTTTACATGGACGGACATGAACTATTGCTGATATTCAACAATGCTAAAAATCATACATGTCGTTAAATAGAAGAAATTCTATAGGAAAATATGTGAAAAATTATCTGCAAAGGAACATATGCCAGTATTTTTGAGTTGTTTCCAAGTTTGCGTTTAACAAAAATAAAAAATTATATAAAATTTTTATTTTTTATTAACACAAACATTTATTTTACTATTTTTCGTTTTCTTATTTTTTCAAGTAAAAGTTTATTTTTGAGCATTATTTTTAATTTTTTTTTACTAGTTTTTTCTCTTTTTTTACTAGTTTTACTAGAATTTTAAACGAACAAACCTAATATAACTTTTTATCTAAACCACATAGGTATATGATTTTTGCACGAAAATTATTTAAAATTTTGTACAGAATCCAGCGAATATTCAAAGTGAGAACGCCAAGTTAAAAATAAAAAAAAACATGTCCAAAATGGGGTCAAAATTTGACTTCGGTACAAATATCTCTTAAAGTAAAAAAGATATCCCACACAATTATAAGGACTATCTATGTGCAAAATGTTTTTCAATCAAATCATAAATGAAATTTTGGTGATTTAAAAAAAAAATCATACCCGAGGTAACCTGGAATTGTAATTAATTCAAAAAACGAAATTAGGTAGTTAATAAAAATAATATTGACAAAATAATGAATAATAAATTAAATAATAGATAATGTTGATAATAAACTGTTATTTATATATAATTTGTAGAATAGTTATGTATATAAATACCTTAATTGCAGTCTGCATAATAACATTAGTAGCATAGTTAACACCTTTAGAACCTAATTGTAATACAGCAGAATATCCACGCTCTTTGGCTTGATTAAGATACTCATCAATTTCCTAAAATAAATGTAAATGTGTATTTAGTTCAGTTAAACAAACCATCTACATTATTGCAATTTTTGTAATTAACAAAATGTACAAATATTAAGAAATTATGGATTTTTATAATTTTCTAGTACACATTTTATTCTTTTGAACAATAAATAAGATGTATGATGCAGTTAGCATATGCTTTCTTCAACAAAAAATTATTTTATTAACATAAAAATCTTAAATTTGTTAAATTGTATATTTTTACTACTTTATATTGTATTCTGCGAATAAAACCATACTTAATGAAGCTAAAAACGATGGAATATAAAATAATTCTGGTGGCATAATCATTTAACTTTAGTGTAAATATTAATAAAAAAATTCATATTTATTTTAATTGAAAAACAAATCTTTGTGTTTTTATTTTCTTCAATATATCCAAACAAAAAGTAAAAAATCTTTCCTGATATTTATCACAAAAGTTTCATATTATTTTAAACTTTTTTCATCGGATGAAAAAATCTAATCAACAACAATTTCATTGAATAACAACAATACTTAAAATATATACACACAATACATACGAAATTCAAATAAATAAAATAGATTTTTTAAGTAAAAACAAAAGTATGAATATAAATAAAACAATATTTAAAAACGTTTTCATACTGATATTTATTTTAAAAGATATTTATTTTTTTAACATGGATATTAATGCATGTTTATAAATAAAAATCCCTCAAATATTGAAATGCAAAATAAAACTTAAAAAAAAAAAAAAAAAATGTTTTAGTATTATAGAACATGTTAAAGATATTAAAATTTTTAATCGTTTTTATACCCACAATCAAAAAGATGGGGGTATATTGATTTTGTCATTCCGTATGTAACATGTCGAAAAACTCATTTAAGACTCCATAAAGTATATATATTCTGGGTCCTGGATCTAGCTATGTCCGTCCGTCTGTTGAAAGCAGGATAGGGCTCGAACGGGACAAGCTCAAATATTTATCTTATACGAGCTGTTAACCCGCTACTTCGTTAGCGGAAATTTTTTATAAAAACCATACTATAAAATAAATTTAAAATAAGATTTTCGAAAAGTACAAAAGGCATGTTTGATAGGGTGCCAGCATAGTACCAAATTTTTAACATTCGAAAGTTAAAAAAACTACCAAAGTATTCCTATTATTAGTATTTTGCATAGAGGAATGTGATAATACAGTTTGAGAATTCTCATTCATAAATAACAATATCTCTTTATTATTAGGTTTCTAATATTAGAATAACGAAAAAAAAAAATTGAATAGCGAAATGTTTCTAGGATGTTTATTACAGAACATTCAAAAAGTATTGTTAGAAGAACGAAAAAGTACCACAAAATCCCTTCTTATAGATACTCACTCACTAAGGGCCACATAACTTCAACTTCATGTTTCTAGGTTAAATGTTATAGAAAGTTGAAAAAAAAACACATGTCCTCAATTTCATGTTTCTAAGGTTCATAATTACAGAAAATTCAAAAAGTACCATTAAAAGAACAAAAAAGTACCACAAAGTTCCCTCTTATGGATTCTTATTCACTTAGCATCACATGTCTTTAATTTCATGTTTCTAGATTCATAATTATAAAAAATTCAAAAAGTACCATTAGAAGAACAAAAAAGTACCACAAAGTCCCCTATTGTGGATTCTCATTCATTTAGGACCATATATCTTTAATTTCATGTTTCTAGGTAAAATATTACCGAAAATTCAAAAAGTACCATTGGAATAACAAAAAAGTACCACAGTCCTCTCTTATGGATTCTTATTCATTTAAGACCTCATATCTTGAATTTCACGTTTCTAGGTTAAATATTACAGGAAAATAAAAAAAGTACCTTTAGAAAAACAAAAAAGTACGACAAAGTACCTCCTATGAATTCTCACGCATTTAGGTCCACATATCTTTAATTCCATGTTCCTAGTTAAAATATTATAGAAAATTCAAAAAGTAACATTAAAAGAACAAAAAAAGTACCACAAAATCCCCTATTGTGGATTCTAATTCATTAAGGACCACATATCTTTAATTTCATGTTCCTAGTTAAAATATTATAGAAAATTCAAAAAGTAACATTAAAAGAACAAAAAAAGTACCACAAAATCCCCTATTGTGGATTCTCATTCATTTAGGACCATATATCTTTAATTTCATGTTTCTAGGTAAAATATTACCGAAAATTCAAAAAGTACCATTGGAATAACAAAAAAGTACCACAGTCCTCTCTTATGGATTCTTATTCATTTAAGACCTCATATCTTGAATTTCATGTTTCTAGGTTAAATATTACAGGAAAATAAAAAAAGTACCTTTAGAAAAACAAAAAAGTACGACAAAGTACCTCCTATGAATTCTCACGCATTTAGGGCCACATATCTTTAATTCCATGTTCATAATTTAAATATTATAGAAAATTCAAAAAGTACCATTAGAAGAACAAAAAAATACCACAAAGACCACTATTATGAATTCTCATTCATTTAGGACCACATATCTTTAATTTCATGTTTCTGGATTAAATATTATAAAAAATTAAAAAAGTACCATTACAAGAACAAAAAAGTACCACAAGACCCCTCTTATGGATTCTTATTAACTAAGGACCACATATCCTTAATTTTATGTTTCTAGGTTCATAAATATAGAAAATTTCAAAAGTACCACAAAGCCCCCCCTTGTGAATTCTTTCCCACATCGGAGCATGCATATTTAATTTCATGTTTCTAGGTAAAATATTGCAGAAAATGCAAAAAGTACCACAAAGTTCATCCTCTTGAATTCTTACCCACAGAATGTTTTTGTAATTTCCACCTTTACCCCCTTTTTTGGTACTTTTTTTACACATAGAAATTGTATTCCAATGAGTTTCTAAATTATAGTAGATCCCATATTAAAATACGCTCATGGTTATGTCAATAAATATAAAAAAATGTTTTATGAAAAAAGTACCAAAAATAGGTACGATTTTTATCCCTTAAACGTTCGAAGTACCAAATTTATATTTTTCGTTTTTTGATAAGTTATGAATACGGCATAAATTTTATTTGTAAGTTGATTGGTTTCAAAGATACATATGGTGACAAAAAAGTACCAAAAATACAGTTTTTATCCGTTTTTTCCCTAAAAGGGCCGATTTTCAAAAAAAAATCAGACACCTGTCCAATTATTTTTTAAATGAATAACGATAACTATTCAACTTTTTGTGTATCTTTATTAGTTTAGGAGTTATAGAGTTACCGTTTTTACCCCCTAAACCTTCGAATTTCCAAAAATCCCGTCTGCTATATGGAGGGAGACCTATCTACGTTCCAAATTTCGTCTCTCTATCTTCAGCCGTTTGGGCTGTGGGATGATGAATCAGTCAGTCAATCAGCAACGTTACTCTTTTATATATATATAGATAAGGTTTGTTTGGGATTGAAAATGGGCAAAATCGGTTAATAAACAAAAAAGTTATGGGAAAAATACTAGAAACACAGGGTGTCCATTGTAGCTTCATCTGCTGATATCTCTTTAACAAAAGCATGTACGACAACGAAATTTTGTACAGATAGTTCGAGGATCGACATAAACTTGGAAAGCAAAAATGGGCGTGGTTCGCCCACTTTACCGCCTACCTCCCATATAAGGTGAAATGTCAACGAAATTTTGTGCAAATAGTTTGAGAATCAATGTAAACTGGTAAACAAAAAATGGGCGTGGTCCGCCCACTTTACCGCCTACCTTCCATATAACGTAAAATTTGAATAAGTTAATGCAGGGTATTCGGCCAGACCGAATATAACATTCTCGCTTGTTCTTTTTTTATATACGTTTCATTTGTATATTGTATTAGACCTCACAATATGTATTAAAATCTTAAAAACTAACAGCCGTATTCACAAAAAAATAATGTATGCTTGATAACGAGATACTAACTTTTTGTATGTAAATTTCCATAAGAAAAAGTTAGTAACTCGTTATCAAACCTACATTAATTTTTTTGAATACGGCTGTAAAGCACTATCCAATCTCTATCGAGATCAATGGTTCCTCCATGGTCCTAGTATTATCGTGGTGGAAAGTCGTCTCTGCGAAGCCTTGTATCTGTCTGAACTTCAGCAAGAAGTCTTGCGAGTGGGTTGGGGTGAGTCTCTAGTTTGAGAATGTAGTTTTCACTGAGCTTTCTAAACTCATCTGTTACAAATGGTACCTCTAATTCCCATGGATATTCTCGTTTCTTATGTACCATGGAGCACCCGTCATGGTGCTAAGAATTTTTGATTGGGCCCTTTGTATAATATCGATACTCGTATTACTGACTGTTCCCCATAGTTGGATGCCATATGTCCAAATTGATTTTAAAAAGGTTTTATACAGGATGACTTTATTGTCAAGACTTAGTTTTAAATAACTTTCAATAAAGCAGTGAAGACTTCAACGCCAAAGTAGTCTAAGCCTATCTAAATGAATACCAAGGTATGTAACATGATCTGACTGGGGTATACTTCTATCATTTATGCCCGTTAACACATAATACGGTTTAGTTAAATTTAATAACAAGTTATCAAACTTCCAGTTAATATTTAACTGGAAGTTACAAATTTTCATTAACAATATTGAAAAGTTATTTAACTTTCAGTTAGCACTATTGTGAATTTTTTTTGTATTTAAAAATCAAAATATTTAAAATAATTTTATGTTTTGAAATTAAATGAAACATTTTCAATACTTTAATAAAAAAGATGTGCATGGTATTTACGCTCATTAGAAGGATTTTCGGAAAAGGAAAGCTATGGTCAATTATGGACCAATTCATAAATATATTTTCAAAGTTGCAGCTTTCAAAATGTTCACATGAACAGATAGACATACCTGAAGGGACATCATCAAATGGATGCAGGCATTCTGAGCGAATGGTTTAGGTCAGTGTTGCTCAGGGGATCGCGTAAAAGTCCGAATGATAAATACATTTTTCGACTTGAATGGTTAATGAATAGTTCAATTTAGTTCCGATAGAACATTTTGCTAGGAATAAGCCTCAGAACTAAAACAAAATGTCTTGTTTTAGTTCTTTCGCATTGGATATATTAAACAAGCGCGAATGTTATATTCGGCTCGGCCGAATCTATATACCCGCCATCAACTTTTTCATATTTTTCGTTATATGGGAGATGGGCGGTAAAATGGGCGGACTACGCCCATTTTTTGTTTCCAAATTTACAATGGTCCTTGAACTATTTGTACAAAATTTCGTTAACGTTTCACCTTATATGGGATGTGGGCGGACCACGTCCATTTTATGGTTTCCAAGTTTAAATCGACCCCGAACTATCTGTACAAAATTTCGTTGTCGTATATGCAGAAAAGTATGAAATTAAGCTACAACGGACACCCAGCGTTTCTAGTTTTTAGCCCATACCTTTTTTTGTTTATAAACCGATTTTGCTCATTTTCAGTACCAAAAATTATATAAGATAAATATTTGAGCCAAATTTCGTCCACCTACGTTGTCCCGTTCGAGCCCTATCCTGCTTTCAACAGACAGACAGACGTAGCTAAATCGCCTCAGAATCGAACCAGGACCCAGAAAGAATTCCTTCGACATGTTACACACAATCAATATACCCCCCAATCTTTTTGATGGTGGGTATAAAAATCAAATGTCAGAGGTACATGAGAAAACAAATATTTCTGAGAGGATCCGTAAAATACAATTATAGGCGATCAAAATATCGCAAAAATGAGCAAAAGGGCGATATTGAAATATATGTGAACATTATACACTTTAAAGTGATTTTTCATAACGTATTATACATGGAGCTATGGACAGCATTGGATCAATTATTGATACATTTGGTAATGTGATCCATACTTTTTGTATAGTTCTACTTGTAAATAAAATTATTTGATTTATAAACTGAAAGTTAAAAAAATAACTAGAAGAATTTTTTTCGATTAAATTTAACTTAAAGTTAACACAAAAACTTTGTGTTAATGATTTTATTTTAACGTTTTGTTTTAACTGAGAGGATCCGTAAAATACAATTATAGGCGATCAAAATATCGCAAAAATGAGCAAAAGGGCGATATTGAAATATATGTGATTATACACTTTAAAGTGATTTTTCATAACGTATTATACACTTTAAAGTGATTTTTCATAACGTATTATACATGGAGCTATGGACAGCATTGGATCAATTATTGATACATTTGGTAATGTGATCCATACTTTTTGTATAGTTCTACTTGTAAATAAAATTATTTGATTTATAAACTGAAAGTTAAAAAAATAACTAGAAGAATTTTTTTCGATTAAATTTAACTTAAAGTTAACACAAAAACTTTGTGTTAATGATTTTATTTTAACGTTTTGTTTTAACTGGAAGTTAGTGTTTAACTTATACTTTTTGTTTTATTGTTAACGGGCCTTTGTGCAACTGGAGGACAGTTACCCCTTCTTAAGGTGAATGCAACATGGTTACTTTTCACTTCGCTTATGCGAATACGCCAGTTTTTCAACTATGTCTTCACAAGTCAGAGGTAAATATCTAGTTGACTAGACGGCTATTTGTGGGTTTTCAGGAGAACTGAGTATTGCAGTATCATCAGCAGTGTTGCCAGTTTAGCCTTTTTGAAGCTAAATCTAGCCTTTTTATTTTATTTTTAGCCTCAAAATTATGCCTTATGCGAATACGCCAGTTTTTCAACTATGTCTTCACAAGTAGGGTTTGGGGTCCGAGAATTCCCGGGCGGGAAATCCCGGGAATTCCCGGAAATTTTTCGTCGGAAATTCCCGGGAATTTTTTTTAATTTTCCCGGGAAAAACGGGAAATTTAATATTCATGTAATTTTATAATCCTATTGGAAAAAATTTTACTGTTTGTATCGCCTAAGTGAAAATTGTACATTTACTAAAGGAATTTTTAGATGCTAATACGAAATATAAATAAATATTTTTTTTTATTTTAGATTATTGAAAAACATTTCATCGGTGCGCTGATGAAAAGTCCTATTTGACTACTTTTCATTAGGAAAAAAAAGTTTTATTTTGTCCAATCACATTCCGAAAACACAAGTTTTTAACTTTGTATTTCTACAATCTTTTAAACATTTAATGATGATGTACCATTTTAAAATTTCATTTAAATACTAATTTTTCACTCCATAACAGCATTCACAAAGTGAATAAGTGAAAAGGGTAGAAATTTTTCAAAAATACATCCTAAAATTGCATTTGCGTTATGAATGCATTTTTAAATTGCAATATTATTTCTTAACTACTATATTAAAAGAGGACATATTCATCTTCTACATGCAGTTTAAATCATTAAAATCCGTTAACAACTTTTAGAGTTATTGATGTTTAAAGTTACACACTTTTCCGATTATTTTGACTTTTCGAAAAATTAAAATCGTGAATTTTTTGAAATTCAAAAAAATAAAAATGGGAATGAACAATATCGGACGATCTTCCGTCAAAAAATTGGCATTTTTTATAAATCTTTCATGGAATGGACGATATATATTTTTTAGTTTTCAATAAGTTTGTGCCCGTACTTTTTGGGTAAAGTGAGAAAAGGCTGATATTTCTCTAAAAAATGTACAAAAATACGGGAACACGAAAAGAATTTATTTAGAAGGTAAACATCAAACTATTTGGAAATTCATATGTGAATGTTATTTTATTTTTTAGTATATATCAACGTTCTTAATTTTTTTAATTGAAACTTTCTTTTTAGTACCAAAAACTAAATATTTATTATTTATTTTCACTCAAAGTTTTTTATTTGTATATTTTTATTTTTTGTTTATTTGACTATTTACTAAGTCTATCCAAAGATATAGTCTGTGCTGTTTCGTGCAAGAAGTAGAACATTATTCTCTTAAAATTTCTATCATTTCCCACTTTCGGAGTACGGGAACACTTTTCGCTAAAATAGGGATCCCGCGTGGTCCAATTTAGGTACGGGAACAAAGCTAATATTTTACAAAATGAACCAAAAAATATTTTCTAAATCTAATTCGTAATAGACTTGAATAGAAGAAAATTTGAATGATTCAAATTATTAATTCAAGCAATTAATTCTTGTGAAGTTAAAGAATTTAAATCTATGAATTAAATATGAAAGCTTTAAAGAAATTACTGGGAAAATAAATTTAATTCGATTTTCAAAAGTGAATTAAACAATTAAACCTTTGGAGCACTTATTTTTATTTTGTGAAATATTTAAGATTGTTTAAATTTTTAATTGGTTTTACACTATAATACTTTGTATTAATATCAAAAATATTTTCAAATGTATGTTAAAGTCTTTAAATTTTTTAAATGTAATTGCATCTCTTAAAGCAAATTTCGGCACATTTTTTTTATTTGTAGTCAACTCTGTTCAATTTTTCGTTTTTAATGGTATTAATACAAAGTATTGTAGTGTAAAACCACCTTAACTAATCATAAATTTGATTTATAATGTTGTTTTATAGTACTGAATAGAAAAAAAATACATTCTTTATAAAAAATCATTGCTTTTTTCTAAAAATTTAAATTTCCCGGGATTCCCGGGAATTCCCGGGAAATCGAATTTTTTATTCCCGTTTCCCGGGAAACAAAATATCACGGGAAACCCCAAACCCTATTCACAAGTCAGAGGTAAATATCTAGTTGACTAGACGGCTATTTGTGGGTTTTCAGGAGAACTGAGTATTGCAGTATCATCAGCAGT
Organism: Protophormia terraenovae; assembly: GCA_951394005.1. Lineage (NCBI taxonomy): Eukaryota > Metazoa > Arthropoda > Insecta > Diptera > Calliphoridae > Protophormia > Protophormia terraenovae. The sequence goes on along the minus strand of OX596077.1, from coordinate 81,946,339 downwards.
GTTGCCAGTTTAGCCTTTTTGAAGCTAAATCTAGCCTTTTTATTTTTAGCCTCAAAATTTTCGTTTTAGCTTCTAGCTTTTTTTCTAGCCTTTTTTAATTCATAACATATCTTTAAAAAGGCTAAAAAGTTACTAATTTTATATTTACAGAATCATCAATTTAAGTATTTTTGTGTATTAATCCGCACAAAAAAACGAAATTATTTATACGTAACGAAAATTTTCGCCTGCGGCGCTTCATTCTACAAGAATACTTTTATTATTTTTTAAAAAACTTTATTACTCATAGGAATTGTTTATGTTATATTTATAAATTTACTAATATATCTTTAAGAAATACTAGTTTTTGGTGAGAAGAAAAAAAAAAAAAAAAAAAATAAATGCGTTTTCAAATAAAAAAAATTATTAGCTTTTTTCTGGTTTTATTTTTTTGGGCATTTAGCCTTTTCTGACCTTTTTTAAAGCCCAATTTAGCTTCTTTTTTTCTCAAGTCCTGGCAACACTGATCATCAGCAACTGTTTAGTCAGTTCATCACCTATAGGCAAAGCAGAGGCGTAAATTAGATATAGAGTAGGTAACAATAATAACACTTCCCTGTGGAACACCGGATTTTATTTCAAATTTTTCTGTCACAAAAGTCATTAATTATACTTTACCCTGAATATACGGTTAGATAGATAGAACTCCAGCAATTTTTGGGTACATGGTGGTAGTAAACATTTAATTTTATAGATTAGGCCCTTATGCCAAAATTTGTCGAATGCTTGTGCGACATCTAAGAAAATAGCTCAACAATACTTCTTTAATTCGAAACATTTCCTTATCTCTTTGGTTCGATTCCCTTGTTCTATAGTTCCGTGTTTTTCACGAAAACCAAACTGGTGAACTGGGATTGGATATTTTCATCTTTCAAGAATGGTACACTTTTCTTTTGAAATACTTTTTCGAACAGTTTCGACAAGCAAGAAAGTAAGCTAATAGGTCTATATGAAGACGTTTTAGTAGAATCTTTCCCTGGCTTTGGTATCATTTTAATCAGAGAAGTTTTCCAAATTTTTGGAGACTCCAAGTTTCAAGATCGGGTTGAAAATGTTTGATAGCACAATTATTGCCACATTCGGGAGGTTTTTAATCATTGATGGTGTTATTAAATCATATCCAGGTGGTTTTCAAACATTTATATTTTCTTTAATGATTGTATCAATGTCGTCATAATTTAATGTAGTGTCAAGTGTCTCTTCCAATACAAAATCATTTGTTTGGGGGTAGGACTGAAAGACTGTGCCTAAGTAGCATGCTAATAAATTGGCCTTATCTTCAGCACTATGAGCCCAGGTACCGTCAGCCTTCCTTAAAGGACTATGTGCCTCTACCGGTGGAAGATTAGTATGTTTAATATTCGTTAAGTTTTCAATATATTTTTTACTTAGGCGATCCTCTTCTAATTAAAGGGTTCTTTTTAGTTTTTTTGCATGCTATGGACAGCCTCAGCTTTGCAGCTGGTGATCTGGTTTGTTGCCATTATCTTCTGAGAAGTTTTTCAATTTCAGTATTGGAAGTAATCTTATTGTCCTTCATAAAAATTTTACTATTAAAATTTTCCATTGCTGAAGTAAGTAATGACGTAAAGTCATTGACGCATTCATTAATATCTTCCTCACACTGAAAATTTGGATTCGTGTGGATATGACTACTTATGTATTTTCTATATTTTAACCAATTTGTCCTATAGAAAGTATTCGTGTGATAATTTCGTAAGTTAGTCCTTTCATAGTATGATACTATTATAGGAGAATGGTCAAAAGTTAAATCATAAGAAATTTCTGCAGTTATTGAACTTCGGTTAATAATTTTAGATATGGCAAAGTCTACGAGGTCAGACATTTTTCTAGGATCAGCCGCCTAGTAGATGTCCAGGGGACACGAAATTAATGTCATTTGTGCGATCAACTTGTACCTTATAGAGCTGTCTACCTCTAGGATTCATCAATCATTTGGTTCTGCGCTCTTAAAAGCTCTTGTATTGTTTCTTAAATTATTTATTTATTTTTGTCTATGGATATTTTCTTTACAGACAATTTACAAAATAATAACATAAAAACAATAAATATAAATAGAAATATTTGACTGCGTGTTTAAAAAAATTATTATTAATTTTTTTACATCATTTGGATTTAATGAAAAATCAATCAGGACTGTCATAGAATCCAATTGTTGTCGGAATTGGATTTAAAAACGACAGAAAAATTACTATGCTGTCATGAATTCCAATATTATCGGTTTTATGTTCGAATCTAAATTAGTGTCGGTTTTAGGTGTCACAGAATCCAATTTTATCGGTTTTTCTATTGAAAACAAACCAAGCAGCTAACAGCTCTCGGATTTCATTAACAAGCTTTTGTTTTTTGAATATTTTGGCAAAATGTAAGTGAATTCATAGATATTTTATAAAAGGAAAATAATATTTTTTATTTACTGTAAGAAAACAATAAAAATAAAAACTCCACAATTATAAGGTTTATTGCAAAATATGTATATCATTGAAATGTGTTTCACTGCTTAAAAAGCCAATTGGCTGAATAACTGGACTGTAGAGTCGTTTCCAACTGATTTCTTATTCGCTCGTTTAGATAACAAATGCAAAGCTACTAGTTACAACATTGGCGGAATTTTATTAAGCTAGAAATGCCAAGATCGGAAATCGTTTTTATTTAACCGATAATGGACTGTGAATCTTCAAAGAAGCTTTATATTAAAATGCACAGAATAAAAAATGTAATTACAATCTCCGGCAGCTTAACAAGCATTTGCCACATTTTCTTGAAATTCTTTTCGCCTCCTTTGGGCATTCCTCTTCTAACAAAAAATACTACAACTGCAAATGTAATTTTATTTATTTTATTGTAACTTATTTTTTAAATAATATTTTAATATAAACTCAATAATTGTTAATAATAATTCAACAAAAACACTATTGCTTACAAATTTTCTAAAAAAAAATTTGATATACAAATTGTAAACAAACGAACAAATGTATGGAACAGCTGATTCGAACATCGGTTTTGTTTACATTCGAAAATGCCAAAACCAATACGGTTTCATGACACGAAATGAAATCAATATTGGTTTGTAATTCCGATAAAAAACAAATCCGACTTGGATTCTATGACAGCCCTGAATAAAACTGTATAATTGATAAAATGTGTTGCACATTCTTCTCAGCGGATCTGCATTAGCATAATTACTTCTAAAAAATTTCACAGATAGTGGTAAAAAATTACGGGATGGGCGTTGAGGTATATTAAATAAGATTTCATTAATTAAAAATCCAGAGCATATATTTCCATTAATAACGTTTAAAATAAATGACACATTCAACATAGTCCTTCGGCTTTTTAAAGTTGGTAATTTAATGAGAGCAAGACGAGCTGAGTACGAAGGCAAATTCAGTGAGTTAAAATGTAATCCTCGAAGGCAAAACAACAGGAATTGTTTTTGTACCGATTCAATAGCGTTGGAATAAGTTGGTAAATAGGATCCCAAATTATAGATCCATATTCCAGAATTGGACGAACAAGAGACGTATATAGTGTTTTTGCAACGTACGGATCATTAAATTCCTTTGACCAACGTTTTATATAACCAAGTGTACCCCTGGCTTTATTTATAATACTTGTTATGTGTGAGTTAAAGTTTAATTTGGAATCGAATAATATACCCAGATCCAGGAAAGTGTCTACCATATCCACTTGATAATCTCCCAAAAAATAATTTGCTGCTATCGGTTTATTTCTTACAAAGCGTAGTACTTTGCATTTCTTTAAATTAAGTTCCATCAAGTTTAAATTGCACCATTCATAAAACGAATCCAAGTCTTTTTGAAGATGTTGGTGATGTATGGATAACATAAAGTTTATCATATTTTGATTTAGAGAGGTAGCTGTCAGCGTTAGAGTTAGCCTTAAGGTTTCTAAACCTCCAGAGTTTTATGAAACATTAGGTTGTTGGTAACTTGTTCTTACAACGCACAGTGTGCGATTAAAAAAATGAAATGGAAATAATTATGGAACTTTGGAACGGCTTCTCCGAATTCTATGAAATTTCACATGCTGATAGTAGAGGTGTAGGCGAGTTTAAGTTTGGACCATATAGATCTACAGGGGGAGAGTCCACAAGGGTATTAGGCTTTAAAGAAAATTATTTTTTTCGGTACAGCGGGTCCAATTTTAACCCGATTTTTTAACTTTAATTATTGCATTAACAACAAATAGCAAAATTGTGTAAAGAGAGAATTGTGAAAAAATATTTACGGAGTCAAAAGTAAGTAACAAGCATTTAAATTTAAACTTTCAAAAAAAGTTTATTTTTCCCGTTTTTTTTTTTTTTTTTTTTCCAAAAAAGTAGTTACATTCTTATTCTGTTATATACAAATTTTCTTAATAATATTTATATTTTTCTGAAAGACAACTAAACTAAACCCAAAATACTTTAAAGGAAAAAATTTTTTAAAATGATTTTTGCAAGAACAAGTGTTTCCCAAATTTGACCTATTTTTCCAACAAATATCGAATTTTCGCCTTTTTATTTAATCTAAAGTGTTTTTATTTTTTTGTAATAGAAATTCTTGCTCCCCAATATCGGTTGGAAAGATATAGCAAAAAAAGTAAAAAATCCCATTTTTGGAAATTTTTTTAAAGTTTTATGGAAATTACGGGATTTTTTTAGACAAATCTAAAAAAGTGAATAGTGTTTTAAATTAAGCATCAAAAAATCTACTTAGATGTAAAATCTTATTCCAAACTATTAACTAACAAGAATTTTAATTTTAATCGGTTCAGATATAAGGAATCAGGATTGTTTTTTAAAAATTGTATACCCGAGGTGTCCAACTTTGGGACGCTGTGGGTTCGTTCCCTGTAGGTCTGTATAATCCAAGCAAAAAACTTAAACTCACCTATACCTCTACTATCACTATGTGAAATTTCATGGAAATCGGAACAGCCGTTCAAAAATTCCATAATTATTTCCACTTCAATTTTTGAATTGCAGTACTTTTTTGAAGTACTTTCATGTTATTTTTTACCTCCAAATTCTTGCTTGCGTTTCTTTTAGGATTTTTTCTTACTTTATAAGTCTTCAGGCTAGATTTCCTTTAAAATTTTCTGATTTTTTACCTCCAAATTCTTGCTTGCGTTTCTTTTAGGATTTTTTCTTACTTTATAAGTCTTCAGGCTAGATTTCCTTTAAAATTTTCTGATAAAGATTCAAAGCAATTAACTTTTTGTGACACTTTTCTTCCAGAGATGAGGAGATTTTCTCTCAAGATCCTTTCTATTTTGCCTGAGTCCTACAGCCTGAAGATTCTATTTGTCTTCCATTACCATGTTACCATTTAGTGATCATGACTTCTTTCTATAATATTATGACCAAGAAACTGTATTTTGCGGCACAACAGCCTTCCTTGCAATTATTTTATATGACCAATGCAATATTTCATGAAAAATTTGAATTATGTGTTTAGGTGTTTTTTGTTAAACTTCAATTTTAAGAAAAACCAATTTTGCTATTACCATAAAACTTTACACATGGCAAGTGAGCATAATAGCAAATATAAACAAGTTAACAAAATTATTAATTTTTCACATCAAAAGTTATAAGCCCAAGAGCATGCACGGATTTTTTCGTGCGCAGTCCTTATTGTTTATAATGAAGTCTTTTGCACTATAAGGTCCAACCACATAGATTACATTCGCTTCAGCTGCAAAGGCAAGCTACGCAAAGCTAAAAACATATGAACCCAATAGTTGCATTATTTTATTTAAACATTTTTTTTTTTTATTGCCAATTAAATTATTTTTATAGAAATAAATAATTGCAAAACGTACTTGGACTTTTTTTTATTTATTTAATATTTTTATTACAATAAAAAAAAAATTGCCTTAGCGCCACAAAGGCATTAGAAAGGCTAGTTAGCAACAATATAATTTAATTTCTTTTAATTAAAAAATAAAACAATACTTTCTTTACAATTACTTTTCAAAATTATTATATCAAAAGCATTTCTATGTTTTCGCGTAGATAATATTTTAATCTTTTCTTGAAAACAGAAATTGTGGAAGAATTTTTCAAAAATGTTGGTAAATTGTTGAATTCCACACTACCTACATACTCTATCCTTTGTTTGGTTGTTTCCAATCGACATCTCACAGTACACAAATTTAAATTATTCCTGGTATTAAAAGTATGCTGATTCCGACTATGTATCATAGAGAAAATCATTTGATTAAACTCCAAAAAATCACATAAAAATTGTGTTTTTGTTAAGAAAACTAACTTTTGTATCCACCCAGCAAAAACTTTTTGGTTTTCGGTAATGACGACTACTTATTAAAGTACTTTCCTGGAAAGTGGGCGTCATTATTATTTGCCTTCTCTACATTACATAAATAAGTACTCAATAGTATAATTGCAGAGTAAGTTGCAGTCACATGGATCAGTTGTCTAGAGCGCAGGATTAGCAATCAGAAGGTTGCCGGTTCAATCCCATTCTGATGCTATTCGTTTTTTTAACAAAATGTTTTAAAAATATATTTTATGCTAAAACAAGTTTTTTAGCTTTGAATATTAAGTGCGAGATGGTGTACTGAGTTAGACGTTAGTCATTAAAAACGACTAGTTAATAGGGTCCCAAGTTCAAAACTCACTGACGGCAAATTTTTTCGTTTTTTGTTTTTATTTTTATTTTTGTTTAGGTACATATTTTTTAGTATCACTAGAGTCTAAAAATAACTACTAGAATTCATGGACAACTCGAACAAAAATAACTAGTTATTGAGACAAAAAATAAGTAGTTTATTTTTATTTCCAATTATACCTGCTAGCTTACCAGGAAAACAAAGTTTTTGTTGGGCATTATATGCAAATTTATTCAAAGATTTAAAAAACAAGCATTTTTGCGAAATTCTTTTGAAATATGCAAATGCTAACTTTCCTAGCGAAAAGCTTGAAAAACTTGCCCTGATTAAGAATCAATTATCAATAAACTTGGCACTAAGATTTTAATCTATATAAAACTTATTTGTGTCAAATATTAACTTTAATTTTATGTACTAATTTATGTAAATTTCGGTTCATACAATATGAATTGAGATAATAAAATTAACAATTATATTAATTAACTATTAAAATTTAAAACATGTTTATTAACGAGTACTTTGAGTCTAATACACGTTCATTTATAGTACAGTTTGTAATGTAACTTACATAAAATTATATTATTAATTCTTCTGCAAATTATCCGTATAACTAGCAGTAGAAAACCTTCCCAGACTAACTTACATAAATATTCTACCTGACAATAATTGTAGTTGCAAGGTCAAATAGATTATAATAATGTAAATCAGATTTCTTGGAGCACAAAATTTAAAAAAATCGTATTAGCTGGTTATTAAAAATTACTACATAAAAATAAGAAAAGAAACGTAAGTTAAAATATTCGATATTGTCGAATAATTCGAGGCAAAAAAACGGTGTTGTCGAATAATTCGTAAACCGACCTTACGGGTTTTTAGTTTAAAAAACAGTAAAAATAAAAAAATACCGATTTTTCGAATTATTCGAAAACCGGTTTGTTAACTCTGGTATGTAAGAAATACAAACATACATAAGGGTCTAAACGATCCTTTGGTAAAAAATGTAATAAAAGAACATGCAGGAGTATACTTGAAAAGATTGGAAATACACCCTAATCCACTAGCTCGAAAAGTTAAGAAGTAATGGACAAAATAAATACATCAGACCTGACCATATGAATTAAAATCGCTATTAGTCCGACCAATTAGATTTTAACATTTACATTTAAGATTTTATTACTTTTTGTTAGTTCACTTTAATTTTAAGAAGATTCAATAATAAAACGAGAAAGAAACTATAGTCGATAAAGACCGACCATATGATACCCTACACCATTAGACCAGTAGCCAATTGTAGACCAACACTTATACTAACATCTATATGATTTTATACCCTTTTAGAGTGATTCCCGGAAGAGGGTTTATATGGGAGCTATTGTAAATTATGGACCGATTCTCATAAATTTTGGCAATGTTGTTTCTACTTATATAAAACTTTCGGGAGGACATTTGTATGGAGGCCAGGTAAAATAGTAGACCGACCAATTTCAATAGGCTTCGTCCTTGTACCAAAATAATTATCTGTGCCAAATTTCATCAAGATATCTTTAAAATTGCGACCTGTACTTTGTTCACAAGGTTTACATGGACAGACAGCCAGCCAGACGGACGGACGGATATCGTTAAATCGACTCAGAAAGTGATTCTGAACTGATAAAAAATGCTTTTTGATTTTAAAATCGTTTTAATCTACACATATGCTGAGGAACGATTTAGAATTTCTAAATAAAAATTGCACCATTATTTTAATGCTACAATAACTTTCAACATAAAACATTTTTTTTATAAAACCTTATATGTATATCGTACCTGTTCTCGTCGGGTTAACATTGGATGAACAAATTTTCTATACAGTGTTGAGCTACCTTTGGTAGCTGGCGAAAGCAACCATAAAACAAGAACCACTTTCACTTCATAATAGAATGGAAACCAAGAAAGGAAGATGTCAGTAAATGTTTCCGTGCAAGTAAAAAATGCGTAAACAATCCAATACATCATCCATTTAACCTGAAAAAAAAACATTATGTATATTATAAAGCAAAAATGCTTCATAAACTGTATTAGTTAACTTACATATTCCTTAACATTCTTTGTGCGGACCGCTTTGTATGAGGCATAAGCTGGGTAAAGAGTACCAAATGACAATCTGAAAGCAGGAAAGATAATATTTTCAACACAAGTGCGTGGTGAAATAAAAATCACTATAATAAAACATATGCACGCGGTAGTAAGTGAAAGACGTGGTAGCGGCACGGTTTGTAACAATTCCAAGAAATGACCAATTGCAGTTAAATTACGAACAACCTTTCCATGACATATTTTTTGAGATGGCTGGTCAATAAAATTTGTTATATCGATGTATTCCCTGCCGGAGTGATTTGTGTGCAATACAGAAAACATATCATTTGCAATTTTGTCTTTTGTGTAAACTATAGGGCGTAAGATATTTTCATTTTTTTCCAGATCATTTAATGAAGTTTTTCTGTTAGCTATGATATCTTTATCAAGAAAATATTTATTACTAAGTGGTCTGCTTCCGTGAAACTTGTCTACATTGAAAATTAAGTTTTTTGGTTTAGGGTCTTTGCATCCCTCAGTAAAACATTTTTGATCAATATTATACATAGTAATTTTATTTTTAATCATTTAGTAAGTCATTTTTTTCCCTTCTGGTAATATTATTAGCAAAATAGACAGTTTGTGGTAACTATAAAATAAACACTAATTATAATTTATGCAGACACATATATTTTCCAATATTGCAAAGGTACTCGCCGAGTCTTAAAATAGCAATAACATAACAATACTTTGCAGAGCAATCAGAATTTCGACTTATATATTTTTATTAGGTTAGTGATGCGAATAATGAATAAAAAGATATACTCAACACTGAATAAATCTCAAATATTGTTGTTTAAAAATATGTGTAAACTTTTTACCAAATAAAATAAAGAGAGCAAAGAGAAATGAACTGATCGTCTATAAATATGCGCACACATTTTTAAGCTAATATGTACATTACAGTGCTTTGATTTGTATGGGAACAAAAAAAAGTTGCAAATGTACCCCTCTAAAATTAAAGTTTGAAATGTTTTAAGATAATTCCCAAAATATTTCGGTTTAATTATTTAATTTACGTGAGCTGGACCATTTTTAAAATACCTCCAAAAATATGGTTTTCGATCGACAGTATACATAGTTTTTAACTTTTTGTCAAAAAAATACAACATATGATAGAAAAACGATGTCTTATACATATTGAGCAAAACATATTTTAAAATTTGTTTTCATTCTCGCGATTTTATTTTAAATAGTATTTTATTAAAATTTTAATATTTTTGAAATTTTTCATCGTAAATTATATTTTAGCGCAAAATTGGTTAAGTTAATTTTTATACCAAATAAATTAGTTAAGGACATACATGTCCCCAAAAGCATTAATTTATCAAAAATGCGGCGAATTGATGTAAAATGGCTTTTAAATTTAAAAAACTCCTTTTTATTCGATTATTGTCGCGGTTTTAAATGAACTTATTATGCTTTTCATAAATTTATCAATATTTAAGAGTAATAAGTACTTCCACGTGATTTATTTGCAAAAATTGCAAATTTAAGCTTTTGGGAATTAATTGCATAAAATTTACCCTCTGGCTCATAATGTGTTAATTACGTGTTATCTTCAATAGTAACAGGATATACCATTTCTATGGTACATTAAAACCTCATATATTTTGAAAAATGTCCGAAATATATAAAATTACATGTTTAAAAAAAGAAAATATGATGAAAAATGTTAGTAAAATATTAATATTCCGCGACTGAAAAGAGACATAATTATTTAAATGAATATTGAAGGTCGTAATATGCCTTTATTATAATTTGAAGTTAATTTTCTTATAGCTAAAATTTTGATAATAATATTGAAATAAATACGTAATTTCAAAGGTGTTTTAAAAATGGTCCAGCTCACGTAAATCTTAACATTGAGATGTAATATTTTGGGAATCACATAAGAACATACTAATCTTCATTTCTAGAGGGGTACATTTGCAACTTTTTTTCGTGAGGCACTTTAATGTACATATTGTTCATTTATTTCAAGACAGCCATAAGTAGAGAAAAAAAAAAATAAAAAAAACATTTTATAAAATGAAAATATAGAAGTATATATATTTTTTAAAGAAATAATTTAATATTTTTAAGAAATAATTTAATAATTTAAATAAATTATTAATAATTTAAATAAACTAAACATTATCACACAAAAAAATTTTGAATTTTAGAATTTCTGTGCAGAAATATATACAGCTGTGTGCAAAATAATATTAGCAATACCATATACTTTGGTTTTATTTCTGCATACATATATATATATTTTTTTCCTTTTTCTATTTCTACTTTTGTCCCTATTATGAGCGAAATATTGTAGTAATAGTAATTTTACAATTTTCTTTTTACAAAATTAGATCTCTGATTTCTCAATCACTGAACTAATGACCAATTTCTTAATTTTGTTTAGTTTTTTTATGTATTAGCATAATACGCATCGTGTGATTGGTCTTTCTACATTCGAATTTTAAAAGAGCAGTTTCTCCGCACACTCTAATGTACATATGGTGTTTGTAGATATAAACATACATATTTATGTATCCAGAAATACTTTAAGAGCACATTGACCTACTACCATATACTACATCACAATTAGTGCATACTATTCATATTTGTTTAAATAACTCTTTAAATGTTGATATATTTCCTAAATAATGTTTCTAAATTTAGAAATGAAGACGTATGTTCTCCCTATTTTTTTATTAATGCAATGCTAAGTTTTTCCGTAATAATAACTTATATGATGTACCCAGGCAAAAATTCATGTTAGTTAAAAAAATATAGTAATCCAACTATAATATAAATATATATACATAGTTGGATGACGGTTTGGTAAAAACGCTTTTATAGTACTGTCAGAGAACTATAAAACAAGAAAAATTTTAGTAGAAAATATATATCGTTCATTCCATGAGAGAACGCCCAAAAATATTTTCTATGTCTTCCGATATATTTGGAATACACATACCCTAAGGAGCCATTTAAATATCTCCACTTTAATTTTTTTGAATTTGAAAAAGTTCGCGAATTTATTCATGATTTTCATTTTCCGAAAAGTAAAAAAATCATAAAAGTTTGTAACTAAACATCAATATCTCTATAACTTAACTGATTTTAATGATTTTAGTTGCATATAGAAGGTTAATATGTCCTCTATAAATGTAGTAATTTAAAAAAAAAATATTTTCATTTAAAAATGCATTCATAATGCAAATTCAATTTTAGGCACCGTTTAAATATTCAGCGCCAGCAAAATGTTTTTTTACTTACGACTACGCAATAATTATTAAACTATTATATTTTTACAACACAAGATAACAGTGATGTCAGATGGAGGGAATTTTCCCTTTTTGAGGGAATTTTTAAGGCTAATATAAGCCGAAGGGGAAAAAGGAGGGAATTTTAATTTTTAATTAAAAAAAAAACGTCAAAAATTTTAAATAAATAATCAAAAAATGCAATATTATCATTCACACTTATTTAAAAATAGAAATCTTAATTTGCCGAATGGATATTTTCAGTGTTCTCGTTCTTTTTTAAAATATGTTTTGTATATTTTTATTGAATTACTAACAAAAAATACATTTATGTTGATTTTTAAAAATTTTTAGTTTTTGGTAAAAAATAGAGATTTTAAGGAGGAGGGAAAATTTTTTCTAAAAGAAGGAAAAAAAGGGAATTTTTTAACTAAACAGAGGGATATTTTTTAAATTTTATCTGGCATCACCGCACGGCAACGAAAAATATTCCAAATATAACTTCGTGTTTCAATTAACAATGTCAATCGTCTTTGCAATTTATAGCAGCAAACAGAAAATATTCTTCATCAAAAAAGTAATACTTCGTGTTTTAGTCTCGTACACATAATTTTGTAGGATAGCACACGAACAATTTTTCTTCTTGTGCTACAAAAAATTTTTTGCAAATTTGTTTTGATTTTGCAAATATAGTTTTTTTAGTAAAGGTATTTACAAAGGTATTTGCAAAGTAGCATCGATTCCTGTAAACACAACCACATTGAATAATATTTTGCACAACTTTTGCAAATTTGTCAGAGTAAACCAATTGCAAAATTATCAGAGTTAAAAGTAGTAAAGTTGCAACAATTTTTATAATGTCGCCACTGTGAATAGTATTAAAAAATCAACTCTAAACTAAAAAAAACATCACTGAAAAACCAAATTAAACGTAAAAAAATAGTGTTTGTAATTTTATATATTAAAATTAATTAAATAATATAAAAAGAAAAAATATCAATGAATAAACTGATTAATATGAATTATATAAATAAAAAATATATTTGAAATGAATTATACCTTTATCTATTTTTTTAAATTGGTTGTTTGGCTTTATTTTAAATGTTTATGAGTGCATAAGTACAAAATAAATTGTATTTGATGTTTTAATTATATTGCATTGAAATTTTTAATGTTAATATTTGATAAAAGTGTTATTATGAATTTAAAACAGAGACCAAAAATAACTGGTCCACTTATATTATTACTGTTATTTACATATATGAGAAAATTTTAAATAAATAGCTGAACGAATTTAAATAGTAAAAGAAATTAAAAATCAAGATTAGTTATTATTAACATTTTGTTTTTCACTCTTATTTAAATGATTTTAAAAATAAATGGCTTTAGCATTTAAATGACATTTTTTTAGTTAAAAAACATTTGTTTTATAAAAAATTAACAAATTATATAAGAATATAACAAGAGAAAAGCTAATAGTTATTAAAGATGAACACAACTAAAAATGATTATCTCTTTTCTCTGCCATAAAAAACAACAAAAAGTAGTAATCTCTTTTTAACAGTTATTTAGTGCGATTTATTTTTTATAACTTAATATAAGTTGGCAATTTATGTCATTTTTATAAGTGGACCAGTTATCTTTGGTCTCTGATTTTAAATTTTTCAGTTTCTGAAGCCTCTGCATATACCAGGGACTTCGTTTTTTTTAAAGAGGGCTCGGAAATTTTTTTTTCTGAATTTTTGTTCTGAAAAATTGAATCGGTTCAGTAATAACCGAGATATCGGGCAAAAAGCATTTTTTATTTTTTAAGCCCTTGTTCAAGATACAGATTTTTATTTTTATATGGATCGGTCATAAATAATTTACAAAATTTCGGTTTTTTTAATAAACCAAATTCGTTTATAATCAATAGAGTATAGCCAAAAAACAAATCTGTTAAGATGGAAATACACACACAAACATGTATATTAAGCATTGTAATGACTATTAGTGTCATTTTTTTTTATAGGCAAGTAATTTAGTTAGCAACAGCAGTAATATAATGAATAACAGTGTTGTTGTTGTTCTTTGTATATACAGTCAGTTTGTATATACACACATACAAAAATAAACATGGAATTGTTGTTGTTATTTATTTTTTAAAAGCAATTTTTTTTTTTTTTTTTGTTTTCGAATTCAAATTTTCGTAGTTTTGAAAAAATGTAGATTTATAAGTGTGAAACAATGAAAGCATACGTTAAGGCGAAAATTTAATTATTTGCCCATAAGATGGTGAAGGGTATCATATATATATTTTTAATTTCATTTATTTTAAAATGTTTCTAAAAGTGTATCCTTACTATCTTCTTTTGCTTTATGAATAAATATATATAATATTTTACTGGTAAGGAGTTATATTCGAAATTTATTGTGTGTACACAGAGTTACAAAATAAAAAAAAATAAAAAAAAACTATTTCTGCGGCAAGGGTTTTATCAGTCAATTTGGATACACGATATTAATAAGTACTAAGCAGGGATGAAAAACTAAAATATTTTTCTGTATCAAAATAAATTTCAAATATTACTTTTTTCACCCTCAGAGTACTAAAATTAAAATTTTGAAGAGCTTTTTTATTTAGTGAAAAACTCAAATATAATTTGTATATCTAAAACGAAGGATTAAATATAATACCAAATCATTAAATGACTTTATACAGAGTTAATATTATACATACTAAAATATGAAGAGCTATATATGATATAAACTTACGGAGAAAAGTCGTTCATGATCAATTCCTTAAAATCGGGTACTTCAGCTTTAGTTTTGTTAAAATATAGTTCATTATCTGATATCTTTGAAATTTTTAACAATTTCACTTTAATATAAATTCTTGTATTGTGATTTTATAAAAGTTTATTAATTTAGAACACCATCAATAACACAGAGTTACAAAATGAGAAAATAATTTTTGCGGCACTGAATTTCTCAGTCAATTCGGATACACAGTATTAATAAGTACTGAGCCTCTAATTCACTTTTTTTGAATTGACTCTAGTTCTCGCGATAAATTTGAAAGTGTCAATAATTCAAATTTTTATTCGTTAATCATAAAGATAAATTTGGTGCAAATAAAATAAGACATATTTCATTACAAAGAATGCATAAGTTTTGATTTTATTCAAAAATTAGTGAAACTACTCATTTACAAGTTACACAGAAAAATTTTAAAAATTACAAAAAATTTTTTTTATTTTTGTATGTAACTTGTAAATGAGTATTTTCACTAATTTCTGAATAAAATCGAAACTTAGGCATTGATTTTAATGAAATATGTATTGTTTTACTTGTAATAAATTTATCTCTATGAATAAAAAATAAAAATTTGAATTTTTGACACTTTTAAATTTGTATGATTTTTTTCTTGAAATTTTATATAAAATTTCATTTTTTCTCAAAAGATGGGCTTAATATCTCCATAACTGTTGGTCGTATTAAAAAGTAATGTAAGAACGACTTGAAGACAATTTTAATTAGAATTTTTTGATATTTGTTTGAATAAAATCCGATAAGTCGTTTTCGAGATATGCTTCAATATATGATGCAACCTTCTTAATTTTACAAATCGCGATTTAAAGCGAGAACTAGATTCAATTCAAAAAAGAGGATTAGAGGCTTAGTACTTATTAATACAGTGTATCCGAATTGACTGAAAAACCCCGTGCCACAGAATTAGTGTTTCCCTGTGTAATTGTTCTTCTGGTTATTTTATATAAGTATTATACATCTTATTTAGTGAATATTGAAACTTATTGAATTTGATTTATAATTAAGTCTTAATTAAATTTATTTTATTTATTGTTTTGAACAACAACAATAATACATATAATTTAAGACTTATTTCTGAATGCAATTGTTAACTCAAACATTTTTGGAATATACTCAAAATTCCTTTTACAATACATCTGGAGATTTCTGTATTTTATGGCTCATATAGTAGAAAAGATATTTCAAAAAGGGTAGCATACATTAGAATCTGTGTAACTACAATAACCAAAACACAAATTTTAATTTTTCTTAGACCCGTTATTATAACTTTAAAATAACTAATGTTAGGATGTTATCGTTCACTGTAACTGTTTTTGGTTGTTATAAGGATAAGTTAAGCCAAAAGTAACCAATAAGCTAAATGTAAGAACATCTGACCATTAACTTTTATCGGACGGTTTATGTATTCAGAGCTGCCATATTTTCTGCTTTATAAAAGAAATAAATAAAATTATATTTATTCCGCTGTAGTTTTTAGTAATTTGTCTGTCTATATTTGTATTAGCTCTGGCGTTGTCTTTTAGTTAGCTTAAACTCATTTATTTTAAAAATTTCTTTGTTTTTTATTTGTTTATATTTCCGTTAGTGGCAGTTACGTTCAAATAGTACATGTTGCCATTACGTAAAGTGGCCAAAAGTAATCGGTTTTTGCTTTGATATTGCCGTATTATCAAAATTATAAAATTTACCTTAAATACAAGTTGTAATAACCAAAAATAGATAAAGCTCACTTTATCGTTCACTTTAGTTTATCTTACCTTTAACTATCTGATACCTTATAGGTAGGTTATAATAACGGCCCTTAAGATGATAAATGGTACATCGCATTGCGATTGTTCCGTAATTATTTTAATGGCCAGGTAGATTTTGATCGATTTAGTAGGCATTTATGGATTTACTTCTGTCTAATTAAATAATTAGGTAAATTGTTCCAAAAATAAGTTGATTTCAATAAATATTAGGTCTGTTCGTTTGCATACTATTTTTCATAGTTTTGCAAGTATTTTACTTGAAAAACGTTTCTGTGCACATAAAAATAGTAAAAGTAGTAAACATTTCAAGAGAAAATATTTTTCTATTTTGCTATATTTTACTTGAACATTTTGTACGAGCAAAAATAGTAAGAATTTTTTTTTTTTTTTTTTTCAATTTCTATTGAATTTTATTTTGAAACAAAACAATTAGAAAATATGTTTAATTTTTTAAACGTTCTTTTGATAAAACCTACGGTCAATTTTGAATGAAATACTGCAAATTTTGGATTTACGTTCAATAATTTTAAGCTTACGTGAACAACATTATATTGTGATATTAATTTATGCACATTTAAGGGGTTTTCGGAAAAGGCCGTGGTCAAGTATGGACTGATCCTTTTAAAATTTGGTACATTGATATGTATTTAAATAAAATGTGTGAATTCGTATACATATTGGCATTTTTGACATATTTATCATGTTTAAGTAATTTAGGGAAGGTATGAAGCTTATGGTCAATTAAAGTCCAATGCTAAACAATTTGATGTGGTGGTTTAAGGTTACAAAATACTTTGTGTTGTAATATACTACATTTAAGAGATTTATAGGGGTCAAACTCAATTCTAAGCAGACGTTTATCATTTGGAAGCTATGTGAAATAATGAACACGGTTTGAACAATAGGCTTCGTTCCTGGATTTTACAAGTTCTATACACAAAATTGCATTAAGTTATCTTCCAAATCTATCTTTAGTTTACATGGGCGGACATGAACTATTGATGATATTCAACAAGGCTAAAAATCATACATGTCATTAGATAAAAGAAAATCTATAAGAAAATATATGAAAAGTTATCTGCAAAGGAATGTTTCCATGTTTTCATTTAACAAAAATAAAAAATTAATAAAATTTTATTTTTCATTGGCACTAAAATTTATTTTACTATTTTCCGTTTTTTACTTTTTCAATCAAAAGTTTATTTTTGAGCGTTATTTTTAAATTTCTCTTTTTTACTAGTTTTGCTAGAATTTCAAACGAACAAACCTATTATTTAACAAACTTTGATTTTTATATAAAAAAATAGTAACAAAAAAAAAAAACTGGAGTAGCTATTTTGATGACCTAGCTGAAATCGAGGGAAAATTAAAAAGTCAATTTTTCGCTACGCTCATTTAGTTTTTTAGTTTTATTTTACACAATAAAATCGAAGGAGCATTAAAAATAGATTAAAACACTTTTATGGGCCGGAGCTAAGGGAGCATAAAGTAATACTTTTGTAGGCATCGAAAAATAGGTGCTTAAAATTTCAAAGGGAAATAACTCGAAAATTATAAGAGATAAATGTTTATTTGCATAGGTCCTGCAAATAAACATTTATCTCTTATAATTTTCGAATTATTTTCCTTTGAAATTTTAAGCATCTAAATTTTGCTAGTTCTTAGTCCAGATTTTTTCACATACTACTCCAACCGCATTTAATTCGTACGGCTGTACAATGTTTAATTTTCTTAAATTTGTGTAGGATTATTTTCTGAAATATAATAGACTTTTTAGAAATTCTTTTTTTTATTCAAATATATTAATGTCTTTTATTGAAATAATTAACAAAACTCTATTTTAATGAACTAATAAAAACACAATTATAAAAATTAACAAACGATATGAGGTCATAGTTCTATGAAGCTGTCCATTATTAATTAGTACGTCATTAAAAGATACGTATAAAAGAGTATTTTCGATTTTTAGGAACAAAGAATGTTATGATTTATATTGAATGTATGGAATTTATAAATGAACTTGACACCCATATTTTTAAATTTATTTCTCATAAAACCTGATCTGGATCATACAACTCACAAAATGATAATTTTAAATTTTAGACTAAACTTAATAAAATTTAATGCAAATTTAGAAAATTTTTAAAAAATAATAAAAAACATATAATTTTTAAAAAGTCTGCAATATTTCAGAAAATAATCTTACACAAATTTTATACAATGAAACATTGTTAAGCCGTACGAATTAAATGTGGTTAGAGTAGTTAATCCTTGCATTTCCGACAGATTCTATTAGTTTTTTCTTTAGCTAATAAAATAACAAAATTATCTATTGAATAACCCAAGCGGTCAAAGTACACAATCTCCCGAGTTTGACCTATTTTATATGAAAGTTTTGACATTAGTATATATTTTTTAAAATCCCAAAACACGAATCTGCAAACAGAATGCAGTTTAGGAATCTATGATATATTGTTAAAAGTTCTCAATTAAAATCTACGGGACTTCGGAAAAATGTGGATTTTATGGCCAAAAATGTGAAAAAACCGAAAATTTCGTTAAGATATCTTTACTAGCAAAGATTTTATTACAGATAAAATATTTATAGTTTCTCAAAAAAAAAAAAAAAAAAAACAATTTTTTACAAAAATTTTGAGTCCTCTCCCTTTATATATCCTTTCGGATTATATATCCTATATCGGGACTCGGACGATGAATCGGACCTCTTAAGACTTGACAATTACTTCCTTATACAGCATGGACAACTACTGTGAACAGTCTGCTGGACTCGTCAAAGGATTCTCTTGTAGGGACCAGTACGACGGAGAGGTTGGAGAACCCGACTCTTGGGTCTGATGAAGAGCATGAGATATCTGTTATCTCTACTCTTGATCAGAAACTCGAGCATGGAGCTTCAATAGCTGCGGCAGCACCTAGTCAAGGGCAGTATTATTCGAGTTCGGCAGGAAGGGGTAAGACATCCTTCGTATGAAAGGGCCGCGATCGAAAGTCGAACAAAGCTTGAAAAGGCGTTAGAACCTCCATAGGGGGAGGTTAGTGTGGTACACACAAAAAAATAGTAGAGGTAATATTACCTTAGTCAACTTAGGTATTATCTTTTTATATGAAAATAAAATACTAAGTTTTATTACCCAAGTCGATTAGTAACATATACAATGCATTTTACCAAAAGACTTTGTAAATTTTACTGAGTCTCTTTAATTAGTTAATAGTGCGCTATAACTAATAATCAAAATATTTTCATATAAATTTTAGACCAGAGTTATAGCAGATTCTCTAATGGCCAACAAATTCAATCATTAACATGCATTAAGGATAATCAATCAAGGAAATTTAAAAAGTGCTGTTTCATCAAGTATTGTAAGATCTTAACCTTACCCAGTCATAAGTTTATATTTTATCTTTATGTATCATATTATTTAAACTAAACATGTGTATTTAATGATTATATCATCAATAAAAATAGTACAAAATAAATTAAGAAAATTTTTATTTTTTTAATAAATTAGATAAATTTACTTAGAATCATGTGTAAGGAAAGAATTAATTTGCCAAAAATAAATACATAAAGTTACTTTACTGACATAGGTAGCTTTTCAAAATGTTTAAGTAGTTTTATCAAAAATATTAGGCAATTATTCGAACATAGAAAGTACCTAAAATTATAGTGATATTGCCTAAGAAACTTTGTAACTGCCATTCTACCCTTTTGCTTAGTTAATTTTATTCCAAGTTTTTAGGAAATATTACCTATGAATTTGTTTGTGTGTAATGAGGGACCTGATCATTGTTGAGAAGGTAACATGGGTGGTTAATACATTCGAGTCTTACAAGTCTGCTGGCCCGGATAGTATTTTTCCGGCTATGCTACAGAATACACCGGTTGAGGTTCGTCTACTACTGGCGGATATATTTGCAGTTCTGCACATAAACATATACCAAGGGGGTGGAGAGAGGTAAGGGTCATTTTCATACCTAAGGCTGAAACGA
Source organism: Protophormia terraenovae (assembly GCA_951394005.1). Lineage (NCBI taxonomy): Eukaryota > Metazoa > Arthropoda > Insecta > Diptera > Calliphoridae > Protophormia > Protophormia terraenovae. Next base: position 81,925,707 of record OX596077.1, on the reverse strand, counting down.
CATGTCACTCGAAACCCAAGGATTATAGGCCTTTTGAAGGCATTAGAAAGACTGATAGATCTACATATATCTAAGATCATCTATTGGAACCTGAATGTATCGTTTTTCAGGCAGAGATTCTTGTCATTTTAAAGGCTACGGAATTAGTCAGAATGAACATTGTGAAGGGTTCTGAGGTTACTCTCTATGTGGATAGCTCTTAAGGCCTTGGATACGCACTTGGTAAAATCCAGACTACTGGCCACCTGCAAGAGGTCACTGAGGGAGCTATTGGAACATTACGTGGTGAGACTCTGCTGGGTATCAGGCCATTGCAATATATCTGGCAATGTAATGGCCGAAGAATTGGCAAGGCAAGACTCAGCGATGGATGTTTCGGAGAGTGAAGCCAAAGTGTTATGTGTCGTTCGGACTAGGAAACTTGTGGACGTCATAGGCTTCGCTATGGAAATTGGTTGGCGCAGTGGGCGCTAGGGGTGCACCTCTTGTAACTTCTTCTTCTAACTATTATCTTTCTTCCCAATCTCTGTATCTATCGTCTTTGAAGAGAATCACAATGGACCGGTATTTGTCTCTGGGTGGAGATGTGATACAACAGAGTATCGCATCACCCCTCTCTATCTAAAGATATCTTAACGAAATTTTCGGTGATTGTAGACTTTATCGTACAAAATGAAAATATTGTAAAAGGAATCCCAAAAATGGGTTTTTCACATTTTTGGCTATAAAATACACATATTTCTGAAGTCTCGTAGTTTTCGATTGAAAACTTCTAACAACATATTAAAGATTCCTAAACTGCATTCCGTTTGCAGAAAATTAATCAAATTCGGGAGGGTGTGCACCTTAACCGCTTGGGTTATTGGGCTCGTTTTCTATTTTATAGTCATCTTTGTGAAGATACCTTTATTTATTGTTGGGGGATTCACAAAGTGCGCTTTTATGTCGTATTGTCATATGCTCTAAAATATTTTAAGGTATAAAAAATATTGTTATTGCTTTTCCTTTGTAAAATTTTATGACATTATGACAATACATGATAGCACACTTTGTGAATCCCCCAAGTATTTAAGAACATAATACAATTATAAAATTAAATATGAAAAAAAAATAAGTACTAACTAACGACTTAATATAGGTTATATGAAAAATATATATTTTTTTCAATATTTGGTCGCATATATTACAATGTTTTAAGATAGTTATTACTTTAGGTCTGTTCGTTTGCATACTATTTTTACTAGTTTTACTATTTTTGCAAGTATTTAACTCGAAAAGCGTTTCTGTGCACATAAAAATAGTAAAAGTACTAAACATTTCAAGAAAAAATATCTTTCTCTTTTGCTACATTTTACTTGAATATTTTGTACGAGCAAAAGTAGTAAGAAAATTTTATTTTCAAATTTCTATTGAATTTTATTTTAAAACAGAACAATTAGAAAATATGTTATTTTTTAAATGTTTTTTGTTGAAACCAGCGGTCAATTTTGAATGAAGTATTGCAAATTTTAGATTTACGATCAATAATTTTATAAAGCTTACTTGAACAAAATTGTATTGTGATACTAAGTATGGACTGATCCTTTTAAAATTTGGTACATTGACATGTATTTAAATGAAATGTGCGAATTCGTGTACATATTGACATTTTTGATATATTTATCATGTTTAAGTAATTTAGGGAAGGTACAAATGAAGCTTCATTCAATTAAAGTCCAATGTTAAAAAATATGATGTGGTGGTTTAAGGTTACAAAATATTTTATTTGTTTTGTATTTTACTACATTTATGAGATTTATAGGGGTCAAACTCAATTCTAGGCAGACGTTTGTCATTTAGAAGCTATGTGAAATAATGGACACGTTTTGAACAATAGACTTCGTCCCTAGATTTTACAAGTTCTGTGTACCAAATTGCATTAAGTTATCTTCCAAATCTGCCTGTAGTTTACATGGGCGGACATGAACTATTGATGATATTCAACAAGGCTAAAAATCATACATGTCATTATAAAGAAGAAATTTTATAAGAAAATATGTGAAAAAATTATCTGCAATGGAACATATGGGAGTATTTTTGAGTTGTTTCCAAGTTTAACAAAAATAAAAAATTATATAAAAATTTTATTTTTTATTGTCAATAATATTTATTTTACTATTTTCCGTTTTCTTACTTTTTCAAGTAAAAGTTTATTTTTGAGCATTATTTTTAAATTTCTGTAATTTTTTGTAATAAAGTAGGTAAACATATTTTGCCGTATAGGGTGATTTGAGCATTTTTTATGATGTTGCAGTTGTATATTAAATTATGGATATTGATGAGGATCGTTTTATTGTAATTATTACATTCATCTAGGTCATTCTGTTTTAGCGAAAAATTGATGATTTTAGCAATATCATGTTTGCTGTATGAAGTATATAATTAATAATAGGAGCGCAGGTGACATTAATATATTTATCTTTCATCTTAGAAATGATAATACATTTATAGTTAATGGTATGTATAGCCATGACCGTCGATTTTGAATCAGTGCATATTATAACTTCCGTCGCAATTTTTTGTACTTGATTAGGACGATTAAAATAGCAGTAACTTCTGCGACAAATATTGAAGATCTTTCATCTAATATAGCTAGAAATTCAGTATTCAAGTGTTCATTTATGACAGCTATGGTAGTACATGAAGCATTTTTGGACCCGTCGGTGTAAAGAATTTTCCAGTTTTTATTTTTGTAGGATGTTGATGATTCGTTGAAGGCTGAATCCTTCAATTTCCAGGGTGGTTCTGTAGGGCAATATGATTTTTAAGGTTTTGGATTTATTTTAAATTCAGAAGAACCCCTTAATGCTAGAAGAATACTAGATGGAATTCTTAGGGAAGTTTGTGACGATATGTTTGAGATCCGTTTTAATAAATGTTGTTCAGTTGAAAACATTATCTTTTGTATTAGTTTAAAGGTAAGTTCATTGAATTTTTTCTCCAGTGTTGCCAATCCAGATTCGGCCATTAAATTTTTAATAGGAGTTGTCCTAAATGCTCCTAAAGCCAATCTTATTGATGTGTTATAAAATGGTTTTAGTTTGTTTAGTTTGGATTTAGATGTTTTAACATATACAACTAGGCCATAATCGATTTTGGCTAAAATTAGGTTACGTGTAGCATTTAAAATAGATGTTGGATGAGCGTTGCTTCTTTCAGCTGCAATACATTTGATTACGTTTAGTCGAGATCGAAGCGATTTCCTAAGATATTCGATATGAGTACACCATGAAAACCTGTGATAAAAAATTTTAAATTATGTACAATTTCAATCTGATTGCCTTGTATAGTAAAATTCGAGATCGTGGAAGAAAGTTGTTTGCATATATGGAGGCGTTTTGCTTTTGGGATTGACATTTTGGCACCAGAAATATCGCACCACTCCAAATATTTTAATGTTGTAAAAAGTTGGTTGATTTTATTTTGAACATCAAGATTAGGTGGATGTTTGCATATTAGATATAGGTCATCAGAGAACTTTAGACATGCATGAAATTAGTGACATATGGCGATAGCCTTCGACGGATGTTGGACCTTTGGTTGGTTCAGGTACTGGAATGATGGTAGACGTTTTCCATTGTTGGTGGATAACACCCGATTTAAATATTTGGTTGAAATTTTTTATTATTTGAATTTTAAAATTATTGGGTAAATTTTTTAGTATGGGATTTCAAATTTGGTCGAAGCCAGGCGTATTAACTTCGAGGGATTTTAAAGTTGTAAGTAGTTCGAATATAGAAATATCTTCCTCAAGTAGTTTAGTTGTGTTGTTTGGTGAATAGTAGGGTATTCACTCGAATATTGTTTGTTCGATTAATCGACAAATTAAAATCAAATAATTGTTCGATTAAATTAAAATCAAGAATTTATAGTAAACATTTATTCGAGCAAATTATGCTGATTAATCGAATATTTCGAGTAAAAAATATTTTAAATGTTTCTTTTCTTAACTAGTTTTTAGGATGTTTTAATTTTAGTTTTTTAAAAAATTTACCTTGAAAACAATTTTTCAAATTTTTTTAGAATGTTTAGAATCCAAAAGTGGCACCACAATTATCAATTAAATTGTATTTAGTAAAAGGAACTGAATATATGCCTAATTTACAACACGTAGTTAAAGGTCGTTTTTCAATCACAAAAATATAAACGTCGCTTAAATAAATTAAAATGTAATTTTTTTTTTTAGTTTTTATAATTTGAGAAGGATAAATGAAATATCTTCTGCTTTTTTATATTTAATATTTTATAATAAATAAATTGGAGGATTTTAAACTTGATTTGGAAAATGAATGAAAGTACATAGTCAATATACCAATAAATTCTCAGTTTGGTGTGGAGCAAGGATTCCCAAATGGGGTCCGTGGACCCTAGTGGTCCGTAGCAACATTCAATTGGGTCCGCGAGAGAGAGATCGAAAATATGTATAGAATTATTGTACATGATATACATATTTTGCGATCAAGTTCTTGCCGCGAAAACCTTGTCAGAAAATTCTTAAAGCCTTATGTGTCGATTTAAATGCAGAATACCGATATAAAAATAAAGTTCTTTATACAAATTTTAACATTAAACTACAAGGCAGACAAGTACATATATATGTGAGCTGAATTTAATTCAATAATTGTTTTTTTGTGCAAAATGTGTTTATGTAAAAGGCGTTCTCAATCCCCTCTACCAAAATATTCCTCATTTCCACTGCTGAATAATATCTTGAATTCATCTGATGTTGAACAATCAGAATCTATATACCAACCACCTGCAAATTTTATTACAATTTTACCGTATATTGGCGGGCGGTTAATTGTTAGGATCACACCCCCTTTCTGTACCAAATTTCGTTTCGTAGCCTTGAACTATTTGTACGGACATTCTTTTGCTTACTCAGAATCTTACCAGGACCCAGAATATATATACTTTATGGGGTTTTAGATTAATATTTCGTAAAATTTTTAGGTACAATTTACTCGAATAACTCGAGTAACTCAAAAGATTTACTCGATTATTCGAGTAATTTAAAAACTGCATTTTCGAGTTATTTGATTATTCGAACAATGAAAAAGTCGAGTAAAATGAATACTCTAGTGAATAGTTTATATGAAGATCAATATTATATTTATTATGTTTAAATTTTACGCTGAAATTTTGGTCATTTGATTTTAGGGACTAATTTTTTTGCAAAACAGTTAGCAATGTTATATGGGTTGTAGATAGAGCGAAATATCGTGACTTGAAAGTGCAAAATAGCTCAAAAAATGTAAAAATTTTTATACACAAAATAACAAATATCTTTCAAATTATTTATGATATAAGATCATATTAAAGGTATCAAAATTACCTTTAATATGACGTATAACATGACTTTTTTCTTAACATCAAAATGGTCCATATCTCGCGATTTTTGGTTCGCGCGTAAATATCTTAAAAATTTAAAAAATATATATGTTAATGGTGAAAATGGTTTCTATAACCGTGATAAGTCATATTAAAGGTAATTTTAATACCTTTAATATGACATCTCAATAAATCTTATATCGTAAATACTAGGGTGATCAATTATTCGACTTTTTGGAGAAACCGGTTTTCGAATAGTTCGAATAGTTGGTATTTTGAAAAAACCGGTTGCACTTTTTTAAATTCAGAAAAAACCGGTTAACCGTTTTTTTTGCAGAAGTTAATATTTCTATCAAAATACTACATTTCTTAAAGAAAAATCAATAAATCTCTTTTATTTTTGGAAATAACTATTAACCCATTAAGAACGAGAAAAAAAGATATGGTCGGTCAAGGCCGACAATAACCAACACCATTGTTTGCATCAAAATTCGGGGAGGGGTCTTTTTTTCTAGACCTGTGGAATTGTGGACCAGTACTATGGACAATTATGGACCGATCTTCATGAAATTCCGCATACAGGTTTAAACGTATATGGATCTTAGATGTGCAAAAATTACTGCTGCATTTAAGGGATTTATGATCGTTAAACCCTGGTAGGTTATTTGTATGGGGACTAGAGGAAATAATGGACCTATCATAACCAATTTCAACACGCTTCGTTCTTGGACTATAAGAAACCAAAAATTGCGACCTGTATTTTGATTATAAGTTTTACATGAATGGACAGACGGACATCGTTAAATTGGTACAAATGAAGGTGGGTCTTAGACCAATATTTTTGGACGTTACAAACATCAGTACAAACGCATAATAGGCATGTAGGGCATAAAAATTGTAAGAAAATAATCATCAAAAATGATATTAACATTTACTTAGCATAAACAGAAACCATGGGTTAATATGAAAAAAGCAAGAATCAATTTTATTGAAGCAGGTGAAACTCTTTTAAAACAAAATCTTTGAAAAACAATTTCTTCGCTGAATAAAAAAAACTAAACCATTTAAATTAGGTGCAAAAATATTACATTAAGGATAATTATTACTTATTTATTTAATCTTAAACTATATTTTTAAGCCATTAAAAATCATACTTTATGAATATTAAAAAAATAATCATAAATTTCGATTCAAATATCAATATTTAGTGCATGGTTTTTGAAATAAAAAGGTATTTTTAAAACCGGTTTTTTGTGTTTAAAAAAACCGGTCTATTCGACATTCGAAAATTTAGCATTTTGAAAAAACCGACGGCATATTGACTGAAAAACCCGGTTTAAAAACCGGTTAAAAACCGAGTCGATCACCCTAGTAAATACTTTGAAAGATATTTGTAATTTTGTGTATACAACTTTTAAATTTTTAAATTTGAGCTATTTGGCACTTTCAAATCGCGATGAAATTACCTGAAATTTTGAATCAGTCTTAGTCTTGACAAAAATAATGATTGTGCCAAAATTTATTAAATTCGTAAAGTCCAAAATTGTAATTTTTCGTGTTGGTTTTAAATGGAATGACTCTTTATGAGTGTGGAAGACTAATATTAATGTGGATGGGATACTGATCGCTGCCATTTAGTTGGGAATCAATATTCTACGTGGTAAAAGGTGCAATGAAGGGGTATCAATTTAGGAAACCAATTTTTATTTCTTTGGGAAGTTGAAAAAGATTAAAATAGGATATATTCTTCGTTTAGATCCCTTAATGTTGGTGCAAAAACGACGCCTTTATAATGTTTAGAGAGGGATGGTATAAACATTCTATGGCACAGACGCACATGCACAGGTAAATTGCTTGCTTTTAAAAATCAAAAAAATTTTGAAGTTTTGAATTGTTTTATCGAGTATTTTACTTTTGAATATAATGAATTTTGGACATTGATTTTTATTAATAGATTGTTTGTTTTTAATGGTTGTAAAGTCAAAATTATTATTAATGTTGTGCTGTGGGTTGTTATTGTTTTTTTTTTTTCTTTTTGGCGATGGATCTAATATCGTGTAATAATTTCCTCCCGAGGAGGACTTCATCTCGAAAAGTTACACTTAATCTGCACTAATAAAGTTTTATTAATTACTGTAGTTAGAATAAGTGAAATAAAGAGAGAAAGGCAGTGATACACAAAATTTTAAAGTTTATTGGCGCGTTTGATACAATAAACACGACGTCTTCAATGAACACATGTTATAAACTGAAGTATAACATTATTATATGTTGTTAAAGAAAATTTTAGTTTAGAGAAAGAAGAGTGTATAAACTTTTTCAACCAAAAAAAAAAAAAAAATCGCCATTTTTTGCAATTTTTAATTCCAAATCGTTTCGGTAAATATATCGACTTCAAATTTTCTTTACTCAATAGATAATTTTGTTCTTTAACTCGGTCGGAAATACTGGAATATATATGAAAAAAAAAAAAACTGGACCAGGAATTTGTAAAATTGAGGTACTTAAAATTTCAAACGCAAATAACTCGAAAACTATAAGAGATATCGATTTTGCAGGTCTTAGGAAGGCCTACAAGAATACATGCCTTCCTACCAAATCCAACCAGCCGAATAGAAACTACAGATTTATTTCCAAAATTTTCGATTCTGCCCCACTGTGCAATCTGTAGATACAGTCAATCGCATAAATATGTATGCGACCGTATATAATTTTTTTACTTTTACTTTGCTGGTCTTATAGATAAAGATATGTCTCTAGATTAAGAAAACCAAGAATTTACTGAGATATTCCTTTTATGTCAGCTTTTATGACCACTTATATAAAAGAACCACTGAAATTTACATCGCAAAAGCATTTATACGAGGCATGAGAGACATTATTTTAATCAGATATAACCTGTTTGTGAATATTTTCATTAAAAATATTTGTTAAAAATAAAATATTTTTATATTTTATTTATATTTTTAGAAATAAAATAGTTTCAAATCCTTTTGTACTCTTTATAATATGATTTCCAGTTACTTGAAATTAATTTGAAATAAAATTATTTAAATATTATTCTATTTGTTAACAAGTCAGATAAAATAGAAATTTCCACAGAAGTATTCGAATATACATTTATAAAATTTAAATGAAATTGCAGTCTTCAACTAAATTGAAAACATATTTTATTTCTTTAGCTTGAATACAATTTATTTATTTCCCATTTTAAAAATGAAATAAAATCTTTTTCCTAACATTTAATTATTTTTATTCATAGAAAACTTTTTAATATTTTTATTCGTTTGAGTATTTTTAAATTTGTTTGAAAAAAAAAGTAATATTTTATTTTTTATACTTAAATATCTGAAAAAATTATTTAATTTTTTTAATTTAAACCTTTTGTTTCTGAATATTTTTATTTCTTCGGAGTTTTTGTTAAATAGAATTATAAAAAATTTATTTGAAATTTTTCTATTTGAATATATTGTTTTCAAATAAAAATCCTAAAAATTTTTTGAACTTTTTTTATTAAAATAAACGACATATGAATATTATTTAAGATAAGAATAATCAAATAAAAAACATTTCATTATTTTCTTTTAAAAATATTTGTTTTACTTTTGATTTAAAAAATTATTTTCTTTTTTAATTTATTTTGTTCAACCAGATACAAAATTATAATAAATTTAATTGATTTAGTATAAATAGAAATACTTAATATTTTTATTTTAAAATTAGTAAATTGATTAACAAATATTTTAAATAAGAAATATAAATTAAATAAAAAGTATTTTCATTTTTTATTTTATTCACTATGGTTATAAATATTGTGTAAAATAAAATTCATTCTTTAATTTGTAAAACGAAACGATTTCAAACGTTCAAAATTTGTATGAAGAATACTGGGAAATTTAAATTTTTTCCATAGAAATTTTTTTAAACGTTTGTCGTTTCGTTTTACAAAATGAGACCCTAAAAAAAAAAAATTAAAAAATATAAAAAATGATTTTGTGATTTTTTAAATTCGTCTATGTAACTTGTAAATGACTATTTTCATTTGTGAATAAAATCAAAAGTATACATTGATTTTAATGAAATGTGTCTTGTTTTATTTGCACCAAATTTATTTATCTATGATTAAAGAATAAAAATTTGAATTTTTGACACTTTAGAATTTTTATGATTTTTCGAAAAAAATATTTAAATTTTGTATATAATTTCACTTCTTCTCAAAACATGGGCTTTATATCTCCATAACTGTTGACCGTATTAAAAAGTAATGTAAAAACGACTTGAAGATAATTTCAATTAGAATTTTTTGATATTTTTTTTTTTTAACAAAATCAGACAAGTCATTTGCGACAACTAATCAAATAAAAAAAACTGGATTAGTTATATCTGATTAAAATAATGTCTCTCATGCTTCGTATACATACTTTTGCGATGCAAATTTCAGCGGTTCTTTTGTATACGATTTGTGCATCAATTTTGAAGATACATACCTTATTTTATTCGCAGCATTACCAGCTTTAAAATAAAGATGATAAACTGTAACATTTTTGATGTTCTCATCTATTAAAAGTAACAAAAAAATCAAAAATTTTGCATGAAAATTATTTTTTTTGGGCACTTATTTCAAAATAACTTCGAAACTATTGAGCACATAAAAAATTAAGTTTGGACGATTTGAAGATATTTTTAGTACTCATCTTTTGGTGTATCACTTATGTCAATCGTACACACCGTTCTTGAGTTATGAGGAAATATACTAAAGTAATGGCCTTACTATGGGCGAAATATTAGACACGCGCATTAAAAAAATCCAGACCTGATGGAAAAAACTGAAAGCAGATTCGTATTTAGCACATCAAAATGCATTAAGTTCAACAAATATGTTTATGTACAAATTTCGGACATACTGTTTTAAAAATTTTATTAAAAAAAAGAACACTTTAAAGGTAGGGTTGGCAAGATTTAATCGCACCAATCTTAGTGTAATATTTGCATATTTAAAAAAATATTTAAACAAATTAAATATTATGGTTTCTTTTAAATAAAGAATTTGTTTCAACTTTAATTTTTTAACCTAACAAATTATAATATTAAAAATAAATTAAATATTAAAAATTATAATATAAAAAAATATATATATAAAATATAAAAAATATTTATTATTACATAAATAAATCATATCAGTATCTGCTGTATTTACTGAGATGTATGCAATTAAATGTGAAAAAATTAGTTCAATTGTTATCTTTTATTTTCGTACGTTTGTCATTCTAATTGGATAAATGAGGCTAAGTCTGAAATGTGAACATTCGGCTTATAACTATTTTTGGACTACAAAATACTATAAAACTACCCCAAGGTTTTCCAAATGGGGGTTCGCGGACCTCTACCGACATCCCCTGGGATCCGCGAGAAAGATCTAAAATGTGTAACAAACCTTCAAATTGTTATCCGTGGGATTTTATGGAAAATATACTGAAGAGATTATACGAATTAAAGACAGAACTAGACATTTTCCTTTTTGTACAAAAATATAAAAAATTTGTAGGAAACTATTTTTATATATTACTTTGTTTATATCTCTAAACATTAAACAACAAGAAAATATATTAACTGAATTAGATTCAATAACTGCTTTTATGTGTAAAATATCTTTATGGAAAGGACGTCTTCGATCCCCTTTACTAAAATATTCCTTCTTCATTTGAATATCTCTACACTACAGCTCATAAAATCCCAATTTGAATCACATTTGGATGAGGAAAATAAGTAAGTAGCCTTTGTAAGAAATACTAAAAAATTTTATTATATTCAGGCCCTTTAACAATAAAACAACATTTAACTAGATGTTAAACACTACTTTTTAGTTTAAACAAAAAGTTAAAATTAAATCATCAATGTTAAAACTATTTTTAAGTTAAATTAAACCAAAATTTTTTTCCAGTTATTTATTTATTAAATATTTACAATAAAATTAAAAATTATAGTTTTAAGCGAGCTGAGTAACGAAGACCATTTGTTGTAGTGAAACTGACCAGAGTCTCTGGTGGGAATCGATCCTACAACCCCCAGGCTCATAGACCATCGGGGCACCCTTTTTTCGGTCAAAACCGACTATATGATACCCTACACCATTGTGTACGAGCACAAAAATTCGGGAAGAGGACTTATATTACACCTGTGGCCAATAGTAGACCAACACTTTTACTAAACGTAAAATAAAATATACAAATACAGAATAATGCGTTGATACTAACATCTAGAAGATTTTATGCACTTTAAGGCGATTCGACTCAGAATCACTCTTTAAATCGATCTAACGATGCACAGTGGGGTAGAATCGAAATTTTTTGGAAATAAATCTGTAACTGTAATTTGAATGAAATTTGGTATAGGCGTAGCAGAGGAGTATACAATGTTAAGTTTGGAAGGGGGACCGATTCGTGCTTTGGGATTTGAGAAAATATAGACCAAAGTCAAAACTCATATAAAATGGGTCAAATTCGAGAAGGTGTGTGTGTACCTTAACCACTTGAGTTATTGGGCTTACTTTTTATTTTAAAGTCTTCTCTGTGAAGATACCTTTCAGAAAAGTATAAAATTATTATATGTTTAAAGAAAATTTTATTTTAGAAAAAAAAAAGTGTAGATACTTTTTCGGCCAAAAAAAAAAAAAAAAACACAAAGTCGTAATTTTTGCAATTTTCAAATTCAAAATCGTTTATTTGTGGATTCGGTAAAGATATCGACTTAAATTTTGTTATTCAATAGATAATGTTGTTCTTTAACCCATTAATGCCCAATGTTACGTATATGTAACGCGACAACGTCTCAGTTTAAAGTTATATTGTCAAGAAACGGAATAATATAAACCTAAATTTTGTTATGAATCCTGTTATTGTGGTAATGAGTGATTTTATAAGGTTCATTATTTCGAAGCTTGAAAAAATTCGATTTTAACGGCAGGAGGTTTAACTATGCAACAAATTGATGACCATCGCGTGGGGGCGGAATCATTCCGATTGCAATTGATAGCTCTTGATATGTATAATAAATCCTCTAAAGGATTTTTCGCTGGTAGGTAAAATTTTTATTTTATGACCACTTAAACTTTTCTATTTTTGCACCAAAGTAGTTTCAGATAAATAGAAAAAATAATACATATATAGTTCGAAACTAAAATATTTAAACATAAATATTTAGAACATTTAAATGCCAATATTTCATTAGTACCTTCTATTCATCTATATCTGATTATTTGGGGTCTAATGGGTTAAAATATTCTACAGAAATTTTCTACGTGGAATTTCACTAGGGGTCACCGAAGGTCCAAAGTACATACGGTGCTTTTAACCAAAGAAATGAAATTGATGAAATTATTATTAATTTTGTTTACGATTTGTACAACATATTTAACTTTATGTTATATTTCATTGCCTAGTTTAAGGAGTTTATATAAGAAATGTGGGAAATTTTCATAATTTTCTTTTTTAACAACATATGATAAGTCGGATGAATTTTTTGTCTAGTAAAATTTGAAGAAGAAAATATCTGTAGAACATTTTAACCTATTAAACTCAAGTTTAAATCGACTTTCCTGTCATTTTCTTAAAACGGACTAGAAATTACCCCTTATAAGGACAGATAAATGAATTTAAGGTTCTAATGAAATATTCCCCGTTAAATGCTCTAAACATTTATGGAAAATTATTTTAGCTTCGAACTATATTGATATATTTTTTTTTTTTTTTTCGATTTATCTGTAACTACCTTGGTGAAAAAATATAAAAGTTTAAGTGAAAAATCCTTTAGAAGGTTTATTACACGTAACAAGAGCTATCAATGGCAATCGGAATGATTCCGCCCCAAAATACTGTTGCATAGTGTTATTTACGTTCAACATACATATGTGTCCGATAAAAATTAGAAAAAGGAAAAAGAAAGTGTTACGTATATGTTACACTGGGTCATTCTCAGTACCTTTTGGCCCCTACTATTTTCAATACAAAAAGGACTAAATGACAAAATATTTTTTAATTAAATGTACTATTTGAGCAGTAAATATGATAATTTATTTAAACAAGTGATTATAGCACCGTTCTCGTTTATTATTAGCTGTTTTATAAATATTGTGGGTATTAATAAGTAGGGGGCCTACGGAAAATTTCGCCCTAGGCCAGATTTATTTTTGAATATCTTTATTCTTGTGCCACATATCTATATGAAAACGGAGATCATGAGGACGACGCGATCCCAGATTAAGCAGAGGAAGGCATTTCCGCTAACCGGAAGTAGTCACTTCGTTTCATATATGAACTTAGAAAAAAAAATTCAACGATGAATTAGTATAAATATTGTAAAACTTTTTTAATATATCAATAAAATTGTGGCCGTTTTCAAAAAATTTTACATTTTTTAGTTTTTGCTTGCATAACCCAAGAGATTTATATAGAAAATACAATCTTTGAAATTGAAACTCTCTTCCGGGGAGACATTTGTATGAGGGCTAGGTAAAATAATGGACCCATCACAACCAGTTTCAGTCCTTGTATCATAAAAGTCACACGTGCCAAATTTCACTGAATTTTCTTAAAAATTGCGCACAAGGTTTGCATGGACAGCCAGCCAGATGGACGAACATCGCACAGTGTGCGATTCAAAAAATGGAATGGAAATAATTATGGAACTTCGGAACGGCTGCTCCAATTTTCATAAAATTTCACATGGAGAAGGTAGAGTTTTGAGCTTGGAACATAAAGACCTACAGGGTCTTTAAGTAACATATATAGGAAATTTATGCAATAAAATGCAATACTTATGCAATAAAATTCTTGTTAGTGAATATTTTGTGAGTGAGATTTCACACATAAGTAGATTTTTTTATGCTTAATTCAAAGCGCTATTCACTTTTTTAGATTTGTCTACAAAAATTCCGTAATTCCAAAAAGAATTTACAAAAATGGGATTTTTACTTTTTTTGCTATATCTTTCCAACGATAACGGGGAGCAACAATTTCTATCGCGAAAAAAATTAAAACACTTTAGACTAAGTAAAAAGTATAACTTTTTTTTTTTTTGGTTCCAGCTTTGCAATTTGAGAAATTAAGGCGAAAATTCAAAATTAGTTGGAAAAATAGGTCAAATTTGGGAAACTCTGGTTCTCGCAAAACTCGACTTTTAAAAGCTTTTTTTCCTTTAAAGTATTTCGTGTTTCTTTCATAAAAATATAAATACTATATATGTTACTTAAGAAAATTTTTATATAACAGAAAAAGAATGTTACCACTTTTTTGGCAAAAAAACGAAAAAATCAACTTTTTTTTTAAAGTTTAAATTTAAATGCTTGACTCCGTAAATATTTTTTAAAAATTCTTTCTTTACACAACTTTTCTATTAGTTTTTAATGATATAAGGAATCAGGATCGTTTTTAATAAATTGTATACAGGAGGTGTCCAACTATGGGACCCTGTGGACAGCCGTTCCAAAGTTCCATAATTACAGTGGTTTCCCGGTTTAACGAATACTCAGTTTAACGAATTCGCGATTTAACGTACGTCCAAATTTTTAACATTGAGTACCTTATATTACGAACAATCTATATATTTTAGTACTCGATATAACGAATTTTTCCAAAAAATATGAATTGAAATCTGTAAAAATAAGAGAAAGTAAATAAAACACATTTCTAATCCTATTGAAAGAGTACTAGTCTCTGCTTTTATGCAAAAGGAAAAGAATTAGAGATTTTCGTTTAGACAATATTTTTTTTCATTTAAAAACTATTTTCTAAATAAAATAAAAACAAAGTAAAAATACGTTACAAAGCTGTTATTTTTTTACTTTTTAAATATGATTTCGTTTGTATTCTGTGCAATGTCATTTTATCATGTACCACCATACATATGTGATACGTTTACGCTAAAAAATACGCTTAAAGTATCCATTCAATTGAGAATTACTTATTAAGCCGATTTAACATTATAAACGGCTCATAACAGTTGCAATCAAAGACCTACTCTCTAGCATTTGACAACCATAGTAAATTTATTGTAATTTGTCAAAAACAAAAAAGAACTGTTATTCGAAGTTTGTTTTTTAAGAATTTTAATTTTGCTAATTTTTTTATTTTTCTTTTTCCCTTTTGTTGTTATAAGATAAATAAAGTGTGTTTTAACGTTAAAAAGTAAATATGTAGACTTTTAAATAAATTTTTTAAAGTATATTTTGATAGTAAAATGTATTCGCGATTTAACGAATTTTTCGATTTTACGAATTGGCCTGACAATAAATCACTCGTTAAACCGGAAAACCTCTGTATTTTTAAAAAAATTTTTAAAATTTAATTTTAAAAGTTATAAGGCGAAATCGCAAAAAAGTCAAGGCCAAAAATGAGAAATTTATTTTTTGAAGTTAAATATCTTCTAAACCATAAGAGATAATTTAGCACAATAAGCATGAATTTTCCTTGTCAAAAATGTAAAAATATTTAAAATCGGTTTATATTTGTAAAAGTTATAAGCACCGATATGTTTATCACCCTCGAGGTGGTCAACTTTGGCCCACTTTAGCGGCGTCCGTTGTGCAGCCTAACTCCTCCTCTATCGATGTTCCAAGTTTCATCTAAATCAGTTCAGTGGTTTCAAAGATCCGGACTTATTACCATTTATTTTGCTATTGGCCCCACTGTGCGTTTCTATGGTTCAATGAGAGAATTACACCAAGATATTGAAACGACCCGAGTTCAACTCGGCCAAAAATTAGCAACTCAGAAACCAAAAATTTTTCCCCTGGGGGTTAAATTGGGGATTTTGTTACTAATATTTATGCAAAAAATACTTAGAAATATATTAAAAATATAACAGTAAACAAAAATTGTTCGATACCAATATTTTGAAAGGAAAGGAATTATTTTCCGTTAATAGTGCCGATTCTAGGAAATGAAAAATTCGCTAAAAAAAACCCGCATAACTTCAAATTCGCATGAAAAAAATTCGCAAAAAAAGAAGTTTGAGTGTAATTTACAATAAAAATATTAAAAACAGGTTACTGGAACCGACAACTCTAACTACTTAATCATGATGAATAAAATAAATATCTGTTATGTGGTAGCTGTTTTGAAAGCATATTAACTTTTATATTTAGTAGCATATCACTGGAACTTAAAAACCTAAGTTATTTGATATTTTTTTATTTTAACAAATTTGCTCATTGTTTCTATGGAAAATAGATCGCAAATAAAAATATATTAAATAAAATAAAAAAAAAATTTGTAGCATAGTGCTATAAACATTAAAATATATTTAAAGTCTAGTGTATACTTACATTATGAGTCGTGAAAACAATGCACTTATCATTATGATGCTGTACGTCTTTGTGGTCGGTTTAAATTAAAGTATTATTTATTATTTTCTATTCATTAGAAATAACTTTACAATGATGCACTAATAATTTATAGTTGCTTTCATCTGAAAATAGAAGTACATTTCAATTTAAAATATTTGAATTGAGTTATTAATAAAATTTATTACACAGAGTTACAAAATGAGAAAAAATTTCCGCGGCAAGGGGTTTCTCAGTCAATTTGGATACACGGTATTTAAACAGTTATGGAGATATTGAGCCACTCTGTAAAAATGTGTAAATAGTACTAAAAAATTAACTCTAAACAGAAAAACACCACTGAAAAATCAAATTTAACGTAAAAAATAGTGTTTGGAACAACAAAGTAGTTAAAATTAATTCATGTCAAAAGAAAAATATCAATAAACTGATTAATATGAATTATTTATTTATTTATTTATTTATTTACATGATATTAATATTATATAAATATAAGATTAATATATTACATAATTCTAGCATTAGCTACTATGGCTATCAGCTAATATAAAATATTGAATTAAATTTTTATATTTAAATGGGAAATAAACTTAATAGCATTTATATTATTGATAGATGGTTCCTTGAGTAGATTGAGAACATTGTTATTAAGTTATTTAATTTGAGAACTTGTTAAATTAGGGCAAGTTAATAAAAGGTGTTTTACGCTGCTTGATTATCCACAGAATATACAGTTGCTGTTTGAATTAGGGTTAATTAAATGTTGGTGAGTGGTAATAGTGTGACCCATTGGTAAACGTGAAAATATTTTTAATTTGTTTTTGTCAATATGGGAAATTTTATGTTTGGATTAATTTGTGAATAGTGGGGGTGTTGGTAGCCTTTTAAATTTGTTATCCTCAGATTTTCTAATCTATTTATTACGAGCTGTTAACCTGCTACATCGTTAGCGGAAATTTTTTTTAAAAACCATACTATAAAATAAATTTAAAATAGGATTTTCGAAAAGTACAAAAGGCATGTCTGATAGGGTGCCAGTAAAGTACCAATTTTTTACATTTTTAACATTCGAAAGTTAAAAAACTACAAAAGTATTCCTATTATTATTTTTTAGTATAGAGGAATGTGACTAATAGAGCTTGAGAATTCTCATTCATAAATAACAATATCTCTTTAATATTTGATTTTTAATATTAGAATAACGAAAAATAAATATTATAATAACGAAAACGTATTTTAGAGTAAGGAATTAAGAACCACAAAATCACTTTTAAGGATTCTGATTTACTTATGACCTTACATCTTCAATTTTATGTTTCTAGGATGTATATTACAGAACATTCAAAAAGTATTGTTAGAAGATCGAAAAAGTACCACAAAATCCCTTCTTATGGATACACACTAACTTAGGGCCACATAATTTTAACTTCATGTTTCTAGGTTAAATATTATAGAAAATTTAAAAAAAACATGTCCTTAATTTCATGTTTCTAGGTTTATAATTATAGAAAATTCAAAAAGTATCATTAGAAGAACAAAAAAGTACCACAAAGTCCCTTCTTATGGATTCTCATTCACTTAGCATCACATGTCCTTAATATCATGTTTCTGGATTCATAATTATAGAAAATTCAAAAAGTACCATTAGAAGAACAAAAAAAGTACCACAAATCAAACATGGTGGATTTTCATTCATTTAGGACCATAAGTCTTTAATTTCACGTTTCTAGATTAAATATTACCGAAAATTCAAAAAGTACCATTGGAATAACAAAAAAGTACCACAAAGTCTTATGGATTCTTATACATTTAGGACCACATGTCCTTAATTCCATGTTTCTAGTTTAAATATTATAGAAAATTCAAAAAGTACCATTAGAAGAACGAAAAAGTACCACAAAATCCCTTCTTATGAATTCTCACTCACTTAGGGCCACATATCTTTAATTCCAAGTTCCTAGTTTAAATATTATAAAAAATTCAAAAAGTACTATTAGAAGAACAAAAAAGTACCACAAAGACCCCTCTTATGGATTCTCATTCACTTAGGACCACACATCTTTAATTTCATGTTTCTAGTTTAAATATTATAAAAAATTCATAAAAAACCATTAGAAGAACAAAAAAGTACCAAAAAGTTCTCTCTTATAGATTCTCATTCATTCAGGACCAGATATCTTTAATTATGTTTCTACGTTAAATATTATAGAAAATTCAAAAAGTACTATCAGAAGAACAAAAAAGTACCACAAAATTCCCTCTTATGGATTCACATTCACTTAGGACCACATATCCTTAATTTCATGTTTCTAAGTTCATAATTATAGAAAATTCAAAAAGTACCATTAGAAGAACAAAAAAGTACCACAAAAACCTTACTTATGGATTCTTATTCATTTAAGACCACATATATTTAATTTCATGTTTCTTGGTTAAATATTATAGAAAATTCAAAAAGTACCATTAGAAGAACAAAAAAGTACCACAAAAACCTCACTTATGGATTCTCATTCACTTAGCACTTCATGTCCTTAATTTCATATTTCTAGGTTAAATATAATAGAAAATTCAAAAAGTACCATTAAAATAGCAAAAAAGTACCACAACGTCCCCTCTTATGGATTCTCATTAACTAAGGACCACATATCCCTAATTTCATGTTTCTAGGTTCATAATTATAGAAAATTCAAAAAGTACCATTGTGAATTCTTTACAACATCGGACCATGCGTATTTATTTTGAATTCCTATCTACATTTTCTTAATTTCATGTTTCTATGTTTAATGTAATTGAAAATTCATTATTAAGTTTGAATAAAATGTAATTTTCCGCCTTTACCTCCTTTTTGGTACTTTTTTTCACCCATCGAAGTATCAGAAATTGTATTCCAATAAATTTCTAAATTGTAGTGGTATCCCATATTAAAATACTCATATGAATATTTCAATAAATATAAAAAAAGGTTTTATGAAAAAAGTACCAAAAATAGGTACGATTTTTACCCCTTAAACGTTTGAATTTCTAAAAAGTACCAAATTTGTATTTCTCATTTTTTGATAAGTTATGAATACGATTTAAATTTTATCTGTATGTTGATTTTTTTCAAAGATACATATGGTGCCAAAAAGTACCAAAATACACATTTTACCCGTTTTCTCCCTAAAACGGCCGATTTTCAAAAAAGTACCAGACACCTGTCCAATTATTTTTTAAATGAATAACGATAACTATTCGACTTTTTTTGTATCTTTATTAGTTTGGGAGATATAAAGTTACCGATTTTACCCGTTTTTACCCCCTAAACATTCGAATTGCCAAAAATCCCGTCTTAGTGGATCTATATGGTGGGAGACCTACCAACGTTCCAAATTTCGTCTCTCTAGCTTCAGACGTTTGGGCTGTGGGATGATGAATCAGTCAGTCAGTCAGGTTACTCTTTTATATATGTATATATAGATTATGTTGCGAATGTCAAGTCTTTCAGTTAAGGGATCTTTAATTAATAGAAAGGAATATGCTTCTTTCGCTGCTGAGTCAGCAAATGAGTTGCTTTGTATCCCTGCATGTCCTGGTATCCAAAATATTTTTATTTTATTTTTTAACTAATTAATAAGTCACGTATTTTGTTAACAGATCTCCAGTTGTTGTTTCCCAGGTTATTTATTGCCGTTATTACGGATAGGCTGTCAGAGAAAATAATAGAGTTTTTCTGAGCTTTAGTAGCTATAAAGATAGCTTGTAAAATACCCGCTGCTTCTGCAGTAAATATTAAACAGTGTTCTACTAGGATTTTTGTTGATAAGGTGTTACCGTTTTGATCAACTACTGCGTAGTCTACATTGCACAGAGGGCCAGAGATATAGATTTTTGGCCATAAGTCGTTTTTAGGAATTTGAAAATAACGAATATGGAAAATTATTAGGAACACTTAAAAGTATGTTTTCCGAAAATTTTTTTTTTGTTATCCATCAACACCATTTCCTTCTGTATCGATCCAAAGTTAAAAAAGTTGTTAGAAATTAATTTTATTGAAGGGCCATTTTTTTGGTTTTTGCTACATATTTTTATGACAAAGGCTGAAATTTTTTTTTGCATCAATTAACATCTAAATCGGCAATTATAACAAAAATAGCCCGAATTTAAATTATTTACATATAGTATATTTTTTTTTAATTTTAATCGAATAAGTTAAAATTTTTTTGATATTAACCTTCTTCCAAAGAAATCCACAGAAATCCTCAGTCCGATAAAAGCAATTTTTTTCTATTTTTATATCTAATAGAATGTTAGTTTTTGAAAAAAGTTGCCCAAACTTGCTCCAAATGATAAATGACCATATCACACCAATTTATGATAGTGTTCCTAGATATCAAAATAACATAAATTTTAAGAAAACATTTAGACATTTTTTCAAATAAATAATTATCCAGTGTATTTACACAAAAATGGATACTTTCGATATAATTATAGATGCAGTTAATTTTCTATCTCTATTTAAAAGAAGAAAAACAGTATAGAAATTGGTCGTGATTCGACAATTATTTCAACTCGCTCCCATACAAATACCCCACGAATAGGGTTTTAACGCTTAGAAATTCCTTATTTATATCACTATTTGAATAAAATTTAGTACAAATAAGTTTAATATATTATTAAATCAGAGCACAAAATATCAGGAAGATCTGTCCACAATTAGGTATAGCTCCCATATAAAGCCCACTTTCGAAAATCACTTTAACTCCCAATAACGAACATAAATTACTGTGTAATGTTAATATTTGACACAATTAACTTTAAAATCAGTAAAACTCATATAAACTAATTTCATATTAGGTCCATTTTCAAAAATTTCGGAAATCATTTTAATGTACAAACGCAATGGTGTAGGGTGTTATATTGTCGGAATAGATCGACTATAACTTTCTTTCATGATTTTTTAATGTTCGTTCTTGAATTCAGTAACATCAAAAACAAACAGAAAACTTAATTTTAGAAAGATACAGCAACAAAAAATTTTGGACGCCATATCGTTTCCGCCATTTTGCATTTTTTTAATATTTTCGATAATTTTGTAGAATACAGATTTCAAAGTTTTCTTGTATTTGGTTTTTCACACATTTATCGATTATAAAAAAAATATATATTTTTGAAGAAATTAACATAACTTAAAGAAACATGTTAAGTCCGCCATTTTGTTTTTTCAAATTCTGTTTTCAGTTTCAAATTAAGTAACTCTAAAACTGCCTATATACAAAATTTTACTTGGATCAGAAAATTTCTTAAAAAATTTTGGCAGCCATTTTGGTTCCGCCATTTTGAATTTTTCATTTTTTAGTTCATTTTTGGAATCAGCAAGTCCAATAACCTTGAAATATGAATTTTTTGCCATATCCAACAACGATAAAGGGTTTTGGCCAAAAATCGATCTCCCTGGCCCTCTGTGCATTGTCTTTAATTTTTGACGCATCAGTAAAGAGATGCTGCCAGTCGAAATTTGAGTAAGGTGTTATTTTTTGGTAAAATAATTGTTTATACATTTCATTTGGTGGTAGATCATTTCTGCGAAGCCTTCAATGTGTTCGGGCTTCTGCTAGTTGTCTTGCAAGTGGGTTTGGATGACTATGCAATTTTATATATTTTGCTTTAAATTTGCTGAACTCGTCCCTGACAAGGGGTACATATAAATCTTTATGGATGTTCTCGTTTCTTATATACCATGGTGCACCCGTCATGGTTCTAAGAATTTTTGATTGGGCCCTCTGTATAAGATCAATACTCGTATTGCTGGCCGTTCCCCACAATTGGATGCCATATGTCCAAATTGGTTTTAAAACGGTTTTATACAGGATGACTTTATTGTCAAGGCTGAGTTTCGATTGCCTATTTATTAACCAATGAAGGTTGGAAGCTTTTAATTTCATACTAACTTTCTTAGTTTCTATATGACGGCGCCATGTAAGTCGCCTATCCAAATGAATGAAAAGGTATGTGACATAACCAGACTGGGGAATGACAATATTATTGAGTTTAAAATTTTTGCTTTTTAACTCGTTCACTCTTATGCACCAATTTTTTAACCAAGTCTACACATGTCTAAGATAAGTATCTAGTTTATTAGAAGCTGCATGTGGGTTTTCATGTGAACTCAATATTGTTGTGTCATCAGTAAACGTAGAAACTGTCAGTTCATCGCATGTTGGTGAGTCAGATGTGTAGATTAAATACAGAATAGGCCCTAGAACACTACCCTGTGGGACACCTGCTTTTACTTCAAATTCCCCTGTCACAAAGTTGTCATACTTCACTCTAAATGATCGTTCACATAGATATGACTCAAACAGTTTATGGGTATAAGGTGGCAAAGAACATTTTATTTATTTTTAATATTGTATGTATGTATGTATGTATGTATGTATGTATGTATGTATGTATGTATGTATGTATGTATGTATGTATGTATGTATGTATGTATGCATGTATGCATGCATGTATGTATGTATGTATGTATGTATGCATGTATGTATGTATGTATGTTACAAACTGACTGCATATACAACCACACTGCATATACAAACAATAACAAGAACTGCTGTTGCTAACTAAACAACTTGCCCATACAAAAAAAAAAAAAACAACAATAACAAATGCTTAATATAAAAATGTTCCTTCGTATTTATTTTATTAATTTTTTTTATTTTTTGGACCAAATCTCTGTTGTTTTTGAGCGAATTGGGTTTCTGTAAAAAAACGAAATTTTATAAAAATATTTATGACCAACCTGTTCAAAAGCGAAAGCCGTAGCTTATGTAAAGGCTACAAAAAGTTTTGACCGATATCTGGAATATAGTGCACCGATTTTTTTTCATCAAAAAAATTATAAGAAAGGTTTTGAATTTTTCGTGCAAAAACGAATTCGCTATCTTTTATAGGAGCCGAGAAAAGCCGACAGCAAATACGATTTTTTTTGGGGTATCTTCGTTTTTTTTTGCCGATATCTCAATTATTTATCAACCGATTTTGCTCATTTTTATTATTTCTAACAGTTTGACATATAAAACATATATATACGTTAACTGGGGCTTTATAAAAACTAATTTCAACAGACAGACGGACATCTTCATATCGACTCCCCTATCAATAAGGATCCAGAATATATATACTTTTTGGGGTCTTAGAAGAATATTGTAGAAATTACAAACGGAATGACAAACTTATATATACCCTTTACACCTGTGGTGAAGAAGAAGAAGGTTTAATAATTATTAAATCGCTAATATATCCACGCATACTTAACTTATAGCGATATTTTTAATTTGTATTTTAGATACAGCATTGTAGAGTACATAAATGCAATAATTTTTGATTTAGGACTATAAATAGAATTTTGGAAATTTTTTAAAAAATGTTTATCTTAAACCGCTATAACATTGATGGCGTTCGGTAAAAGTCATTCACGCGAACAAATCTGTGTTCCACTAGAGCTAAGGAATATTGGTGCTAAATATCGTTGATGTGCCATTTAAAAATTTTCGACATTTTTTTGAACATCAAAAGTAAACGAGTTTGAAGAATTTCCCATATTTGTTTTTTAGAGGTTTGTCAGCTATTTTACTTTTTATTACAATATATTTAGGGCATTGTTTTTTTTATAATATAGTTTTGTTTTTGTGTAAATTTTGGAAAAACAAACGTATTATTTATTTTGTAGTTTTGTAGAAAAAGCTAATAAGCTTTTTTCCGCTTAGGTGATGAGTCTGGATTAGAGTATTCATTTTACTCGACTTTTTCATTGTTCGAATAATCAAATAACTCGAAAATGCAGTTTTTAAATTACTCGAATAATCGAATAAATCTTTTAAGTTACTCGAGTTATTCGATTAATGTATACCTTAAAATTTTGCTCGATTTTTCAATGCTTATCAAAAAAGGATACAAAAATATAGCTTAAAATAAAAAATAGTCTTTCCAAAATAATATATAGTTAAAATTTGCGTAAATATTTATGAATATTTGTGTTTTTTACTTTGATAAAGTCGTTGTTTCTCTATATTTAATATATTTATTAATAGTTAAATAAATAGGTCTAACAAATTTGGCCTATCTATTTGAACCAAATTTTATATTAAGGGTAGTCCGAAGTGTGATTTTATCTCATAACCTCACTTTTTAATTTAACGACATACTAACCTATGTACAGCAGAGTTTTCAGTTATATTCAAAATGTTTGTACAATATTTTTAAGTATCTGAGTTATTGTATTTTGAAAATGACAAAAAATACTTTGGACTATCCTTTTTTTAGATAAAGTAGTTCAGCGATTCTTAACATAAAGAACAAGTTTACATGCTAACTTAATTTTAAGTCCCAATTCCTTCTATATAATAACTTTCATTCAAACCATCACCATCATATCCTCTACACCAGACTGAGCATTTGTTGGTATATAAACTATGTATGTTTTTCCAAGTCAAGTTTAAAATCCTTCAATTTATTTCTTATTATTTATTATATTTGAGTGTGTGCCAAACGGTAGCAAAGTATATAAGAAAGTAAATTTTTGACAATTATGAGGTGAATAAAATTTCATTAGCCTATAGGGCTACATAAATTATTGACAAATGAATAGAAAATTTTTACAATCTTTAAATAAATAATAAAATTAAATATTTTAAAATCGTTGTTTCATTTAAAAGTTTTTTTTTGTAAAATTGGTTTTTGTTTCATAAAAATAAATAATTATTTAAAAATACATTTAATTTTCATAAATACGTGTTTTTTTTTTTTTTAAAAAAGGTCTCAAAATTTACAACGGAAAAAACTTTTCATTTGGCACAGCCAAATAGTAAAATTTGTTCACCATAGGAAAATTTGTATTTTCCACAGAACTTTGCTACCGTGTGGCACACGCTCTTTATATTAAAATTATTTGAATTTTACTTTATAATTTTTTAAAGTTTATTTAATTTTTGTAATTAAAAAACGACCTTTAACTATGTATTGTAATTCAAGCATATACATATTCGGTTCTTTTTACTAAATATTTTTTTTTTATAAAACTACAATTTGTGGTACCACTTTTACATTTGAAACATTCTATACAAATTTTGAAACATTGTTTTTAAGCTTAATTTTTTCGAAAAATAAAATTAAAACTAGTTAAGAAAGAAAGTATTTAAAATATTTTTTACTCGAATTATTCGATTAATCAGCATAATTTGCTCGAATAAATTGTTACTCGAAATTCTTGATTTTAATTTAATCGAACAGTTGTTTGATTTTAATTTGTCGATTAATCGAACAAACAATATTCGAGTGAATACCCTAGTCTGGATCCAATATTTGGAAATAATTTCCCCCTGAGGAGGATGCCATTGTTTACAATATTAAAACGAAATAAATAGTTTATTTTAATTAGGTAACCGTATGAGAAAAAGGAAAAATTATTGTTTTTGTTTAAATTTAAAAAGAAACTATAACTATTTTCAGTGTCAAGTTTTGCTAACTTTATCTAATTTTTTCAAAATTAATTGCTCACGTAAAGTTAAAACAATGCAAAATTGCTAGGGTGGCAAAGTTTTGAGGTGAATATTTTTTATAAAATGTTTATCGATTTGAACCAAAATTGGAATTTAATGACGCTGGATCAGTGATTTCGACTACTGTGCACCCGGCCAAAAACGAGTACAGGAGTGCAAATTTTATGAAAAATGTAAACTTTTTTAATTGCACAAAAAAGACATATTAGTATTTTATTTTCACATTAATTTTTAATGTATTTGTCGCTGGCTGCGACCGTCGTCCGTAAGGTGCAATTTTAACAACACTACACTATCAAAATGAAACACAAAGTTATTACTTTAATCAATCTGTTATATTAAATATAAATTAATAAAAAGAACAATATGAATAAACTACACCACTTACCGCAGTGCTTTTTCCTTACGAACTGATTTAACTTACAAAAATATTTTCTTATGTACCACAAACTAGTTATGTGTGTAACAAATTATAACACATTTCAATAACTTAACGAAAACAAGCACTGAAGCAAGATCAGTGTTAACAAGCAAGAATGTTATATTCGGCTTGGCCGAATCTATATACCCACCATCAACTTATATGGGAGGTCTTAAATGATTTTTTTGACATGTTACACACGGAATGACTAAATCAATATACCCCCTCTTTTTGATGGTGGGTATAAAAATTCACATTTTTTTGAAAATACATTGGAAAAAATTAAAATAAAAATAAATAAAATTATAATTAAATTCGAAATACATTTAAAGTTAAAAAGTAATTATTTATAGTCAAAATCAAAAAGTTTTATATTATAGTGGCAGAAAAGATGTTTCTCAGAATTTATTCCTTTCAGATTAGCTCTTTTATCTGTGTATAGTCTGCCAGCAGCACTAAATAACTGTTCACTTGCAACACTCGTAGGTGGAGCAAAGATATATTCTATAGCAACAATTTTTAAATTTTCGTAAGGACTTGAACACCAATATTCATATATGTTGGATTTTCTGAGTTTTAAAAGCTCACGAATATACACAACTCTCTTTTAAAAGATATGCCATTTTGGAACGTTTCAACAAAGACATAGAGTCATGTTTTTTCCAAAGAGTGCCTTTTATCTTCCTCTTTTTGTTACCACTTCCTTCGAAGATTGAACAACTGATTCCAAGGATATTGTAGGAGGTGGTTGGTCCAAAAAATCATTTATTTCCTTTTCCACAATTTGAAGCAGTCTCGTTCAAATATTTAATTTTAAAGCGTGGGTCAAGCATTGTTGCAACTATTAAAAACGGCGATGTTTCAATAAATTGAAATCTTCTGTTTAGGGATTCTTTTAGAAGGTTTTCCAACTGTCCGGCATCCCCACCTTCATCCATTTTTTATTTTAACATATCAATTAAAGGTATTACCAAAGATACCGATGCAATATCTTCAGACAGATCTACCGTCACCTTGTAAAAACTTGCTAAAACTACCACCATGTTATTTAATAACTCCCATTCTGTCCGAGTTAATATTTAAATACTTCCTTTTTCCACCGAGTAAAGATTTATAGCAGACTTTTGTTCTATGAGACGTTCCATCATCAAGTAAGTGATATTCCATCTTGTTTCCACATCTTGCACAAGTGAGTGTTTTTTTAAGGGGACACTTTTCTTGAATATTTCTCAAATATCTACTTGCTTGTTCCGATCTTTTGAAGTGTCCAACAATTCCACGACATTTTCTAATAATGTCTTGTATGTGCTTTTCCTTAAAAATGGCATCATTTATCACCAGTTACAGAGTATGTGCTACACAACCTAATGATATTACGTTTCCCAATTTCATAGCTGTTCCCATATTACGTGCATTATAGCAAACAGCTATGTGATTTTTTTTTTTCTTTCAAATTAAAATTAGCAATTATTTCCGATGTATAAGTTCCTAAAATATAAAAGCATATATTAGTAAAAATTAACGCTAAAATATTAAAATAATTACCTTTATGGTAATTTTCCAGAACATTAGCTTCTAAAATTACGATTTTTCTTGTGTCATCTACGATAAAATGTGCTGTAAAGCTTAACAAAGAGAATGAATTATTTGACGAACTCCAAATATCCGTAGTGAAACTTATCCATTTTGAAGATTCCATCGTTGTTACCACCTTTGCCTTAATTTTATCAAAAGTTTCCGGCATAAGTGATGTACGAAAAAACTTTTCGGTTTTATTGTTATATCGGTTTTGTGCGGTGGTATCAGCAAATTTTATGCGCTGAAATGCAGCACCTTCGACAATGTTGTATGGAAGCATTTCTACCAGAATCAAATCCATTATAAATTTATAATTTTTTTTGGATATGTGGTAATCGATCATCATGCCACTTATTATAACTTGAAAATACATTATCAAGAGTCAACTGGATTTCATTGCTATAATTCTTATGCATACTGCATTCCTTTTTTCACAATAATCTAACCAACGATTTTTGTGAAGTTTTTCTAGATGTTTTTTAAACCTGATGAAGTCGGATATTTGGGTTCATTACTTCCCAAAGATAGCATCTTAGAGCATAACATGCATTTGCTTTTGGTCCACATCTTTCAAAATATAACCAAATTGGATTGTTAGACATATTTGAATATATTTTATTATTTATTCATCGCGTATTTAATAAAATAAACTATATTTCAGCATAAACATAAAAACGATAAATTATAACAGTACTTTTTGTTTTTTCACTCACACTCATACATTAATATGTATGCACGCACATTTCTAATAGTAATTGGTACAAGTGATACAAGTGGAAAGAAATATACTATATATTAAAAAAAAACACAGCTGCCACATTATTAATTTAGAATTTTTAACGTATTTATTTAAAAAGTTTCGGTTTCGGTAACCGAATATTGGCCGAAAACAATTTTTTGGCCTAATCCGAAACCGAATATTCGGTCGGACTTCATTAAAATCATCTTCCATCGGGAAGAACTGTTCCTCGTGGAAGTGTCTTCTAGACGACTCGAAGATGACTTTTCTGGACGCCACCCGGCAATGATCATAGAAGTGTCGTCTTAGTCTCTTCTAGGAGATGATTTTGCATTTTTTTTATTTCTGTATTTATAATTAAAATTACCGCTTTTTTATATTTCATAGAAATAATTCACATACAAATTAATTTTACATTTAAAAATAAAATCTACATGAGAAACTTCTGGTGAAATCCGGTAATTTTAAAAATGAAAAGAATATGAATAATAATTTTTATAGTTAAATTGTATTAAGTTTTGGACTTCTTTAAAAAAGCAAATACAGTAGACGCTTACAAATTAGAACCGCTTTGTTTTTGAGGCAATTCTAATTTCTGAAATATTCTAATTTCTGGACGTTTATTTTTTTTTTTTTTTTCGAATAAAAATTAAAATAAAACACTTTTGAATTTTTTTTAATTCAATTTTATTTGATAAAAACAAGAAAACAAAACGTAACAATTCAGTCCAATACATTAAATGTATTTTTATAAATTAAATTAAAAAACATAACAACTCAGTCCAAAAAACTAAAATATTTTATATATATTTTACAACTAAAATATTTTTACATATATTTATCGAAGTTTGGCTTTAAAAAAACTATATAATTTTTTGCTAATGTAAAATTTTTTAATACGAATTTGTTAATTAATATATTTATTACTATATAACTCAAAGAAACTTAATATTTAATGATTTAAACTATTAGAAATGGAGCAAAAACTAAAAAAAAAAATCTTGGTGTCAAGAAATTCTTTTTACATTTATAAAACTGCTTAAGAAAATCAAAAATTTTCGGAATTTTTAATTTAAAATGGTAACAGCTGGTATAATATAACTGCTTGTGGAACCTTTTTCATCAAATAAAATTATTAATAAATGTCACAGTCAATTGGAATTTTGTATATTCCAACATTAGTGCGTTTTTTTTACTTCATTATGCTCCTGTAATACCTTTTAGTGACCTTATTCTTCAAATAAGGAGAAAAAATTATGTGGGATTAAAGAATGGACTCTATGCTGGTATATTTAACACTTTTTGCAAATAAAAATTGTCTATCACTCTTTACTCATATATGTTTGGAGTCATTTTCCTCATGACTTAGTTTTCGTCCTTCATAAACTCATATTTATTAACACTTTTTATTAAATGAGCTTTAAATGCCTAGAAATGTTACTGCACACCTATTATATTTCAAAAAAAAAAAAAAAAAAAAAACTATTTTCCAACTTTTTTGAATAAAATTGATCTGTATTTAACAATATCTTTTAACTACGAAAATATGAATATTTATTATTTAATTTTCTAAATGCTTTCTAAAAGCTTTTGAAGATTTCCGGAGTACTCTGACCGGATTAAATTATACTTTTATATCGTATAAACATTCCTGTACAACATATAGTCCGCCCCATAACCTTTTAATCTTATCAACTTAAATCATTGGGAATGATAATAATTGTTAAATATTTTGTCCTCATAAGAGTGTTTCTTTTCATGTAGCTTTCCATCTGTAATTGTATTCCATCTGTGTTTTTTTCATTGTTTCTTGGAAGATAACATTGATATACTCTTCCCACAGTCCTTTATCATAAGCCCTACTGGATATTTTCCAATTTTCCTTAATTTTTCTAGGTTTGACTCTGCCGAATATTTGAAGTAGATGGATATTAAGAGATATGAACTACAATATTACGGCAATTCTGGAGCGATTTAATATTCTATTAAATATATATCTTAATAAGAAATTTATTTGTGCAATATCCCTAACCTTTTTCCCGAATTAGGACTTATAAAAATCACCCAAATGGGTTTATGTTCTTGAGTTTTTGTCTTGACATACTTAATATATAATTTATGAATTACTCGAAATATATTATGGATTTGAACGCATATTCTTGTACTGTGTGATTATAGTTATCATACTGACAATAATACATGCAAAAGTTCCAATAATTGTTTCACATAGCGACGAAAACGCAAATGTAAAAACATTTTCTTGACAGGCAGATTAAAGGGTATGTGTAGTTTTTGTTGTTGTACTTTCATAATTACATTCATAATGAATTTTTTTTTTTTTTTTTCGTAAAACCCGTTAAAGAAATTTACCTAGAATAAAATGTAACAACAAAAATTTGCAATGTTATAAACATTTGCAAATATTGTAAAATAAAGTTGAAATAATATTGTTTTCTTCAATGTAAAAACATTTTCTTGACATACTGTATGTATTTAAAAAAAATATTAAATAATAAAGTTAAAAGTTATTGGAGGGATAGAGACTGCACAATGTCCAAATTTACAACTAATCTTTGTTTGACATATAATTGGTACCTCATCCCAAGCTTGTTTCAGTAATAATATTGCATTGCGGATTTCGGTGGCAAATTATTTGCCTGAGAAAAGCGGATCACCTGTAAATTTTAAATGTTTTAAAATTACTGAACCTGAAATCAATATTTGTTCTTACCTCTTTAATAAATATTCGGTGAAACCATTCGTGAAAAATCCGAGATGTCATCCAAGCATTTTTTGAAAAGTTGTAATGCAGAGGATTATTGAAACTTTTATAACACCTGGAGATTTTTGCTTTTCCAATTACCAATGAAACTAATTTATGTGATCCATCAGAGTTTGCACAAAGTAGGACTGAAATTCTGTCTTTTTGAATTTTATGTCCAGGGGCGTTTTTTTCAAAAGCAGAGACATATGTTCTGTCTGGTAGGCAACGAAAAAGTAATCCGGTTTCATCGACATTATATATTTGTGATTCCATTAACCCCATCTCAGCGACCTTTGCACGATATCGATGAATAAAAGGAGTGACTGAAGCAATATCACTGGAAAGAATCTCGCCGCAAATTTTGAAAAAACGCATACCGTGTCGTTTCTTAAATTTGGTAAACCATCCATAACTTGCACGGAATGCATTTTCATCTTTATCGGGATATTCCTCTTTAAATATTTGTTTAGCTTTCCGTTTAAGTATGTGCCCAGTAAGTGTACACTTTCTTTCTCGTTGATTTAAAAACCACTCATACAGACGACTTTCCATTTTAGGATATTCAGCGCTGTGCAAAGATTTATTGCTTGCCTCCTGATATGTGTTGGAAACAGCATTTAATATTGCTGTTTTATGTGATTTGATGTAGCTGATTGAAGATGTCACATTAAAATCTAGGGCTAACCACTTCCCTTGAACTCCTTTGTCAAGCTTTTCTAACATTTTGACTTTAGTTTCCAATCATAAAGTGTTTTTTTACTTTTTTTTTCTCACTTTTTAATAGAGACTGCCAAAATATGTACACGCGTATCAAATTTCGCAAATAAACTAGCCACAAAATTATACATAAATGCGACAAAAAAACAACAAATAGGGAGTAAACATATATTATTTGGTGATTCCCCTTTTTAGTTTTACTATGTTCAAACAGAATAAAAATAAATTGGAGATTTCTTGTGTTCAAATAACAAAAAAACGCTCGGAAATTAGAATTTTAAATTCGAATTTCAGAGCGTTTAATGTATTGCATACACTGATTCTGATTCCTGGACGTTCTAATTTGTGATCATCTACTGTACATGTCTGTCCTAAAATAGATTGAAATTGTGAGGAAAATCCTATATTACTAAATAAAAGTTTAAGAAGACTTACATTTTAAAAATTTCCTCTCGTTATAATTTCTAAATTAAGATACTACTAACAATAAAAGACACTTATGTTAAATTATTACTGTTTCTTTATTGTGTTGTTTTCTTAAAAAAACTGACAATCTTCCCAACACACACCAAGAAGATTATTGCGCAATAGAAATGTATTTTGTTTTTGTTAAATTCGAATTATCATATTATTATCTTCCAGAAGTGACTTCTAAGTATTCTATTGGAAGATCAATGGACGATAGTAATGAATTTTGTTTTTGTAAATTTTGTACACACTTCTGACAATCATCTGGAAGTTACTAAGAAGTCTATATGATTAATTTACAAAAACAATGTATTTTGTTTTTTTTTTTTTTTTTTTTAATTTCGAACAATCTTCCAACAATCATCTAGTAGTCACTAAGATGGGACATTTGTAAGATTAGCAACAAATTTATCTTTTTTTACCGGTACGTGTTACGTATACACATATGTACACATCTGCTCAAAATAATAGATACACCTAGTGGGATGATATTAAAGTGACGATAACTTTGGAAAATTCTTCAGAAATACTTCGAATTTTTTTCTTTTAGTAAATAATTTGATCTGGCAATGATACTTTAAAGAAAAATATTGCAAGTATGTACATGAAAATTCATTTGCTCATACGTTTTCGATTTAAATACTAAAGGGCTGCATGAATGCCGAAAAATGAATGCTGAATACATTCATCGTAAAAACAGTTAGTTCATGTTGTGTGCTTTTCCATTGTGAAATGAATGAATGAGTATTATCCACAATAACTGACCACGAAAACTCAAAACATATGAGTAGAGAATGCAAAACCATATAGTACAGAACCTATGTGAGTTGTGTGGATATGTTGTATACGATTTCATTGTGCAATGAAATAGATAATTCATTGTATTTTCTTTTTCACTTTTGTTTTGATTTGTATATAAAAAGTGCGTGGCAAAAGCAAAGACAAAATCCACCACCAAAGAAGCACAAAAAAAAAGATCAAAAGCCATATATGAGTTCGTACATGTATGTACTACCCATAAAGAAATACAAAAAATACAGAGCAATACATTAGTTTATACATGTGTGTTCTTTTTATAACGTTCTTTAATTTGAAGTTTTGGTTGTTTGTTTACTAATGGACGAGTTGTGACCTTTTTGTTACTGTAGGGTATAGCATACGTGTTTTGTTGTTTTACAAGTTGAAATACGTTGATCCGCACCGAGTTGATTATACCTTTCTCAGTGACATATCTACTTTTAAAAAGGTCAATTTATATCTTAAACTTTATAAATTTAATTTAAATGTTATATGAAAATTTGATAATTGTTTAAGAAATTATTATTTGATTTTTATTGAAAGTAAAATTTTCCATTATTTTGTTTTGTATTTCTCTGATGAAAATAAGTTTTATTTCTGTTAAACTAATAATTATTATTTCAGGCTTTTATATATAATATAATAAGTTTTGAATGTTTGTGAATATTTTCATCTAAAATATTTGTTAAAAATAAATTATTTTATGTAGTTTATTTATATTTTAGATGTAAAATAAAAAAAAATGTAAAATATTCTTCAATTGCTTGAAAATAATTTGAAATAAAATTTTTTTAAATATTTTTCTATTTGTCATATAAAATAAAAATTTTAAATCAAATTCCAAAGTCTTCAACTAAATTGAAAATATACATATCTTATTTCCTTAGGTTGAATACAATTAATCTATATTTTATATTCAATTTTAAAAAATCTTTTTCAAAACATTTAAATTTTTCTATTCTTAGAAAATATTTGAATATTTTTGATCATCATTAATATTTTGTAATATTTTTAAATTTGACTGGAATAATAAAAATAGGTAATATTTTCATTTTTATACTTAAATATTTGAAAAAAAACTATGTAACTTTTTTTTCAAACCTTCTGTGGCTGAATATTTTTATTTCTTTGGAATTTTTGCTTAATAAAATTATTTTTTTTTTCTATTTAAATATATTGTTTTGCAATCAAAATCATAAAAATTTGTTGAATTGTTTTCATTTAAATAAAATATATATGAAAATTATTTAAGATTACAATAATCATATAAAAACGTATGAATATCTTCTTAAGAAAAAAATATTTGTTTTAATTTTGATTAAATTAAATATGTTCTTCTTTAATTATTTTTTTTTTTAATAAAATAGAAAATTATAACAAATTTAATTGATGTATTATAAATAAAAATACAATTAAAATATCCCAATATTTCATTTTGTAACTATATCAATATGTAAAATCTTTAGAATGTTACCATAAACTTCTGTTTTTTTTTTTACTACGTTATAAAGCAACCTCCAAACAAGCAAAACATAATATCCATCACATAAAGCATAAACATTCATAGTATCTACTGATAATTCGAATTATTCATGAAAATGGTCGTACACTGAGTGAAGTTGATACGAACAGAGAAAAAAAAACTCACAACGAAGTAACTGTTAGCCTACGATCATTGCCAAAACATACACAGAATTGTTTTTTTATTTTCGTTTTATCTACTCACACTTTCTTATAATGAATGAATGGTATACTTATCTATACACATAATTTTTCACTATAACAGAGTTCATTGAAGTGAATGTTTTACGCCGGCAAGAAAATGAATGTGTTTGCGCAGCCCTTTATTAAATACCAAAAATTTTTGCTCATAATAATAGATACAGTTAATTTATTTTTAATTTTTTTATGTTAAATCGAATTCTATTGTACTTTTTCGATTATTTTTACATAATAGAATAAGAAAAGTCTCATTTAGGTTGAAAATATTATAAAGAAATAGTATTTTGACACAGAAAATGGAAAGAAATAATCAGTGCATCAAATAGGAGAGAAAAATGGTTCAAAACAAGAGAAAAATGGAAAATTGTTACTTGAATTTGAAAGTTTAGGAAAATATCTATGTTATATATAAAATGCTTTTGTACGATAAAAACTTGTAATAGACCTCATAAAATAACCCCAAAATCAGATAGAAGGATAATTTTATATGCAAGAAATAACCCCTTCAATCCTCTGATGGCTATTTTAGACGAATTTTTAATGGAATAGGTTCGAAAGTAATTCGTCTTTGTTTTCTGTAATATTCCAATATATCCCAGTACCCATATGTATTTATTGTTTTTATCAATATGATAAATAGGACCATTTGAATTTAATTAAAATCATTCCCAAACCTTTATATTTTCACCTCACTCTGAAACAGTCAAATTTGTGAATTTAACGTGGAATTTTTTCTCTACAGGCTGGCGAGTACTTCTTCGAAAGTTATTTCCTAACAAATTATTTTCGCCAAAAAAAAAAAATATGTCTCTCCATTTTTCCGCGTTTAAATTCGGACTAAAGTAAATTTATATTGAGAAGTTTTAACAGTATCTTAAAATTTTGTATACGCATTGATAGAACTTTTATAGCAATTTTTCTGGAAATTTGTTTTAGATAAGATGAAGTCTGTTGAAAACTGTTTGCGGTCCCACTTCATTAGAAATTATAGCGGAAATAGCCTTCAAAGAAATGAAGGGTTCTCTTTTTTGCCTATACAGTAATCTTCCTTTCCGTTTCTAAGGGTTCTTTAAGAGGGCCAATACGAGTTTATGGCATTTATTTTTTAGATAATGCATTTTGCGCAAAATATAGATGTCTTCCTGAGCCCAATTTTTCCATTTCAAGCAACGACTTTGCAGTTTTCGCTTGTTTTGAACCATTTTTCTCTCCTATTAGGTGCACTGATTGTTTCTTCCCATTTTCTGTGCCAGAATACTATTTCTTTATAATATTTTCAACCTAAATTAAACTTTTCTTATTCTATTATGTAAAAATAGTCAAAAAAGTACAATAGAATTCGATTTAATATAAAAAAATTAGAAATAAATTAACTGTATCTATTATTATGAGCAACAATTTTTGGTATTTAAATCGAAAACGTATGTGTAAATTAATTTTCATGCACATACTTGCCATATTTTCCATTAAAGTATCATTGCCACATCAAATTGTTTACTTAAAGAAAAAAAATCGAAGTATTTCTGAAGAATTTTCCAAAGTTATCGTCACTTTAATATAATCCCACTAGGTGTATCTATTATTTTGAGCAGATGTGTATATGCCTATAACCTCAGCTAAAATTTTTTGAAGTAGTTCAAAGGAATGTAATATATATTTTTATAATTTTCTTAGAATTTAAGCATTAATAAACTGGCTTATTTTTAATGTATTGACTTTACATAGTTAATAAGTTATTAAAGAAAGGAAATCCTTTAATTATGATGGGGCAGGGATATTGGCAACATATAAAAATAAAAGAATTTTAATTATTACATGGTTAATTCAATAACCATGTAATAATTATTAGAAAAATAAGAGAGTTTGATTTCCTTTGCTTAAATCACGGCTATTTTTTCCACTTCAACTGTTGGTAATTTTTCATCACATGTGTTGTTA
The DNA here is from genome assembly GCA_951394005.1 of Protophormia terraenovae. NCBI lineage: Eukaryota > Metazoa > Arthropoda > Insecta > Diptera > Calliphoridae > Protophormia > Protophormia terraenovae. The sequence goes on along the minus strand of OX596077.1, from coordinate 81,888,318 downwards.
ATTTTTTTTTCTCTTCTTGTGTTTTGTAGTCTTTATTTTCATTCCTTCCCAATCTGACTGCATCTTACGGCCCCAATGATGCTGGAGGTTGTTTACTTTTTTTCGTACATCTTTTAGTCTTTATAATTTTTTTTCTGATGTCTGCTGCACTTGAATCAGTTAAAGATCGAAAATTTATTTTTTGTAGTTTTATGGCCAACACGTTTCCTGTCACAAAAAAACAAACTTTTACTTTGAGAAATTTTGTGACAAACTCGTTTTGACAAGGATTTCCAGCGTTTGGCATGTTTTGAACAAGTCTTTTTTTCAAAACAAACACACGCATTGATACAAAAGTATTTATGTACATATGTACGTATGTTTGTAGTTTGAGACACAAGAATTTAACCGTTAAAGCAACGGGTTTTAATTCAATTCTCTTGCTATTAGTAGAATAGAAGCTAAATTCTAATTATCATGATCGTTAAATTACCCTTAAATTATATAAAATTGTCTCAAAGAGCAGTAGAAAAAAAAAAAAACACATGACAAAATCACAAATCACTTGCAATTAAAAACAATTTCAAAAGTTGTTACGTTAGTGTTTTTACTACAAAAGAGCATATTTTTGGAAGGCTGCATTAATTTTTCATAGTTGGAAAGTTAATGGAAATTATGTACGTTTGCATTTGACCGAATAAGCTTCACTTAAAATTTTAATAATATTTGGAGTAGACTTCAAAATCGTAGCAAATGATTATACGAATTTAAATATTCCATGTAAAAGCGGTTTCCATGTAAAAAATTTTTGTTTATTTAAAAAAAGCGATATTATCCTTTAAATTTTTTCTCAATATATACTTATTCATTCATCATTCATTTATCGCGAATGGTTATATTTTGAACAAAATTTCAAGTTTATCGGGCAAGAAAAAAGCTTTGTCTTCAAATCACAAGGCCATATGAAATCAAATTTCTTTTATTTCAGCGAATACAAAAGATTGAAGCGAACAACTGTCGCTTTTATTATTCCTATCTGATTTTTGAATATTGAGTCAAATTATATATAACAAGAATATATAAAATTTTTTGAGATTTTAAAATATTTATTTGGGGCGTCCTTATTATTGTGTCTCTAGTATTTGGTCCACAACTTTTTTTCAAAAAAGCACGGAAATATTTTCTATATTATTTTTGGGGGCATCAATCAAAAATATGTAAATAAAACAAACCAAAATTTTTGTTTAAAAGGGACGTAGATCTCTATTTATTGTAAAATAAATATTACCTCGTAGAAGGTTCGGTGTAGAAATATTGTAGATTTTTTATAAAAACAGCAAAGTACAAGTAGTGCTTGTGTTGGAGACAAGATGGAGATCAATCAATTTTTAACTAATATTTTGGTGGCAAACAATATCTAAGACACCGTCTACACAAAATAATAGATACACCCTTATAGGATGATATTAAAGTGGCGATAACATTGAAAAATTTTTCAGAAATACTACAAGTATTTTTTCTTTAGTAAACATTTTTATCTAAAGATGACAGACAATGCAATGAAAAATATGGCAAATATATGCATTCAAATTGATTATGTATACGTTTTCTATTTAAACACCAAAAATTGTTGCTCATAATAATAGATACAGTTAATTAATTTGTAATTTCCGGAGAGAAACGTCAAAAAATTCCATCGATGCGTAAAAAAGAATTTTAAGTTGCGGTTTAAACTTGTTAAAAATTGTGAAGGCGAAAAAAATTGGAATAAGATTATATTTAATGACAAAACGAATTTTTTTTTTTTTTTTTGATACGACTACCGAATTGTCCACCGCGCTAGAGGAAATAAATAAGTCCATGATTAACATTAGCTAATAATTTTTAATAATAACTAAACTAGTTTTTAATTTGTGTATTTTTCTTTTAAATGTATTTATTATTATGAGCATTAAAATTTCGTACATAGCAATGTTATGAAATTAACGTCTAATCGAATATAATTTATCACTTATTTAGCTTTATTTGTACTTTTTTAATTGATAAAAATATGGACTAATTTGCATTAAAAAGAAAGCAAGAATATATTCTAAAGTTGTAAAAAAAGGTGTATTTAAGTAAACGTAATAGTTAACAAAAAAGTAGTTTACAACAAATCTAACTTAAAAAATATTTTTAACATCGAATTGCATTAGTACTATAAATTAAACTTTTATATATATTTTCTTAGTTTTAAAGCAGATAACGGAATTTTATTTACTTTGAGATCTGAAGCGATTTGGAATTAAAGGCCATGGCCAAATTTAAATAAAAAATTTTGAAAAATCGCAAAATATTATTTTCAGAAGTTAACCCATTTCGGACCACTGTTGCGTTTTCACATAAGTAATTTTAAAATAAACTTTTTTTAAAATTTAAAAAATCATTCGAAAAATTTCCAAACATCTAGAATAACTTTTCAAACCATAGCCAAGATATCAAAAAATGAGAAATTATTCACTTAAATTAAAAGTGCTTATTTTTTAAAATCATTGGGAACAAATATAAGAAAAAGAATTTCCAAAGGATCAAAGCTACCTACATATGAAGTGCAATTTGTTAAGGTATAAAGACATATTGAATAAGATCACTTAAATTGAAGGAGTTACCTGAAATCATAGCTGTTCATTGTGAATATTTTCATTAAAAATATTTGTTAAAAATAAATTATTTTTATATTTTATTTATATTTTTAGAAATAAAATGATTCTAAATTATTTTATACTCTTGTAATATGATTTTCAGTTACTTGAAATTAATTTGAATAAAAACTGTTTAAATATTATTATATTTGTTAACAAGTTAAATGAAATAAAATTTCCACAAAAGTATTCGAATATGAATTTATAAAATTTAAATCAAATTCCAAAGTCTTCAACTAATTTGAAAATAAATTTTATTTTTTTTAGCTTGAATACAATTGCTCTTTATTTTATTTTCTATTTTAAAAATAAAATAAAATCTGTTTTAAAACATTAAATTTTTTTTATTCATAGACAATTTTTGAAATTTTTATGCAACATGAATTTGTTTGAATAGTTTTAAATTTGCTTTGAAATAGAAAAATAAGTAAAATATTTCTTTTTATACTTGAATATTTGAAAAAATTTTATAATTTTTTTTTTATTCAAACCTTTTGAAGCTGAATATTTTTATTGCTTTGGAGTTTTTGTTGAATAAAACAATAAAAATATTTATTTAAAATTTTTTTACTTGAATATAAAGTTTTTGAATAAAAATCAGAAAAATTTGTTGAACTTTTTTATTCAAAAAAAAAAAAAAAAAAATACATATGAATATTATTCAACGTTAGAAAAATCGAATAAAAAACTTTTGATTATCTTCTTATAAAAAAAATATTTGCTTTTCTTTTGATTAAATAAAATATTTTAATTTTTAATTTATTTTGTTCAATCAGATACAAATTTATAATAAATTCAATTGTTTTAGTATAAATAGAAATCCTTAATATTTTTATTTAAAAGTTAATAGATTGATTAACAAATATTTTTAATTTGAAATAAGAAATGGAAATGAAATAAAAAGTATTTTCATTTTTTATTTCATTCATAAGTTACAGCTATGCCTGAAATATGCCAAAAAGCAATAAATGAAGCCAATAAAATTATGGAATTTATTGTTAAATTTTTCCAATTGTTTAAAAAAAATGATAATAAATTTTCTTCGAAGAATTTACTACAGAAAAACATAACATTTGCATTTTTTGTGATTATACATAATAAATCTTTTTCGATTCAAAACATTAAAATCCCAGCAAAAACTTGGTAATGACATGTAGTTACGAATGTAGTTACTTTATAATGACAACTACATACTGTCTGCATTACATAGAAGTTGTTTAGTAACTAATTATTTATAACCCGACTGTAAATAATTATTTATGATCAGATTTTCAAAAATATTAATTTTTATTGATTTTTATTATGCAGTTACCAATTCATATATTTGAAGAAGGGATTCATAAATGAAAGCCAAAATTTGCGTATGAATTAATTTGTAATCTAAAATAGTTTACTTTTATTACATTTATATTAATTACATTTTTGGTTGTTGTTAAGTTTTTTAAATTAAAATTTAAGAATTTTTTTACAACAAAAAAATATTTTACATCCTGACATTTCATTACTTATTTATAACCTAAAATATAACTAGTTCCTATTGTTATTACTAATCATGACTTCATTAATGCTGGGAATGCGCTGTTTAACTGCTTGGAAGTAACTAGTTATAGTAATAACATCTAAGTAATGTATAGGGTAAGTAGTTGCCTCTAATGTCATCACCGTGTTAAAATAATGAGTTATTAAGCTAATGTGTAAGTAGTGGAGAGCCATTATATTAGCTTCTTAACTCATTATATAGCAACCAAAGTTTTTGCTGGGATATTCGAAGAACTAATGTGAGTAGGTAGGATTTTTCGAGAGAATTTTTTTTTCTATAAAAGGCTACTCATAATGCCAATTAATTTCGGCCTTTCAATTAAATGAAATTAACAGAAACAATAAGTTTCTGTTAAATTTTCTTCTTTGTCAGGGTAATGTTACAATTTTATTTATTTATTAGATTATGCGCCACGGCATTTGGTGCCTTATCATGATTTAAGATTTTACAATATTCTGGATGACAATTCATCATGCTGAGCCAAAAATAACAAAATCGATTTACGTACAATTTTTTTTTAAAGTAAAACGTGGTGGTGGCTATATTGAATAATTACATCAATTCTCCTGTGAACGCGGTAAATAGATAGATTAGAGCTGAATGAAAATAGTTCATGAGCAAGCTGAAAATCGAAAGTGAATTATCTAATGAAAAACTTTTTTGCCCTATTTCAAAAAAAAAAAAAAAAAATACCTCCAATTTTCCCTTCTCTAAAAATCGATATTTTTAATACAAATTAACAAAATGTTATTACAGTAAGGCTTCGATTATCCGTGATTCAATTAACCGGCAACGTCGCACAGTGTGCGATTCAGAAAATGAAATGGAAATAATTATGGAACTTTGAAACGGCTGCTCCGATTTCTATGAAATTTCACATGGTGATAGTAGAGGTGTAGGCGAGTTTAAGTTTTGAGCGTATACCATATAGACCTACAGAGGGCGAGTTCACAGGGTCCCAAAGTTGGACACCTCGGGTATAACATTTATTTAAAACGATCCTGATTCCTTATATCTGAATCGATTTCAATGGGAGGATTCTGCTAGTCGAGATCTACAAAAAACATCGTCGTATGCATATATTATCTCTTTTAGTTTAAGAGATATTGAGCTTCAAAGATTAAAATTTTTACTTTTTAGCCTGTCTTGGTGAAGTTTTTTCGCTACAGCGGGTTCAAATTTCACCCGATTTTTTTTTTTTAATTTTTTCATTAACAACAAATAGAAAAATTGTGAAAAAATATTTACGGAGTCAAAAGTTACAAGCATTTAAATTTAAACTTTCAAAAGTTTATTTAAAAAAATTTTAAAACAATAGGAATAAAATTGGATCCACTGTAGCGAGGCAGGATAAAAAGTAAAAATTTTAATCTTTGAAGCTCAATAATATCTCTTAAACTAAAAGATATAATATATGCATATGACAATGTTTTTTTGTAGATCTCGACTAGCAGAATCCTCCCATATAAAAATCCTTGAAATCAGTTCAGATATAAGGAATCAGGATCGTTTTTAATAAATTTTATATTCGAGGTGTCCAACTTTGGGACCCTGTGAACTCGCCCTCTGTAGGTCTATATGGTCCAAGCAAAAAACTTAAACTCGCCTACATCTCTACTATCACCATGTGAAATTTCATAGAAATCGGAGCAGCCGTTCCAAAGTTCCATAATTATTTCCATTTCATTTTCTGAATCGCACACATTTTTTTGCATTGATTAACCGTGATTACCTCTATTATCCGGGATTCTAAGCATAATTTTTTTCGATTGCTTTTGAACAATCAAACACATTGTGAATAAAACGAATAAGATGAGCAAGATAAAATCATGAACAGCTAGTAAACGAAAATGTGAATTTGAAAAAGAAGAAACAAGCAACATTACATTATTTTTTTTTTAGAAACTACGGAAAATGAAATCCTTATGTGTGTTCACTGTTTTTTTTTTTTTTCAAAATAATTTAAATAATTTAATTTTAAAGAACACAAAGAAATATTACACAGAGTTACAAAATTAGAGAAAACGGCATGGGGTTTCTCAGTCAATTCGGATACACGGTATTAATAAGTACTAAGCCTTTAATCCACTTTTCTGAAATGACTTTAGTTCTCGCGATAAATCGCGATTTGTAAAATTAAGCAGGTTGTTTTTCAAAAAATCATTAAAAATCGCAAGTGTCAAAAATTAATATTTTTATTATTTATTCATGGAGATAAATTTCTTGCGAATAAACTAAGACATATTTCATTAAAATCAATGCCTAAGTTTTGATTTAATTAACAAATAAGTAAAAATACAAAATATTTTTTACAAATAAAACCAAGCGGTTTGTCAACGTTTTTTTACTTGTTTTATTTTTATTTATATATTTAGCTTAATTTTACATGTATATTGAAAGTATTAATGCAAAAGGGTAATAACAATTATTTGATTCTGAAATTTAGTAAGAATACACTTAACATCTACCATATTCAATTTCTTTTTGTTCTAAATCTTTAACGACGTATAATCCCATTTCATTGAATGGTGGATACTAATAAAAAAAAACTAATGTTTTTTTTATAAATACTGCCTTTTAAATAAATATTATTACATTTGAAATTACTTAATTTATTACTGAAAAATTCTGATATTACCATAACATTTCCATTGCTCAATAAACATACACAGAAAAAAGTAAAAATGGACTTTAATTACGAAATTGCTTATATTAATTTTGCTCCAATCATCAAAATGATAACACTCATTAACGGGAATAATTGATTTTATTATTACTGCCTTTTTTAAACAGATATAATTAGCTGAAAATTATTGGAAATTGACTTATGCCCGTATTCTCTATCTCGATTTTACGTTCCGTCTGTAGACGGAAAGCAGTCACAAATGGTATTCTCTTTGTCGATATTATTTTTTCGTTTAAGTTACGTGGTTTCAAGAAAATATAAATTTAAAACAAATTATTAGAATTTTCTATTTATAAATTTACTTATTTTGAATATGTCAATACTGATTTCAATAAAAACATCAATTCAAAAATAAATGGAAAACAATTTTTCTTTTATAGACCTTTTTATAGCTATTTATGGCAATAATACCCTTTTAAGTGCAGTTGAAAAACTGTTTTACCTTAAACAAAAGACCAGCGGCGAAGCCAAGGAAATTGTAGACAACGCACCCTTAACAAATGAAAGCTTTCTTATTGCTTAGACCCAATTAGTGTCTCAATATGAGAACAAAAAGATGCAAATTAATGCACAATTGAAAACCCTATTTAATCTACCCACTGTAAATACTATGTGTAGTGTTTCAATAAGAAAACTTCAGAGACAAATAAACTGCTGCATTTCGAATCTGAATTCATTAGATATTGATAAGGATAATTGGGATCCTATCTTTGTATATCTGCTCTACTTACCCAGAGAAACTCAGAGAGAATTTGAGAAAACCCTTCAAGATTGTGCTGAAATTCCGTCTTGGACAGACATGGATCTTTTAACGAACACATTTAAGGAATTAACATCGGTTAATGATGTTTTAGATTTTTATTATACCCCTAACCCAAATACCTACCCAAAAGTCAAACATTCTCAAGAAAATAGAAATATTTTCAATAGAAGAGGCCATACATATCACAATGCACAGTGGGGCAGAATCAAAATTTTTTGGAAATAAATCTGTAATTTCCGATAGGATTTGTTGTTGGATTTGGATGAAATTATGGTATATACGTAGCAGAGGAGTGGATAATGTTAAGTTTGGAAGGGGAATTGAAAAGACCCCTGAGGGGCGGAGCTAAAGGGTCTCAAATTTGGGTACTTCTGACATACAAATTTTGTTAATCGCTTACCAAATTTCTCGTCCAATTTCTAATATTTTTATACATTATTGTAGGCACTGATAAGACCTACAAAAAACATGCTTGCATGCCCTATTTATCTCTTATAGTTTTTGAGTTATTTGCATTTGAATTTTTAAGTACCTCAATTTTGCATGTTTTTGGTTCAGTTTTTTCCATATATATCCTAGTCTTTCCGACAGATTTCATTTGTTTTTTCTTTAACTAATTAAAGAACAAAATTATCTCAAAATAGACGATTCTGAATTTAAAAACTGCAAAAATTACTTTTTTTTTGGCCGAAAAAGTATCTACACTCTTTTTTCTCTAAAATAGAATTTTCTTTAACAACATATAATAAATTTATACTTACCTGAAAGGTATCTTCACAGAGAAGACTTTAAAATAAAAATCAAGCCCAATAACTCAAATGGTCAAGGTACACACCCTCCCGAATTCGACCCATTATATATGAAAATTTTGACTTTATTCTATATATTCTCAAATCCCAAAGCACGAATCGGCAAACGGAATGCAGTTTAAGAACCTGCAATATGTTGTTAAAAGTTTTCAATCAAAATCTACGGGACTTCGGAAAAATGTGGATTTTATAGCCGAAAATGTGAAAAAAAAAACATTTTTGGGATTTTCTAAGTTTTTTTTGGGAATTGTGGGATTTTTTTTTTTACAAAATTCTTTAAGTTTTTTTTTAATTTTCTAATTTTATATGATAAAGTCTACATCCACCGAAAATTTCGTTAAGATATATTTAATAACAAAGATTTTATTACAGATAAAATATTTATAGTTTCTCAAAAAAACAGTTTTTTACAAAAATTTTACTTTCAAAAATCAGAAAAAATATAAACTCGATTTTTTTCATCTAAATTACATTGTTTAGCTGACATAATTCTTCGTTATACAGAAAATTGAAATCAATATCTTTTACAGAACCGAAACTATGCCACTTTAAATTTAATTAAGTCATGGAAAATTTCATTCCTCTGCTACGTATATACCATTTCATCCAAATCCAACCAGTCGATCAGAAGTTACAGATTTATTTCCAAAAAATTTCGATTCTGCCTCACTGTGCAATGTAGCACATCCTGTAAATACCCAGAATCACCCATTTAACCATGATAAACCCGATGGCTTAACTTTGCGAAGATAATCACACCCTTAGAGAATGTTCAACATTTGCTTCATTCGGAGTAAATGATAGGATTGAATTTGTGAAAAATAACGGAATATGTTATAATTGTTTGGCCATTTCCCATATTATTAAAGATTGTCGTAACACGTTTACGTGTAGATATTGTGGCAAAAGACATAACACCCTATTACACAAATCTGTTTCAAACCCAAACCCTCCATTAGACGATGATCAAACTTCAATATCACGAAATGCAGTGCAGTCATTCTCAACCCATACCCGATCAAGCAAACCCACCCTAGATGACAGAACGAAATTATTAGGAACAGTAGTTCTTAACGTTGAAGTTCAGGGAAAGTTATTCCCAGCAAGAGCGCTAATTGACCCAGCTTCTGACTGTTCGTTTATTTCTGATAAACTTACAAGATAGTTGCGTTTACACACAATGCCTATTGCCGCTAAAATATCTGGACTAAATGAAGTTTCAATGATATCCAACACCCAAAAACCATTTAAATTGAATATCCAAGCAATTGTTGTAAAAACACTCACTACAAATTTGCTAACCCAAAATATACTTTTAAAAGACTTGGATAATATTCAGTTAGCTGACCAGAAATTCTATGATAGTAGACCCATAGATTTAATTAATGGCAGCGATTTTTACCCACACATAATAAAACCCGGTGTTAAGAAAGATGTACTTAACACATTGATAGCTCAGGAAACTGAGTTTGGTTGGATTTTAACGGGACCTGTTCAGCAAACACAGAACACCCAACCCATAGTTTCATACTTTAATTCTGTCAAGCTTGATAAATGCTTCACCCAGATTGAAAAAATTGAAGATGTACCCATAAAACCCAATACCTCTAAAGAAAAATGTTCTTGTGAGAAAATTTACACGACAAATACCCGTCGTTTACCCAATGGCCGTTATCAGCTAAATTCGCCCCACCCGTCGAGTTACGAAACTCACGCCATATGACACAATTTGTACCAAATGACGAGAAATTGGTGATAACCCGAACTCAAAAATTAGTATGATAACGTGCTACAATAATATATTAACTAAGGTCATATGAAATCCTTGAAATATAACCCAAATGCATCTCCAATTACCCGATAACACTAGTCCTACACAACAACTAGATTTAGTTATGCTAATCTTAAAATTACGCTTTTGTAAGATCATTTATAATGCCGAAGTTACGAAAATATCGCTGAAACAATGGGTGGATAGTGTTCTTATTGAACACTATCCACCCATTGTTTCAGCGATATTATTTCGTAAAAGCGTTAACAAAACCGTAAAGGACTTAAAATTTCAAACTGCCACGTTCGAAGTTAATTGCGCACCCTACCTAGCAATTATAACTATTATAGAACTGGCTAAAAAAAAGTTGAAGTTACCCATTCAATTGCTTACTATATATGCTTAAAGAGAACAACTTCACTTATTACTAACGTGACCAGACATCCCGCTTTTGGCGGGATTATCCCGCTTTTTAAACTTCGACCCCGCCTAAAATATTTTTCCCGCTTTTTATTAAGAAATCCCGCTTTTGTAACTCTAACAACTACTTATTCGATTTCCTTATTTACATTTTCTATAACATTCTTACTAATATTTAAGTGCAACTAAAAATTATTTTTTCCACTGGAGAGTTGATAATTTTTACAAATCGTTTTTGATAATTAAAAGTTTTAAATATTTTATTACGCTGATCATTTTCTCTACTGACTAATCTTAAATGTACTTTGTGTGTATTTTTTGACGACTTCGATGTAGGAAGACCTCCCAAAAGACACGCATTATTAAGCTTATTAAAATATTTACAAATTTTTTAACATATCTTCAGTTCTTTACCAGTGAATGAAAAATCTCAAGTCTGAGATATTTTGACCAAAAAAGTTTAGAATTTTTTTTTTCCAGAAATAGGTTTAAAACTTTAATTATTTTAAGAATGTTAGAATAAAATATAAATGCATTTTTGGAAGAAGAAATTTGGTTCTTTCAGAGAGATTTTTAGATTTTAAAAACTCATTTCGTGAGAACATTTGTGTGAGGGCTATTTAAATAATTTTTTTAACCAATTTTATTTACCAAAATGTCCGATTTCAAAAAGTTGTTTTGACATGAACTTTGATCTCAAGGTTAACATGGATATTTTCACATTGAACCTTTAATAACTATATGAAACCATATAAATGTGTGCCTTTGTTTCGGATTGGATACTCTTTTCATTTTTGTATAAACTAAAAGTTATAAAAATATAATATTGTCAGCCGTATATAGGATTATTTTGATAACGGTTTTTTAGATGTAACGGTATTTTTAGTTATTTCGATAACGGTATTTAGCGTTATCGGTATTTCGAGTTATTTCGGTAATGGTATTTTATGGGTAACTGTTTTTTCATAAATTTCGAAGTATCGGTTAAGAACCATAAAATGTAATTTGTAGGCAAATGTTATAATTACGAGCTCAACTTTATTAAAAATAATAATATTTATCGGTATTTCGAGCTGTTTCGGTAACTGAATTTTAGGGGTAACGGTAGTCAAGTTGAATGTTTTTTTTTTTTTTTTTTTTGCGGTAACGGCAACTAACTATAGTTTTATTGTTAACATGTCTAAGAATTATTTAAGAAAATCTATTGCTATCAAATTCAAAAAGTACCAAGTTTTTTTTATCAATCTGCATTTGAATTCAATCTTGAAATTTAACTAGGAATATTTTGAAAACATTTAGAGAAGCACGTTAAAATTATAATTTTTAATGTTTCAGTTTGTAGGGATATATTTAATTATTTCGATGTTCCAACATTTTTATGGGTCGTTCTCAATTTGTAACGTCTCAATTTCGGTGATTGCGAGAGAACAGCTGATCTAGGTTTTTAATAGAGATATAAAAATAAAATTACTCTTTTTTTACAAAACTTTTCAAAATCCCGCTTTTTCCATTTAATTTTGTTCAGAATCCCGCTTTTTAGTCGTTCGGGTCCCGCTTTTTGACAAAAACCATCTGGTCACGTTACTTATTACCCACAACCAAAGATTTGAAAGGCTTAATTCTTTAATTAATTTTCTTAAATCGTATTACATTTATTATCCTAGTCATTCTTTTAAAGCATTCAAATTAATTTAATTCATACAATTAAATTATTTGAATTCCATATGAATTGATTCTGTTATGAATTAATTCAATAAGGAATTCATTCATCAATTATAGAATTCAAGCTTAAAAAATATATTGAATCATTCAAATTTCCTTCAATTCAAATCTATTACAAATTAGCTTAAGAAAATATTTTTTAATTCATTTTGTAAAAGATTAAAAAAACAAACTATTACAAATTGAATGAAAGAAAAATATTTTCATTCAATTTGGATAAAATTTGAATTAACAAAAATTGAATGAATTGTTTATGAATTAATTCAATAAGGAATTAATTCTAAGGAATTAAGCTAACATTTAATTAATTCTTTCGAAGCTCTGCCCACAACCCGTTACACCCAGAACATCAGACCTGTCTACCCAATAAAGGGCTGCGCAAACACATTCATTTTCTTGCCGGCGTAAAACATTCACTTCAATGAACTCTGTTATAGTGAAAAATTATGTGTATAGATAAGTATACCATTCATTCATTATAAGAAAGTGTGAGTATATAAAACGAAAATAAAAAAACAATTCTGTGTATGTTTTGGCAATGATCGTAGGCTAACAGTTACTTCGTTGTGAGTTTTTTTTCGCTGTTCGTATCAACTTCACTCAGTGTACGACCATTTTCATGAATAATTCGAATTATCAGTAGATACTATGAATGTTTATGCTTTATGTGATGGATATTATGTTTTACTTGTTTGGTGGTTGCTTTATAACGTAGTAAAAAAAAAAAAAAAAAAAAAAACAGAAGTTTATGGTAACATTCTAAAGTTTTTACATATTGATATAGTTACAAAATGAAATATTGGGATATTTTAATTGTATTTTTATTTATAATACATCAATTAAATTTGTTATAATTTTCTATTTTATTAAAAAAAAAAAATTAAAGAAGAACATATTTAATTTAATCAAAATTAAAACAAATATTTTTTTCTTAAGAAGATATTCATACGTTTTTATATGATTATTGTAATCTTAAATAATTTTCATATATATTTTATTTAAATGAAAAAAATTCAACAAATTTTTATGATTTTGATTGCAAAACAATATATTTAAATAGAAAAAAAAAATAATTTTATTAAGCAAAAATTCCAAAGAAATAAAAATATTCAGACACAGAAGGTTTGAAAAAAAAGTTACATAGTTTTTTTCAAATATTTAAGTATAAAAATGAAAATATTACTTATTTTTATTATTCCAGTCAAATTTAAAAATATTACAAAATATTAATGATGATCAAAAATATTCAAATATTTTCTAAGAATAGAAAAATTTAAATGTTTTGAAAAAGATTTTTTAAAATTGAATATAAAATATAGATTAATTGTATTCAACCTAAGGAAATAAGATATGTATATTTTCAATTTAGTTGAAGACTTTGGAATTTGATTTAAAATTTTTATTTTATATGACAAATAGAAAAATATTTAAAAAATTTTATTTCAAATTATTTTCAAGCAATTGAAGAATATTTTACATTTTTTTATTTTACATCTAAAATATAAATAAACTACATAAAATAATTTATTTTTAACAAATATTTTAGATGAAAATATTCACAAACATTCAAAACTTATTATATTATATATAAAAGCCTGAAATAATAATTATTAGTTTAACAGAAATAAAACTTATTTTCATCAGAGAAATACAAAACAAAATAATGGAAAATTTTACTTTCAATAAAAATCAAATAATAATTTCTTAAACAATTATCAAATTTTCATATAACATTTAAATTAAATTTATAAAGTTTAAGATATAAATTGACCTTTTTAAAGTAGATATTTCACTGAGAAAGGTATAATCAACTCGGTGCGGATCAACGTATTTCAACTTGTAAAACAACAAAACACGTATGCTATACCCTACAGTAACAAAAAGGTCACAACTCGTCCATTAGTAAACAAACAACCAAAACTTCAAATTAAAGAACGTTATAAAAAGAACACACATGTATAAACTAATGTATTGCTCTGTATTTTTTGTATTTCTTTATGGGTAGTACATACATGTACGAACTCATATATGGCTTTTCATCTTTTTTTTTGTGCTTCTTTGGTGGTGGATTTTGTCTTTGCTTTTGCCACGCACTTTTTATATACAAATCAAAACAAAAGCGAAAAAGAAAATACAATGAATTATCTATTTCATTGCACAATGAAATCGTATACAACATATTCACACAACTCACATAGGTTCTGTACTATATGGTTTTGCATTCTCTACTCATATGTTTTGAGTTTTCGTGGTCAGTTATTGTGGATAATACTCATTCATTCATTTCACAATGAAAAAGCACACAACATGAACTAACTGTTTTTACGATGAATGTATTCAGCATTCATTTTTCGGCATTCATGCAGCCCTTTACTACCCAAGCCTTTTTGGCTACTTACAATCGATTTTTTTCGAGGCGGGGATGGCCTGTCGCTATTACTCTTATACCAGCTCGGATTTAGAAGCTAACCAACAAATATACACAGAGCGACAGGAATTCTTTAATCAAAGTCTGCAAATAGTTTTCAAAAATTTACCCGAAGCCTTTTGTGTAGAAAACTAATGGAATACCGTTTCTAACAGCTTCAAATACCACCTGAAGGAAACGTCATCAAAAGTCATATTGAGCGATTTTATACCAAAACTTTGAAGATTAAAGGATGTCCAAATTCGGAACCACTCAACTTACAGAACTTAAATCCAATAACCCCAGGACATTTTTTTTTTTTTTGGTTCGCTAGCAATCCAATCTAAGCAATGCAAACATTACATAAGCCAATGGCACTAACTCACATTTACCCATTAGTTTACTAGTCAAACCCTAGCTACCCAACCCTTTAAATTACTAACCATTTTTTTAAGACTAACCATTTACTCTTTATTACCCATTACACTAATCAAATTTTGAAAAGATGAAAATAATTGTCTTTTCGTTCACAGGTTGCCAGGCACGGGAGGATGTTCACACAAGTGAACACAATTCGAATATAAAGTTTTTATTTAAACCAAAATAAGTCGTTGGTTAGCATCACCGAAAGATCGTTAATTGGTAAAGCATTTCATTTCTTATTATTCGAATGATAAGAAACTTTCGTATTTTCGGAGTTTTGAGAAAATGCTGTTAAAAAAGATATACATACAGTATGTCAAGAAAATGTTTTTACATTAAAAGAAAACATGAATTTGTCGAAGTTTGGCTTTAAAAAACTATATAATTTTTTGCTAATGTAAACATTTTTAATACGAATTTGTTAATTAATTTATTTATTATTATATAACTCAAAGAAACTTAATATTTAATAATTTAAACTATTAGAAATGGAGCAAAAACTAAACAAACACAAAAATCTTAGTGTCAAGAAATTCTTTTTACATTTATAAAACTGCTTAAGAAAATCAAAAATTTTCGGAATTTTTAATTTAAAATGATAACAGCTGGTATAATATAACTGCTTGTGGAACCTCTTTCATCAAATAAAATTATTAATGAATGTCACAGTCAATTGGAATTTTGTATATTCCAACATTAGTGCGTTTTTTTAGTTCATTATGGTCCTGTAATACCTTTTTGTCACTTTGTTCTTCAAATAAGGAGAAAAAATTACGTGGGTTGAAAGTTTGGACCTTATGCTGGTATATTTAAAGTTTTTTGTAAATAAATTTTGCTGCATTATCATTATTTGCTCATATATGCTTGGAGTCATTATTTTTCTTATGACTTGAATTTTAGTAGTCATTAGGGTATCCAAACGATTAACCGTTATTCGGTTATCCGGTTAATTTTTGTCGATTAACTGTCCGAATAATTTAAAACTGTCTATTTTCGAATAACGAATAAACCGAATAATTTGTGTCAAATAACCGGTTAACCGAAATGTAGTTTTCTTGAGTTATAAATTTTAAAATTTTTTATTTATTTATTTATGATGTTAGTTTCATTATTAAATAATAATAATTTCCTTTATTAAAATAATAATAAAAATTAAAACTCATTTCCCTGAGTTATTAAAAAAATTTTTATGTTAATTGCAATTTTGCACAAAATCGTGAACATGAAAACATTAAATTCATTGAAAATTTTACGAATTTGTGCTACTTCTCTTTTAGCAAAATATCATTCTTACACGGAAAATACACTTACATGAAAAATTTATTAAATAATGCGGAATTAGGAGAATATTTTAATATCAGTGTTAGCTAAAAAATTAACATTTTTCATACAAATAGGAGAAAATAATTACGAAATGATTCCCTTGTAAAAGAGTTTGATCTTATATTATGTTTCTAAGTAACTATTTCAATAGATTAAATGCTATAATTTGTGTAATTTATATGTTTTACTAAGGTTATTCGGTTAATCGAATAATTTGTCAATAATCGGTTATTAACCGATCAACTTTTAACCCCGAATAATTATTTGTCGAATAAACCGATTAATATGAACACCCGAATAATTGAATACCCTAGTAGTCATCCTTCATAAACTCATATTTATTAACACTTTTTATTAAATGAACTTTAAAAGTCTAGAAATGTTACTGCACCTGTTTTATTTCATAATAAAACCGATTTTCCAACTATTTTGAATAAAATTGATCTGTATTTAACAATATCTTTTAAATACGAAAGTATGAATATTTATTATTTAATTTTCTAAATGCTTTGTAAAGGATTTTGAAGGTTTTCGGCGTATTCTGACCGTATTAAATTGTATTATTATATAGTATAAACATTCCTGTACAACATACAATTCGTTCCATAACTTTTTAAGCTTATCAACTTAAATCATTGGGAATGGTTATAATTGTTGAATACTTTGTACCAATAAGAGTGTTTCTTTCCATGTAGTTTTCCATCTGTAATTGTAATCCATCTGTGTTTTTTTTCATTGTTTCTTGGAAGATAAAATTGATGTACCCTTTCCACAGCACTTTATTATAAGCCCTAGTGGATATATTAAAATTTTTCTTAATTTTTCTACGTTTAACTCTCCCAAATATTTGAAGAGATGGATATTAAGAGATATCAACTACAATATTACGGGAATTTTGGATCGATTTAATATTCTATTAAGTATATATCTTAATAAGGAATACATTTTTACAATATCTTTAACAATTTTCCCGAATTGGAGGTTATAAAAAACCCCAAATGGGTTTATGATCTGGAGTTTTTTCACTTGACTTAATATATAATTTATGGATTACTCGTAATATATAACATGGATTTGAACACATATTTGATTATAATTATCACACTGACAATTTATTAGCAATAAACATTCCAAAGTTCAATAATTGTTTCATATAGCGAAAAAAACGCAAATGTAAAAACATTTTCTTGACAGGTAGATTAAAGGGTATGTGTAGTTTTTGTTGTTGTATTTTCGTAATTACATTCATAATGAATTTTTTTCTGGTAAAACCCGTTAAAGAAATGTACCTAAAACAAATATTTGCAAATATTGTAAAATAAAGTTGAAATAATAATTTTTTCTTCAATGTAAAAACATTTTCTTGACATACTGTATGTATATTGGCAGTGTGTTAGCTATTTAGTATTCAGAAGTTTTTACTAACCGGTTGTATTTTTCTGCTAGCATCAGCGAGTGAACGTTACCCAGCAAAAACTTAGCTTCTATTTTAAAAAGCAACAGCTTCATGTATGCCTTATTCGCCACCCGCAGCATTACCTAATAGTACTTCAATAACTAGTATTTAGTAAATATGAAAGTAATTTGATTTTTACGTGGCTCAGTTGTCTAGAGCGCCTAACTATAAAAAAGCGTACTTAAATTCAGAGTGTTCAACCCCCACTTAAAGCAAATATTTATTTATATTTTTTTATATATAAATTGAGTTTATTTATTTCCCTATATGAAAACCACATTTTAGCACATAAAAACATAAGTTGTGGTGTATCGAGTAAGACGGCAGACTAACAAAAACAACCAGTATGCCGATGCGCGGGTTCAAATCTCAACCGAGCCAAATGTTTTTTTTTTTTTTTTTTGTACTTAAAAAAAAATCAGCATCCAAAACAACTCTTGTGGAACCCAAATAAAAACTTATTTAATTTTGGACATCTCGAACCAAATGCATCAGTTATAGCACTAAAAATGGAAGCTGTTTTTCATATCGATTTCGCTTACAAATCACGTTATTTAGTAGGCGAAGTTTTTGCTGGGATATGGAGCAAGAATCAGACGAAAAAGTACTCCAAATTAATCAATTATAATACCATATTTTTACATAATAAAATACGTAAATTCTTTTAATAAAACATTATTTATAATTTATTTTAAATTGTAAAGCACTTCATTTCTTATTATTCGAATGTTAAGAAAACATCGTATTTTGGGAGTTTAAAGAGCTGGGGAAATGCTGTTAAAAAATAGCGTTAGCTATTTAGTAGGGTGATCAACTCGGTTTTCCAACCGGTTTTTAAACCGGTTTTTTCAGTCAATGTACTGTCGGTTTTTTCAAAATGTTCAATTTTTGAATGTTGAATAGACCGGTTTTTTTAAACACAAAAAACCGGTTTTAAAAATACCTTTTTATTTAAAAAATTATGCACTAAATATTGATATTTGAATCGAAATTTATGATTATTTTTTTAATATTCATAAAGTATGATTTTTAATGTCTTAAAAATATAGTTTAAGATTAAATAAGTAATAATTATCCTGAATGAAATTTATTTTATCTATTGTAACACCTGTCATATTTTTGCACCTAATTTAAATGTTTTAGTTTTTTTTATTCAACGAAGAAATTGTTTTTCAAAGATTTTGTTTTAAAAAAGTCTGCAGGTGACTTCGTTTTAATAAAATTGATTCTGGCCTTTTCAATATTAACCCATGGTTTCTGTTTATGCTAAGTAAATGTTAATATAATTTTTGATGATTATTTTCTTACAATTTTTATACCCTACATGGCTATTATGCGTTTGTAATGATGTTTGTAACACATAAAAATATTGGTCTAAGGCCTACCTTCATTTGTTCTAATCGGCTTTACGTCGATTTAACGATTTCCGTCTGTCAGTCCATGTAAAACTTGTAATCAAAATACAGGTCGCAATTTAGTTTTCTTATATCCAAGGACGAAGCGTGTTGAAATTGGTAATAATCGGTCCATTATTTCCCCTAGCCCCCATACAAATAACCTCCAAAAATCATAAATCCCTTAAATGTAGCAGTAATTTTTGCACATCTAAGTTCCATATACTTTTAAATCTATGTGCCGAATTTCATGAAGATCGGTCCATAATTGACCATAGTACTGGTGCACAATCCCACAGGTCTAGAAAAAAAAGACCACTCCCCGAATTTTTATGTACACAATGGTGTAGGGTATTGTTGGCCTTGACCGTATATTTATTTCTTTCTCGTTCTTAATGGGTTATAGTTATTTCCAAAAATAAAAAAGATTTATTGATTTTTCTTTAAGAAATGTAATCTTTTGATAGAAATATTAATTTCTGCAAAAAAAACCGGTTAACCGGTTTTTTCTGAATTTAAAAAAGTGCAACCGGATTTTTCAAAATATCAACTATTCGAACTATTCAAAAACCGGTTTCTCCAAAAATTCGAATAATCGATCACCCTACTATTTAGTTTACAATTGGCCAATGGTAGAATGATGTTATCATTCGTTTTAATAATCACATTCACATTTTACCAACGTTTCAACCACCTTGAAAAACGTTTGCCAACGTTGGCCCGGTTATATTTTTCTGCCTGGGTATTTTTAATTAATTTTGAAATATAATTACTGAAAAATACGTTAATGTTTCCGCAAGATAATCCAAATACCTTTCCATGCTCGGTTAAAAAACAAAATAAAATTAAAAAAGAATTTGGTCAATACCATGGAACAAAAAGTTAACGAAAACTCTACAACAACTACAACACCAAAAAAATGCCATGTATTTCCTTTTTGCATTAACATTTCTTATGTAAACTTTAATTTTTCCATTTCACAAAAAAAGAAAAAACAAAAACAACTTTGGCATTTTACCGTGCCTTCGATTTTAATTTTGCGGATTTCGGAAAAAATGCATTTTTATACAGTTTTTATATATAAATTCATCTTTTTTTGAACTGATGTTCAAACTAAACAAAATTAAGGTAAAATATATGTCACGAAATACAGATTTATTTGTTTCTTTTTATCTTTTTACACATGCAGTGGAAATTCTTCAAACTCGTTTACTTTTGGAGTTCAAAAAAATTTGAATTTTTAATGGCACATCAGCGCTATTTTGTACAAATTTTAACTCTCATTAATGAAACACAAGTCTGTTCGCGTGAATGACTTTTAGCGAACGGCGTAGGTCCTATGGAGGTTCAAGAAAAAAAGTTATAAAAAATTTCCAAAAATCTATTTTCAGCAATATTTAAAAATATTTCACACGCGAGTAACCCACATCAAAATATCTAAAATACAAATTAAATGTGAACGATATAGTTGATGACGCCGAAGATAATCGAGATAATGTTGATTTTTTTTACATTTCATTAAAAAAAAAAATTATTCACAAAGTACGTATAGATTTTCTCGTCTTTTGATTTTATAAAATTCTTTGATATGTTTTTAATATTTGTCAATCAAAAGTTTTGTTTAATTTTAAATTAATGGACAAGAAATTACCGTTTTTGTTTTGGTAGTTAAAAGTCAGAAATTTTAATAAATTTTAAAAATTACATTTTAAGACCGATGTAAATTGATATATGTATGTAACCTACACAAAGATACAAACCAACGTGAAACCCAGATAAAATAAAATAATTTTTGTTATTTATTTTAATTTTTTTTTTTTTTGTAAAAAATGTCTTTTTGCCGAAATCCACAGAATTCAAATCGATTGTGCGACCTAATCATGCAAGGCATTGACCTAATTATTTTTATACCAACTATCATAAAGATGGGGGTATATTGATTTTGTCATTCCGTGTGTAACATGTCGAAAAAATCAGTTAAGACCGCATAAAGTATATATTTTTCTGAGTCGATCTAGCTATGTCCGTCTGTCTGTCTGTTGACAGCAGGATAGGGCTCGAACGGGACAACGTAGGAGACAACGAAATTTGGCTAAGGTTTATTTTACGAAATTTGGCTCAAATATTTATCTTACATAAGCTTTATTTGGTATTGAAAGTTAGCAAAATCGGTTAATAAACAAAAAAGTTATAGGCAAAATAGTGGAAACACAGGGTGTCCGTTGTAGCTTAATTTCATACTTTTATACTGGTATCTCTTAAACAAAAGTATGTACGATAACGAAATTTTGTAGAGATAGTTCGAGGTTCGATATAAACTTGGAAAAAAAATGAGCATGGTCCTCCCACTTTACCGCCCACCTCCCATATAAGGTGAAAAGTATACAGATTCGGCCGAGCCGAATATAACATTCGCGCTTGTTTGTTTTCTATAATTTCTATATACCTACAAAGTTTTATTAGAATTTTTTGAAATTTGTTTAACAAACTTTTTTAAAGTTTGAAAATGGAGAACGGAAATGTGTTTGGATTATACTGCGAAAACAAAAACGTATTTTTTCAGTAATTATGGTTCAAATTTAATTAAAAATAGCTTTTTATTTAAACATAATTGTAGAAGAATACACTGTAAAAGTTTATTGGAGACTCGACAGAATGGAATGCATTTTTTAGTCAGCCACGACCGTCATAGTCAGTCATTTAGGTGAAAAGGCCAAATTTTTCCATAAAAACACACCCTACAAATTTCAGGTCCAATGCGCTACGGGTTAACGATATCCGATTTCACAGTACATTTTTTCAACCCAAAGAACAATTCTAAGGGAAGCTACGGTAAAAATTCGAAAGTTGGTAAATTTTGGTGCAGTTTAATATACATATACATACATACACTATCGAACAAAATAAAGTGCGGTTATTTACTCTTGCTATTTAGTTCTTAATTATTGTCTTCTAGGTCATAGTGGTCTACATTTTTGGTGTCCAGGTATTTGTCGTATTATATTCTTTAAATTAATATGCAAAAGAAGTTTTTGAAATATGTGTATTTCAAATATGGGGCAAAAGTGTTATGTTGGGTATGCATTTTATGCGACATAATAAAGTGACACTTTACATTATTTCCTAAAACTTTTTAAATTTTTTGATACAAAATGGAAGGCATATTCTTAAGAAATGCTAAATTTTATTATTCTATTCATAAATTCTATTAAAATCATTATTTCATTTGAATAATAAGGTTAAATTCGGCCATATTATCAGTAATTCTTCGACCACAAAGTGGTCGAAGTTTCTTGATTTCAAATAGAGAAAACTAATTAACATTAATGTAATTGTCTTTAAAGTGCAACATTTTATAATCCTACGCCAAAAAAAAAAAAAAAAAAAAAAACATTTCAGTATACAAAATTACAATTTAGAATCAAAATAATATGAATTTGAGAGGGCAGAAAACCTAAGAATATATACAATATATATATAGTCAATATTCTCGCCAAAAGAGAATGAGTTTCATCATTTAAATACATAAAGAAAGAAGTAATTATAAATATATTAGCTTTTACTGCCAGGAAAAAGCTCAAATATAAGAGTTTTAGAAGTACCTATTCTAAGTTAAAGTCACATCATTGTTGTGCTAATATAATAAAGCGACCCGTAATATAAAAATAATCGCTAATGTCCCAGAACCATTCTAAAATGCAGTTATTTTGATGAATAAACATAAATCTTATTAAAACTTTAAAAAACTGAGAAAATTTTGGAAACTGCCATAGAAAAATCTTTTAAATTTTTGTATTAGAAAAATGTTTTCTTAAATTTGATACTTATGAAACCCTTGTGTTTGAACCTTGTCTGGACAGTTAGGCTTGTTATAATTAAAATTACTTCCTCCTTTATCTCTCCGCTTAGAAAACTGAGATTCTTTTTGGCGAGAATTGCGATATATCTACGACTTTACTTCTCAATATTAGGGTTTCTGGCCCTCAATTTCTTATTATTTTCATTCTAAATTGTAATTTTGTATAATGAAATGGTTTTTTTGACCTCAGATTTTAAAATATTGCACTTTAAAGACAATTACGTTAATCTTAATTAATTTTCTCTATTTGGAATCAAGAAATCTTACTGGATTGTGGTCGAAGAATTACTGATAATATGGCCGAATTTAACCTTATTTTTCAAATGAAAAAAAAAAAAATTATGAATAGAATAATAAAATTTAGCATTTCTTAAGAATATGCCTTCCATTTTGTATCAAAAAGTTTTAGGAAATAATTGTGTTTGGCGTAGTCGAAAAACGATAGCTGTCGTAGTCGCTGTCGTATTTACAATTTTATGTTACCGTCTAAAATTTTCGACAAGCTAAATTTTGTAAAAGATTCACAATGTAAAAGAATACGCTAAATTAAATGATTTTGAAACATGCTGTTAAAGATCTGTCAAACAAGTGTTTAAGTGTTTAAAATAAAAAAAGTAAATATAGTAAAATTTTAAAATTTTTGGCGAAATTGTTGTGTTATTTTACTTGTGAAAATGTTAAGTGTAGCTTTTTATTCATCGTCATCGTCTGAAGATGAAGAAGCAGTCAGCATTCAAGAATTAAACGCTGTAAGGAAGCAGTTAAGACAGCAAACAAATATTATTAAACTTCCAAACAAAAAGTGAATTTAAAAACAATAACGTATTACAAATATATTGATATGTAACAATGTTTATATTTGTTTCAGATTTATTAGTTATTTTAGACTTAATAAAGATGCTTTTAAATACGTTTTAAATAAAATTTCACACAAAATGCAAGACCTAAAAAGAAACACAGCTGTATCAAAGCTAATCAAGCTAACAGCAACAATGAGAATACTAGCGGAAGGCAGTTACCAAAAAGGAGCTGGGAATGATCATTATGTGAACCTCTGCCAAACAACAGTAAGCGAGTCTTTTAATGAGTGCATAGAAGCGATGTACAGTGAACTGTGTCCAAGATGGATTTCATTTGAAGTTGACGAAGCAAAACAAAATGAAATCAAAAGACACTTTTATCGTAAAACAGGATTCCCTGGTGTAATTGGTTGCATCGATGGAACACATGTTTCAATTATTCCACCACCAGTTGTAGATCGTTTTAAATATTTTAACCGAAAAGGATTCTATTCGTTAATTGCTGCTTCTTCGACAGCTGAAAAAGTATTTTTCAGCTGCTGCAGGCCCACCACCTGTAGCATAGCTTTCAGCTTTGTTATGAGCTAGTTTTTTCTTCAATTTAAATTTAAAATCGGCCCACACCTTCATCCAACCATCTCCGGAACGGGATGGGGGACCCATAGAATTTAGTTCTTCTGAAAGATTTTATTTAAACTTTTATGGAAGCCCTTTGCCAAATAAGGTTTTTGCTCCAATATTGCTACTAACTTCGCAAATTGTGCGGCAGTTGTGATCTTGACTCTAAAATATACACCAGAGTTAGGTACACAAGTACATAAAAACAAAATTATATTAAAATGATATTAAATTTTTTGCATGCTTACATTTTATTTCCTTCCATTGCAAAACGTTTAACGACAAATTTTTGTACTTTTGACAGGCAAATACGCCAAACACGGTACCATTTTTGTAATAGATTTGAACAGTGTCGTATTCATTGGCGTTTTTTGCCAATCACGGTACCATTTAAAAAAACGTCTAGCTTACGCCGCGAAAACGACAAACACAATAAGGGTGTATGTAAAGTGTCACTTTATTATGTCGCATAAAATGCATGACCAACAGAACACTTTTGCCCCATATTTGAAATACACATACAGTGACTGTCATTAATATTCGGTTTTTATGTTTGCATTTTTTGTATTCTTAATTCCGAAACAAATATGGAGGTATTTTTTTATTTCAATATATATATTAAAAGCTTTCTATATATTAAAACAATTTTGTACACATCGAAATAGTTTTATTTAAAAAATGAAAAATATGGAATATTGCATAAATCTATGGCATCATTAATATTCGGTTTCTTTTTTCTTACTTAAATTACAACGCTGTAATTTTGCAACTGTTCAAAAAATTTATTTAGTAATGATTGGATTTATATTTATAAAGTCCAAGTAAACTCGTGCAACAAGTGGAATTAGTTTTGAAACGGATATTTTTAAATAAAAAAGCAAAGGAAAAAATACTTCTTTAGGGAAAAGGAAATTAGTGATTTTTCATTATGAAAATGGAAAAACCTATAAAAATATTGCAGAAATATTAAATATGAAGGCAAATACTGTCGGTGATATTGTTCGAAGATACAAAAACGAAGGTCGTATAAATTTTAAAAAGCAAACGGGCCAACCGAAGAAGTTGACAGAAATGGAAGAGCACCTAATTGTAAGGAAAATCAAGATAAATCCGCGTCTAAGTGCTCCTAAAATTGTTGCTGAAGTAAAGGAGGAATTAAACAAGACAGTTTCAGAATCAACAATTCGTCGAACCATTAAAAATCAAGGGTACAATGGCCGAGTTGCCCGTAAAAAACCTTTTGTACAAAAAATAGGAATTACCGACTAAAATTTGCCAAAGAATATATTAAAAAAGATGTAAGTTGGTGGGACGACGTTATATTCCTTGATGAGAGCAAATTTAATATATTTGGAAGTGATGGGCGAACAATGGTGTGGCGGAAACCGAATGAAGAGCTGAAAGGAAAAAACATTACTCCCACAGTAAAACACGGAGGAGGACATATGATGGTTTGGGGTTGTATATCGTCAAAAGGAGTCGGAAATTTTGTTTTTATTGACAGTAACATGAACAAGGATCTATACTTAAGCATTTTGAAGGATATTTGAAGCAATCTGCGGAAAAAATGGGGATTGCATCAACTTTTAAATTATATCAGGACAATGACCCAAAACATAAAGCCCATGTGGTACGTGAATGGTTACTTTATAATTGTCCAAAGGTGATTGAAACGCCAGCGCAATCTCCAGACATAAATCCTATAGAAAATTTATGGAATCATTTGGATCGTCTAATTCGTACTAGACCTATTTCTTCAAAAAACGAACTTAAAAAAAGACTACAAGAAGAATGGGATAAAATAAGCGCAGATTATTTAAAAAAAAAAATAATTTCTAATATGCCAAATCGTTTATCTGAAGTTATAAAAAGCAATGGATATCCTACCAGATATTAGTTTTATTATTAGAAATAATATTTTAAGAAATCTAGTCATAAGTTTTAAAAATACCGAATATTAAAGAAGCTTTAATTTTTGTTAGTTCCTATTTAGTTTTACTAATTTTATTAATTTTTTCATTAATTGTTATTTATTGAATAAAATACTGTGATCTCGAGAAATATACGTGAATTTACAAAAAAAAACACTTACATACATTTTTTTATATTATCTGCTTTAAAACCAATATTAATAGCTCACAATAAAAAACCGAATATTAATGACAGTCACTGTATTTCAAAAACTTCTTTCACATATTAATTTAAAGAATATAATACGACAAATACCTGGACATCAAAAATGTAGACTATTATGCACCTAGAAGACAATAATTATGAACTAAATAGTAAGAGTAAAAAACCGCACTTTATTTTGTCCGATAGTGTATATCATGACCAGGGCAAGTTTTTATATGCACAAAAAAATTTAAATATGCGCTTGAAAAAGCACGAAAAAATGGTATAATATGCACAGAAATATGCAAAAATAGCATGAATATGTATATAAAAACCAACGAATTTATGCATTCTTATATATTAATGTGTAGAAAATATGCAAAAATATGCCGTTTTTAACTTTCAATCTCAAATAGATTTCGATGTTTATAAAAATATAACTATCTAAATTTTAAGTATCATATTTGAAGCTTCCGAATTTGTTTTCTTTACAATATTTACAATGTGCTTAAAATACTCACAAAAAAATTTTAGAAATCATTTGATTGAACTCCAAAAAATTACCAAAAAATTGTGTTATTTTTAAGAAAACTAATTTTTTAAAATATATGCATTTTTTGTGAAATTCTTTTGAAATATGCAAATGCTTACTTTCCAAGCGAAAAGCTTGAAAAACTTGCACTGATCATGACTGTTGTATTTTATCAACATTTTAAGATTATGTTTCTGTTATAAAATTGGAATCTTATAAACCGGCCAAAATAGTATAAAGTACATAACGAAGGGGTATTTTTCAACACTATTCTGATGGCTGAGTTTCACTCAAGAAAACATTTAACAAGTCCAAGTTCACACACAGCAATTTTTCTTGCTGAAATTTTTCGAAGTACACGCAAGTTTGTACTGGTTCATATTCCTTCTCGCTCTCTCTCACAGCTACATGCTCAACTTTGCCATGGAACTTATTTCCAAGGATCCAAAGTTTTGAAATTCGATTATTTTTAGTCAATGAGTTAAAATTCTATATATTTGGATCAGATAGTATGTGCTATGTGTGGGGAGAACCGAATATAGAGTTGAACCAAGAAAAAAAGTAACAGTGAAGCATGTTGGTGGCAGTTTCATGATTTGGGCCTGTATGTCGGTTAATGGTGATAGGAAGTATGAATTTTTTGGAGCAACAATGGACAGTTTAATATACCTTTACATCCTAAAGGATAATTTCTTGCATAGTGCGGGGAAACAGGACATACTATCTATTTTTGATATTGCCAAGTTATCGATCGAAATAAAAAAATTTGGTATTGTGCAAACTTTGCTAATATATAAATGCCCGAATTAAACGACGCTCGCTAAATAGTTGCCAGACCTCAATATTATTAAAAATTTGTGGTCCATATTGGAAATTTACATGTGGAAACAAATTTAGCTTTATGTTATACAAAAACTGCACGCACCGGTAATAATCAGTCTCAAATCTGTTACATGTAATTAAGACTACCATTCAGATAGTAAACACTATAATTATCGGTCGCAATTCCGAACTTTTTGATGTCATAAGTTTATTTGATTTTATGGTTTTCTTATTTTTAAGTTACTTAAAGTTAAACTTTAACAATAAATAATGGTTCTATGTTAATCTAGAAATCTTTATCTTTATAATGTTACGGAGCTTTAAAAATAAAATTGTATACTGCATAATTTAAGCTGAGAGCCACTGTATATCCCAACATTTTGAAACAAATTGTTGACACAACGGAACTAAAATGATTTTAGTATTAATTATTTATTACGAAAAGACTTTTAAGTTACTAAATACTTATCTCTTTCTAAAATGAAAGAAATAAGTTACTAAATACTTATTTCTTTCTAAAATGAAAAATATAGGTACACCGGAAACAATATATGCCTTATATAAACGAAAGCTAACGTACTATGTATGAAATAATTCGTGATTTTGGACCACGAAAGGATGGTGTAATATAAACGAATGCTTACGAATATATTTCTTATTATTTACGAAATTTTTATATTTTTTTACGATAAAACTTTGTATTTTTTTCGAATATATTTTTTTTTTTTTTATAAATACAAAAGTAATTGCAACATATACCAAAAAATTTCATATTTTTAGTTTATAATTTCATATTAATAGAATGTGATTTTTATTAGTTTAGAATATTAATTTATATATACATATATATATTTAGCAATATGCCAAAAAAAAGTACATTTTCATTTTCAAGCTATGAATGCCGAATGACTTTTAATACTTCGGTGGTAGAGTCAGCTACCTTAATATCTAATTAGAGTGGCCATCACTTCTCCTAAAACGGAACTTTAGGGTGACCTTTAAAACTTGGATTAACTTTTTATGAATTTAACGCATTATTTATGTTAAATATTATGGCTTGCCATTCAACACAGTTGTTAATTCAATGTCTAAAGTTGAATCCTGCTCCAGAGGCTAAAAAACGGCAACGTTCGGAGGATGAAGTCCAACAAAACCAAAATCCGCAGCCTAGGGCTAAACGCCCTAAACAGGCTCGTACAATTGTGGTCAATAGACCTTTTAGTGAAGTGGCTAGGAACCCACTGGTTAGGATCATCATTGATAGAAGTGTCAGTCACGGGGCCATCTCTCAAGAAAAATGGGGGATGATCCGTCAGAAGATGCTAGGGGTGTACTGGAAAATCCTACAGCAGAATCCAGGATCTGCCCCTCAAAATGATGGTTCCAAGGCCATATTAAGCTTCTGCTTGTACGAATGAATGCTCTGCGTCCCTCCTCAAGCTAGCTATTAACTCGGGGAAGTGTGGCCTGGTGCCCGGTTAGACGTAGTCCCGGTCAGCGAGATTCCTCGTCGACCGAGATCTATTGCTACCATCCCCAGCGAGCCACATGATCCGAGGGAGATCCTCGCGTATCTTCAAAGTGGAAATCCTCACCTCCCGGCACATGATTGGAAGGTGGTGAAGGTTTCTGCTCCAGAAGTTGCGACTAGGAAGGCAATAGTGGTCCTGAATAGGGAGTCCTTGGTACCACTGCGTGAAAAAGGCGGAAAGGTATACTATGGCTTTGATAGTATAACTTTACGCGTCTACCGCAGTGATGGCAAGCCACATGAAGTCGACAAAGAGGAAGCCACCGAACCTGCTAGCTCGGACCTCGAATTAACATTCACCATTCCAAAGCAGCTTCGGCTGCACTGCTCCTCCAAGTAGCCGATAGAGGCGAGGAGCTAATAATGGTCCAGGAACCGTGGATTAATCATGGGAAGATCCTGGGACTAAACATCATGGGCTACAAGCTCTTGTATGCAACAAGCACAGGTAATAATATCAGAGCGTGTATATTGGCTAAAGACCATCTAAATATCTTCATTCTATCAGATTACAGTGATGAAGACACAATAGTTGCTGCGTGGGAGACCAATCAAACTACCTATTGGCTCCTATCGTACTACATGGCACACGACCATGGTGACAACCCGCCAAACAGCCTGGTCAGGAAGGTGCTTAGAGACGCAAACAGGAGGCCCATACCTGTTGTAATTTGTGCGGATGCCAATGCGCATCACCTCATCTGGGGAAGCTCAGATACTAACACTAGAGGTGAGTGTCTTTTTGATTTCATTCTAGATAGTAACTTAGTAGTTGCAAATAGAAAGGAAGTTTTGGATATAACACTCATTAGTCTGAGTCTGGAGGGTCTCAAAAGATTGTTCCTTTTCGGACCACCTGTATCTGGAATTCTCTAATTCTAATTCTCGGTCGGAAACCGACCAAAACAGGGTTTTATGAATAGACGTATGTACCTACAAAATGTAATCTCAGACCCACCACTAATGGAGGGTCCTGATGATATTGAAAAGGCTGTAAATATGCTAACTAGTGCACTTAATGTAGCGACGAGACGATCGTATATGATCAAGAATTGCCCCCCTGGTGAGACCCTAATATTGAAAAAACACGTAGGAACTGTCGTATGCTTTTCAATGAGGCAAGGAGAACGGGAGACAGGTCTCCTTATAAAACCTCAGAATCAGGTCAGGGAGTCATGGAGGAACTTTTGTAGCGGCGTCGAATGTTCCTCTGAGACTAGCAGATTGCGAAAAATCCTGTCCAAATCTCCCGCCGTCTCTGGCTTTATACAGAAGACAAACGATGAATGGACAATGAGTAGTCAGGAAACTCTGGAAGATCTCCTTGATACCCACTTCCCTGGCTGTCGTAGTGACAATGATACTAGTCACACATCTCGTGTATGTACTAGAAGTACCGTTTCGGTCCCTATTGACTACAACAGGGTCAGTTGGGCAATAAACAGCTTCGAACCATACAAATCGCCCGGTCCGCAGGAAGTTATACCTGCCGATCTGCAACACAACGCAGATCTGGTCATACCGTGGCTAATTGATATTTTTAAATCCAGTTTATCATTTACATATGTGCTAAAATTGTGGACTGAATGTAATGTTACCTTTATTCCTAAGGGAGGCAAGTCCTCTCATGTTAAGACGAAGTTCTTTTATAGAAACTTTGATAGAATGAATGCCGGGCATCCCTGAATGGGATGGCGAGACATTCAAATATAACACTCATCTGGGTGAAAGGACACGGGGTTCTTAGCGGCAATGTTGTTCCTGATTTTTTGGCGAAAGGGGGGTCAATTGATCGTTTGTGTGGAGTCCCCTTGGCACTATGTAAGCTTCAGGCGAAGCAAGTGTTTTCTGATAGGGCTCAGGTATTATGGTCACAGGAAAACTCCTGCTCAGTATCTTTGGACCACAAAAGGACTCTATTCTTATTGGGTTTAGTAGGGACACTGCAGGTTCGGTAGGCATGCGAGTCGATTGGGACTTAGTCACGTTTTCTGAGTGTGTTTGGTATTTGTTTTCTGCAGGTGCGTTCATTTCTCATTATGTATTGTTAATTCTTACTTGAAATGTGATTGCATGTGGTACTTTAGTAATGGTTTCGGATTGTTGGCTGACTTTAATGCTTCCTTTCGGATATAATCTTAAGTATGTAGATATTTTTTTATGCTGTATTCTTTGATGAGCTGTTTTTCTTGCTGTATTGTAGTATTAAATTTTGATTGTTGTTTTGTATCTGGATATTGTGATTGGGGATTTTTGCTTATTCTAGGAGATACAATTTTTTTTTTATTGAGGAAAGCAACTTAATATGAAAAATGTTATGGCATTGAGTTTGGATTGGTGAGGTATTTATTGAGGGATTTGCATGCAATTGAGTATTCCTCTCTGATATTTTGGATTTTACAGCTTATTTTTGGATACATTCATGATAAGATTGGGTATGAATTATTTGATTGGATGTTTTCCTTTGATTATGTCTGAGTTATTTGGTGGAGTTATGAGATTATTAAACGCTTAGCATTCAGGTATTGAATTTTTTCATGATTGCATTTTGTGTGTGCAAATTATGTTTAATAAATAAGAAAATTTGTTATTCAACTTAGTTTTGTTTCTGTTAAATTTTTTTTCATGGTTGATATATTTTTTTATGCCCTAGTTTCCTACTATCATTGTATCACTGTAATTAGTTGCGTTTTATAAATAACCATTATTTAATATTCTTTTCATTATATTACTACAAGTGAATTATTATTGCCAACTTAATATTACTACAAATAAATTGAAGTGATATTTATTTAAACTGTACAATTTTTATATTCTACATTATTTTTAAATATGTTGATTCTTATTTTTCTATTTTTGTGTTAATCAATATATAATTTATTAATGAATATGAATGTTATTATCTTTTTATATAAAATATAATTGTGAGTAGATTAAGTGGACCGATTATGGCCAATAGGCTAGGTTCTTACCAAATGAATGAAGGAATAAAAAATAAAATAAAAAAATTTTAAATAATTCTTAAAAAATTGTTGATGTGAGGTACTCCATATTTTTTATAATATTTTACAAGATCGCAGCCAATTTTCTCAACTATAATTTTATAGATGTTCTTTTATATAAAAATCGTAATTTTAAATTGGAACTAGTTTTAGTTCCAGTCCATTAAAAATAGAATTGCCGAAAAAATATATTTTTTTAATATTATGATGATTTTTATAAAAGATCATCAGGCTGGTTATCAGGTTATGTGATTATTTGGTTATATTAAAAACAGAAAAATTCATTATAACAAATAACCAACTTTGCCCACGTCGTACCCCTGTTTATAAATTATGTGATTATCTGCTCATTTGTAGTGGTGAAAAATAATAAAAATTTTAACAAGTAATGTATTTTGTTGTTTCTAATATTACTATATAATCACATAACCTGATAACCAGACTATCGTGAACAACCCTAATATTTTCAGTATTGATTTTTTAACTTAACTGATTATATTAAAATAATTTAGATACAATTATTATTATATACCAAAAAGAATCATATCAAAATCTGTAGTATTTACAAAGATATATAAATCTGTAAACAAAATTAAAATATTTTTAAAAGCTACAACTTTGAAAATCCATAATTCGCGCTATAGACACTTTCCAATACTTTAAGTGTTTTTTTCATAATAAATGATATGTTTACTAATAAATACCAAAAAAATTACTTCAATTAATGAACTTTTATTTTCGTCATTTTTGTAGTACTAATTTCAAAAAATGTGACACTGTGCATTGGCGGCTTATTTCACTTAATTTTTTTTTTTATACCCTACACCACCATAGGTGGTTGGGGTATTTTGCGTTTGTGCTGATGTTTGTAACGCAAAGAAAAAATTATCGGACCCCCACCTTAAAGTATACCGTTCGACTCAGAATCACTTTCTGAGTCGATTTAACGATGTCCGTCCGTCCGTCCGTCTGGCTGTCTGTCCATGTAAACCTTGTGAACAAAGTAAAGGTCGCAATTTTAAATATATCTCGATGAAATTTGGCACGAGTAGCTATTTTGGCACAAGGACGAAGCTATTGAAATTGGTTATAATCGGTCCATTATTTCACCTAGCCCCCATACAAATGTCCTCCCGGAATAAAGGTTTAGTGTTCATAA
The DNA here is from genome assembly GCA_951394005.1 of Protophormia terraenovae. NCBI lineage: Eukaryota > Metazoa > Arthropoda > Insecta > Diptera > Calliphoridae > Protophormia > Protophormia terraenovae. Next base: position 81,854,506 of record OX596077.1, on the reverse strand, counting down.
ATGACTTACATATGGCAATATTTTAATGAAATTTGGTACAAAGAAGTTTTATATAAGTGTTAATATTTGTGCCAGATTTCATGCAGATCGGTTCATAATTGACCATAGTTCCCATATAAACCCCTCTTCCGTAAATTACATTAACGTGCATAAATCCCATACGAATGTTAGTATCAAGTTAATATTCTACACAAATAAGTTTTATATAAGTAGAAACAACATTGCCAAAATTTATGAGAATCGGTCCATAATTTACCATAGCTCCCATATAAACCCACTTCCCGGAATCGCCATAAAGGGCATAAAATCATATAGATGTTAGTATCAACGCATTATTCTGTATGTATATTTTATTTTTCATATAGTAAATGTAAAATAAGTCCTCTTCCCGAATTTTTATCCTCATACACAATGGTGTAGGGTATTATATAGTCGGTCTTAACCGACTATAGTTTCTGTCTCGTTTTAAGATTCCGTCTTTCATTAGTTTTCTAATATTAGATTTTCAAATAAACCTATTTTAATTTTTGTCCTTCGCGGTTTTGAAAGTGCTCTTGATAAGGTAAGGTTTTATGTGAATTTGTGGCATGGACTTTTGACAAAACAATCCCAGCAAAAACTTTGCTTTCCTGGTAAGCTAGCAGGTATAATTGAAAATAAAAATAAACTACTTATTTTTTGTCTCAATAACTAGTTATTTTTGTTCGAGTTGTCCATGAATTCTAGTAGTTATTTCTAGACTCTAGTGATACTAAAAAATATGTACCTAAACAAAAATAAAAATATATAAAAAAAAAAAAAAGAAAAAATTTGCCGTCAGTGAGTTTTCAACTTGGGACCCTATTAACTAGTCGTTTTTAATGACTAACGTCTTACTCAGTACACCATCTCGCACTTAATATTCGAAGCTAAAAAACTTGTTTTAGCATAAAATATATTTTTAAAATATTTTGTTAAAAAAAACGAATAGCATCAGAATGGGGTTGAACCGGCAACCTTCTGGTTGCTAAGCCTGCGCTCTAGACAACTGATCCATGTGATTGTAACTTACTCCGCAATTATACTATTGAGTACTTATTTATGTAATGTAGAGAAGGCAAATAATAATGACGCCTACTTTCCAGGAAAGTACTTTAATAAGTAGTTGCCATTACCGAAAACCAAAAAGTTTTTGCTGGGAATTTAACTCAGGTCTCCCATTTTTTGTTTAAAAAAAATCAACAATTTCTATGGAAATATTAATTTTTTGTCAACAATATCTCCAAAACTAGCCAAATTTAATGATTAAATAATATGAAAATCTTATAATCTCAATAGTTTCTAAGTTATTAAAAAAAATCACATCGAATAAAGTGAACAAATTCATGCTTGAAATTTCTTTCAAATTATTTTTTTTTATTTTACACTGCGTTATATTTTTTGTAATACTCAGAAGCCATTGAGAGTCCCATCACGATACTTACAGAGATCTTTCAAAATGGACCCATCCTCTATATATACACTATCGGACAAAATAAAGTGCGTTTTTTTACTCTTGCTATTTAGTTCATAATTATTGTCTCCTAGGTTCATAATGGTCTACATTTTTGGTGTCCAGTTATTTGTCGCATTATATTCTTTAAATTAATATGCAAAAGAAGTTTTTGAAATATGTGTATTTCAAATATGGGGCAAAAGTGTTGTGTTGGTCATGCATATTGTGCGACATAATAAAGTGACACTTTACATTATTTCCTAAAATTTTTAAAATTTTTTGATACAAATTGGAAGACCTATTCTTAAGAAGTGTTAAATTTTATTATTCTATTCATAAATTCTATTAAAATTATTATTACATTTGAAAAATAAGGATAAATTCGGCCATATTATTAGTAAGTCTTCGACCACAATCCAGTAAGATTTCTTGATTCCTGATAGAGAAAATTAATTAAGATTAACGTAATTGTCTTTAAAGTGCAATATTTTAGAATCTGAGGTCAAAAAACCATTTCATTATACAAAATTACAATTTAGAATCAAAATAATATGAAATTGAGAGGCAGAAACCCTAAGACTACGAAGTAAAATCGTAACGATATCAATATTCTCGCCAAAAGAGAATGAGTTTTACATTTAAATACATAAAAACAGAAGTAATTATAAATATATTAGCTTTTACTGCCAGGAAAAAGCTCAAACATAGGAGTTTCAGAAGTACCTATTCTAAGTAAAAGTCACATAATATTTGTGCTAATATAACAAAGCGACTCGTAATAGAAAAATAATCGTTAAAGTCCCAGAACCATTCTAAAATGCAGTTATTTGGATGAATAAACATAAATCTTATTAAAACTTAAAAAAAAAAAACTGAGAAAATTTTGGAAACTGCCATGAAGAAATCTGAAGTTTTAAATTTTTGTATTAGAAGATCGTATAAAAAATGTATTCTTAAATTTGGTACATATGAAACCCATTTGTTTGAACCTTGTCTGGACAGTTAGGCTTGTAATAATTAAAATTACTTCCTCCTTTATCTCTCCGCTTAGAAATATGAGATTCTTTTTGGCGAGAATTGCGATATAGTTATGACTTTACTTCGCAGTGTTAGGGTTTCTGGCCCTCAATTTCTTATTATTTTCATTCTAAATTGTAATTTTGTATAAGGAAATGTTTTTTTTTGACCTCAGATTCTAAAATATTGCACTTTAAAGACAATTACGTTAATCTTAATTAATTTTATCTATCAGGAATCAAGAAATCTTACTGGATTGTGGTCGAAGACTTACTGATAATATGGCCGAATTTATCCTTATTTTTCAAATGTAATAATAATTTTAACAGAATTTATGAAAAGAATAATAAAATTTAGCATTTCTTAAGAATATGCCTTCCATTTTGTATCAAAAAGTTTTAGGAAATAATGTAAAGTGTCAGTTTATTATGTCGCACAATATGCATGACCAACACAACACTTTTGCCCCATATTTGAAATACACATATTTCAAAAACTTCTTTTGCATATTAATTTAAAGAATATAATACGACAAATACCTGGACACCAAAAATTTAGACTATAATGCACCTAGAAAACAATAATTATGAACTAAATAGCAAGAGTAAAAAACCGCACTTTATTTTGTCCGATAGTGTATATATTGTTCACGAATTTAAAAATACCATTTTTGAATATACGAGACCGCGAAATTTAATTCGCGATTTATCCGCCAATGAAATTCAACATAAAAACATATTTCAGGTATCATTTTAAAGGTAATTTCATTACCTTTAAATATCTGCCTTAATGAACGTTGTAACGTAAATATTTTGGCAGATATTTGTATTTTTAAAAATACAAATTTCCTCATTTTTGAGATATTATAAATCGCGAACTATCGCGGTAATCAAACTTAAACTCGGCATTTGGATTACTAGCGTCAATATTAATATTCTTGCCGAATTTTATTACATTCGGATGATTTTTAGAAGAAATTGTCGATTTTACTATTTTATTATAAACAAAACAATATTTATTTTGACATTTGTTGTAATAACTCCTAAAATATTGCGAGTCCCAGAATGCCACTTTACACGGTTATAAGAAACATTTTCATCAGTAACATATATTTTTAAAAAAATACCACTTTTCGAGATATTTACCCGCGAACGAAAAATCGCGAGATATGGACCATTTTGATGTTGGGAAAAAAGTCATTTTATACGTCATATTAAAGGTAATTTTGAAACCTTTAATATGACATCTCAATAAATCTTATATAATAAATACTTCGAAAGATATTTGTAATTTTGTGTATGCAACTTTGTAAATATTTTGAGCTATTTTGCACTTTCACCATCGCGAACCACTTGATGAAATTATCTGAAATTTTGAAGTAGTCTTAGTTTTCACAATAATAATAATTGTAACAAATATTATCAAATTGGAAAGAGGTGAGAAAATCAGCTAGTGGGTTTAAATGGAATGACCTCTATTCTTTTCTTTTGTCCTTTCACATTATTTTGAGTAATCATAAAAAATCTGTACAAGCATTTTTTAAAAGATAAACTAAAAATTTTTAAAAATCACCAAAAAGATACGTTTTTGGATAATATAGTTACAAAGTGAGGGCGAATATTTAAGTATTGCACATAATAAACTGTGATTTAAAACTTGCCACTACCGTATTAGCCAAATAAATAAATGCAATTGTACCTTTTTTGATATACTTTTAAGATATTTTATTTAAAATAACAATTTTTAATAAAATACATTTTAAGAAGCCAACATTTTCACATTTTTAATAAATTTTAGGCAAAAAATGTACTTTAAGTTAGTTCTGTATATTACGAACTTTTCGGTTTAACAAACAGGACTGACAACAATTAGGTTCGTTATATCGGAAAACTACTGTACATTAATTATTTAAATCAGAATATTTTAAATTACAATATAATTCTATGTATTATTTAAAATAAAAATTTGTAATATGCATTTCTCAAAAATAAAAAATAATATTACAAATTATATTTTGTTATAAAACGAAAATATTTATATATTACGAAAGATTTTGTGAATTTCGTAAAATGTTAAAATGCTTCATTAAATGTATTTTCGTAAAATATTTTTATATTTTACGAATGAATTGGTTACGAAATATTATTTTAAAAAATGTGTCATAGACTTTTTTCGGTGCACCGACAATGAAATAATTCGTGATTTTGGACCACGAAAGGATGGTGTAATGCAAACGAATGTTTGCGAATATATTTCTTATTATTTACGATACAACTTTGTATTTTTTACGAATATTTTTTTTTAAATACAAAAGTAATTGTAACATATCGTTTTTCACATATATGTGAAAACATATATGTTTTTCAATTTTTGTTTTTGATCTATCTACAAACAGTATATTTTTTTTAATAAAAAATGTGATATCTACAAGTTTTTGTTTGATTTTCAAAACATTTTGAATTAGAATCTTAAAATGTTATCAAAATTATGTTATCTCAATGAAGTCTGAAGAAAAAGGCCATTAAAGTTAGACTTTTAACTTTATTTGGAAGTTTATAGACCATACGCTCGTACGACCATCAACATTTTATGAGGCTAAGTGGGAATTCACAAGGGGGGACTTTGTGGTACTTTTTCGTTCTTCTAATGGTACTTTTTGAATTTTCTATAATTATGAACTTAGAAACATGAAATTAGGGATATGTGGTCCTAAATGAATGGGAATCCATATGAAGGGCCTTTATGGTACTTATGAAATCGTCTAAGACCCCACAAAGTATATATTTTCTGGGTCCTGGTTAGATTCTGAGTCGATCTAGCTATGTCTGTCCGTCTGTTGAAAGCAGGATAAGACTCGAACGGGATAACGTAGGGGGACGAAATTTAGCACAAATATTTGTCTTATATAAGGTTTGTTTGGGATTGGAAATGGGCAAAATCGGTTGACAAACAAAAAAAGTTATGAGCTAAAAACTAGAAGCACAGGGTGTCCGTTTTATAGTTTTCTGCTGATATTTCTTCAACAAAAGCATGTACGACAACGAAATTTTTTCCGTATAGTTCGGGGATCAATATAAACTCGGAAACAAAAAATGGGCGTGGTTCGCCCACTTTACCGCCCACCTCCCATATAAGGTGAAAATCAACGAAATTGTGTTCAAATAGTTCAAGGACAAATGTAAACTCGGAAACAAAAAATGGGCGTGGTCCGCCCACTTTACCACCCCCTTCTATATAAGGCAAAATTTTAAAAATTTGATGGTGGGTATATAGATTCGGCCGGGCCGAATATAACATTCGCGCTTGTTTGTTCTTCCTATGGTACTTTTTTAATTTTCTATAATTATGAACCTGGCAACATGAAATTAAGAACATGTGGTGCTAAGTGAATGAGAATCCATAAGAGGGGTCTTTGTGGTACTTTTTTGTTCTTCTAATGGTACTTTTTGAATTTTCTATAATTATGAATGTAGAAACATGAAATTAAAGATACAGTTACGGACAAAAAAATTTATTTGAACTTTTTTGAGTTTTCAACCAAATTTTATGCAAAAGAATAAAATTTTTAATGCCAAAACATTGCGAATATATTGGGTTATAAGCCTATACAAAAATAATATCATTTAAATTTACCCCGAAAACGGTACATCGTCTCAAACAAAAATAGTCCTTTTTTAGTGCGGACAAAAAAAAAATAGGGTCAGCAGTAATATTGTTAAAATTTGTTAAATTTTTTTGTAAAATTTTTATGAAACTACTTTTTTTTAAATCTCGATAATGATATTCAAAAAGTACATCGATTTTTCCAAAAAATTTAAAGAATTTTAACAAAATTACTTCTGACCCTATTTTTTTGTCCACACTGAAAAAGGACTATTTGAGCTTGAGACGATGTACCGTTTTCGGGATAATGTGAAAGGATATTATTTTTGTAAAGGTTTATAGCTCAATATATTCGTAATGATTTGGAAATAACAGTTTTATTGTTTTGCATAAAATTTTGTCGAGAACTCAAAAAATGTCAAATAAATATACTTGACCCTATTTTTTTGTCCGTAACTGTATGTGGTTCTAAATGAATGAGAATCTATAAGAAGAGACTTTGTGGTATCTTTTTTTCGTTCTTCTAATAGTACTTCTTGAATGTTCTGTAATTTTCATCCTTAGAAACGTAAAATTGAAGATGTAGGGTCCTAAGTGAATCAGAAACCTTAAAATGGATTTTGTGGTACTTTTTCTTTATTCTAATATACTTTTTCGTAATTCAGATATTTATTTTTCGTTATTCTAAGATTAGAAACCTGAAATTAAAAAGATATTTTTTTTATTGTAAGTTTTGGTACTTTTTTAGGTAAAATATTTAAAAAGTTTATTGTTGTAAATTCCGACATAACACCATTATTAAAAATGTTCCCACGGGAGCTAAGAATCTTAATTTAAATTTATTATATAGTATGGTTTTTATAAAAAATTTCCGCTAACGAAGTAGCGGGTTTACAGCTCGTACCTTATATTTAAAAATAAATATCTTAGATACCAAAAGCAGTTTCTTAAAAAGTTATAATTAAATAAAAAGTGCCATAAACATCAACTTTGAAAATTTCTTTGGAAAATTTTTAGTTTTTACATATTTTAATTTTAGGTACATATTAGGATCATTCAACAAAATAGAAGCGCTGTTTAATAAAATAATGAACATACAGTTGTGTGAAAAATAATAGAGCCACCTGCTATTCTATAAATTTATTTATTTTTTAACCGTGTACAAAATATTTTTAGAAAAAGTTTTTTTTATGCATTATTAGTACGTCTCTTTCTCATTATAATCCCGTTATTTTGTCTGTAAATGGAGCAACATTTCTAACTATATCAGTGTTTGTATGTAAATTGGAGAAAAAAAAGTGTGAGTTAAATAGAATATTAAATTAAAAAGCGTCATGTAAAACGGGATCCCTTTGTGACGTCATCCGCCCTTATAAAATGGTAGAAAATGCTATAAAGTATGAAGAGAAACAAGAAACAAGAGGAAGAAAAACCAAAATATCTGAGACTTTAAAACGGAAAATACTGCGTCATGTAAAACGGGATCCATTTGTGACGTCATCCGCCCTTATAAAACAATACCAACTTGATATGGAATCTTCTACAATACGGCGTATGCTCCTTAAAAATGATTAAAAAGCAAGATGTGCACGTAAAGTTCCTTTTCTATCAAAACGCAATATAAAACAAAGACTTGAATTCGCAAAGGAACACGTAGAATGGCCCGTATCTAAATGGAGCAATATTTTGTGGTCGGATGAGACCAAAGTAAATTTATTTAACTCGGATCGAAGTTCTCTTCAAGTTCGGAGACCCAAAAATAAAGAATTTAATCCTCAATATACCGTTAAAACCGTTAAACATGGAGGTGGTAATATTATGGTATGGAGATGCTTTTCCTATTATGGAGTCGGACCCTTATATCGCATACAGGATGTAATGGATGCAAAAATGTACACTAATATTTTAAGAGAAGTCATGATGCCTTATGCTGAGTGGGAAATGCCGCTTGAATGGATATTTCAACAGGACAATGATCCTAAACATTCATCGAAGTTGGCAAAAGCATGGTTCAGGGATAACCATGTGAAGGTTTTGGGATGGCCTTCTCAGTCACCAGACCTAAATCCCATCGAAAACTTGTGGGGCGAGGTTAAAAGATCTCTTAGAGGAAAGAATCCATCAAATAAAGATGAGCTGTGGACAACGGTTGAGACTGCATGGAAGAATATTCCCGTCACGACTTGCCAAAAGTTAGTGGATTCTATGCCGAAGCGCTGCCTCGCAATAATAAAAAATAAAGGCAGTTCTACAAAGTACTGAGGTTAATATAAGTAGTTGTGTAAGCCATTATTTTATTAAAAATATTATTTACTTTTTCTTTTTAATAATTTTAGGAGGTTTGTTTAGATGGCTCTATTTTTTTTCACAGAGAAAATAAATGTATATACCGAATTTTTTTATTTTATTTTTTAGAATAATGAATTCAAATATTTAATTTATGTTTTTTTTGTGCTATAATAATACTTAATAAAAAACAACCAAAAAGTTTAAAGAAAATTATTATATGTCTAAATTTTTAAGTATTGAAATTGAGGCTTGAGGGTGGCTCTATTATTTTTCACACAACTGTATGTGCTGCATAATTGTATCAAATTTATGCAAATTTCTAAACATTATTTTCTAACAACTTTTTCTTGAAAATTGCAATTTTTTACGAATGTTTTCTATTATAACTATTTTTATTTAGCATTTGCATTATAATCTTATAAAAATAAATCAAAATTTAAGCAAAATTTTTGCAAAAATTCCTAAAGAACAATTTATTAATATCTATAAACCAAATTTTATTTTTTATGAACAAAGTTTGGGAAAAAAGTCATGTTCGATTCTTAACCCTGAAAGGGCTTCGTTAGTCGTTTCGACTATTGCTATGAGCGGTCTGGAAGTTAGAATTTTAAGCAACCATGTTAGTCGAAACGAATAACGAAGCACTTATTGTGACTTTTTGAACTTTTAGCGATAAAGTAGTTTAGTAAATGAAGTAATGCAGTGTATTTAATATTTGTTCCTATAGTGTGAAATATATTTTTTTGGGGAAAATAAATACAATATGACTTTCAGAAATAATTTTAACAACACATAAGTACATTTTTTTTGTCAAATTACACAATGATGATTAGGGAGCTCTATTTAATATATCAAATAGAAAAGGCATACTGAAGACTGAATAAAGCCATATTATAAAGTACTAACGATTACAGATCGACTTCATCTTATGAGTTCTATAATAAAAAGTAAGGACGCGATTGATAATTTCGACCAAATATGCAGTGAATATCTCAATAAATCAAGACTTATCGGCTACATTTTCTACATCAATCTAAAGATTAATTATATTAATGGTTTATTAAAAAAATATGTTAAAAACAATTAAAGAACCAAAACTTCCTTAAAAACTGCATAAGGATCTAATTTAGCTACAAATGTCTTATCGACTGTGTTCTACACCCAATATAACAACCAAGCATCGTAAAAATTTCGAAAATCTATATTCAGGTAAATTTATAACAATAATGTAAATTGAAGAAAAAGGAAATAAAATTTGCATCTTCTGCGGCTAAAAAAACACTGAACTACTAAAGGATACTGTAAAAAAATGAAAAAGCATCACACATTTGAACTATGCACAAAGTATGCAAAAATATTTATTTTTAAACTGTTTTTTGGTTGGAATAATTATAGGGTGCACACATTTAAAAAAACTTATGTTGCCTATTTCAAATTTTTTACACAACTGACACAAAGGGTACTTATGTAACACCATCTCTGGAAAAGTACAAATATTGATGTATTTTTAGTTTTTGCTGAATATTTTGAAAACTACGGAAAGTATTTAGAATTTTTTTGCTGTTATTTTATTTTAATTAATTCATCAACCAAATGTTTTTCATTTTAGACGTTTCGACTAACGAAGCCCTCAGAGGGGTAAAAATATCGAAGCCCTTCCAGGGTTAATATTTATGAACTAAATGTTTAAATATATGTATTATTTTTTTCTGTGTATAAAAAATTTTTGATTTTACCCCTTTTGATGGCACATTAAAATCTTTTTGTATACATATAAAGCATAGCTGTAACTTGTGAATGAAATAAAAAATGAAAATATCCATTTCTTATTTATAATTAAAAATATTTCTTAATTTTTAAATAAAAACATTAAGGATTTCTATTTATACTAAAACAATTGAATTTATCATAATTTTATATCTGATTGAACAAAATAAATTAAAAATGAAAATATTTTATTTAATCAAAAGTAAAAAAAATATTTTTTTTAGAAGATAATCAAAAGTTTTTTATTTGATTATTCTAGGTAGATAGGTAGGTAGAGAAGGGTTGCACAGTACTCGAAAGAGTTTCTGTGCATCCACTCGGAGACCTAGAGGTCCATTGTGAGTCCCTTCGAAGAATTTATAGAGAAAGTAAGAAAGAAATGAAAAGATATTAGAAAGCTGAGACCAAGAAAAGAAAAGAGAAGAATTAAAAAAAAAGATTTAGGATAGAAGGTAGATATTACCGCCCTACTTCATTCGCCGTAAGCCAACGGCTTCCTCATTATCTTCGCTCATCCTGCAAAGACCGGAGGAACCTATCTCCCAATTCCCCATCATTCCCCCTATAGGACAATGACCTGTCAGAATACCTTTCATGGTTTTCAAGTTTCCCCTTTTCATGCTCAATAGTAGATTTGTATCTGCCATATCAAGTTTTGGCCATAGGGCCCTTGACAATCTGCAGTCCGCTCTATGATTCCATGCATGATTGGTTCTATCTTGAATCCACTCTCTAATCAACCTGAAGTAAAAGCTTATAGGTGGTCTAACAGCACTTTCACTTACATCACCATCCAAAGCTAAGCATTTCCTAGCCAATTCATCGGCTACCTCATTGCCCATCATCTCCCAATGACCCGGTACCCAGCAGAGTCTAATATGATAGTTGCCCATCTATCTCCTAAGAGCCTTCTTACAGTCGCTAACTAACCTAGACTTGACAAAATGTCCCTTCAGGGCCTTTAGCGCCGCCTGGCTATCCACATACAGAGTTACCTCCGTATTCTCTTCGATGTTCCTTGCTATCAATTCTGTGGCCCTAAGGATACCTAAGGAATTCTGCCTGGAACACACTACAACTATCCGAGAGCCTGTACGATTCCCTGACGTTCTCCTCAAACAGATAAACACCTGCACCAGTGCCTATATCCATTTTGGATCCATCAGTGAATACCGATGCTCCACTGAATAGTTTATCCCTTCCTGACCATTGGTCCCTATTAGGGATAATCATTTTAGGATTTTCCGCGAAATCAACCTCTGTGCACATGTAATCCGTGGACCCAAAAGGAGTCAGAGCATGTTTAACGAGGTTGATTTCGTTTAGAAGTTTGGAATGTCCTATTCTGATTGATCCTACAAGTCCTAGTTCACTAAGCCTAAGCAAGCTCCTTGCAGCCATTCCCATCACGAACTATTCAGTGGGTAGGTGATGCAGAATGACGTCAAGCGCCGCCTGAGCTGTAGTTCGTATGGCACCTGTGATGCCAATCGAAGCACATCTCTGGGCCTTAGACAGAAGATTCCTACGACTTCCTATTCTCATTGCCTCCTACCAGACAAGACATCCATACGTAAGAATTGGTCTCACTACCGATGTGTAAATCCAATTTACTACCATTGGTTTGAGGCCCCAATTCTTACCTATGGAGTTCCTGCATGTGTAGTAGGTGTTGAGACCTCTTTTTAGCCTGTATATTCCTCTTCCAAGATAGTTTACTATCAAGAAACACTGCAAGATATTTTACCTCATTTGCCAATTTAAGTTCAATTCCCCCTAGTACCGGTAGCCTAAACTGCTCCATCTTGTACCTTCTGGTGAAAAGAACTAGCTCCGTTTTCTCCGGGTTAACCTCTAAACCTTTACTAGTAGCCCATGAGGACAGTTCGTTAAGTTCAAACTGCATGACGTCATCAGCATAGGCAACAATTTTTCGTCCTCTTGCGTCAAATTGTCTTAGAATGACATTGATGGCTAAGAGCCATAGTAAAGGCGAGAGAACTCCTTGCGGAGTCCCTCTAGTCGCTAGCTTCCTTATTCATGCATCTCCCAAGTTCGAATTTATTATTCTGCTATTCAGTATCATGATAATCCATTCGATTAGGAAGTTCTGAACGCATAATAAATCTAGTGATCTCTAATTGCTTCAATCTTAATATTATTAAAAGCTCCTTCTATATCAAGGAACGCTGCCAAGGTATACTCCCTATACCGTAGCCCACATTCAATATAACTCACCACATCATGCAGCGCACTCTCAACAAATTTACCCTTTAGATAAGCATGCTGAGCCCCGCTGATGATATGGTTGTCAATTGTAGTCCTCAGATAAAGATCGATCAGTCTCTCTAATGTCTTCAGTAGAAAAGACGATAGGCTGATCGGTCTGAAATCTTTAGGTTTCGAGTGGCTCGCCTTGCCTGCCTTAGGTATGAAGATTACCTTAACCTCTCTCCACCTCCTTGGAATATATCTCCTAATGAGACATACACTAAAAAGCTCCGTGAGAAGTGTTAGTGCCGTGTCGTTGATGTTCTGTAGCGTAGCTGGAAAAATACCGTCTGGACCAAGTTACTTGTAGGGTTCAAAGGTATTCACCGCCCATACTGCCTTATCCATCGAGACAATGTCACTGACTACTTCACTGATTTCCCAGATATACATTCTGAGAATCTGAAGATTCCCCCTGACTGTGCACGCTAAGTTCCTACAGCCTGGAAAATGAGTTTCCATAAGTAAACTCAGAGACTCAGAGCAAGACTCCGTCCATGAGTTATCCTCGGGCTGAATATATCCAGGAGCACTTGGATCCTTGGATAAAATTCGCAAGAATCTGGATAACTCATTTACGGAGTCGATGGACTCACAGTAGTTCCTCCATGAGTCCCTCTTTGCTTGTCTGCTTTATAGCTATTAAAACTTTCCCTATAGCTGTTCCAATCCTCACACTTACGTGTTAATTTCGCCCTATTGAACAGCTTCCTGACGGCCGACCTTTGGTTCCTAAGTTACTTGGTCCACCATTTAGGCTGTTCTCTTTTTCTCCGAAATATTACCGGACAAGTTAGTTCATAGTTATTTCTAACTTTCCCTGTGAAATCCTCCACTAAACTCTCAACTCTCTCTGATGACAATTGCCATCCTGGAGCGGCGTATATATTATGAATATACTATTCATAATGGCCCTAAAGGAGTTCCAATCGGTTCTCCTGGAGTTCCTATATGGTTCTCCCTTTGACCCCGCGAAATTCAAATTAAAGGATATCCTACTATGATCCGAAAAGGAACATTTACTATCTACCCTCCAATTCAAAACATAATCGCTCCTAAAGTTTGTCAGTGTTATATCTATAACTGCCTCTCTATCCTTAGTTCTGAATGTGGGCATATTGCCCTTATTGCAGATAAAAAGATTGTTAGTAGTTATAAAGTTAAATACTGATTATTCTAACCTTGAATAATATTCATATGTATTATTTAAATAAAAGAAAGTTCAAAATTTTGATTTTTATTTAAAAACTATATATTTAAATAGAAAAATTTTAAATAAATATTTTGATAATTTTATTCAACAAAAACTCCAAAGAAATAAAAATATTCAGCCTCAAAAAGTTTGAATAAAAAAAAAATTATAAATTTTTTTCAAATACTCAAAGTATAAAAAAATATATATTTTACTTATTTTCTTTTTCCAAACAAATTTAAAACTATTCAAACAAATTCGTGTTGAATAAAAATATTCAAAAATTGTCTATGAATAAAAAAAAATTAAATGTTTTGAAACAGATTTTATTTTATTTTTAAAATAGAAAATAAAATAAAGAGCAATTGTATTCAACCTAAAAAAATAAAATATATTTTCAAATTAGTTGAAGACTTTGGAATTTGATTTAAATTTTATAAATTTTAAATTCTAACCTAAATTTTTTTTATAAAATGGAATAACATTTAAATAATTTTATTTTAATTCAAATTAATTTCAAGTAACTAGAAATCATATTACAAAGAGTATAAAATGATTTGAAACTATTTTATTTCTAAAAATATAAATAAAATATAAAAATAATTTATTTTTAACAAATATTTTAAATAAAAATATTCTCAATGAACAGCTATGATATAAAGTAACTCGTTACAATAAAAATCGTGAAAAAAATTTGCGAAAAATGGGTAATGCTATTTAATATTGTAATCCTTTTTTAACACATAAAATGTTTATCTTTTGATGTGCCTTAGCAAAATGTGTTTGACAAAAGTGTCCCGTTTTCAACTATCAACGATATTTGACCTAAATTTATACTCCCGATCAATTATATTTGTCGTCATTCTTATGTAAATAACTTTATACAAGTTAATATTATTAATATTCTTAGAGAAAATGGTAATATTAAAATCATAACATAAAATATTTAATATTGTATACTTTTGATATGCCGTCGGAATGTGTACAACCCAAGACTAGTTTTAGGCTTACGTCAACTAAAGCTTTGATGATGTCTGTCCGTCTGTCTGTCTTTCAGTTTCAGACTATTATAAAATGTATTTATTTTTTTTTTTTTTTTAATAATCAGAACAGGAAAAAGCTCGGGAGACCATACTGTCAATGTCATCTAAGCGTAACCTATTATATGTTGGATTTCTTTTAATCAAAAATTAAAAGTTGTGTACAGTGTTGATAGAAATTAATATTTTTGGAGGTACTTTAAAATTGGTCCAGCTCACGAAAGTGAAATAATTGATTCCTAATATTTTGGGAATTAGTTTAAGACACATAATTTTAGGAGGGTACACTTGCAACATTTTTCGTCTTCGCACAAATAAAGCACTTTCTTAAGGAATTTTTAGTAAATCGTTAATTTTATCTTACCTAAAATCTTTTTTTTGAAAATTATGAAATGCGGGTTCATTAATTTTTCTTTAGCTATTGTTTGGTATATGTAACATTAATATTGGTGAATTTTCTTTTTTAATTTTTTTGAAGATTTTTCTGAGATAATTAACAAATTACCCTTTATTAGCTTATTCCAATTATCTTAGGAAGTTGAAATTTGACCAAGATATTACTAATAAAACCTCCATCCATTATATTTAAATGAACTTAAGAACCTGCAAAAAGAAAAGCACAATCATATCTTAACAAAAAATTGCTCCACAAAATTACTTATGTAAAGTTTTCGTTGATTTTCCCCAAAACGCGCAAAAAATTTCACTCTTTTCATAAAACACATAATTCGTATTACTAAATCTATTCATAAAATTACAGAGGTAATTTAGTCAGCGCAGGGACGATATATTTAAAAATTTTGTTCATAAATATTATGAATCGAACATAACTTTTTTTCCCAAACTTATTTCATAAAAAATAAAATTTGGTTCATAAATATTCTAATACAAATGCAAAATAAAAAAAGTTAAAATAGAAAATAGTAGCAATAAATGGCAATTTTCTAAGAAAAAGTTGTTCGAAAATAATAAAAGTATTCACCTCAGAAATTGCAATTTTGCAAGACCCTAGCAAAGTAAGTGCTGCAAAATTAAATTTAACTTTTAGAAATTTGCACAAATTTGATTCCATTCTACAGTATATACAGTAATTTGTAAAATTTATTCACCATAG
Source organism: Protophormia terraenovae (assembly GCA_951394005.1). Classification (NCBI taxonomy): domain Eukaryota; kingdom Metazoa; phylum Arthropoda; class Insecta; order Diptera; family Calliphoridae; genus Protophormia; species Protophormia terraenovae. The sequence continues at coordinate 81,838,739 of OX596077.1, read as the reverse complement.
GAAAAATTTAAATCCCCTTAGAACATTGCTACCGTTTGGCACACGATCTATATAAAACTTTTATGAGCGTTAAAAACATTATCTAATTTTATAAAATAATTTTTATGAACATAAAAACCAATCTATTAAATTTCTTATCAGTTTCGCATCTCAAAAATTCATAACTCCCATATGTGGCTCATTTTCGAAAATAACTTTTTTTACAATAAGGAATGTTGTCAGTGTTGGCATAGAGTTCTATCAAGTTTGGAGCTACAATATGTATAGTTTACGTTCCTTAGCACAAATAATATGAACAAAATATCAATATCTTTGAAAAGTTTTTAGCTCCTCACATGTTATCCTTTATTACTCTTTCTGAAGTTCCTAAATAAACTAGAAATTAAAAAAAATAGTTTTCATTCAAATCCCAACCTAGCCATTTTTTATAATTTGACAATTTTGACTATCACGGATATGCTTATTCAGTAGTTTAAACAAACAATTAGTGAAATTTTAACTTCGTATAAATCAGAGGAGAATAAAAATTATATTTCAAATAATAGATAGTGCAAAGAAAGGTTAATTGTAGTGCCAAATACAAAAATTATATGCGGGTACTATGGGTGTTGACTCCCGTGGGTATTAATTTTAAAGCCATTTTTCATGTAACAAGTTAATAAAACTAAAATTTTTTCAGTTTTTATAATGTATAAACATCTTAATTGACTCCCGTAGGTATCAATTTTAAAGCCATTTTTCATATAACAAGTTAATAAAATTAAGATTTTTTCAGTTTAAAGTGCGAGCACTTATTTTCTTATTTAACATTCCAAACTTTTTTAATGTTAGACACAAAAAAATTGTGAATGTGGATGTACAAATGCGACAAAAAAAAAATATTTTGGAAAAAATCGGCGGCGGCTATTGAAATTCTTCGGCGGCTCGGCTCAGTCGGGTGATTTACCGGCTGGCGCAGGTCTCTGATCTGTTAACTATTGATTTCTTTGTTTTTATTCCCAGCTTGTTTTTGTTTGTTGAAAAATTTTTAATTTTCTTTGAATTTTTTTCCAGATGTTTATGTTTTTCATTTTTATTGAAAACAAATATTTCGAAATTTCAATATCACATTCTGCAATACAATATATAATAATCGGCTCCTAATATGATATCGTTTTCGCTATCATATCGTTATATGGTTTATTGGGTTGTTAATTTATAATTGTAAAATGTTAATTCTTGTTAAGCAAATGGTAAAAAATACTTTTTTTTTTTATATATAATTAAAATTAATATTTACCTGCTAGTTTTTCACATTATAACAAAGGAACATATGTACATACATAAATCGATTAGTTCAACAAAATTCTAAACAGAACTTATCATAAACAATAAATTAAGCACCAGTATATACGTAAAATAATTGTTGTTTTTCTTTTTATGCCGAACTTACGTATTTGTTAATCTATAAGAGAATTACAAACATTTTTGCAAAAAAATTACATTTATTAAATCATTAAGCTAAAAAGCCCAATGTCAATCAGTTCCGTTAAATGTATTCAACTATAAAAGGAAAACAAAAAAACAACAACAAAGGTGGTTTACACAGAGATGTTACTTCAAGTAGTATTAACACACATAGTTGCTTCAAACTGTAAAGGCAGAGTCGTACGCAGTGTTGGATGAACTCTCGTGCAGCGACAGTTTTCAGTGCTGCTAAGTTTAACTACAAGTCTATAGCAGATATTAACATCGCGTCTATACTAGATATTAGGATTTTATAGTTGGAAGCAATATCTGATTTCTGTAACAGTGTGAGGAATTTTTTAATCGTGAGGAATTTTTTATTCACCTTGTATAACAAAAGTAAATCAATTATTTTTTATTTGCTTCATAAGTATCCAGTTCGAACATTTTCAAATCACCCTGTGAGAAACTAAATGTCTACTATTATAAATTATTTTTCGATTCGAAAACTTTTCACAAGTTACAGAAACTAGGCACAAGGTTTATTAACTATAAGGTTGGATATGTGGTAGCATCCCAGTTAGATAAATGTCGGACTCACAGCAGCTTAAGATTCCATGTTGGATTAACTTGCAATAATCTAAATGGATAAGATTTTGCTGAGAAGTTCCTTTTATTTACTTTATATACATCTCGTTGAGTTTTTGCAAAGATATAGTAAAACATTTTATTTATTTATTTTTTGTTTTTCATTTTAATTAATTTCATTAAATAAAATTTTAATGACATTACTTTTATATTTTGAATACATTATACATTAATTTTATATTTTGAATACACCATGGTAATTTACAGAGAGGTGTTTTTAATATTTTTTGTACCAAAATTTCTTAAATTTTTGTTAAAATCATTACTATTTTCAAGAGTATGCAACAAAAATATTTGAATTAAGGCGAATAGGACATAAATAAAATAAAATAAAACAACATTAATATTACCCTTGATGTAATTATTATAATTACATCATGATATTACCCTTCTTAAAACATTTACTACAATTATGTCATAGCGTAATTACTTTGAGTCTACATTAGACAAATTTTTATCAAGACAAACGTCAAAATATACTCGAATTTATGGAAGGTGGCAACAATTGTGCAAAAACAACAATATGGCGAATTCATTAGTGTTTTTTATGTATGCAGTTTGACAGCTGTAACAACCAAAAATAATAATCAGCTGTTTAACTGAGGCTACCTTGTATAGATTCGCACCGATTTTGACGTTTGTCTTGATAAAAATTTGTCTAATGTAGACTCAAAGTTAGAAAGTGCTCGCACATCTAGAAAAACAACAATTGCTTGTATTTTGTTAGTGTAAAACTACTGCACATAATGTCAAAATGTTTTGAACGGAAAATGAGAGAATGAAGGAGAGGAAGAGTAAAAAAAAACTCGAAAAAAATGTTGCATATGAATACAAAAACAATTTGACAGTTCCGAGAGGTACAGTTGCTCCAAAAACTGAGTGCTCACAGCTACTTTGATTTTGTGAGCGCCTATTTTTATTAAAAATAAATATATATTTTTTTAATAAAATTTGTTTTTATATTCCTCATTTATTATTGTTTAATATCATATACTTAAAAATAAAGAAAAAAATTATATATTTATATAAAAGACAACAAAAACAAAAATAAGACTTCATTTACACCTACAAAAATTTGAGTGCTCACTCATGATTAATATTAAAAAAGTACTTAAAAAAACTGTAATTAATAACTTTTATTATTTTATTTTTAATTATGGCTTCTAATCTTCTAGGAATAGAATTGACCAGATTTTGGGCCACCTCCGATGTAATATTTGCCCATTCTTCTTGTAAAGCCTGAAACTGATCATTTTTGTTTCGAATTTGCCTTTCCCTAATTTTTCTATCTAAGTGTTCCCAAAGATTTTCAATAGGGTTTATATCTGGAGATTGTGGAGGTGTTTCCATCCATGTTGGGACGTTGTAGAGGAGCCACAGCTTAGTATTGGTGGCCTTATGTTTGGGATCGTTGTCCTGTGTAAAAATGTAATTTTCCGGCAGACCCATTTTTTGAACGCTGGAGGCTAAATTTGTTTTCAAAATGTCGATATATTTTTTGTAGTCCATTACGCCATCTATAATCTGTAAATTCCCGACACCACCGGCACTCATACACCCCCATACTAAGACTGAGCCACCCCCATGTTTAAATGTGGTGCATAGATTTACATCATTTAAATCTTGGTTGGACTTCCTCCATACCTTGCATCATCCATCATTGCCATACAAATTGAATTTGCTTTCGTCCGTAAAAATTACACGATTCCAGAATTCCATACACTTATCTTTGTGGTTTTAGTGAAGACGCTTTTGCTTATTGATTTTGCTTATAAATAGCTTTTTCCTGGCAACTCGTCCATGGAAACCTGCTTTATAGAGCACATTGCGAACTGTATTAACGCTAATATTGCAACCAAACTTTATGTTGAAGGCTTCGGTAAGTTTTGTAGCTGGTAATTTTGGATCTTTTTTGATTTCTCGAACTATAAAGCGTTTTTGGGTATCAGATAATATAGATGGTCGCCCAGATCTTGGCTTGTTTTTTATTTTTTTAGTATTTTTATATTTGTCATTAATCTTTTTTACGGTGGAATACGGTCTTTTAACTATTTCTCCAATTTACCTGATTGATTTTTGAGATTCACGAAGATCAATAATTATTTGTCTTTCAGACTCAGTAGTTTCTTTTCGTTTAGGAGGCATGTCCAGAATTATTTTGTTAAAAATATTATTTTCGAACCACGTTTGTCACCAAAATGTTACTAATAACTACTAAAATATTTATTATCCCAATTTACTTTGTTTTGATTTTCCTAAAGTTCCGTTATTTTACAAAACAATAACAAAACAAACAAATGAGCACTCACTTCTTGGAGTAATATTTCAATGTAGATTTTGTTTTTGCTTTAAGATTTGGAATTCTGAAAATCTCTTGAAATTTTTAAGAACATAATAATAAACTGTCCTAAATAATAAATAAAAAAATATAAAAAAATATTACGAGTATACTTTCTAATTATACTATGTAATTATGTGAACTTCAGAACTGAGGTGAATTTTTTTGTTACATAGGATCTACACGATAAGGTATGTATACACGGTTGTCAGATCTAACAACGTTGGCAGAAAAATGTTCAAAAAATTTCTAACAACCGTGTAAACTTACAATTTATGTCTTACAACGTTGTTAGAAAAAGCATTGTCAGTAAATTGTAACCCAATAATATTGTTAGACATCTGACAATCGTGTAAACACATAACGTTGCCATTGCCAGATAATTGTCTGACAATTTTTATTGTCAGCTGTGCGAATTTTATGCATCTGACAATGGCGCCATTGTCAGATAAATCATTTATAATGGCAACGCTGCACATTAAACAGCAAAGTTTATTCGTCTGACGACGGATCTGGTAACTTTTACCATAAACTGACAATTTTTGTAAACTGACAATTTTTGTAAACTGACAATTTTTGTTGGCAGATAAATTTATTGTCTGACAATTGACTGGCAATGAAATTGTAATGTTTTCTTACGATCGTCTAAACTGGCAATTTACCTGTTGCTAACAATTTTTCATTGTCAGTACATTGCCATCACATTGTCAGATCTGCCAACATTGTTAGATCTGACAACCGTGTATACATAGCTATAGTTTTTTACTTGTTCGCACAAAACACAAATTTTTTTTTTTTCGTTTTGCTTTGAGTCATCAGAACATTGTCGAACAAATCATATTTTTTTGTTTGCCGTCAGTGTCAATTCGATACTTTTACATTCAGCGCCTCTTCTTCTGCATAAAAAATTACGTTTGATGGCAGACATGGGTACTCGAACAATTGTGTGAACAAGAACAAGTTGGGTTCACACTATCCAAATGCATGTGCGCACAACAATTTGTTCAATGTACTAACCATAGTAAAATAATAAAGTACTCGCAAATCTACAAAAACAACAATTGCTTGTATTTTGTTAGTGTAAAACTACTGCCCACAATGTCAAAATGCTTTGAACGGAAAAATGAGAGAATGTAGGAGAGCAAGAGCAAAAAAATCGAAAAAAATTTTACATATGAATACAAAAACAATTTGACAGTACCGCGAGGTTTGCCAATGAAAAAATTGTAAAACAGCTGTTCTTACGAGTATACTTTATAATTATACTATGGTACTAACCATGGCACAACCATTTTAAATAAGGTAACCTTATAAGATCAGCTGATTATTTTTTGCTCGTTGTTTCAAAGCAGACTATCTTGTCAAAATTTGTTTACGTTTGTTTGCTTCCAAGAAAAGTAAATAATTTTATAATACAATTCCTGTGTTATAATACTAAAAAATATTTGTATTGTTATTAATAAACTATTTTTTGTTACATTTCGTGTGTTTTGTGTTATAAAAAGCAAAAAGAAATAAAATATAATATACAAGTTTTATACAAACACATTAATATTTTATATAATTGTGCATTTGAGAGCTTTAATAATTCGAAGTAACTTGGATTGTTTAATGATAAAAATTACGTTACAAATATAAACTGCCACTAAAAAGACGAATATAAGTTGTAAAATACACAAGTTTTTTTACCTTTCTCAAATATATTTAAATTTTTAGAACGAAAAATATAATAAAGCAAGAAGCGCAATAAAATGTTTACAAACAAAAATCAGTTGTTTTTGACGTTGTGTTACACTGACAGAGTTCCGTTGTTGTAGTTGTTGCCGTTTTGCATATACCTTATAATACTTGTGCCATGGTACTAACCAAAGAATACTAAGAAAAGAAGGCTTGTCAAAAAAAACCTAACTCTGTTGTCAAAAAAAACCTAACTTTAGGATTGTGTTAGTCAAATTTTATTTATATGTATTTGTGCTGAAACCACTTTCACCACACATCATAATCATACATAGTTGCACAAAAGAGTATTAACAATTTATTAATTATAATTCATCACAATTATATTCGCAGATTTTCATCCTTTGGTGCGGGTTACATCCACTAATAGTAATATAATTACATTTTTGGCTTTTTATTGATGAATATGAAAATAATTTAAAATTATTTTTAATTCTGTTTTATTTTTAATACCAAAAGTAGCAACATTGTTCGTTCAATTTAAATTTCAACATACAAAAAAAAAAAAAAAATTTCAAAAATAAAATAAAAAATATTTTTTCAGTTTGTGGAAACTATTCTTTTAACGGGAGTGAAAATACAATAATAAAAATATCGTGTGTTAGTGGAAAAATGTGTCGCGTGTGTAATTTTCCTTAAATTTTAAGGAAAATATTTGTTTATTTTGTGTTGTTTCTCTCTCTCACCAGTGTGTTGAATTCACACAGAACTTGAATGTGAAGAGAGAGAAATGTTGTTGTTGTAGGAAAGAGTACTATTTTCTATTCTTAGTATTCTTTGGTACTAACAAAAAAGGCTCGTGTAGACTGCAAATGAGAGAATTATCTCACGTGTAAACTAAAATATTTATAATATAAGAAATATTATGAGACTATTGCGATAAGATTTCTCTACACAACTACCTTAGAAGATGAACTGTAAAAAAATACACATGTACAAAAGTTTGTTTGTGTGTATACATGTGTATTTTGGAAAGTACTTAAAAAACAATGTTTTTTGTAAAATTGTTTTATTTTAATGGTTATTCTTCATTTCAAAAATATTTTCATTGAAATTGTGCTAAAAAAGTTCTTAAGTACTTGTTTACTCTGTAATTGAATGAAAATAAAGAAATCTTATAAGATTTATTAGAATACGTTTACCCTTTGCTTAAGATTTAACTTTGAGTCTACATTAGACAAATTTTTATCAAGACAAACGTCAAAATTGTATCAATATAAGGATTTGTCTAAGTAGACTGAATTTGTCAGTATTATTGTAGCGTTAAAAGAAAATTGTCAGCGCTCGAGCTCTGAAAACGTTGTCTTGATAATGCTTGGTAAAAGACGCCATCTTGACTGTTGCACAGTGTGCGATTTAAATATGAAATGGAAATAATTATGGAACTTTAGAACGGCTGCTCCGATTTCCATGAAATTTCACATGCTGATAGGAGAGGTGTAGGCGAGTTTAAGTTTTGATGGTGCTAAAATTAAACTCACTGTAGCGAAAAAACTTCACCAAGACAGGCAAAAAAGTCAAAATTTTAATTTTTGAAGCTTAATATCTCTTAAACAAAAAGAGATAATATAGGCATGCGACGATTTTTTTTTGTAGATATCGACTAGCAGAATCCTCCCATATATATAAATCTTTGAAATCGGTTCAGATATAAGGAATCAGGATCGTTTTTAATAAATTTTATACCCGAGGTGTCAAACTTTGGGACCCTGTGGACTCGCCCGCTTTAAGTCTATATGGTTCAAGCTCAAAACTTAAACTCGCCTACACCTCTACTATCAGCATGTGAAATTTCATGGAAAATTATGATTTGTTTGACAAATGTTCTGCCGACGTTTTGTACTTGTGCGAACAAAAAAAAGGCTAGTCTGGTCGTAGTGTTATATCAACGTGGAGACCAATACTCATAAAGTTGAGTCTATATTAGAGAAATTTGTATCAAGACAAACGTTAAATTTTTATTTGATTTGCAGATAATTTTTTATCTCTGTCAATTATAGGAGAAAACGTATGTCATAATAAACCATGCAAAAAGTACCAACAACAATCAAGATGGCGTCTTTTACCAAGCATTATCAAGACAACGTTGTCAGAGCTCGAGCGCTGACAATTTTCATTTAACGCTGCAATAATACTGACAAATTCAGTCTACATTAGACAAATATTTATCTTGATAAAATTTTGACGTTTGTCTTGATAAAAATTTGTCTAATGTAGACTCGAAGTAATGAAATTATAAAGTGGCCAACAATTGCTTGTATTTTGTTAGTGTAAAACTACTACACATAAAGTCAAAATGATGTGAGCAGAAAATGAGAAAATGAAGAAGAAGAGAAAAATAAACGCAACAAAAAATATAACATACAAATACAAAAACATGACAGTTTCGCGAGGTACGCACACGAAAAATTTCAGATCAGCTGTGCTTACGGAGTCACTTTCTTATTACGCGTGCCAAGATAGCGTCGAAAATAGGATTCAAAAACTGGGAAGTCAAAAATACGAAAAAAATACGGGAAGTCAAAAATACCCAATTTTGGGGATTTTTATGAAAAACCTGCAAAAATAAAAAAAATGTAAATAGCTAATTATTAAAAAAATATAATTAGCAGTATGTTTATGTTTATGTTCGGAATCACTTTTCCATACAACAATATGCTCTATCAGTGTTTAACAGAATGAATTCTTAAATTAATTTTTAGAAAAATTTTAATTTTTTTATTGACTAATAAAAAGCAAGATTTAGGTCGATAAAGTGGGGGAAGTGTGTGTTTCATATATTGTAATATAATATGTTTGTCTATTGTGTGCTTTTTAATAAATACTACAATATTTTTGTATACACGGCCAAATGTATTTTGTGAAATTGAAAACCAAGAATTAATTTTTGTCAATATTTTTCTTTTTCTGTATACTAATATTTAATTATGTTAAAGTACATACAAACAATTTAATAGGAAGAAAACTTTTTTTTTTTCACTTTTAATTGTGATGAAATTAAAAACTGATGATTTGGATATATAGTGTATTTTTAGTTTATTCATCTATATTTATACGGTTATTTTTGTTTTTGTAAAGTGGAAAAATAAACTTAAGAATTGTTTTTGTTTTTTCATATGCATAAAATAACATTGTATAAGATTTTTAACTTCAATAAAAAAAAATAAAAATATTAATATGTTTGATTTTGTTAGGTATGGTCACTGATAATTTGTTTTTAATGTTATATTAGAAGAAAGTGTTATAGACATTTGGGCTTAAAAGAATTAATTGTGTAATTAACTTTTTGATCATACTTAGTTAATTAAAAATGATTGAAGTAAATTTGTTAATATTATAAAAGCAAGGAATTTTGTTTTAATAGTGCTTAATAATTTTATAAATTTTAAAATTTATTTTATATATCATGATTTTCATGAAAGATCGATTTTTTCATAATTTTTTTATTTATTTATTTTTTTTTTAAGAAAATGTGAACTTCTTTCTATATGATTTTAAATTTTCTTTATAATTTCTCCATAAGGAATGTTTTTTTTATATGTTTTTATAATTTTTAGTTGAATATATATAAACACAATTGAAAATGCGTTTTTTGTATAATATTGCTTATATGTATAACCAATTTACACTTATTTATAAAAAATTTTAAATATCCACCAATTTCACTGATAAAGTGACTTTAAAGGCACGATTTTATGAAATTTGTATTATTTCATACTAATTTTTTCTTGGATTTATAGGAGTTTTTGAATAGAAGGAGTACAATCCCTTATTCGAATGAAACATAAACTTCAGCACAGAAAGAAAACATATCAAATTTATACAATATTTACTCATATTGCAAAAGGTTGTATTATCTTTTGAGCTTTAAGCCGAAATTACAATAGCGCGTAGTCAGCAACAGTATCAGAAAAAATTATCAGCTGTTCATTGTCAGAATAACATGATGCTGCCCATATAATTACATTTAAGCGCACGCAGCAAAAATTTACAACCACCATCTTGCTTTATTCTACTTGTGTACTTTAGCCTCTCATTTATTTGCTCACACTCTTTGTCTCGCTCTCAATCTGAAAGCAGCGCAGTGAATTTAGAAACAGGGCTAAATGAAACAGCACTGCGAACTGCTGCTGACCATAACAAACATTATCAGCTGATTATGTCAGCACACACTGCTGCTGACTACGCGCATATGTAATTTGGGCTTTAATGTATCAAACTAACACTTATATAATATAATAAGATGATCTTTTGATGTGATTTTGTCAATAATTTCAGCAAATTTATTCTTAAAACATGTAAACAACATGTAGTTGTTCAAATCCGATAATTTAATACCCTACACCATGCATTTTAATATTTTCGGAGAAGGTCTTTCATGGGACCTATGGTTAATTATCGGTCAGTTCATATAAGATTTAATGGAATAATTTTTTATTTCTGTAAAACAAATGTACATGTTATATTATGGTTATTTTTATGGAATTTATTATATGCTTGATTTCCGAAAGTAAGTTTCATATGGGAGATATGGATGGACTGTGATAAAACTTTACACTAGGTTTTGTTCTCATGTAAAACTTATTTGCGTCAAATGGTATTGCATTTATATGGCACTTATACACTTTAAAATTATTTTCGGAAGATTGGCCTATATGAAAGTCATCAGTGATGCCAGATAAAGTTTAAGAAAAATCCCTCTGTTTAGTTGAAATATTACCTTTTTTCCCCTTTTTTAGAAAACATTTTCCTTCATTTTTCCCTTCTCATTAAAATCGCAACTTTTTCAACAAAAAACTTCAAATTTTTAGTAAAAAATGCTTTTAAATTTACATAAATGTAGTTTTTGTTGGTAATTCAATAAAAAAAAATGTTTTAAACAAAGAAAATATTCACTAGGTATATTAAGATTTTTATTTGTAAATGCGTGTGTATGATATGTATGATAATGTTGCATTTTTTGCTTATTTATTTAAAATTTTTGTTGTTTTTTGAGATAAATTTATCCGTATTAAAAATTCCCTTTATTTTGATAAAAATTTAAATTCCTTCCCATTTTTACTTCGGATAAAATTTGCCTTAAAAATTCCCTCAAAAAGGGAAAATTCCCTTGATGATCAGTTATCTACAGATATTCCATAGTATAATAATAAAGTATACTCGTAAGACCAGCTGTTTTACAATTTTTTCATTGGCAAACCTCGCGGTACTGTGAAATTGTTTTTGTATTCACATGTAAAATATTTTTTGAGTTTTTTTCTCTTGCTCTCTTTCGTTCTCTCATTTTTCCGTTCAAAGCATTCTGACATTGTGGGCAGTAGTTTTACACTAACAAAATACAAGCAATTTTTGTTTTTGTAGATGTGCGAGTACTTTATTATTTTACTATGAGATATTCATGAATTTTTGCACACTGATTTATACAGCTCACTTAGTCCGAATTTTAATGAAAATGTGATTAATATAGTTTTTTTTTCTTTAATTTTTACTATTGTTCTATAAAAATATGTGGAATAAGCTTAAAATTGATTAAGCTATTTTCAGCTGTAAAATTTGACATTTTCTAATCTGAATTTCTTAATGAAGAAGCTTAATAAATCTTACCAAATATCGAAAAGAGCTAAACAACTATTTTGACTTCTTGCCATTTATATTAAAATTTCTCGAGATTACAAATCTATCTAAATTGGACTTATTACCAAAAAATATATCACGCTTTCGAATCACATACTTTAATTTTTCTTTTCGTGTATATTTAAGCTTGCGCTGGTAATACGATATAATTTTTTTGTATATGTACTTTTTAATACGGAAAGTGTTGCCATTTCAGAACTTTCAGTGGCATATTTAACATATGAAAAGGTTAAAACAATTGAAGTTTAATATAAATATGCAGTATTTTATAATAAAATAAAATTTTTCCATAGTAAGTATGACGGTTTTAGTTGTAATTTTTAGAATATTAGCACTATTTTTACTGTAATTTCCAACATTACGGATAATTCTGAAGAAATATTGAAACAAAGTGAATGAAAATATGAATTTACTTTATAATCAATTTGTTATTTTGCTGCTGTAGAACAATTTAGCATAATATTTTCGAAGATTTTATATTTTTCCAATTACATCTACTGGCAACATTGGTAACTATAATTTTTTATACCTTACACCACCATAGGTGGGGAGGGTATTATGCGTTTATGCTGATGTCTGTAACATCCAAAAATCTTGGTCTAAAACCCATATTAATTTATACCAATCGGCTTAGAATCACTTTCTGAGTCGATTTAACGATGTCCATCCGTCCGTCTGTCTGTCCGTCCATGTAAACCTTGTAATCAAACTACAGGTCGCAATTTTGAACAAAATTAATGAAATTTGGTACACAGGTTTCTTATAGTCCAGGGACGAAATTGGTTATGATCGGTCCATTATTTCACCTAGCCGCCATACAAATTTCCTCCCGGAAAAGGGTTTACCGATCATAAATCCTTTAAATATAGCAATATTTGAATGAAATTTGGCACATATAAGTTTCATATAAGTCTAAATAAGTGTGCCGATTTTTAAAAAGATCGGTCCATAATTAACCATAGCTCCCATATAAACCCCTTTTTAGAAAATCACTCTAACGCACAGTGGCCCGTTTCAAAAATAAAATGGAAATAAATCTGGAATTTCCAAACGGCTGGTCCGAGTTTGTGCCGAGAAAGTGTTAATTTTTTTTTTTGCAAATTATTCAGTTTTAAATTTTGAAGAACTTTTTTTTTTTACATATATATTAGTTTTTATTGAATATTTCTTTAAGTATTAAAATCTTAACCTAATCTTAAATTATTGTTGATATTGCCACTGCAAAATCCAACGTAGAGTTTTCATTAGTAGTGTTATTTTCCAAGATCCAGTGTTTCCATTCTTCTTAGGCGTCTGTGACCCTCAAAAGTTAGCAGATCCCTAGCGAGAGGGTTTGGGTGTTCAGATAATTTTTTCATATATTTGATGCTACTGTTCTTTATCTCCTCACGAATTGTAGGAATATTGAGATCCTTGTGGATGTTGCTATTTCTGACGTACCATGGTGCACCTGTTATTATTCTTAGGAATTTGGACTGTCTTCTCTGTAATTTTTCAATGTTTGATGAGGTTTTATTACTGCTTTATATAACAGTACTTTATAGTCCAAGTCTAGGGCTGACTTTGGACCAATTAACCAATGAATTTGGGCAGATTTTAGTTTTATTTGAGTAACTTTGGATTCTATATGACTAGTCCATGTATTTGGACATTGTTTATTCGAATGGGGGGACAACTTTCCCTGCGTAAGGTAAATGTTATATGGACACATTTCGAAGCATTCACATTGATCTTCCATTTATATGGAGTTTTTCGGATGCAATCACAGGATTTGTGTGCATACTTACAAAAGCAGTATCATCTGCAAAAGTTGATGTACGAGTCATAGGGCATATCTGCCGTATATAGTATATAAAGAAGAAATCACATCTTTCGATCTTATTTGAAAAGATCTATTTATTATATAGTTTTTTAGTAACTTATGAACGTTCTGTGGAAGTAACGTGGTCATTTTATGTATTAGTCCGTCGTGCCAGACTTTATCGAAAGCTTGAGATATGTCAATAAATAACGCAGAGCAATACTGCTTGCTCTCAAAACCTCTTCTGATGAGAGTTGTAATTCGATGCACTTGTTCAATAGTACCATGTTTTCTCCTAATTTTTTCCGTTCCAGGAGATTTTCCTGCCTTCAGACCTTTTACTGCTAATTTCACGGCAGAGAGCCGGAACCTTAATGGAGAGAGAATATGGTCGCTAACTACAACAGGTCTTAGAGTTGAACCTGTATTATTTGGAGTGAAAACGTGTTCTAAATGACTAGCGAATGCTTCAACTTTTTCATTAGAACTTTTTGCCCATTGGCCATTTTGGAGGCGTATGGGAGACTCATATGCAATAGGGCATTCCATAGACTATAATCAGTTTCCTTAGTAGGGTCTAAGTTTTGCAGATATGTTTTCAATTTGGATTCTTTTTGATTCTTCAGAGCGAAGCGTAATCTTTTGATACATTGATTAAGTCTAGTTTTGACGGCTGGTGATCGAGAATCTTGCCATTGACGTCTTAGTTGCCTTTTTTTCCCTAATAAGAGATTCAACATTTGAGCAACATTTAATATATTTTGGCCTTCGTAAGAAACGCGAAGGTGTGGATAATATAGCTGCATTAGTCAGGATATCTGTGAAGATATTAACTGCAGATTGTATTTCGTTTTCGCTTTTCAGTGGAATATTTTGTGGTAAGTGGGAGCTTATGTACATTTTGTATTTTAACCAGTTTGTTTTCTTGTTTGGGAAACAAGAGCTTTGTGTTTCAAAGTGGCTTGGACTATTAATCAGTGTCAGGATCGTTGGTGTATGGTCTGACGAAAGATCAAGTGAAGGAATCACTGATATACATTCACGTTTTACATTTCTAATTACAGCAAAGTCGATAAGATCGGGAACCTTATTGAGGTCTGTAGGCCAGTAAGTAGGTTGGCCACAAGATATGGAATCTAGTTTGCTGGATGATATTGCTTCAAATAACTGCCTACCTCTGGGAGTTGTTAGACGAGAGCCCCAAAAGGTATGTTTTGCGTTATAGTCTCCTGCTGCTATAAATCTTGGGCCTAAAGTTGGAAAATAATCAAGAAATTTATTACGATTAATAGAATATCTTGGATGACAATATATAGAGGATATTGTTATATTGTTATCGGGAATATTTATTGAAGTGGCCTGAATATGATCCGTTCTGTATTCTGGCATTGGAAAATGCTTTATATCTTTACGAACTAATATTGCTGTCCCTCCGCATGCCCTACCGTTAGGCTGCTTTGTGTCATAGGTATAGTAGCCATTTATTCTGAAGCAGTTCTTTTGAGTAAAGTGAGTTTCAGATACCAATAGCAGATTAATATCTTTCAACGTTAAAAATTGTTGGACTTCGTGTTTATGTTGGCTAAGGCCGTTAGCATTCCAGTAACATATTCTTAAGGAATTAATTTTTTACTTAGCAAAATCTGCATGAGCATGCTTTGATTTTGCATTAATTGCTGTAACATATTTTGCATATTTGACATAAAACTGTTCATGGTTTCAATTAGTTTCTCAATATAGCTTTGAGAATTTATGTTGGGAATTATTGAACCCTCTTTTAAAGCGTGAGCATATGAAAATAATGGAGCATTATTTTCATTATTTCTATGCGTTTGGTTTGGGAATTACTGAGCATACGACAATTGCCGATTCGTGTTCAGGTTACTTCTATGTTGTGCACTAGAAGTAGGTCCATTAGGGAGGCTTGGAAAATTAGAAGTCCCTTTAATTTGAATATACACAGGGCAACCACGGTAGTTTGCAGTGTGATTCTGACCATAATTGCTACACTTTCTTGCACTGATGTCTGTTTTTGAATAGGGACATTCCAGACTTTTATGGATATCTCCACATCTAACACAAACTGATGGCAATTTACAGAAGGACTTAGTGTGTCCATATTCCTGACAATTTAAGCACTGTGGGGGACCTTTGCGTTTAATTGGTTCTTCCAATTCTTTAGTTGATATGTATAGCAGTTTCTTTTTTCACTATCAAAACAGTCAACTATAATTCTATAGTTTTTTTCTGTGAATGTCTGAATTTTAGTTTCAGAAACATTCCCTTTTCGCAGAGAAACTACGTAGAAATTTTCTTTGCCTACAAGTTGGGACAACTTTTTTACTAGAGCGTTAGTAGTAGGCTCGCGCAAGTAGAGTGGAGGAGGCTTATAATTATTGGTACTCTTTGCAGATTCAACTTCACTTTCTTGGTTATCCAGTATCGAGAACCGATTTTGACTTACCTCATTTTTTTTCTGTTGCTTTGGATTTGGTTCAAGTTTTAATGTCCTAGGGCTGGACTTACAGTTAGGGACAAAACTATTTGTACACCCATGCATTTCGTATATCTTCAATAATTTATAAAGAATAAAAAATTATTATATGTAGTTTTAATTCAGGTCCATTGTTATTGAATTATTTGATAAAAAATAAATTAATATATAACACATTGTTAAAAAAAAGTACAATTTAAGTAAAAATCTTTGGGACAAAAGTATTTGTACATCAGTACTTTGTACAATTATTTGTACGTTGGACTCTTGTATGATGATTTTTTTAAATACCGTTATATTTTCTTCGTTAATCTTTTTACAAAATAAGAAGTTGGTTTTAACGTTTTGAATAATAAGCACATCAAAAATGGGAAAGCGAAAAGATTTGAGTTTGGATATTAAAAATTTAATTATTGATGAACATAAAAAAGGAAAATCTCTCCGGAATATAAGTAATTTAGTAAATTTGCAACATTCCACAGTACAATACATTGTAAGCAAGTATAAAAACGGCGGATCTGTTGAAAATGTGCGTGAAGGTATACGAAATATATGAGGTGTACAAATAGTTTTGTCCCTAACTGTAGGTTTAGTGATGGTAATATAACGGTCCATCCCTGTTGGAATTTTGTTATGTCCTGAGTTCACTAAATTATTATTATTCTTTGGTATGGCACCAGTATTTTTCATTGATTGCCGTGATGGAGAAATTATTTCACTATCATCTTTTGCTAGATCACTTTTGTTACCGTTAATGGTATTAAGAGTGTTAATATTATAATAATTATTGTTTGAATTGTCATTCAATTGTGAACTACTTTTTTCATCAACCATTAAACTAGTTGTTTGTTTATATTTCTGATTTTCTTTTGTGCTATATTCTACACAATTTGGCGCACTAGTAATTGCACTAAATAATTCCTGTTCTTTTGTGTATCATATAAATTATTATTATTGTTTAAGGGGCTCAATACAATGTATGCGTTTTTACCATTTGTACTGAGTCTCCTCTCACTTAATAGAGAGTTAGAGCAACTCATTAACACACAAGCACAAATGTATATTTGTATATATTTTTTTTTTTTTTTTTTTTTTTTTTTTTGTTGTACTTTGTTTTGTATTCTTTCTTAAATTTTAATATGCAGATATTAAGTTAACAATGTAACAAAATATAAATATTTTATAATTAATTTATGTATAAATGCTTTAGATTTGTTAAGCGTCCATTCGCTTTTTTTACTTATCTTTTGTTTCAACTATATACACTATTATTTTCACAGTACTTCACTAAGAAATTATTATTTTTAGTAGAGCAATGTAAAAACACGTCTATACACGAGAGAAAACTCTGACTTAACTTTTTTGTAAGGTAATATTTTTAAATGAAATTTTGCACCTGAGTAGATTTTTTGATGCTTAATTTGTGCCTTTAGTCACTTTTTTGGATTTCTCAATAGAAATCCCGCAAATCCCAAAAAACTTCCAAAAATGGGATTATTTAAGTTTTTTGCTATATCTTCCCAACCGATATCGGGGAGCAAAAATTTCTATTACCAAAAGATTAAAAACACATCAAACTTTGTAAAAAATAAAATTATTTTTTAATTCCAGCTTTGCGATTTGAAAAATTAAGTCAAAAATTGGAAAATCATAAAAAAATGGGTCAATTTTGAGAGACCCTGGTTCACGTAGTATTAAAGTTTTTAATTATTTTTTTCCTTCACATAATTCCTCATAAAGTAATCTTTCAGAAAAGTATAAATAATATATATGTTACTTAAAAAATCTTTTATAACTAAAAAAGAACGTATTATTTAAATACTTCAAAAAAAATCGAGTGAAATTTGGACCCGCTATAGCGAAAAAACTTTACCAAGATAGGTCCAAAAATAAAAATTTTAATGTATCTCTTAAACTGAAAAAGATAACCTACACTCATATAAAAATCTTTTAAATCGGCTGATATATAACGAATCTGGATCGTTTTAAATTTTTTGAACACCCGAGGTGTCCAACTTTAGGACCCGCCCCCGTTATTTTTATAAGGTCCAAACTCAAAACTTAAACTACACCTCTACTAACACTGTCGGAAATTTCATTGAAATCGGACTAGCCGTTTGGAAATTCCAGATTTATTTCCATTTTATTTTTGAAACGGGACACTGTGTAACGGGCATAAATCCCATTAAAATGTTAGTATCAAGTTAATATTCAACACAAATAAGTTTTATGTGAACATAAATGATAGTGCCAAATTTTACAAAGATCGGTTCATAATTTACCATAGCTCCCATATAAGGCCCTCTTTCGTAATCACCCAAAAGTGAATAAATTCATATAAATGTCAGCATCAACGTAATATTCTGTATTCGTATCTTTTATTTCACACTTATGAGTATCGGTCCACATTTGATGTACACAATTATATAATGTACACAATGGTGTAGGGTATCTTATGGTCGGGCTTGACCGACTATATCTTTTTTTCTCGTTTTTTTATCTTTTAATAATAAAAACTATTGTTTGATTTTGATAGGCATGGTTAATTTGAAAAGTATCGATGTTGGTATATTTTATATTGTAATGATATACATAAGAACATTTTTGAATGCTTCATATTTCAAATTAGTTATACATATGTTTGTTTTTGTATACCTTTTTAATGTATAATTCAAACCAGACTTTCTTCACTATTTTTTTATTTTATGTATAGAAAGATATATATTTTTTCTTATATTTGAAGAAGAGGAAACACAGCAGAACTGAACCGAAGTTAAACCATATGCATTAAAATCGCTTTTAGTCCGACGTTGGTTGGACTAAATAGATATTAAGATTTAGATTTAAGATTTGATTAATTATTGTTAGTTCACTTAACTTTTGTGAAGATTCAATAAATAAAATTACTGATAAAATAAATATTTGAAGTATTAAGAAAAGAAAATGAAAATTGTATATATATAATTTTTTTTTTTTATTTTTTTTTTTTATAAAACATTTTTCTGATTTGAATTTAATGATAATTATGCCGCTAATTATAATTAAGTTGAAATTTAAATTCTTGTGTGGAATTTTTCATAAATTAAATGAATGTTTTCAATAGTAATAAATATTTGTACATAATTTATGTTTTATTTTTAAATAATTACTTAAATTACTTATATTAAAATTTACACGCAGTTTAAACTGGTGGACAATTATATAATTTGAAAATACTATACCTAGCAGTGAAACTACTTTAGATGTTAATAATAACCTTTTCATTCATGATTTCCCAACTTAATTTTAATTGGAAAATAAAAGATTAATAATTTTAATTTAAAAATATTTACATAAATGTTTTTAGTTAAAAAATATGTTGACACTTAATAAAGAGTTATATATTATAGTAACAGAAATATTAACAAAACATTTTCGTGACACCTGTCAGATTGAGATTTATCATAATTTTATAAATTTTTAGTAGCCTGTTGTTGATTTTTGAAGGTTTCTTCTCAAAATTTTAAATAAAATGTATCTTACAACAATGTTTTGTGAACACAAAACATTGGTTAAAAACCTTTTAAAATAATGAACTCACAACAAATATTGACAATTAAATAAATAAATAATAATATACATATGTATATTACTAAACTGCTAAATTAATTTTAACAACTTTAAGGTTTTTTTAAATGTTTTTAAAGAATTTTTATTGTATAAGATTAAGAACAACTTAAGTTTTAAGAATACTTTAAATACTAGTTTCTACACTTTTAATGGATTTATTAAAAACTATTTTTTATTTTGTTCAATATAATGACTTTAAATAATTTAAATATCCTAAATATTTGAGATTATATCTTAGAATGTATTTTTAAGGCTATAAAAATCTATATAATCAGATATTTCTAACGACTACATATACATAAGAAAACGCTTTTAATTTCCTCTTCGGAATAAAAAGGTACTATTAGTTATAAAAGACAAATGTAATGATAATATAATAAAGGAATTCATTAACTTAACTTTGAGTCTACATTAGAGAAATTTGTATCAAGACAAACGTCAATTTTTTGTTTGAGTTGCAGATAATTTTTTATCTCTATCAATTATAGGGGAAAACGTATGTCATAATAAACCATGCAAAAAGTACCAACAACAATCAAAATTGCGTCTTTTACCAAGCATTATCAAGACAACGTTGTCAGAGCTCGAGAGCTGACAATTTTCTTTTAACACTGCAATAATACTGACAAATTCAGTCTACATTAGACAAATCTTTATCTTGATAAAATTTTGACGTTTGTCTTGATAAAAATTTCTCTAATGTAGACTCAAAGTAAGAGCTAAGATGTATGCGGTTGAGATTGACAGATATGAACAGGGCTGCCAGATACTTTTTTTGGTCAACCCCAAATTTTTTAAAAAATTTCCCCAAAAAACCCCAAGAAGAAAAAAAAAAAACACGATTTTTAATTCAAAACAATTGAATTTTATTGTTTTTAAAAAATATTTGTATTTTGTAATAAAATAGATAATTTTTTAAGGTGGTTTTCCACTAATACTTTGTATTAATACCAGTTTCATTTTCTATATAATACATATCAAAAAATGTATAAAGAAAAGTATTATTAAATGTCATTTTTTATTTTCTTTTTTAAAATATTTTAAAAAAAATAAAGACGAAAAATTATCGAGAGTTGATTAAAAATCAAACTTTAAATAAAAAAGTGTGCCGAAATTTGCTTCAAGAAATGCAGTTACGTTTCAAGTATTTCAAGATTTCAACATACAAGGTATTGAATATATTTACACTGTAATACATTTTAAAATATTTTTGGTAATAATACAATGTATTATAATGTAAAACCCCCTTTACGAGTATTTATATATAAGTACATTCATATGTACTTCAAAAATACATAAAA
The DNA here is from genome assembly GCA_951394005.1 of Protophormia terraenovae. Taxonomy (NCBI): domain Eukaryota; kingdom Metazoa; phylum Arthropoda; class Insecta; order Diptera; family Calliphoridae; genus Protophormia; species Protophormia terraenovae. The sequence goes on along the minus strand of OX596077.1, from coordinate 81,817,731 downwards.
GAAGTATTTTTTGAAAAATTTGCTAACTCGTAGGAGGCGGGAGCTTCTTCAATTGGTTAAAGCAAACTTCTAAAAAGTTTTAAGTGCAAATATATGAATGCTATCATAAAATAAATGAGGTATTTATCGATGCCAGATTAAACCAATAAAAACTATTGTTAAAATTACACAGAATTTTTTCAATTCTATTAATTTATCAAAAGATGCAATTATATCAAAGTTTCCCCGAAAAATCCCCACTATAATTTTAATATCCCCAACAAATTCCCCAAAACCCAAATCAAATTTTTCATCCTTTTCTGCATCAAAAAATCTTCAAATTTGGGGTTAAAACCCCAAATCTGGCAGCCCTGATGAGAACAAAACCTAGTGCAAAGTTTTATCACAGTCCATCCATATCTCCCATACGAAACTTACTTTCGGAAATCAAGCATATGAGTAATTCCATTTAAAACCAACACGAAAAATCCAATTTTTGACTTCTCCTCTCCGAATTTAATGGTATTTGGTACAATCATTATTCTTGTCAAAACTAAGACTAATTCAAAATTTCAGATACTTTTATCAAGTGGTTCGCGAAATATCGCGGTTTGAAAGTGCAAAATAGCTCAAAATATGTACAAGTTGCATACACAAAATTGCAAATATCTTTCGAAGTATTTATTATATAAGATTTACTTAGATGTCATATCTCGAAAAGTGGTATTTTTAAAAATTTTAAAAAAATATATGTTAATGATGAAAATGTTTTCTATAACTGTGGAAAGTGGTATTCTGGGACTCGCCATATTTTAGAAGTTATTACAACAAATGTCATAATAAATACGAAATATTTATCTCAATTTGAGTTGTTTTGTTTGTAATAAAATAGAAAAATCGCCAATTTCTTCCAAAAATCATGCGACTATAATAAAATTCGGCAAGAATATTAACATTGACGCTGGAAACGCAAGTGCCGAGTTTAAGTTTGATTAACGCGATAGCTCGCGAATTATAATATCGCAAAAATGAGGAAAATTGTCTTTTTTTAAAATACAAATATCTTCCAAAATATTTACGTTACAACGTTAATTAAGGCAATTATTTAAAGGTAATGAAATTACCTTTAAAATGATACCTGAAGCAAGTTTTTATGTTGAATTTTATTGGTGGATAATTCGCGAATTAAATTTCGCGGTCGCGTATTTCAAAAAGTGGTATTTTTAAATTCGTAAAAAATATATATGTAGGGGATGGAACCATTTTGAATGTTCTCTGTAAGTATCGTGATGGGACTCTCAATGGCTTCTGAGTAATTACAAAAAATATAACGCAGTGTAAAATAAAAAAATAATTAATTTGAAAGAAATTTCAAGCATGAATTTGATCATTTTATTCGATGTGATTTTTTTTAATAACTCAGAAACTATTGAGAGTCCCATCACGATACTTACAGGGAACATTCAAAATGGTTCCATCCTCTACATATATATTTTTCACGAATTTAAAAATACCACTTTTTGAAATACGCGACCGCGAAATTTAATTCGCGAATTATCCACCAATAAAATTCAACATAAAAACTTGCTTCAGGTATCATTTTAAAGGTAATTTCATTACCTTTAAATAATTGCCTTAATTAACGTTGTAACGTAAAAATTTTGGAAGATATTTGTATTTTTAAAAAAGACAATTTTCCTCATTTTTGCGATATTATAATTAGCGAACTATCGCGTTAATCAAACTTAAACTCTGCACCTGCGTTTCCAGCGTCAATGTTAATATTCTTGCCGAATTTTATTATAGTCGGATGATTTTTGGAAGAAATTGGCGATTTTTCTATTTTATTACAAACAAAACAACTGAAATTGAGATAAATATTTCGTATTTATTATGACTTTTGTTGTAATAATGTTATGACCCATTGTTGGTATTATATTAATATGGCAACACTGAATGCAAATAATTGTTATTGCATTCCTTTTTCTATTGTTATTCTTAATTTTAAGCTCGTTGAATAAAGATGTATTGAATTATGAAACGCGTGTATATTACTTAGATACTTTCAAATAAGGAACAGAAAAGTGGCGACGAGTAAAATATTAATGTATCGATAATAAAAAGGTGTTAACCAGAATTAATAGGAAAACTTCAAGATGGATGCGATTCAATTTGCCCAATTATTGGAAGCCTTCAATAAGACACAACGTGACCTGCTACAACAATTAAATGCAAGTTCTAACCTGCAATCACAGCAACAACAACAAAATCAAAGTACGCAGCCATTACAAGTGCTGTTGCCGCCATTTGAGAACTTTGACGAGAAAAATGAAAATTTCAAATTATACCGACAGCGATTCGAGAATTATTTAACTATGAAGGGTGTTTTTGCAAATAAAACACTTTGTCATCAAATGTTGGTAAACTCAATAGGTTCTATACACTTCAAGTTGTTAGTTTCGCTTATTGCCCCCAAGACAATTAATGATGTCGAATATGACGACATAATAAAAATCTTAGAAGCACATTTATGCCCGAAGAAGAATTTTCTAGTAAGTCAACACAGATTTTTGTCAACATATCAAAGTGAGGAACAAACAATTGCTGATTATGTCGCACTATTACGTCGGGACATTATTGAATGTGAGTTCAGATGAACATGTAATTGTAATGCAGATATTTCAAATATTTTTCTACGAGCACAATTTATACGTGGCCTTAAGGATAATACAATTCGAGAGCAATTACTTCAATCCGAGGAAGCAGAATTCGAAAAAATTATACAAAGAGCACTTTCCCTCGAAGCATCAAAGATAGATAGCCGTGAAATTAATACAAAGCAGACCATCTGTAGTGATATCAACAAAATTCAAGCCGGAACCTCAAGTCGCCGTAGAAGTCGATTAAAACATCGTTCTCATACAACACAACACAATTCTAAATCGAGATTAGATTATAGGAAATTGGGAATTGATAATTTGTGTTTACGTTGTGGAAGAGACAACCACAAAACAAATGACTGCCGCACAAACAAACATAACCTCAAATGCAACTCATGTGGAAAAAGAGGACATCTCCAGCGTGTGTGCTAAAAACCTTAATCAAATCTTCAAGGGAAAATATAAATCATGAGAATGATGAGACAATCCACCAGATTTATGGTATCAACCAAATAGTGGATATATTTTAAAATGAATTCAAGGTAAATGATATCGATAAATACTACGTCGAGGTAGATATAAATGGACGCCGTCAAAAATTTGAAATCGACACTGGTGTTGGATTTACACTAATACCAAGAAATGAATACGAAAAACTGCAAGTAAAGGAACCATTGCAGCCTTCAACAATTGCTTTTCGTTCCTACACTAAAAATATAATAATTCCGGATGGTAAGGTCAATGTAAGAGTAAAATGCAACAACTTAACAACAGATGAGGAGTTATATGTCGTTCCGAGCGGTCATGATGCCCTCATGGGTCGAGTATGGATTCGCCATTTGAAGATAAATTTACAGCAAGTAGACAAACAACACATTCACAATATTAATACAGTGGAAATATATAAATTAGATTCAATTTCTGATATAATTAATGAATTTAACGATGTATTTACAGAGAAAATAGGATGTGTTAACAACTATGAAGTTACTTTACAACTACGGCAGGGTTCCAAACCGGTATTCAACAAGGAACGAGAAGTACCATACGCTCTACGAGAACGTGTTGAAAAGGAACTAAATGAATTAGAAGCTGCCGGAATTATATCAAAATGTGAAAGATATGATTATTCCAAAACCAAATGGAGGAATTCGACTATGCGTCGATTACAAACCAGGAGTTAATCCACAACTTGTTTCGTCGAATTATCCTATTCGTCGTATTGACGGTATTTTAAATAACCTAAAAGGGTCAAAATATTTTTGTCGACTAGACCTCTATAAAGCGTACCTTCATCTACGAGTTAATCCAGAATACAGTGAGATACAGACAATGTCAACACATAAGGGGACCTACAGAGTCAACCGCCTTTCTTTTGGTATAAAAACAGCACCATCAGAATTTAATCGTATTATTGAACAAATTTTATCTGGCTTGGACAAAACCATGTCATATTTCGATGACATTATAATACATGGATCTACAGAAGCCGAATGTAAGCGAAATTTAATATTGTGCCTCAAGCGACTACAACAACACGACTTACACCTGAATAGAAGCAAATGCTCATTTTTTCAAACTCAAATCGAATATCTTGGACATATTGTAAGATATAATGAAATCTCAAAGTCACCAGGAAAAATTAATGCAATAGTTAATATGCCTCGCCCAGCTAATGTCGATGATGTTAGAAGATTTTTAGGCATGATAACGTATTATTCCAGATTTATTCCAGATATGTCTTCAATAACTTATCCGTTACGTCAATTGCTTCAGAAAAATTCAACATTTTATTGGTCTTCAAATTGTGAAGCATCGTTTATAAAACTTAAGAATATAATCTCCAGTGATCAAGTACTTATGCCATTCGATCCAGAACTTCCAGTTATAGTAGCATGTGATGCCAGTCCTACAGGTATAGCAGGTGTACTTTCACATATAGTAAGTGGTACAGAACGTCCAGTTGCATATGCATCTAGATCATTGTCCACAGCTGAACGAAACTATAGCCATATAGATCGTGAAGCACTTTCAATTGTATTTACATTGAATTACTTTTTTAATTACCTCTACGGAAGGAAGTTTCAACTTATTACGGACAATCGACCATTGACACGCATTTTTCATCAACAAAATAAGATGCCAGCTATTACATCTGCCAGATTGCTACGATACGCAGAATTTTTATCAAGTTTCAATTATGAAATTGTTTTCAAAAAGGGCTCTGAACATATTAATGCTGATTGCCTCTCTCGTGCTACGCAGCCTCAAGGAAAGCTATCTACAGATAAGCTCATTAATGAATTGTGTTTTGAATCAATTTTCAATATTTCTAATGAACACGTGAATGTCGAAATATTAGCCATTGAAACAGCAAAAGATCCAGAACTTTCAAAAATTTTGTCAAATCTGCTAAGTGGTGATGTCGACGAAGGAAAATATACCCTCCATAATGAAGTGATCTTTAGATCAAAGAGTACTTATACCAAAAAGTCTTCAATCTATAATTCTCCAAGAATAACATCACACACATCCGGGTATTACAAAAATGAAACAACTTGCAAGAATATACTGTTTTTGGAAAGGAATTGACCGTGATATAGAGAGAATGGTAAGATCATGTGAATCTTGTGTGGAAGTTCAAAATCGACCATCAAAAACCCCACTACACCAATGGGAAGAACCAGAACTACACCAATGTGGGAGAGAATCCACATAGATTATGCAGGTCCTTTTCAGAATCCCAATTTTTTAATTGTCGTCGACGCTAAATCAAAATGGACCGAATTTAGAGTCATACGTGATGCACCTACAACGCAAAACACTATAAGTTTGTTATCTGAAATTTTTACTACCCATGGTTTCCCTTCAATTATTGTATCCGACAACGCTACAATCTTCACCAGCGAACAATTCAAATCATATTGTAAGCAGAATGGTATTTTCCAGAAACTAATTGCTCCAGGACATCCAAGTACAAATGGATTAGCAGAGCGAAATGTTCAAACACTGAAGCGTAAATTGAAAGCAATGTCTTCCGATCCGGTTTCAATACAGAAAAAGGTTAACGAAATTCTTCAAAGATATCGAGCAACACCCCTGAACTGTGGAAAGAGTCCAGCAGAACTCTATTTTAAAAGACGTATTCGAATTAAATTGGATGCTTTAAAACCTACAAGGAAAATTTTTTCTCCAAAACCTATTCCAGGCGTTCGTCAAATAAGCGTGGGAGAAAGAGTACAAGTTCTACACATTCGAAACAACAAAACTGTATGGAAAATGGGCAGCGTAATCAGGAAGTTTGGAAACCTACATTATTTAGTGAAATTGGATGATGGCTATACGCTTAAACGCCACATAGACCAACTGAAAGTTACAAATGTCCAGAAACGAAAAGTACACTTTGCCCCAAGCATTGATGGAAACAATACTGATTCTACTAATCGTCAAAATCAACAGGCTCATGACTATAACCAGTATATATTGGAAGCTCCAAATCTTCAAAATCAATCAAATCCAGAATCTCAGGAAATTCAAGAAACTACTAGTCATGCTGCACCTCAAGATCCTACAACAGTACAGGAAGCGCAGAATCCTCAAGAAGAACAAACTATTCGTAGATCTGCAAGATTACGCAATAGGCCAACATATCTTCAAGATTACGTTCCAGAATAATTTATGTACTATTTTATTAATTTATTTTCGAATTGAATTTTTTAAAATTAATTATTAATGTACCTTTTTTTTCAAAATGACAAGATCCTATTAAGCGTGGGAGATTGTTATGACCCATTGTTGGTATTATATTAATATGGCAACACTGAATGCAAATAATAGTTATTGCATTCCTTTTTCTATTGTTATTCTTAATTTTAAGCTCGTTGAATAAAGATGTATTGAATTATGAAACGCGTGTATATTACTTAGATACTTTCAAATAAGGAACAGAAAAAATAACTTCTAAAATATGGCGAGTCCCAGGATATCACTTTCCACAGTTATAGAAAACATTTTCATCATTAACATATATTTTTTTAAAATTTTTAAAAATACCACTTTTCGAGATATGACATCTAAGTAAATCTTATATAATAAATACTTCGAAAGATATTTGCAATTTTGTGTATGCAACTTTGTACATATTTTGAGCTATTTTGCACTTTCAAACCGCGATATTTCGCGAACCACTTGATGAAATTATCTGAAATTTTGAATTAGTCTTAGTTTTGACAAGAATAATAACTGTACCAAATATTATCAAATTCGGAAGAGGTGAGAAAATCAGCCGGTTGGTTTTAAATGGAATGACTCATATAATAAATTCCATAAAAATCACCATAATATAACATGTACATTTGTTTTACAGAAATAAAAAATTATTCCATTAAATCTTATATGAACTGACCGATAATTAACCATAGGTCCCATGAAAGACCTTCTCCGAAAATATTAAAATGCATGGTGTAGGGTGTTAAATGATCGGATTTGAACAACTACATGTTGTTTACGTGTTTTTCGAATAAATTTGCTGAAATTATTGACAAAATCACATCAAAAGATCATCTTATTATATTATATATAAGTGTTAGTTTGATACATTAAAGCTCAAAAGATAATACAACCTTTTGCAATATAAGTAAATATTGCATAAATTTGATATGTTTTCTTTCTATGCTGAAGTTTATGTTTCACTCGAATAAGGGATTGTACTCCTTTTATTCAAAAACACCTATAAATCCAAGACAAAATTAGTATGAAATAATACAAATTTCATAAAATCGTGCCTTTAAAGTCACTTTATCAGTGAAATTAGTGGATATTTAAAATTTTTTTATAATAGGTGTAAATTGGTTATACATATAAGCAATATTATACAAAAAAACGCATTTTCAATTGTGTTTATATATATTCAACTAAAAATTATAAAAATATATAAAAAAAACATTCCTTATGGAAAAATTATAAAGAAAATTTAAAATCATATAGAAGATCACATTTTCATAAAAAAAATAAATAAATAAAAAAATTATGAAAAAATCGATCTTTCATGAAAATCATGATATATAAAATAAATTTAAAAAATTAATAAAATTATTAAGCACTATTAAAACAAAATTCTTTGCTTTTATAATATTAACAAATTTACTTCAATCATTTTTAATTAACTAAGTATGATCAAAAAGTTAATTAAACAATTAATTCTTTTAAGCCCAAATATCTATAACACTTTCTTCTAATATAACATTAAAAACAAATTATCCGTGACCATACCTAACAAAATCAAACACATTAATATTTTAATTTTTTTTTATTGAAGTTAAAAATCTTATACAATGTTATTTTATGCATATGAAAAAACAAAAACAATTCTTAAGTTTATTTTTCCACTTTATAAAAACAAAAATAACCATATAAAACTAAAACTATAAACTAAAAATACACTATATATCCAAATCATCAGTTTTTAATTTCATCACAATTAAAAGTGATTTACAAAAATTATTTAAAAAAAACACGTTAAAAACTGCTGTGCTCTTATTTATGTATGTTTCTATGTGTTTTTTTAAATAAATTTGTGTAACTTTTGAACCGTTAAGTATATTTCAATGAAATTTCACATAATTATTTCTGATTTCTGGTGCTTTTCAATTGTTTTGGAGGAGTACAAGTATCTAGCTGGTCTGTAGACGGAAGGAGGACCTCCGAAAGTGGTCAACTCCTTTAATTACACTGGTCGACAAAAAAATTCTCCCCCATGGACGAATAGTTGGACTTGATGTGCTAAACATGAATCTTTTATGGGCGTCTCTAATATTTCGCCCATAGTAAGGCCATTACTCTTTTGTATTTCCTCATAACTCAAGAACGGTGTGTACGATTGACCAAAGTGATAAACCAAAAGATGCGGAAAAATAACTTCAAATCAACCAAACTTAATTTTTTTATGTGCTCAATAGTTTCGAAGTTGATTTGAAATAAGTGTCCGAAAAAAATCATTTTCATGTAAAATTTTGGATTTTGTTGTTACTAAATTTTTTTTTAATAAATGAAAACATCTAAAATGTTACAGTTTATCATCTTTATTTTAAAGCTGGTAATGCTGCGATGCACAAATCTTGATTTTATTCACAGTTAAGTAAAAATACCCATGTTACATACAATTGCGTAGAAATACAGTGGTGGCAAAAAAAAAAAAAAAAAAAATTTTTTCTTGAAACAAAAATAGGTGGACTAGGTGGATTTTGACGAGTTAAACAGGAATCTGCATTCACTTTTTTTCTATCACGTACTGATTTTTTTTAACGGCATGACTAATATCATCATCTTATTCAGCGGTCACACTATAAAATTCGAGAATGGTTTTTCAAATTTAAACTATAACTCAAGAACGGTTTACACGATTTTGATAAATGATACATCAAAAGATGCATACCAAAATTGTCTTTAAGATATGTCAACAATATTTTTCATTCGCTCAAGAATTTCCAAAAAAAAATAATTTTTCGCTACTAATTACTGAATAACTACGGAAATATTAACTGGATAAAAATATTATGTAATTTCAGATCAAAGACAACCTATTTTTTTTTTTATTTAAGACAAAAAAAATTTTTTGCCGACTAGTGTATTTCCACTTAACTGTAGGTATGCATGGGTATCCTAACTTAATTGTGAATGCAATCAATATTTATACATAAATTTTTATGATACGTGGCTTTATTTACTCGTAGTTTTGCCAGCTTTGAGATGTAGATGATAAACTAAAATATTTTTGATGTTTTCACTTTTAAAAAGAAGTTTTAGTAAAAAAAAAGAAATCTTGAATATAGTATGAAAAAATTTGTTCGGTCACTTATTTCGAAATATCTCCTAAACTATTGAGCGGATAAAAATTCGATAGCAGAACGACTTAAATTTTATTCCACAGATTTTGGTGTATTATTTATATAAATCGTGCATACCGTTCTCGAGTTATAGTGAAATATACTCGAGTAATGGTCTTATTAAGGGTGCAATATTAGACACGCCCATAAAAAATCTGTACCTGATGGGAGAAAACTGTAAGCAGATTCGAGTTTAGCATGCGGAATTCCAAGGAGCACAAACATTTTTTTTTGTTGGCCAGTGTTATTTGTTATATAATATCAGAGGTTACCCATTTCGGAGGTGCTCCCCCCTGTTCACAGAGCAGCTAGAAACTTGTGCTCCTGCAAAACAGTTGGAAAATATCTCAGTAATAACTACGTGAAATTTCATTGAAATATATTTATTTCAATGAAAAATTATTGTACAAAATTATTTAAAATGAAATTGAAAAAAGACTCGGCTATGCCGAATCTTTGATACCCTTCACCATCTTACCGACATATAATTAAATTTTCGCCTTTATTTATATGTAAATGTAGATTTATAAATTATTTCACATTTATAAATCTGCATTTTTTTCAAACTACGAAAATTTGAAATTGAAAAAAAAATTATCATAACAAGCTTTGCTTTTAAAAAATAAACAACAACAATTCCATATTTATTTATTTTTGTATGTGTGTATATACAAACTGACTGCATATACAAAGAACAACAACAACACTGTTATTCATTGTATTACTGCTGTTGCTAACTAAAGACCAAATTACAACAGCGCGTAGTCAGCAGCAGTGTGTACTGCCATAATCAGCTGATTATTTAGAATGCACTGTTTGTTATGGTGTTGTCAGCAGCAGTTTGCAGTGCTGTTTCATTTAGCCCTGTTTCTAAATTCACTGCGCAGCATTCAGAGTGAGAGCGAGACAAAGAGAGTGAGACAAATATATTCTTAACAGATATGTTTTAGTTTTTGGGTCATAACTCTGTTGATTATGAACGAATTTGGTTTATTAAAAAACCGAAATTTTATAAAAATATTTATGAATGATTTATATAAAAATAAAAATCTGTAGCTTGAACAAGGGCTTCAAAAATAAAAATGCGTTTTCCCCGATATCTAAGTTATTACTGAACCGATTTATTTAATTTTTCAGAACAAAAATTCAGAAAATAATTTCCGAGCCCCCTTTAAAAAACCGAAGTCCCTGGTATATGCAGAGACTTCAGAAACTGAAAAACCGGTTCTAAAAACCAGTTTATATATTTATAAACCGATCTTGCTGATTCAAAAAACCGAAATTTTATAAAAATATTTATGACCGATCTGTATAAAAATAAAAATCTATAGCATAAACCAGGGCTTCAAAAAATAAAAAATGTGTTTTGTCCGATATCTCAATTATTGAACCGATTTATTTAATTTTTTCAGAACAAAAATTTAGAAAAAAATGTCCGAGACTTTTTTGTAAAAACAAAGTCCCTAGTACATACAGAGGCTTCAGAAACCCAGTTCTAAAAGCCGTTTTTTTTTTTTAACATATCTCCGCATTGTATAAACCGATCTTGCTGAATTCCAATAGCAAAATTCTCGAAAGGATTTCCGATCGTTTGATATATATATATATATATATATATATATATATATATATATATATATATATATATATATATATATATATATATATATATATATATATATATATATATATATATATATATATATATATATATATTATACGAGCTGTAAACCCGCTACTTCGTTAGCGGAAATTTTTTATAAAAACCATACTATATTAAACTAAGATTCTTAACTCCTTTGGGAACATTTTTAATAATGGTGATATGTCACCCATAAATAACAATATTTCTTTAATTTCACGTTTATAATCTTAGAATAATGAAAAAAAATCCATTTTAAGGTTTTTGATTCACTTAGGACCTTACATCTTCAATTTTATGTTTCTAAGGATGAAAATTGCAGAACATTCAAGAAGTACTATTAGAAGAATGAAAAAAGATACCACAAAGTCCCTTCTTATGGATTCTCATTCATTAAGGACCACATATCTTTAATTTCATGTTTCTAGATTCAGAATTATAGAAAATTAAAAAAATACCATAGGAAGAACAAAAAAGTACCACAAAGTCCCTTCTTATGGATTTCCATTCATTTAGGACCACATATCCCTAATATCATGTTTCTGGATTCATAATTATAGAAAATTCAAAAAGTACCATTAGAAGAACAAGAAAGTACCACAAATCAAACATGGTGGATTCTCATTCATTTAGGACCCATAAATCTTTAATTTCATGTTTCTAGGTTAAATATTACCGAAAATTCAAAAAGTACCATTGGAATAACAAAAAAGTACCACAAAGTCCACTCTTATGGATTCTTATTCATTTGTACTTAATTCCATGTTTCTAGTTTAAATATTATAGAAAATTTAAAAAGTACCATTAGAAGAACGAAAAAGTACCACAAAATCTCTTCTTATGAATTCTCACTCACTTAGGGCCACATATCTTTAATTCCATGTTTCTAGTTTAAATGTTATAAAAAATTCAAAAAGTACCATTAGAAGAACAAAAAAGTACCACAAAGACCCCTCTTATGGATTCTCATTTATTTAGGACCACACATCTTTAATTTCATGTTTCTGGATTAAATATTATAAAAAAATTCAAAAAGTACCACTTGAAGAACAAAAAAGTACCACAAAAGCCTCTCTTATGGATTCTTATTCATTTAAGACCACATATCTTTAATTTTATGTTTCTGGGTTATATATTATAGAAAATTGAAAAAGTACCATTAGAAGAACAAAAAAGTACCAAGAAGTCCCCTCTAATGAATTCTCATTCATTTAGGACCAAATATCTTTAATTTTATGTTTCTATGTTAAATATTATAGAAAATTCAAAAAGTACCATTAGAAGAACGAAAAAGTACCACAAAGTTCTCTCTTATGGATTCTCATTCACTTAGCACTTCATGTCCTTAATTTCATATTTCTAGGTTAAATATTATATAAAATCCAAAAAGTACCATTAAAATAAAAAAAAGTATCACAACGTCCCCTCTTATGAATTCTCATTAACTAAGGACCACATATTCCTAATTTCATGTTTCTAGGTTCATAATTGTAGAAAATTCAAAAAGTACCATTAGAAGAACGAAAAAGTACCACAAAGTCCCCCTTGTGAATTCTTTCCAACATCGGACCATGCGTATTTAATTGCATGTTTCTAGGTTAAATATTACAGAAAATGCAAAAAAGTACCAATAGAAGAAGAAAAAAGTACCACAAAGTCCATCCTCTTGAATTCTTACCCACAGGACCATGTATCCTTAAATACCACAAATTCCACTCTTGTGAATTCTTATCTACATTTTCTAAATTTCATGTTTCTATGTTTAATTGAAAATTCATTATTAAGTTTGAATAAAATGTAATTTCCCGCCTTTACCCCTTTGGTACTTTTTTGCACCCATCGAAGTATAAAAAATTGTATTCCAATTAATTTCTAAATTGTAGTGGTATCCCATATTAAAATACTAATAAGAATATTTCAATAAATATAAAAAAATGTTTTATGAAAAAAGTACAAAAAATAGGTACGATTTTTACCCCTTAAACGTTTGAATTTCTAAAAAGTACCAAATTTGTATTTCTCATTTTTTGATAAGTTATGAATACGACATAAATTTTATCTGTATGTTGATTGGTTTCAAAGATACATATGGTGTAAAAAAAGTACCAAAATACAGTTTTTACCCGGTTTCTCCCTAAAACGGAAGGGTATAAAAAAACACGTTGAAACTGCTGTGCACTTATGTATATAGAATGCTGCAGCACACATTTACTGTAGAAATTAAGGAAAATGTGCACATTAATTACCAACTTAAAATATATAAATTAGAAAGATACTAAATTGATAATTAATTATTTAAATATAATATAATATCTCTTTTAATAGCATTAATATTCTTATGGAAATCTATCAATGAATAGAGTTTATTAAATTCCATACAAGTTCTCCGAAAAGGATCATAATTAGCATAATTCATTGAATAATATTTAATATTTAAGAATTAATAGTATCAGATTCAAGATTTCCATTCAATAATTTAAGTAGAAAAGATATATTTAGCATCTGTCTACGGCTTTTTAGTGTTGGAAGTTTAATTAGAGCCAGTCTATCTTCGTAAGAAGGAAGTCTTACATTAGGATTCCAACCGAGACCACGGAGGCAAAACAATAGAAATTGAACTTGAACGGATTCAATTGAGTTTATGTGAACTTGATATTGAGGATCCTAGATAATGGAACCATATTCCAGTATAGGTCTTACTAAAGCAGTAAATAGTTGGTTAGTAGTATATGGATCATTGAATTCTTTGGACCAGCGCTTGATAAATCCTAGGATACCAGTAGCTTTATTAACAGTTAGTGAAATATGGGAACGGAAATCCAATTTTCTATCTAGTTGAACAATCGTTAATTGTTTCCACTAGTTCGAGTATATCACCATTTATTAAGTAGACGCCATTTATAGGACGAGATCTGCTAAAGATCATGTATTTGCATTTTTGGACATTAAGATCCATTAAATTAACTTTACACCAGGAAGCGAAATTATTTAAATCCATTTGGAGAAGTGTTTGTAGGTTTGGATTGTTAAATGAGATAAACATTTTAACGTCATCAGCATACATTAGGATGTTGGAATAGTTAATTATAGATGGAAGCTCATTTATGAATAGAGTAAATAACAGAGGACCTCATGGTTTACTTTATCAAAAAGCTTTGCTAAAGTCGGTATAAATCACATCTGTTTGCTGACTATTAGTAAATCCTTCATTTACACGAGTTGTGAGTTTGTAATAGTAGAGAAAGATTTTCTGAATCCATGTTGTTTTGGAGATAAAATGGATGAAATTTGGTGCGACAGTACATCATATATAATTTACTCAAATAGTTATGGAATAATACTTAACTTAGCAATCTATAATTGGATATTGTAGATTTTGATCCAGATTTAAATAGTGGAATAATGAACGATGTTTTCCATATATTAGGAAAAATACCTTGGACTAATGAGTTATTGAAAATAAATGTCAATGGTTTATATAAGTTTTTAGCACAACGTTTTAATATACAGCTCGGAATTCCATCAGGTCCAGCCGAACAAGATAAATTTAGATTTGAAAGATATTTTAAAACAGTTTTGTCGTCAATAGGAGGAATAATAACGCCAGTTGATTCTAATATGGAATAAGGATACTGAACAGTGTTGTTAAAAGTAGAGGAAGAATAAGTTGAAGAAAAAAAATCTGCAAACATATTACTAATTAAGATGTTGTCAGAAGCAGTGTTTCGAATGGCTGCTTAAAGCAGTCGTAATTTTCTAAACAGTTGCTTTTTTTACAGCATCTTGCTGAAACAAGTTTACTTGATTTAGTTATTCACCACATACTAACTAAACACATTTTGCTGCATGATTTAAGCAGCATCAAGTTTTTATTTTGTTCAGCAGTCAAATTAAATAAGCAGCGCACACACTCAGTTTTTTACTCAGCCAGTTTATTTTACGTCTTAGTCGTGTGCGCTCAGCACAACGTAGAAACCTTTTTCAGCAACGTAAGAACAACTGGATAGTAAGACTGTACAGTTCTGCGCTGTCAATATACAAAGTTGTTTGGTTATGGTTTTTACATTTAAAAAGGAAAATGAAGTGGTATAGTTTTTAAATGAAAACAAAAAACGGTACAATAAAATACTATGAATTGTATTAAAGATATTTATATGTAGATTTATTAATTTTAATTAAAAAAACAAAAATTTTTTTATGTATTATATATTTATTTGCAATTTATTTAAAATTTTTGTAGAACTTTTATAAAAATATTAGATAATATTTAATATTAGTAGATGAAAAAATATTAACTTAATATTAAATATTGTTTAAATTAAAGAAAAAAAATTTAAAAAAACAAGTTTGTTCTTTTGAATAAGAAGAAAATTTTGTTATTTTGTATAATTTTCTTTGTTTTGATCTATTAAAGAAATTGTAGTTAAGCTTAACTTTTGGACCCAATAAAAGCAATGTTTAATTGAACTAAAACGTTAAATTGTAATATGATACTCTTTCTTTTTTTAAATAAAGGGTGGTTCAAAGAGCTTTTTGTCATTTTTAAAATGCAATAACTGAGAAACTAATAAATATATGTTCATAACCTGATATAAGTCCTAATAACATGTATATGTATACTGGTCAGAATCGTATATTATAACGAAATAATAAAAGATAAAAAAAAAAAATTTGGACACTTTCGGTAAAAATTATGGCTTAGTTGAAGATGGAGGCGTACATTTGGAAGAAAAATTATATATTTTAAATTTGCAATACATATGACTATTAAATGGAAAAAAGTATTTCTAACAATTGTATATTTGACTCATTGATTATACAAGTATGTAAAATTTATGTTGAATTTTCTGTATTTTTTCATCGATATTGTTAGTAAGTTAGAATTTGCGAATAGATCATTAATACAAATAAGAGTAAATTACCCAGCAAAAACTTTGGTTGCCATGTAATGAGTTAAGAAGCTAATATAATGGCTCTTCACTACTTACACATTAGCTGAATAACTCATTATTTTAACACGGTGGTGACATTAGATGCAACTACTTACCCTACACATTACTTAGATGTCATTACAATAACTAATTACTTCCAAGCTGTTAAATAGCGCATTGATTTTAAAACAGTACTAAAGTCATGATTAGTAATAACAGTAGGAACTAGTTGCAAGTATACAATTAAAATAAATGTAATAAAATTAAACTATTTTAGACTACAAATTAATTCATAAGCAAATTTCCCCTTTTAAATTATGTAACCCTTCTTTAAATATATGAATTGGTAACTGCATTATAAAAATGAATGTTTTCAAAATAAATAATTATTTAAACTCGGGTTATAAATAATTAGTTACTAATCAACTTCTATGTAATGCAGACAGTATGTTATTGTCATTACAAAGTAACTACATCCGTAACTACATGCCACTACCAAGTTTTTGCTGGGTATCTCAAAAATTGTTTATATTTGTAAATAAATTGTCGCCTTTTTATACCCTACACCACCATAGGTGGGGAGGGTCCGTCTGTCCGTCCATGTAAACCTTGTAATCAAACTACAGGTCGCAATTTTGAACCAAAATTAATGAAATTTGGTACAAAGGTTTCTTATAGTCCAGTGACGAAGCCTATTGAAATTGGTTATGATCGGTCCATTATTTCACCTAGCCCCCATACAAATGTCCTCCCGGAAAAGGGTTTAACGATCATAAATACCTTAAATATAGCAATATTTTAATGAAATACATAAGTTTCACATAAGTCTAAATAAGTGTGCCGATTTTTAAAAAGATCGGTCCATAATAAACCATAGCTTCCATATAAACCCCTTTCAGAAAATAACTTTAACGGGCATAAATCCCATTAAAATGTTAGTATCAAGTTAGTATTCGACACAAATAAGTTTTATATGAACATAAATGATAGTGCCAAATTTTACAAAGATCGGTCCATAATTTACCATAGTTCCCATATAAGGCCCTCTTTTGGGAATCACCCAATATTGAATAAATTCACATAAATGTCAGCATCAACGTAATATTCTGTATTCGTATGTTTTATTTTACACTTATGAGTTTCGGTCCACATTTGACTCCAAGTCTAATAAAAGACTCCTCCCCGAATTATAATGTACACAATGATGTAGGGTATCATATGGTCGGGCTTGACCGACTATATCTTTTTCTCTCGTTTAAATATTGAACAAAATTAATCAAAAAATTACAAAGTACTATAAAACCTGGGTTATTTTGTAACTAAATTCGAAAGGAAAATCTTTCGAATTTGTATACTTTATACATTGAAATTCGAAAGTGTTTTCTTTCGAATCGAATTACACAATATTATTTATTCTGAGCATAATGGCCTAAGTTGTTTTTTTATTAATTAGGGAATTTCAAGTCTCAAAATATATATTATTAAATATTAATAATCACAAAATTGAAAATATCTTAACTTTTATTAAATTGATTAAGGATCATATTTAGTAGAAAAATAAAAATTTTAATTTTAGAGTAGATCCGTGTGAGTGAAAAAAAAACTATATGAAACTTAAAAATTTTTCCTAACATATGGACCTACTATTCCGAAAGATATAACATGGAATGTAGCACCCCAACAAAAAAGGAACTAATAAAGAGCTGAAGGAAGTACTTAGTGGTGAAAAAGAGCTGCAGAAGTTCTTTTTCTAACCCATGATTGTTATTGGTAAGATGTTCTTCTTCTATATTTCTAATTCATTTCTTTTGAAGTACTTCCTTTAAAACAATATTTATAAAATTTTATAACAAAAAGTCTGTTTTAGAGCTATCAAAATATAATGAATATGATTTAAAAGTTATAAATTTAAATTTTCTTAGAAATTATTAACCTTTTTTCCCGCTAGAAATTCATTAATTTTAATTTTGTTGGAAGTAATTATTATTAAATTTGAAAAAAGGAACAAAGTAGTTGTAACAAAAAAATATATATACACTTTGTCCTACTTTTGAAGAGATGAAAATGTTCTTTTTTTTTGGAAGCTATTGATCGTTTTTTTTTTTTTGCTGGGACTTTTTAAATAAAAGTTAGCGCGTTATAATTTGATCTGTTAATGTTTTAGAATATTTAAATTTTGAAATAAATTTAATATTTCTTTGATAAATTGACTATATTTTTCCGTTTAAAACCACGTTCAACTTTTATTTATTAGCAGATGATCTGCTTAATTTTGATTCGTTTGTTATTAAAAATATTTCATTACTCAACAACCCTTCAACTCCAATTTGTAAATAGTGACACAATTTTACTAAAATAGAGTTACATATGTATATAATTTTCCAGCATTTGGTTATATTTTATAAAGCGGATAATTTGTTATAACTTACGTGTAAGTCATTATACTTACGTAAATCTTAAATATTATATAAATGTTTCTTACAGTGCTATTCTCTAATTCATGACAATTATCATTAATTAATAATTACTTATTATATGCTTTTATAAGTGTGACAACTATCACCAAAAATATATAAAAATATTTTTTTCAAAGCCAGAATAAAGAAAAAAAAAAGAATTTTATTGTCATGTTTTTTTACTATCACAATAATTTTTTTTGTCACTCGGTCGAGAATTGCACTGTTATTATAATTATTTTTGTATAATCAAATGTCTTATTGTTCGGCTGAGGTATTAATAAAAGTAAAAAATTAATTAAGACATTAAAGCCGATCAATAAGAAAATAATAAATTATTAACAAAAAAGTCTTCAACATACAAGTTAATAACTTTTATTTTTAGATACATAAATAAATAAATAAAAATCACAACAAATCTTTATTATTTCGGTAACATAATACATACATATAAATATAATGTCTTTTTTTATTTATCTTTACAAAATTTCTATATTTGTTAAATGAAAAACTTTTTTTATTTAAAATTAATAAAATAAAGATATATGTATGTAATATCTTCAATAAAATTCATATTATTTTATTGCACCGTTTTCTATTTGTTTTCATTTAAAATAATCAACTTCATTTTCCTTCTAAAATTTTAAAACAAAAACCAAACTACTTTGTGTAATAGACCAAAACAAAGAAAGTTATACAAAATAACAAAATTTTCTTCTTATTGCAAATAACAAAAATGTTTTTAATTTTTTCTTTAATTTAAACAACATTAATATTTAGTTAATATTTTTTCATCTACTAGTATTAAATATTATCTAATATTTTTATAAAAGTTCTATTATCTTAAAAAAAATTGTAAATAAATATATTATGTAAAAAATGTTTGTTTTTTTTTTAATTAAAATTAATAAATCTACATATAAATATCTTTAATACAATTCGTAGTATTTTATTGCACCGTTTTCTATTTGTTTTCATTTAAAATAATCAACTTCATTTTCCTTCTTAAATGTATAAACAAAAACCAAACAACTTTGTAAATCAACTGTACAGAACTATACAGTCTTACTATCCAGTTGTTCTTACGTTGCTGAAAAATGTTTCTACGTTGTGCTGAGCGCACACGACTAAGACGTAAAATCAACTTGGCTGAGCAAAAAACTGAGTGTGTGCGCTGCTTATTTAATTTGACTGCTTAACAAAATAAAAACTGGTTGCTGCTTATTTCAGTTTTGCGTTTGAGCAGCAAATTTTGTTAAGTAAGCATGTGATCGAAAATGAAAACTTAAACTGTTTTCAGCGCAGTCGCCAGTTGAAAAAAAAATTTGTGTGCTTAAAATTAAACGCTGAAAAAAGTTGAAACAAAGTAGTTGTAACAAAAAAGTATATATACACTTTGTTCTACTTTTTTTTTTTTTGCTGGGACTTTTTTAATAAAAGTTAGCGCATTATAATTTGATTTGTTAATGTTTTAGAATATTTAAATTTTGAAATAAATAGAATATTTCTTTGATAAATTGTTTAATTGACTATATTTTTCCGTTTAAAACCACATTCAACTTTTATTTACTAGCAGATGATCTGTTTAATTTTGATTCGTTTGTTATTATTAAAAATATTTCATTACTCAACAACCCTTCAACTTCAATTTCAATTTGTAAATAGTGACATAATTTTACTAAAAGAGAGTTACATATGTATATAATTTTCCAGCAGTTGGTTATATTTTATAAAGCGGATAATTTAGTATATCTTACGTAAATTTTAAATATTATATAAATGTTACTTACAGTGCTATTCTCTAATTCATGACAATTATCATTAATAAAAAAATGTTTGTGTGCTTTTATGAGTGTGACAACTATCACCAAAAATATATAAACAAATTTTTTTTTCAAAGCCAGAATAAAAAAAAAAAAAAAATTTATTGTTATTTTTTTTTACTATCACAATAATTTTTTTTTTTTTTTGTCACTCGGTCGAGAATTGCACTGTTATTATAATTATTTTTGTATAATCAAATGTCTTATTGTTCGGCTGAGGTATTAATAAAAGTAAAAAATTAATTAAGACATTAAAGCCGATCATCAAATAAATAAATAAACAAATAAATAAATAAATAAATAAATAAATAAATAAATAAATAAATAAATAAATAAATAAAAATCACAACAAATCTTTATTATTTCGGTAACATAATACATACAAATAAATATAATGTCTTTTTTTATTTATCTTTACAAAATTTCTATATTTGTTAAATGAAAAACTTTTTTTTATATAAAATTAAAAAAATAAAGATATATGTATGTAATATCTTCAATAAAATTCATATTATTCTATTGGACCGTTTTCTATTTGTTTTCATTTAAAATAATCAACTTCATTTTCCTTCTAAAATTTAAAAACAAAAACAAAACAACTTTGTGTAATAGACCAAAACAAAGAAAGTTATACAAAATAACAAAATTTTCTTCTTATTGCAAATAACAAAAATGTTTTTAATTTTTTCTTTAATTTAAACAACATTTAATATTTAGTTAATATTTTCTCATCTACTAGTATTAAATATTATCTAATATTTTTATAAAAGTTCTATTATCTTAAATAAATTGTAAATAAATAGATTATATAAAATTTTTTTTTTTTTTTTTTTTTTAATTAAAATTAATAAATCTACATATAAATATCTTTAATACAATTCGTAGTATTTTATTGCACCGTTTTCTATTTGTTTTCATTTAAAATAATCAACTTCATTTTCCTTCTTAAATGTATAAACAAAAACCAAACAACTTTGTAAATCAATTGTACAGAACTATACAGTCTTACTATCCAGTTGTTCTTACGTAGCTGAAAAATGATTCTACGTTGTGCTGAGCGCACACGACTAAGACGTAAAATCAAATTGGCTGAGCAAAAAACTGAGTGTGTGCGCTGCTTATTTAATTTGGCTGCTGAACAAAATAAAAACTGGTTGCTGCTTATTTCAGTTTTGTGTTTGAGCAGCAAATTTTGTTAAGTAAGCATGTGATCGAAAATAAAAACACTGTTTTCAGCGCAGTCGCCAGTTGAAAAAAATGTTTGTGTGCTTAAAATTAAACGCTGATTTCATAACAATTAAAAGTGTAAAAAACAATTGTCTCCATATTAATTCGTTTGTATGTACTTTAACATATTACATATTATTATACAAAAATAAAAAAAGAAATGTTGACAAAAATAAATTCATTGGTTTCCAATTTCATGAAATGCTTTTAGCCGTTTACACAAACAAATATTGTAGTATTTAATAAAAAATTCCTCTTTATACTTTTTTGACTGAAAAAGTACGCGAACCGACCTACTGTGAGCCAGAACCTACCCAAACATACTACTATGCACTAACAAATCGATGCAATTTTTTAGTAAAATATCTGATTCGGATAGATAACTACATAAGATAATTTTTAAATGTTCCAAAAAAACATGCATTTGCATATAAATCTACCACTTAGGCAAAATATTTTTATTGAAATTTATTTAAGCTTAAATTTAATGAAATTCTTTTGGAAAAACAAATTTACAAAACTATTACCTATTCGGATATTTGAAAAACGTTTTTTAAAAAATCATAAATATATTATTTAGTTATTTAATTTTTTTTAAAAGACACTTCAAACATGCATTTCCAGCACTTTTTATTAAAAAACCATTTATTTACTTTAAAATTTTCGAACGATGGATAAAGTAATTTTTTCCAAAATTGTTTTTATTTTTTCCCTTTCCTCTTGTTAATTTTTCTTAGTTCGAAAATTCATTTTTGGGGAGGGGGAGTTAAAATTTCCTTTTTTCCTTCCGTGTTTCTAAAACTGTTTACAAAAATAAAACTTCAAAAATCATTATTTTTGTAAACAAAATATTCATTGAAACTACCTTCTTTTCTTTGAATGAGGTGGTGATATTAGTTATGCCCATAAAAAAAAATCAGTACGTGATAGAAAAAATGTGGAAGCAGATTCTTGTTTAGCTCGTCAAATTCCATATAGTGCACCTATTTTTGTTTAAAGAACAAAAAAATAAATAAATAAAAAATACTGCATCTCCACATAATTGTGGCTACATATGAGTATTTTACTTAACTGTGAATAAGTCTCCATTACTCTACCGTAAAGGCTCCGTTACTCTACCGTAAATGTAAATGTAGCGAATCAGCTGACACGTTTTGCTTATGAGAGTTATGTGTGTTTGTGTACTCAAAAACGTAAATGTTACGTTAGGTTAGGTTAGGTTCTTCAGGTTGCCGCCAATAAAACTAGATTTCGGCTCACTTGGGTCCTGAGAGGTCCCTTTGTGTTACCTGTAAGAAGAAGAGAAAAGGGGATATGGAAGGATGCAGGAGAAGGGAGAAGAAGGGGGATAGGATTGAAAGTTTAGAGTTAGAGAAAAAAAAGAGTAAACAATAGTTCAAAGATAATGCACAGAAGTAGTCTAGCGAGATAATAGTATTTGTAGTTGCATACAGAAAATGTAGAAGAATCTGTCGCTGTATAGACATCAAAAGAGTCCACGTGTTGGAGTTCTATTCCCGGAACCATCCGCATTCCCTCACGAATGAGTTAATGCCATTAATGCTGCTGATCGATAAATCGGTGAGGCTATCGAGAAAACCTTGTCCCAGATAACGCGATCGGAGGTTTTCCAGGGCAGGGCATGAACAGAAGAGATGGAAGATAGATTCCTCCTCGTCCTCGTTGTTACAGCTTCTGCAAAAATCATATGACTGGATTCCCAGTCTGTTGGCATGAATACCAAATCTGCAGTGTCCTGAGACTGCTGATACTACATTTCTCAGATGTGATCTCGAGAGATGCAAAAGGAAAGATGATCTAGCTGCGTCAAGCCTGGGCCATATCATCCTTGTAATATGACATGTGGGTTCGATTTCCCATCTGTGTTGTGCCATGTCATAAAATGCGATTTCAATACGCTTCTTACAGGCATTCAGGGGTAGACCACAGAACCAATCTATGTCAGCGTCCTGTAGGGTGGTACCGTGCCTTGCTAACTCATCGGCAGTGTTATTGCCTTGGTTGACCCCGTGTCCACGCACCCAATTGAGTGCAATTCTCGAATGTGACGCCATCTCATTTAGGGATGTCCGGCATTCATGGACTAGATTTGATGTAGTATATACACCTGTCAGGGTTCTGATTGCAGCTTGACTGTCGGTAAAAATTACGATATCCCTACCGTATATCCTATAATACCTTAGCCAATTAACCGCTCCTTTAATGGCCATAATTTCGGCCTGTAAAATACTGCATTCGTTAGGGAGTCTGAACGACCTTCTTATCCCGAGCGATGTAAATGCCACCACCAACACCACGGGCATTCTTTGAGCCATCGGTGTAGATGCATAGGACTCCATCTGGGGGTGTGTTGTTCGGGTCCTCAGAAATGGAGAAAGTGTACCGTCTCGATAGGATCGGTTTGGGAGCGCAGTAGTCTATCAGCACGGGGAGAACGTTAGTTATTCCTAGTATGCTCGAGTGACCATACGCCTTATATTGCCAACCACCTGTGGCGTTGAGCCTAGTTGCCGTATTCATGGCGAGCTTTCGGGCCTGAAGGTCCACTGGGATCCAGTTCAGCATCGCAAATAGCGTCTTCGAAGACGTGGAGCGCATTGCGCCAGTAATGAGAAGTCCCATTCTGCGTAGGACTCCTTCGAGTTTGGAGCAATTCGAAGCAGTATCAAGTGAGTTCCACCATACTGACACTCCGTAGAATAGTATTGGTTTGACGACAGTCTCGTAAACCCAATTCACGTTGACGGGATTTAAGCCCCATTTGGCCCCTATGGCCCTCCTACAGACATATATAGCCGTTATAGCCTTTGATATTCTTGCCTGCATATTGGGCTTCCAAGACAATTTGTTATCCAGAATTATGCCCAGGTATTTAGCACTGGTGGACAGAGCAAGTTCAGTACCATTCAATTTTGGTAGTCTAAAATATGGTATTTTGTACCTTCTTGAGAAAAGTACAAGTTCCGTTTTGGAGGGGTTTACGCTTAAGCCGCTGTTGTTACACCAACCATTGATCGTCTTAAGCGCCATCTCCATCCGTTGAGATAGCGTGTCCAGATGGATTCCGGATATGACCACAGCCAAGTCATCCGCGTAGGCTATGGTTTTAAAACCATATGAATCCATTTGTATGAGCAGTTTATTTAGAGCCAGATTCCAAAGTAGAGGTGATAGTACCCCTCCTTGAGGAGTGCCCCGTGTCGCATGCCTTTCAATAGTGGCGGTGCCCATGCTGGATCTAATGATCCTATGGTTAAGTAGGTTTGATGCAAACTCTACCACTGATTGGTCCAGCCCCAGATCCTCCAGAGCAAGCCTTATAGTTGTTGGTTCAACATTATTAAAAGCGCCTTCTATATCCAGAAAGGCCGCCAGTGTATAGTTGCCGTATTCGAGTGATTTCTCTATATATCCCACGATCGAGTGAAGAGCAGTGTAAACTGATTTGCCTTTTGTATAGGCATGTTGAGAGCTTGAAAGGAGATTCTCACTAGTTGACATTCTAATATGGATGTCAATTAGTCTCTCCAGTGTCTTGAGCAGAAAAGATGTGAGACTTATCGGTCTGTAATCCTTCGCCTTTGTGTGAGAGGGCTTACCCCCTTTAGGAAGGAAGATAACTTCTCCCATGGTCCATAACGTAGGTACGTAAGACCAAGTTAAACAGGCTTGATATATATTCAAAAGCCACGGTGAGACCACATCTATGTTGTGTTGTAGATCGGCGGGTATGATGCCATCCGGTCCCGGTGATTTAAAGGGACTGAAGCTTCCTATGGCCCATTGAAGACTATCCAAGTCAATGGGTATTGGGACATAAGTCCTACAGTTTGCGACGATTCCGTTTATGGAATCGTTGCGTGTTTGGTTCCCCGGGAAGTGCGTATCCATCAGGAGTTCCAGTGTTTCATGGCTGTTTGTGGTCCAGCTGCCGTCCATTTTCTGAATGTATCCTGGAACAGCAGGGGATTTCGACAGGATCTTACGCAGTCTGCTCGTCTCGGAGGAGTTTTCAATACTACTACAGAAATCCCTCCAGGATTTGCGTTTTGCATTTCTGACCTGATTCTTGAAAATATTCAAAGATGCCTTATAGAGCGACCAGTCACCAGTCCTCTTAGTGTCGTTGAACAGCTTGCGAGATCTCTTACGAGATTCTGCTATTTCGGGTGACCACCACGGCGGTCTAACCTTATTTCTATGTCTAGATGGTCTACACGTGCGTGCAGTGGCTTCCTTGAAGGATGCCGTAAGCCTATTCACTGCCATATCCAGTTCCCCAATATCATGAATGACCGGGGGCTGTGAAAGAAGATTGGTTAGGATTCGTTTTTGCTCCTCCCACCTAGTTTTCCTCCTATTGAGGAATGGTTTAGCTAAAATGGTAATTCCCTGGATGGAGAATTCTATATAGCGGTGATCGGACAGAGAGCAATCATTTGATACCCTCCAGTTTCCGATGAGCTGCTGATGTGCCGCGCTAATTATGGTAATATCAAGAACCTCCTTTCTGTTTGCAACTACAAAAGTAGGTTCCGTACCCTTATTGACTACTACTAGATTATTACAAAGTAAGAAGTCTAAGATACACTCACCTCTGGTGTTGGTGTCAGAGCTACCCCACATGTGATGATGGGCGTTGGCATCGGCTCCGATTATAATGGGAGTATGCTGGTTTTTCGCTGCATTAACCATGTCATGGACCAGTTTGTGTGGTGGGGGGTCCACGTGGTCGTGCGCCATATAGCAGGAGGTTAACCAGACCACGGTTTCTCCTGTCTCGCATGCTGTGGTCACCGTATCTGCATCACTGTAATCAGTTAAGATGAAGATATTAAGGTGGTTTTTAGCCAATATACAAGATCTTAAGTTACCTGTGCAGTTTGCGTACAAAAGCTTGTAGCCCTTTGCGCCGAGTCCAAGAATTTTGCCGTTGTTTGTCCACGGTTCTTGGATCAGCGCGACATCCTCGCCTCGCTCAGCGAGACGGAGGAGTAATGCAGCGGATGCTGCCTTGGAGTGGTGAAGATTAATTTGTATTACCTTCACCATCCGGGTCATACACGACTGTAACGTCGCCGTCTTCTGAGTCGGAGCCCAGAAGCGCGTCTTCGTCCTCCACCACCTCCAGTCGACCAAAGAGTTCCCCAATCCTTTCGGGATCAGATTGAGGAGCTTCTATGACGACAGAAGGCGTGGTGTCGTCGGCAGATGTTGTGGATGCGTCATCTCCTGGCGGATCCTCTAGCTTGACACTAGGGGCCACGGTGTCGGGCTTGTCGTCACCCCGATAGATGCGCAGCCGAATACTATCGAATCCATAGTATATACGACATTGCCTCTGTCGAAGTGGCGCCAAGGACTCCTGGTTTAGGACCACGACCACCTTTCTTGTTGCGCCTTCCGGAGGGGCAACCTTTACCACTTTCCAGTCGTGAGTGGGGAGGTCAGGATTGCCCATCTGGATATACGCCAAGATCTCCGCAGGTTCATGTGGCTCCGCTGGAATGACAGCGATTGATCTCGGTCTGCGAGGTATCTCACCTACCGGGACCACATCCAGTCTCGCACCAGGCCACAATTCCCCTAGGGACGCTACGGCTAGCTGCAAAAGGAGCGCAGAGCGCTCGCTAGTGCAAGCCAAAAGTTTGATGTGGCCTTGGAACCAGCCAGCATCATCATTTTGGGGAGATGGACCAGGATTCTCTTTCAGAATCTGCCAGTACACTCCCAGTAGTTTTTGTCTGATCAGGACCCATTTCTCTTGAGAAATGGCTCCATCACTGACACCCCTATCGATAATAGCCCTCACCAGTGGATTTCTTGCAACCTCACTGAAAGGTCTATTAACAATGCGGGGAGAGTTTTGCCTTTGACGTTTCGTCTCCGGCTGTTGTTTTACAGGAGGAGAGGTTTCTTCTCCTGATCGCTGCCGTTTAGGCGCGCCAGTGGCAGCAGAATTGCACACATCTGCACTGGTTGAGGCTGCTTCTTCTTGTTTTGCAAGAAGTGCTCTGGCCCATATGAGTGAGGATTTTTCCTCGGGCGTCAGTCTATCCTCAGGTGTAGAACCCAGTTTTTCGACTGTACGCAAAGCGGCACGTCTAACCACAAAAGCCCTTCTTTGGGGTTTTCTGCGATCCGGAGCTTTTTCGGCCGTAGAGGCGGTAGAAGCCGTTGAGGCTGCGGAGGGCAAGGATGTTGGCTTTGGTTTGTCCAACTCCTTGCCAGTGATCGCTGGGGTGGCTGAGGTGTTACCAGCAGCTCCCAATGCAGGGTTAATGGCTGAATTTGCATCAGCGAGGGCTTTGGCAGCTTTAGAGGTACTAGCCACGACGGGCACAGGTACTTCGCTGCTGATCGGATTACTATCAACCGAAGGTTGAGTAGCAATCTGTTTCTTGCAATCAGCCAGTTTGGGGTTACCAGACTGACTTTTTGCGATTGTTGTTTGTTGTTGTTGTTTTTTGTTGTTGTTAATGTTGTTCATAAGAATTCCCACGAGTAAATGTTACGTAGCAACCTAATCAAATTAGGTCGCTCTACGTTTTTACGTGACAGCTGAAAGGACAGTGTTGACATCTTTTTATTTCAATATACTAAATCTGCGTAAAAAATTGATATAATAAGTTTATCAACTGAACAATTTGTTTTGCTGTTTTCTTCGGAAAAAACTTGTTAAAATAATTTAAATAAAGTGCGGAGTTTAATCAATAAATTAAAATTTAAAAATTTTGCAATAAAAGCACAAATTTCGTTTTGGATACAAGTCGCTAAAACACAAACCAATAAATCTAGCGATTTTTAAACTGAATTTGATTTACTGAAAAAATGTGTAATTTACATCACTGATGTTGATGTGAACAACACAACAACAAAGTACTGGCTACATTTACGTTTTTTGAGTAAGCACCCACTTACGTTTCCAGTTACATTTACGTTTTTACATTTACATTTACGGTAGAGTAATGGAGCCTTAAATGTAAAAACGTAAATGTAAAGGGAAACGTAAGAGGATGATTACTCTAAAAACGTAAATGTAGCTAGTACTTTGTTGTTGTTTTGTACACATGAACATCGGTGATGTCAATTACACATATTTCCAGTGGAACAAATTCAAAATCGCTAAATTTATTGGTTTGTATTTCAGAAATTTGTATACAAAACGAAATTTGTGCTTTTATGACAAAAATTTTGAACTTTAAATTAAATATTCTATTCTACGTCTTATTTAAATTATTTCAACAATTTTTTAGTGAAGAAAACAGCAAAACTAATTGCACAGAAAAAAGTTTTTACATAAATATAAAAATTTAGTTTCATTAATTTTAGTTCTTAATATTTAAGAATAATTTCTTAAATATTCAAACTTTGTTCTATATGAAACAAAAGTCAAGAAGATTTAAACAAATTATTTAAATTTTATTTAATATTTTCATTTGTAATGAAATGTTTGAAATTTTCTTTGGAAAATTCTCAGTTTTTATTTTAATTTTAGGTACATATTTTGATCATTCAACAAAATAGAATCGGTGTTAATAAAATAAAATTATGTACTTATGTGCTGCAAAATGGTATCAAATGTATGCAAATTGCTAAACATTATTTTCCAACAATTTTTTCTTTAAAATTGAAATTTTTCATGAATATTTTCTATTATAACTCTTTTTATTTAGCATTAGAATCTTAAACAAATAAATCAAAATTTTTGCAAAATTCCTAAAATTTTCATAAAGAAAAATTTAATAATATATATGAACCAAATTTTATTTTTTAAGAAAAAAGTTTGGGAAAAAAAGTCAAGTTCGATTCTTAATATTTACGTCGAGTCTATATTAGAGAAATTTCTATCAAGACAAACGTCAAATTTTTGTTTGAGTTGCAGATAATTTTTTATCTCTGTCAATTATAGGGGAAAACGTATGTCATAATAAGCCATGCAAAAAGTACCAACAACAATCAAGATGGCGTCTTTTACTAAGAATTATCAAGACAAAGTTGTCAGAGCTCGAGCGCTGACAATTTTCTTTTAACGCTGCAATAACACTGACAAATTCAGTCTACATTAGACAAATCTTTATCTTGATAACATTTTGACGTTTGTCTTGATAAAAATTTGTCTAATGTAGACTCAAAGTTATGAACAAAATTTTAAAATATATGTATTATTTTTTCTGTGTGTCCAATTGATAAACCTTTTACAGCGATTTTTTACGCAGATTTAGTATAATGTTGTTACAGCTGTCACGCAAAAACGTAGAGCGATCTAATTTGATTAGGTTGCTACGTAACATTTAAGTTTTTAGTACACATACACACATAACTCCCATAAGCAAAACGTGCCAGCTGATTCGCTACATTTACATTTACGGTAGAGTAATGGAGCCTTCAGTCTCGCACGAGTATTTAAGCAATAATGTTGTGTTACTGCTTGTTGCTTGAGATACACTCATGAAAAATATTTAATATTAAGGAGGAGTAATTAATATGATTTTTTATCTCTTAATTAAACAACTATCTTTTTTTAATTAAGAAATAATAATTTAATACAATTAATTTTCATATTTTATTATAAAATACAAATTTGAAATAATCGTTCGTGCTGAATTAAATTTAGTATTATTCGAAAGAAATTAAAATCATAAATTAATAATACATATATCGTTATTTTTTTTTAATCAAATAGTAGAGAAAATAAACATTAAATCGTAATTTTTATGATTACTATGGTAATCGTTGCGATCCCTGTTTATTTCTATTCAAATTCTAAACTAGTAACGTGCATTTTCACTTACAAGTTTTGAATTGACGTAGAAAATTTCAAAACTAAATTACTATAAAAATGATGTTATTTTTTTGGTGTATAATTTCATAATGGGAAAAACAAAACATACACAAACATAATTGTGAATGTATGAGTGTGGCGATCGCTGGTGTAGTGCCTATAAAAAAGTAGAAACAACCCTGCCAGCAATTGGGTGATAGTTTTAGTGCTCTCAAGATGTTATTTTCTGGAGAGTAATTAAATTCACAAAAACAAATTACATTAATCCCGATTTTTGATCCATTTATTATACATTTTTCGTACTAACCAAATGTCGAAAAAGTCACTTAAAAAAGTTAGTTTTTGGATATATATGTTACCAAAAACTGTCTCCCATTAGTACTCTCAAGATGTTATTTTTTGGATAGTAAACCAAATTACAAAAACAAATAACATTAATTTCTACTTTTGATCTATTAATAATGCATTATGTTAATAACTAAAATGCCGAAAAAGATAGTTTTTGGATATATATAAAGTTAGCAAAAACTGTTTTTCGTTTGTGTTCTTTAAACGTTATTTTTCTGATTGAAAACAATTTTACAAAAACAAATAACAGTAATTTCGATTTTTCTAATAATGTGAAAAAACGGTGGTACTTAGTTGTAAGACGTCAACTAAGTTGAAAGAAATATAATCGAAGTTTAAATTAAAAAAAAAAAAAAAATCGCAAAATGGTAATAAATTTAGAATATAATAAAGTAAGGCAAAAATTCGAGTATAACTAAAATTATGTTACATTTTCCTTCCTAAATGATATCATTTCGATGTCAAAAAAATACACAAAATACAGTGTCTAAATTTACCAATAAAATTGACTCCAATTCGTCACCCAAATAAAGCTCTTAATAGTATCATAAAAAAAGTATAAGAACTGCTGCACACTTCTTCCCGAACGGTGACACTTCTTGGATAGGAAAATTATACATATTTTGTCTTCTTTTTAGTGATAATTTGGATAGAATATTTTGTTAGAATTTCTACAAAAAAAGTGTCCAAATTCATCACTAAAAATGACTCTAATTCGACACCCAAATAAAGCTCTTAATAGTATAATAAAAAAAGTATAAGAACTGCTGCACACTTCTTCCCGAACGGTGACACTTCTTAGATAAGAAAATGATATCATATTCTGCTATATCTAACAACTTGAGGTTACTATTTAGTTCAAATTTGGATAGAAAATGTTGGCAGGGAAGAAATTGGATGTTTATTTACTAAAGGAGATAAAATACGATCGCGTATGTTCGTGTAGGGCATAGCATATGTGTTTTGTTGTTTTAAAAGTAGAAATACTTTAATCAGCACCGAACTAGTTATGCTTTTCTTAAAGTCAAATGAGCTTTTGTAAATATACATACTTTCAGAATATCAAAGTTATATTTTAAAATTTGATTTGTGTAGTTTTGTTACTATGTATTCAAAGTAACAGATGTTAAAGTTAAGTATATTAATTAAATAAATAAAAACAAAAGTATAAAATTAATCCACTTGAAAAAAAATAAAAAAATATATTTTTATTTTTTTATTCATATCGAATCTGTCACCACAAAAATTAGATTTTTCTTTAATAATTTTGTGGATAAAAGGTGGAATTCTATTGAAAAAAGATCTTTTGTAAAAAATATTTAATTTGTATATACCTACTATATGAAAAATTGTTATGACAAAAATAAATAAATTAATAAATCGCGATAATTCGCGAACCACTTGAAGAAATTATCTGAAATTTTTACTAGAACAATGATTGTACCAAATATTATAAAATTGGGAAGAGGTGAGAAAATCAGCTGGTTGGTATTAAATGGAATGACTCTTCTTTATTTTTCAAAATAAATGTTATTTCTAAAATAAATAATAAAATATATATAATTTAAAAATAAGTTTTAAAATTAAAAATATTAATATTATTTATTTCTATAAAAAATATATATTTTAATAACAATTTCTTGTTTCAAATAAAATACAACTCAAAGACTTGGAAAAAATCACAAAACATTTTTTTTCCGAAAAAAGGAAAAACTTTTATTTATCATTTGTTTTTTTTTTTTTCTAAAAAATTAAAAAAATATGTACTTTTAAAAATGAAAGAATTTAAATATTTTTTTTTAAATGAAAATTTCTAAAATTCTCTATAAAAATATTTTTTTTTAAATAATAATAAAAAAACACCAAAAGCAAATTATCTGCACATTTTATGAAATAATAAAAATATAATATATAAAAGTAAAAAATAACAACTATTAGTTTATCAAAAATATAACTATAAAATATAAATTGACAACTTCGAAATCACACAAATATTTGTCATGTCACAAAGAAAGGTATAATAAGCACGTCGGTGCAGATCAAAGTATTTCTACTTGTAAAACAACAAAACATGTATTGTATGCCCTACATAATATTAACGTTCATATCTTTTCCATTAGTAAATAAACAACTAAAATTTCTGTTGGCACTTTTTATTTCAAAATAATAGAAACAAATATTATTTGTTTCCTTCAAATTGAAATAAAGATTTTTATAACATGTACACTTATATATGTGTGTGTGTTTTTATTTGCATTTCTTTATAACCCAGTTGGCAAAATGATCGTAGACGACATTGTCTTTGACGATTCATGCAAGACATTTTCGAATTTGTCCCCTATCGCTAAAGTTGGCTAAACGACAATGTGTAAGAAATCTTCGTTAACTACAAGATTAGCGACAAAGACCTGTACGTTGTTGTCTTTTAAACCCTATTAAAGACAAGATAAGCGACTGTGTCTTCAATTTTTTCTTCTATAAACGATGTCAAAGACATGAAGTAAGACAATGTCTTCAAAATAGTCCTATATCAAACAGACATGATGAAAAGATGGGCGACAAAGTCTAGAATATTGTCATGTATCTAACTCTGTTGACGACTAGATGATCGACAAATTCTTAAATGTTGTCTTCTGGGCTTTTTTTTATAAAGACAATTTAAGAGAATATGCCTTCAGCGATGTCTTTTAAATAACTCTATTGACGACAGTATGAGCGACTAATCTTAAATATTTTCTTCTATCAAACACACATGATGACGATATGAGCGACAATGTCTTGGATGTTGTCTTATATTGTACTATACTGACGGCAAGATGAGCGACATTGTCTTGCATGTTGTCCCCTATTTAATTCTATATGATGAGAGTCAATGTTTCTATGCAGTGTGATTGCAAAAAAAAAAAAAAAAATGTAAAATAACGGTAAAATAACTGCTATTTGAAAAAAGGCAATATTGAAAAGTAAAAACTCATTTGAGTGTTGAATAAGTAAGAGTGATTTTAAAGTGCGTAAAAGTGAAATTTAAAAAAGTGTTATCAAAATATTTTTAATTAATCGGTGTAAATTTTTTAAATTTAGCTTAACTTTAAGGTGGGATCAATTGGACGCATTATTTGTGGAAATTTAAATAATATTGAAAAATAGTTTTCAAAAGATTTAATAGTTTTATACCACCATGATGGCATTAAGAATAAAAAATCTTAAGAAATAGGGAAATATACTCAAGGTGAGTATTTTTAAGACATATTAATTAGCAATAAAAAACGTGTAAATAACTTTTTAAAATTCATATTTTTTAAACAGAATCTGCAAAGAAAGAGGGATATACCTATTAGGAATTTCTAAAAGAAGTACGAGTTATCTTTCGTAGAATAAAAAATAAATACAATAAGGAAAAAGCTAGACAATACAATAAAGAAAATTCAAATAATTCTCAATAACCTTTTTTTTTAACAATTTCCTTAATTAATCAGTATGTTTTTAAAAATATATTCAAATTAAATATTGTTTTTGAATTAAATATGATATTTTAAAAAATCTTTACTTTTTTTATTCAACATTTTCCCTCAAAAAATGAAGTGAACGACAAATTCGATGATATTGCCATCCATACAGTCGTTAAAGCTTAGGACATTGTCGCCCATGTAATCGTTGACGCCAAAGCGGATGATATTATCATCAATATAGTCGTTAATGACAAAGCTGAGGACATTGTCGCCTATATAGTCGTTAACGACAAAGTGGATGATATTGTCGCTTATATAGTCGTTGACGATAAAATGGTGGAATTAACCAATGTTATTGCGTGAACGACAAACTGAGCGACATTGTCTCTCGTTAAGTCGTTCACGATTTTCACGACATTTGTTCGAAAAAGTCGTTGACGATTTGTTCCGGCTGTCCTACATTTGTCTTCCAGGACTATACATTGTCGTGTACCTATCATTGAGGATGTCTTAAAGACAAGCCCAACTGGGAAGGAATACACACATGTACAAACGCATATATTTACTCTTTCTCTCTCTCTGTTTTGGTGGTTGATTTTGTTTTCCCTTGTTACTTATCCCCCTCATCATTGAAAAATGTTGAGAGCGAGAATTACATGAGAGCAGGTTCTATGATTAAAACCCGCCATAAGAAATTTTGCTTCTACATGATGCGCCTTCTATATATGAATATTCTTTGGTTGAACAAAACATATGATCATTTGTTTACAAATGTAAACCATAGTAAAATAATAAAGTACTCGCACATCTACAAAAACAAAAATTGCTTGTATTTTGTTAGTGTAAAACTACTGCCCACAATGTCAGAATGCTTTGAACGGATAAATGAGAGAACGAAAGAGAGCAAGAGAAAAAACTCAAAAAAGTACCGCGAGGTTTGCCAATGAAAAAATTGTAAAACAGCTGGTCTTACGAGTATACTTTATTATTATACTATGATGTAAACAAAGAAAATTAAAATCTAAAATCTCAAA
Organism: Protophormia terraenovae; assembly: GCA_951394005.1. Taxonomy (NCBI): domain Eukaryota; kingdom Metazoa; phylum Arthropoda; class Insecta; order Diptera; family Calliphoridae; genus Protophormia; species Protophormia terraenovae. The sequence continues at coordinate 81,782,492 of OX596077.1, read as the reverse complement.
TTTTAGGAAAAGTAAGAAAAATAAATGTAATAAAATATTACAAAAATACTTACAATTCATATTTGTTTAGATTTATGTTAAAAACATGTCATTCATTTATAAAAGCTTCTATTTTCTGTTGAAAATCAATTTAAGAGATGTCATGTTAGCGTCTTTAGTTAAGGATTTTCAGCATTTTTAATTGTTTTGATTAAAAATTATATTTTTATGAATCAACTTTTAATTTAATGTTATTAAGAAATAATATTTAATATTTATAGCACTTTACTTTTGTTTCGTTAACAAAAAAGAACAAAAATAAATATATTTTTGTTTTTATACATAGATCAGCGTTTTTTTAATTTAATAAGGGGACATCACTTTTTGTTGTTTATAAACAAAAACCTGTAAATGTTAACAAAATGTTGTTTGCCTATTTTTTTAATATTTTTCAATTTGAGATTAATTTTATTTTTACTCTCTCAAAAAAAGTTGCTGGATAAATTTGGCTGGAAAGTACGCAAAAACACCTATTACCAGCTTTAAGATAAAGATGATGAACTGAAACATTTTTGATGTATTCGTTTTTCAAAACAAATTTTTGTCAGAAAAAATCTTAAATTTTGCGTGAAAAAAATAAAAATAAAAACTTATTTTTGGACACAGATTTCGAAATAAATCCGAAACTATGGAGCGGATAAAAAAATTATATAAATCGATTTAAAGTTATTTTTACTTCTCATATTTTGATTTATTTTTATAAATCGTTCACGCCGTTTTCAAGTTATAGTGAAATATACTCGAGTAATCGGTTTATTTATGGCGGAAATATAAATATAAGACACTGCCATAAAAAAATTCAGACCTGATGGAAAAAATTTAAAGCAGATCCGTGTATAGCACATCGAAATCTATATATTCGTCTATAAGGGAGAATTTGTTTCCCGACCAGTGTATTACGACGAGGATTAACAATATTATGTTTTTCCTACTGCTTGCATAATTTTGTATCACTTCTAATGATTTAAAATTATTAGATTTTGTTTTTTTAATTGTTTCCGCTAAATTATTTTAACTATGAGTATTTTTTCTAATCGAGTATTTATGTTGCAATTTTGATCTATGCAATAAAAATGTTTTACTTGGCAAAAATTATTTTGTTATATTCGTATTAGAGATCTGCATAAATATATTTGTATATGTAGAGTACACGTGTATTGGCGAAGTATGTACACTTACTCGAAACGTCGCGACGTTTCGACGCGTCGCAAACAAAAGATGTACACATATTTGTGAACAACAAAACTTTCGAATAACTATTTGTTGTTATTTGACTGTGTTCGCTAATAACGAACACTAGCGACATGTTCAATTTTATTCGAGCATACCAAGATAGATCATGTCGAGTATGATGCGAAAGTAAAACTGAACGTAGTACTACATGTACAATATTCAGTTTGGTAGAAAAAAAGGGTTTTTAGTTAGTTTCATTTGTATTATTGGAATTTGGTTTTCAACGAAAAATGTATAATCCCGCAGTACTTAAGTTATAATTTTTTAATAAAAAGCAGTGTTGCCAGTTTAGCCTTTTTAAGGCTAGATCTAACCATTTTATTTTGATTTTAGCCTCAAAATTTTTGTTTTAGCTTCTAGCTTTTTTGTTAGCCCTTTTTATTTTTAACATAGCCTTAAAAAGGCTAAAATTTTAAAAATTTTATTTTTACAAAATCATCAATTTAAGCATTTGTGTATATAATTCTTACAAAAATATCGAAATTATTTATATTTAATGAAAATTTTCGCCTGCGGCGCTTCATTCTACAAAAATTGTATAATTATTTTTTGACAAAATTTATTACCCATATAAACTAATTACTTTATATTTACAAATTGACTAAAATATATTTAACAAATACCAAAATTTAATGAGAACAAAAAAATTAATGCTTTTTTAAATAAAAAAATATGTTAGCTTTTTTCTGGCTTTATTTTTTGGGGCATTTAGCCTTTTCTGACCTTTTTTTAAGTCCAATTTAGCTTCTTTTTTTCTCAAGTCCTGGCAACACTGATAAAAAGTGATTAGCTTAAAATATATTTTTTATTTTTTATGATTAATAAACAACAATATAATAAAATAGAAAATATATGGGAGTTATATGCATGAATTTTAAATAAAAACGGAATAGGCAAAAAATGCAACAATATTTTTAAATTAAAAAAAAAAATAATAATAATAATTAAACTTTAGTTCTCCTTTCATTAATTTTATAATTAAATTCTGATTTTATACCTATAATTTATATATTTTGGTTCTATTTTTATTTCTGCTTTCTTAAATTTAAAAATCCTTTTTATCCGATTTTTTTTCCTATTGCATATCTAAATTTAAAAAAAAAATATTATTTTTTAAAATAAAAATCATTATTAAATAACTTATTTGTTCTAAAAAACATAAACAAAATAGTGCAAAGAAACCATAACATAAATTTTATTATAATAAAATAGATCATATATTATATTTCAGCTTTGCCCTTTAATATGAAAATACTCGTGGTACCATGTGAAGTGAACAATATACTTGTAGTACTTTTTATTTGGTCATTACATTTGTTTGTGTTCACTTTTTTCGGAACATGTTTTTCTGTTGCTACTTACTCGTATTTATTCGACAAACAACGGTTAAGTGCGGTACAGTACTTGTGCTCTGAGAGAGAGAGAGTACGATTAGTAATTATATTCGATGTCGGTCTTCACATATGCAGCGAAAACTTATTCGTTGCAGACCTCTAATTCGTATTTAATTAAAATGCAATTAATCGTTAATCGCGATTAATTGCATATATTTTAATCGTAATCGCGATTAAATGCAAAACCTAATATAGTCCAACTATTCGTTTTTAGGAAAGGATCTTTTTTTCGTCGACTAGTGTTATGGAGAGTTTGTATCTTCGGTTATTTATGGGCAAGGAGCAGCTCAATAAATACTCTGTTTACTGGAATTTAGTGGAAAAGTAAACAAACGGATCTATCTTCTATTAAATATATTCGGTAGAAATACCAATGTAATATTAAAGAAAAACTTATTCAATGAGTTAATTTTTTGACGATTTTTTTATTTCGACACATTTGATAAATTATTTTGTAGTAATGGATACATAGATATTAGAATTAAGTTAGTTACATACAATAGATAAAAAACAAATTTTTATACAAATACATATTTTAGTTAATTATATATTTTTTCTTATAAGTGATATTTAAAATTACATTGTACATTTATATTTAATAAGGAAAAATTAAAAGACCTACAAAATATGTATGAGTAAAAATTATGATTAAAGCAATAAAAACAAGAAATGATTTCGGAAAAATATATTCATGTATGTGACTGAATAATATTCTCATCACTTCCTTCTTTATATAATTTTTTTAAGTTGCACTTAAAAAAGTCAATTTACATGTTTTTTATTTAAATACACAAGTTTTTTGTCATGCTCCCAATATTGGAAATTTTAATCATTTATGTTCACTGTGAAGAGAAGAAATAATATCGCGTACTCTGATTGAAAGACTTTATAAAATTCTAAATATTGAATATCTGTGACATATGTATATTAAGATATTTTTGTAAAATTTAAATTATTTTCGTTGTGAACTTTATTATGTTAACTTAAAAAAAGTATAAACTTCTTAATTAATCTTTAAATAAATATTTATATAAAATTTTCGTAGTTAATGAGCAGATATATAATTTATAATTTCTATTAATTGTGCGAGCAGATGTTTATTTATGTAGTAATGTGTGAATTTTTAGATTTGTTCTCAAATGTAAGATTATTGCAGTAATTAGCTTTCTCTTCTATTGGGAGGATGATGGGTTTGGTTTTTCCTTAATCTAACTTATAAATATGTACTCAAATATTTAGTATTTTATATTATTTGTAGTTAATATGAATCTACTAAGATTACATTTAATAAATATATATATATATATATTTTATTATTTTTACATGCGACTACCCAGCTTAAATATTATTGCGTTTTATTATTTTCTTATAAATGTATTTTATGTTCACCATTGAGCTTTTTTTTTTTTTTTTTAAATCTAAATTATTTTGTAACGATTAGTTGAAAATATCGTTAATAGATAATGAAATTTCTTATTGTAGTTTAATTAAACGTTTTACATATGTATATCTATGTAATTTATATATTCTTATATATAAATATACATTGAATGTAAGTAAATGTAGTTAGTTTTGTGTAAAAAATTCAATTCAGTAAACGTATTCAGTTGCGAATAGGTCCTAGTATATCATAAAGTTTAATTAACAAGATCATCTTGTCTTATTTATTTGTCCATTGTTATTAAATGGTTTTAGTTTTATTTGTTTTTAGATATTTTTATATGTATGTAATAATTTGTTTTTATTTCATTTAGGGGTGGAATGTGTATGGTGGCTCTTTGTTAACAAATGACCATAGTGAATATTAAAATGTTAGAACTTTACTCGTAGTCCCGATTTATCAATTATATTTAACAATATACACAGTTCGTGAAATAGCAACATTATTTCAATGAGATTTAATAAGATGCAGTGGTACATAAATCTAAAATTGTTTCAAATAATTCTAAATAACTATAGTATGTAGAAAGGCAAGTGACAAATAAGATGTAAAAAAAAGAATAAATGCTGAAACTAAAGATAGCGGATTATCTTTTATATGACTTGACACTAAACACACACAGAATCCTTCCAAAATTAAAATCCATTTTATTTTCAAAACGGTTTCCCAAAAGCTAAAATTCTTTTACTCTCCATCTCTGCCGTTGCTGCAATATAAATCACATATGTTTGCATTGAAATTATATAAGATGGAAACAGAAAGAACTATCTAGACCTCCGCCTCATTGAAAACTATAGCGAAAAATGTAAAGCAAAAAATAAAGAAATGTCATTAAAGAAATAGCAAAAATTGGAACAAATAATTGCTGAGTTAAGGATTAAGGTGCACTGGATTTAATTGAATTCTTTAAAAAAGGCCTTGCTGTAAACCTCTGTATGAAAAAATACACGTTTTGCCATACATAAATTTACATTGATCATACACAAATTTTTATTTTATTTTTTTTTTTAAATCCAACTCTTTTCACTGCTGCTAAATTACCTGATTTTGGGCATTATTTTCCGTAGGACAAGAAGGGATCGAAACATTGAACATTTTAGGAAAGATAACAATGCTTCCGGAATGTACCACGTAGAGATTATATAGTGTCATAAAAATCACTTAACAAGAAAAAAATAAATAATAAATAATATTAAACATTTTATGTCAAATTACTGTCATTTATGTGGGTTTTATGTGACTTAAAGTGATTTAGAAAGTGTTTATTATATGGAAGCTATGCATAATTGTGAACCGATATTACTAAAATATGGCTTTCCGGTTTAATGCTTTAAATCTTATTTTTAACGAATTTTATTGAAATAGTGACATTAGAGTAAAAACCATATTTCGAGAGAACATTTGTATGTGAAATGATGAATAGATCGTAACCAATTTCATTCAATAGGCTTCATTGCTAATATACATTTGTGCCAAATTTCATCAAATTATATTTAAAATTGCATCCTGTACTTTGTGCACAAGGTTTACATGGACAGACAACCAGACTGCCAGCCAGACAGACGGAAATCGTTCAATCGAATCAGAAAATGATACTTTAAGGTGGCTGTTGATATAATATATTTTATGTGCATACAAACATCAGCATCTATGTTAGTGTAGAATATTAAAAAAAAAAAAATGAAAAAATGAATGATGAAATCTTCGTTAATAAACGCAGGGGAAGAGTTTGGAGTTTTAAAATAAAAATTACTCTATTTTACCGCTACAGAAAAAGTATGATATCCCAAAATCAAAAGATAAAATATTTTTCGAAACAAAGCCCAATATGCATACATATATGTAGTTAATTTGCGTAAAGATACCCTTAAAAATTGAGACACTCAAATCATTTAATATATTTTCTCAAATTCACGTTATATTATGACCTTAGTTTATTTAAATTAAAAATCATATCTGTGGACTTTTTTACTAAATAATTTAATTCGAATTTTAAAATTCTACAATTTTTTAACGAATAAATTAGGTTTTTGAAAATGGAATTTCATTAGTTTTTAATAGACTTGGTCGAAATTATGTTTTTTTAGTTATCACTCTATGAGGGATATGTATGTACCATGTACATATGTACGGAGGTTGTATATTTATGTATACATATGTATGTATATACTTTCTTTAACACTATTATTTCTGGGTAGCTTCCATATTATCTGAATTTTCATATAAATACTTGTATCTATTTGTAAATATGTAAATACATATTGTTTATATGTATGAATGTGTTAATGATATTAGTAAATTATTTATTTTTAATGTGTTAGTCACAGAAGATTATATGCAATAATACTGTTGCTAGTTAATTTCCGAGTTACGTCGATCAATTTCAAAGTACGAACGTACGTTTTCTTTATAATGATATCCCAAAAAATAGATATAAAAAATTCGCAAAATATGGAAAATAAGTTATAAATTTCCTTGTATGACTAGGGATGTAAAAATGTTTGCTGTTGGTTGTGAATAAATTGCATTAGCTGTATAAGGTTTTTAATTAGGCAAGAGTGTTTTAAAGAAAGAATACCTTATCTATATAATAAGTCAGGGGAAATGTAAATAAAGCAACAACTATAATATTACTGTTAACAACTTAGATAAGGGGGTATTCAATTGCAGAAGAATAAACAATCGAATACCCTTGTTGTACTACCAGTGCATTAGGCGCAATTGATCTAGAATACGTTGCTTAAAAAATGTACCTAGCATCCCAAATACGGTTGATATTGCCGCAATACCCATCATGGCCTGCATGATGCAATGGATACCGGATAAATCTTCTTCGTTCTGTTTCTGTCGATGTCTTTGTCGATGATGACGTCTTTCCTCATATTCTCGCAATCTTTGAAGCCGTTCGAGCTCTTCGTCAAAGTGTGGAATTATAGCTAAGTTAACAACTTCGGTTTTCGATAAAATATCTTCATTCATTGGCTCATTAGTGCCAACGACTATTTGTTGATTGTTTTCGATCACGGATTTTGATTGATGTTCTTTGGTGCGTGAACGTTCATCGAGCATTGTATTGTCACGACTAAAGTCAAAATCGTAATTTCTTGTGCGAGAAGACGTAGGATAATCGGCCAAATTGACTTTTGTAAGGAAATGTAATGCATTTGTGTCTGTAGAATCCATGTTTACAGCAGCCAATGATTCCAATGATGCTTCAGTTGTTGAAGATGTGTCTTTAATTCTAAATTGCTTAAATTGGTTCTTTTTAATACCAAGAACTTCAGACAGTGGTCGGTTTATAATGGGCAAAACGGAATCAGTTGGTCTTATAATAAATGAACCGGTTGTAGGAGCTGCATCGGGAGCTGGCAAAATTGCGGCTTGTTCATCTGTCAAGCCAACATTCGTTTTAATGTTATTATTTGCAATTTTAAAATCTTTTTCTTCATCGATATCTCCCGTCGAATCGGCATCACTGTAATCACTGCTACTATTAGAATCTATATTTGTTGAAGTACCAAGTGTTTTTCTATCTTGGTTATGTTCATTGTTTTGATTAAATTTGTGAGTTGTTAGATTTCGAATTGGTTCGTATTTGGAGTTTTCAGAGTCGCCGCGGTAAAGCAGTGCAACCTTGCCATCGGGTGTTAAGACGGGTGTAATTTTAGGATGAGAAGACGCCAAACGATGACTGCTCTCTGGGTCTGGCGATAGTGCATCAAAGTCAGTGAATGATGTTGATTTTTTATCCACATGTTCCGCGCTTTTATCATCAACCTGTGTAGGAGTTTGTTGATACACTATACCTACTTTTCCCAAAGGCGTTGATATAATCTTTATTGCATCGTTTGTATTTTTTCTAAAATAACGGCTATTAGATTTTCGTTTTGAGTTAAAAAACCCATCGCTATCATCGTCGTCATCGCTGTCGTCATCATTATCTTCATCATCGTTAGCAAAATTGCCACTGCTTTCTCGCAAATCAACTTCCGATGTATCAACTCCAATCTCAGAATTAGCTTCATTTGCATACGTTTTTTGTTGTTTTCGACGAAAAGAATTCGTATAGTCGAATCTTAACCTATTATTATGTTTGCTATCATGATTGCCACTACCTTCACTATTTGCGAAATCCTTATTGGGACTAACTTGAGATCGCATTTCTTTAGGCCGTTCTACAGCAATTGCTATTCGTTCATCGTCTTCATCATAACCCATGTCTTCTTCATCGTCTTTCGTACTATCATTGATAGATAATTGCACTAATTCCTTCGCTTCTGGCAGTAATTCTGCCTCGTTTTCTTCGTTGTCATATATATAAGAATATTTATCATCTTCATCCTCATCATAATAATAGTCAGTACTTGGGTTAAGCTGCATGCGTTCATGATGCTCACTTTCGTTACTGTCTTCGTTGTCTTCAGTCTCATATTCGCTCACGTAATCATCAGTATTTGCTTTCGGGCTTGGGTTGTCTTTAGCATTTCCACCAGACGTTTCCCTTATTTTACTTTTAGTAAATGAATTAAATAGTTCTTCTGTTACCTTAATACTATCGCTAAAACTAAAATTAACATTACTATTGCTACTACTTAAATTAGTTGTGTTATTATAATTAATATTACTTTTATAATCATTATTATTTAATATGGTGATATTATGTTCTTCTAAATTTGTATCTAAGCTGCTGTTATGTAATTGGGTAGTCGCATCTTTCAGTCAGTAGCACTTTTTTGTGCATCCACATTTTCTTACAATGTCAAGATTTTTAATGTACTTTCTATTGTTACTGCATATCATGCGTACCTGTGAAATATACATTGTAATATTTAAGAAATATATTAAATTTAGATTGTAAATAAAAAAAGTCAAATGTCTCACCTTCCGCCTTCGAACAATTTTTGCAGCGCAACATTGATTGCCGCAACCTCCTACACATTTTGCATATTTAAGTGGTTGACGAGATCGGCAGTCATTTTCCGTATAATATTCTCGAACCTGCTCTTTGCGACAAGTTGAAGTAACTGAAATAATTTAATTGGATTTTACTGTAAATTATTAAGCCTTTTGGATATTGACTATTTACTAGGTGGACAAACTTTTTAAAAACTATGTACCTACATGTATATGTATGTATATTAGATTGCACCTAAATTTACCAATTTTGACCATAATTCCCCCTAGAAACGTTCTTTGATTTACAAAAACGTACTGTGTGAAATATTATTGAAATGGGATATCGTTAACCCGTGCCTCATCGGGGTGCGTTTATATGGGAAAAATTTTTCCTTTTACAGTTTTTATAAATTTAGCTATTAAATATTTTTCTTTGCAACTAAATGTCAAAAAAATTGCAATCTGCACATAAAATAAAGAGAAAATCAGTTAAAAAATGTTAAAGTTATTACGAATTCCCCAGACTATTAATTTGGAATAAGTTTTAAATTAATTTTTTTTATGTTTTATTTTACAAAATTTATTTTTATCTTTTACTCACTTATTCATATTTTAAGTTGGTAAAGTGTAACTTGTGTAGAGTTATTTTTAGGGGGCGGATTTTTATGCATTTATTTTTTGCAAATATGAGCCTAAAAAATGTATTTAAAAAATTAAAATATACCCTACAAATCTTAAAAATATGCATTTATTTATTTAATTTTTATTAAATAAAAATGAAAATTCATCATCACGTCAACAGAGGTGATAGGAGCGTATTTGAATAATTGTAGTTTAGAAGGAGAGTATTCTTCTAAACTCGAGATGTCATCTGAACTTAGAATAATTGAGTGAAGTTTTTTTAATTACTCAAAATCATGACATAAGAACAGAAGGTAGAATCCATAGACTAACTAGACGTGCTACTGAGAGAGAAAAAACCTAAGTTAGCTGTCAGAAAACCTATGTATAAGAGTGTATTGGTAAATAAATTTGTAATAGTATTGGTTTAAAAAACTTTTCACCGCAATACTTAAAGTTAACATTGTTGTTCCAAAGGTAGTAAAAAAAGTAACATAGTTTATTTTAAATTTACTGATTGCTTTTTCGGGAAACATTTACCAAAACGATCAACTATTTTAGCAAATAATAGTTAATATAACAAATATTAATTGTCTTTTAACATTTATATTAAGAAAAAAGTTAAAATTTTAAAAAATAATACAAAATTTTAATACTGAAAAAGGTTTAAAAATGCTACTGTGAAAATTACTATGGTGAATATATATTTTTTTTTTTATTTTAATATACCACATATAAATAACAAAATGTCACAAAAATAAAATTCGTTAATAAAAATTGTTGAACATTTTTTAATTATTTTAAAATTTTTATGTTTTAAGAGTTTATTTATTGATTTATATTAAAAATATACAAAAAACAAATCTGATGTTTTGTTTTCATTGCCAAAAATTTTCTTTTATAATTCTTTAATAACATCCTCAGAACTAGTGTTATCACAGTTAATTGTGACACTAATGGAGTAGAATGATTCTAAATTCGTTTTAAGGAGAGTTTTATAGATCTAGTGCTTAAGAACTAATTCTGTATGACTTCTACATCACTTTTCTCGAATGACTTCTGGTATTGTTTAAAATAGTTGTATAAAAACCAAAAATTAAAAAAAAGTATTTACAAAATTAAATTGATTTCAAAAGTAGCCTTTAGGAAATAGCCCATTAGAATAAAAAAAAAACAGATTCCAAAACCGTTCCTAACGCTTCTATGGAACTAGTTCTGAACAATTTCGAACAAAAATCACTGATTAAAGAAGTAGTTCTAGAACCGTTCCATAAAATGTGTACTGGCTATCCAAAGCTTCCACAGAACTAGTTCTGGAGGTGACAACTTCAAACAAAAATCATTGGTCGTAACACCAAAGTAGAACAAGTTCAGGCTATCTTCATATATTCTGGAACTAGTTGTAGAACTAATAAAATTTTTCCAAGGAACTTTAATATTATATAATAAATTTAAAACTATATTTTTATCTTTATTTACTATTCCTTTACATTATTTTCCAAAACAGATTTAAAACATTCAGTTGAAAACTAACTGTTTCTATTTTAATTAGTGCGTTATAGAAAAAAGTAGAAGCGGATTCTTTTTAAGCTCGTCTAGGTCCATTTACTCCATCTTCCGTTTAAAGAAAATAAAAAATATAGATTTTTACTTATTTGTAAGGTATTTTCACTTAACTGTGGATAAAATCAAGATTTGTGAATCAATTATGATGATTCTTGACATGTTTTATACGTAGTACTAGCAGCTTTACGCTTAAGGTTATAGTCGGATATAATAAAAAGAAAAAATCTTAAATTTTTAAAGAAAAACTAATTTATAACACCAATTTCTAAATATATAAAAATATTGATCATATTCTGTTATAGTGGCATAGGTGATTTAGCATTTTTCACTAATATTAGAATAATGAATAGAAATCGAACAATTCACCTGGGTGGTTTTTGTGCGCATAAAAGTTAGGTCATCTTTAAAAATTGATTAATTGAATTTTTCATTCATAAAATAAAAAAAAAAAAAAAAAAAATAGCTTTTTTTAACAAAAAATTTTTAGTTTTTAAAAATATTAGTTTTTATTTATTTATAAAATGTCAACAGTTCGTGGTGAACTCTCTAAAGTATGTTGAATACACACAGTACCCGTATATGTGAAGAGAGTAATTTGGCTTATTCTCAGTAGACAACTCCTCTAGGGAGAGTTGTCATTTGAAATTCTTGTAAAGTCAGAAAACCGAAAAAAAAAATATTAGAAATATAAAACAATTGCCTGTTCTTAAAATTTTAAGTTTTTTGCAAAGATAAATAAATCCATCAGCAGCAGAATTCTCCTTTTCAAAAATTTCACACAAAAAATTACATGGATATTTGCTTTTTTTAAAAGAATTTACAAATCCGCAGCTTCGATTTTCAATAACACTATCAATTAAATTGATTTGAGTACTTAAAGAATCGAAGCGCTCTAATTTGGTAATAGTTTCCGAAGAAAATCCATAATTGGGATAGACAAATGAGAAATTAGATTTAATACTTCTTGATGTTAATACTCGTTTATCATGGTCTATAGCTTTATAGTAGGGTGATCGATTATTCGAATTTTTGGAGAAACCGGTTTTCGAATAGTTCGAATAGTTGGTATTTTGAAAAAACCGGTTGCACTTTTTTAAATTCAGAAAAAACCGGTTAACCGGTTTTTTTGCAGAAGTTAATATTTCTACCAAAAGACTACTTTTCTTAAAGAAAAATCAATAAATATTATGATGTTCAAGTTAAAATATATCACATATAATTATTTTTGGAAATAACTATTAATCCAATAAGAACGAGAAAGAAATAGTCGGTCAAGTCCGACAATACCCTACTCAATTATGTGCACCAAATTCGGGGAAGTGTCTTCTTTTCTAAACCTGTGGAATTGTGAGCCAATACTACGTTCATGAACACAGATTTTAACTTATATGGAACTTACATTTGTAAAAAAAAAAATTCTTACTACATTTAAGGGATTTATGATCTTTAAATTCTTTTTCCGGGAGGATATTTGCATGGCGCAAGTTCAAATAATGGAACGATCATAACCAATTTCAACACGCTTCGTTCTTAGACTATAAGAAACCTGTGTGCCAAATTTCAAATTTATTACATGTTCAAAATTGTGACCTGTATTTTAATTAATTAATTAATTATTTTTTATGAACAGACAGACGGACGGACGAACATCATCAAATCGACTTAAAGACGATTGGTACAAATTAAGGTGGGTCTTAAACCAATATTTTTGGGTGTTACAAAGCATATGAACGAACGAATAATATAATATAAAAATTTTAAGAAAATAATCATCAAAACAAACAAAACATAAACCATGGGTTAATATGATAAGAGCCAGAATCAATTTTACTGAAACTATTCTGTAGGAGAAACTTTTTTAAAACAAAATCTTTGAAAAATGAAGAAAATATTGAATAAAAAAAAGATTAAAACCTTCAAATTGTGTAAAAATATTACAGGTGTTACAATTGAAGTAATTATTACTAATTTATTTATTTAATATTACAATAATTAATTTCGTTTTAACCTTAAACTATATTTTTAAAACATTACAAATAATACTCTAAAAAATATTCATAAATTTCGATTCAAATATCAGTATTTAGTACATGTTTTTTGAAATAAAAAGCTATTTTTAAAACCGGTTTTTTGTGTTTAAAAAAACCGGTCTATTCGACATTCGAAAAATGAACATTTTGAAAAAACCGACAGCACATTGACAGAAAAAACCGGTTGGAAAACGTATCGATCACCTTACTTTATAGCATGATTCTCTATGTCGAACGAAAATCTAAGCGAACTACAGTGTCGCTGTGTGTGAAACCTATCTTGCAAGCTGATACAGTGCACTCGCGAAACGTAAACACTCGAAAACGTGAACGACTCAGAAATGTGAACAAATTTTTTTTTACACAGACTATTCTAAAACGTGAACAAAAAATTAAAGCTCAAAAACGTGAACAATTTTTTTTTTTTTTTTAATTTTTGGTGTTTAAAAATTGGGAAAACCCCAAATAAGAATAAAATGTTTTTATTTCTAATCCTAGAAGAATATAATACCTGTTTTTGTTCGTTAAAACAAAAAAGTTTTATATTTATGTATACAAATCGAAAACGTGAACAGTCTCGAAAACGCGAACTAATTTTTACCAAGGATGTCTACTGTAGTTTCTTTTATTTTTTTTAAATAATAAAAATATATAATAAATGTCTAATGTAGGCCAAATGCATGTTATGCTCCAAGTTGTTATCATTTGGAAGTACGAACAGATTGTTTGCATAAATCATATTTGTCATTATATAAATTATTATTTTAAGTTGATACATAGATATTCCAAAAAAAAAAAATAATAATAATATATCAGTAGGGGAGACTGGGGCAGTTTCAGCACCTTTCTTTTAAAGGTCTGAATCTAAGAATGTATTCGACAGATTTAAAAATGTTATAGCTTGTTGTTATCCTTCGGTATTGAACAATAATATATTGGTACAAAATTTTATGAATACTTAGTATTGGTTGGGAATTAGTAGAAAAATTCATTTTTGCTGAATGAAACCCAAACGTGTTTCTTTAACATTTAAAACAAAGCACAAAAATATTGCTTATTAAAGAACTATCTCGTTTTTTATGTGCGATTCAATTATTTGGCGTTTAATATTGTAATTTCTACCGGCGGACGTTGGAGTCTTAATACCACGCAAAATATCACATTCAACAGATGTCGAATGTTCCCCGATTTAAAATGCTGAATCTACCCCGAAAGCACTACTTACACTCTTTTCTTTTTTTCTTTTAATATCCAATAAAGATTTAGTTTTCACTTATTTTTTAGGAAAATAGCACAATTCTTAATGTTACTTTGTAAACTTTGTTTTAAATATTGAAAAATTTCAAATACAAAATACTTAAAAATTAGAGTCAAAATATTTTGGCAGAATATTGGTTTCGGTCTTAAAAAATACCTTTCGGTTTGACTCTAAATATTTCTTTAAAAACAGCAATTCTTTTCGAGATATTTTGCATAATTTAATATTAAAGTTTTTCTCGATACACAATTTATTAAACACATTAGCTTTCTTAACAAAAAAAAAAAAAAAAATAAAAAATCCATTTTGTTTTTTATTTTATTAATTTTTTATAATTTTAATTTGATATAAGGACTGGACTGCGCACGAAAAAATCCGTGCATGCTCTTGGGCTTATAACTTTTGATGTGGTGAAAAAATATTAATTCTGTTAACTGGTTTGTATTTGCCATTATGCTCAATTGCCATGCGCTAAGTTTCATGGTAATAGCAAATTTGGTTTTTCTTAAAGTGGAAGTTTAACAAAAAACACCTAAACACATAATTAAAATTTTTCATGAAATCTTGCATTTGTCATATAAAATAATTGCAGGGAAGGATGTTGTGCCGCAAAATACAGTTTCTTGGATCATAATATACAAAGAAATCATGATCACCGAATGGTAACTTGTAATGGAAGACAAATAGTATCTTCAGGCTGTAGGACTCAGGCAAAATAGAAAGGATTTTGAGAGAAAATCACCTCATCTCTGTAAGAAAAGTGTTACAAAAAATTAATTGCTTTGAATCTTTATCAGAAAATTTGAAAGGAAGTCTAGCCTGACGACGTATAGTAAGTACGAAAAAAATCATGTTAGAAACGCAAGCAAGAATTTGGAGGTAAAAAATAACATGAAAGTACTTCGGATGAATTTTTTAGAAATTTTATTTCTGTATAGTAGACGATGAAACGTTCGTACAGGGTGAATTTTTTCAACTTCCTAGCCAGGAATTCTATGTCGCAGATGCTAGAGGGATTATGGCAGAAAAATTTCGTGTATCAAAGAAATCAAAATTCCCAAGAAATTTTTTGATTTGGGAAGTAATATGCATACGCAGGAATGAAGCACTTCATTCTTAAAAAATGGTTGTATTAACATAGAATGGAAAAGACTTCTCCCTTCCCTAATAAAATTCAGTGTATCCGCTATTTTCTGGCATGTTTCTGCTTCTTCTCATTACAACAACAAAACAATGGAGTTGTAACAAATAAATTGTAAGATTTTGCACCGAAAGAGGCTAACCCATCAAATTGTCTGAAACTCCGTGCAATTGAAAGATATTGGACTCCAATAAAAAATAATTTGAAGGACATTAAAAGCTCAGCATAAAATGAAACGGAGTTTAAAAATAAGGGGACTTATTCGAGCAACAAAAAAGAGACCGAAATACAATAAAACCTTTAATTAGAATAATTCCGGAAAAGATCAGATATTTCTTTAAAAACCAACCGGAACGAATTTATTCTTTTATGTTTAGAACTTGAACATAACAGTCATTAAAAAAATATAATTTTAAAAAAATTCGCCCACTGGTTTAGTTTCTATA
Organism: Protophormia terraenovae; assembly: GCA_951394005.1. Taxonomy (NCBI): domain Eukaryota; kingdom Metazoa; phylum Arthropoda; class Insecta; order Diptera; family Calliphoridae; genus Protophormia; species Protophormia terraenovae. The sequence continues at coordinate 81,766,427 of OX596077.1, read as the reverse complement.
AGCTGATTTGCATGCACGGATTTTTTCGTGCGCAGTCCTTATATTTTTATTTGCTTTGAAGTTTGTTTTAATTTTTTCACATTTTCTTTTGGCTGACTTTCCAGGAAAATTTTAATTTGAGAACGTTTTCTCTAATAATTGTATCTTGTAATTTTTTGTATCATGATGAAAGGCAAATAACAAAAATGTTAACAAGCAAAAATAAAAAAATATAAAAAAAAACACAAAATTTGTATCTTTTACGAGCTGAATGCCTCTGCGTTGCATGGTATCTAAAAGGTTAATAAAAAATTTAGAAAACGTAAAAAACGTAATGCTTATTTTCTTAAAACTTTTTCGCTGTTTTAAAAAATATAAATATAATTTATATTTTATAGCTCTTTCCAGCCTAAAGTTCATCTATATTTAAAATTTCGTTAAAATCGGTTTAGTGGTTTAGGCGTGATTGCGCCACTAACAAATAAACACACACTTAATTTCTTACTATTAATCCATATTAATAATAAACCTAAACCTTTTATAAATTGTTATATTAAAGAAATCCTAAAGGAATACCGAACAAAATTGAGGACTATTTGCAAAATCTTGGTAGGTAATTTTGGTATTTTTTATTAAGAAACGCAATCAGTCGAAAGCAAAATAGCAAGCTACTGATTTTGACATTTTCGTTCGTATCGTTCGAAATACAGAAACCCAATTTTGTATGAAAACACTTACGCTTTCGTTCGACTCATTGTTCGCATGGAAGTGAGTTAGAGAAACCCAAATCAGTTTTTGTTCTCTTAAAAGTCGAAAGAAAGCATTCGTTCGATATAGAGAAACAAACTATTAGAATCGCTATCATTTAAAATTCGATGCACTTTAATAAAAAAGTTTAAAAAACGTTGAAAAATTTAAATATATGCAAATATATATGCATTATAAAGAAAATATGCAAAAATATGCATTTTCGTGTATATATGCTCTAACAAATCGATGTAATTTTTTAATATGGCCAACAGTTATGGAGATATTAAGCCCATTTTCTGAAAAATAATAACATTTTATACAAAATTAAAAAAAAATTTAAAAACAAATTTTAAAAAATCATAAAAATTCTAAAATGTATTCTTTAATCACAAAGATAAAATTGTTGCAAATAAAACAAGATAAATTTTATTAAAATCAATTCATAAATGTTGATTTATAAGTTACATAGAAAAATAAAAAAAATATTTTATAATTTGTTTAATATTTCTAGGTAATTTGTAAATCAGTTTTTCGCTAATGTGTGAATAAAATCAACGTTTATGCATTGATTTGAATAAAACATGGTTTGTTTTATTTGCAACAAATTTATCTTTATTACTAAAAATTTGCATTTTTGACATTTGCAATTTTCCTAAATACTTTCATTCAAACGAATAGATTTTATCAAATGAAGAATTTTGATACCCATATTGACTATGTTTTTGGAAAATTTTACATCAGATTGACTGTCTGATAAATCGCCAAATTACAATAATATTAAAATAGAAATTAATCTGATTCCAACAGTAATTAAAGTAATTTTCATCAAAAATACCAAACATAATTGTGAAAAAAACTTGAAAAATAGTACATTTTGTGGAATGTATTAATACCGCGGTCGCCCTTGGATAAGTATTAATGAACGCGGCTTCAAAATACCTTTTAAATGATACTACATTTTTTATGTGTTGCTTTGGGAAAAAATAGTGTTTTGGGAAACATCATAAAACATATCAAGGTTAATTTTCAGAGGGGTAACAAAACCACTTTTTTTAATGAGTCGCCTTAATATACATATATGTATATATGGGCCGTTATCAAAAATTTTTAACTGATTTAAATTCTTAATAAGTTTTATCGTAATGATATTTTAAACAAATAAAGATCTGAACTCACAAGACTTGAAACTAATAGAGTGCAAATTTTTATTACCATAGGTTTCTTTTTATACCGACCATCAAAAAGATGGAGGGTATATTGATTTTATCATTCCGTGTGTAACATGTCAAAAAAATTAGTTAAGTATATATTTTATGGGTCCTGGTTAGATTCTGAGTCGATCTCGCTATGTCTGTCCGTCTGTTGAAAGCAGGACGAAATTTGGCTGAAATATTTTAAGGTTTATTTGGTATTGAAAATGAGTAAAATCGGGTAATAAACAAAAAAAGTTATGGGCAAAATACTAGAAGCACAAGGTGTCCGTTGTAGTTTCATTTCATGCTTTTCTGCTGATATCTCTTAAACAAAAGCATATATAATAACGAAATTTTGTACAGATATATCGAGGGTTGATATAAACTTGGAAACCAAAAATGGGTGTGATCCGCATTTTTAAATTGTAATATTATTTCAAATTTACTACATTAAAAGAGGATATATTCATCTCCTATATGCAGCTTAAATCATTAAAATCGGTTAAACATTTATAAAGATACTGATGTGTAAAATTACACACTTTTCGATTTTTTTTTTCGTGGAATCGGACAAAATAAAGTGCGGTTTTTTACTCTTGCTATTTAGTTCATAATTGTTGTCTTCTAGGTGCATGGTGTCCAGGTATTTGTCGTATTATATTCTTTAAATTAATATGCAACAAGAGTTTTTGAAATATGTGTATTTAAAATATGGAGCAAAAGTGTTCTGTTGGTCATGCATTTTCTGCGACATAATAAAGTGACACATTATTTCCTGAAATTTTTTAAATTTTTTGATACAAAAATGGAAGGCATATTCTTAAGAAGTGCTAAATTTTATTATTCTATTCATAAATTCTATTAAAATTATTATTGCATTTGAAAAATAAGGATAAATTCGGCCATATTATCAGTAAGTCTTCCACCACAATCCAGTAAGATTTCTTGATTCCTGATAGAGAACATTAATTAAGATTAACGTAATTGTCTTTAAAGTGCAATATTTTAGAATCTGAGGTAAAAAAAAAAAACATTTAATTATACAAAATTACAATTTAGGATGAAAATAATAAGAAATTGAGGGCCAGAAACCCTAATACTGCGAAGTAAAGTCGTAGCTATATCGCAATTCTCGCCAAAAAGAATCTCATATTTCTAAGCGGAGAGATAAAGGAGGAAGTAATTTTAATTATTATAAGCCTAACTGTCCAGACAAGGTTCAAACCAAAGGGTTTCATATATACCAAATTTAAGAAAACATTTTTTATACGAATCTTCTTATACAAAAATTTAAAACATTAGATTTTTCCATAACAGTTTCCAAAATTTTCTAAGTTTTTTTTTAAAGTTTTTTTAAGTTCTGGGACTTTAACGATTATTTTTCTATTAGGGGTCGCTTTTTTATATTAGCACATATATTATGTGACTTTTACTTAGAATAGGTACTTCTAAAACTCCTATGTTTGAGCTTTTTCCTGGCAGTAAAAGCTAATATATTTATAATTACTTCTTTCTTTATGTATTTAAATGATGAAACTCATTCTCTTTTGGCGAGAATATTGATATCGTTACGATTTTACATCGTAATGTTAGGGTTTCTGCCCTTTCAATTTCATAATATTTTGATTCTAAATTGTAATTTTGTATAATGAAATGGTTTTTTAGCGTCAGATTATAGAATGTTGCACTTTAAAGACAATTACATTAATGTTAATTAGTTTTCTCTATCTTGAATCAAGAAATCTTAGTGGATTGTGGTCGAAGACTTACCGATAATATGGCCGAATTTATCCTTATTTTTAAATGCAATAATGTACTGAAATATTTGGAAATACCGTTACCGCTAAAATACCTTTACCGAAATAGCTCAAAATACCGATAATGCTAAAATATCGATACCGAAATAGTCGAAAGAAATATGTATGTATGTTATGTAGCAATGAACGTGGCCTCCAAATATCCTTTCAATAATAATTAAAAAGAAAGGACAAAAAAAAAAAAATAATAAATAAATAAAAAATACTAAAAAACATTTTTTAAAAACGACCCAAACATTTAGCAGTATTCTGTTTTTTTTTAGTGCTAACTGGTTACAAATCAAAAACACGTGACTACTTCTTTTTGACAAGTCCGTTCTCTAAATGGGAGTCAATTGTCTGTTTAGAGATTTAATTTATATATATTTCTTTGATATAGCAAAATATACCAACTATATTTTAAAAATATGTAAGTTAGGGTGTACATTAGGGTGGGTCAATTTGTTCGAGTGAGAAAAAACATAACAGGCGTATAGCAAAATCGAAATCTACATAAAATTACCCAAAGAAAGTATGGGTCTAAAATGAAAACCTATCTCCCGCCGAGAGACATGAAGATTTTATTTTAAGATTTTTCAAAAAAATTTCATAGATTTAATGGAAAACAATATGTTATCACTAAATCCAAACATAATATTATGGTGGGTCAATTCAATTCAGCAAAAAACATTTAGAAAAGTGTATTTTGGAAAAAAAGTCTTAAAGAAAAAATAAATATTATTAAAGAAAAAATAAAATAAATACAATGTTTTATTTACTTGCAACTATGTTTTCAAATATCTCAGCCACCAAGCAACTCTCTATTCTAAAATGTTAAGTGGTATAGGAAATCTGTATTAACATACGGATTTTGGCAAAATTTTGAAAATAGCATTCGTGATATAGCTTTCCAAGACTTAAGGTATGACTAATGACTTTTAACCTTTATTTATAAAAAAATTTGGAATGCCATTTTGAAGGTGCTCTCATTACCTATTATTTGAAACCTGATTCGGATCTGTATCTTGAGTAGTTTTCGAGATAGCAGCAATTATATCAAGAAATTGAACGATTTTCCCCAATTTTCATGTCTCTCGGCGGGAGCTAAGTTTTGATTTTAGACCCATAGTTTCTTAGACAAGTTTTCTTAGAATTTATTGTAGATTACATTTTTGCTATACGCCTATCTACAAAAAGAATTGACCCACCCTAGTGTACATATTATGAATTGAAAAATTCTAATAAAATTTAAACAAATTCAAAAATTTAAAAACGAAAAAACCGTTTCGGTATAACTGCTAGAGGATTATATTGTATTATTTTGGTCCTAGTTTTTATATATTTATGTGTAAAAAAATTAAATTATTAAAATTTTTTGTGAAAAGTTACATAATTTTAGACCTGGTCCTAAATTTTTGTTACGTCATTAAATGCGCGCCCAAAAGTCCTTTCTTGCGATAAAAATGTTCGTATTGTTTTCGATAAAGAGGGTAAATGTTGGGATATTAGAAGCCACTTAGTAAATGAGAAAGATATTAGTAATGAATGAAGACATGAATTATTAATACCAGTGTTTGTTGGGGGCTCAGTAGTAGTGCCCTCACCTTGATCACAATATCGACCCTTTTGTCCATGTTTGCATTTGCATTGATAACCATCTCGGGTACTTAAGTTAGGGACACATCGGCTTCCTCTACGACATTTATTATTATCGCATGGATCGACCTAATGAAGACATAAAGTTCCAGTTATTTTTTTGTAAAATATTGCCGGAAAATAAACATACTTCTTTACTAGCGTGTGGTGTTTCGTCCATAAAATCCCGTTCATCATCTGCTTCAATATTCTCCCCCTCCAATAGAGCACATCCTGGTGTAATTTTTTGTTGTCTAGCTGCATTTTCGAAATCAACTAATTTGTGATTAATCCAAACTTCTTTCATGCATCCTTTAAAACTTGTCAGGTTGCGAAGCTGCCAATTTTTAAATGCCTGTTGAGCGGGTTCAAAAGGTAAACCTCCCAAATAAAGCGGTGTTGTGAGCTTAAGAAATTCATTTGACCCATCATTAATAATGGACCTAGCGAGTCCTCGATCTACCCTCAAGGTAAAATTTTTTTTTACGGACAGAAGTTCAACTAGGTGATATTTACCGTCGGCTACCATTTCAAAGCTGTACATAGTCGAGACAGGATAATTTCCCACATCATAACTTACACGTATTCTACCATTGAAGAGTTCAACAGCCCAATGAGCGTCTTGACCATCGTACATTAGTATACCATTTTGTTCAGTTGTGCTAAATACTATAGTTACATTCGCTTCAGGTTTCGTACGAAGTGGTTCCATCTCTACGAAAGAGTTATTATGTACAAAACTGATGCTTGTTAAATATTCGCACCATTTTCCGGTATACCCTGGATGACATTTGCATAAATAATCAGATCCAGATGGATTTGGTTGAAAGCATACACCATGTTTGCATTCGTGGTTCTGACATGGTGATGTTTGGGGATACATCATAGACACCATGTTGTGTCCCTCACAATATTTTCCAGTAAAGTCTTCGGGACACATACAAATATAATCGTTTATGCCGTCTATACACGTACCACCATTTTTGCATATATGATTTTGACAATCATCAATATTGTCAGTACAATTTATTCCGTGAAATCCAGCCATGCAGTTGCATGAGTAATGTGTGAAGTGATCCTGGCAAGTTGCACCATTTGCACATGGATTAAAATCTTCACTGCAAAACTTTATTTTTGTATCGCAATATTCTCCTGAAATTATGAATAAAAATATCGTTTTATAATAAATATTTAAAATTGTTAAATATGGAAATAAAAAGTCGTTTGCAGTTTTTTATCGTTATAATATGTACAATTTATTTTTATACAACATGTGAGTGCTTCATAGATCGAATCTATTTTACTCTCAACTTATCAACTGTTCAATTTAATATGTAACTATTAATAGAATCCAATACACAGGAAGGCTACTTCGGTTATTTTTTTAAAAGTTTAAAATTTGTATGGGTTAACAATTACGAATTAAATTCGCAATGAATACAATGAAAGCTCGGTACAACAAAGACCGATATAATGAAAATCCGATACAACGAATGAGTAAATCCATATTTACATTAGAATACTTATGTAAGCAATGAAAAATTATCGAAAAAAAATGTATAACCCATTCAAATTTAATTTAAAAATAGATAAATTTGTTGATTTCTCTTAAAATGAAATAAAAATATACCAGAAAGTTTTTGTACGATATAGCGAATATATCTGTTTAGAAGAACGTAAAAAGTTGCAGATAATGGATATATAGATTCCGCCAAGCTGAATATAGAATTCTAGCTTGTTTTTTTTTTAAGTTCGCTCAAAAAGGGTAATACCCTCCATCAGATATCACTGGAGTATTCAATATATTTACATATGTATGTATTTATGTATGTATGTTTGTATGTATGTATGTATGTCGAACACCCTATGTTTAAACTTACCGGTAAATCCTGGTTGACATTCACATGTATATGATTCAATGCCATCTATGCAGGTTGCGTTGTTTTGGCATTTTATTGTTCCCAAGCAATCGTCAATATTGGTTTCACAACGGGCCCCTGTGTAGCCTGGGGCACATTGACAACTAAAGCGACCTTCTTCTAAAACAGTACATGTGGCATTATTTCTACATGGATTTCCATAACAAGCGTCTATCATGAATTCACAATGTTTGCCGTGAAAACCTGGTTGACAGAGGCATTGATAATCTCTTTGAGGTAAAGGTACACACTTTGCTTTGTTCTGACAAGGATATGTGAAACATGCATCGCATTTTGCCAGTATATCATTGCTGACTTTTTCTTTACACACAAAATTATGTGAAGGTGTAGAAAGAATAAGTTTATCTCTCATATAATCTGGTTCAGAGCATCTTGCAATTCCAGGCTCCACATAATCCAGTTTTATCCAATCCGAAAACCACTTGAGTGAACAGTCGCAATACAAGGGATTGTTACCAAGAGCGCTAAAGGTATATATGTTTATGATAAATATTAAATACAAATAAATAAATAAATACATATGTATGTATGTATTTTAAACGCCGAAAAAAATCCAATTTTCGACCGTAGCTCCTCCTAGGATTATTATTTCATATGTAAAAACATGGCATGCAAAATATAATGGGTATCGGATATCGCGAACACCTGCCGCATCGACCCTGAAGTTTTTTTGTACGGTTTTTCTATTTTTAGCTCTTACAATTAAATGTAAAGGAATCTTAATTTAGACACAATTATCTATCAGACAAGATAAAAATAGTTAAAATCCATTAAAAAATACTAAAGTTATGAGAGATTCTCCCGAATACTTGTGAAAGCAAGTAATTTTATTTCGATTAAATTGAAATTAGGTTTATTTATAATATTTGATGTCCGTTTTCAAAATTTTATGAAGGTACGTTAAAATTTGCGATACCTTTTTGATATTTTTATACAATGTTGGATCGCACAGTGTCCCATTCAAAAAATAAAATTTAAATAAATCTGTGTAGGTTATCTCTTTTAGTTTAAGAGATATTGGGCTTCAAAGATTAACATTTTTATTTTTGGGCCTATCTTGGTAAATTTTTTTCGCTATAGCGGGTCAAAATTTCACTCGATTTTTTTGAAAGATCTTTATTATTATAAATAATTTTTGAAAAGAAAACATAATTTCCTAAATATTGGTGTATATCAAGTCTATATCGTCTATTTTGCGTATACAATTAAGGGATTCAAACTTAATAATTGCATGTGATTTGGTTCATTTGCTTTTTGAGTTAATTTTTATATGAGTGGATTCTTCGACTAGCAGAATCCAATCTTAGAAAAATCTTTTAAATCGACTGAGATATAACGAATCTGGATCGTTTTAAATTTTTTGAACATCCGAGGTGTCCAATCGGACCAGCTTGGAAATTCCAGATTTATTTCCATTTTATTTTTTGAATGACACACTGTGGATCGCCCATTGAAGCTACAAGCAATTTAATATCATTTAACTCACATTTGAAGGTTTTCAGAAAAGACGATCGAGAGCTATTACTTTTAGAATTATTAAATGATATGTCTAATTTTTGTCGCAAATACGACATTGTTTTATGGTACATATATTTTAAATAAGATTAAAAATACTGCCTAATATTGTGTCGATATCCACAAAACTCTTTCACGACAGCATTCACTCGAGTTAATTAATCAGTAGATTAGGCAATTGATCAAATTTCTTTTTCTCAGTACATTTACAATTCTGTTTTAAATCTGCTTATGCAAAAAGGAATATTCCTTTTGGGTCTAAGTTGTTCAACTAATTGGAGTAGAATTACTTATAGTTTTTAATCTGGTATCCCGGGAAGTCGAGAATTTTTTTGCTCTTTCCCGTTAAATTAAAGAGTCCGGGAAATTGCGATCCCTATGTTTAATAGACAACATCACTGAAAGTTAAAATAAGAATGAATTAGGTTGTAAAAAAAAAAACAGTGTAGGTTTTTCCTCACTTTTTTTTCATACATGGGAATATTTCATTGAGCATTGAATTTTCATTACCATTACTTTAAAAAATTATATTTAAAAAAATTTAACTACCATTTAATGATACTGACTTTTTTTAAATTATATTTTTTTATGTAATGGTAATGAAATTACAAGAAAATGCTCAAATATTAATTATAATTACTGAAAAAAGCATTGTTTGCATAAAAAAACAAATTTCTCAAATGTGATTCTAGTATTCGTGAAGTAGTTTAATATCATTTTAATAAAGATTTTTAAATCATTTAAATATAAATCTCAATTACAGCACTTTTTAATGAATATACACTTGCCAGAATAAATATTCGTACACTCCAATATATAATTATAAAATAACTATAAAAAAAATTATTAGAATAGATTGGTGCCACAATTTAACATTATTTGTTCATCATACAATTTTCTTTAATTTTGGTATATTTCCCAAACTCTATGCTCTCACAACAAATTTTTTTAGTAAAAAAATGCAGCATGGCAACGCTTTCCTACCAGAAAAAATATTCGTACACTTTCATTTCGCGGAAACCCATGCATTTTTTTATCAAGCTAAAGTGTGTCAAATTGCAGAAAACAACAGAACAGTAAAAGCTCTACTTAATTTGATTTAGTTTGTCTCAGTGGTAAATTGTTCCGAATTAGAAATCAAGATGAGTCCGAAAACAAAAGAAATTTGTGCTGATGAACGTGAAATTATTATAAAATTAAGCAATGAAGGAAAATCTTTGCGTGAAATTGCTAAGACTGTTGGAAGAAGTCATTCTTCTATCCAATATGTCATCAAAAATTTCAAATCTACCGGTTCTATTTTGTCCAAACAACGTACAGGTCGCCCGTCAAAATTAACCGAAAGAGATCTATTTTGCCACAGGTAAAAGAAAATCCAAGGATTACGGCTTCCCAAATCAGTAAAAATATAAAAGAATCATTTAATAAAGACATCCATGAAGATACCGTGCGCAAAATATTAAAAAAAGCTGATTATCATGGCCGTGTAGCACGTAGGAAGCCGTACATATCGGACATCAATAGAAAAAAAGGATGGAATTTGCCAACAAATACGTCAAATTGCCTCCAGAGTTTTGGGAAAAGGTCCTGTTTTCGGACGAAAGCAAATTTTGCATTTTTGGCATCAAAGGAAAAAAAAAAAATAGTTTGGCGAAAAAATGGAACTGCGCTTAATAAAGAAAATCTTGTTCCAACGGTTAAGCATGGAGGAGGTGGTGTTATGGTGTGGGGGTGCATGGCAGCCGACGGGGTTGGAAATTTGACATTTATAGAATCCACAATGGTCCAGTACGGCTATTTAAATATACTAAAAGAAAATTTACAGCAAAGCGCCCAAAAACTGAACCTAGGACCAGACTATTGGTTCCAACAGGATAACGATCCTAAGCATTCGGCGCATAATGTGAAGTTGTGGCTACTCTATAACACAAAACATCAACTGCATTCCCCCCCACAATCACCGGATCTAAATCCTATAGAGCATTTGTGGGATTTATTGGAGCGTAAGATCCGAAAACACAACATTACCTCCAAGGAAATGTTAAAAAGCGTTATTAAAGAGGAATGGAACAAAATAAGCAAAGAAGAAACATCAAAACTAGTTAAATCAATGCCAAAACGACTTTCAGAAGTTCTTCGACGAAAAGGATATCCAACTAGTTATTAATAATATTCCAAAGCTATCATAAACTATCTTTTATATAAAAATATTTAATATGTGCGAATACTTTTTCTGGTGAATTAATATTATAAGTTTGTTATTTTAGTGTTAAAAAGAAAAAATAATAAAATTGTTAGTACCTTATAAAAAGCAAATACAACCTACATTACATCTTTGAAAAACTTATTGACCAAATCGGTTTTAAGAAACATAATTATTTTTGTGATTGAAATTTATAACTCAAGGTGTACGAATAGATTTTCTGGCAAGTGTAAAATGCAGTATTTTTAAAAATTATGCAAAAATATATGTTCAAAATAGAATAGTAAAAGAATACAAATTAAATATATTAAAAAAAGTATCTAAAATTGTACGAAAAATTCTGCTAAATAATGACAATGAATTTATAAAATTAAATAATTAATTAATGATAATGATTTTATTTTTTTAAATAATTATTAATGAAAAGATATCATTGAAAAACATTACCATTATTGAAAATAATGGTAATGTAAAAAATTATAAGTAGCATTGTTCAATTTAATGGTAATGAAATCGGCAATTTTTTAGTCGATTTAATGAATTACTCCCATGTATGCTTTTTTTAACAAAATTTTGACAAAATTTAAATTGGCGATTTGAAATACCCATAATAAAGTTTTTAATAAAGTATTAAAAGAACATTTTATAATCCTGCAGGATTCAAAGCTTTTTTTAGGAGTTATGATTCAGATTTGACTTAAAATAGCAGTTTTTTTTTTAACATCTTTAAAAAAATTAAAATTAGTCTGTACGTTGTTTATACAAATGTACGGACATTAATGGTCGGGGAATTTCTAATTACTTTATTATCTAACAGATTTTAACTACATATTTTTGTCTTACGATTCCTTCAGAGTCAATTGCATTATACAAATACTGAATCGATGTGGCACATGTTCGCGACATCCGATCACCCAAGGTAGATTTAAAAGATAGCGACATCTAAACAGCTAAGAAATTTTTTTATTTTTGAAATCAATATGGCGGCTTGTGTCAAATTGTTGTTTATGTTAACACTTTTTTTTTTTTTTTTTTTGGCATTTTCTGTTTAATTTTGTGCTATTGCGTCTTTCTCCTCTTTTTTATACCCTTCACCACAGGTGTAAAGGGTATATATAAGTTTGTCATTCCGTTTGTAATTTCTACAATTTTCGTCGGAGAGCAAAAAAGTTTATATTTTCGGAATCCTTGTAAGAAGCGATGACGATTGGACCATGTCCGTCCGTCCGTCCGTGTGTCGGTTGAAATGGCGTTTATGAAGCCCACCGATAACTGACATATATAATATGTATGTCAAACGATCGGAAATGCTTTCGAGAATTTTGCTATTGGAATTCAGCAAGATCGCTTCATACAATGCGGAAATATGTTCAAAAAACCGGTTTTTTTAACCGGTTTTCCAGTTTCTGAAGCCTCTGTATACACTACGGACTTCGTTTTTACAAAGAATTCTCGGACATTTTTTTCTGAATTTTTGTTCTGAAAAAATGAAATAAATCGGTTCAGTAATAACTGAGATATCGGACAAAACACATTTTTTATTTTTTGAAGCCTTGGTTTAAGCTATAGATTTTTATTTTTATACAGATCGGTCACAAATATTTTTATAAAATTTCAGTTTTTTGAATCAGGAAGATCGGTTTATAAATGGTGGAGATATGCTTTAAAAACCGGTTTTTAGAACCGGTTTTTTAGTTTCTGAAGCCTCTGCATATACCAGGGACTTCGAATTTTTAAAGGGGGCTCGAAAATTATTTTCTGAATTTTTGTTCTGAAAAAATTAAATAAATCGGTTCAGTAATAACTGAGATATCGGGGAAAACGAATTTTTTATTTTTGAAGCCCTTGTTCAAGCTACAGATTTTTATTTTTATATAGATCAGTCATAAATATTTTTATAAAATTTCGGTTTTTTTAATAAACCAAATTCGTTCATAATCAACAGAGTTATGGCCCAAAAACAAATCTGTTAAGAATATAAATACACCAACAAACATGTATATTAAGCATTGTAATGACTATTAGTGACGTTTTTTGTTTTTTGTATAGACAAGTAGTGTAGTTATCAACAGCAGTAATATGATGAATAACAGTGTTGTTGTTGTTGTTGTTCTTTGTATATGCAGTCTGTACAAAAATAAATAGATATGGAATTGTAGTTGTTTATTTTTAAAAACTAAAACATATCTGTTAAGAATATACATAAATACATACACAAACATGTATATTAAGCATTGTAATGACTATTAGTGACGTTTTTTGTATAGACAAGTAGTTTAGTTAGCAACAGCAGTAATATAATGAATAACAGTGTTGTTGTTGTTCTTTGTGTATTCAGTCAGTTTGTACATACAAAAATAAATATATATGGAATTGTTGTTGTTTCTTTTTTAAAAGCAAAGCCTGTTATGATTGTTTTTGTTTTTCATATTCAAATTTTCGTAGTTTGAAAAAAATTTAGATTTAGAAAATATGCAAGCATACGTTAAGGCGAAAATTTTATTAATTGTCGGTAATATGGTAATATGATGTCGATAAGATGGTAAGATGGTAATATGGTGAAGGATATCAAAGATTCGGCACAGCCGAATCTTTTTTCAATTTCATTTTATTATTTGTTTGTTTGTTTTGATTTTAAATTACCCCTTCAACAGCACTATACCATTGAAGAGGATTTATTTGGCTAGGAGTTATCCTATATCGCCATCACCAATTACGGCATAAAGCCCAGGAGTCTCCTCCGAAAAATGCCTTCGACCCACACCTTCGCGCAGGAAGCCGGAATCCTCGAGCTCAACTCCTATTCGAAATCAAAATTGAGTTTTGTTTGGTACTCCACCACGCTTAACCATAGAATTTTCCAGAATTCAAAATATTTGCATATGGTTAATGCAAAGCCTCGAAGAACCGTAACGCGGTACAGTTATGCGACGCGTATAACATTAGCCAAATGCGAGAGTGAGACGCAAAACTCTCGAAGGCAGAAAAACAAAGTACAGCCTGACCGCCCTTAAGCGATAATGACGATGACGCGGTAGATGTTTATCTACCCAGAGCTGCTTTGCGACTGCTTTTTTTTTATTAAATGAAATGTCAAATGTGTTTTTGTAAAGAAACATGTGAAATGACAAAATTAATGTTGACATAAGAGATGTTAATGCAAAACCAAATATATGGGTTTTTTTTTTTGGTGTTGTAGTTGTTGTTGAGTTGTCGTTACCTTGTAATTCTACCATGCCGATCGCCCTTATATTTTGCACACTATTATTTTTATACATTAAAAAGTGTTAGATTTCGTCATACTTGCGCACAAATATTAAAAAATAAAATATACATACATGTGAGTCAAAGATTTGAGATCTTCAAAGGAACCTTCTGGCATCATTGAAATTTGATTGCCATGCAAAGAAAGAACTCGTAGATTATTTAGACCGCTGAGAGCATTTCGTTGCAAGCATTGTAAATTGTTGTATGATATTATCCTAAAATATTCAATTGAAATTTAATTGAGAACAAAATTTTAACGTGTAGTGGTGTACTTACAATGTAGAAAGTTTTGTAAGGTTAGCAAAAGTGTAGTCAGCTAACATTGTTATCTGATTATTGCTCAAGTCTCTAAAAATATAATAGAAGTTTACACAAAATTTCTGTGATCAGTAATGAAATTCGGATACTTACAGACGGGTAAGCGATTTTAAATGGCGTATTCGATCTTGGTGTATGATTGCGATTTCATTTGACTCTAGGTACAGCTCTGATGTTTCAGTTGGTATACCTCGAGGAATTTCTGTTAATTTGTTTCGCGAGCATCGTACGACAGTGCCGGTGCAGGTACACATAGGTGGGCAATAGTCTTCTCCTAAGCAACCACCATTGTTATCGGATGTACATTTAAATTCATTATGTGGCAAATCCTTAATTTGTACATCGCGCACTTTAGATGGTGCAGAACAACGTGCAGCTCCACCATTTAATGCCTTCTTACGCAGCCAATCAGAGAACCAGGCCAAATGGCAATTACAATTAAAAGGATTTGAAGCCAAATTACTAAAATAAACATTGAATAATTCAAAATAAAATCAATACAAATTATTTATTTTCTAAAAATAATAACATTTCTATTAAAAATTAGATAAACTTTATCGGTTTTTTTGTTGCTCCCACTGATTGTTAACGTTGACTGTTAGCAAAAAAACGACACTAACCCGATTTGGGAGCACTTTATATTTATCTGTAAGTTGCAGCACGAAATTTACGCGATTTTCTTTAGAAAATTTAAAAATTAACAAATTTTATATTTGAATTTAATTTGATTTTTATATTTTTTTATTTCTTGTCATTCTTATATAAATAATTGTATTTTTGTTAATACATTGGGAGCACTTTTATCGACGTTAAAGTTAACATGTATAATTCTACACGTTAACTCCTAACGTATATAAATTTAAAATTTGTATGAAATTACCCATGAACGTTAGCAACAAAACACAGCTTTTGTTTAGCAGCATGATACAATGAATAACAATTATTAGACAAAAAGTTCTCAAATTTATTTTTCTTAAAAATTCAGTCAAAAGAAAATGTAAAAAATTAAAGAAAACTTAAAAAAAATATTTAATATTAAAATTATAAATTGTGAAAAAAAGAACTTTTTATGTGAAAAAAACTAATAGGTGTGTAACGAATTGTGCACAGAATATCGTTTTAACAAATATACTTGTTAAATTTCGCAAAATATGAAACAAATATTGCAGCCTTTCAAGAAATATTTCCACATTTCAAATGTAAACGAAACATATTAAATTTTTTCATTTGTATTTTTGTTTTCAATTTTTCAATTATTTGACTTTACAAGACTTGGAAATGACAACACTTTCTAATAATTGTACTTTGTTATTTATTATATCATGGTTTAGCAGCAGTAGAATTTATATAGCTCATTATTATGTCTACAGTGGAGCAGAATCGATTTTTTTTTTGGAAATAAATCTGTAACTTCTAACGGCTGGTTGGATTTGCATGAAATTTGGTATATGCGTAATTAGTAAAAAAAAAATAGATTAGATCTACACAAAACACTTCAGCATCAAAATGACATCAATATTAACAAAAGTCAAACTTCATATACAAAAATACCGTAAAATTTGTTGCATTTCAGAAAAAATTTTTTTTAAATTTTCTGTGCTTCATCTAGTTTTGTTTTACTTCAGTTATTGAATAATTTTACTTAATTTTAAAGTAAAAACTAAAAATTGTGATTACGGCCTTTTGAAATTACTGAATGTTTTTGCAACTGTTGTAAAAAAAAAAAATAAAAAGTGTGGTTATGACTTTTTGGATTTTATGTGCCAACATAATATTATGCAGTTTTGCATAATTGTTTGTAACAAGAGCATAATGCTTTATACCTACGTATTAACCGTATAAAGTTAAAATTAAGACAAAATCGCGTTTTTAACCACATCGGGCCTCTTCTATATAATAATACACATACCTTTTGAACCAATGCAGACATTTTCAAGATTTAAAATGAACTTTGAAGACTCTTTAGGCTTTACAAAGAGTATACAACCCATAACCGGTTCTAGACTCATAGGAAACGCTAAACTTTTATATAAAACTTTCAATATTTTTTTTAATAAAAAATTTACATATTTCAATATAAACATTTTCTAAATGTTAACAAATATAATCACATTTACCAATGAATACTAAGAATGGAAAATGGGTCTCTTTTGTACAACAACAATATTTCTCTCTCCTCACATACAAGTTCTGTGTGAATTCAACACACTTGTGAAAGAGAAAAACAACACAAATTTATTATTTTTTCACGCGCATTTATTGAATTTTCACTCCCGGTACTCGAATAATTCTTATTTTTTTATTTTATTTTTGACATTTCTTTTTTGTATGTTCTAATTTAAATTCAACGAAGTTACTACTTTTGGTATTAAAAATAGAACAGAATTTAAAATAATTTGAAATTATTTTCATATTCATCAACAAAAAGCCAAAAAATGTAATTATATTAATATTTTTGGATGTAATCCGCATTAGAAGATGAAAATTTTTCAAAATCTGCGAATGTAATTGTGATGAATTATATTTAATAATTTTTATACTCTTCACCACAGGTGTAAAGGGTCCGTCTGTCTGTTGAAATTAGTTTTTAGAAAGCCCCAGTTATCGGATATATATGTTTTATACATCAAATCATAGGAAATATTCCTTAGAAAATCGCTAATAAAAATGAAGATACTCATTTATAAAATTTAAATTTGTCCTTAATTTAACTTTTTTTTTTTTTTTTAAGTTGCTATGGAAAATCAATTCATTTAAAAACCAAATTTCAACATTAATTGTAAAAAAAAAAATTAAAATACCTCAATTAGTTAAGATAAAGCACTATGCTTATTCTTGATATCCAATCACAGCTTTGTATTTTTAAATAAAATTCTTGTATCGAAGGCTCATAGATTCATCAATCGTATTAATTATATAATTGTTTAATAAAAACTATGAAGAGATTAAATTTTTAAAAATATTAAAGGTGAAGTAATATTTTCTTATATCGATTTAAATAAATTGAAAGTATAAGTTTATTTCGGTACACAGTGTGAGATTCTTGATGATTTAGCCGACAAAAACTAAATTTTTTGTCAATGAATTTTATAGAAAAACGGCTTGTGTATTTTAAAGATATGTAGGTAGACAAATAAAAACAAACCGAGATCGAGGTCTATATTTGGCTGGGCTGAATTTTTTATACCCTTCACCATTTTACCGACAAATAATAAAATATGCGCCTTAAAGTATGCTTTCATATTTTCACATTTATAATAATCTGAATTTTTTCCAATCTACAAAAATGGTTTGTTCTCCTTTTTTGAATATTTGCCAAGGCATTTATCCATGTTGTCCACTCCTCCTTTGCTTCTATTGTAATCTAATATCATTCGTGGTTTCTTTTTTGGACCTTCAGTTTCAACTATATAATGTGATATAGAAAGCAGTATATATATTCATTCTCCAGAATATGCCATCTCTTCCAGTATATGTGTTCATTGAGGCTTCAAGTGCATCTGCATCCATTTCTTCATCCGAATTAGTGTCATATGTAGGATCATATTCTGGTAACTGTATTTCCTCTGCACCTGAATCATCTACATTTCTCAAGCAATCTTCAGCATCTTCTATTGATAAATGTTCCTGCTCATTCTCACTTTCGGTATTCCTAAGTTTCTCCAGCATTCGACTTTTTAAATTCGACGTTTCAAATGATGGGAAAACCAACAACAGGTGCATCTCAAAAGTACAATTTTATTTGAATTGGAAAAACTAAAACTTCAAATAAATGAAAAACCCTTTTTTAGTCTTATGCTTTCATTTTTATTATCATTCAGTCAAAATTAGGTAAAAACGGTTATATAATAATTAGCAAATAATCATAAAAATTTAAAAACCTCAAAAAATTTCATATAGAAATAATTTTAATTAGTGAAATCTGCAGGTACTTAACAAAGATCAATTAATGAATTGCAGAGATTTTTAAATGCAATTGGAACAAATAAAACCGTTATTCTTTCGAATGAAGGGACAGATTATATTTGAATGGAAAAAAACTCAAGGGTACTTAAAACCCTTTTAGATCTTTATTTTTGTGTTTTTAGTAACACTCAGTCAAAATTAGGTAAAAACGGTTATATAATAACACTGGTCGACAAAAAATTTTTTTCGTGCTCCTTCAAAAAAATATGTGGACTAGATGGAATTCCGCATGCTTAACTCGAGTCTGCGTTCAGTTTTCTTCCATCAGGTCGAAATTTTTTGTTATGGGCCTATTGCGTCCTAAATAAGCCGATTACTCGAGTATATTTCACTATAACTCGAGAACGGTATGCATGATTTATATAAATGATACACCAAAATATGCGGAATAGGCTTTAAGTCGATTTGCTATCAAATTTTCGGAGATATTTCGTAATAACTGTCCGTAAGAAGTTGTTTTTCCTAAATTTTTTTTAAAGTGAAAACATCAAAAATGTTTCAGTATATCATCTTTATCTCAAAACTGGTAAAACTACGAGTAAATAAAGCCACGTATCATCAAAATTGATGTTTAAAGCTTGATTACATTCGCAGTTAAGTAAACATACCCATGCATACATATAATTAAGTGGAGATACACTAGTGGGCAAAAAATAAAAAAATCGTCTTAAATAAAAAAAAAAAAATTGGTGGATTAGATGGAATTTAAGAATCAGCTTTCATTTTTTTTCTATTACGTATTGATTTTTTATGGGCATGAATACTATGACCCCGCCTTTAGGCAGTCACACTTGTATAACTCGAGAAAGTTTTTTGCACACATGGGTATTTTTGCTTAATTGCGAATAAAATCAAGATTTGTGTATCAATTTTGAAGATACATGCCTTATGAAAAAAAACTGATACTGCTATCAGTTTTTTTTCATGTTTAGCCCATCAAAATGCATCAAGTCCAACTATTCGTCTTTGGTGGAATATTTTTTTGTCGACCAGTGTAATAAGCAAATAATTATGAAAATTTTAAAACATCAAAATTCTACCATAAAAAACACTTAAAAAGTGTAAACAAATAATATAGGAATAATTTCCATGAGTAAAATCTACAGGTACTTTTCAAAGATCAATGAATGAGTTTTAACCCCAATTTGAAATTTGAATGCACGAGAAACAAATAAAACCATTATACATTCGAATGATGGGAAAAAAGGTTCTTAAAAAATCCTTTTAGATATTTATACCTACACCACCATAGGTGGTTGGGGTATTATGTGTTTGTGCTGATGTTTGTAAAGCATAGAATAAGTTAACCAACACCCACCTTAAATTATACCAACCGACTTAGAATCACTTTTTAAATCTATCTAACGATGTCCGTCCGTCCGTCCGTCTGGCTGGACGGCTGACTGTCCATGTAAACCTCGTGCACAAAGTACAGGTCGCAATTTTTAAGATAATTGAATGAAATTTGGCAGGTGGGATTTTTATGATACAAGGAATAGAGTTTCCACACTTAAAAATGTCTTAATAATACGAATATTTTAATGAAATTCTGTCCAAAGAAGTTTTGTGCAAGTACCAATCTTTGTACTAAATTTTATGAAAATCGGTCCACGATTGACCATAGCTCCCATATAAACCCCTATTTCGAAAATCACTTAATCCCATACGAATGTTAGTATCAATTTAATATTCGACACAAAGAAGTTTTAAGTAAGTAGAAACAACATTGCAAAATTTTATGAGAAACGGTCCATAATTTCCTATATCTCCAATATAAACCCGCTACCGGAAATCGCCCTATAATGCATAAAATCATCAAGATGTTATTATTAACGCATTATTCTGTACTTGCATACTTTATTTCAGATTTATTAAAAGTGTTGGTCTACAGGTCTAATTTAAATCCACTTCCCGAATTTTTATGCTCTTACGCAATGGTGTAGGGTATCATATAGTCGGTCTTGACCGACTATGTCTTCTTTTCTCGTTTTCTTATATTTTTACCTTCACTCAGACAATACTAGGTAAAAACAGTTATATTTTTAGCAAATGATAATAAAAATTTTAAATTATATAATTCCTTACAGGAAAATATTAAGGTTGTTCACGATAGGCTGGTTATCAGATTATGTGATTATATAGAAATATTACTTTAATTTTATTTCTTCGTGAATTTAAGACTTGTAAATGGAAATACACGTTACTAGTTTAGAATTTGAATATTAATAACCAGGGATCGCAGCGATTATCATAGTTATCATAAAAATAATGCTTTAATTATTATTTTTCTATTCATTGATTGAAAAATAACGATTGATTTATATTTTTTGTCCAAAATATATATAACCATCATTTTAGGATTTTAATTTCTTATTAAAAAAATCGGATATTACTAAATTTTACTCAACTCGAACGATAAATTAATTTTTTTTTTGTGTTTATAATAAAAAATGAACGAAAATTAATTTTGGTATATTATAATAATCTTTATTTCTTAGTAGAAATATAATATTATAGTTTTTTCTTAATTAAGAAAGAAAAATCATATTTTGGGCAACAAAAACTTAAAAAGAGCATAACAAAACAGATAAAAAGCACGCAAGCTTCTATTCCTTTTGTCTTCCTTCCTGCGTCATGAAATGTTTTTAAAAAATTGACACAGGAAAGTAAAAATGAATTGAAATTTTGAGATTAATTCGCTCTATGGGTCAAAATTTAAGTCATATACTGCAGTTCCAATATATTGTTCGATTTATTTAATTTTATTAAATTTATTCTAAAACGAGAGAGAAACTATAGTCGGTCTTGACATTAAAAGACTTTTTAAATCTTATTATATTAGATTTTTGACACCTCTCGTGATATTTTTGAAATTTATATACAAAGGCTAAAAATCTAAGATTTAAATGTTGACCCATTGACGAAACCAATCTCAAAATATGAGTGCATCTTTTCTTTCCTGTGCTAATACTTTTTTCCTTAAAATATTAAGAAATAATTAAAATTTTGCAATTTTCTTGCAAATGATTTGCACTGCCGCAGAAGTTAATGGTTATTAATAAACCGAAAGTTGGTTGTATCACATACATAAAACTTATTCTTCTTACTTAAGAAGTTTTAATGTGGTGACCGATTTAATATAGATTTATATACTGTGCCAATACTCATATGTATATTATTTGGTAAAACTTAAAATCCAACCAGATTTGCACAAACAAATTTAACAAATTTTTCTTTATTAAACAATTAATTTATTTATTTTTTTTTAATTTTATTTTTATAAGTTTTTCATTTACTGACATTATTGTATTTCTGTATATAAATTGGTAGCATTTTTATCAAATTTAAAGTTAACGTGTAGTAAAAAATACATTTTATTCAATATTTAAACATGATATTTTTCTAACAATTTGATGTAGTAGCATAGTTAATTTTAAAAAATTTGTTTATTTTATGTTTGAATTTTCGGAAAAACTGGACTACTTTTTAAATTTACTTAACAATACTTAGTTAATAACAGAGTAACCAAAGTTATGCTCTTAAAATAATTGAAAATTGAATGTGTACCATTTTCTCATTTTTTGTTACGGAATATCTAAAGGTTTTAACGATTGTTCGATATTCAATTGCAAAATGTTCTGAATAATCCCACCTCACAGGTTTTGACTGCACCTCCACCTGTTTTTAGTGGTTAACATACAAAAAATTTCAACGACACACACTAATGTGCAAGTAAATACATACATACATATATTTTCAATTGATGCTTATTTTTCAATTAACTTATTTTTAATTAATTTGATGATTAACACGTACCATTTAAAAAATTCATAGACATATGTATGTATGTACATAACTTATAACATACAAATAAGAACTATTGTTGTAATTTAAAAAGGATATTTAGAATACTTACAGTGAGGTTAGCGAGGTAAGAAATTCGAAAGATCCAGGCATTACACACGATACTTGATTGTCGTATAAATTTCTGTAATAATAATTAGGTTGATTAGTTTATAGTATAGGGTGAAAAAGTCATATATTTCTACATTTCGTTAACAAAAATGCAATCGGGGATGAAAAAAAAAAACTCACAACAAAAAATGTGTTTGCAAAAAGTAAGTAATATTTTAAATATTGCTAAGAAAATTTGCACTTTATCAACTAATTATATGTTCATTTTAAAGTTTTCTTTGGTTCATACAAACAATTTTAAATTTAAGATAGGGCCGATTGCATTTATGCTGATGATTTATAAATATGTATTTGATGAATGAGAATTTAAAGGATAACATAAAAAATTAAGAATACTTACAAAATCTTAAGTTGATGTAAACCGAGAAACATCTTATTTGAAATTTCTTTGATTTTATTCTCAGCTAATTGTAAATCTTGAATTCTTGAGGCACCTTCAAAGGCATTTGCTTCTATCGCAATGATTTGATTTCGCTTTAAGTCTAATTTTAGCAAATGCGGGAGACGTCCAAATAATCCATCAGATTTAATTCTTCCCAGCTCGTTATCATTAAGAAGTCTAAAAAAAATTATAATTATTATTTTAATGTCCTAGACTTTTAACAGAATAATTTTTGTGTTTCAATTGCATACAATTCTGTAGTATGTAAAGGAATATCCCGAGGAATTTCTTTTAGTCCGCGACCAGAGCAATCGACAATTGTGCCATCGCATTGACACATTGAGGGGCAATCTGTTTCCATGCGACATTCTCCAGAAAGTTTTATTCTCATCTCATCCCATGAACCTAATAGAATATTAATTTAATCACTAAATACTTATTAGTTGCTAACACTACTTTCTTTTTTTACTTACATTTGAATTTTTCATCTCGAAGTGTTTCAATGCGCCGACGATGCATACGTTTAGGTGATTCACATCTTGCACCGCTTGTTTCAATGGGATTTTTATGTAAGTAGTCAGCTAACCACCTCAGATTGCAATCGCATACAAAAGGGTTCTTTGCTAGGTGGCTGTTTAAATGAGCATATAATTAGGTTTTTAGTTGTGTTACGTTTTTAAAATTAAAAATAGTTAAAATTAGAAACATAAAATATCAGGAGAAACTATATAATAAGTATATCAATATTATGATATTTTTTTTGGATTGAGTATTAAATAAGATTTGCCTAAAATGTTTTCATCAAATCATAACTTTATCGTGTTATGAGAGGGGAAACCACAAATATGCAAATCAGTGTTGCCGTATGGTTACATTTGTTACATTTTTCGTAATTTTTTAACGATCCACGTAATATGTAAATAATTGTTTTCGTAACTTTTTATACCTGTAGGATCAAACATTTAGTACATAAAATTATAAAATAACAAGTATTTGACTTCCTAAATATTTTACAAGAGCACATCGTTTCGGATGGTGAGTTAAATTTTAAATATTTATTTTACACATTTCTTACCTACAACAATTTTTTCGTATTCTCTGTCGGATGATTTTATTCAAATTATTTTCTGAATATTTAGGAGTCTGTGAGACTCCATCGTTGTTTATATTTTTCAAAGCTAAGACTGAATAATCAATCAAGAATAATCATAATGCTAAATTCTTACTAATCGGATCCTTCTTAAAACTTGTTGGCATTAATAATACTGGTCGACAAAAAAATATCCTCCACCAAAACGAATAGTTGGACTTTACGCATTTTGATGTGAATCTGCTATCAGTTTTTTCCACCAGGTCTGATTTTTTTTATAGGCGTGTCTAATATTTCGCCCATAGTAAAGCCATTACTCTAGTATATTTCCTCATACAACAAAAGATGCGGACTAAAAATAACTTCATATCACCAAAACTTCATTTTTTTGTGCTCAATAGTTTCGGAGTTATTTTAAAATAAATGTCCGAAAAAAACTTTTTTATGCAAAATTTTAGATTTTTTTGTTACTAAAATTTCTTTTTAAAAGTGAAAACATGAGGTGTTTTTGAGCTGATTTGGAGAACACATTCTATAGATAGATAGATAGATAGATAGATAGATAGATAGATAGATAGATAGATAGATAGATAGATAGATAGATAGATAGATAGATAGATAGATAGATAGATAGATAGATAGATAGATAGATAGATAGATAGATAGATAGATAGATGGATCTAGTAGCTCATGTAGATAGAGGAATGACAATTAGGATACTCCAGATAAACTTAGGGAGAGGCCGACAAGCCCAGGAGCTTATGATTAATAGTGCTATGGATAAAGAGGTTGATATTGTGCTGATAAGTGAACAATATGCCCGGATTGGGGGCAGTGCCTGGTACAAGGATGTTCTGGGAAAGACATCAGTATATGTACGGAACCCATTGATGACTATAGACAAAGTTGAGGAAGACAATGAGAACTTCGTTGTAATACATACCAACGGTATAAGAATATACAGTTGCTACTTCTCACCATGCATGGAGATAACGGATTTTCTGGGTAGAATTGACAGACTCGAACAACATGTGAAGGGCAGTAACACTCCAGTGCTTATAGGAGACGCTAGAAAATTGGCAAAGACGATGAGAAAATTCTCCTAGAGGTCGATGGACCTACAGACTAATCCCACGCATAGAGACATGGATAAACCGCCGTCATGGTGAGATAAACTACAACCTGACACAATTTATCACAGGACACGGGGGATATAGGAACTACCTCTACAGATTCGGACACGACGACTCTCCTATGTGTCCAGAATGTATACAAGAAATCGAAAATGCAGAACATGTAACATTCAACTGCCCCCGGTTTGAAAGCTTTAGATAGATAGATAGATAGATAGATAGATAGATAGATAGATAGATAGATAGATAGATAATATCTGTGGAATTTTGACAAAATATCTTATTTAGAGATACAGACAATATTTCAGTCAAATCATTAAATTAGCATCGTTTGCACTAATCGATATTTTTCTATGATTACTATTTTTAGAAATATAGTTGGCCCTAAAATTGTATATTTCCATATAAGTTGTTGATTTTTTTAACAGTTTTTTTTGCACTCCCGAAAAATTTTAAAATTTTAGTTAAATTGTTTTGCAAAAGTTCATAGATATTTATTTTATAGACGAATATTTCGATATTTGATGGTGGATATACAAAATAATTTTCATGTGGTTAAAAGGAAGAATACACAATTTTATTTTTCTGATCATAAGAAAGTAATTTCTATCATATGCTAATAAAATACTCACAGTGTCTGAATGCTCTTCATTGCATCAAATGTTCCATTTGCCAAAGTCTGAATGTTGTTATCGTATAAGGAAAGCAAACTCAGACTATGCATGTCACGGAAAGCATCCTTACGTATGCATGAAATTTCATTTGCGTTAAGAAGTAATAACTGAAGGGATGTAAGTCCTTTGAAAACGCCAGAAGGCAAGTCTTTTATTTTGTTACCATATAGAACACTAAAAATAAGAAAACATATTTACAGTTAATAATTAAGCAGGAAAATACAGTTTGCAGTTTATACTATTTATATATATATATATATATATATATATATATATATATATATATATATATATATATATATATATATATTGGTATATATTAAACTCATGCCATAAACTTACAGTGTTGTCAATGATTTTAAACCAGTTAATGCATCATGTGATATCCTGGAGATATTATTATTTGATAAGTCAATGCGTCTTAAACGCCTGAAGTTTGCAAATGCCTTTGATGGTAATTCCGTAATAAAATTTTGCTCCAAACGCCTGTAAAATTGTATTTTGATATAAAATTGTAATTAGTTATTCTAGAAATAAAGCTTTTAGACGTTCCACAGAATTCCGATTGGAACAGATGTTCCTAATCTATATACTATATCCATAAATATAAAAATTAATCTGTGTTTCCATAATTCTGTAAGCCCCAAAAGTTATCTATTCGATCGGAACAGGCGATGGGTAGGGAATGTTGTCAAAGTTTAATTTACATAATGGAAATTAATCATGACAAGTTCAGGATCTTATTGACTTCCCTGGATGTTCTTTTTTGCTGGGGAATGAAGATAGTGCGGTCACGAATAGGGTGAGTGGAAGTTGCCGTGTAAAATAAGTAAATATATATTAAAGAACTATTACAGGAAAATTGTAATATATCAAAGCAATAATTTTCTTAAAGTTGAAATGTCAACAGGGCGGTCAAAGGAGGTAGTCTAATTTGAATCAAATAAATAAATTAAATAACCACCGAAACTGCCACACAGTATACTTTAAATTTATAGTGAAAATTACTGTTTCAGAAGTAATCAGTTAATTTATTATATTTTGGTTTGGCTTATGTCGGTTTGAAGGAATGCATGGAAGATGCATGAAACATTTGTTCACATTTGAAACATCTAACATCTATCATTCATCAATGAAAAAGTCACATAGTAGAGGAAAAATCCTTGACAAAATAAAAAAAAAAATAAATATGATAAAATCATGAAAAATTATCAATAATTTTATTAAATATTACAATTAAACAATAAAAAAAATTATTTATACGTCAATTTATATGATATTTTGTTGTTGTGTTTCTAAAATTTTTTTGGTTTGTTTGCATTTTTTTCTTAGTTTTTTTTTCATTTTTATGTAATTTTTCTAGTGATGACACTTAAATAATCGAAAGATGTTAGGTGGAACAAAATGAGATAGGAACATCTTTTAAAGATGTTGAGTTCTGACACCTATATAATTCATATGGAAGATGTTAACATCTTGTACAATAGATGGTAGATGTTAGATGTGGGCAAGTGTGAATACCACATTATTCTGCGTTTGAATGCTCGAATGTTGAGTAAATGTAAGAAGTTTCGCACCCTCTCGGTATGGAAGTCAACAATTTCATCTTCTTTTAGCTGCTTGACAATAGCTATACTGAACAGCTTTAGGACATACCATAGCGCTGAAAACACTTATGATAGCCCTAATTCCGGCTATACAGAATAGAAATTTGATATACACTCAAATCTGTGGTATATATTGTATTGCAAAGCTTGCCAAGGATTAATTTTTATTTTTATTTATTTTTTTTTTTTGTTTCAATAAATATTAAAAATAAGTGCATTCTTTTAAATTTTAAGGAATATATTGAATTTTTGAATACATTTTAGGGGTGTATTTTCCAAAAAAAAAAATAAATGCATAAAAATCCGCTCCCTACTTATTAGCGATATGTAGGGAGCGGATTTATGTTTTGTTAATATAATAAATTGTCTGCAAATAAATAATTCAAGTAAATTATATGTTTGCATATTATTTGAAAGACAAAACCGTAAATATTTATATTTGTTTTACGTTGGTTTATTGATTACTTACAATTCTGTTGTGTCGTCTGGTAATGTTGAAGGAACGCTAGTGAGACTCTTTTCACGACAGTCCACTATACCATCTGCACATCGACAAGGATGGGGACAACTGTTTTCTAGACCACATTCCAAAGGTGCGTTTTCTGTAAGACCTTTAATTAAATAAAAAAAGATTAATATCAAAATAATCCAAATAAATATACTAAATATAAAATTAACTAGAGAATAAAAGAACGAGGTGTGACAAAAAAAAAAAAAAAAATAAAAATTAACATAACATAAGATATGCAAAAAAAAAAAACATTTTTTTCATTTTTGACTTCTTAATATCCAGTTTTATGCTGTCAATTTTTTGTAAAAATCTAGTAAGTATTTTACATTTGAAATTAAAATTGTCCATAATTTTGCATGGAAATCACAAAATATAAACTTCTCTCCTGAAAACTTAAAAAAAACTACCTATGTAGTTTTCCCTTTTTGCCACATATATAAAACAATAATATTTATTTAAAGAAATTACAGTTTTGTTTTCTATAGTAGTATTCATTACAACCAATAACGACCTGTTCCACAATATTGAACGAAAAATTCGTCTCAACAATTTTTATGAAAAACAAAAAATAAATTTAAAATTTTGTTATTGTTTACCACACATTTTGTCGGTCGAATTTTTCGTTCTACACAGTGGGATAGGCCATATATTTTCATTTATATACATTTGATTGACATTAAAGATATTTTTTTCATACTTCCAAAACATATATTTTTTTTATCAGTAACCCATTTTTCAAATATTGAAACAAGTTGGACATGCATTATATTTGAATAATGTAGATATTGTATAAAAAGTGTCACTTTAACGTGCATTAATCCCATAGAAATGTTATTATCAAGTATTTGACACATAAGTTTTATATAAGTAAAAAGCTCAGTGCCAAATTTTTTAAGAATCGACTCATAATTGACATAGTTCCCATACAAGTGCTTGTTCCGGGAATAACTTGTAAGTATATAAATCCAATATAAATATTTTTTTATATATCATTACAACACAATTGCAGATTATATTCTAACCTAATTTTAAGCGAGCATAGTAATATAGACCATCAGCCCGTTGTAGAGAAACAGACTAGAGTCTCAGGTGGGAATCGAACCCACGACCCACACACTGATAGACTAGTTCACTATCAACTAGCCTACAGGGCACCCAATATAAATATTAACACATTACTCAGAGGGACAGAATCACTTAGGCGTAGCAGAGAAGTGTACAATTTGAAGTTTGGAAGGGGGCCCCACCTACCCTTCAAGAGCGAAGGGTAGGTGGGTTTCTTATGCGATTTCAAATCTTGGTCCAGTTTTTTTCAATATATAGCCCAATGTTTTTATCTGATTTTCTAAAATTTTTTATGTATTTCTGGCCGAAAAAGTGTTTACACTATTTTTTCTCTAAAATAAAATTTTTTTTCTGAAAGGTATCTTCACAGAGTTGATTTTAAAACTAAAAACAAGCCCAAACGCCTAACAAGACTATGTGCAGACCATCCCGAATTTGACATATTTTAAAACAAAATGTTGACTTTAGCTTATATTTTCTCTAATGTGCTCCAAAGAGTTTGTCAATGTCTTTTTCCAAACCTGCAATAAATGTGGATTTTATGGGCAAAATTTAAAAAAATCCATTTTTGGGATTTTCGTCAGTGTTTTGAAAATTGTGGGATTTCTTTTACAAAAATCGAAAATTTTTCTACACTTTACAATTTCAAATGATAAAGTCAACAATAGCTAAAAATTTCGTTAGGATATCTTAATAAATCAGTTTATTTGAAGTTTCTTCAATAACCAATATTTTTACAAAAGTTATCCTTTAATTCCAAAAACAGAAAAATAAACTTTACCGCCCACCTTCTATATAAGGTGAAATTTTAAAAACAAGCCGAATATAAAATTTTTACTTGTTTATCCTTCATTTAACTGAATTATTTTATAAATTTATATTTTTATAAAAAAATTCAAAATTCAAGATCCAAAATGGCGGACAATTTTTTATTTTTCTCATTTTATGAAATTTTTAATAATTACATTTGAGATATTTGCGGTCCCTGAATACGAATATAGTTTCTGATTTTCAGAATTCGTTAGAATACTTAGTGTATGCAAAAGATACTTAACACATATAAGGTTTTTTGGGGCGCAAAATTCAAGATGGCGAATCCAATATGGCGGCCAAATTTAGTTTTTTATTATTTGTTGGAATTTTAAATAATTACATTTGACAGATTTGGGGTCCCTGAATACAAGTTTGTTTTCTGATTTTCCGAATTCGGAAAGGCGAAAGCAATAAAGTGTATCAAATTGGATCACAATCCCGAATTTTGGACATATTTAGAGTACTTGGTATACATAAAAAATTCACAACAAATGTAGAGCTTTTGGAAGCGCTGATTACAATTCTGCAATAAAAAATTAGAAATTCAAAATTGCGGATGCAATATGTTGTCAAAAAATTAATTTTATAAATTGACGAAATTTCAAATAATCGCATTTTACAGACTTGTGGTTACTGAATACGATTTTGTTTTCTGATTTTCCGAATTAGGAAAGGCGGAAGCAATGTGATGGATTATAAGGGTAATAAGCACCATATAAAACAATATTGTAATTAATCGCTAAAAAATTTTATTAGTAACGACTTTAAGGCAAAGCATGATGGAATTAGTTTAACAAAGTGTATGCATAAAGGCAACAATTACAACAATGCAATAATAACAGCCATTTTTTTTCGTTGAAAATGAGACTGAAACGTCAAACAAAAGAAAAAAAAAAAAAACACACGTGCAAATTGTAAACAATGATTGCTGAAATTGAAAAATAATAAGAATGAATTGTATTTTTATATATTAGGCAGATTTTTATTTAAAGTTTTTTAATTTACGCGTTTTAATAATTTCTTGCAATTTAAAATAAAATACTTTCAGATTAACGCCGTTTTTAATTTCTAACATTTTATGTAATCTATAGTAATCTACATTTTATAGCTTTACTGTATATTAATATAAGATATACAAAATTTCGGTCGCCATATTGGATTCGCCATTTTGTTTTTTTCATTTGTTGATCCGGAATCATGAACAATTAAGCTAACAATTCGTTTTCGTATTTTCATAATTTTTATAAAAAAATAGTTTAACAATATTTTGCAATATAAATAAATGAGGTTTGAAGGGCCTTTTTACGAGTTTATGAACGGTCGCAAAAATTTTGAAAACAATTCAGGGAATCTACCAGTATTATTGGTATGAAAATATCTCTTAGATCTGCTTGGATCTAGGCTTTGAAAATTCCTATTTTTGTAGAAAAATCATATTTTTGATAAATAAGATCACTATTTCATACGAAATTGCCTTGTAATGTCACGACTTTTATTTCATTTAAGTATTCCAAAAACCTTTTTGGGTAATTAATTACTAATTATGAATTATATAACATATAAAAAAAATTCAGATATACCTTTGCCCCTATGTGCATTGTATCAAATTTCTGTTTATCAAAATGTAGTCAATTTAGCTTAATAAAACAGCCATTACAACATATGTCTTGTTCTTATATTATTTCAATATAACTTGTATGATTTTTTTAGTACAAATTTTATATGTAGTCGTTAGTAGTTTTACTGTAATTTTACATATTATCACAGTTTTGTATACCCTACACCACCATAGGTGGTTGGGGTATTATGCGTTTGTGTTAATGTTTGTAACGCATAGAAAAAGTTATCCAACACCAATCTTAAAGTCCAATCCAATCAACTCAAATAAAATAACTTAAGCCCAAATTACAATAGCGCGTAGTCAGCAGCAGTGTGTGCAGCCATAATCAGCTGATCATTTAGAATGCACTGTTTGTTATGGTGTTGATTACATTTGGTCAGCAGCAGCAGTTTGCATTGCTGTTTCATTTAGCCCTGTTTCTAAATTCACTGCGCTGCATTCAGATTGAGAGCGAGACAAAGAGAGTGAGCAAATAAATGAGGGGATAAAATACACAAGTAGAACAAAGCTAAATGGTGATTGTAAATTGTGGCTGCCTACGCTGAATTGTAATTATAACGGCAGCAACATGTTGTGCTGACAGTGATCAGCTGATAATTTTTGCTGATACTGTTGCTGACTACGCGCTATTGTAATTTGGGCTTTATTCAACTTTGAAGGAGAAAATATGTAGTTTGGTCTCTATTGGCCTCTTAGCGACATATGCATTTGATGCGCTCTCATTTTTTAAGTCTAAACCAGTGATCCATAGAAAACAACTAGAACTCCAACTCTTTTCATTCGCTCAGCAACAAAAAATTTCTCTCTTCACACGTATACATTTGTTCTGTAGAAAATTCTACTAACACATACAAAGAGTTAGGTTTTTTTGACAGTTGAGTTAGGTTTTTTGTGAGCAAGTTGGAGTTCTAGTTGTTTTCTATGCAGTGATCCCCACACTCATACATACACAATTGTGTTTGTGTATGTTTTGTATAACTCTCTCAATTTGAAATTATACACCAGAAAAATAACTTAATTTTTATAGTAATTTAATTTTTAATGTTTCTTCGTGAATTTAAGATATGTAAACGGAAATGAACTTAAATAGTTTAGAATTTGAATAGTAATAAACAGCGACTCTAATCATTATGATTTAATGACTATATTTTTGTATTTATTTAAAATATATTAGTTATACATATGTGACTTTAACTTAAAGTATAACAATTATGTAAAATTTATATTTTTTGATATATAAAACAAAAGATCGAAATCTTGATTTGAGTAAATAATAAAAATCAAAAATAATTATTATTTTTTCATCCATTAAGAACTCATACTTCCACTTAATATTAAAAATTTTTCATGAGTGTATTTCAAGCAATAAGCCATCGTTGCCAATTTAGCGCTTTTCGCGCTAGATTCAGCGCTTTTAAGCAACCCAAAAGTCGCATTTTTTTACATCAGCGCTTTTTCTTGAAAAGGCGCTAAATTGGCGCGTTTTGTATTCGGTTAGTTTTAGTTGCAGATTTTAATTATGTTTTCTAAATTTGAAATGTAGAAACTTTATTTTTTTTTTTATGCAAAATATAAACAATACAAGAAAAATTAAAATTTTAAGCATTTTTAATTTTTTGTCTTCAAATGTATAATTAATATTACAATATATACTTAATATAGAAAATGGCGTATTTTATTTATTATTTATTTATATTTTATAATTTTTATTAAAATAATTTTTGTGAAACATTCACATATCAAAATATGGTATGTTATTGTGTTAGAAAGTTCTTTTTTCAAATTTTGACTCAAATATTTCAAAGATGGATGGAATGAAAATGGGAATAAAAAATTTAAATATTTAAGTATTTCTAAAAGTAAAACTTTATCTCTATTTTCCAATTATATAAAAACAATCCTGCCTCCAGATGAAGAATTTGAAAAGACATAATTTTTTTAGTTTAGTTTTTATACCCTACACCACCATAGGTGGGGAGGGTATAATGCGTTTGTGCTGATGTTTGTAACACCCAAAAATATTGGTCTAAGACCCACCTTAATTTATACTAATCGGCTTAGAATTACTTTCTGAGTCGATTTAACGATGTCCGTCCGTCCGTCTGTCCGTCTGTCCGTCCATGTAAACCTTGTAATCAAACTACAGGTCGCAATTTTGAACCAAAATTTATGAAATTTGGTACACAGGTTTCTTTTGGTCCAGGGACGAAGCCTATTGAAATTGGTTATGATCGGTCCATTATTTCACCTAGCCCCCATACAAATGTCCTCCCGGAAAAGGGTTTAACGATCATAAATCCCTTAAATATAGCAATATTTTAATAAAATTTGGCACAAATAAGTTTCAAATAATTATAAATAAGTGTGCCGATTTTCAAAAAGATCGGTCCATAATTACCCATAGCTCTCATATAAACCCCTTTTCAGAAAATCACTTTAACGACCATAAATCCTATTTAAATGTTAGTATCAAGTTAATATTCGACACAAATAAGTTTTATATAAACATAAATGACAGTGCCAAATGTTACAAAGATTGGTCCATAATTTACCATAGCTCCCATATAAGGCCCTCTTTCGGGAATCACCCAAAAGTGAATAAGTTCATATAAATGTCAGCATCAACGTAATATTCTGTATCTGTATGTCTTTTTTACAGTTATGAGTATCGGTCCACATTTGACTCCAAGTCTAATAAAAGACCCCTCCCCGAATTATACTGTACACAATGGTGTAGGGTATCATATGGTCGGGCTTGACCGACTATATCTTTTTCTCTCGGTTTTCAGTAATCTATTGAAACATTAATTTTTGTTATTTGAAGCACCAATTACAGTACTAATTTGTTCAAATTTTAAATGACAGAAAAAATCCCTATCTGAGAAAACTTCTAAGGCTACAAGAGTCCAGAAATAAAAGTTAGAATTGGTTTCGGTATATTTTTCCAATTAAGAATTTCTTAGGTTTTATTCAGTATTTTCCTTCTGTAAAATTTCGAAAAGGGCAGCCATCGATATGTATTCAGTGTTTCTATTTATTTTACTTTCAATAAATACTTTTATAGACGCCACACAATTTTCATACTTAGGAAAAGAGATGAAAAAAAGAAAAAGTTTGTCCCTTAAATATTGTTTTTATAAAACGTTAATGTTAAATATTGAATACTAAATACTACCAATTAATTGCACAGAAACTTAAAATAACGAATATATATGTAATAAGTTGTTTTGCTCTTAATATAAAATAAATATTTAAAAGTTTAAGATGAATTTTATTTAAATGTAATTTAGCGCTTTTTTGCGCGTTTTTAAGTGGTGACCGGCGCGTTTTGCTTCAAAAAAGTTGACAACACTGCAATAAGCGATAACACAACCTTCTTCGTTGAATGCTCGTGCGAGACTGAGTTGATTTGTGAGCTTTTTATTCATTTCAAGAGAATAACACAACCCGCTTGACCACAAACTTCAATAAGGATATCGCTTTCGAATAATTCTCGAACATTTCTCTAACAAAACCTTCGAGAACGAGTATCGAAAGTGTTTCGAGAATGAACCCGTAGAGTTCACCTGTCGTTCAGTTTGTGGCAGCAAATCGATCGATATCGAAGGTTCGTTAGCGAAACGAGAAAATGTTCGTTGCCAATATCGAAAATTGTTCGATATCGACATTACCATAGTATAGTAACTAGTATAGAAACTGACTCTCTTTTTTAGTAAACACTCTTCACATACATATTCTGTGTGAATTCAACACACTTGAGAGAGACCTAAACAACACAAAAAATTAACAAAATTATCCTTTAAAATAATATTTGCAGCACATTCTTTGATACACATATAATATTTTATTATTTTAATTTCCGCCACGTTTTTATTTTTTACAAACGAGAAAAATATTTTTTTACTATTTTTGACATTTTTTTTTATTGGCTGTTGAATTTTAAACTAAATAAAACAGTTGCAATTTTTGGTATTAATAATGTAGTAGATTTTACAATAATTTATTATATTTTTGTTGCTAAATATCAACAAAAATATAATAATTAAATCATTATAAATACAATAGACGTAAAAATCTTTAATATTTGTTGAGAAATATAAATATATATGTTAAAGAAAAATTTAATAATTTTTTAATACAATTTTTTGCAACTTTGTGTACATATGAAGTGTGGTGAATGTGAATTTTACACCAATACATATAAATAAAATTTTACTAGCACATTCTTAGCGTTACGTACTTTTGATTTCTGCGTGATGTACCAAAAGAGAGACTTTCCGTACTAGTTCTTATACTATGGACATTACTATCGAACCGTTGGCAATAATTCTATTCTGTTTCATTCCCATTTCGTTTCCCTTTTAAAATTAAAGGATTATTTAATTTTTAAAGCAGTTTTGTTTATTTTAAATTTAACACAATACAACAAATATTCAAAAAATAAAATAGACTTAAGATAATTTTAAAGTTAATTAACAAATAACGTACAAAAAAAGATGGTATGTCGATGGTTCCAGGAAAGCCTCAATAATATCAGTTTTTCTGTTGTCCGAATCCATATTTTTTTAGATCAAAGTTTACTGAATTAATCTGCCAGAAAAAATGTATCATTTAGATAAATATTTTATGTTGCGAATGTTTTTTAGACATGTTGTAATGTTACTTACCATTT
This sequence comes from Protophormia terraenovae, assembly GCA_951394005.1. NCBI lineage: Eukaryota > Metazoa > Arthropoda > Insecta > Diptera > Calliphoridae > Protophormia > Protophormia terraenovae. The sequence continues at coordinate 81,730,322 of OX596077.1, read as the reverse complement.
TTATAATTATTTTCTAAAAAAAGTTTTAAAAGTTAAACAACCGATCAATATGAACAATGACTGAATAATGACACGCACAAACAAAATACGTTTTTTTATGTGCTACGAACATTCACTTTTTATTTTATTTTCGATAATTTCTCGAATATATTTGTTTCGAAAATTGCACGTTTTTGCGAACATTCACTAGTTTCTTGTCTCAAGTCAAGCGGGAAGAGACAAAATGGACGCGTGCACGAGATTGAATGAACGCAGCTTAATTTTACACCGAAAAAGCTCTTCAATTGTATAAAGTAAACAACTAAATATATATTAACCTTAATTTTTGTTATTGATGACTTTATTTTTCTTAAGAAAATTTGTTTTCTAGTAATTTCTTGTTTCAACAAGTGCTAAATGATGAGAGAGCAGCATTCGAACGAAGTAGTTTATAGTGTACGTGTGAAGCAACGGTGCGTAAGCAGAATTTGTAGTCTAACCTCGCGAGTCTGGAAATTTACAAATTGCGCATCGCTGTTTTACAGTTATTGGGGTCTCCTTGAACAATGTATGGCACTCTGGGCCATAAGCTCGATTTTTTGGCAAAAAGTCTAATACAGGTAGAGGGGAAAAATTCATTCAAATATGTAATCTAGAGATTTTGGATTTTATGCCCGTTTCTTAATATTTTTAGAGGTCAAAATCAAAATTAAACGTGGCATTAAATAAACCGCGGTATTTTAACATAAGTGATTGGTATCGTTGAAAAGATAATTTTCTCTAGATTTTAAATATGTTTTAATAATAACCCACTAAACAATATTAATGCAAAAATAATAAAAATATACATAAAGTTTTTTTATATTTTCTTAATTTTGTTCTTTGGTGAATATTAAGTTTTTAAATACTATTTTATTATTCAATAATTAAAAAAAGGTCTAAATACATGCCAAAAAATTGTACCATTCTGAAGTTTATTCAACATAAGAAGAAATTATAAATTTGAGAAAAAATTTTTTATAAAACTTATAAATAAAAGCTAGTTGTGTCAAATGTGAACCTAACTTTAAAATTATTATTAGGTTTATGCACATTAAGTAAATTTCGGGAAGTACTTTATATGGACACTGTGGTCTAGTGTGGACCATTTCCTTTGAAATTTGGTAGCGAAATTTATGGTTACCAAACATGTAGTATTGCAAAATTTCATCAAAATCTATATACCGGGAATATCTTTTGTATGGGAGCTAGGTGAAAATATGGACTGATCATAAACAATTTTAGTAATAATTTTTCTTGTGTCAAAAAAACCATTCACACCAAATTTCATTTATTTACTCTGAAAATTGTGAGCTACAGGTATAAAAAATTCAATGATCCATTAAACATTTCAAAATAGTTTAAAATTAAAATTTACAAAAAATTCACAAAATTTTAAATAATAAGATATAAATGGACATTCTGATCTTTAAGGTGTATGTATATAAATTAGGGTATCCAATTATTCGGGTGGTTATATTAATCGGTTTATTCGACAAATAATTATTCGAGGTTAAAAGTTTATCGGTTAATAACCGATTATATACAAATTATTCGATTAACCGAATAACCTTTTTATACATTTAAAACACATACATTACACAAATTATAGCATTTAATCCATTTAAATAGTTACTTAGAAACATAATATAAGATCAAATTATTTTATAAGGGGATCATTTCGTAATTATTTTCTCCTACTTGCATGAAAAATTTTAATTTTTTAGCAAATACTATAAAATATTCTCCTAATTGCGCTTTATTTAATACATTTTTCATGTAAGTGTACATATTTTCCGGGTAAGAATGATATTTTGTTTAAAAAAAGTCTAAATTAATATTTTTGTGTACATTTAGATGATAATTGAAAGTATTATGACTTGTGTAACTTTGAACTTACTTTACTCAAAGTAATGTTTAAAGGATTTCTATTGATACAAGTTTAATTATTTACGAAGATATAATATTATTACGTTTTCTTGTCGCTTTTTATAAAACATTATATCCCAACAAAAAAAAAAAAATACATCCAAAGAAGTCAGTAAGATACTGAACTTGGGATCCAGAAATAGTACAAATTCGTATAATTTTCAATGAATTGAATTTTTTAATACCTGTGTTATGTCATGTCATGTTTACGATTTTGTGCGAATTTGCATGATCATCCAATTTTTTTAACGGCTCAGGGAAATCAGTTTTAATTTTTATTATTGTTTTAATAAATAAAATTATGCATAACATTGTTTTCATTAATTTAAATCTTTCTATATATATTGGATCCTGTTTTATTACTTCTAAAGCAGAAGAAGAAGTAACTCAATAAAAATTATGTTTATTTATTTTTACTGAATGTAACTGACCTCTTAAAAAAATGTAGTTTACATAAATTTATCATAAAAATAAAAAATTTTCTAATTTATAACTCAAGAAAACTAGACCTCGGTTAACCGGTTATTCTACACAAAATATTCGGTTTATTCGTTATTCGAAAATAAGCACTTTTAAATTATTCGGACAGTTAATCGACAAAAATTAACCGGATAACCGAATGACGGTTAATCGATTGGATACCCTAATATAAATGCTATGGATAATACAGAATATTTATGTTACTTTTTTGCGTTCAAAAATGTTTAAACTTAAAAAAATATAATAGTAATTATACTATTTTGATAAATTGTCAATTTGCAACACTTTTTTCACTTATTCTTAAAAAAATTTGCCATCATAAATAGTAAAAAATATTTATTTCTATAATAATGTCACATGATATTTTTTGACTCTAATGTGTACCATATGAAGAAAATTATTAATTTGCGTCACGAGCGCGCCTTAGCTTTGACGACAAATGTTGTGAACAAACATTATGTAGAAAAATGTCCTCTTTAAAGTCATATAGAAATTTTTATCATAAAACTCATTTTTTGATTTATTGCCAAAGGTCTCCTTATAGCTGCCCTTATGTGCAATGTTGAGATATTCTGTGACAGATGATTTTTTAAAATTCTTCTTTCCTACAGCTGTATTTACTCTAACCGAGATAAATTCTTGAAAAAATATATATAATGTATATAATAAAATTAACATCATCTAAAAATTCCGAGGAGATATTATATTACTTGCATGATTTAAATATATTTCGTGAAAGTAAATATAGAGCATTTAATTTTTAATATTCTCATCAATTTTCAGAGGGTCGGAAAATCTTTCCTTCTGACAATTTTATTGGTGGCAAAACTTGTTGATTGCAATATAATTTTTTACACCGAATAAGAGATTTCGCCAATACTTGGTTATTTTATTTAAACTCTTTAATGAAATTAATGTTTTTAATATTTAAATATATTTTCTTTTACATTTTAAGAATATAAAAAAATTTAAAATTTCGTTGCTTTATTTTGAAACAAAATTCTGACAATTCCTTTGCTGCTCTACTAAAATCTACGATTACATACTTCTATGCAGCGTTTGAAAAACTAGACTCCAAGTAGACGTAGCAGCAAATTATAACTAAAATTGGAGTTTAAGAAATGTTTAAAGCTTGTAGTCGTTTATTTGCTTAAACTACAGCTACCTTCACTTTTTGGTAGTAGTATTTTTAGTGGTAGTCAAAAACTTAAATTCTGAAAGTGGTGTAGTTTTCACAATTTTATTACTGCTGCTACCTTCACATATAAGTATATGTAGTTTTATCTAAATTCACAAGTTTTTTTTTTTCATTTCATCTAAATTTATTTATTGAATCTTCACTAAATTAAGTGAACTAACAATAAGTATACAAATCTTAACTCTAAATTTAAATTTATATTAAGTCCAACCACTGTCGGACGAAAAACTTTATGTAATCAAAGAGTTTAGCTTAGGCGGAGGTCTGTTGTGTTCCTTCTTCTCAAACGGTTGTAGCCATCGCTTCTTATTATGTTTCGAGCAAGTGGATTAGGATGCACTTCAAGCTTCCTCAAATACGATTCTGCGTGTTTTCTTATTTCATCTTTAACAATAGGAACATTGAGGTCCTTGTGAATATTATAATTTTGTATATACCAGGGTGCTGCGGTTATCATTCGAAGTATTTTATTTTGGAATCTTTGAATTTTTTCAACATTTGAAGCTGAGGCCGTGCCCCACAGTTGGATACCATAGCACCATATTGGCTTTATAATTGAGTTATAGATCAACAGTTTGCAGTCCAAACTTAATTTAGAATTTCTACCAATTAGCCAGTTAATCTGAAGTGATTTCAACTTCATTTGGGTTAATTTTGTATCTATATGTGATTTCCACGTAAGACGTCGATCTAGATGCATACCAAGGTATTTTACTTCCGTTTGTTGGGGTATAATCTGATTATTTATCAGGATTGGGGGGGCACGAATCTATCCGCAATGTGAATGTAATATGTATACATTTCTGTTCATTCACTTTTATTCTTCATTGCTTCAATCAATTTTCTAAAAATAGTATATGATCCTGCAAGAGTTTAGATGCTTCTTGGGGGTTTTCATGAACGCCTAGAATAGCTTTGTCATCTGCAAATGTTGATATATGGGTACGACTATTAGTTGGCATATCAGAAGTGTATATTAAATATAAAAAGGGACCCAGTATACTGCCTTGGGGTACACCTGCTCCAATGGACTGCGGAGAGCTTATAAAGTCTCCCTCTTTAAGAACAAACTTTCGATGAGTTAAATAGCTTTCTAGTAGCTTATGCGTATTTGTGGGTAAATATTGTTTAATTTTAAATAATAATCCTTCGTGCCATACTTTATCGAAGGCTTGAGAAACGTCAATGAAGAGAGCAGAGCAATATTTCTTTTCTTCAAATGTCTTAGATATAACATTTATAAGCCTGTGAGTTTGTTCTATGGTGCTATGTTTTTCTCTAAAACCAAATTGATGTGTTGGAATACAATCGAAACGATTCACTATCGGTTTCAATTTTTTTTATTAATAGCTTCTCAAATAGCTTTGATATATTCGACAACAGGCTAATAGGCCTATACGATTCTACTTTAGTGTGATCTTTTCCGGGCTTAGGTATCATTGTAACCAATGAGACCTTCCATTCTGGTGGATAATATTCAAGGCGTAATATAGCATTAAAAATAAAAAGTATTATTCTTATTGCAACCCGGGGTAGCTCCAAAAGCATTTTGTTACTGATCTTGTCAATCCCAGGTGCTTTTTTGGAGTTTAAGTCAACAATAGGGACAAAACAAAATTTTTCGAACACGCACCGTACCTCATCATCTCTGATTTCGATGAAATTTGGTACACGTATTTATTACGTCAACACAAAATTTGAAGTTCTCCAAAATTTTAAAATTCGTCACCGTTTAGGTTTTATCGCGGTTCAAAGTTCGATTTTTTCAAAAATTTTTCGAAACACCCTAACTTTAATTTGATATAACTTTTTAACCAGTTGTCCGATTTTAAAAAACTTAGACTCAAATTAATGCCTGTTAACTGTAGTTTCTCATTGTTGTATTTAAATATTTTTATTTTTAATAAAAGGATAATGGTGTCAAAATTCGTCCTTAATTCAAGGATATCTAAAAAAACATATCTTCCATTTTCATAAGTTTTTCCTCCATTATGGACAATAGTGTCAGTAACAACATATAAAAAATTTAGAATGGGACCATGAGGGAATGTCAAAAAAAATTGACTTTTAGTAAAACAAACTCGGTTTTTTCAGTAAAATTTTTTAAATTTCAAAGTTTTATTTTATTTTCAAATTTTATTACATACATAATACTTGTACAAATTTGAGTTTTAGATAACGATTATGAGTTATAATAATTATAAAAATGCAAATAACAATGTGTTGGCCAAAAGAACAATTAACAGCAAAAGTAATTATGAACATATTTCATAAAGGTACTCCTCGTTAGAAAATGAAAAGTACTTCACTTTTACCTTTCCTACCCCTAACGGTATTACACAATGAATGGTTTGTGTCTTTGGTATTGGTTTTATATTAACATTTTTCTCTTTATTCTTTATGTCGTTATAAATTTTTTCCTCTACATAGGTAAAATTCATGTTTTTTATATATTCTGCTGCCCATTGATACATTAAATAGGGGTATTTATAACATTTTTGTGTTGAAGACTTGCTCTAGCTACTAATCTTTTTAATGTACCTCTAAGACCATCACATACATTTTTGCCATGAGCAGTTGCGAAAAAGTTCCATTCGGCTTTAATTTGGAAGTTGCTTTCATGGCACGTAATATTAAAAAAGTGTGTCTTATTTTTATATTGGGCAGCGGAGCCATCTGAAAAATAATATATCTTTTGTGGGACTTTGATATTTTTAGAAATAAACTTGATAAACTCATTTATAAAAATGTCCACTGTAATGGAATTATGTTTCATAATATCGCTTATAATAACAAAATTTGTAAATTTTAGCTCATTATTTTCTTTGTAGTAAATTCCAAAGGAATGAACTGTTGCTTGATCGTTGGACCAATGGTATGACTGGACTTCATCTTGAATTTTGAATGAATAATTTTCAGAAAAATCTAATACTACTAAGAACTCATTTTCATCTAAATTTTCTTTTATGCTATTAAAATATGCACTTTGTTGCTTGGATAAAAATGAATGTTTAAGTAATTTTGGAAGCCGGGAAATAAAGTTCTCAATAAAATCATCGACAGTTTCAAATTTCGATTCCAAAAAACTTCTATCGGTTTGTGACCACATATTATACCGAATTAATTCTATGTTATTTTTGTCATAATATTCTTGCAAAATTCCTCTTATATTTTCAAAACCTGGGCATTTACTGCAATTTCCAAAATAACACTGTGGATAGTTTTTTTTACATATACCCAAGCTCAACCACGTGTGATAATCTCTAAAATCGTTTTCACTGTCAGTTTTAAATGCACCTTCTAGCATTAACTTCACATTTTGATGGATAACGCAAACGCAAACAGAATGGGTACCACTACTACCAACCAGAACACATTCCTTTGGTCTAAGCGAGGCGAATTTAGTAAATCCTACCTTGTATTCAGGATATTTATTTTTGAATTCCACGTACATTTCTTTTAAATTACACAACAGTAAAATTCTTTTTTCCGGCCATTACTCTGCTGTATTCATCATTGTAAAAAAATTCTTTTATATTATTAATTATGTCTTGATTTTCTGTTGAAACATTTTTTCTCTTTTCCACTATTAGATTTTTACTTTTTCTTATTGCATATTTTGATATAGATGGAATTTCTTCTTTAATTTTTTTAATGGTCCACGTATCAGGGTAAACTTTTAATAAATTAGCTTTTAATTCCTTCTCATCCAAGTTCTCAATCTGAGTTTTCAAAGAGGATATAATTTCAGATTCTGAGGTGGTTGTGCTGGGCTCATCGTTTAATTCAAAAACTTTAGTTAGTAAGCAATGTTGAATACTTTTACTTTTTAATCTAACGTAATTTTCGTTTTTTATTTTTCGGATGTTGACTGTTGGTTCATTTATGATTTGGAGGAATTCATTTAGACTTCTTAAAGCTTCTTTTTGTAAATATATTCACTGTCTTCATTCTCTTCAATTACAATTTGTTCAGCATTTGCTCTAATGTTGGTTAGTTTTTTTTCTACAGGTAGAGCAAATTCTTGAATCAGATTGAATTACATATGCTTTTGTAATCCATTTAGGGGGAACTCTTAAGTCATATGGTTTAGAAATCTTATGATTTGGGATTTTCAAAGGATTACAACATTTATTCGATACGAATTTACCCATTTTGTTTACCTTTTTTTCTTTTTTAATATAGTTTTTTTAATTTATGCCTGATTCACAAAAATATGCTCAGTATTATTTATGTATATGCTTACGTCAATTTCAATGCAATCGAGAAAAATTTTAGTTTTAACAAAATATTTTTGCAACTAGCTTAATTCTGAAATTAATGACAACTTAAACAAAGACAAAATTGTACAATCTCAAAGTGCAAGTTTAATTATACACCCGAATTATGAATTTTGTGACAATTACAAAATTTCAAAATTTGACATTTTGCATGAAAATTGTCAATTACAATTGAAAATTACAAAATCATAGCTTATAACCGTCAATTGAAATTCAAATTTGTACAAGTTTTATGTATGTAATAAAATTTGAAAATAAAATAAAACTTTGAAATTTAAAAAATTTTACTGAGTTTGTTTTACTAAAAGTAAATTTTTTTGACATTCCCTCATGGTGCCATTCTAAATTTTTTATATGTTGTTACTGACACTATTGTCCATAATGGAGGAAAAACTTATGAAAATGGAAGATATGTTTTTTTAGATATCCTTGAATTAAGGACGAATTTTGACACCATTATCCTTTTATTAAATATAAAAATATTTAAATACAACAATGAGAAACTACAGTTAACAGGCATTAATTTGAGTCTAAGTTTTTTAAAATCTGACAACTGGTTAAAAAGTTATATCAAATTAAAGCTAGGGTGTTTCGAAAAATTTTTGAAAAAAATCGAACTTTGAACCGCGATAAAACCTAAACGGTGACGAATTTTAAAATTTTGGAGAACTTCAAATTTTGTATTGACGTAAAAAATACGTGTACCAAATTTCATCGAAATCAGAGATGGTGAGGTTCAAAATTCCATTTTTTTGTTCGAAAATTTTTGTTTTTTCCCAATAGCCTTGTCGATCTCTCGAATCTCAAAACAAAGGGGTTCAACTGCTCTAAAACGGGGTACAACAAGTGGCAACTTCATTATGTCATCTAATAAATTTGGGGAAAACACGTTCTTTAGGTGACTAACAAACAGATTCCCCTTTTCGGTATCATTTCTTGCCCAGCCTCCATTTGTATTTCGTAGAGGGGGCCTACTTGTAACTGGTCTTTTTAACTTCTTCGTAGCTCGCCATAGTGAGTAATTCGAATACGGGGTGGCATCTAGGTTTTCCAAATATTCATTCAGTGATTCAGTTTTTTGATACTCTAGTAGCTTATTAAGGCGCTTTTGGCATTCTCTTAGCTTCGATTTGAGTTGAGGGGATCTGTGCAGTTGCCACTCTCTTCTAACTCTTCTTTTTTCAGTCAAGAGCCGTTCGACATCCACAGAACAAATTCTATATTTTGTCGGGGGTTCGGGTAGCATGTTCAGCAGCAAGTTTTAAACTTTTTTCAAAATTATTGAGAGAGAGATCGATATCTTCTGGTGTTCTCAGCGATATATTTTCCGTGCAATGAGTGCTAATATATTTTTTATATTTCAACCAGTTTATTCTTGTGTTAGATATCGCTGAGATACCAGTGTTTACAATTTCTCGGGGGTTCAATATAGTAACAAAATTGGGTGAATGATCTGAAGATAATTCTAATGAAGATTTAACATGAATTAATTCCCTTGGTAAATTCCTCGTGACAGCGAAATCGATAACATCCGGTATTTTATTTGGGTCAGTAGGCCAGTATGTTGGTTCTCCGCTCGAAATAACATTCAAACCCATTTTAGAAATTGTATTAAACAATGCACGACCTTTAGGGGTTATAAGTCGTGATCCCCAGAATGTATGCTTAGCGTTATAATCGCCAGCTGCCAGGAAACGGGGTCCTAGTGATTTATAAAAATTTTCATATTGATTTTCTGAAATTGAAAACCTGGGGGGTGAATATATCGATGAAATCACTAAGTTTCTATAACAATCATCAATACAGATTGTTGTAGCTTGAAGATAATCTTCACGAAGATCACACATTAAGTAGTGTTTGATTCGGGTTTTTATTAAAATGCCGGAGCCTCCACATGCTCTATCTCTTGGACCTTTAGTGTCATAAAAGGCATATCCATTTATCCTAAATAAGCTTCTGGACGTCAAATGGGTTTCCGAGACTAACATTATATCTATGTCATGACTTCTAAGAAAATATTCGAGTTCATTTTTGTGTTGGCGAATGCCGTTGGCGTTCCAAAAACTTATTTTTAGGCAGTTCATGGTTTGTTCAGCACAGCCTGCAATAACATAGATTGCATTTTAAGCATTTCTTGCATCATATTGCTCATTGAATTTGTAAAATTATTTACCGATTGAACGAGAGAATTGATTGTAGCTTCTAGCCGGGTAAAATTGAAAGCGGGCATTTGCTCTCTTGCCTCTGGGTTCAAATTGTGATTAAATTTATTTTGGTGTTGATAGTCCTGCGGTAAAGCTTGGTTGTTCTTAAGGATGTTTGCGTACGAGGCTTTATTGTCAGAGGACTGTTGTAACGGGGGGTAATTTACCTTTAGGGTATTTAATGGTTGAACGGGGGAAATTCTCGATTTCTGGCTAAGTGATTTTTTAACGATAGAGTATACAGGACAGCCTCTGTAGTTTGCAGTATGGTTTCCTCCACAATTACTACATTTTTTCAATTTAGAGTCATCTTTAGATTTATTACATTGCGATGAATTGTGTAACTCTCCACAAACAACACATACGGGTGGCAATCTGCAATAAGCCTTGGTATGACCATATTCTTGACAATTTATACATTGGACTGGGCCCGATCGTTTATGTGGTTCTTCTACAGTGATTTTGCGGTGTAATAAATATTTTATGTTATAAATAGGTTGAGTTTCATTTTTTTTTCAGTTTCATATCGCCGGGTTTTAATTCCACACGAAAGAGCGGTTGAGGAATTTTCTCCCGATTTCGAATGTTTATAACATTTTTTATCTTGAAGCCTTTGTCCTCCAAGCTTTTCTTGATTTCAACAGGTTCGACACTTGAGTCAACACCCTTTATAACAATCTGTAGACCCTTGCTACCTTTCAGTTGATAAGTATAAAAGCTTTTCTTATGGGTTTCGAAATCTGTCACAACCTTACGATAGTCGTTTTCACTATTTACCTGTATTTTGGTCTCATGAATTGCACCTCTTCTAATGGGGGTGACATAAAAGGAGTTTTCACCTATCAATGAAATAAAATTTCGAACCAAAGTGTTCGAGTTAATTTCTCTTAAATAAATTGGTGGTGGTTTGGCTGGCCTAATTATATTAGCGGGCTCATTGCCTTCACATTGCAAAATAGAAAAACGATTTTCATTGTTCGGTCTATCAAAGTTACTATCTTTAGATAATTTTGCCAAGGGTGCTATTTTCGAGGACTTAGGGCTTCGTCCACGTTTTAAAACTGTAATGTATCGATCCATTCCAACTTGAATTTGGGATTTTTGGTCACTATTTAAAGGGTGCCCAATCTTGGGTATAGCACCAGTTGAAGGGTTAATTGTTTCTGTACTTACTGTGAATGATTTCTTTTCTGAAGTTGATTTACCTAGCATAACTTCAGGCGCAGATAAAATATTATTGTTTTCTGGCAACTTTCTATCAACAGCTGAGTTGCTTTCTTTTGTTGAACAATTATTAATTGTCAACAAAGCGGGGGAGCAGGAGCGAGCACGATTGACTGGCTTGGCGGTTAAATACAAGCTGTCATCAGTTCTTTTATTTGTTTTATTTATTAAATTATCATCGACATTCACAGTCACATATGCATTTCTGCCGTTTACACTAAGCCTTCGCTCATTAGCATTTGCGTTTAAGAGACTCATAAAGAGTGTATGCAAATACTTTTATTAACACTTGTGCTCTTTATTTTAATTAAGATTACACAAATAACCACACAAAGAAATATGAAATAAATGGCACAGATTATATTTAATTTCTTTTTTAATTTAAATAGGGCTTTATTCTATTTTTTATTTAATATATTCACAAGTGGAAACTGCTACATTCTTTGTTTAGTTTTAAAAGTAGTAAATAGAAAGCAGAGGTAGCAGTTGAAGTAGTTTAATAAAAAACGAAGTAGCTTATAATATCAAAATTAAAAGTAATGTAGAAAATATATTATTTATTTCTTCTCTGCGCTTTTATAAACATTTGTACATTGCCCTCCATTTTACAAATATTTTGGGTTGCCAAATAAAATAAATACGGGATTTTGTTCTTTACTTACAAAATGTATTAAATTTCAGTTATAAACCATTATTTTCTTTGGCGGAAAACAAAAACAAAAAGAGTATGTTTTTTTTTTTAATTTATATAATTTTCAGTCTGACTTATAAAATTTTAAATATTGTAAACAAATTTTTAAAACTTTTATATGTATTTGTAAAATATTAACACGTTACTAACATGAAATTTAGTAAACATTTAAACTTATTTCTGCCAAATTTTATTAAAATATTCCTGTTTTTAAATCTACTCAGAAAATTATCGTGAGTTTATTGGTATTCTTTTTCTTATGCACAAACACATAATGTGGCCATCACCCACGTAAGGCATATAATCTAAAACTCAAATTTTATAAATATATAAAGAAAACAAAAAATTCTTTATATTACAAAGGAAATTTTACAAATTAAGTAATACACACACATTTTATAAAAATTGCAACCTTGTAAAATAAAAACACAAATAAAAGCTTATGTTTTAAGTCTTATTACAAAAACAACGCATTGCGCTCAATTATGTTTTCTTGTTGTTCTTTGTTTATTGCTGCTCCTAAAACTTTTTCTGCTACCTATTGACTACCTTCTCTGGTAGTTTACTACTACCTCTTCTTTAAGTATTAACTAAACATTGAAGGTAGCAGTAAAAATAAAAAATATTTTAAGGGAAGTAGTAATAACAAGTGCGAATGTCATATTCGGCCCGGCCGAATATATATACCATCAACTTTTTCAAATTTTACGTTATATGGGAGGGGACGGTTAAGCGGGCAGGAAAGTGGAAAGTGGGCGGACCATGCCCATTTTTTGTTTCCGAGTTTACATTGGTCCTTGGGAGGTGGGTGGTAAAGTGGGCGGACCACGCCCATTTTTATATCGATTCCCGAACTATACGTTCAAAATTTCGTTGTAGTACATGCTTTTGTTCAAGAAATATCAGCAGAAAAGTATAAAACGGACACCCTGTGTTTCTAGTTTTAAGCCCATAACTTTGTTGTTTATTAACCGATTTTACCAATTTTCAATCCCAAACAACCTTATATAAGAAAAATATTTGTGCCAAATTTCGTCCCCCTACGTTGTCCCGTTCGAGCCCTATCCTGCTTTCAACAGACGACATAGCTAGATCGACTCAGAATCTAACCAGGACCCAGAAAATATATACTTTGTGGGGTCTTAGATGATTCCTTCGACATGTTACACACGGAATGACAAAATCAATACACTCCCTATCTTTTTGATGGTGGGTATAAAAATTAGACTACAAATGGAGTGGTAGTCAATTATTTTGTTTTTAAAACTACTGCTTCATTTTAACTACGTGTTTTTTAAGTTTTATTTTCTTGCAAGTAGCTGTAGTTAAAGAAAGTGTTAGACTACAAAAAATTATAATTACTTTATAATACTACTGAAAATTTTCAGTAGCTGTAGTTTTAGCAAATCCAAAAAACTTGATAGCAGTTGGAATTTTTCAAACGCTGCTTTATATATTTATAAAAATAAAATGTTTTTTTATATTATAAACATGTTTTATTGTAGACAAAAGTATGCAATTAATACTTATTAGGGTTTTTAATTTCCCGACCTTTTTCAACTCCCGGAAATCGAGATTTTATTATAGGCATTTCCGGGTATTCGGGAAAAATACAATATTGTTCAAAAAGTATCAAAACTAAACACAAAAAAATTTATTTTTCATATAATTTGCACGCAAATATATAAATTCTTAATAAAAAATATATGTTTGAAGACTACTTTTTTGTTATTGTATTGTACTAGAAGAATTTCCAATAAATATTTTTTTAAAAAAAAATTGTCTTCAATAAATTCTTCTGTTGGATAACTAATAAATTTAATATTTTCAAACTCCACAAATATATTTCCGAGTACTCGGATTTGTAATCGATTTTAAGTATATTTTTTTATTGCTTAGAATTTGTTTTGTATAGAAAAATATTGATTTTGATTGAGAGAAAATTGTAAATTTTTTAAATTCTTGTTTAATTTACACTATATCTGAGACAATGAATAAGAAATACGTAAAATTATATTCGATACATTTGTGTTATTTATCTCTTGATTTTTGCTTTGTTTTTTTTTAGAATTTATTACTCAAATTTTATATATAGTTGGGGTATTCACACGGTCATCATAAAGTCATATATCATAAAATAATAACACGAAAGAATATGACTGCTGTGAGCAACCCTCATAAGTTAGTATGCTATTTCAAATTTGAGTCAGCTGATAAATGAAAAATACAATCATAAAAAATTACAAATATTTTTAATGAAAATGACAAAAAACAAGTCAAAAATCTGAAATAATAACCGGTTTGTGCGAAAAATACATATTGGATATTGTTATGACTGATTCAAGTAAATAAGATAAAATTAAAATTACCTGAATCTTCTAAAAAATCCATTGTTATAAAAATTATAAAATATTTTTTGGCACAAAAGAAATTGTTTAAAAACATAAACATATACAGCTGTTGTCGATGACTAAGCCGGCAATATTTTCTGACGGCGGTTATTTTAAATACGTTCGGTGGCTGCTAGTCAGCTAAAGTATACAAACAAAATTTTCTTCCTTTTATTTTTTAAATGTCTCAATTTTTTTTATTTAACTTTATAAAAGTTAATAACTTTTATAAATAAATTAATAAAATGTAATTAATCTTAAAGTTATAGAACTATGCACAAATTTATAGCATGTTTACGTATATGTTGCGAATATTCAATGGCAGTAACTTCTAAATATTACCACCGGCTCGACGAAGAGTTTTTCCCTTTCGACTTAGATTTACACCGTTTAGTTATGACAAAACAATAAACACATCATAAAAGGTCTTATTATTTTAGGACTTTTTCTTTGAAGCACAACAACAATTTTTTAAAACTATCATAAAACTTTAGTATTTTATGACAATAAGACTTGATAGCACACCGTGTGAATACCCCAAGTATTTCTTTAGTTGCTCTTTTTAATTAAATGCCTTATTTATATTTGTAATTTTGTGTAAGCAACTTTGTACATATTTTAAGCTATTTTGCACTTTCAAACCGCGATATTTCGGGAACCACTTAATGAAATTATCTGAAATTTTGAATTAGTCTTAATTTTGACAAGAATAATAATTGTACCAAATATCATTAAATTCGGAGAGGAAAAGTCAAAAATTGTAATTTTTCGTGTTGGTTTTAAATGGAATGACTCTATAGAAATATTTTCGAGGCGAGATGAAATGACGATTTAAAACAACTAATGCATTTCTTACATTATCAGATAATAGAAATACTCGTTCGTATTTGACGAATTTAGGGCTTAAAGTCATTAATGCATTGGCCAAATTTTCTAAGAGAATTCCATGCTGTGAAACAAATTCGTTTTTTTTTTTCAAATATTTAGGAAGTGTTCTAGTATTTATGTACTAGAACAATTTTATATGCATTTTTTAACGTAAATAATCAGTTGCAATTGTTAGTTGAGACCAGTGTTGAAAGTGGATATTTTAAAAAACGCCTGATGAAAAAAAAATCCGTTTTTTCCCTACGCATTCAAAAAATTTTCCCTACAAAAAATCTCTACACATTATAAATACCAAAGTTAATAAAAAATTTTCTAAATATTAACATTATAGATTACATTCAAACTAAATTCTTCAAAAATACTGACATTTCCACTGTTTCCGATTTCTTATCGTATAAAAATATAAATTATAAACCTCCAAATTAACCTTTAGAAAACTATAATTATAAAGTTATAACTTTGTCTACTGCTATATGTAAGTATATTTTATTTCATTGCGTTGTTACCAGTTCATTGAAAATAAAATATCTGATGAACGAGCCAAAGGTCAGTCTCTCCTATTAGATAGAACGAAACATAATGTTTGATTTGTTTATTAAATTTCTTGTTGAAACATTTTTTCTTGAGAATAATAATAATTATCTTCATAATAGAGAATACAAATTCTACATTTACATGCAAAATTCAGATGTTTATTTCAAAAAAGTGGACTTTCAGAAAAAGTACCTACATTTTTAGGAAAACAAAAAATCTGTCCGATTTTCCCTACGGTGGTCATTTAGCGTAAAATATACCTACATGTATGGATTTTCCCTACTTCTGACAACGCTGGTTGAGACAGTCTTGAGTTAAGGCTCAACTACATAGAATACTTTCGCTTCAACTGCGACTGACAGCTACGCAACACATAAATGATATTAACCCAGTCGTTGCATTATTTTGTTATTAAAATTATATATAATAAAATATAAAGATGTAAAAATTCTATTATGTTCTCAGTTGAAATAACGAATTGCAAATTAAAATTTCCGACTTAACGAAAAAATATTAAAATAAGAATAAAACAAATGACAAAATATATTTACGTACTTCGGCACTTCAAAGTTGAACATTTTTCATCTTTAAAGTACTTCACGCAGAAGTTTGGCGTACTGATTTGGTTCCGCTCAATATAAATGCATGTATTTAACTTAGCTGTCAGTCGCAGTTGAAGCGAAAGTATTCTATGTAGTTGAGCCCATAGTAAAATAATAAAGTACTCGCACATCTACAAAAACAAAAATTGCTTGTATTTTGTTAGTGTAAAACTACTGCCCACAATGTCAAAATGCTTTGAACGGAAAAATGAGAGAACGAAAGAGAGCAAGAGAAAAAAAAAACTCAAAAAAAAATTACATGTGAATACAAAAACAATTTGACAGTACCGCGAGGTTTGCCAATGAAAAAATTGTAAAACAGCTGTTCTTACGAGTATACTTTATAATTATACTATGGTTGAGCCTTTAGTCGTGAGTCAGAGTTTGGTAGTAAAGTTGCCATGGTACTTATTGTAAGGTTAACAGTTCAGTTGTGTAATAGAAAATTTTCTATTCTTGGTTGAATAAAAAATTAACTCTTTTTAACTTGAATAATGGGAATCTGTAGCGGAAATTGTTTATAACTTGAACATTTTAATATGTTCTAAATAACTTTGCTAGTTTTAGTTAATAAAGTATACAATAAAACTATTCCATTATATTTTAAATGCAAATCAATTTGCATACATATCATTTTCCAAACAAAATATAAAAAATAAATTCTGGAAAATTATACACTGCTCTTCTTGATGTAAAAACAAAGTGTTAAAAATATTTGTGCGAACAGATATCGCGCATCGAATAAAATTTATAGGTGTTTCAGGGAAATTTTTACTTTTCAGAAGTTTTTTAAACAATTTTGATATTATCAAAACTTTTTTAGAAAATATTAAAATTATTAGAAATTCACCGACCATTAACGTATTTCGAATACTTGTATATTACGAAATATTTTTTATTAAATTTTTATATTTGAAACGGCTATAAAAAATCAACACTTTTTAATAAACAATGAGAATTTTCAACAAATTTCACATTTTCTAACCGATTCTAAGCTGACAGTAGCAACATTTTAAATGCACACTAGAAACATGACTGTCGATGCATACAAAATTTCGACATGATACCTAAATTAAATAATTATGTTTCCATTGATTTAGTTATGATGTGATAATAATATAAATTACTATAGGTAATTAACGTACCTGAACATTTGAACTCTTGATCATGTAAATCTGCTACGTTTTGCCCCTTCAGTTGGGATGGCGATTGACACCTTGTATAAGGTGCTAGACGCGGTGACCCGCGTAAAAAACGAGATAACCATGATAGGTGACAATCGCAAGATAGTGGGTTATCTGATAATCGTAATGCCCGCAGGCGACTCAACCCACTAAATATGTTGTGAGGTAAAGTCGTTAAATTGTTATTGTTGAGAGTTCTAAAAAATAAATAGTTAAAAAAAATCAAATAAATAAAGTTCAAGAAAAATCTTTTATAAAAGTATGTATTTTTTAAGTTTTCAGAGTTGATAGCCAAAGCTGCTGGTGCTCTTTAATTATAATTTAGTCTTAGAATGATATTCCTTAATATTGAATAAATAAATAAATAAATAAATAAATAAATAAATAAATAAATAAATAAATAAATAAATAAATAAAAAAATAAATAAATAAATTTTCAGTTTCACCCCCTAGAAATGTTCAAGTAGCCCAGAAACTATAAAATGCAAAGTTTTAGATTTATTGAAACAAGTTTAGAGGTGGCTCAAAACGATTGAAATATTAAAAATTTTAGATTTTTTATTTTGTCCAACCATAACTAATTCATTAGATCTTAAATTTACCTCGTTTTTATCTTTCTGAATTCCACAGTTAATTACCTTTCTAAAATTGCCAAAAAGAACAAAATTGAACAACTAATAATATCATAGTTATTAAAATGAAATTACGTAAAACGCGTCATTTTCGACCAAATACACCCCAGTAAAATAAGATTTCATCCAAAACTTTAGAGAGAAACGAAATTCGGCATATTGTTTTGTCTTGGTATTTCTATACATCATGTCAAAATTAGTCGGTAATCACGTGTGATCTGCGTAAGATATTCACGATTAAAGTTCACAAAAAACCCTTGTTTTGCATATAGCTCACCTACGTATTTTTCACTATTACAACAATTATGGAGAATAAAATTATTTACAGCGTATATAAAACTTGAATAGGGAACTACATTTCTCTCCTTCAAATTTTGGTTAAAATTTTATTTTTCGGGTTCTATTTGCCCGAAAATTATGTGTTTTTCGGTAATTTAATTTTAATAACTATTATGTTATTAGTTATCCAATCTTTTTGATTTTAGGAATTTCAGAATTTCATAATGTGTGGAATTCAACAAGATATTAACCCAGAAAATTTGAAATTAATTTTTTATGATCGATGAAAGGAAAACAAATTTCTTCATTTTCAAGATTTTGATCGCTTTGGGCCACCTCTAAATTTTTTCAATCAGTTCAAAACTTGGCATTGCTTAGTTTTGCGACTATCCAAATATTTCTTTATGTAATGAGGGCCACCCTAATATATATATATCAATTTGTTCAAGTGAGAAAAAACGTGACAGGGGTATAGCAAAATCCAAATCTACATAAAATTCTAAGGAAATTACCCAAAGAAAGTATGGGTCTAAAATGAAAACCTAGCTCCCGCCGAGAGACATGAAGATTTTATTTTAAGGTATTTCAAAAACATTTCATAAATTTAATGGAACACAAAAACATGTTATCACTAAATCCAAACACAATATTAGGCGTATACGTATGACAGGCATATACCAAAATTGAATTCAGCAAAAATCATTTAGATAAGTGTATTTTGGTAAAAGAGTCTTAAAAGAAAAAACAAATATTTTTTCCAAGGAAAATACAATGTTTTATTTACCTGCCACTATGTTTTCAAATATCTCAGCATCCAAGCAACTCTCTATTCTAAAAACTTAAGTAGTATAGGAAATCTGTATTAACATACGGATTTTGGCAAAATGTTCAAAATAGCGTTCGTGATATAGCTTTCCAAGACTTAAGGTTTAACCAATGACCTTTGACCTTTATTAATAAAAAATTAGTTTGGATCTGTATCTTGAGTAGTTTTTGAGATAGCAGCAATTATATCAAAACACTGTTGTTGAATTGAACGATTTTCTCCAATTTCCATGTCTCTCGGCGGGAGCTAAGTTTTGATTTTAGACCCATAGTTTCTTAGACAAGTTTTGTTAGAATTTATTGTAGATTACATTTTTGCTATACGCCTATCTACAAAAAGAATTGATCCACCCTAATATATATACATATGTATATATATACACTATCGGACAAAATAAAGTGCGGTTTTTTACTCTTGTTATTTAGTTCAAAATTATTTTCTCCTAGGTTCATATTGGTCCACATTTTTAAAGACAATTACATTAATGTTAATTAGTTTTCTCTATCTGGAATCAAGAAATCTTACAGGATTTTGGTCGAAGACTTACTGGTAATATGGCCGAATTTATCCTTATTTTTCAAATACAATAATAATTTTAATAGAATTTAATGAATAGAGTAATAAAACTTAGCACTTCTTAAGAATATGCCTTCCATTTTGTATCAAAAAATTTAAAAAATTTTAGGAAATAATGTAAAGTGTCACTTTATTATCTCGCACAAAATGTATGACCAACACCACACTCTTGCCCCAAACTCGATATACACATATTTCAAAAACTTCTTTTGCAAATTAATTTAAAGAATATAATACAACAATAACCTGGACACAAAAATGTAGACCATTATGAACCCATAAGACAATAATTATGACTCACTCCCTATAGAAAAAAAGTGATTTTGTTAGATATGAGTCGCTGGTGTCTGTTACATTTTTATTTCAAAATTCTTTCAATTTCGTGTTTTAAGAGAATATATTTATATATATATATATATATATATATATATATATATATATATATATATATATATATATATATATATATATATATATATATATATATATATATATATATCGTCAATTCCACGAAAGATTTATAAAAAATATTAATTTTTTTACGGAGGGTCATTCGATTTTGTTCATATTTGTCATACGCATACCCTATGGAGCCATTTAAATATCTCCATTTTTATTTTTTTTAATTTTGAAAAATTCGCGGATTTATTCGCGATTTTGATTTTTCAAAAAGTGAAAAAAATTACAAAAGTGTCTAACTTTAAACACCAATATCTCTAAAAGTTGTTAACGGATTTTAATGATTTAAACTGCATATTTAAGAAGAATAAGTCCACTGTAATGTATTAATTTAAAAATAATATTTTCATTTAAAAATGCATTCATAATGCAAATGCAATTTTAGGATTCATTTTTCAAAAATGTCTACCCTTTTGATTTTAATTTTCTTCTAATATATTATAAAGCAATATCTTTACCATAAAATGCAAAAATAACTGTTCTGGGACAATAAAATCTACTATTTTTAATATTTTTTTCAAAAAATTTCGATCATATTTTTCATACAAAAATTTAAATTTTTTAATTTTTTTGGTTATACTTTTTTAGTAATATGTAACTATAAATATTTATAACTCCTTAAGTATACGTGGGATTTTATTGATTTAAGAACTAGTGTAAAGCTTATTACAACAAATATTGTAAATTACATTGTATAAATCAAAAATTATTTGTTTGCTAAAGATGCACTCAAGAAAAGAATGCAATTTTCAGATGCATTTTTAAGAAATTTCTACCCTTTTGATTTTAAATATTTTTGCTTAATATTGAAGACAAATATGTTTATTATATAAAACATTAGCACTTAATTTGGGACAAATAGGTTTTCTACCACAAATAACAAATTATGAAATATATTGATTAAAATTAATTTTAAAATAAGGTCACAAAAATTAAAAATACAAAAATTTAAAAAAAAAATAAAAAATTTTTTGTATGAAAAAATTTGAAGAAATATTTAAAAAAAATATTTTAAAAATAGTGAACCTATTTGTCCCAGAACAATTTATATTGCCATTTGTAGCAAATATAATAATGTTTTTTATATCAGAAGAAGAAAAAAATTTAAAGGGTAGACATTTTTCAAAAATGAATACAAAAATTGCATTTGCATTATGAATGCATTTTTAAATGATAATATTATTTTTAAACTGCTACATTTATAGTGGACTTATTTTTCTTAAATATGCAATTTAAATCATTAAAATCCGTTAAAAACTTTTAGAGATATTGGTGTTTAAAGTTAGACACTTTTGTCATTTTTTTCACTTTTTGAAAAATCAAAATCGCGAATTAAACATTTTTTATGTCCCGCCTTCCCGGGAATTTTGTCCGGGATTCCCGGGAATTTTAAAAGCACTTAAATGGAAGAAGACTACTTGAATTTTAGCAAAAATGTATACATTTTAGTCATTTTTAAACAAAA
Source organism: Protophormia terraenovae (assembly GCA_951394005.1). Classification (NCBI taxonomy): domain Eukaryota; kingdom Metazoa; phylum Arthropoda; class Insecta; order Diptera; family Calliphoridae; genus Protophormia; species Protophormia terraenovae. The sequence continues at coordinate 81,708,463 of OX596077.1, read as the reverse complement.
TTAGACTAAAAATTTAGCTAGGAATTAAATCTTAACGGCAATTCCATTAGTATGTTTTGTGTACACTATATAAAACGGTTTATTTGGGATGACTTTATGGCATTTATTCAATTAAGCATCTTAATAAAATGTTAGCACTAAAAAACAGCTAGTGAAAACTGATTAATTTTAGACATTTTAAATATGTACCTATTCGTTATAAGTTGTTAGTAGTATAGACAACAAGCGGAATTTGTCTCATAGAAATTTGACAAAACATTAACATTAAAATTTAAGAGAAGACTTAGAAAGTGAGTCCAACAAATCCTTAATTATTCACATAATTTTCAACTGGAAAGCTACAGATAATATTCTCTGCTATGTATGAGATCGTCTGGTCTGATCTATAACATGAAATCAAATGTTTTATTAGGAATATTAATAAACAAGAAATTGAAGCTGACTGGTCCAAAGTTAATTTTTTCAAGCAAAATTTAAACCTACCTTAAAATATGAATAAGGTTATCATTTGTAAAATTTTAGTCAAAATATTTTCAAAATATAAGCTACGTTTAAATTGGATTACGATATTGAAGCTACAAACAATTTAATAGCGTTTGAACTCAAGTATGAATCACAACTAGGGGTTTCCGAAAAAGTGATCATCAGCCACTTCTTTAAGAATTAATAAATTCTTTTTAGTGGACTTTTAATAAATTAAAATTTTATAATGATTTACGAAACTAGTTAAAAATTTTATTGAATGATATCATTGTCTGAGTAAATATTTTTTAGTCAATTTCTGACATCTCTATTTTCTGTCATAAATACATTGTTTTATGGTTAATTAACAAAGTTGTTTAATTTTGCTTCAAAACTTAATAAATATATTAAAGTAAGAATCAAATTTCAGTAATATTTTTTTACTCATTTAAATTTTTAATTCATTCAATTGATTTAATTAATTTTTTAATCTAGAATTTTTTTCTGTATTTCAGTTTTTACAGTTTTGGTGAGAGGTGCAAATTTAAAAAAGCTGTTAATTGAATGAATTATTTACTGACATATTTGTTAATTGAATTTATTTTTTGATTTTTCTGTGTTTTAAATAAAATTAATAATTATTATTACTTTTTCAATTATTCAGATTAATCAATTACTTGAATTTCAATTTCGCTACATTTACAATCCTGTTTCAAATCTGCTAATGGAAAGATTTATATCCTATTTGGGTCTCAGTTGACCAGCTATTGTGAGTAATAATAATAATTATAGTTTTTAGTCCGGGATCCCGGGAATCCCGGGGAGTCGAAAAATTTTTCCCGCTTTCCCGGGAAATCAAAAAGTCCGGGAAATTGGGATCCCTAAAGAACGCCCAAAATATACCAAGTGTCCTCCGATTTTTATAAAATTTTATACGTATAAGGTCCATGGGTGTCTATATAGATTTCCGTTTTCACATTCGCTAAATTCAGAAAATTCGCGATTTTATTTCGCTTTTTCACTTTCGAAAAAATCTAAAAAATCTTGAAAGTGTACAACTTTAAATACAAATAATTCTGGGAACGCTTTACGGAAATTTATTATTTAAACGGCGTTTGAATTGTAATTATATCAGCTTAAAAATGAGTATTTTACAAATAAAAAATACTTTTTAGAAATGCATTTTAATGCAATTGCATTTTTTAAATGCATCTTTCTTTAAATATGCTATTAAATTTTTTTTGATTTTTTTCCGTATTTGGAAAGCATGGAATCTTTACATTAAAATAAAAATCGCAAATATTTGGGACACACACATGTACTGTGCATAATTTCCCCTTTTCTTCAACTAGTTTAAATTTTTTCATATAATAATTATATTTTTCTGGTATTTTGAGTATCTTTACGTATTTTGTTAAAAAAATGTATTGTGTTATTTTTTAAAAATTCCTGAAAAATAGTAAAACTTTATGTATCAGACTATTTATTGTTTAAAGTTATAATAAACAAAGCATTTTTAAATACACTTTTGAAAAACTAAAATTTAATAAATTAGCAACTAACAAAAATGCATCTAAAAACTGCAATTATATTTTTAAAATATTATGGATCGAAGACGTGGTTTTTGAAATACTGACTAAATTACACCAAAAATATACAATGGCCTTTTAAATACTTTTTAAATTACAGAAATTCATCGATAACTTCAAGAGATATGAATATTTAAAATTGCATACTTTTTATATTTTCTTAACTTTTATAAAAATGTTAAAGAAAATTTCAAAAACAAGAAAAAATTTTAGTTTTATATGAAAAATTTGAAACATGTTTTTATAAAAATTGGATTATACATATAAGATTTCCGCGTTCCAACAATTTGACACTTTTATCTTAATGTAAAGATTCCAAACTTTTCATTTATGTTAAAAAATTAAAAAATTTTAATAGCATATTTAAAGAAAAATGCATTTGAAAAATGCAATTGCATTAAAATGCATTTTTGAAAAATTTTTCTTATTTTTAAAATGTTCGTCGTAAAGCCGCCATATGCGAAATTTTAAGGCCGCTTAAATCAATAAAATTCACAAAGTCTTCCCAGAGATATTGCTATTCAAAGTTACATACTTTTGAAATTTTTTTGGTTTTTGAGAAAATTAAAAAGCGGAATTAAATCGCGAGTTTTTGCAATTTCATCGACCATTATACATATATATATATATATATATATATATATATATATATATATATATATATATATATATATATATATATATATATATATATATATATATATACATATATATATATATATATATATATATATTCCAGGAATATATATATATATATATATATTCCAGGAATATATATATACATTACAAGCTCCCTTAACGGACAGCTCCGGAAGACGTACAATTTTGTAGGTCCCATGGTTTAGGTTTGACAACTTTTTTGAACAAAGGGCATAGAAATTCTGCACAATAAGCAGGTCGACATTGTCATCAGTTATACAAAAAAAAAAAGGCGCAGCTTAAGATCGAGGCCAGGCTACCAACATCATTTTCCCAAGTTAATCCTCTGGTTTTGAAATGGAGTAACATGCCAATGATGACTTTGTTGTCAAACTTGTCCTTAACATGCTTAACATGCTTTTTTTATTTATAATATTTCGTGGAAAAATCGTTAGTAAAAATACTGTTGAAAGAAGTCTGACCTTTTTTTCGTGCACGAAAAATGACTAAATTTAGAAAGTAAATTTAGGAAAATGGAATGATAACGGATAAATTTCATAAAATTAAAATTGAGCAAAAATGCATCAATCATAAAACACCTTTCAGATAAAATGTTTCTTGTATGTATGTAACAAATTTTACGACTGTTTCGTTCATGAAGTTAAAGTTACGATTATTTCACTATTATCAATACTGATGTAATTTTTTGTATAAATGTACCTTGGGTCAGTACATTATAAACCAGTAAATAAAACAAACATTTGATTTTTCAGTGGTTACAACCGTTTGCATTTTAGTTGACGATCTATATGTATAAATAAGAATATGTATATTTAAAAGTTAATTCATTACAATCAATCTTGAATGTTGGAATAAAAAGATATAGTGCGGAATTATCCCTTGTAAATAAATATTATGTACCATATCCCATAGGCGGACATCTCCCGATAACGGACAAAATCAGCGTGACGGTCGCTGTCCGCCTATGGGAGCAAAAATATATATATATATATATATATATATATATATATATATATATATATATATATATATATATATATATATATATATATATATATATATATATATATATATATATATATATATATATATATATATATATATATATGGGCCTAATTGTCAAAGTGTTCCGATTCTAGTTCTCACCCCATAGAAATATGATAATAGCCTAGAAACTACGATGCACAAAATTTTTGACTGATTGGAAAAGTTTTAGAGTGGTTTTAGTGGCTCAAAGCGATCGAAATCTGGAAAATTATGATTTTTAAAATTTTTTTTCCTTTCGTCGATCATAAAAAATTAAATTTAAGTGCAATTTCCTTTATGTCTTGTTGAATTACACATATTATGAGCTTTCTGACATTTCTAAAATCAAGAAGATTCGATAACTAGTAACATAATAGCTTTAAAATAAAACTACCGAAAAACACGTAATTTTCGGGCAAATTGACCCCGAAAAATAAAATTTCAACCAAAATTTAAATTAGAGAAACGAAATTTGGCATGTAGATTGACATTTTATATATCCTGTAAATAATTTTATTATCCAAAATTGTTGTAATAGCAAAAAATACGTAGGTGAAATATATGCAAAACAAGAGATTTTTGTGAAATTTGATCGTGAATATCTTACGCAGATCACAAGTGATTAACGAAAAATATATGATATGATGTATAAGATACCAAGACAAAACTATATGCCAAGTTTCGTTTCTCTCTCTAAAGTTTCAGATGAAATCTTATTTTACTGGGTTGTATTTGGTTGAAAATTACGTGTTTTACGTAAATTGATTTTAATAACTGTGATATTATTAGTTGTTCAATTTTCTTCATTTGGGTAATTTTATAAAGGTAATGAACTGTAGAAATCAAAAAGGTGAAACCGAGGAAAATCTAAGTTCTAATGAAAATTTTATGGTTGGACAAAATAAAAAAACTAAAATCGCTTTGAGCCACCTCTAAATTTGTTCCAATCAATGTAAAACTTTGTATTATATGGTTTTTGGGGTATCGCGCATGTCAAGGGGGTGAGACTGAAAATTTAAATACCTTTATTCACAGTTTCATATGCAATGGCTTGGATTACTGCGTGAACTTAGTTTTTTTTTATTTTACATAACAAAATTGGAATAGCATTAAAAATAAATTTAATACAAGAATTTGATGGACTTTTTGAAAATTATGCATAAATTGCACTTTTTGTTTTTGTATTTTTATATAGAAAATTGTAATTTAAACAAATATTTGTGTATATATGTAGATTTAAGAACGGCTATAAATATAATTGATCAAAACCATAAATTTAAGTCAAATGGCGTTGATAGTTGAAAACGGGACACTTTTGTCAAAACACATTTCGCTAAGGCACATCGTGTGGACAGTATGAAATTAACTATAATTGGCATAATTAGTAGATGTTTGTTATGCTTAATAAAAATGCGGAGGCGCATCAAAAAATTCCGAAAGATAAACATTTTATGGACCAAAAAATACTTGTGATAAAAAGGGATCACAATATCAAATAGCATTTCTTTGTAATAAACTCTAACAAAATATATTTTCATTTATTGCATGGAGAAATAACTTAGATTCAATCCCCATTTTTTGCAAACTTTTTAAAAATTGCGATTTTTATTGCAAAGGATTTTAAAAAAATAAAATATGCTGCACTAATACCATCAAACATTAAAAATATCATAAATTTTATTTGAATAAAATACCTTTTTTTTGATATTAAAGTTTTTAAAAATTTTTATATATTTAACTTAAAACCGCCATAACTTTCGCGCCCTTCACATGAAATGATTAACGCGAACTGATTCTACATGCATTCGAGTCACTTTATATGTATACAAAAGAATTTCTTACCACCTGAACTGATTGAACAAAATTTAGAGGTGGTTCAAAGCGATCAAAATCTTGAAAATGATGACTTTTTTAAATTTTTTTCCTGTCATCGATCATAAAAAAAAAAAATTAATAACATAATAGTTGTTAAAATAAAATTACTGAAAAACACGTAATTTTCGGGCAAATATTCCCCGAAAAATAAAATTTTAACCAAAATTTGAAGGAGAGAAACTAAACTTGGCATGTAGTTTCCTATTGACGTTTTATATATCCTGTAAATAATTTTATTATCCAAAATTATTGTAATAGCAAAAAATACGTAGGTGAGTTATAAGCAAAACAAGAGATTTTTGTGAACTTGATCGTGAATATCTTACCAGGACAAAACCATATGCCGTTTCGTTTCTCTCTCTCTAATGTTTTGGATGAAATCTTATTATCGAAAATGACGCGTTTTACGTGAATTGATTTTAATAACTATGATATTATTATTAGATACAGTTAATTTATTAAAATTTTTTTTATTTTAAGTAAACTTCTATATATATATATATATATATATATATATATATATATATATATATATATATATATATATATATATATATATATATATATATATATATATACATATACATATACATATACATATACATATACATATACATATACATATACATATACATATATATATTTATTTATTTATTCATGTATTCAATATTTCAATAAAACTTACAGTATTTCAAGATCAACCAGTCCTTTAAAAGCATGCTCATCCATACATGTAATTTGGTTATTGTCAATCTGTAGACTTCGCAATGATTGTGCTCCTTTGAAAATACGCCTGCCAATTGTGGTAATTGCATTATGCGATAGATCCCTAAATAAATTATAATGATATAATAAATATGTATTAATCTCTTAAAAAGATAAATAACTAAAGCAATATTACATAATGATAAATTATTATATGAAATAATGATAAATCACATATATTCAACAAATGGTTACAATTACATTTATTGCTTCAATTATAACCATCCTTGCAAGCATTTAGTATTGTGGAATTCACTATGTGTCTTCCAGAAGTTAAAAGTTATCGCCAAAACTAATTGCCAAAGTATAATAAAAATCATGTTCCGTCGAGAAGTACTGCACAGTGGGGCCAAAATCAAAATAAATGGTAATATGTCTGGTCCGTTGAAACCTCTGAACCGATTTAGATGAAACTTGGATCATCGATAGAGGAGGAGTTAAGCTTTCAGAAGATTGTGTAGCTGCAGTACGGACGCCGATACAGTGGGCCAAAGTTGATCACCTCGAGGATGAAAAACATATTGGGGCTTATAACTTTTACAAATATAAACCGATTTAAAATATTTTTTACATTTTTTAATTCTCCTAAGCAAGACAAAGAAAAAACATGCACCGTGCTAAATTATCTCGTATGGTTTAAAAGATATTTAAGTTTAAAAAATAAATTTCTCATTTTTGGCCTTGACTTTTTTGCGATTTTGCTCTATAACTTGTAACATATATAATTTTTAAATTATGCTAATAAAAACAATTTTTATTATCTCAATTCCAAAACAAGAAAAAAATTTTCCTATTAAAAATTTCAAAACAGGTCTCAGAAATTTAAATTTTTTGCCAAAAAACTAAATTTATATATTAAATTTTTTTTTTTTTAAAATTTAGTTAAAAAAGTTTAATATTTTTTGGCATTAATAATTTTGAAAAATTGGTCACCTCGGGTATGAACAATTTTAAAAACAGTCCTGATTCGTTATATCCGAATTGATTTCAAAGATTTTTACATGAGAGGAGCTTTTTTAGTTTACGAGATTTGGGCATCAAAGATTAAAATTTTTTACTTTTTGACTTATCTTGGTGAAGTTATTTTGCTATAGCGGGTCCAAATCTTACCCGATTGTTCTTAAATATTTTTTTTATCTTATTAACAACAAATAACAAAATTATGTTAAGAAAACAATTTGTAAAAATCTTTAAGGAATCAAAAGTTATATGTATGCATTTTAATTTAAATTATCAAAAAAGTAGATTTTTCGCCATTTTTTATTATTATTTTTTAGTTATAAATATAAATTTTTGCTCCCCGATATCGGTTTGGAAGATATAGCAAAAAAAAGTTTAAAAAATTCCTTTTTTGGAAATTTTTTAATGTTTTTTTTAAGAACTGCCGGCTTTTTATTGTCAAAAACAAAAAAAAAAATACTTTTTTGACAAAAGAAAAAAACGGCGAATTTTTATACCCACCATCAAAAAGATGGGGGGTATATTGATTTTGTCATTCCGTGTGTAATATGTCGAAAAAATCATTTGAAACCCCATAAAGTATATATTTTCTGGGTCCTGTTTAGATTCTGAGTCGATCTAGCTATGTCCGTCTGTCTGTTTAAAGCAGGATAGGGCTCGAACGGGGCAACGTAGGGGGACGAAATTTGGCTCAAATATTTATCTTATATAAGGTTTATTTGGGATTGAATATGGTTATGGGCTAAATACTAGGGTGTCCGTTGTAACTTCATCTGCTGATATCTCTTAAACAAAAGCATGTACGGCAACGAAATTTTGTACAGATAGCCCACTTTACCGCCTGAAAGGTCAACGAAAGTTTGTACAAATAGGTTAATGACAAATGTAAAGTGGGCTGCGTAGTCCGCCCACTTTAACGCCCACCTTACATATAACGTAAAATATGAAAAAAAAGTTTCGGCCAGGCCGAATATAAAATTCTCGCTTGTTTTTTTTAATTTATATTTGTATATATATAATTTTTGATTCCGTAAAGATTTAAAAAACAAATTCTTTACATAATTTTGTTATTTGTTGGTAATAAGACAAAAAGTATATACAAATTGTGAAATTTGGACCTGCTAGAGCGAAAAACAGTACACTACACCACCATAGGTGATTGGGGTATTATGCGTTTGTGCTGATGCTTGTAACGCATAGAAAAATTTATCCAACACCCACCTGAAAGTATACCAATCGACTCAGAATCACCTTTTAAATCGCTCTAACGATGTCAGTCCGTCCATTTGGCTGGTTGTCCATGTAAACCTTGTGCACAAAGTACACATCGCAATTTTGAAGATAATTCAATGAAATTTGGCACGTGGGACTTTTATGATACAAGGACAAAGCCTATTGAATTTGGTTGTGATCGGTCCAGATTTATCAGATTTAACACTCAAAAATGCCTTAAAAATATAAATATTTTAATGAAATTCGGCGCAAGTACAAGTATCAATCTTTGTTCCAAATTTTAAGAAGATCGGTCCACAAGTGACCATAGCACCCATTAAAACCCTCTTACGAAAATCACTTTAATGTGCATAAATCCCATACGAATGTTAGTATCAAGTTAATATTCAACACATGTGTGTTTTATATAAGTTGAAACAACACTGCCAAATTTTATTAATCGGTCCATAATTTACCAATTGCTCCCATATAAATCCTCTTCCGGGAATCGCCCTAAAGTGCATAAAATCATATAAATGTTAGTACCGACGCATTATTCCGTATTTGTATATTTTATTTTACATTTAGTAAAAGTGTTGCTCTGCGATTGGCCAACGGTTTAATATAAGTCCTCTTCCCGAATTTGTATGGTCATACATAATGTTGTAGAGTATCATATGGTCGGTCTTGACCGATTATACCTTTTTTCTCGTTTCTTCATATTTCATTTACTGAAGTTAATACTTATGTATGTAAATGAAACGAATGACGATGTTTGATTTTGTGAAACAATAAACTTTACTGAATGGTTATGATTTTTATACCCACCATCAAAAATATGGAGGGTATATTGATTTTGTCATTCCGTGTGTATTATGTCGAAGGAATCATTTAAAACCCCATAAAGTATATATTTTCTGGGTCTTGGTTCGATTCTGAATCGATCTAGCTATGTCCGTCTGTCTGTTTAAAGCAGGATAGGGCTTGAACGGGGCAACGTAGGGGGACGAAATTTGGCTCAAATATTTATCTTATATAAGGTTATTTAATATTGAAAATGGGAAAAATCGGTTAATATACAAACAAGTTATGGGCAAAATACTGGAAATAGGGTGTCCGTTGTAGCTTCATTTCATACTTTTCTGCTTATATCTCTTAAAGAAATGCATGTACGACAACGAAATTTTGTACGTATAGTTCGGGGGTCGATATAAACTTGGAAACCAAAAATGGGCGTGGTGCGCCCACTTTACCACCCACCTCCCATATAAGGTGAAAATCAAAGAAATTTTGTACAAATAGTTAAAGGACCAATGTAATTTCGGAAAAAATGGGCGTGGTCCGCCCACTTTACCGCTCATCTCCCATGTAACGAAAAATTTGAAAAAGTTGATGGTGAGTATATAGATTCGGCCGAGCCGTATATAACATTCACTCTTGTTTTTCTTTATATTGTTTCAGCTGTTTCGAGCATACTACACAGAGAAAACAGTTTCATTGTGGTTTGTGTGTACTGTCTCATAATTCGATTAGGATATCTGTATTTTATGACAGACACAACTAAATAATTAGTTTATAATATTTGAAAAATATGTATACATAATATACTTTTAGGCTTATCCAATTAAAAACATTTACACTTTTTTCCCTTTATTATTGGAATGTAAGTAATAGCACTAAATATGTTTTCTATAAACTTAACAGTTAATTTCAATATTTATCTAAATTTCGGATGAAGAAATGAAGATGATGACATTTATGAAGTTTATAATCAGGGGGTCGATTCATATTCATAAATAATATGCTTTTCCTTTTTATGTGTGTTAAAATATTTAAATTTTTTACAATTATAAGATTTATTATATACATACATATATCCATAAATAACACTAGCATTGTATTTTGAAGAAATATGTAGATTTAAAACTACTAATGCCTCTGAAATTCGAAAGGATTTTCTAAAAGGTTTACTATTTTTTTATCCCGTGTTTAAAATTAAAGGCAATGACATATTATGTTTATTTAAAAATAAGATGTGTGTAAACCTAACGGTTTGAAATTACAGAAGTTCTTTCGTCAAGTGTTCTTAAAGATATATTAAAAATAAAATAATAAATTTTTAGATGCTTACATTTTCTGAATGCAAATAAAAAAAATGTTACTACGTAAAAATTACGTATCGTTAGTATTAAGAGTATAATTTTTATACGTAAATTTTACGTATCGTTAGTATTAAAAGTATAAATTTGTATATAAATTTAGAAAAATGGCAGAGTAAAAGTTGAAATATTCCGCGAATAATCTTCATTTGGTAGATATAGTAGCAAATTCTAACGTTTCAACGAAATTAATGTAATAATTAAAAGAAAATTATGAGCTGCTGAGATTACTGTTATACTAAGAACTTTATACAGAAAGAAAAGCAAAAAGAATTGAAAATTTAGCCATTATGCAAAAAACGAAAAGTTAGAACGTATTGTCTAAGCATCTCAAGTCTCTGTTGAACACCAGGTCACAATTAATCATGATTTCTCATAAATAAAATCTTGATATATTTTTAAGGGGTTTTTATGTTTTATTCTTATTTATTGAATTTGTTTTTTTTTTTTTCACTTCAAGCTTTTTTAAAGTCGAATTAATAATAAAAATGCTTTTAGCTGATAAAAAAAATACAAATTAAGTATTTTAGAGGAACAGCCATATATATGTACGTAAAATTTACGTATCGTTTGTTAAAACTAGTGTATTTAAAAACCGGAACCGGCTAACCGGTTTTTTAATTTAAAAAAACCGACCGGTTTCGAATAATTTCTACTTTCGAATTATTCGACATGCAGGTTTTTTTCTGTTGGTTAACCGGTTTTTTAATGGAAGGTACTTTTTAAGTTTTTCACGAAAACACCAAATGTTTTTCATCATAAATGAAATTTTCAAGTGTACACTATTTAATAATATGTAAATATTCACATAGATACAATTTATACCAAGCAAATTAGGGAAGAAAATGAAGACACTGAAAGTTCATCGAAAGATGAACATGATTACGACGATATCCAAAGTATTGAAGCAGGTGTCAATATTGAAATATTTTAACAGTCCAAAGTGGGTCAGAATCAAAATTTTTTGGAAATAAATCTGTAACTTCTGATCGACTGGTTGGATTTGCATGAAATAGGTATAGACGTACCAGAGGAGTGTACAATATTAAGTTTGGAAGGGGGACCGTACAGACCCCTCTGGGACGGAGCTAAAGGGGCTCAAAGTTGGGTACCTCTGACATACACATTTTTTAACCGCTTTTCAAATTTTTGTTTCTTGTCCAATTTCAAATATTTTTATACGTTATTGTAGGCACTGCTAAAACCTACAAAAAACATGCTTACATGCCCTATTTATCTCTTATAGTTTTTGAGTTATTTGCATTTGAATTTTTAAGTACCTCAATTTTGCATGTTCTTGGTCCAGTTTTCTCATATATATATTTTTTTGTTTGTTTTTTCTTTAGCTAATTAGTATTTACGAAAAAGTATTTACACTCTTTTTTCTCTACAATTAAATTTTCTTTAACAACATATAATAATTTTATACTTTTCTGAAAGGTATCTTTACAGAGAAGACTTTAAAATAAAAAGCAGTTTAGACTCTACTCTATATTTTCTCAAATCCCAAAGCACGAATCGGCAAACGGAATGCAGTTTAAGAATATGTAATATGTTAATAAAAGTTTTCAATCAAAATCTACGGGACTTTGAAAAAATGTGGATTTTATAGCAGAAAAAACCTATTTTTGGAATTTTCTGCGTTTTTTTTTGGGAATAGTGGGGTTCCTTTTACAATAATGTATAAAAATATTTGAAATTGGACGAGAAACAAAAATTTGGCAAGCGATTAAAAAATGTGTATGTCAGAGGTACCCAACTTTGAGCCCTTTTAGCGTCTGTACAGTCCTCCTTCCAAACTTAACATTGTACACTCCTCTGTTATGCCTACACCAAATTTTAGGCAAATCCAACCAGCCGATCAGAAGTTACAGATTTATTTCCAAAAAAATCGATTCTGGCCCACTGTGCAGTCTGTTGGAAACTCTTCAACAAATCGATACAAAAACAAGAAGATAAATAGCTTTGATTTATTTGCGACATAAAACATAGATGGAACTCTTTGTCAAAAATGATTGAACAGTTTTTAAAAATCAACAAATGTGTTAATCATGCGTTGTTAGAGTTTGGTATAAGCTCCTTTAGATGCACTAGATAATCTTTGGAAAACTTTTCAACCATTAGAAATAGCTATTAAAGCTTTTAAAAAATTCTGCTACTCTAATAGAAGGAGTAGCAATTCAGAATTTTTTTTTATAACAATTTGAAAACAATACGCTCAATACTAGTGTTTATAAAAAACCGACTTTTCAAAAAACCGGTTTGACGGTTAACCGAAAATTTGCTAAAATTAAAAAACCGGTTTTTCGGTTAACCGTCTACTTAAAAACCGGTTAAACCGGTTAACCGACATTTTAATAATAACTCTAATTTGAAGCTTAATAAAAATATTTTTGGTTAAAAAACTTATTAGTTTAACCATGCACCATATAATAAACAGTGCACTGCAGTGTTCTTTATAAATTGCGATTGATTTACATAGAAAATTTATAATACTTTTTTCAGCCTTTAGACTAGTTTTAATATAATTTATAAAAACATTTTTTTGGCATCTTATAGCACAGCTTTTGAAGCTTTATAATGATCTAAAATTATTCTATAAAGATTTTTTTCATTTCTTTTTTTTTTAATTTTTCTAGCTTTAAAAATTAAATTAAATTATCGAAATTTTATAAAAAGGAAGCTTTAGACCTAGGATAATGTACTTTATATTATGATTTATATTCACCTCTTTTAAAGTTTTTCTCTCAAGGAAAAGTTTATATAATTCTTATAATAAAAATGTGATAAAAATACCTGCATAAAATTGAAAAATAATTAACATTTCTTCTGCTAAAAACGGATTTGTTTTTAATTTTTGGAAGATTATTTAAAAGTAAATTTTCTGTACTTATTTAGTTCTACTTTCGAAGTCTTTATTTGTTCCTATTATCCTATATAAAATCTTATTTTCTCTTAAGCTATACATTAGGTGTAAAGTTATTTTCTTCTTTTGGAAAATTTCATTCGCATGAAATTAAAGTTTTTGTAAATAGAATGCTTAATTGTCTATCTGATTTATTATACATACAGTTTTAAAATATATTTAACTTCACAGAAGTATATCTATCAACTGACTACTTGTTAACTCAAATAACAAGGATTTTTAGAAGTTTCAAAATATTTTCTTATATTTTAAATTCAGAAAAAAATAAAAAAAGACGAAATTTAGTGATATTTTAAGCAAATTTTGAAACCGGTTAACCGACACAAAAAAACCGAGTAAACCGGTTAACCGAAATTGAATATTTCAAATTAACCGGTTCGCAAATAACCGAAATTTGAAGAAAAAACCGGGTTTTCGGTTAACCGGTTAACCGGTTTATAAACACTACTCAATACGCACAAGAATTATGTAATCCATTTGTTTTGAAATAATCCACAAAAACATAAACTAAGGAATTCGATGTTGATTTATATAATCGTCTATTTTTAAATGGTGTAGAGGAAAATACAGATTCTGATAATGATTCAAGTTTGAATTCTAAAATTTCGAATAGCTTAATTTTAAGTATAAGTTATACCATAAACAGCATTCACAACCGAAAACCTATATTCGCATTCTTTATTATATGACGACTTTTTATACCTGGACATACATATGCAAAAAAAAAAAAAAAGAACAGAAAAATTTGGAAAAATTATGTTATTGCCTTTTGACAATTTGTCAAACCTCCTCTAATATTGAACCTGTATTTTTGACTTCCAGTTTAGTAAATAGTTTTTTAAATAAAAAATTAATAAAAATTAATACCAATTCTTATTTACAAAAAATATTAATTAAAAAAATTAATTTATATTAAATTTTTATATAAAATTCATGTTTTTTTAATAACAAATATGAGAAAATAGAATAATAAACATTTCTATAAATTTTTAATTATTTAAAACCGGTTCTTTTACATAAAATCGTATTCGAAATCGGTTTTTTTTTTGAAAAGCCAATTTTTTTAATAACTCGAAACCCGGTTTTCTGAAATTTTCGGTTTTTTGTATACACTAGTTTTTTGAATACACTAGTTAAAACATAACATAAGAAATCGTGTAAGGTATTGTAAGGTAAAACCATTCGTTACCTGTGGCCAATTGTGAACCGATACTTTTACTAATTGTAAAATAAAATATACGAATACATAATATTACGTAGATAATAACATTCAGTGAAAGCTCCCATAGGCGGACAGCGATCGTCACGCTGATTTTGTCCGTCTATGGGATATGGTATATATTTTTTACAAGGGATAATTCAGTACTATATCTTTTTATTTTAGCATCCAAAATTGATTGTAATATATTAACATATAGATATACATATTCTTATTTATACATATGTATCGTCAACTAAAATGCAAAAGGCCGTAAACATCAATTGTTGGTTTTATGTACTGGATTATAATGTACCGACACAATATTGACAAAAGTGAAGAGATCGTAACATTATCTTCATAAACGCAACAGTCATAAAATTTGTTGAATTTAAGAAAAATTTTATTTCAAAAGTGTTTTATGATTTATATACACAAGTATTTTTGTTAAGTTAACGTTTGAAAAATTTTACTTAATAGCGCAATTTTAAAGCAAAAAAACTAAAAATTGTTTTTTTTTTCTTTTGCTTCTGCGGCAAACGACGTTTTACATTTTCATTTTGACATCTCTTGCAATAAATTATGATTTCATTAAATTTATTTTTTTGAATTTATGGCTACAGATCTTTACAGTACAGTTTCTTTCCGTTTTCGTTTTTCGTACGCGAAAAAAAAAATCATCTCTTAATTGGCTAAGAGTCAAACTTCTTTCAACAGAATTTTTACTAACGATTTTTCCACGAAATTTGTAAAACTAAAGGCACGTTGAGGAAGAGTTTGAAAACAAAGCCATCATATGATTTTATGGCATATGACTTCATTTAAAAAATTAACATAAGAAAATGATGTTGGTGGCCTGACCTCCATCTTAAACAGTATCCAATTACTTTTTTATATGACTTATGACAATGTCACTCTGTTTGTTGTACAGAAATTCTGTACCCTTTTGTTCAAAAAATTTGTCAAGACTTGTAGGAATCTTTCGCCATTGTGTTCTACGACAAATCATGGATCCATCATCGAGACTGTCTTCAAGACATACATAGATAACTGGGACATCATCTATTTTTAGGGATCAAGTTTTAATTTTTTTTTCTAGTATGAAGAATTTTTAATAAAGTGTAAAATTTAAAATTAAATTAAAAAACTCGTTTTTGCTCAAAATCAGCAAAAAGTTAACTAAAAAACGAATAGTAAACTATTTAATTTCAAAAAATGTAAGTAAATATAAAATATGAATTCAAACACGAACAAAAATGATTATAAGTAGCATCTTATTATAAAATATTCGGTACATTTCTTTTGCGGTTTATGATTTTTGTCCGTCTACGAGAGATGTTTTCTTTAAAAAGCGGTGTGCGCGTCCGCCCAAAAGAGCGTCTGCCTAGCGGAGATTAATTTATTCTAAAAATGCCACCTAAACCATGGGACTTAAAAAATTGTCCGCCTACCGGAGGTGTCCGCCTATGGGAGCTGTCCGTTAAGGGAGCTTTTACTGTATATGATTTTATGCACTTTTGGGCTATTTTCGAAGTGGGCCTTATATGAGAGGTTTGGTAAATTATGGACTGATATTTATTTATTTATTTATTTATGTCGATCACTTATTTATGTCGAATATTAAATTTATACTAGAGGGGTTTATATGGTGGCTATGGTTAATTGTGGACCAATTTTCATAAAATGTTGTACAAAGATTAATACTTATACAAATTTCTTTTCACCAAATTTCATTGAAATATTCTTATTTTTAAAGCATTTTTGAGTGTTGAAACTCTATACCGGGGGGACATTTGTATGGATGCTAGGTGAAATAATGGACCGAACACAAACAATTTCAATAGGCTTCGTCCTTGCATCATAAAATTTCCACGTGCCAAATTTCATTGAATTATCTTTAAAATTGTGCACAAGGTTTACATGGACAGCCAGCCGTCTAGCCAGCCAGAGGGACGGACGAACGGACATAGGTTGATGTAAAAAGTGATTCTGAGTCAATTGGCATACTTAATGGTGGGTGTTGGATAATTTTTTCTACGCGTTACAAATATCAGCACAAACGCATAATACCCCAACCACCTATGGTGGTGTAGGGTATAAAAACTCACCAAATTTTAAATTGGAAAGAATATTTTTGCAACAATTCCCATCCTTCACAAATGATACGAGTAGTACTTAATGATCGATAGTCATCAAAAAGATAAAGCGTGATAAATTAGTCAAACTTTGTTTGAAATATTATTTACACAATTTATACATGTTTATGCTTCAATTTCAATGTGTAAATGGTTTCGTAAACGTTTATTAAATTAAATTATTTTCTTATTTTAAAATGTTAAAATCGAAAGAAAAACAAAACACAAAAATAAAAAATTTGGAAACATTTCTTGTTTGCCATATATCTTCAAGAAAAACAAAGGAATATGCAACAATTTCCAAGAGGCGTTCATGTAACACGTGAGTAAAACGTATAAATTTACGAAATCTGTAACTTTATCCGTTTGAATGAAAACCCTTAATGTGTATTTTTAAATTTAAACAAAATTTTATTTATTTTTTGAAAACTGTGAAATTAACTAACCTTTTTGTTGGTTGGGATAACCGAATTAAATTTTTTTTATTAAATAGGACCGAATTTTTATAAAAACTATTAGGTATATTATTGAAAACAAATAAATTTTTAATAGCAATCACTAATATTTCGTTTGGCAATATGAAGTTAATTCCGTTATCTTGATCAATTGAATTAAACTAATTTTAAAAAATTCAAATTGGTTTATGCAACTAACATTATTATTAGAAAAACTCTTATACAATCATATTAATGATTCTTCTTCTATAATGAACGAGTATATATTGAAGTAATAATATTTTAATATTTTTAATACACATTGTATTAATATAGCTGAACTTTAATAATAGTGACCATTTTCCAATCAATCTTTTTTCTGTGTAAATGTACACACAATCTTTTTTCTGTGTGTACATTTATAAGTGCATATATTATTTTTATAAAATTTATTTGTTGCTGGATGAATTCACATATTCAAATAAGCTGCTTGCACATATTGGTGCATGAACGTTGACTGATATGAAAAGAAAACTGAAATATGACAGAAATAAAGAATTAAAGAAAAGTGATATATAAATATGAGAGAATGTGAACTATTTCCTTTCTTTTATTTTACTGAATCGTTCAATTAAAATGTTTCTTTCACGAACAACACAAATCTTTGATTTATAGTAATTAAAAAATTTAAAAACAACTATTTTCTACTAATATTTTTCACCGCAATTTCATAACTTTTTAACGTCGTTAGGTATCGAAATTTCGTTAGTTAAAAAATTTTGTAGTTAAATTGTATTATGTAGTAAAATTGTACTAATTTTTGTCGTTAACCACATTGGTTAACGATTAATTTGGTAAAAAAAAATGTTTTATTGAAACTAGCGATAATTGTAATGTTTTTGAAAATGTATTGCAAAAAGCTGTTTTTGAATCTTTAATACTATTTTTTTTTAAATTTTGATAACATTATTTTATAAATAATTTAATTAAAAACGAGAACGATATAGTCGGTAAAGCCCGACTAATCGTACAAATTATATTCAAAATTGTGACCTGTACTTTGGGCACAAGGGTTACATGGACAGAAAACCAGCCAGACTGACGGACGGACATCGTTAAATGAACTCAGAAAGTGATATATTCGATTGGTATACTTTAAGGTGGGTAAGCCACTTTTCATAAATATGTTCAAAGAAAATTTTATTAGTTAATTTAAATAAAATAAAACGACAATTACCTTATTCTGACAATTATTCATGGCACGTTCAAAATTAAACATAGAAGATCATTGCATCGAAATCCAAATAAAACTAAATTATTTTTCGTTGTTTTCCTTAAAAATTTAAATTTTTTCTAATTTTGACCTTTGACCTCCGTATTGAAAAGGTTATCCTAGTCCAATTTTTTAAAAACTTCACAATGTATTTCCTGACATCAGTTCAAAAATTTCTGAAATCCGCAGAATTCAGATAGAAGGTACCGCTTAGTCATATAAGATATTGACCTAATTCTTTTTTTAGTTTTATTTTCTATAGTGTCTATAAGCCTGCAAAGTTTTTTTTTTAACTTTTTTAAAATTTGTTTAAAAAACTTTTTTGAATTTTGAAAATGGAGATTCTAAACAGTCTTAAAAAATGTAAACATATTTCAACCGAGCATGAAAATGCCTTTGGATTATCCTGCAAAAACAATAACGAAATTTTCAGTAATTATGGTTCAAATTTAATAGAAAATAGCTTATTATTTAAACATCACTATATTAAACAAACATGAGCTTGGAGATGAATGCCGCTATAGCCGATATAAATGACGTCTATAAAAAAAACTGCAAAATTTCAAAAATTGTAAATTTTTTGTGTAATTTTTTATCATCGCATAATTTTTCAATGAATAGAAAGCCGGATACTTGTTATGCAGCAAACGAGTTTCCTGAGTCTTGTCCTTCGTCTGATTAATGGTTTATATCAAAAAGATTTAAATTGTCAGTGCAAAACTGAAATTAATAAAAAAAATCCTTGAAAGTTTCAACAACTTAGTTTTATATTTATATATTATATTTATAAAACAATGTTATTAAAACTAAAAAAATAGTACTACAGATTCAAAAAACTTTTTGTAACACATTTTCAAAATCTTAGCAACATTACAATTATCAAACTTTTTTTGTAGATAACTTACCAAAATTAATCTTCGACTGATGTACATTTAACTACAAAATTTTTAACTAACGAATTTTCGATATCTAACAACGTTAAAAAGTTACGGAATTGCGGTACAGATAAAGTGAAAAATATAAGTAAAAAATAGTTATTTTAAACTTTTTTATTATTATAAATCAAAGATTTGTGTCGTTCGTGAAAGAAATATTTTAATTGGACGATTCAGTAAAATAAAAAATGGTAAATAGTTCACAATCTTTCATATTTATACTTCATATTTTTGTTTTCTTTTCATATCAGTCGCCAATATGTCTAACCAGCAGATTCGAATAAATTAATTCATCCAGCAACAAATAAATTTGATAAAAATAAAATACAAATGTATGCTCGAAACAGCTGAAACAATATTAAGAAAAAAAAAACACATATCCATTTAGTAGTAGTGACCAACTTTTACAAATGGTAATTCACGCTGCTAAGAAATGACACTTATGGTTTTCACTCGAAAAACAATCTAATGGAAAGATATTCTTGACATAACAGTACATACATACATATGGATAGTAAAATAGGTGCGAATTCCTTTAAATGAAGAAAATTTTAAATTTTATGTTTTAACATTTTTTAAACTTGTATTTATGGTTTATTTATAAAATAAAACTATATAAAGAATGAAAAAATACTTTTGAAATTTACCTAAATTGGTGTTCGGAAGTCGGCAGAGGTTTACATTTACAGGATGTCACGCCCACTTTTATAAATCTCTTAAACGGTAGTAAATATTTGCTATCGCCTAATAAGGGATAACGAAGCGTACCGGGAAAAGCTAGTAAAATATAATTATATCATGAAAATGAATACTTTTTTTTTTAATTTTCTTGATTACCCCTAGCTTAGCGGATACACATACCCTAAAAGTCCTTGATAGGATATTATACAGTTATTATTAAAAAATTATGATTTTTCATTGTTATATAAGCGAGAATGCTTCAAAAATTATTTATTTAGGTCTATTTAAGGATTTTAGGTACAACTTATATTAGAGGAAGTACTTGATTATTTTAAAACTACCATATTATATACCAAACACCAAGTTCTAATCATACTTGACGAACGATTCAAGTCGTTATCCTTCCAATCTCTCTATAAGAGTGGAATATTTTACTCAGATTGAGGTCCCACTATTATTTCCAAGATATCCTAGCACCGAAATAACCATTCCGACCAAAGACACAAAAATTTCATACTTTTCTTTTTATTAAAATGTTTCCGAAATAACCATTCCGACCAAAGGCACTCACATACAACGACTTATTAACTTAATTCCTTTTGTTAATATAATATGAGGATTTCTTCTTTTCAATCATCTTTAATCGCTGTTTATATATTTTTTCATTAGACAGATTCTCGTTTTAATATTATTTATTTCTAGCATAATGAGTCTGAATAAGTTATTTTCTCTTATTTGGAACATCTTTCATCATCCGGAAAAGTCCCGGAGTTCCAAAAATCATACAGAGATTTATTGAAAATAGTTATTCAGCAATATAATTTCGCTTACATACAGTGATGTCAGATGGAGGGAATTTTCCCTTTTTGAGGGAATTTTTAACGCAAATTTTAGCCGAAGGGAAAAAGGGAGGGAATTTTAATTTTAGTCAAAGTAGAGGGAATTTTTAATACGTATAAATTTATTTCAAAAAACGATAAAAGTTTTAAATGAATAAGGACAATTTTTTCTAAAAAAAGGAAAAAACAGGGAATTTTTCAACTAAACAGAGTGATTTTTCTTAAATTCTATCTGGCATCACTGCTTACACATTACTTTTGTAGAAGTTTTGGCTTTATAACGACCAAAACTTTTCATAACGTACGTTGGAAGAGTCCGTCTTAAGATATAATCTGAAAGTTTCTGAATAAATTAGTAATTCCTATGATTAAAATTCTCTCTAAAATTGTTAAATTATTTCACAAACATTACAACCATTTTAGTGAGAAAAAAATTCAATAATTTTTAATATTAACGCTATAATATCCTGCCAAGGACTTTAAGGGTGTGTGTCTCCGCTAAACTAGGGATAATTAAGAAAATTCCAAAAATAATTATGTCTTTGCAAGCTTTTATTATATTTAATTATTATTAAGTTTCAGAAACACAAAAAATTTTTGTAATTTAAAAATTTTTGCGAACACAAATATTTTATGGACCACAGGAAAATATGTATTTTCATCATTAAAACCTCTTCCGATCTCCAAACACCAATGTAGGTAAATTCCAAAAGTATTTTTTTATTCCTTAGATAATTGTTATTAATAAATAAAATATAAATATAAGTTTAAAAAATATTAAACCATAAATTTTAAATTTTCTTCATTTAAAGAAATTCACACCTATTTTACTGTCCACATATAGTTTGTAATATACATTTCCGGTCAACAGAATATGTTCAAGATTTTCTTTACAAACCACTTGTTCTTATACCCTTCACCACAGGTGTAAAAGGGTATATATAAGTTTGTCATTCCGTTTGTAATTTCCACAATTTTCGTCGGAGAGCAAAAAAGTTAATATTTTCGGGATCCTTGTAAGTAGCGATGATGATAGGACCATGTCCGTCCGTCCGTGTGTCGGTTGAAATGGCGTTTATGAAGCCCCCCGATTACTGATATATACAATATATATATCAAACGATCGAAAATGCTTTCGAGAATTTTGCTATTGAAATTCAGCAAGATCGGTTTATAAATGGCGGAGATATGCTTAAAAACCCGGTTTTTAGAACCGGTTTTCCAGTTTCTGAAGCCTCATTTTTGCAAAGAAAGCTCGGAATTTTTTTTCTGAATTTTTGTTCTGAAAAAATGAATTAAATCGGTTTAATAATAACTGAGATATCGGGCAAAACGCATTTTTTATTTTTGAAGTCCTTCTTTAAGCTACAGATTTTATGCAGATCGGACGTAAATATTTTTATAAAATTTCGGTTTTTTGAATCAATCAGAGTTATGGGCCAAAAACTAAAACATATCTGTTAAGAATATAAATACACACACGAACATGTATATTAAGTATATAATGACTATAGGCCCAACCAGTCAACTTTGCAACGCAACGCAGAATGAAGAAAGGTAGCGTGAAACATTTTGTACAACTAGTCAACAAAAGTAAACGTATCATATGTTTTTGAACATTCATTGTGTAAACAACTCTGTTTTCGGTTATTTTGTGAACAAAATAAACTACAGGGTTGTTAAAAACTTACGCAGCTACGTAAAAATCTATTTTCTGTAGATTTCTGCGATACGCTACCTAGAATTTTTGTGTCAATAGCTACATACACACATTTGCATAAAGCTGGTTGAAACAGCTGATTGCGATACGATGATTTTTAGTTGAGTGGTTGGGGCTTATTAGTGACGTTTTTGCCTATAAGACAAGTAGTTTAAATAGCAACAGCAGTAATAAAATTAATAACAGTATTATAGTTGTTGTTCTTTGTATGTATGTATGTATATGCAGTCAGTTTGTATATACCCAGCAAACACGATGTCAAACGTTTGAAATATGATGACTATCATTTAATATCAAACATGTTTCTCAAACATATGTCAAATGTGAATAGTGGTTTGAATTTCAAGTTTGAATATAAATTGAGAATCATTTGAGAAAAAACCTTTGAAAATTCATATTTTCTCAAATTGATATCAAATGTTATTATCAAATCATTATAAAACCTAAAGATAACTTTAAAAATATTTGAAAAATTGTACGTTCTTAACTTGGTATCAAATGTTATTATCAAATTATTCATAAATTTTAAGACAAGTTTACAAAAATTTTAAAAAATTTTTGAAATAATTTTTCAGATAATTTTCTTTACAAAATTATCAAAAATTTTGTGGTTTTTGTAAATAAATATATGTATGTATATATATTATATATTCTTATTTAATTTTTTCAACCAAAAATATTTATTTACAAATTACATATTTAAATATTATTTTTACAAACAAATACTCAATACAAAATAATGAATAAGATAATATGATCCACATTAAGCCACAATCCACAATTGAAAAATATTTGAGAATTTGATAATGATTTGATAATAATAGCATTTCTCAATTTGAGAATTAATTCCCCTTTTTGTTGAGAAAGCTATTATTTTCAAGTCATATTCAAAGCGTTCTCAAACGTTTGACGTTTGAGAAAGGGTTTGATTTCGAATCATTCTCAATTTGATATCACACCTTTGTGTTTGCTGGGTACATAAAAACATAAATAAATGTGAAATTGTTGTTGTTTATTTTTTAAAAGCAAAGGTTGCTATGATTGTTTTTTTTTTTCGTATTTAAATTTTTGTAGTTTGAAAAAAATGTAGATTTATAAATGGAAATAATGATAGCATACGTTAAGGCAAAAATTTAATTACTTGTCGGTAAGATGGTGAAGGGTATCAATTTTTCAATTTCATTTTTAAATAATAATAAAATTAATATAAATATAAAATTAATTTTTCTCTTCAATTGTACATACGCTATAATTTTGCTTTTTTATTTTTCGAAAAATTTTTTACACTACCGATTTTTTAAGATCCTTATACAAAATTGTTGAAAATGTTAGGAAAACACACAATTATGAGTGAATTCAACAAATACTTGACGCAAATTAATTTTATTCTTAATGAACCTATTCAGATGAACCAAAAAAAAAAAAAAATGCTTTAAAAAATGCATTTGTTGGAAGAAAATTCGTTAAAAACGTACTTTGTTCTTTATTAATTAGTTCTTATTTTTAAACATTACATAATTCAAGACTTTAGAAATCAAGGTGAAGAAAATATAACTATCTTTATTATATTAAAAATGATGTGAGTTTTAATGTAACGAAAATCTTGAACCTATTCGGTTGACCGGCAGTGTGTAACTTAATTTACCAAGCAAAGTAAAAAAGGCTCCGACAGGAATTGAACCTGTTTTTTTTTTCAGACTCCCTGATAGACTACCTCATAACCAACTAAATTAAAATTCTAGAAAAATAGAAAATGTGATTTGCTTTGTTGTGGAACTCAGTATCTGTGAAACTCAATATCTGTGATATTAAGTATTAAAATTCCTCAGTAATGTTTTCTCGCATGTCCCTGATTTATATTTAATTTTTGAGGATTGTGTCTAATTTTTTAAGTCATTAACTAGTAAATATGTATTTTTTTGTATTACTTACAATCGCAAAAGACTTGCTGAACTTGTGACAAAGTTATCAGGTATTGCCTTTAGTCGATTGTTGTTTAGGCGTCTGCATAAAGATGTTGTGTTGTAGTAGCAAGTTATTTCATTTATAGCGTGATGGAGTATATGCAAAAAAATAAAAGTGAAAAATAATACATAATACAATAAAAATAAAAATAACAATGAAACTAAAATTAGTACATAATTAATAGATTCATAACTTAAATTAATTTACATATACATATGTCTAATAATGTTTGTCCTGGTTTTAGCAGTTGTTTAGTTGGCTCAATAGAAAAAAGGATTCTTTCACAAAAGTTCTAAATATGTATTTGAAATTTTTAAATAAAAATATTTAGTGCAATACTTCTGAAATAATACATAAAGCATTGTCAATAATTATTTATCAGAATTTTTATAATTAAAACATACACAATAATAGCTAACATACTTATAGAAGGAAAAACGAGAGAGAAACTATAGTCGGTCAAGACCGACCATATGATTCCCTACACCATTAGACCTGTGTCTAATTGTAAACCAACACTTTTACTAAATAATCGAAATAATTATCGGACCCCCACCTTAAAGTATACTGTTCGACTCAGAATCGCTTTCTGAGTCGATTTAACGATGTCCGTCCGTCAGTCTGGCTGGCTGTCTGTCCATGTAAACTTTGTGAACAAAGTACAGGTCGCAATTTTAAAGATATCTTGATGAAATTTGGCACAGATAATTATTTTGGTACAAGGACGAAGCCTATTGAAATTGGTTATGATCGGTCCCTTATTTCACCTGGCCCTCATACAAATGTCCTCCCGGAAAAGTGGTTTAACGATCATAAATGTCTTAAATATAGCAATATTTTAATGAAACTCGGCACAAAAGAGTTTTGTATAAGTATCAATCTTTCTGCCAAATTTCATATTCGACACAAATAAGTTTTATATAGGTAGAAACATCATTGAAAAAGTTTATGAGAATCGGTCCATAATTTACCATATCTCCCATATAAAGCCACTTCCGGGAATCATCCTAAAGGGGGTAAAATCATATAGATGTTAGTATAAATGCATTGTTCTGTTTTGTATAATTTATTTTACATTTAGTAAAAATGTTGGTATACAATTGGCCACAGGTCTAATGGTGTAGGGTATCATATGGTCGGTCTGGACCGACTATACCTTCTCTCTGGTTTTTTTTTTCATAATATCAATTTTAATCATTAAGATGATTCTTTAAAAGTATTTTTCAATGGTCAAAAATCATATCTTATAATGAAAAAAATGGAAGCAAAATTTTGAAATTTGGTGAAAATTTACGAAATTACATAAAATTTTTGCATTTCAAAATTTTTTAACGTCATTTTGACTCGGACGTGTCATTTATTAAAAAATTCAGTTTACTCGATATTTTGGACAATTTCTATAAAAGCGGGATTTGTCAGTAGCGAAAAACATACTTTTACAAATAGTTACGCCAATTATATGAAAGTTTGTGAAGATGCCATACCATGTCTGGTTTCCTGACATAAACGAGATATACATTAAACTGTAGGTAATCACTTCGTCTTAAAAATTCTGCCCTCTTAATTTAAATTTACAGAATGGCGCACATTTTCTATAAAAAAACTGCAAAATTTCAAAAATCTTAACTTTTTCAACGGATAGTAAACTGGATACTTATTATACAGCAAATGAATTTCCTCAGTCTTGCCTTTCGACTGGTTACTGTTTTAATCAAAATTATCAGTGCAAAACTAGAACGAATCCAAAAATCCTCGAAAGTTTCAATTCAGCTTTTTTTTTTTTTAATTTTTTAGTTTTAAATGCCTTTATGTCCATGAGATTTTTCGCTAATGATTTAAAATTAACGATTATATATGTATGTATATATGTATATACAGTGCATTTCAACTGAATAGGTTCAAGATTTTCATTACATTAAACCTCTTCTTATTTTTAAAATAAAAATGAAATTAATATTTTTTTCATAATAACTTTTAAAGTACTCAATTCTAAGATATTTACATAAAAATAGCATTTATTATTCAATTTAACCTAAAAAATTATATTTGAAAGGGACTTATAAAGATTTTCAACTTGTAATCGAAGTTCACATGTCTCATAATATGAACATTACACTTCCTTCGCATCTTTATGAGATTTATAATTAGCATCCCTTTTTCTCATATGACGAAAATAATAATATTTATAGTCATTGGAGCCTTTCATATTGATTTTTTTCATTCTATAGAACAATATGTTTCATTCATTTTTTAAAACATGAGTTCACGGGTAAACGGGAGTAGTTTTACTTCACGAATGGTGTTTAGAGATGGGTTCTTTATAATTTTTAGTCTTCTTAGGTGCACTGGATTTCGAATAACACGATTTACGGTAAAACACTTGCTAAAATATTTGATTTTTGTTTAATTTTTGACGCAGAAGCACCAAAATTGGAGGCATCTCGAATGGTGAATCTTCTGTCAGCGTTCGTTGTTGATTTATAAGTACCTCTTTTCATATTTTTTCCATAGCGGGAGTGATTTCCTAAATAGTTGTTGACAATATTTTAACTTCGCTCAATTTTTCTTCGCCATATTTTATAGATTAAGTCTAAATTGTCCATACGCTAGAAAATTTTTTACGCGACCAGTTTTTAAAGATTCTTATAGAAACAGTTAAAAATGTAAAGAAAACACACAATAATGGGTGAATTAAACAAATACTTGACGCAAATTGATTTTATTCTTAATAAACCTATTCAGATGAAACAAAAAAATTGCCTCAAAAAAACACATCGTACTAAGTTTGTTATTAATTATTTTTTGCTTTTATACATGTTAGAAAATTGGAAGAAAGCAAGATAAAAAAAATGGAACTATCTTCATTATACTAAAAATAATACGAGTTAATGTAACGAAAATCTTGAACCTATTCAGTTGAAATGCACTGTATATGCACACCTGCTCAAAATAATAGATACACCTATGTAAGGAATAAAAAACCCACGTTTTCGTTCATTGAATAATGAAAAATCAGTTCACACATATTTTAGTTCATTAGGGGAGTAAAAAGAAAGCTAAACAAGTCATAAACTGCACGGTTATAACGAACTATGGCTATAGCGAACACTTTTCTTCGGTCCCATTGATTTTACCAACATTTTCCACGCGGATATACCGAACTTTTTTTATAACGAACACATTTTTATGATCCCAAGAAGAATTTTTCATACAAAAAACTACGTTTATAACGAACTCCCACAAATACTTGTTTTAGATAAACAAAATTAAACATTTCAAAAATGTGCCAAAAACTTAAAAACAGAAATAACTTTTATTTCTTTCCAGTTAAATTCTTAGACAAATAGAAATACTTTGGCGTTACGGCCAATGATTTTTGTTTGAAATTGTCACCTCCATAACTAGTTCTGTGGAAGTGTACCATTCTATGGAATGGTTCTAAAACTAGTTCTTTAATCAGTAATTTTTGCTCGAAATTGTCACGTTCAGAACTAGCTCCATAGAAGCGTTGAGGAACGATTTCAGATTCTGTTTCTTTTTATTCTAATGGGCTATTTCCTAAATACCACGTTTGAAATCAATTTAATTTTGTAAATAATTTTTTTTAATTTTTGAACAAAACATGCCAATTCAAAAATATCGATAATAAAATAAAATATATAATTAATCTCAATTTGACATGAATTATGAATTTGAAATTAAATTAATGAATGCAAAAAATATTATTCCTGATATATTAATCATTAATATTTAAAAATTATAAATATTGCCTATTTTTAAAGGAAAGAAATATGATTTAATTCCAAACATTAGTATTGTAATGAAACACATGTACTTTGTTGACAAATATTTTTTTTGGAGTTTTACGGATATAACGAACTACATTTATAACGAACTAATTTTGTCGGTCCCTTCGAGTTCGTTATAACCGTGTGCGACTGTATTTTGGATTAGACGTTCATGTCATAATTACATTACTATGTAAGCAATTTGGTGTTCATAATAATAGATACACTTAAAAGAAAAATACATAAATTAAAAACTTTTTATCAGTTTTTATCAGAAATTATTAGGTAATGTTAAGGAAGAACTAATATCCAGTACAAATTTCTGCATTATTTTGTCCGACATACTAGACATCAACATATGACATGTTTCCAATAAAGTCCTGTACCATATTTTTTATGTTTTTCCCAATAAGTCATCTCAATTTTTGACAAACTCTTTCGGCAGTCTTTTCTTCGAATCATTTAATAAGTTATCGAAAGGATTTAGATCCGTTGATGGATTTGGGGGAACTTTGTTTGGGTCCACTATATTGCTCAAATCACTGAAGTAAATGGCATTTTTCTACGCCATATTGAAGCATAATAATTTCTGATATATCCCTGTCCCATAGGCATTCATTGTATTTATAAATGCAATAAATAGGATCAACACAATAACATTACAAAAATATATATATTAGACCTCACCAAAATTTACGAACTCTCGAATTTTGTCCGTAACTCCCCCTAGAATTGTTCTTTGGGATATGGCTAACCTGTGCTGCATCGGACCTGAAGCTTATAGGATGCGTTTATATGGGAAAAAGTTGGTCTTTTTGCAGTTTTTAGAAAAATGTTGCGTTACTTTGTTTCGCAAATAAATGTTAACAAACTTTTATCTGCACATAATTATCTACCAAGTAAGATATAAAAAGAGAAAATCGATTAAAAATGTAATAGTTGTTAGGAATTACCCATACCATGAATGTTTTTTATAAAACTTGTGTAAGGAGTATACAACGACATTTTAAATTTGTTGATATATGTTAATAATTTTTGAATCTTTATTTAGGCTCAAGTTCATTATTGTAATAATTTTTGTAGAATACAGAAAAAGATTTATTAGACACTATTTTCTGATCCGCTACGATCGTCATCAGCATCCATTTGTGCCTTTAGTTTTGAATTTAGTCTATATTTTCTCAAATCCCAAAGCACGAATCGGCAAACGGAATGCAGTTTAAGAATCTGTAATATGTTGTTAAAAGTTTTCAATCAAAATCTACGGGACTTCGGAAAAATGAGGACTTTATAGCCGAAAATGTGAAAAAAACTCATTTTTGGAAATTGTGGGATTCCTTTTGCAAAAATCTTAAAGTTTTTTTCACTTTCTCATTTTATAAGATAAAGTCTACATACACCTATTCATTCGTAAAATATAAGAAAATTTCTTATATTTTACGAAAATAAATTTTATAAAGCATTTTAACATTTTACGAAATTCACGAAATCTTTCGTAGTGGTTTCTTTCGTAATATTTAAATATTTTCATTTTATAACAAAATATTATTTGTAATATTATTTTTTATTTTTGCATATTACAAATTTTTATTTTAAATAATACATAGAATTATATTGTTATTTAAAACATTCTGATTTAAATAATTAAGGTATTTTACTATATTTCTGTGTTATTTTGATATAAGATAATTTTTATATTGTTTAATCATTGAATTTGACTATTTTTTGAGACATTGTTGATATAAAATTAACATTTCCATAGAAATTGTTGATCTTTAAAACCAACAATTGAAAACCTGAGTTTCTCTAAAGTCCATGCACTTTCAAAAGCACTTTCAAAGCCCTAAAGGGCCAAAATTGAAATTGGTTTATTTGAAAAATCTAATATTAGAAAACTAATGAACGACGGAATCTTAAAAAAAAAATATATATTTTACGTAAAACAAGCCGCCAATTGAGGGATAGATATTACAAAATTGGATTTCGAATATGTTTTGAACAATGACCGTAATGATTATGAGTTTTAAAATAAAAATCAACAAATAATCATTATTTTCTGATTTTTATTTTTTCGCTCAACTTTTAATGATTATTTTTGATTTTTATTTTTTTGCTCAACTCATAATGATTATTATTAATTTTTATTTTTATTTTTTTTTTGCTCACAATATAAAACAACATGAGAAATTAAACTTTTATCTAGTAAAAAATTTTCTTTAAGTAAAAACTTTTATTTATTGCAAATAATTTTATTTTTAATAAAAAATTGATTTTTAATAAAATAAATAAAATTTCAGACAAAAATTCGAATTTTATAAAAAAAATTGGATATTTTTTTAAAAATCTGATGAAAAATATATCATCACACTTGCCTTTTAGTAAATAAATCTAATTTACGTTGAGAAATCTTTTCTATTAAAAATTGCGTAATAGTTTCATTTCTCATGTTTTATATTGTGAGCAAAAAAAGTAAAAATGAAAAATAATCATTATAAGTTGAGCAAAAAAAAAAAAAAAAAAAAAATAAAATCAAAAAATAATGATTATGAGTTGAGCGAAAAAATAAAAATCAAAAATAATCATTAATATTGATTTTTTTCATAAAAATCCAAAAAATAAAAATCATTCCGGATTCCGATAGAACCTGTTCTGAAGATTACATTTCTGTATTTAACACTTTTATCCGATTGTTCCTTGTATCTGATTTTTTTGTTTAAAATTTCAAGAATAATGATTATTTTCTGTCCCTGGTTTTAAACATAAATTTATTTATTCGATATTTTAATTTTGCGCTTAAAAGTTTGGTGGTGCAAGGTGCAAGATAGAACATAAAATCTTCTTTTTTTGAAGTCTAATAAGACAGATCCCACTTTAATTTCGATTAAGCACTTTAAACTGCTTATCCGGTCCTATATTATTATTTTTGTTGATATCTTGAATACTAATTTTGAAAAAAATGAGTGAACATTCCAATTCATCATTTTGAGCTGCTCAAGTCCAAAAACTTGTATGCTTTTGTTATTATTTTTAATCAGATTTTTTGTATCGTAAAACAATATAAAAATTTTGTTAATAGTAATAAATATATTCGTAAGCATTCGTTTATATTACACCATCCTTTCGTGGTCCAAAAGCACGAATTATTTCGTATATTGTACATTAGCTTTTATTTATATAAGGCATGGATTTTTTTCGGTGCAGATAAAATATTTATAGTTTCTCAAAAAAACACTTTTTAACAAAAATTTTATTTTAATTTCAGAATCAGAAAAAGTATAAACTCGATTTTTTTTTCATCTAAATTACATTGCTTAGCTGACATTATTCTTCGTTATACAGAAAAAGATTGAAATCAATATCTTTTACAGAACCGAAACTGTCACTTTAAATTTTATTAAGTCACAGAAAATTCTATTTTTTGTGTATTTTTGCACAAACACACATTCGAACATTGGGTACGGGAACAAATTATTTATGTTGTTATGGATTTTTAACATCCACAATAGTATAATATTTTTGGAATTTTCCGTGACTTAATAAACTTTAAATTGGCATAGTTTCGGTTCTGTAAAAGATATTGATTTCAATATTTTTCTGTATAACGAAGAATTATGTCAGCTAAGCAATGTAATTTAGATGAAAAAAATCGAATTTATACTTTTTATGATTTTTGAAATTAAAGTAAAGTTTTTGTAAAAAATTGTATTTTTGAGAAGCTATAAATATTTCATCTGTAATAAAATCTTTGTTATTATAGATATCTTAACGAAATTTTCGGTGAATGTAGACTTTATCGTATAAAATGAGAAAGTGAAAAAACTTTAAGATTTTTGTAAAAGGAATCCCACAATTACCAAAAGAGGCCGAAAATCCCAAAAATGGGTTTTTTCACATTTTCGGCTATAAAATCCACATTTTTCCGAAGTCCCGTAGATTTTGATTGAAAACTTTTAACAACATATTACAGATTCTTAAACTGCATTCCGTTTGCCGATTCGTGCTTTGGGATTTGAGAAAATATAGACTAAAATCATATAAAATGGTTCGAATTCGGGAGGGTGTGTACCTTGACTATTTGAGTTTGCTTTTTATTTTATAGTCTTCTCTGTGAAGATGCCTTTCAGAGAAGTATATTATATATTTATTTTAGAGAAAAAAGAGTGTAGGTAGATACTTTTTCGGTCAAAAAAACACAAAGTCGTCATTTCTGCAATTTTCAAATTCAAAATCGTTTATTTTTGGACTCGGTGAAGATATCGACTTTAATTTTTATACCCACCATCAAAAAGATGGGGGGTATATTAATTTTGTCATTCCGTGTGTAACATTTCGAAGGAATCATCTAAGACCCCAAAAAGTATATATTTTCTGGGTCCTGGTTCGATTCTGAGTCGATCTAGCTATGTCCGTCCGTCTGTCCGTCTGTTGAAAGCAGGATAGGGCTCGAACGGGATAACGTAGGAGGACGAAATTTGGCACAAATATTTGTCTTATCTAAGGTTTGTTTGGGATTGAAAATGGGCTAAATCGGCTGACAGAAAAGTTATGGGCTAAAAACTAGAAGAACAGGGTGTCCGTTTTATAGTTTTTTGCTGATATTTCTTCAACAAAAGTATGTACGAACCCGAAATTTTGAGTGTATAGTTCAAGGATCAATATAAACTCGGAAACCAAAAATGGGCGTGGTCCGCCCACTTTACTGCCCACTTTACCGCCCGCTCCCATATAACGTAAAATTTGAAAAAGTTGATGGTGGGTATATAGATTCGGCCGGGCCGAATATAATTCGCGCTTGTTTTTATTTAATATATAATTTTGTTCTTTAATTAGCTAAAGAAAAAACAAATGAAATCGATGGGAAATGCAAATAACTCAAAAACTATAAGAGATAAATAAGACATGTTTTTTGTAGGTCTTATCATTGTATAAAAATATTTGAAATTGGACGAGAAACAAAAATTTGGTAAGCGATTAAAAAATCCTTCCAAACTTATTTCCAAAAAATTTTGATTCTGACCCACTGTGGATTGAAGGTACTACTTAGTCATACAAAGTGTTTTTATACACACCATCAAAAAGATGGGGAATATTGATTTTGTCATTCCGTGTGTAACATGTCAAAGGAATCATCTAAGACTCCACAAAGTATATATTTTCTTGGTCCTGGTTCGATTCTGAGTCGATCTAGCTATGTCCGTCCGTCTGTTGAAAGCAGGATAGGGCACGAACGGGACAACGGAGGGGGGATGGGCAAAATCGGTTAATAAACAAAAAAGTTATGGGCTAAATACTAGAAACACAGGGTGTCCGTTTTATACTTTTCTGCTGATATTTCTTTAACAAAATAATGTACGACAACGAAATTTTGTATAAATAGTTTGAGGATCTATATAAACTCGGAAACCAAAAAAGGGCGTGGTCCGCCCACTTTACCGCCCACCTCCCATATAAGGTGAAAATCAACGAAATTGTGTTCAAATAGTTCAAGGACCAATGTAAACTCGGAAACAAAAAATGGGCGTGATCCGGCCACTTTACCGCCCTCTCCCATATAACGTGAAATTTGAAAAAGTTGATGGTGGGTATATAGATTCGGCCGGGCCGAATATAACATTCGCGCTTGTTTGAATTGAATTGAAAATGGCTTTTCATTTTCATTGCGTTTTTGCAACCCATAGAACAATTCTAGGGGGAATTACGTCAAAATTCGAAAGTTGGTATATTAACAACGATCTCAGAAAATTATTACCACATATAAACAATTAACACAGTTGTTTAATTTTGCATCAAAATTTAATAAATATATTCAAATAAAACTAAAATAAGCATCAAATTTAAGTAAGATTTTTTCTAATTTAAATTTTTAATTCGTTCAAGCATATCGTCAGCGAAAATGCAAAACAACGTAACATCAAAATTTTCAAATTTATGTTTTTGATGAAATGTGGTTCATTTATAATACGTGTGATCACAAATTTTTAGACTTGTAGCTCCAAAAATGACGATAATATTAACGAAACCAATAATTTTCTTAAATCAAAATAACGTAACATCACATTTGTTAAAAAAAAATAAAAAAATTTTTTTTTTCTTTTTTTACGAATTTAGATTGCAAATTATTAAAAATGTAATACTTTTTAAAATTTTGGAGTAAAAGTTATCAAAAATTCTTTTAATTACAATTTTTGTAAAATTTTTATTGATGTTACGTTTTTTTGGCTTCACAAAATTTAAATCTTGAAAAACGTAAACCACATAACTTAAAAAAATATTTAATAAAAATTAAATTATTCATCTTCAATATATTAAGCAATATTTAAGGATGTAATAATCCTAAAATCTTGTTTGTAACACAATTCGTTTAGATTTTATAAAGTTTTTTTGCCTCTTGTAAAGTTGTGAAAAGTGATGTTACGTTGTTTTGCATTTTCGGTGACGATATACTTAATTGATTTAATTAATTTTTTATTTAAAATTTTTTTCTATTTTTTATTTTTTACAGTTTTGAGTAATTAATAATCATTTTGGTGAGAATTGCAAATTTAAAAAAGCTGTTAATAGAATCAATTATTTACTAACATATTTGTTGATTGATTTGATTTTTTTATGATGCCAAAAATATAAATTCCGATAGAAAATATCCAAGATATTTAAACTTAATAAAATACTATTTAAAATAATATATACTAAAATTTAAATTTCGCGAGAATGAAAACTAATTTTAAAATATTGCTTATTATGCATTTTGGAAATAATTCTGTAACTTTTGAACCGTCGAAGATATCTCAATAAATTTCACATGGGCAGAGCTGAGGTGTTTTCGAGTTGATTTGGAGAGTACAGGTTTCTAGCGGGTCAGGTGGGTACTTGGTGGCCTTCCATAGTTTGCCATTTCGAGTATGTAATTCTTTAAAAACATCGCCAAAAATTCATTTGTTATATGTTAGAAATTTTATATATAGATAGTCCTTTTAAATCTCTACAAAAAATATGCTTATCTCTTTTAATTTAAGAGATATTCGGGACGAAATAAATTTTTACCCATTTTTTAGCCACGAATTTTTTGGATTTTTATACCTACCATCAAAAAGATGGGGGTTATATTGATTTTGTCATTCCGTGTGTAACATGTCAAAGGAATCATCTAAGACCCCGCAAAGTATATATTTTCTGGGTCCCGGTTAGATTCTTATATAAGGTTTGATTGGTATTCGTTGTATGACAACGAAATTTTGTATAAATAGTTTGAGGGTCGATATAAACTTGGAAACCAAAAATGGACGTGGTTCGCCCACTTTACCGCCCACCTCCCATATAAGGTGAAACTTCAACAAATTGTGTTAAAATAGTTCAAGGACCAATATAAACTTGGAAACAAAAATGGGCGTAGTCCGCCCACTTTACCACCCACCTCCCATATAACGTATAATTTGAAAAAGTTGATGGTGGGTATATAGATTCGGCCGAGTCGAATATAAATTCATACTTGTTTAACTTGGGCTTAATGCTGCCTCTAATTTTTTTTTAAATATTCGCCACATTCCTTAAAAATATAAATATATGAATCCGTTAAAAAGTTATATTAATCTGAAGTTGGAACTTTAAAAAAAATTTTACATTTTTTGTATTTTTTTTCCAAAAAGGTGGCAATATTTATTCACTGATAAAATTGTCTGCCCACAAGCCCTCTAAAATTTTATTGAGATAAAAGAATAAAAAGCGTTTGGAAACGACTGTGCGTCATTTGTAAGAAGTAAGAAATTGTGTAGACTGTTGATCAAAAACCATATTTTTCAAGGTATTTTAAAAATGGTCCAGTTCACGTAAGCGAAATAATTGAGCCAAATATTTTGAGATTTAAAACATCAAGGCACTTTTATATACATATATGTACCACCATTTATATATTTTAAATTAATACTAAATTTAAAGAAAATATCTAATATTTGCATTTTATTAAATGAAGCATGGTCGCGTATAAGTGCTTTCGTTTTTAACATAATTTTGCTTTAGTAATCAATTTACATCTATTTATACAAACAAATTCACCGAAAATCCGACTTGAATGATACGATTTTATGGAGTTTTTATTTTATTATTCTCATAATCATTTTTTGCTTGGATTTTTAAGTGATTTTGTATAAATGGAGTACAATCCATTATAAGTATTACACATAAACTTCAGAATAGTAAGAAAAGATTTAAAATTTTGTAATATTTACTTGTATTTACAAACAAATTCATTATCTTTAGAGTTTAATCAATCAAACTAAGAATAACTAAAAGGATATATATCCATCATTTTAATAATGTAATAATTAAGACATTCTTTTTTGCGATTTTGTTCAGAAAATTAATGTGAAAAAACGACATGTAGTCGGTCAAATCCAATAATTTTTAATATTTTCGAAGCAGTCTTTTATGGGACGTACGGTCAATTGTCGATCAGTTATTATAATATTTGGTGGTGTAATTTATATTTCTGTAAAACACATATATCGCCACCTAAAATTTTCAAAGGCCGTAACCACACTTTTTAATTTTTTACAGCAGTTATATATTATTAGGCACCAAAATTTACCAACTTTCGAATTTTGACCGTAACTCCCCTAGAATGGTTTTTTGGGTTGCAAAAATATACTGTGTGAAATATTAGGGAAATCGGATATAGTTAACCCGTGCCGCATCAGATCTAAAATTAGTAGGGTGCGTTTATATGGAAAAAAAAGTTGGTCTTTTTGCAGTTTTTAGAAAAATATTGCTATTAAATACTTTGTTTAACACCCAAATGTTAAAAAATTGTAATTTACATATAATTATCTATCAAATAACTTATAAAGGGAGAAAATCGATTAAAAAATGTTAAAATTATTACAAATTCCCCAGACCATTATTGTGTTTTAGAGCACTTGTGTAAGGAGGGTACAACGTAATTTTTTAATTTTTTGATAAATGCTTAAATAAATTTATTTTGAACCATAATTACCGAAAAATATATTTTTGTTTCCGCAGGATAATCCAAACACCTTTCTATGCTCGGTTAAAAATGGTTTACATTTTTTAAGACCGTTTCAAAACTCCATTTTCAAACTTTAAAAAGGTTTGTTAAACAAATCTCAAAAAAGTTCGAAAAAAAATATACAGGTTTATAAACAACACTATGGAAAATAAAATTAAAAAAGAATTAGGTCAATACCTTGTATGACTAAGCCGTACCTGCGATTTGAAATCTGCGGATTTCGGCAAAAATGATTTTTTTGCAGTTTTCAAGATTTAAAGTAAATTTTTTTTAACTGATGTTCAAACTAAACAAAATTATTATGAAATAAAGTAAAACATATGTAGAGAAATACATTTTGAAGCTTTTAAAAAATTGGACAAAGATAGCCTTTAAAATACCGAGGTAAGAGGTCAAAAATAGAAGAAATTACAATTGTAACAAAAACATAACAAAAAGTTTATTAATTTTGTATTTATTATCATTGTACATTCCTTACACAAGTGTTCTAAAACACATTAATGGTCTGGCAAATTTGTAATAACTTTATAATTTTTTAATCGATCAAATATGTTATTTGATGGATAATTATGTGTAAATTACAATTTTTAAACATTTGGTTGTAAAACAAAGTATTTAATAGCAATATTTTTCTAAAAACTGCAAAAAGACCAACTTTTTCCCATATAAACGCACCTTATAAACTTCTGGTCCGATGAGGCACGGTTTAGCGATATCCGATTTCACTAATATTTCACACAGTATATTTTTCAAAAAAAATATTCAAAAAACATTATGAAAATTCAAAAGACCGCAACCACAATTTATAATTGTTTACTTTAAAATTAAGCAAATGAGTAAATTTTTTTATTGTTCATATACAACGAAAATAGATGAAGTATATTAATTACACTCTTTCTGAAATATAATTAATTTTACGGCGTTTATGAAGTTAATGTTACGGCCTTTTAACTTTTGTTAATATTGATGTATGAAGATTAATTTTTTTGCGTAGATGTATTTTGGATCAGTTAATCCAATAAAAGCCAACATTCGATCTTTGAGTGGTTACGACATTTTGTAGTTTAGGTGACGATATATTTAATTTGATCGTCATATTTCCGTTTAAATGGCATTTATTACGTGCTTGATTCCCGGAAATAAGTTTTATATGGTAGCTATGGTCAATTATGGACCGATTATGATAAAACTTTGCACTGGGTTTTCTACCCATATCGTGAATAAAATAAAGCATTTAAAACAATATATGAATATGTCCCTATTCCATTTTAAGCTTTTTTGAGCCGCACAATTTTGCATGTTTTAATTCGAACGTTATAAATCAGAGACCAAAGATAACTGGTCCACTTATCAAAATTACAAAAATTGCCACTTGTTTTAAGTTATAAACGAGAGAAAAAGATATAGTCGGTCAAGCCCGACCATATGATACCCTACACCATTGTGTACATTATAATTCGGGGAGGGGTCTTTTATTAGACATGAAGTCAAATGTGGACCGATACTCATAAATGTAAAATAGGACATACAAATACAGAATATTACGTTGATGCTGACATCTATTTGAATTTATTCACTTTTGGGTGATTTTCGAAAGGAGGCCTTATATGGGATCTATGGTAAATTATGGACCGATCTTTGTAAAATTTGGCACTATCATTTATGTTTATATAAAACTTATTTGTGTCGAATATTAACTTTATACTAACATTTTAATAGGATTTATGGCCGTTAAAGTGATTTTCTGAAAAGGGATTTATACGGGAGCTATGGGTAATTATAAACCGATCTTTTTAAAAATCGGCACACTTATTTAAAATTATATAAAACTTATATGTGACAAATTTCATTAAAATATTGCTATATTTAAGAGATTTATGATCGTTAAACCCTTTTCTGGGAGGACATTTGTATGGGGGCTAGGTGAAATAATGGACAGATCATAACCAATTTCAATAGGCTTCGTCCCTGGACTAAAAGAAACCTGTGTACCAAATTTCATAAATTTTGGTTCAAAGTTGCGACCTGTAGTTTGATTACAAGGTTTACATGGACGGACAGACGGTCAGACGGACAGACGGACGGACGGACGGACATCGTTAAATCGACTCAGAAAGTGATTCTAAGCCGATTGGTATAAATTAAGGTGGGTCTTAGACCAATATTTTTGGGTGTTACAAACATCAGCACAAACGCATAATACCCTCCCCACCTATGGTGGTGTAGGGTATAAAAAATAAATCGCAGTAAATAACTGGAAAAGAGATTTTTATTTACATGGTTAAGTATAACCTTTACTACTTTTTGTTGTTTTTTTATGGTTGAGAATAGAGACAATCATTTTAGTTGTGCTCATCATTAATAACAGTGAAGACCAAATTACATTGACGCGTAGTCAGAATCAGTATCATTAAAAATTATCAACTGTTCACTGTCAGTACAACATGTTGCTGCCGTTGTAATTACAATTCAGCGTAGGTAGCCACAATTTACAACCACCACTTGTGTATTTTAGCCTCTCATTTATTTGCCTACTCTCTTTGTCTCGCTCTGAATCTGAATGCAGCGCAGTGGATTTAGAAACAGGGCTAAATGAAGCAGCACTGCAAACTGCTGCTGACCAAATGTAATCAACACCATAACAAACAGTGCTTTCTAAATTATCAGCTAATTATGTCAACACACACTGCTGCTGACTACGCGCAATTGTAATTTGGGCTTTAGCATTTATCTGCTTATATTCTTATATATTTTGTTATTTTTTTATAAATGAAATGTTGTTTTAATTAAACAGATGTCAATTAACGTTCATATGATGTCCAAGTTGTTTAATTTTAATATAAAATAGTACAATTCCATTAAATTCATCTATTTTTTAAATCATATACATAAATGAATGTTAAAGGTTAACTTTTATCAAAAACAATGTGTTAAAAATAACTCATCTTGATTTTTATTATTTCTTTTTTTTACTATTCAAATTCGTTGAGCCATTTATTTAAAAAATTCTCATATAAA
The DNA here is from genome assembly GCA_951394005.1 of Protophormia terraenovae. NCBI lineage: Eukaryota > Metazoa > Arthropoda > Insecta > Diptera > Calliphoridae > Protophormia > Protophormia terraenovae. Next base: position 81,667,824 of record OX596077.1, on the reverse strand, counting down.
TCACACTTTCAGCGAGTTGACAAATCAATTTATCAATTTATAAATGGTAAATGGTGCTAAATAACCGAAAAAATATAAGTGGACCTGTTATTTTTGGTCTCTGTTATAGATGCTTAATAAATCTTACCAAATGTCGAAAATTAAGAAAATGATTTAGTTTTATGATTTTATGAAGTTTTTGTCGTCTCTTGTAAAATTTTGTTTATGATTTATACGCATCCATGCTTCAAATGTTTAGTAAAAAATTTAGGTATTTTAAGTACAAACATTTCATGCAGTTACATACTTTGATATGGACATATACTTACAATCTTTCTAAGGAGATTAAATCCTGTAAAGAGCCTTTCTCTATAGTGTGTATTTGGTTGTCTGTCAATTGCCTAAAAGAGTTAATTATAATAAAGGATTATATACAATTATATATATAAATAAGGAAGAAATTAATCTCATTATTCTAAATGCCTTTAAAATTTTTTTAGTTCGGAACATATTTACTACCTAACTTCATAAAAAATTGCAACTAGCGAAGCGTAGCCAGTGCTATATTTGATAAAAGTTGTTACAATTTTACGTAAAATGTTTAACCCTATTGCGAGAGTATAATTGTATTTAGCTAGATCAAATTGTGGACCGATAATAGATTGACTTAAAAGTGATTCTGTTTCAATTGGTGTACTTAATTTACAAAAAGTAAAATATACATGTTAAGAAAAATGTAAGAAGTTTAAACAATCGGCAACACCGGTTGATGTAGAATTAATGCAAGGATTGCCTTTTATGCTTTCCAATATGGTAACTTTGTATAAATTACATCAAATATGATAACTGAATCATAAAGTTTGAAGTTTTCTAAGCAGCAAACTTGGTTTAACTCAACATAAATGGGATGGATAAATATTTTTATTATTTATTAAAATTGCATAAATATTTGATCGACAAGAGGAGAATTCTTAAAATTCATAATTTCATATGAAAAATTGATTCACATCTTCCTCCACTCAGAAAATAGCGGATAAGTTTTAAGATTTTTTTATTTGTTTTTAGTAAAATTTATGGGAGAAAACTTGCAAAATCCAATTTTTTAGTATTCAAAACCAACGAAAATGAAAATAAAATTTTAGTCGTGCACTTTTCTAATGAAAAAAAAGTGTCGGGATATTTTGCAAATTCAAACTTTTAATGTGTAAAAATTCCCTTTCGTACTTTTTTCATTATATTTGTCAAGATATTATAAAAATTTCTGCATTTTGAATGCTTATACATAACTTTTACTGTACTTAAAAAAAAAAAAAAAAATAAAATAAAAAAATAAAAAAAATAAAAAATAAGTACCGTTTACATGTTTACATTTGTCATTTGTTTTTCTTGTACGTGAATAAATCCATTGATAAAATATTTATCCGATTCAGAACAAATAAAGTAATTTGGCATCGATTTTTAACTGCATCATCCTTACTAGCATTTAATTGCATATGATGATTTTAGATCATATTTGCGGCACATTTTGATTTTGAAATACTAATCAGTGGAAGAAATTTTCGGAAATTGATCTTATATCGGAAATATGGCAATTTATGTACCGATCCTTATGAAATTAGATAATATGATTTCTGTTTATATTTTGTGCGATTTTTGCGAGTTAAAGTGATTTTCAAAAGTGGGCCTTATATGGAAGCTATGCCTAATTGTGGACCGATCTTCCTGAAATTAGGATATCAAATTGTCGGGCTTGACCGACTATATCTTTATCGTTTTTATATGTGTTTATTATACCGAAACAGTTTTTCCATTTTCAATTTTTTTCACCTCTAAATAACACTAATTCTACACTGAAAAAAAGCATTAACAAGTGTCATCTTGAAACTATTAAAATTGAGGCACGTTTTTTCTGGAACGGTGACCCTTGCTTGATAAGAAAATTATATATTTGATTGTTAAAAACTAATTGTAGTTACGTTTTAGACTAAATTTCGATAGAAAATGTTGGCAGGGAAGAAATCGGTTACCGTATGTTATTTAACAGGTATCAAACTTATATTTGTATATGTTCTGTATAACTATCCCGCTCTTATATTGTGCACCAGCGACCGACGCTCTTAAAATTTCCCGCTTTTATCTTGTACATGGACAAAAATTTCTAATTTTTAATTTAATATTATGCTTTAAAGAATCTATTGCTCTTAAAAAAATTATTTCCTGTAACGAAAAAAAATGAGTATTAAAAGGACTTTAAAAAAAGTGTTAAAAATATATCAAATTTATTAAATAATCATTCTCCCATATTTTATTGCAAATTTCTTTCAGTGTTTTTGAAAAATAATGCGACAGTACAACCTTACAGTTTGAAAGCGCAATACAGATTGATTGGTTTTCCTAATCTTTAAGATCATGTAGGTGTGAAAAAAACTAAGAGAACATTTGCACGTGTGCGCCATTTTGCATGTTCCTGTTGTACACGGAAATAATTTTCTATCATTGCTCTTAAATAATTTATTTTCTGTTATTGCTTTTAAAGTATAGATTCTATAGTATAGAACCGCAAAATAGTGCACACGTACAAATGCTCTCTTAACTTTTTCACACCTAAATGCTTTTACAAATTAATAAAATCAATGTCATTACTCAAGCTCAAGGTCAGACCTTGAGCTTGAATAAAGATTAAGTTATATTAACAAAAACATGTCGAATAATAAATTTGGAAATTATAAATTTGGAAACTTTCCATGTGCAATAAAAGAGCGGAAGAGTTATATAGAACAAACCAGTGTTGCCACTTCATGTGTAATTACATATATCGTGTGTAATTTTTTACATATGAACAGTGATGTTTAAACTCTTTGTGTTTAAAAAAAAAAAAAAAAAAACAAGTCGAAAACTAATGTATGTGAATATATATAACATAATAATATCATCCTAATATTCCTAATATATATTATTAAAATGAAATGTAAGTTTGTTTGTTTGTTTGTGCGTCAATCACGTCTAAACGACTAAACCGATTTTCACGAAATTTGACACACAGATAGTACCAGTGCCGGAGGTGGTTATAGGCTTGTAAGATCTCGATTGGATGCCACATCCACATTTTACGCCCACTGTTTTAAAATTCTTAAACAGCTGCACCAATTTTCACAAAATTTGATATACAGATAGTACCAGTGCGTAAGAACTGGGTTGGATGTCACGCCTACTTTTTAAAACTCTTAAACGGTAGTAAATATTTGATATCGCCTAATAAGGGTTAGCGAAACGCACCGGGTTACGCTCGAATTACATAAAACTAAATGTTTTAAAATAGGAATGACAAATTATCAAAACAGATAAGAATATTTTTTAAGTTTAAATGAAATATACTTATATTGATTATAGTATGACAAATTTGATCTCAATATAAATTTAGAACCAGAAGTATACTGGCCAAAAGTTTTTGAGATAATTCTTTGAGAGAAAAATTATTTCCAAACTTACAAATGGCAATTCAGTTCATTTTAATTTTACATTTTTCTAATGTGTCAGCAATCGGAAGAATTACAAAACAGAATTGAGAAATAAAATATCCTCCAAAAAAATCTCAAAAATTTTTTTACAGAGGAAATAATACTTCGAAATGGAAATGATAAATTTGAACTTAGTTCATGCTCAATATTATCTACAAAAAATATTACCATTTTTAACTGTTAAAATAAAATTAGAAAAAATAAAATAAAAAAAATCATGTGTAATTTTTCTTCAGATGTGTGATTTAGTCATCGGTTATGTGTAGTTATTAACATTATCGGTGGCAACAAAAATACAAAATGTAAATTTTAAGAGCGCCCATCACTGGTTTATGCGCACCTCCTATTCGCAATTAAAAATATTGCTATATGAAAATTTTGCCGTATAAACGGTAAGTTTATATTTTATTTTATCACGCAAACTAATTACGTCGAGTCTATATTAGAGAAATTTGTATCAAGACAAACGTCAAATTTTTGTTTGAGTTGCAGATAATTTTTTATCTCTGTCAATTATAGGGGAAAACGTATGTCATAATAAGCCATGCAAAAAGTACCAACAACAATCAAAATGGCGTCTTTTACTAAGCATTATCAAGACAAAGTTGTCAGAGCTCGAGCGCTGACAATTTTCTTTTAACGCTGCAATAACACTGACAAATTCAGTCTACATTAGACAAATCTTTATCTTGATAAAATTTTGACGTTTGTCTTGATAAAAATTTGTCTAATGTAGACTCAAAGTTAGAGAAACTAATTGCAAATAAAACGTACGGCGTTGCCACTTCCTTTTATGTTCATAGAATGTTCGATAATAATAGTTTTATTGTTTCCAATCCAGCATGACAAATAAGGAAATGAGTTATTTTTTTTTTTATTTGCAATAAACGGGCGTTGTAATGAAAACTATTAATGTATATTAAAATAATTTTCTTACCGCGTATTCAGTTTTTTTAAAGAACGTCAAATTTTTTCACAAAAGGACTTTATATGTACAATTTTAAATATTAAAATTTTTTGTAAAAAAATGCATCATCTCGGACACATTTACCTCTCAAAGATAAATATTACATACATTTTTTATATTATTCTTTGGGCATAAATAAATTTTTCATTAAAAGAAATTAAAATGAATCAAATTTCCATATGAAGTTTTACTAATAAATTAAGTATTAAGATTTACAATACTTACAATATTCTTAGTTTGGTCAGCCTTTGAAAATCGGATTCAAAAATCACAGTTATATTATTTCCTTGTAAGTCTCTGTAAGAAAATTAGAATATTTGTATACATATATTAGTCATTATTAAAATAAACAATATTAAATAAAAGAACTATACACTAACTTTTTAGAGTTATAATATTAAAGTATTTTATTAAAAAAGAAAAGTCTTATTTGCAAATAAAAAATATGTATTTTGCTAATATTCAACAAAATGTCTGTTACAATTATAAAACCACGATTAAATCTTGTATATAATAAGGTTTTTCATTCATACGGATAAATTTACACACATAGTTCGTAAATTTATTCGTTATACTCACGTGTTACATGAACGCCCCTTGCAAAATGGTGTGTATTCCTTTGAGATTCTTGAAATTATTTGGCATATATTTTTACTTTTACTTTCGATTTGAAGATTGAAAAATTTAAAAGTAAATTTATTTTTTTCTTTCAAATTTTAATAATCAAAAATACAAGTTTACGAGTTCATTTGCACATTGAAATTGAAGCGTAAACATTTATAAATTGTGTAAATATTTTTTCAAACAAAGTTTGACAAATATTTTACGAGTTGTATATTTATTTATACAGTTAGAGCTATACGAGGCATTTATTTCATTATATGAAAACCCCTAATTTGTTTTCAATATTTTACAATATTGGAAATTTTAAAGAGAAATTCAGGGTTTACACTTTTAAAATATTCAATGTGTATAAATAAAATAACAATATTAGGGTTTTGCATTGGAAAAAATACATTTACTTACCATTGAATATGTAATTTTTAAAGATTTTAATTAATAATTATTATTTAAATGAAAAACTACACTGGTCGGCAAAAAATCATCCCTTATAGGCGAATAGTTGGACTTAATGGATTTTGATGAGCTAAACAAGAATCTGCTTTAAATTTTTTTCAATCAGTTATAGATTTTTTATATGAGCTTGTATAATATTTCGCCCACAATACGACCGTTACCGAACACCGAACTTTTTATTAAATCTGAATTTAACATGTATTTGTATCACCAAAAACATAAAAACAGTACAATTACAATTATAATAATCAAAAGTACGAAAAAGCACAAAGAAAAGTGTGAGAATGAATTTAATAAAGAAAATTAAATTTATTTGACTATAACTTTAACTTCTTAATTTCTCATTTCTTATGTACCATGGTGCATAAAGACTAGAAGATTTTCCCTTCATATGAAGTCCCTTGGCTAACTGGAGAACAGTCACCTCTTCTCAGGGTTACTTTTCACTTCATTTACGTGAAAACTTGTGTATGTTTTTCAACAATGTCTCAATACGTCGGAGGTAAATATCTAGTTGGCTAAAAGCTATTTGTGGGTTTTCATTGCAGTATCATCACGAAATGTTGAAATAGTCAGTTCATCACATATAGGCAAAGAGGTAGGCAAAGAGGTATAAAAGAACATTTTCCTGTGGAACACCGGAACATACTGTCAGATAGATAGAATTCCAGCAATTTCTGGATACATGGCGGTAGTAAACATTTAATTTTATAGATTAGGCCCTTACTTATGCCATATTTTGTTGAATGCTTGTGCGACATCTAAGGAAATAGCTGAACAATACTTCTTTAATTCGAAACATTTCCTTATCTCCCCAGTTAGAAGATTCACTTGTTCTATGGTTCCGTGTTTTTCACAAAAACCAAACTGGTGAACTGGGACGATATTTCCATCGCACAGTGGTCCCAAAACGAAATTTTTTGGAAATAAATCTGTAACTTTAGAACTGCTGGATGTATTTAAATGAAAATTTACATGGACAATTCTGAGGTGTATGCCAATTGATTTGGAAGAGGACAGCTTTTTAGCGCATCTGGGGGACGGGGGGACTCCAAAGTTGGTCACCTCGGGTATGAAAATTTTTTAAAAAATCGCCAAAATTTGATTTATGATTTGACTGAAGAAAAAAATTTACATAGATAGTCCTTATAATTCTCTACAAAAAAACGCTTATATGTTTGGGTTAACTCTTTTACTTTAAGAGATATTTAGACCAAAGTAAAATTTTGACCCATTTTTAGACATGTTTTTTAAAGCTTTTTGAACTTCTCGGGCTTAATTTGAGTCCTAAAACATTCCTGGATTTTGTACGAAATTCTAAACAATTTTTGTGCAAGGATCATATACCTGTGTGGTTTAGATAAAAAGTTATATTATTTTGAAGTAGACAATTTTAAATAAATTGTGATTTTTTTCAAAAAGGTGGTAACATTTTTCACTTAAAAATCCATTATTTTCCTCTGGACCATACATTTTTTGTTCATGTTTCTAAAAGAACACTTATTATAAATGCATGTAAAACAAATCCGAGGGCAATTGACGTAACAGTCTCTCCGCTAGCCCTATCAGAATTTCGTTAATTTTAATTTTTGTGTTTTTAGTTTTTTGTATAGCACAAAAATGTCAAAGCTGATATTAAAGCAAAAATACTTTGGAAAGTTACCTGCATATGTTAGCTAAACACACAAAAAATATTTAATAAGCCACGCCTCCTTTAACGACAGGGTAACTATTTTACTGAAAAAAGTAAATTTTTGAAGAATGTTTTCCCCGAACTGGAGTTTTGGGTATTTCGAAGTAAGAAATTGGGAATCTATTTACTTTATTCTTTTTTTTTAATATTTGTATTTATTGAATCTTCTTAAAAATAGAACTAACAATAAGTATTCAAATCATAAATCTTAAAAATTAAAATTTATCTCGTCCAACCAATGTCAGGCGATAAACATCTTTTCTCGTGCATTTCATATATGGATTAGATCTGACGTATTTCTTCTTTTTAAGAGTATGTGGCCATTACTTCTTAATATATTACGAGCAAGTGGGTTTGGGTGTGTTTCTAGCTTTTTTAGGTATGTTAATGCGTGCTTTTTTATTTCGTTAGTTACCAGAGGTACGCCAAGATCTTTATGGATATTCGAATTTTTTACATACCATGGGGCAGATGTAATTGTTCTTAAAATTTTATTTTGGCGCCTTTGAATTTTTTCAATATTAGAAGCTGAAGACGTGCCCCATAATTGAATACCATAGCACCATATCGGCTTTAGAATTGTGGTGTAAAGCAATAATTTACAGTCTAAACTCAACTTAGAATTTCTTCCAATGAGCCAGTTAATCTCAAGAGCTTTCAACTTCATTTGGGTTAACTTTGCTTCAATATGCGTTTTCCATGTAAGGCGTCGATCTAGATGCATACCAAGGTATTTAACCTCCGTTTTTTGGGGTATAACTTGATTATTTATTCGAATTGTTGGACATGATTCTCTCCTCAATGTGAAGGTTATGTGTATGCATTTCTGCTCGTTTACTTTTATCTTCCATTGCTTTAACCATGTTTCTAGATCAGATACATGATCTTGCAGGAGTATAGATGCTTCCTGGGGGTTTTCATGAACGCCTAGAATAGCTGTGTCGTCTGCAAATGTTAATATATGGGTTTTACTATTTGTTGGCATATCAGAGGTAAATATTAAGTATAAAAAAGGACTCAGTATGCTTCCCTGCGGTACGCCTGCTGCTATAGGCTGGGGTGAACTTAGGAAGTCTCCTTCTTTAAGAATAAACTTCCGTTGAGTTAAATAGCTTTCAAATAGCTTATGTGTGTTTGTGGGTAAATTTACTCTTATTTTATATAACAAGCCTTCGTGCCATACCTTGTCAAAAGCTTGCGAAACGTCGATGAATAGAGCAGAATCAACGAAACCTTCCATTCTGGTGGATAGTGTTCAAGGCGTAATATAGCGTTGAAAATAAAGAGTATTATTTTTAACGCTATCCGGGGTAGCTCCAAAAGCATCTTGTTACTGATTTTGTCAATACCAGGGGCTTTTTTGAAGTTTAAAGCAACAATAGCCTTCTCGATATCTCGAATCTCAAAACAAAGGGGTTCAACTGCTCTATAATGGGGTACAACTGGTGGCAACTCTATTATGTCATCTGATAAATTTGGGGTAAACACATTCTTTAGATGACTAACGAATAGATTCCCCTTTTCGCTGTCCATATTACCATATTCCTGGCAATTTACACATTGGACAGGTCCCGAACGTTTATGCGGTTCTTCTACCGTAATTTTGCGATGCAGTAAATACCTAAGGTTGTATATGGGGTGAGTTTCGCCTTTCTTTAGTCTCATATCACCGGGTTCGAGTTCGACTCGGAAGAGCGGTTGAGGAATTTTTTCTCGATTTCGAATATTCATTACATTTTTAATTTTAAAACCTTTGTCCTCCAAACTTTGTTTAACTTCAGTTGGATCAATAGTGGAGTCAATACCCTTTATAACGATCTGGAGACCTTTACTACATTTGAGTTGATAAATAAATTTTTCTTGCGGGTTTCGAGATCTGTAATTAACTTGCGAAAATCGTTTTCATTATTTACCTGAATTTTTGTTTCATTAATAGCACCTCTCTTAATTGGAATTACGTAAAATGAGTTCTCACCTATCAATGAGATCAGATTTTGAATCAAAATATTCGAATTCTGTTCTCTCAAAATTGCTGATGTAATTTTATTCACGGGTTCGATATATTCATTCTGCAAAATTGAAAAACGATTCTCAGTATTTGGCCTATCATTTGCACTATCTTTAGATAGTTTTGCCAAAGAAGCTAGTTTTGAGGACTTTGGGCTTCGTCCTCGTTTTAAAACGGTAATATACCGGTCCATACCAACTTGAATTTGGGATTTAATTTCACTATTTTTAGTTTGGTCTACCTTAGGTGTCACTCCAGTTATGGGGTTAATTAAATCAGTACTTACTGTGACTGCTGTTACTTTAGAAGGGGAATTGTACAGCATACCTTCAGGCGAAATTAAATCCTGTTTATTAACAGCTGATTTATTTTCTTTTGTTTGGCAATCATCAATTGTCAATAAAGCAGGGGAGCAAGAACGAGCACGATTGCTTGGTTTGACGGTCAAATATAAGCTGTCATCAATTCTTCTATTTGTTTTGTTTATAGAATTTTTTTCAGATTCACAGACACATAGGCATTTCTGCCATCTACACTAAGCCTTCGCTCACTGAAATTAACACTTGAGACACTCATACAAGAGTATTCTCAACTCTTTTTTTTTGGCACTTGTGCTCTTATTATTATTTTTAAATAAAAACAAACACACAAATAAATTTGAATAAACCAAATGCACAAATTAATTTTGGTATTATTTATTATTCAGGCTTTTATTTTATTAATATTTTTTTTTTCTTTTTTTATTCTTTTAACAACAAATTTTTTTATATTATACTTAAATTTCACAATGATAGCTGAATTAATGTAGATTTTATTTAAGTTCAAATATAAATTTTTTTTTTGAAAAATAACACTAAAAACAAAAAATTTTCGTTTTTTGATAAATTCAATGAAAAAGTTTAGTTGGAATACTTTATTATTTATATATTATTATTTTTCAAGTAATATCCTTTCCAACGATACCAAATACTTGCACAAATACTTTACACAATCGTTTAAAAATTAACTGAAATTTTACCTCCTCCCGCAAAATTTGCACATTTTCCTTCAATTTCTATGGTAAATGTGTGCTGAAGCATTCTATACACATAAGTGCACAGCAGTTTCAACGTGTTTTTTAAATAACTTCAAGTTTCTTTTGAACGGATAAATATATTTCAATGAAATTGCACATAGTTATTACTGAGGTAGTTTCCAACTGCTATGGAGGAGCACAAGTTTCTAGGTGGTCTCGGGGCAGAGGGGAGGACCGCCGAAATGGGTCACCTCGGATATTATATAAGAAATAATTAAAAGAGTTAACCACTTTCGGAGGTTCTCCTCCTGCCCACAGACCAGCTAGAAACTTGTAATCTTTCGAAATATTATGGAAAATATTTCAGTAATAACTGTTTTAAATTTCATTGAAATATTTTGAACGGTTCAAAAGTTAGACAAATTGTCAATAAAAGAACACATTGAAACTACAGTGCTCTTATGTATGTATATTTCAACGTGTTTTCAAATAATTTCGTTTAGCTTTTGAACCGTTCAAAATATTTCAATAATATCTCAATTGGCATACACCTCAGGATTGTCCATGTAAAATTTCATTTAAATACATCCAGCAGTTCTAAAGTTACAGAATTATTTCGTTTTGGGACCACTGTGCATCGTTCAAGAATGGTAGAATTTTCTTTTCAAATACTTTTCGTACAGCTTGAACAAGCAAGAAAGGAAGATGTTATAGTAGAATCTTTTCCCGGCTTTTATTAGAGAAGTTTTCCAAATTTTTGGAAAGACTCCTAGTTTCAATATCGCGTTGAATATTATTGATAGCATTATTGCCACATTCGGTACGTTTTTAATTATTGATGTTGTTATTGAATCATATCCAGGTGATTTTCGAACATTTATATTTTCTTTAATGATTGTATCAATGTCCTCTGGGCTAACAACGATTATGTCATCATAATTTAATTTAGTGTCAAGTGTCTCTCCCAATACAAAATCATTTGATTGGGGATTGGGTTGAAAGATTGTGCTTGCAAATAAATTGGCCTTATCTTCTGCTCTACGGGCCCTGGTACCGTCAGCCTTCCTTAAAGAATTTTGTGCCTCTACCGGCAGCTTAAAATCCTTCGCTGCCTTCCATATTGAAAAATTAGTTTATTTATTCATTAAGCTTTCAATGTATTTTCTACTTTGGAGATCCTCTTCTAATTGAAGGGTTATTTTTAGTTTTTTTGGTTACTTTGTAGCTGGTGATCTGGTTTGTTGCCATTTTTTTCAGAGTTTTCTTTTTTCAAGGAGAATTTTTTTAATTTCAGTATTGGAAGTAATCTTATTATCCTTTATAAAAGTTTGACTAATAGAATGCTCCATTGCTAAAGTAAGTAACGACGCACAGTGTCCCATTTCTAAAATGAAATGGAAATAAATCTAGAATTTCGGAACGGCTAGTCCGATTTCAATGAAATTTCACACAGTGACTATTTACGTATATTATATATTTTAACCAATTTGTCCTATACGTGGGATAATTTTGTAAGTTAGTCCTTCCATATTATGATACTATTATAGGAAAATTGTCAAAAGTTAAATCATACGAAATTTTCATAGTTATTGAATTTCGGTTTATATTTTTAGATATGACAAGGTCAGGAATTTTTCTAGGATCATCCGGCCAGTACATTGGATGTCCAGAGGATATAAAAAGTACCTTATAAAGCTGTCTACCTCTAGGATTCATCAATCTTGAACCCCAGTACGTATGTTTGGCATTATAATCCCCACATGCCAGGAAACGATCTCCCAGTGTGTTAAAGAATTCTTAAAATTTTTCCTTGTTCATTGAAAATCGTGGTGGGCAATAAATCATGCTTAGGGTTAAACCACCTGAGAAACATTCAAGATGAATAGATTTTGCCTGCAAGTATTCTTTTGAGAATTATGTCGTATTCGATTTCTAATTAGTATACCAGTACCAGCACGTGCTTTTCCATCCGGATGATTAGTAGATTGGAATGAATAACCTGAAATATAAACGAGAAACTATAGTCGGTCAAGACCGACCATATGATACCCAACACCAACACTTTTACTAAATGTAAAATAGATTATATAAATACAGAATAATGTATTTATACTAACATCTATATGATTTTTTGCCATTTAGGGTGATTCCCGGAAGTGGGTTTATATGGGAGCTATGGTAAATTATTTACCGATTCTCATAAATTTTGGCAATGTTATTTCTACTTATATCAAACTTATTTATGTTGAATATTAACTTGAGGCTATCATTCGTGTGGGATTTATGCACGTTAAAGTGATTTTCGGCAGAGGTGTTTATATGGGAGCTATGGTCAATTATGAACCGATCCTGATGAAATTTGGCACAAAGATTAACACTTATATAAGATTCCTTCGTACCGAGTTTCATTGAAATATTGCTATATTTACGGCATTTATGATCGTTAAACCCCTATTCCGGGAGGACATTTGTATGGGGGCTAGGTGAAAAAATGGACCGATCATAACCAATTTCAATAGGCTTCGTCCTTGTACCAATTCGTGCCAAATTTCATCAAGATATCTTTAAAATTGCGACCTGTACTTTGTTCACAAGGTTTACATGGACAGACAGCCAGACGGACGTACGGACGGACATCGTTAAATCGACTCAGAAAGTGATTCTGAGTCGAACGGTATACTTTAAGGTGGGGGTACGATAATTATTTCTGTGCGTTACAAACATCAGCACAAACGCATTATACCCCAACCACCTATGGTGGTGTAGAGTATAAAAATGTATCTATATGTGAGATGAGTCTCGGAGACTAACATCACATCAATATTTTGCTTCTTCATGAAGTATGAAATTTCCGTTTTGGCAAACAAAAAAACTTTAAAATACTCCTACTTGACATCAAACATTTTTTATGAGTGTATCTTAAGGAACAAGCAAAACACAAGCTTCTTTTTTTGAATGCTCGTGTGAGACTGATTTGAATTGTATATTTTTTATTAATTTCAAGAGCATAACAAAAGAGAAAAAAAGCACGCGAGCTTGGGTTTTGGCTATCGCTTGTTTAAACCATTCGCATTTCAGAAACATACTCTCAAATAACTCATTTTCTCGTTAAGAGGATTTGAATCATTTGGTTCTGTGCTCTTACAAGCTCTTGTATTGTGTTTTGCATGGATGACATAAAGTTTGTCATATTTATATTTATAGAGGTAACTGTCTGCGTTAAAATTTGCATTAAGGTTTCTAACCCTTCCGAGTATTGGGGGACATAAAGTGGTTGGTAACTCGTTCTTAAAACGTTGGCATAGAAAATATTTCCAGGATTGGCTATACTTGATTAATTAATTGTCAAATTTTGCGTAACTGAAACCATACTCTCATTATTTAACTGAAGCCATACTCTCATTACTAACGATATCTCCAGAATTTATTTGATTAGCAACGTTATTAACAGGTGCTGGTTTAACAATGTTTCTTTTTATTTTTGGGTTCTCTCTTAATCTATTCAATAATTCCTTATACACTAGCACCCGCTGTAATTGGCTGAATGATCGCCACCGCAGTTGCCACATTTTCTTTTGAGACCATTCTTCACAATATCACATTGTGAAGACGAGTGTAGATCTCCTCATGCTTCATAAACCGTACGTTGGGTACAATAATTTTTAGTATGACCGAACTCTTGTAAATTGCCGCATTGTACAGGCCCCTTTCTCTTAGAGGTTCCTCTATAGTAACTCTGGGATTCAATAGGTATCGCAGAGAATACATAGGATGCCTTTCAATTTTCTTCAGTTTCTCTTCGTTCGGCTCCAACTCAATATAAACATTGGTTGTTTTTATTAAAAATATTTACCACAAGTATTATTTGATAGTCCTACTCTTCCAGGGGCTCCTAAATTTCTACTGGTTCAACACTAGACTCTATTTCTCTAATGACAACTGTCAAACCTTTACTACTTTTAAGTTGATATGTATAAAAGTTTTTCTTACTATCATTTAGATAATGAGAGATTTTTCTATAATAATCCTCAGCGTATACTACTATTTTTGTTTTTCAAGCATTTCTAATTGGAACAATATGAAAATTCTTTTTTTTCCAATAAGCTCAATAAATGTCTTAACTAATTTATTGGAGATAGGCATACGAAGATATATTGGTGGGGCTTTAGATGATTTTTGAATAGAATTACCATCTTCTGTATGATTATTTTCTATATCATCTATACCATCATCAACTATTTTTTTTTTTTATTTATTATTATTTTTTTTTTTTTTTTTTGAAGGAAGTACGAACATATAAAATATATTACTGACGCAAATGTTCTATATATCCTTTAAGATTTTTGGAATTTTTACAGCTCTATATGATAGCTTAAATCTTTAACAATATTTAAGTAAAACATCTACTTTACAAAAGTGAATAGATTCGCGGTTATCCAAAATATATTAAAATAAAGTGATGTAATTATACAGCAAAAGTCTGCGTACATTATTAAAAAATCTAAAATTTTCGCGGGTTTTTTTAGTTTTAGATTATTAAATTTGTTGCGTTTTAAATTGCTGTTGTTCACTTAACTTACAAAAATATTAAATTGGAGTAAAGTACGATTATTCCAGATAAAATTAATAAAAAATATTGTTTGCATTCTTGATTCTCGCGGTATAGTTGTACCTAGAAATCATTTGTATAAATTAATAGAAAATAACAAGGTTTTCTTATAATGGGACTATTTCATAAATAGCATGATCCGATTTTCTTACTATGTTGTGTTATGGCCTTATTTAGAGATAAGCACATTAAGCATCATCTTAGAATACACCTTTTTTAGAAATTCTATTGATTTTTTGCTTTTATGAAGCGAGCATATTATTTGTTTTATTTTTCAATAAAGCATAAGTCTATATTAGTGGTATTATAGCATAAAGTCTAATATTTAATGATATCTTTTTTACAATGCTCAGAAGATGCACAAAAAACTGTTATCATAACAACATTTGGTCTTCTTGAGTACCCTTCAAATGGCTTTTGTTCTTAGGAATGCGCACAGACATGTCAAAGATTTTTTTATCAAATTTGTGAAGGGATGGATTTGGTTTTTCCTTATATTGATGATTTTTTAATTGCTTAATCTAACATAGAAGAATATCTAAATATATTTGATATACTTCGTACAACAGTCTGAAAACTATTTTTTTTTTTTTTTTTTAATTGAATTTTCTAAAACTACTAGTAGGAAATAAAATTCGACATTTAAAAAGTATATTTTTAAAACGATTTGAAGATGTAATTTGTACGCATGTGAAAGTTACAAGAGGAATATCCTTAAAATGTCTGGAATACTCAAACAACAACTTATATTTTTAAAGCACCAGCGAAAACGTGGTACTAAAAGATCTAAACTTTTATCAGATAAATTGCAAAATGTTCTCTAATAAGGCCATGGCGTCCAATTGTGCAGGAACTGAACATGATGTAAATTAATTTTGGATTTTAGGTTTACCTTAGTTATAGATTAATAGTGTAGCATTGTAAAGCATAAAAATAGAAGGAACTTAATTATATTTTTGTATTAGAAAAATCATTATTCATAGAAATAGGTTGTAAACCTTAAAAGAACAAGGCTTCAAAAATCTATAAAATTCCTTGGGGCTTTCTTAACAACAGGCTTACTTCCGTAAAAGTATCGAGATAAATTTTATTCACAGGGTAATATGAAAAGTAATGATGCGAATTTCGAATGAATTGTTATACAATAACATGTTTTCATTTAATTTTTAAAATGTCTATATTTCAAAAACAACTGAATTTGTTTCTTGTATTATGATTAATAAGTTTATTTTAAATTTTTTTATCCTTCCTTTAACTTAATATTTAAGTTTATATTTTAACATTTTAAATTACTTATTTTTGGCCGGAATTCCCTTTTCCCGGGAAAATCCGGAAAAAGAAAAACTCTAATATACATACATATGTATATATTCGACTTTTTTGAGAAACCGGTTTTCGAATAGTTCGAATAGTTGGTATTTTGAAAAAACCGGTTGCACTTTTTGAAATTCAGAAAAAACCGGTTAACCGGTTTTTTGCAGAAGTTAATATTTATATCAAAATACTACATTTCTTTAAAAAAATCAATTCTTATAATTAAGTTAAAATTTATTAAATACAAGCGTAAAAGCCTAACAATGTCAGGAAAAATAATATAATAATGAAAATATGCACAAACAAATCCGAAAATTAAAAGAAAAAAATATGAACAACATTTAGACACCTTCCTCTCCCTAATCGAAGTCAATTATTTGAAGCCGTTCAAATTTATTGGAATTATATTGATTAAAGTTTTAAATTCGTAAACCTTTCAAAATAAAAAAACAAATCGTCGTAAATGCGCTCCCTGGCCGAAATACAGAATCAGTTTTTTATAGGATTTGGAGAGCAAACAATAAGTATAGCAACTCAAAATTTCTTAATACCAAAACAGACTTTTTGGTCCCTGATAGAAACATCTGGCACTGTTAAAAATTGTTGAACGAATAGTTTTATAAGTATGCCGATTTTTAGTTTCTTACGTCGTCTGGGAGCTTCAGAAAGCTCTGGAAAGGAAACATTGCTTAGGAAAGATATATTTAAATCCATATATATAGATCAACGTATTTTCGCTCCCTGATAGAGATTTCAAAATCTGTCTCCGTTAGGATTTGTAGGACGAATAGGGTTATAATTAAGCTGAATTTCTATGTCTATGTCTTCTGGGAGCTTTAGAAAGCTCTGGAAAGAGAAAAAATTCTTAGAAAAAGACACATAAATCCTCTTATATCCGCTCCCTGATACAAATTTCAAAATATGGCTCCATTAGGATTTGTTGGACAAAAAGTTTTATAATTAAGCCAAATTTTAATTTTCTACGTCGTTTGGTAGCTTCAGAAAGCTCGAGAAAGAGAAAAAATGCTAAGCAAATTATATATCTAGATAACTAGAAGATAATTATGTTTCAAAATTGTAGAAAAAATCATCTAAATTTTAGTTAGCATAAACAGAAACCATGGCTTAATATGGAAGCCTGTCTCAATTGAAACGATTCTGCAGGTGAAACTTTTTTAACAACAACACATTTAAAAAATAAAGGAAATATTGGATCAAAAAAATTAAATTGGATCATACAGGATAATTATTAATTATTTATCTGTTTAATATTACAGAATAAATTCCAATTTAGACTTAAACTATATTTTAAAAACATAAGAAATCAGTCTTTATGAATATTTAAAAAATTATTCCTAAATTTTCAAATATCACTATCACTATTTAGTACATGTTTTCTGAAATAAAATGCTATTTTTAAAACCGGTTTTTTGTGTTTAAAAAAACCGGTCTATTCGACATTCGAAAAATTAACATTTTGAAAAAACCGACAGCACATTGACTGAAAAAACCGGTTTTAAAACCGGTTGGAAATTATTTTGTAATATTTATTAGATGATTTGATGATTTTGTAGGCAATTTTTTCCTTGGATAAATTTCTTTTACAACACTGTATGAATATAAGAATAAAATAAAAGTTGAAATTTTATCTAATTTCCTTTTTTTATTGCTTACTTTCCAAATTGGACGTGAAAGAGAACCTCAATATATAATTAGAAAAATTTTTAAATAACAGTGTTTTTTTTTTAAATGTTTATATTAGCTTGTGACACATCACGCAGAGGGGGATCAGTTAAGTGGCAAAATGTTTCTAAAGTTGGTTAGACCTTTATTTCCTTTGGAAACTATTTGGCGATAAGCTTTCGGCCAAGTCTGTGTGCTTTAGCACTAATGTTCCTCAGAATCGTATTTTGTATATATTTTTTATCTAAAAATACTAAAAACTGTATTTTGCTGTATGTGAACTTCGAAAAATGGCTGCCATAACTGAATTGGCCATAATTGAATTGGCAGCCCAGCTTTTTAAAATTTATGACTAGCACAGTGTAATTGCTCAAAAGTAATATTGATGGATTTGTAAATATTGTATTGAGTCAATATAAAGAAGGTTTGCCATGTGTTTAGTTTTTCAAATAACAATTGCAAACATCTATTACCGTATTTCTTAACATTTTCATGGCCTAAACGGACATTATATTTAACTACTATTTTTGCAAAAACTTTAAAAGCTATATCTTTATTGTATCGATATATTTATATGCATACTTCTATATGAGTCATTCCATTTTCCATTTTTTTAATTCGTGAAAAAAATACGTTTAGACGATGAAGCCATTCTATATTTTCTTTGTAATTATTGTACCTGGACTCGTCGTAGCGTATATATTTTGGAAGATATTCGTATTTCAAGAAAAAACTACATATTTTAAAGCATTTTAACTTGCGAACCACAGATGAAATCAAGCTAAAACTCGGTATTTGCGTTGCCAGCGTAAATGTTAATATTCTTGGCAAATTTCATTAAATTTAAATGGTTTTTGGAAGCATTTGGCGATTATTCTATTTTGTTATTAACGAAATAATACAAATTGAAATAAATATTTCGTATTTATTATATCTTTTGTAATAATTCATTGACTATTGCAAGTATCAGCACGCCACTTACCACGGCTATAGAAACATTTCTATAGCCATTTTTTGAGATATTTACCCGCGAACTGAAGTCGCCATTTTAATGTAGAGAAAAAAATGCATGTTATACGCCATAAATTTGATACCTTTAATATGACACTTCAATAATTTAAAAGATACATATCTGTAATTTTGTGAATGTAATTTGATCGCAGAATTTCTTGAAAGGCTTCAAAATTGAGCATTTTTGCGTTTTTTTTTTTTATTGAAATTTCAGTATAATATGTATAAACTTGTCCTAAAATCATATAATTAAAATAATTTCCTCTTTTTTACATGAAAATACCCAAAATCCCAATCCAACATGTTAAAAAAATTACTTTTTTCATTGAAATGGTCACCATGTCATTATAAGGGTCCTCCGTCAGAAAATACTTTTTGGGTGTACACCTTATATATAGAGATTTATAAGGACTATCTATATATAAAATTTCTGTTATATCATCGGCGATTTTTCAAAAAAATTACATACCCGAGATGGCCAATTTTGGAAGGTCACCCACTACCCCCCTGACCCGCTAGGGGTCTGTACTACAAATCAACTCGAAAACACCTCACCTCTAAATATGTGAAATTTTATTGAGATATCTCCAACGGTTCAAAAGTTACAGAATTATTTCCAAAAAACAGCGTTTTGGAACCACTGTGCAAAGGCAGAAAAAGGAACATAAAAATTTGAATGTGTTTGAGTATTTTATTTGTTTACGCTCTTTGTTGCGATGTTGTTTGTGCAGATGTTTGTTACACATCTGCTCAAAATAATAGATACACCTAGTGGGATTACATTAAAGTAACGATAACTTTGAAAAGTTATTCAGAAATATTTCGATTTTTTTTCTTTTAGTAAACAATTTGATCTGGCAATGATACTTTAATGAAAAATATGGAAAGTATGTGCATAAAAATTAATTTACACATACGTTTTCGATTTAATTACCAAAAATTTTTGCTCATAATAATGGATACAGTTAATTTATTTCTATTTTTTTTATATTAAATCGAGTTCTATTGTACTTTTTTGATTATTTTTGCATAATAGAATGAGAAAGGTTTCATTTAGGTTGAAAATATTATAAATAAATTGTATTTTGACACAGAAAATGGGAAGAAACAATCAGTGCACAGAATAGGAGAGAAAAATGGTTCAAAATAAGAGAAAAATGAAAAATCGTTACTTGAAATTGCAAGTATGGGTTTAGAAAAATATCTACGTTATCTGTAAAATGCTTTTGTGCGATTGAAACTTGTAATAGACCTCATAAAATAACCCCAAAATCAGATAGAAGGATTATTTTATAGGCAGAAAATTACTCCTTCAATCCTCTGAAGGCTATTTCAGCTGAAATATGTAAGCTTTGGAATGTATTCGTATTTTTAGAAGGACAATTTATCTTATTTTTGAGATATTATAAAACGCGAACCATTTCGGAAATCGAGGTAAAACTCGGTATTTGCTTTACCAGAGTTAATATTCTTGCCAAATTTCATTTAATTTTGATGATTTTTGGAATTAATTGTCATTTTTTCTGTTTTATTATAAACAAAACAATACAAATCGAAATAAAAGTTTAGTATTTATTATGAGATTTTTCGTAATAATTCGTAAACTATTGCGAGTAACAGCATGTCGCTTACCAAGGTTATAGAAAACAATTTCACCATTAACATTTTTTGAGATATTTACCCGCGTACTAAAAATCGCGAAATATGGACCATTTTGACATTGTGAAAAATGTTGTATTGTACGTCTTGTTGAAGGTAATTTGTTACGGTTTAAAGATATTTGTAAATTTGTGTATATGACTTTGTAAATTTTTTTTTAGCTATTTTACGCTTTCAAATCGCGAAGCACTTTATAAAATTATCTGAAATTTTGTGCCAGTCTTAATTTTGATGGGTACTATATTATGATTTTTCCAAATATCCTTAAATTCGGAAAGGTAAGGTTCAAAATTATAATTTTTCGTTTCGATGTTAAATAGAATGACTCATGTTGTCTATACATCTGCCAAATGTATAGCGTATATGTATTTAAAATGTCTACAATATTCTTTCAATCAGTTCAATTTTTTGAATTGCTGGTTTTTATTGGTGACATTTTATTAAGATTTTTAATTGTCATAGTCATCCCATATAAAACATTTAATAAATGGTATATAAAAACTTATTAATAAAATTGTCGTTGAGATATTATTTTTGTTTTTTATTACTTTTTGTATAAGGCCCGGTTTTATAGAGCTCACTTAGTGGCGAAATCGTACTTAAGTTGTAAAAATTGTTTTATATTTAAAAACTTAAGTATTCTTTTCCTATCCCTTAAGTTTTTCCTAAAGTCTTTAAAAATATTTATTGAAAATAAACAAAAATAAATAATAATACAAAATATAACCAATTTTTTTTTTAATTTAAAATTAAAAATTGTTTAAATTTGCACCTCTCACCAAAATTATTATATCAATTACTAAGGACCGGATTTAAATGCTATTATACATTTAAAATAAACCCCTAAAATATGCTTTTAGAAATTTACACTTACATATATTTCAATTATTACAAAATTTTGTGCATATTATAACATATTTTAGGGGTTCATTTTAAGAAAAGTAAATGGATTACTTTGTTTCCTCCATCGCACATTGTGAAACATGTGGGTATAGGCACTTTTATCAAACAGAAAAAACAAAATATGGCGTGTTCTTGTCCCGATTTAAATAAAAATTTGCAAAATCATAAGTAATCTATATTTAACTGCAATCACAAATTCTGACCAGTATTCACGCAGTAAATCCGTTATTTAGTTTTAGGATATATTGGAGGTGGGTGTATCCTTGTTCCGATTAAAAAATAAATTAGAAGACATATAAACAATCTATTTTTAATGGCTGGCACAAATTTTGGTAAAGTTCAGTTCAGAGCAGATTTTAATGGATTTATTGATTCAAAATAAACCCCTTAAATATGTTTTCAAAAATATATAATATGCACTAAAATTTTTAATAATTTACTCTTATATAAATTTCTAAAAGCACATTATAGATGCTTATAATTTATGTATAAATGCATGTAATTCCTGTCAGTGTCAATTACAATAAACTGTAAAAAATTAAAAACAGAAAAAAATTTTCCAATTAAAACATTTATTAAATCAATCAAGTAGATGATTGAATGAATTAAAAATGTAAATGAGAAAAAAATATTACTTGAATTTTGTTTTTACTAGTTCTTTCATTTTATTTTTGCTTGAATATTTTTAATTAAAAACGAGAAAGAAACTATAGTCGCTCAAGACCGACCATATGATACCCTACACCATTAGACCTGTGTCCAATTGTAAACCAACACTTTTACTAAATGTAAAATAAATTATATAAATACAGAATAATGCATTTATACTAACATCTATATGATTTTTTGCCATTTAGGGTGATTCCCGGAAGTGGGTTTATATGGGAGCTATGGTAAATTATGGACCGATTCTCATAAATTTTGGCAATGTTATTTCTACTTTTATCAAACTTATTTATGTTGAATATTAACTTGATACTATCATTCGTGTGGGATTTATGCACGTTAAAGTGATTTTCGGCAGAGGTGTTTATATGGGAGCTATGGTCAATTATGAACCGATCCTGATGAAATTTGGCACAAAGATTAACACTTATATAAGACTCCTTCGTACCGAATTTCATTGAAATATTGCTATATTTACGGCATTTATGATCGTTAAACCCCTATTCCGGGAGGACATTTGTATGGGGGCTAGGTGAAAAAATGGACCGATCATAACCAATTTCAATAGGCTTCGTCCTTGTACCAAAATAATTATTCGTGCCAAAAAACTTTCTTGAATTAAAATATTTTTTTTTTCAAAAAATTATCAAAAATATTTAATATAGAAATTTGGAATATATGTATGTATCTTCTTTTACTAATATTGTCTTATACCTGTAGTCTATTACCCGATATCAAAATTTATTATAAAATACAAACTTAAAATTTTGAATTAATTCTTATTATTAGTACTTTTCAAGCCAACTTGCGTTGTTTTGGACTAAAGAAAATCATTCCCTTCGTTAATATAATCGTTATTTTTGTGATACAAGTCTGAAAATTTAAAATTTATCATTCGTTTCGTCCCTAAATTTATGTAAAATTAACAATTAAGATTCTATTGAAGTATATGGTCATTAATTCTTATTATCAAATATACCATTTTTGATAATAAGAATTACAAAGCTTTAATCTAACAAAAAATACAATTCAGTAAGTTAAACAAAAAAATACTTTTAAAATCGGGCTGAAATTAATTTAATTCACGATTGGGGTATATATTTAATCGATTTATTGTCTACTTTATATAAATAATGTCACATTTATTTCTGATTTTCTATTATTTGTGATACTCCCATAATAAAGTTTAAACGCAAATATCGCGAATACGAGCCACTATTGAATTCTGCGTACTCAAGTTAGCTTTACCAGTTCGGTGCCCAGATTGTTAAAATGTTCGACTAGCACAGTGTTAATGTAATTATGTATATGTATGGTTGAAATTTTTACTTACAATCTTTCTACATCAGCAGATATTTTTCGAGGCACCTGCGTAAGTCCTCGATGTGAACAGTCAACAGTTAATCCATTACATGAACATACTCGAGGACATCGAGATTCACTAATAGCACTCAAACTTCCACCCGGTATATGTATTCCGACAGAGGCTCCTCCAAAAGGTTCTGCAGATATCGGTAATATAATGAATGATATGAGTATTACAAAAACAAGTAGTATCCGAAAGAATGGCCATTTCACATGCGATCTCGTCCTGTCGTACCGCGTTCCTCCTTTACATCGCAATGGTGGTTTATAATGTGTCATAATTTATCATTTATGTATGTATACCTTTAGCTCACTAAATATTTAAGTATTCTATTATTGTTTATTAGTTTTCAGTTTTTTTTTATTAGATTATTAATTTCCAAATTTTACTAATTTTAAAAACGCAGTATTTAGTTATAAAGTACATACATATTTCTTTTATAAAATTAATATCAAAACTTGCACTTTTTACAATATTCACATTAAATGTTTAAAGCAATTATGTTGATGAGTGGAATAATTGTTAGCTTTATTTATTCTACGAATTTGATTTTGCTGCGTTTGCTTTAATTTAACATAAATTTCTTTTTAATTTATATCACAACCGACGAATGTACGCACTTTATGTATACTGACATTTCAAATATTTTGTATAGCGGTACGAACTCTATACATTTCTTTGCTCTCACTTCAATTCTTTCTTTGTCAATAAAGTAAAGTGTATGATAAAATAGAAAAGAGAGAGTGAGAGGTAGCGAACGTAGGAGGGAAAACAATAAATATTAAGTATAAAATGAGAGATTTTGAAGATCCGATAGATGTATGTCTGGTGTTTACAAGTAGGTAGTTGTCGATTATAGTTGCCTGGGAATGCCAAGTGTAGTAAATTTAATGGTGGTAGCACAAAAAAAAAACAAATGTTATCCGGAATATTTTATAATTATTCTTTTTGATGTTTTTAAAAATGCCCTTAGGTACGCGTCACTGTACATCTGAAATAAGCAGAAAAATATTGATCAGTTTTGTAAGAAGTATATTTGTATGTATATATGTATGTATGTATGAATTTAAATCTTTTTGAGAGTAATAAAATACAATTACTATTACTACATTTATTTATCTTGTATGTACACTCAGTAGCATAAAATAGGTACGTACATACATATGTGAACTTATACATATTTCATAAATAGAATTAAATAAAAAGCACAAAGTGCTTCGAAGAAGAAAAAATTGTGTAATTTAATAAAACCAGAGCATTAATGTATGTATATTTAACAAAAAAAAAAAAAAAAAAAATGATTTTTGTATGTATGTAATTTTTTTTTAATTGGGATTCCAAGTTTTATATATTCAGTCCAAATTTTATGATCCAAGGTATTTATTCATTATAGTTCCATTAACACAAATTTTCCAACACATCATTGTGCCATCCGTATCATTATCGGGGTTACCTTATGCCATTATTCTTTTTCTACTTCATAATCAAGTGTATTAGAATTGTTTCATCAAGAAATATCATGGAGTAACAGTGATCTACATATATTATATATATAATGTTATCGGCTTTTCTATTGGAAGCAAAACAAGCAGCTAACAGCTGTCGTTTTTTATATCGAGAGCGCTATATTCGGTTGTGCCAAATCTTATATACCCTTCACCCATGATGAGTTGTATTATATTAAAATGAAATATATTTAAAAATTTTTAGTATTTGATAAACATTTTTATTGTTAACTTTTTGCAAATATCCAAAATACCATAGCAAGATCTTGTAGTGCATGGAAAGGTATAAAGGAACAGTGCTACCGACTTTAGTCGCCAATTGCCCCTTTTTCAACCACCTGGCAACTTTTTGCCTCCTTTTTTAAATGGCGACTTTTTAAGACTACATGCTAACTAGAATCTAAGTTGTTTCAAATATATCGATCCATTATATATTAATTTAAACAAATAAATTAATCATTTTGAGATTGCTCGCAGTATAGAGATATGAAAAATTACGGAGTATTTATAAATGAACAGAAAGTGTTAGTAACTAAAAACAGTAATAATAATTTATGAACAGCTATTTATATCATCATATGCCGAATCTTTTTGGATTGAAAAAATAAAAAAAGTAAAAATCGATGAATATGTATATCCTAATATATATTTTTACATTCCTTCTAGCAATGCCTCGGGGGAACGTGTTTTTTTTTTACTAAATTATCAATAATAAAAATTAACAAAACGAAGTTTTGCAGTTTTCTTAAAATTTTTTTTGTTTTAAAAAATTTTTCAAAAAATCGCCTGTTTTGGACACTTTTTAAACATTTTCAACGGTTACATTGTAAAGGAATATGATATTAATTTTTCGAAATCGGTAACAAAGTTCACAGACTGTGAAATTTTTTTAAAGAAAATATGGTTTTAGTATCATAAAATTTACATTTTCCCCAAAGTTTTTACCACTTTTTAATTTGTACAGAGAAGTTGTGTAAAATAACTTTTCTGTGAAATCGCGATATTTATATAAAACGTAAACAAAATAATTATTTTTTAAAATTTTATATAATTTTTTTTAAATTGTTAAATTTTTTGATACTTTATGATGAAAATTTAATTCCAGAATAATTTCATAGCTGTAAAAATGTGTTAAATTTGTTTCTACACCGAAAAAATCCAAACCTTATATAAACGAAAACTGACGTACAATGTACGAAATAATTCGTGATTTTGGACCACGAAAGGTTGGTGTAATATAAACGAATGCTTACGAATATATTTCTTATTATTTACGAAATTTTTATATTATTTTACGTTTATAACTTCATATTAATATAATGTGATTTTTATTAGTTTACAAAAAAAGTTTTTTTTTAGATTTATGATATTATGATATTATTATGGTCCTTCGAGCCGGATGTCGGCTTACGACACTATGTAACCACATCTTTAACAGCGTTTACGACGCTAGGTTCAACCTCTTTTTTTTTTTTTTTTTTTTTTTTTTTGACCCAAACGCCTGGCTCTGCTAACTGAGTCCCTCAAAATTGCACCCAGTGCAAAGCGGGCGACATATTTAGGTTTCAATGAAACCGAAATGGATTAGACACCACGAATGATGATGAAGTGTGTAGCGGCACAGAAAATATGTATTCCATTCTGCTGGTGTCTAATTATAGTCCACAAACTCTGCTTTGGTACCGCCAAACAGAGACAACAAGGAAATTTACGATTGCAAACTTGTTTATGGTTAGGGATATAACCAAATTTTGGCCCTAGCACTACGCGATGGCGAATGTTGTATTATTTACGAAAACAATTTTTTCGGGTCATTTTGGAATAAAAACCTCACCCACAAAAGCGATTTTGTAAAATTTCAACCAAAAAAATACATACAAACATACATACATATTAAATAAAAAAATTTAAATATTTTATTAATAAAGTAAAATAGTGAAGTGAAAAATGTTGTTTTTAATTAGTAAAATACATGAAATTCAAATTTTACGTGGACATTGTTTGGCATAATGTTCTGTACTCTTTAGTACCACATTGTGTGCATATGTTTCTTCGCTGTTGCATTGGAAAAATTGATTTCCAAACTTTGCAGCGTTTTGTGGGTGAACTTTTTTGACAACCGCGAAAAAGTAATACCTTTTTTTTATAATTTTCAATGGCCTAGGGCCATTTTGATATTCGCAAAAAAATGGAAAATGTTATAGCCCTAATATAAATATATATTTTTTAAAGTAAAAGAAAAATTCTGAAATTCATTCTTATTAAAAATAATAATAACGGTATACAGTTTTTGAACCTGAGCAGCTCAAAATGATGAATTGGAATCTTCATTCAATTTTTTTAAATTAGCTTTTTTTCAAGATATTAAAAAAATAATTAATGATATAAGATCGAATGAGCAGTTTATAGTGATAAATCGAAATTAAATTGGGATATGTCTTATGTATTAGAATCCAAAAATAGATTTATTGGTCTTGAAAGGCTTCTTTATATTACTTGATTTAAAAAATAAATAAAAATAATTTTATGTTTGCTGTTCTATCTTGTAACTTGAACCACTAAACTTTTAAGTGTAAAATCAAAATATCGAATAATGAAAATTATGTTTAAAACTTATACGATATCCAATTTTGTAATATTTATCCCTCCGTTGGCGGCTTGTTTTACGTATTTTTTAAGATTCCGTTGTTAATTAGTTTTCAAATTTTAGATTTTTCAAGTAAACCTATTTTAATTTTTGTTCTTTGGGGCTTTGAAAGTGCTCTTGATAAAGTAATGTTATATGTAAATTTGTGGCATGGAAAACTTAACTCAGGTTTTTAATTTTTTGTATAAAAAGATCAACAATTTCTATGGAAATTTTTATGTCAAAAATATCACCAAAAATAGTCAAATTTAATGATAAATAATATGAAAATTATCTTATATCAAAATAACACAGAAATATAATAAAATACCTTAATTATTTAAATTATAATGTTTTAAATTACAATATAATTCTATGTATTATTTAAAATAAAATTTGTAATATGTGTTTCTCGAAAATAAAAAATAATATTACAAATTATATTTTGTTATAAAACGAAAATATTTAAATATTACTAAAGAAACCACTACGAACGATTTCGTGAATTTCGTAAAATGTTAAAATACTTCATAAAATTTATTTTCGTAAAATATAAGAATATTTCTTATATTTTACTGAATGAATTGGCTGAATACTTGACCATATCACAATATTTTTATTATTTAGGTGCAAGAGGAATATAAAATAAAGAGATTTTGATCCAAACGTAAGTCCTACCACTCAAATACTAAGAACTTTATATGAAAGTTTTTAAACTACAAATATAAATAAATGTTCAAAGGCATTTTAGAAATCACTTTCGGTGCGTGAAGTTTTTGACCAAATCTACTAAAAAGTTCGCTTTTTATTATTAGGATCATATTGGCTATAAGGCAGTGCTATGGTATTTTGAGATCCAAAAAAAAGTTATAATCCTAACATACATATGTATATAGGATTCAACTACAAATATATTTACCTATAGCATATCTACGTAAACACTAAAGACTTTAAATAAATTTATATATTTAATAAATAATAAATTAAATACTTAAAATTTTTATCTTTTAGACATACATAGCTGTTCATTGTGAATATTTTCATTCAAAATGTTTGTTAAAAATAAGTTATTTTTATATATAATTTATATTTTTAGAAATAAAGTTGTTTAAAATCATTTTTTACTCTTTATAATGTGATTTTCAGTTACATGATATTAATTTGAAATAAAATTATTTAAATATTATTCCATTTTTTAACAAGTCAGATAAAATAAATCCACATAAGTATTCGAATACGCATTTATAAAATTTAAATCAAATTCCAGTCTTCAACTAATTTTAAAATATATTTTACTTCTTTAGCTTGAATACAATTACACTTTATTTTATTTTCTATTTTAAAAATTAAATATTCAAAACATTTAATTTTTTTATTCATAAAAAATATTTGAATATTTTTATTCAACATACAGTCATAGTCTTATATATTTACACATTTTAAAATTTTTCGAAAATTTGGATAAGAAGTCAAATATTTTTTCTGTTATAAAATATTTTGAAAAAGTTCTTTTGTTGTTATAAAGCCTGAAATGTGTAGAGTAGATTGTGCTAATTTCTGAAAAAGTCGCGGTATTTATTTCTGATATTAAAAGAAAAATTAACAAGCATTTTTTAATTCAAAGAATTTACACACAGTTTTTTTACTTCATAATTATTTACACTGCTTTAAAAATGTCAATTATTTACACTTAACTTTGTCAATTATTTACACTAAGCTTTGGTTTTCCAAAAGTAAAAGTTTACGCATTGAAATTGAAGCGTAAATATTTATAAATTGTGTAAATAATTTTACAAACTAACTTTGACAATTTTTTTACGAACTTGTATTTTTATACAGATTACGAGCTTTGCGTGGCATTTATTTGATTATGTGAAAACCCCTTATAAATTTTTTACTTTTTGTGGTTGAATAATTTTATTCCTTTTGAGTTATCGTTGAATAAAATAATGAAAATATTTTAAATTTTTCTATTTGAATATATTGTTTTCAACTAAAAATCTAAAAAATTTGTTGAACTTTTTTATTTAAATAAAATACATATGAATATTATTCAAGGTTAATATAATCGAATAAAAAAATATTATATTTAAAAAAAATATTTGTTTTACTTGTGACAAAAATAAATAGAGTAGAGTATAAATAGAAATCCTAATTATTTAAAAATTAATAAATTGATTAAAAATTATTTAAACTACAAATAAGAAATGGAAATAAAATAAAAGTATTTTAAGTTTTATTCACAAGTAACAGCTATGCTTTAAGAAGGATACAGTAAACCAAATAAAAATACAAAAAACGAAATATAAGTAAACAAAAGTCAAATTTTTTATATAAAATTATTTTTCATTAATTTAAAAAAAAAAAAAATACTTTAAATTCATTTTTAGAAATATTTTAAATTTTTACATGCATAAAAATTTTTGCCATATTTTGCCTCATAACTAATAAAACAGAGGAGTATCCAACTTGAATTTTGGATCGATTTTAAAACATAGTTAAATTATATAAATTTTTTAAGAATTTTAAAACATCGCTTTTCGAGATATTCCGCTTTGATCATTATAGATTATAGATTTTGACCTTTTAACTTTCGAAGTAAATAAATTTTATACACGTCATTCTGAAGTCAATATCTTTTTCTATTAAATGAAATACAATTTAGAATTTTACAAGGTATAGTTTAGAATTTATTAGCAATAAAGTATGTATACTTTTGGAGAAAAATAAATAGTTTTTAATTTTTAAAACGTTATTTTTTTTGGACCGGAAAGTGTCTGTAATTTGAGCAGCACTTGCAATATGTAATAACTGTAGCGAATTTCATTGAAATCGGAGATATCAAATCCGCAAATGCCTGTTTTTCTCGCCACCAACTAACAAAAAATGATACAACTACAGATGTAATTTTATTTATTTTAATGTACTTATCTTTTTTTTTTTATTAAATTTTATTAAAAACACAATCATTTTCAACAATATTTCAACAAAAACACTATTTCTTAACAATTTTTCTGAAAAAAGATACATTAAAAATTTTAAGCAAATGCACGAATGTATGAAACAGCTGATTCAAACATGACACGAAATGAAATCGATATTGGTTTGTAATTCCGACAAAAAGGAAATCCAATTTGGATTTATGAAAACCCTGAATATATCGAAAATTAATACAAAAATGTAATTTAAAAATGTATTACAGAAAACAATAAAAATTGAGCCACAATTGTTTTTAATCTATCTACATATGTATAAAAGTCTGTCAAAATTTTTTTCATTTATTTAGTCATGAAGTAAAATTTTTTTGAACTGATTTTTAGACTAAACAAACTTATTATACAAAAAGGTAAACTACTAAACAATCTCAGAAAATACATTCTGAAGTTTTTAACAAAATAAGCCAATAAATTAAAAATATACACTTCTTACACAAGTGGTCTATTTTTCTGGATAGTTGAGCAGATTGTTGTCTGCTAAATAATAATCTGCTTCACTTATTTCTATCTCGTATTGATTTTCTTTTATATAAAAATATTATTTAAAAATGCATTCATAAAAATTGCAATATAATTAGCAATATGCCAAAAATGTCTTTTTGCGAAAAAAAAGAACTTTTTTATTGTTGAAAATGGTCCTTTAGGGCTTCAGCAGCAACTTTTGTTCTGCGACTTTTTCATAATTCCGTTATTTACAAAATTGCCGTTATTTTAAGGTTATTGAAGAAAATCACAATTTTGACCTTTAAATTTCCAGAAGTCGACCAAATGATGTTTGGCAACTTTGTACAAAATCCTTTGGCAAGTATTTTTGCTGAACATATGAACTCATAATATTGGCAAATACAGGGTGATTTGATGCAATTTTAATAAAAAATTAATTTTGCGCCATCTAGCGGCAATAATTTGTACTAACTCGTTCAGCAATTAGAAAGGTAATTTAAATACCTTTCCAAAAACAGCTTTGTTTTGAAAATCGGTTGAAAAATAACCGTAAATCAGTAAAAAATGTTCTAAACAAAAACAGTGGTACAAAGAAAAACAACAAAAAACAATAACATTACAAATGTAAACAAGCGCGAATGTTGTATAAGAGGTGGGCAGTAAATTTGGCGAAGCACGCCTATTTTTGTTTCTGTGTTTACATTTGTCCATGAAGTATTTGTACAAAATTTCTTTGACCTTTCACCTTATATGGGAAGTGGACGGTATAGTGGGCGGACCACGCCCATTTTTTGTTTCCAAGTTTATGTCGACCCATGAAAATGTTGTTATAGTACATGTTTTTATTTAAGAGATATATAGCAGAGAAGTATGAAATTAAGCTACAACGGACACCCTGTGTTTTTAGTATTTTGCTCATAACTTTTTTGTTTATTTACAGATTTTACTCATTTTCAATACCAAACAAACCTTATATAAGATAAATATTTGGGCCAAATTTCGTCCCCCGTCGTTCGAGCCCTACGCTGCTTTCAACAGACGGACATAGCCAGATCGACTCAGAATCTAACCAGGACCCAGAAAACATATAATTTATAGGGTTTTAAATTAAAATCATAGCTTGAAAATGAAAAAGTAGTTTTTTTTGGCATATTGCTAAATATAATTTGTTGTGGGACAAAATGGTCCACTACTTTAATTTTTTTTTTCTTAAAATTTTTCATACAAATTTTGTTTTTTTTTTTTTTCATCTTTTATTTTTTGTTGTGAGTGAATGTTTTGCAATTTTTTTATACAATATCATTTACAATATTTATTATAATAAACTTTATACTGGTTTTTAAATCAATTAAATTCGACGTATACTTAAGAAGTTATAAACACTTAGGTTCATATTAAGTACTAAATGGGGATAACCAAAAAAATTCAAAAACAAAAATTTATAAAAAATTAAATTTTTGTATGAAAAATGTATGGTAATTTATTTTTTAAGTATTGAAAATAGTAGATTTTCTTGTCCCAGAACTATTATTTTTGCATTTTATAGTAAAGATATTGCTTTTTAACATATTAAAGAAAATTTAAACCCATAGGGTAGCAATTTTTCAAAAATGCATCCTAAAATTTCATTTGCATTATGAATGCATTTGTTAATTATATTATTTTTAAATTACTACATTTATAGGGGACATATTCATCTTCTAATCGTTAAAATCATTAACTTATACATAAACTTATAGATATTTTTGTTTAAAAAACAGACTTTTCCGATTTTTTTATACAGACCATCAAAAAGATGGGGGGTATATTGATTTTGTCATTCCATGTGTAACATATCGAAGGAATCATTTAAGACCCCACAAAGTAGATTCTGAGTCGATCAAGCTATGTCCGTCCGTCTGTCCGTCTGTTGAAATTAGGATAGGGCTCGAACGGGATACCGTAGGGGGACGAAATTTGGCACAAATATTATTTCTATAAGGGTTGTTTGGGATTGAAAATGGGCAAAATCGGTTAATAAACAAAAAAGTTATGGGTTAAAAACTAGAAACACAGGGTGGCCGTTTCATACTTTTCATACGACAACGAAATTTTGTATGTATAGTTCGGGATCGATATAAACTCGGAAACCAAAAATAGGCGTAGTCCGCCCACTTTACCGCCAACCTACCATATAAGGTCAAATTGTGTTCAAATAGTTCAAGGACCAATGTAAACTCGGAAACAAAAAATGGGCGTAGTCCGCCCACTTTACTGCCCACTTTACCACCCCCTCCCATATAACATAAAATTTGAAAAAGTTGATGGTGGGTATATAGATTCGGCCGGGCCGAATATAACATTCGCGCTTGTTTATATTTCGGAAAGTGAAAATCGCGCATAAATTCTACGTAAAAAATTGCCATTTACTATAAATCTCTCGTGGAATAAAAGACATATTTATAGTAATTGGTATTAAGCTATTCTTTTAATAAATTTGGCGGTCAAATGTTTTGAAAATTAAGCGGTTAAGATAAATGTGAAATCTTATAAAAAGAAATTTGGGTAAATTATAAAAAAGATGGGCACCACTCTAGAATTAATCTAGAGTTGTGTCGTTCGTAAAAGAAATATTTCAATTGAACGATTCAGGTAAATAAAATAAATAAAATACAGTATAAACTCCGGATTTTTCGGTAATCCGGACGGATCATTATATACTCTATAATCCGGATTGATTGCAACTCTTTAATCCGGATTTAATATAAAATCTAATAAATTTTACTTAAATTCAAGTATAACTTGAAAAATATGATAAGAATTATGATATAAGAGTTGGTACAACCAACTTGAATTCATTCATTTTCAGTTAAGTATTCTTCCAAATTTTTTTCAGTGAAAGAAGTACAAAGAAGTATGATTTTTTTTACTAAATTAAACATTTTTGAAAAACTTAAAATATGGAATGTTATTAGAAAAAAAAATTGGAAGTAATGCTTTAAATGCTTCGTATATTAAATAAATAAATAAATAATATATTTTAGTACTTTTTTAAACAAAAGTGTGCCAGAAAAATACCTCGATAATCCGGATAATTTGATAATACAGATTGGGGTCTGCACTCAACTATCCGGATTATCGTGTTTATAGTTTAGTTCACAATCTTTCACTTTTCATATTTCTCATTCATGTTTTATTCTTTTCTTTTGTCATATTCTTTACAGCTGATTTGAATATGTTTTTTATACCTACACCACCATAGGAGGGGAGGGTTTGTGCTGATGTTTGTAACACCCAAAAATATTGGCCTAAGACCCACCTTAATTTATACCAATCGGCTTAGAACCACTTTCTGAGTCGATTTAACGATGTCCGTCCGTCCGTCTGTCCGTACATGTAAACCTTGTAATCAAACTACAGGTCGCACTTTTGAACCAAAATTAATGAAATTTGGTACAAAGGTTTCTTATAGTCTAGGGAAGAAGCTTATTGAAATTGGTTATGATCGGTCCATTATTTCACCTAGCTCCCATACAAATGTCCTCCGGAAAACGGTTTAACGATCATAAATCCCTTAAATATAGCAATATGTTAATGAAATTTGGCACATATAAGTTTCATATAAGTCTAAGTGTTCTGATTTTCAAAAAGATCGGTCCATAATTAACCATAGCTCCCATATAAACCCCTTTTCAGAAAATCACTTTAACGGGCATAAATCCCATTAAAATGTTAATATCAAGTTAATATTCGACACAAATAAGTTTTATATGAACATAAATAATAGTGCCAAAATTTACAAAGATCGGTACATAATTTACCATAGCTCCAATATAAGGCCCTCTTTCGGGAATCACCCAAAAGTGAATAAATTCATATAAATGTCAGCATTAACGAAATATTCTGTATTCGTAAGTTTTATTTTACACTTTTTAGTATCGGTTCACATTGACTCCAAGTCTAATGAAAGACCCCACCCCGAATTATAATGTACACAATTGTGTAGGGTATCATATGGTCGGGCTTGACCGACTATATCTTTTTCTTTCGTTTTTATTTTATTTTATTCAAAATGGTATATTCGAGGTCTTATATTCAAATCGGGCCTCATGCAGATTTACAAAAATTTTTGTTTGCGTCAGACTTTTCAGTTTTCCATTTTTTATATATGGTGTTAATATTGGAGTCAAAAGTTAATTCTAACACTATGTTTTTCACTTTTTGTTTTTGGGCTATCAACAAACAGTATATTTTTTAAGGCAAAACAGGCTATATGCAAGTTTTTGTTTGATTTTCAAAGAAATGTTAAAATAAAAATTGATAAATATGTAATGAGAATTTTCTTTGCGGTTTGAACTTTTCTTAAACATTTTGAATTAGAATCTTAATATATCTCATAAAAATTTTGTTATCTCAATGCAGTCTGGAGAAAAAGGCCATTGAAGTTAGATTTTTAGTCTTTTTTAGATGCTTATAGATCATACGCGGGTACACCTATCAACATTTTATGAAGCTAAGTAGGAGCACTATACCCTAGATTTAAAGACAGGAATGAAAAAATTTTAATAAAATTCGTAATTATAAGTAAAACATCTTAGATACCAAAAACAGTTTCTTAAAAAAATTATAATTAAATAAAAAGTTCAATAAATATCGTCTTTAAAGGTTTTACAAATTTTTGAGTTGTTGATTTGAAATTGAATACAATTATAATTGGTTTAAATTTATTTTTTTTTTTTTTTTTGCATGCAATTTTTTTCAAAATTTAATTTACAATTTTAATCTTGAACACATTTTCGTTCTTTTAGTAAACATTCCTGTTATTTGAAATTTCTAACGATTAAAAATGGTCCAGCCAATCACAAAATTTAGATTTTTTTATTGGTATGATATCATAAATTTAACATATTGTCAATTTTTTCCGAAATATTAGGTTTTACTTCTTTAATTTCTAATAAACAAAACGGGCTATATGAACATTTTATAACATACATTAAAAATAATTAAGAAAAAGCGGGCTATCTATCTATCTACTTCGCGAATAATGGAGTTAAAAGATTTATTTTTCAGTGTGAGGTTTAGTAGACGTAATATTAAAAACTCGTAGAAGAACGGATTGCAAAATGTTGAAAAATGAGGGAAATAAACAGTTTTTATGTTCTCCTGAACAATGGTGCTTTGCATGAGGCCGGTTTTGAATATAAGCCATAGATATTTAATTATTTACAATTCATTATTTTAAATATTACATAATTTGAAGAATTTTAATATTTTAAAAGAAAATAAAATTTAAAAATTTAACAACAAAAATTTAATAGAAATTTCGGATTTTAAAGTTACTTCAGGGCTGGAAAATATCACTCATAATTTGTATTCACATCTTCATGTGAAGTCTTACTTTTATGGTGTTTTTATTTGAATTTAATTTAGTTGTGTTGATATTAATTTTATTTCTTTTTTAGATTTTATGTGTTTTATTATTTAATTTAATGAATTTTTATAATACTATCCCACAAAGCTCTTCTGCTTTTCTGAATTCATCATAATAATAATAATCTTTCATTCGCTTCCATTCCGTTCATACTTCAGTAAATGAAAGATTAGAAAGAATATTTCTTTAGTTTCTATTCCATACATACCTCAGAAAATGAAAGATGAAAGAAAAAACATCTTTCATTCGTTTCTATTCCATTCATACTTTAGTAAATGAAAGAATAAAAAAAAGAAAGAATCTTTCTTTGGTTTCTATTCCATACATACTTCAGTATATGAAAGATGAAAGAAAAGAAATAAATCTTTCATTCAGTCGTACTGGACGATAACGAACGACTCATCAAAATAAAATATTATTCCAAAGTCTAAGATAAACTAAATCGACTATGCTGAATTTTAATGGTGTTAACCATTTTTAAAAGTTAGCTATCATTTTCGAAACATTTCAATCTGAATGGCTAAAAGACGATTTAGGGAAATTAAGTTTTTTTGCTTAAATTTTATAATTTAGCCGTTCTTCCAACACCAAACTTTTCATTCCATTAAATAAACAATTGGACGAAATATCCTCCAAACTTTAGGAAAAATAAATCAGTAAACGTGTTAGAAAATCATTGCTTTCGTTAATATAATTGTTATTTTTTAGATACAAGTCTGAAAATTTGTGATCACACGTAAAAACACAAATTTGAAAATTTTGATGTTACGTTGTTTTGCATTTTCGGTGACGATTTGTAACTTAAAATGTAACTAATTTCTATTGTTTTTACTAATTATGACATCAGTAATACTTTAAAATTATTTTGAAAGTAATTAGTTCCTGTGATGACATTTTAAACTGCCTCCCTCATTATTTTAGGTATGTTTAAATCAGTGTTGCCGTTTGGTTACATTTGTTACTTTTTTCGTAACTTTTTAACGTTCCACGTAACGCTCCGTTTTTGGGCTTATTTTCGTAACTTTTTATACCCGTAGGATCAAACATTTAGTACATAAAATTATAAACTAACAAGTATTTGACTTCTTAAGTATTTTACAAGAGCACATTAGTTCGGATGTAGAATTAAATTTTAAATATTTATATTATACATTTCTTGCCCATAACAATTTTCTTTTTTCTCTGTCGGATGATATTATTCGTTTTTTTTTTAATATTTATGAGTCTGTTAGACTCCATCGTTATTTATATCTTTCAAACCTGTGACTGAATAATCAATCAAGAATAATCATAATGTTAAATCCTAACTAATCGGATCCTTCTTAAAACCAGTTGCCATTATTAAATCTTGAAATTTTGTTTCAAATAAGATAATTTTACATAAAAATCTATTAAGAGCTAAAACTGTGGGAAATTTTAATTGCGTCAAACTCGTATTTGTACTTTTCAAGTTCGACTTGGCGCACCAACAACTATAATCGTGTAAAATATTAAATGATTATTTTTCTATGTAAATATTGTAGATCGTCACAAAAAATCATCAAAATATTTGAAATTTAATATCCACAGATACACCAAAAGATGCGGACTAAAAATATCTTCAAATTTCCCAAACTTAATTTTTTATGTGCTCAATAGCTTCGGAGTCATTTTGAAATGAGTGCCTGAAAAAAATCATTTTCATGCAAAATTTTAGATTTTTTTGTTACCAAAATTTCTTTTAATAAGTGAAAACATCTAAAATGTTACAGTTTATCATCATTATCTTAAATAAGGGATGTATCTTCAAAATTGATGCAGAAATCTAAATTTTATTCACAGTTAAGTAAAAATACCCATGTTACATACAATTGAGTAGAAATAGAGTGGTGGGCAAAAAAAATTTTTTATTTTTTCTTGAAACAAAAATAGGTGGACTAGTGGATTTTGAGGAGTTAAACAAGAATCTGCATTTACTTTTTTTCTATCGGGTACTGATTTTTTTTTTAAGTGCATGACTAATATCATCACTTTATCAGCGGTCACACTATAAAATTCGAGAATGGTTTGTCAAACTTAGGCTATAACTCAAGAACCCTTTACACGATTTTGATAAGTGATACATCAAAAGATGCGAAAATTGTCTTCAAGGTATGTCAACAATATTTTTCATTCGTTCAAGAATTTCAGAGTTATGGATCAAAATTTTTACCACTTTTCAAAAAAACTGGACAAAAAATTATATAAATTCAGCTCAAAGACAATTTAGGTTGCTATATATTAAAGTTCAATTTATCTTAATTGGACAAACTGTTCTCGAGTTACACAAGTATGACTGTCTAAAGAAGGGCTCATAGTAGTCATGCCTATAAAAAAAATCAATGCGCGATAGAAAAAAAGTAAAAGCTGATTGTTATTTAGCACGTTGAATTCCATCTAATCCACCTATTTTTTTATTTAAGACGAAAAAAAAAAATTTTTTTTTTGCCCACTAGTGTATTTCCACTTAGCTATAGGTATGCATGGGTATCCAAACTTAACTGTTAATCCAATCAAGATTTGTGCGTTATTTACTCGTAGTTTTGCCAACTTTGAGGTAAACGTGATAAACTTAAATATTTTTGATGTTTTCACTTTTTAAAAGAAGTTTTAGTAAAAAAAAGAAATCTTGAATTTTGTATGAAAAAAAAAAAATTTTCCGACACTTTTTTCGAAATATCTCCTAAAGTAGAGCGATTTAAAGCTTATTTTATTCCGGATATCGTGGTATATCATTTATATAAATCGTGCATACCGTTCTCAAGTAATAGTGAAATATACTCGAGTAATCGGCATATTTAGGGCACAATATTAACCACGCCCATAAAAAATCCTGACCAGATGGAAAAAAAACTTAAAGCTGATTTGAGTTTAGCATACGGAATTCCATCTAGTCTACATATTTTTTTTTTTTTAAGGAACTCAAAAAAATTTTTTGTCGACCAGTGTAATTAGCCCACCCGACCTGTACATACATAAGTATTTCTGTATTATTTCCCCTAAACTATCTACACGTCTACATTTATTTACAATTTATTTAAAAAATGCAAAATGTAACTTTATGACCAAAGTTGTAACTTTTTTGATA
Source organism: Protophormia terraenovae (assembly GCA_951394005.1). Lineage (NCBI taxonomy): Eukaryota > Metazoa > Arthropoda > Insecta > Diptera > Calliphoridae > Protophormia > Protophormia terraenovae. Next base: position 81,628,269 of record OX596077.1, on the reverse strand, counting down.
AAAAACTGTAACTTTTTTCAAAACTACTTCTGGCAACACTGGTTTAAATGTGCGTTACACTTTGGTTTTCTTCATACAATGTAGGACCACCCTAATGACATATGACATATTTTTCAAAATCATGGGAACTGCAATATTATACCTATACTAAAGTCGGAGAATGTATGAAATAGGCCTAAAAAATATAGATCAGTATGTCTATTAAAGAGGAAAAATTCTTTAGAAAATTTTGAATTTTTAACAATAACCATATTTTACCTAACAATTTATATATGTTTACTATGTACATAGTTAAGCTCATTAAATGGTTTCTGGTCAACAGGTAGTTTTGAATTGCTAAAGCAATCCACAACACCTGCAGGTGTTAAGCACTGTACTGTTAATCGTCCAATCCTTTTCAAAGATTTGTGCTAGCCATCAATTACACCATATAAATTTATTGCTTGTGCAGATGAGCTAAAAGTTATTACACACATGAACAGAATATTTTGACAATAAATGTAAAATAAAAATGTAAAAAAAAACAAAAATTAACTTTTACGGAAAATTTTACCTACCTAACAGCATTGGCGTAGGAAGGCCGGTATGGGGGGCTAAAATTTCCATTAGGTGTATATTTTACACTTTTTTGAAAATTATTTATAATTACTTCCCAAAATTTTTAAAATATTTTTTTTTTTTATATAAAATAATAACTATTTCTAAGAACGACCTCAAAAGTATGTACGTGGTTTTAACTTTTAACAAGTTAAAATTATATTTAAAAACAATGTATATCAACATCACATTAATCCCCAGTTTTTATAAGACAAACGAAAAAATTGACTTGTCAAAATGTATGAAAAACAACAAATAAAATTCAAATTTATTTGTTGTTTTCCATACAGCCTCTGATTATTTTGTTTCTTCTATTATACATTAAAAGCGAAACTTGTGACTATAAACACTTTTATCAAACAGAAAAAGCAAAATATTTATGTGTAGAGAGCAGATTTTAATAGGTTTATTGATTTAAAATAAAACCCTAAAATATGATATCAAAAATGTATAATATGCACTAAAATTCTTAATAATTTACACTTATGTATATTTCTAAAAACACATTTGAGTGCCTGTTTTTTTTACACATAAATACATTTAGTTTCTGTCTCTGGTTATAATCGTTGCATTTGAAGCCTTTGTTGGATACTTATAGTATCTATTAGAATATTTGTTCCAAACTTTTTTAAGACATTGCACAGTGTGCGATTTTCGTATTCTGAGTGATCAAGTCTATATTTGTATACCCTTCACCACAGGTGTAAAGGGTATATAAGTTTGTCATTCCGTTTGTAATTTCCACAATTTTCGTCGGAGAGCAAAAAAGTTTACATTTTCGCGATCCTTGTAAGAAGCGATGACGATAGGACCATGTCCGTCCGTCCGTGTGTCGGTTCAAATGGCGTTTATGAAGCCCGGGAAACGCATTTTTGAAGCCTTTGTTTAAGCTATAGATTTTTATTTTTATATATATCAGTAATTTTTATAAAATTTCGGTTTTTTTAATAAAACAAATTCGTTCATAATCAACAGAGTTATGAACCAAAAACTAAAACATATCTGTTAAGAATATAAATACACACACAAACATGTATATTAAGCATCCCTGCAAGCAATTGGAAGATATCTTCTTGGATGATAACATGGCAATATCTCTAGTTTTTCATCCAAGAGAAAATAATTAAAGTAATATTTTGTATTTTCATCTTATTATCGTTTCGGAGAAATTTCCGCAATATTGAATAAAAAACCAAAAGTTGAATTTCTTGTCATTTTTTATTTGTTTATTTTTTAAAATTTATTTAAAAAATGTTAAAATTATAATTTATCAATTTTGGATTTTTCATTCTGTTACAAAAGTGTACAAAAAATTCTGAAAATAAATTGAGTTATACATTTTTTTGCATTTTCATGAAATACAAAACCAAACGGTATTTTGTTTTCTTTTTATCCCAGGTTCAAGACAATATAGTTACAGAAGAAATTTCACAAAATGTAGCAATAACTCGGGACAAATTAATCAATTACATTAAATAAGTTTCATCTATTGCGTAAATATAATTTAATTAAAAATAATTTTAAAAATAATGTAAAACATATAATTTAGTTTCTCTTAGGGGTGGGTTCTTCGCAAAATCATATTTTGGTCTTTCGAATAACATTTCAGCGATATCTTCCAATTATCTTCTAGACGGTTATCTGGCGATATTCTAGATTATCATCTAGAAGAATCGCCTTTGCATTGCTTAGGGGTATTGCCGTCGGGAGACTTTTTCACGCATACGAATTCGATTAATGTCGCAATAACTATTTTCATCCAGGCAATACGTTTGGCGAAACATTTTTCGTATTGCCGTGTTTGCTGGGATTGTAATGACTACCCTATAAGCAAAATAATACGAAAGTAATTCGAATTCGTATTGCTTAGAAGAAAAAATTTATTGCCGCAATATTCATATTCGTATTGCGGAAGTTTCCCCCAACGGGAGAGATTGTGCGTCACTGGCAATACATCTAAGCAATAAGAAATAGATGAAACATAAATTTTTCCAATATTTTTTAATTTCTAAATAATTTTTCGACTTTTGAAAAAATATGACTGAAAAATAAAAGTATGTATTGCGTTAACTTCTTCCAGATGATATCAATATGATATCATAAATTTATTGCGGAGGAGATAATCATCTTACTGAAAAAGGGGCGATATTTTGATTTATAAATGACAAAAAATAAAAATTTTATCTATTTTTTGTTTTTGTTTCCTAATTTTGTTCAAACTGATAAAAATACAATATTAGAAAAATATTGCTTTGACGATTTTCTTCCAAATAATAAAAAGAAGATATTGCGTAAATATATTCTAGGAAGATATCTTCAAAATGTTTGTTGGGTATTGTTGACGTTTTTGTTTTTTGTATAGGCAAGTAGTTTAGTTAGCAACAGCAGTAATATAATGAATAACAGCGTTGTTGTACTTTGTATATGCAGTCAGTTTGTATATACACACCAGGGATGATAAACGAGATTCTCAGTATTGTACTCAATTGAATTTAAAATTGTACTTTTTGTGCCGCAATTGTACTAAATTGTAAAAACTCTTTCTGTGCAAAACTTTACAATATTTCTTGATCAGACTATCTTTGGAAAATTTCCTTTGAGTTCTAAAAATTAGCAGCATTATTATTTTAAAGAGTCAAAAAAAGTGAATTGACTATTTTTCGAGCTTTAAAGTTTCGCTCAAGTTGTACATGGAAAATTGTAAGATATACGTCATAGTATAAGTATACTCGTAAGAACAGCTGTTTTACAATTTTTTCATTGGCAAACCTCGCGGTACTGTCAAATTGTTTTTGTATTCATATGAAAATTGTTTTTTCGAGTTTTTTTTCTCTTGCTCTCCTTCATTCTCTCATTTTTCCGTTCAAAGCATTTTCACATTGTGGGCAGTAGTTTTACACTAACAAAGTACAAGCAATTGTTGTTTTTGTGGATGTGCGAGTACTTTATTATTATACTATGATATACGTTTGAATATACCGTGAAAAATTAATAAAGGTGTTAAATGAAGATGTAACGACAAAGAGTATATCTGAATCCAGAGAATAAATGGGTACATCTAATACTAATGATGGAATTAGCATGATCTTCGACTTAAAAGTAAAGTTCGGAAAATTTCAATAAATGTAAAGTAAAAGTCAATTAAACCTTTTAATGTTAAGTAAAGAACTTTTGTTTAGAACAATTTCCGAGATGAACTCAATAAACGCATATCCAAAAGTCACGTCAAAATGGTTAATTTTCAGGTCTACAAATGTCCAAATGATTAAAAAATACTGTGCACATATTTAGTACTATTCCAAAATGATTTCTAAAGGAATCCAAAAATGTGTTAAAGAACATTTATTTCAAATCAATCAAATATTTTATAATTGTACTAAATTAATCACTGCAGTACTGATGTACTTTTGAATAACGAATTGTACTGAAAAAAGTACAATTGTACTGAATTTATCATCCCTGATACATACATGTAAAAATAAATAAATATGGAATTGTTATTGCTTATTTTTTAAAAGCAAAGCTTGTTATGATAGTTTTTTTTTTCGTATTCAAATTTTTGTAGTTTGAAGAAAATGTAGATTTATAAATGTGAAATAATCATAGCATACGTTAAGGCGAAAATTTAATTATTTGTCGGTAAGATGGTCAAGGGTATCAACGATTCTTTTTTCAATTTCATTATAATTAACAAAGCTATATTGATGAAATTTGGTACAAACAATTTTTTAAACAGGCTGGTTTCGTGAAAAAATGGGCGTGATCGGACAACTGCCAATTCTACATTCATATAACTCAATGCAATTTTGTGAAGAATGTGCACACATGGTATGTGTTTTTAAATGACAAACAAAAAGTAATATGACTAGGGTTTGGGGTTTCCCGTGATATTTTGTTTCCCGGGAAACGTGAATAAAAAATTCGATTTCCCGGGAATTCCCGGGAATCCCGGGAAATTTAAATTTTTTAAAAAAAGCAGTGAATTTTTATAAAGAATGTATTTTTTTCTATTCAGTACTATAAAACAACATTATAATTCAAATTTATGATTAGTTAAGGTGGTTTTACACTACAATACTTTGTATTAATATCATTAAAAACGAAAAATTTAACAGAGTTGAAATTTGCTTTAAGAGATGCAATTACATTTCAAAAATTTAAAGACTTCAACATAATGTAAATATAGTGTAAAACCAATTAAAAACTTAAACAATCTTAAATATTTCACAAAATAAAAATAAGTGCTCCAATTTTTAATTGTTTAATTCACTTTTGAAAATCGAATTAAATTTATTTTCCCAGTAATTACTTTAAAGCTTTCATATTTAATTCATAGACTTAAATTCTTTAACTTCACAAGAATTAATTGCTTGAAGAATCCACTACCAATATTACAATTCAAGCTTATAAAATATTTTGAATCATTCAAATTTTCTTCTATTCAAATCTATTACGAATTAGATTTAGAAAATATTTTTTGGTTCATTTTGTAAAATATTAGCTTTGTTCCCGTACCCAAATTGGACCACGCGAGATCCCTATTTTATCGAAAAGTGTTCCCGTACTCCAAAATTGGGAAATGATAGAGATTTTAAGAGAATAATGTTTTACTTCTTGCACGAAACAGCACAGACTATATCTTTGGATAGACTTAGTAAATAGTCAAATAAACAAAAAATAAAAATATACAAATAAAAACTTTGAATGAAAATAAAAAAATAAATATTTAGTTTTTGGTACTAAAAAGAAAGTTTCAATTAAAAAAAATTAAGAACGTTGATATATGCTAAAAATAAAATAACATTCACACATGAATTTCCAAATAGTTTGATGTTTACCTTCTAAATAAATTGTTTTTCGTGTTCCCGTATTTTTGTAAATTTTTTAGAGAAATATCAGCCTTTTCTCACTATTGAAAACTAAAAAAGATTTATAAAAAATGCCAATTTTTTGACGGAGGGTCATCCGATATTGTTCGTATTTGGCACGCATATTTCCTATGGAGCCATTTAAAAAAATATCCCCATTGTTATTTTTTTTTTTTTAATTTCAAAAAATTCGCGTATTTATTCACGATTTTAATTTTTCGAAAAGTCAAAATAATCGGAAAAGTGTGTAACTTTAAACATCAATAACTCTAAAAGTTGTTAACGGATTTTAATGATTTAAACTGCATGTAGAAGATGAATATGTCCTCTTTTAATATAGTAGTTAAGAAATAATATTACAATTTAAAAATGCATTCATAATGCAATTTTAGGATGCATTTTTGAAATGTTTAAAAGATTGTAGAAATATAAAGTTAAAAACTCGTGTTTTCGAAATGTGATTGGACAAAATAAAACGTTTTTTTCCTAATGAAAAGTAGTCAAATAGGCGCACCGATGAAATGTTTTTCAATAATCTAAAATATCACTTGTATCTAATTATATTTATATTTCGTATTAGCATCTAAAAATTCCTTTAGTAAATGTACAATTTTCATTTAGGCGATACAAACAGTAACATTTTTTTCCTATAGGATTATAAAATTATATGAATATTAAATTTCCCGTTTTTCCCGGGAAAATTTAAAAAAATTCCCGGGAATTCCCGGAAATTTATCGTCGGGAATTTTTTCCCGCCCGGGAATTCTCGGACCCCAAACCCTAAATATGACCTACACAAATCTTAATTAACAATAATGATTCATCTGATATAGGGTAAGTGTACCGGTGGTCGGCAGTTTAACTTTTTTCTGACTTTCAAGTTTAATATTTCCGAACGTGATCATGATATTTGAATAACGAGCAATTGCACCACATTATTAAAGGGTACTCTTTCAGATTTTGTTAGATTTTTGCAAAGAAATAAATGTTTAATTGGCCATTTTATTGTATTTTATAAAATATATCGTTTGTATATAAAGTCGGCATATTTTTCCAGTGTTCGGCATGTGATGATCTAATAGTCGGCATGAAATTTATTGACACATTTTGTATGTAAATGCCTTAAACTATGCTCTGAAAAATATAATAATTTTAAAAAATAAACAAATTTGAACAAAATACTTGATAGATTTCATAGTTTATCTTTTTTTGGAAAAATGGTCCAACAGATACAATTTTACATTTCAGAGACCTATAGTAAAATTTTACGGTGAAAAATTCTGTAAAACATTTTTATGTATAAATCTTAAGTTTTAATTCACTTTTAACACATTTTTTACAAACATCATAAAAATAACCATTTATAATAACAGATAAATCATCACATTTTGTATGTAAATGCCTTAAACTATGCTCTGAAAAATATAATAATTTTAAAAAATAAACAAATTTGAACAAAATACTTGATAGATTTCATAGTTTATCTTTTTTTTGAAAAATGGTCCAACAGATACAATTTTACATTTCAGAGACCTATAGTAAAATTTTACGGTGAAAAATTCTGTAAAACATTTTATGTATAAATCTTAAGTTTTAATTCACTTTTAACACATTTTTTACAAACATCATAAAAATAACCATTTATAATAACAGATAAATCATCACATAGTTCCGACGAAATATTTGCAAGAAACATTTAGGTCCGAAGTACTAATTACATTATTATCTCCCAATTAACATGACATGACGACTATAGAATACTATACAATTTTTTTGTTCTTAAGGTCGGCAGCCACCAAACCATGAAATGGAATTCTTTACGCAAAATTTTACACATTTAATATAAGGTTTCAATAGTTTTGTCTATCTTCTGAATAATTTTTTGTTAAAATACAACTTGAATTATTATAATTAATATCATCTTTGAAAGTAGCCTTTCTTTATTTTTTTTTTTTTTTTCTAAAAACTGATATCAAAAATGTGTTGTTTAAGAACGGAGTAAATTGCTATTATTAGTATATTTTGAACATTTGCACTAAAAATATAAATATATTTTCATGGCAAAATTGATCTTTCATCAATAATTAATATTCGCTGTTGTTAATTATTTCAGTTTAAATATAAATATGCCGACTACTGGTACATGCCGACATTAGGTGCACTTACCCTATACGGCTTTTTAACAGAAACAAAATTGCAGTTGTTACATTTGACCCATTAGTTTTTGGTGGTTATCTAGTGTTTATAAAAAACCGACTTTTCAAAAAACCGGTTTGACGGTTAACCGAAAATTGGGTAAAATTAAAAAACCGGTTTTTCGGTTAACCGTATACTAAAAAACAGGTTAAACCAGTTAAGTGTTTTTTCAACTTATTGGTTTAACCATGCACGAAATAATAAATAGTGAACTGCAGTGGTCTTAATAAATTGCGATTGATTTACATGGAAAATTTACAATACTTTCTTTCAGCCTTTAGACTAGTTTTAATATAATTTATGAAAACAACTTTTATGGCAACTTTTAAGCTTTTGAAGCTTAATAATGATCTAAAATAATTCTATAAAGTATTTTTTCATTTTTTTTTTTTTCATTTTTCTAGCATAAAAATAAAATTAAATTATTGAAATTTTACAAAGAGGTAGCTTTAGACCAGGGGTTCTCACAAGACCTCGCTTCGCGACCCCCTTTTAGCATTGCAATGGTAGCGCGACCCACTACAACACTAACTAATTTAAAAATCAGATAAAATGTAAAGATAAAGTAATTTTAAAAAATAGTATTCATAATTTCGACATTGTTTTCCTTGAATATTAAGAGATCTAATAATTTTCTCTGCGTCCATAAAAGACCGAATCTCTATTTTGAGGGACAAAAAAGATTTTTTTACATAAAAATGTATGTTGAAGAAAAAATTTTTAATATTTTTAGGGCTTCGGAGCCAACAAGCAGATAGACTTTGTTGTATTTCAACTATTTAAAATGCTTTTAAATCTGTTGATTCAAAATTGAATTCAACGAATTTCTTTTTGAAATGAACCTGGTACTTTCTTAATATTAACATTGAAAGGACTTTCTGTCTTTAAATTATACAGTTGCTTAAGCAAATTTTCTTTATATAGCCGGGAAACTTATCGATGAAATAAAAGTTTTGTGTACTGAAAACGATTTTATAAAAAGTTCTTGGCGTAATATATTTTTATTTATATTTTTATAAAATAAAAGTAGAAATTCATGTGAAAAAACTTTAGTTTCATCAAATTTAAGTGAACTACATATTTATCTTTTTAATTAATTGTTTTCCCTGCTATATCGAAAAGTTTTCTTTATACTGTGTCAAACGACCCATCAAACGATGCGTAAATATTAGCTTAATATGGGAAAAATATTTAAAAAATAAAATTAAAATTGATCTTCAGTTCCCTACCAGCGATTGAAAGTCACGGGTCTAGAACATTTCTTCCAAAAAATAGTATTGAGCTGTGCCTTGAAAAGGGTATCAACAAATTCGTAATTTTTAGCCAATTATAAAAAAAAAAAATATATTTTAAAAAATTTTTGCAAAAATAAATTTAAATCATGAAAAAAAAAAAAATCGATGTTTTTCTTAAAAAATGGATAAGAATTTTATAATTTTGTTCCCTTTATGTAAAATAATAAAAATTTGCATTGTAGTAATAGGTACTGTTGATAATATGATTTTATAAATTTTTCCAAAAAATTTTTCATCAAAATGCCTTATAAAGTCTTCTAGCGAACTAAAATTTTTACGCATCGTTTGAGGGGTCTTCATAAGTATATCGAAATCTCGAAAAAGGCTTTCCTCGGGACACTCTATTGGACAGCATTACTTTCTTCGTTTGATCATTGTTGTCTTTATCAAGCATAATATTTTCAATCAAAGGTTTCTTCATTAGCAGTTTCTAAAAAGAACTCATTTTAGAGAAAAAGACTTTACGATTGTCTTTAATTTGGATATATTTTGTAAAAAGATGTATTTCCATTTTTAAATAGTTTCATGCTTTTATTGGAATTTTCATTTGAAGTTCTAAATAATTTTTATATTAAAAAATTTCGTGTATAAGAATATTTTTCAGGAACTCTTCGCGACCCCCCACGAATGTCCTTACGGACCCCTTGTTGGTCGCGGACCCCCATTTGAGAACCGTTGCTTTAGACCAATGATATTGTACTTTACATTATAATTTATATTTACCGTTTTTACAGTTTTTTCAAGGAAAAGTTTATATAATTTTTATAAAAAATGTAATAAAAACATCTGTATAAAATTGGAAAATTAATTAACATTTTTTCTGCTAAAAAGAGATTTGTTTTTAATTTTTAGATTATTAATCATTTAAAGGTACATTTTCTGCACTTATTTAGTTCTAATTTTGTATTTTTATTCCTATTATCCTACATAATATCGTATTTTTCTCTAAAGCTATACATTAGTAGGTAAAATGTTACATATTTCCTTCTTTTGGAAAATTTCATTCCCATGAAATTAAAGTTTTTGTAAATGGAATACTTTATTATATTTACAGTTTTAAAATATATTTAACTTCCCACAAGTAAATATGTATATCTATCACTTGTTAACTCAAACAGCAAGCATTTTTAGTAGTTTCAAAATATTTTCTTATATTTTAAATTCAGAAAAAGCAACTAAAGGACGAAATTTAGTGATATTTTTAGCAAATTTTTGAAACCGGTTAACCGACACAGAAAAACCGGGTAAACCGGTTAACCGAAATTGAATATTTCAAATTAACCGGTTAGCAAATAACCGAAATTTTAAGAAAAATCCGGTTTTTCGGTTAACCGGTTTTTAAACACTATGGTTATCGTATGCTCCAAATTAATGAATCTGATGATATTAATAATCTATGAATCAAATATTTATTGGAATCCCCCTAGATGTTTTTCTTGCGAAATGTTCGCAAAAGTTTTTACAATCCTAATTTCTTGCTTCCTGCTCTTCTTCGGATAATTTACAACTGGAACAATTTTTTTAGTGGAATTAATTTTATTGTAGTGTAGCGGACATATCGGGCGTTAATGACGAATCTAAAACTCAAAATCGTCAATATCTCATCAATATGTTAAGATTTATAGCTTAAGCAATTTTATTTTTATTAACTATTTTGTTTAAAAACTCTACTCTATATTTGTGCCAAATACAGAGTAGAGTTACATCCTAATCTATATATGTTGTCGTACATGCTTTTGTTGAAGAAATATCAGCAGAAAAGTATAAAACAGACACCCTGCGTTTCTAGTTTTCTGCCGATAACTTTTTTGCTTATTAACCGATTTTGCACATTTTCAATCCCAAACAAACCTCATATAAGAAAAATATTTGTGCCAAATTTCGTCCCCCTACGTTATCCCGTTCGAGCCTATCCTAATTTCAACAGACGGACGGACAGACGGACGGACATAGCTAGATTGACTCAGAATCTAACCAGGACCCAGGAAATAAATACTTTGTGGGGTCTTAGACATGTTACACACGGAATGACAAAATCAATATACCCCACAACTTTTTGATGGTGGGTATAAAAAATTTTATAGTATTCTATAGTCGGCATGTCATGTTAATTAGGAGATAATAATATAATTATTACTTCGGACCTAAATGTTTCTTGCAAATACATTTAGACCACATTATTGGAAATATTTCGTCGGAACTATGTAATGATTTATCTGTTATTATAAGGGGTCATTTCTATGATGTTTGTAAAAAATGTGTTAAAAGTGAATTAAAGATTAAGATTTATACATAAAAATGTTCTACAGAACTTTTCACCGTAAAATGTTACTATAGGTCTCTAATATGTAAAATTGTATCTGTTGGACCATTTTTCCAAAAAAAGATAAACTGTAAAATCTATATAGTATTTTGTTCAAATATTTTTTATTTTTTAAAATTATTTTATTTCAGAGCATAGTTTAAGGCATTTACATATAAAATATGTCAATGAATTTCATGCCGACTATTGGATCATCACATGTCGAACACTAGAAAAATATGCCGATCGATGTATTTTATAAAATGCAATAAAATGGTCAATTAAACATTTATTTCTTTGCAAAAATCTAACAAAATCTGAAAGAGTACCCTTTAATAAAGTGGTGCAATTTCTCGTTATCCAAATATGATCACGTTCGGAAATATTAATCTTGAAAGTCAGAAAAAAAGTTAAACTGCTGACTACCGGTACACTTACCCTATTTAAAATGAAATTGAAAAAAGATTCGGCTGTGCCGAATCTTTGATACCCTTCACCATATTACCATCTTACTATCTTATCGACATCATATTACCATATTACCGACAAATAATAAAATTTTCGCCTTAACGTATGCTTTCATATTTTCATATATATAAATCTAAATTTTTTTCAAACTACGAAAATTTGAATATATAAAAAAAAACAATCATAGCAGGCTTTGCTTTTAAAAAATAAACAACAACAACAACAATTCCATATTTATATATTTTTTTATGTGTGTATATACAAACTGGCTGCATATACAAAGAACAACTACACTGTTATTCATTATATTACTTCTGTTGCTAACTAAACACTTGTCTTATAGGCAAAAACGTCACTAATAGTCATTACAATGCTTAATATACATGTTTGTGTATGTATTTATGTATATTCTTAACCAAGGTTTAAATATGCAGTTCTATCTAAAAATTTTTCACCTACGACTGTGCAATAAATATACAAATGTTTCATTTATACAATACACAACAACTAGAAATATCCACACTATAACATCGTTATACTACTAAAATTGTGATTCGTCTCTGCAATTTGCAGCAGCAAAAGCAAACGATTGCACACGAAGTAAAATATATTTCTGTAGAGTTTCGCACGCACAATTTTGTTGAACCCATATTGCGCAGTATTATTTATTTTCGTTTTGATTTTACTGCTATAGTATAATGTTTAGCAGTCTTTTTGTTGACAATTTTATTGGTGCTTGACATTCTTGTGTGAAAGATAAAAAACATAAACATACATACGAACATACATACATATATACATTAGGTTACATTTCAACCCTTATGTGGTATATTTTACACACAAAGCATCGAAATTGCAAAAACAAGACTGCTAAATTACCTACTATAGCAGAAAAATCAAAACTCAAATTTTCAAATAGAGAAAAATATCCAGCATAACAAAGAAAACACTGACTGGTGTGTAATATGTTTTCGGCAAAGTTCTACGAGCACACTGCAGCACGAGGTTGTAGTTTTTATATTTGACAAACAAGTTGAATACTGTTTAAGTATGTTGCTTTAAATTGTAAACAAACGCTGCAATTTTTAGTATACCACATGAAAATAATGCTGCAGTTTGTAGTAGTATGGAACACAAAATGTTAAACAGTGAATATATTTTTTAGTATGGCGTTTGTTAGTAGTTGATATTCATAATAAATGAGAACTACTATAGTAGAAAAATTAAACCTTGTTCTTAACAGATATATTTTAGTTTTTAAAAATAAACAACAACAATTCCATATCTATTTATTTTTGTACAGACTGCATATAAAAAGAACAACAACAACACTGTTATTCATTATATTACTGCTGTTTCTAACTAAACTACTTGTCTATACAAAAAACAAAAAACGTCACTAATAGTCATTACAATGCTTAATATACATGTTTGTGTGTGTGTATTTATATTCTTAACAGATTTGTTTTTGAGCCATAACTCTGTTGATTATGAACGAATTTGGTTTATTAAAAAAACGAAATTTTATAAAAACATTTATGACTGATCTATATAAAAATAAAAACCGGTTTCAAAAACCGGTTTTTAAAGCATATCTCCGCCATTTATAAGCCGATCCTGCTGATTCAAAAAACCGAAATTTTATAAAAATATAATAAATTTTTAATAAAAAAAATAAAAGTCTATAGCTTAAACCAGGGCTTTAAAAAATAAAAAATGCGTTTTGTCCGATATCTCAGTTATTATTGAACCGATTTATTTCATTTTTTCAGAACAAAAATTCAGAAAAAAATGTCCGAGACTTCTTTGTAAAAACGAAGTCCCTAGTATATACAGAGGCTTCAGAAACTGGAAAACCGGTTCTAAAAACCGGTTTTTTTTAACATATCTCCGCATTGTATAAACCGATCTTGCTGAATTTCAATAGCAAAATTCTCGAAAGCATTTCCGATCGTTTGATATATATATTATATATGTCAGTTATCGGTGGGCTTCATAAACGCCATTTCAACCGACACGCGGACGGACGGACGGACATGGTCCTATCGTCATCATTTCTTACAAGGATCCCGAAAATGTAAACTTTTTTGCTCTCCGACGAAAATTGTGGCAATTACAAACGGAATGACAAACTTATATATACCCTTTACACCTGTGGTGAAGGGTATAAAAATTAAATTGTATATCGTCCATTCCATGAAAGAACGCCCAAGAATATTTTTCATGTCTTCCGATTTTAATAATATTTGGCATACGCATACGCTATGGAGCCGTTTAAATATGTCCGTTTTTATTTTTTTGAATTTTGAAAAATTCGCGAATTTATTCGCGATTTAATTTTTTCAAAAAGTGAAAAAAATGACAAAAGTGTCTAACTTTAAACATCAATATCTCAAAAAGTTGTTAACGGATTTTAATGACTTAAATTGCATATTTAAGAAGAATAAGTCCACTATAAATGTAGTTATTTAAAAATAATATTATCGTTTAAAAATGCATTCATAATGCAAATGCAATTTTTGTATGCATTTTTGAAAAATTTCTACCCTTTCAATTTTTTTCTTCTTTCGATATAAAAAACATTATTATGTTTGCTAAAAATTGCAATATAAATTGTTCTGGGATAAAATAGTTCACTATTTTAAAAAATTTTTTCAAAATATTTCTTCAAATTTTTTCATACAAATTTTTTATTTTTTTTAATTTTTGTATTTTTTAATTATTGTGAGCATATTTTTAAATAAATTTTAACCATAATAATTCATAATTTGTTATTTGCGATAGGAAACCTATTTATCCCAGATTAAGTGCTCATGTTTTATATAATAAACATATTTGTTTTCAATATTAAGCAAAAATATTTAAAATCAAAAGAGTAAAAATTTCTTAAAAATGCATCCGAAAACTGCATTCTTTACGTGAGTGCATCTTTAGCAAAAAAATTATTTTTGATTTATACAATATAATTTACAATATTTATTGTAATAAACTTTACACTAGTTTTTAAATCAATAAAATCCCACGTATAGTTAAGGAGTTATAAATATTTAAAGTCACATATTACTAAAAAAAGTATAACCAAAAAACTTAAAAATCAAAATTTATAAAAAAATTTTAATTTTTGTATGAAAAAAATTATGGAAATTTTTTGAAAAAAATATTTAAAATAGTAGACTTCATTGTCCCAGAACAGTTCTTTTTGCATTTTATAGTAAAGATATTGTTTTTTAACATATTAAAAGAAAATTAAAATCGGAAGGGTAGAAATTTTTCAAAAATGCATCCTAAAATTGCATTTGCATTATGAATGCATCTTTAAACGATAATATTATATCTATACTATAAATTACTACATTTATAGTGGACTTATTCTTCTTAAATATGCAATTTAAATCATTAAAATCCGTTAACAACTTTTTGAGATATTCATGTTTAAAATTAGACACTTTTGTCATTTTTTTCACTTTTTGAAAAAATTTAATCGCGAATAAATTCGCGAATTTTTCAAAATTCCAAAAAATAAAAACGGAGATATTTAAAAGGCTCCATAGGTTATATGTGTACCAAATATAAACAAAATCGGATAACCCTCCGTAAAAAAATTGACATTTTTTATAAATCTTTCGTGGAATTGACGATATATATTTTGACTTCAGTTTATATTTTGTTACATAACTTCTAAACTAAAGGAGTGTTGAACATTAAATTTTGCACAAGTATAAATAAGAGTTGTATTATACATTTTTTTTTGTATATTTTAAAGGTAATATCTTTGTTTTTAAAATTTCACTAAAATTAACATTTTATTTTTTATAGCTTAGGAGTTATTAATAATTTTTTTTTTATTTTTGTCCATAACTTCTAAACTAAATAAGACTCCAACTTGAAATTTTTTATCCATATAGAGAAAAGTTGTGTCAACAATATATAATTTTTTAGAATTTTAAAAATAACGGTTTTTGAGATATAATAGTTTAAATTTTTTTATGTTCAACTTAGACCTTTGAACTTTTAATGTAAAACACTTTGTATATATCGTTATGAAGGTAATATCTTTGTCTTTAATATGAAGCAACAACTAGAGGTATACAATGTATAGTTAAGAAGTTATTAGAAGTGAAATAAGTATTAATTTGTATTAAGTATTAAGTTTTTAACATTTTTTCGTTTTTTAAACCGTCATATTTCCGGAGCGAAAAAAAAACATTGGTCTGTGATTTCATGTTTTCGAAAACACTTACAATGGTCCATGGAAACATTTTTTATGTTATTTCAATGTAGGAAGACACCTTAAACAATGCTTATTTATGAGCTACCCAGCAAAAACTTTTTGTTTTTCGCTAATGATAACTACTTATTAAAGTACTTTCTTGGTAATGAGGCGTCATTATTATTTGCCTTCTCTACATTACGTAAAAAAGTACTCAATAATATAAGAGCAGAGTAAGTTACAATCAAATGGATCAGTTGGTTAGAGAGCAGGATTGGCAACCAGAAGGTTGCTGGTTCAAACCCCATTCCGATGCTATTAGAATGGTTAACTTGGTGCCAAGTTTAAATCTCACTGACGGCAAAATTTTGTATTTTTTTTTGTTTATTTTCGTTTAGGTACATATTTTTAAGTATCCCTAGAGTCTAAAAATAACTACATGAATTCGTAGACAATTCGAACAAAAGTAACTAGTTATTGAGATAAAAAATTAGTAGTTTATTTTTGTTTCCAATTATTTTTGCTAGCTTACCAGAAAAGCAAAGTTTTTGCTGGGTAAGTACTGAAAAAAAAAATTAAAATTCATCTCCAGCGATTGAAAATTTCGTAATTAAAAGCCTGTTAAGAAATAATAATTTTAAAATTTTTCCTAATGGGATTTTGTTTCTCTGGAGGAATTTTATGGAAAATGATTTAAAATTGTTTTTTTTTTTCTAATTGGTAGTTTTTCGGGGAAAATGGACTTAATTTTGACTTTTTGTTGTAACTTTTGAACCAAAATCTATAAATTAACAAATCAAACTGCAAAGTTAAGTATACTGGTTTATATTGGTTTATTAGATAATTTAAAGAAGAATAGACAAATTCCTTTTATATCAGAATAAATAATATTGAAACGAGAAAGAAAAATATAGTCAGTCAAGCCCGACCATATGATACCCTACACCATCATGTATGAGCATCAAAATTCGGGGAGGGGTCATATATTAGATCTGTGGCCAATTGTATATACAAATACAATAGTATTATTACTAACATTTATATGAATTTAAGCGCTAGGGTGATTCCCGAATGTGGATCCATATGGAAGCTATTATAAATTATGGACGGGACCTTATAAAATTGCACTGTGATTCCTATTTAAACAAAACATATTTGGGTCGAATATTAAGTTAAAACTGGCATTTGTATGGCATTTATGTTTGGTTTATATGGGATCTATGGTCAATTATGGACCGATCTTGATGAAACAAAGATTGACACTTATACAAAACTTCTTTGCACCGATTTTCATTAAAATGTTGCTATATATAAAGCATTTATGATCGCTAAACCTCTATTCCGGGAGGACATTTGTATAGGGGGTAGGTGAAATAATGGACCGATCATAATTTAAAAATTTCATCAAGATATCTTTAAAATTGTGACCTGTATTTTGTTTTTAAGGTTTACATGGACAGACAGATAGTGTTATGTATTGCGTTTTTGCATACATAACACTATTGCATAGTTTCAACTGGTTAATTTTAATATAATCTTAAATATTTTTCGTTTCGGCAAATATTTGCAAAATGTTTTTCTTTTTTAAAAAAGCTAACATCCTATATTTTATCACTATACCGAAAATTTCCCATTTTTTTTGATAAATTTCAAAAAATTATAAAAACTATTTTTAACAAAAATTTGAAAATTTGTTTGAAATATTTATATTTTAAAATCTGTAAAATCTAACAAACAATTTATTGAAAATTTCATGAATTTAGTTTTTTTACACTGACCGGAAATTTTAAAATTTATTTTGAACTTTGAGAAAGTGTAGCAAAAAAAGTATACAATATACGAGCCAAGAAATATAATATCATAATAAAAATATGCACAAAAAAAAAATCGAAAATCTTAAAAAAAAATGTATGAACAACATTTTGACGTTTTTCCTTTCCCTTATCATAGCTAAATTTTTTAAGAAAAAATCGACGTAATTGGCCTCCTTGATCGAAAATCAGTTTTCGATATGATTTAGAAAGCAAACAATGAGTAGCAAATAAAAATGTCTTCGTTAGGATTTGTAGGACGAATAGATCGATAATTAAGCCTATTTTTATCTTTTTACATTGTCTGAGAGCTTCAGAAATCTCTGCAAAGAGAAAAAATACTTAGAAAAAGGCTCATAAATTCGATTGTCTCTGCTCCCTAAAAAAATCTGGCTCCGTTAGAATTTGTAGAACAAAAAGTTTTATAAGTGAGCCAAATTTTAATTTTCTACTACTGCGGACTTCAAACAGCTCTGGAAAGAGAAAAAATGCTCAGAAAATGACACATGAATCCGCGTATTTCGTCTCCCTGAAAGAAATATCAAAATCCGGCTCAGTTAGGATTTGTAGGACAAAAAGTTTTATAAGTGAGACAAATTTTAATTTTCTATGTCGTCTGGGAGTTTCAGAAGCTTTAGAAAGAAAAAAATGCTTAGCAAATTATATATATGGGCTGTTATCAAACATTTTTAACCTGAAACTGAATTAAATCCTTAATAAGTTTTGTGGTAATGATATTTTAAACAAATTGGTTATAGATCTGAACTCACAAGACTTGAAGTTAATAGAGTGCAAAATTTTAGCACCATAGGTTTCTTCTTGTGCTTGTTGTTCAAAGTTCAAAAACTTAGCAAAATGGCTAAAAATTACCTATGTTTTCCCATTCTTTTACTCTTTTTGTTTGCGCGTTTTTACCATAGAGTAACACATAGAGACGAAACTAATTGTCAAAAACCTAAGTCGGTTGTCAAAAACCTATCTCATGCAACAACAAAATACATGTAATCAAATACATTTTGTTGTTGCTAAAAGAAAATAAAAACCCATTTTTGTTTACAAAACAAACATTTTTTTCAATTGTCAATCGAGAATTTCGTCTCTATGTGTTACTCTATGGTTTTTACTTCTTGATCTCATTCTATCATATATAAACTAACCGGACTTTGCGGATAAATTCTGCACCTCTTTTATTGTGCAGACTTTTGATTTTTGGTTTTTTCGGCTGGGTCTTTGCGCCCCTCAAGCGAATACAAAATTTTGGATAAGGATTTATTCCTGTTGTAATTGTGCGTATTTTGCGATATATCTCGTTGATATGCTCAAAATAGTCAATGAAGTAAATAGTCCCAAAGATTGGAAAACAAGACCGAAAACTTTTCAAAGTCAGTTTTTCGCGGGGCACATTCACAGTTTCATATGGAATAGCTTAGATTATAATTGATTGAGACCAAAAAATTTAAGTCGTATCTCTTTGATAGTTGAAATCGGGACACTTTCATCAAAACACATTTTGCTAAGGAACATCGAGTGAACAGCACGAAATTAACTATAATTGGCATAATTAGGTGGTGTTTGTAATGCTTAACGAACATTTCAAAAAATTTCGAAAGATAAAAATTTTATGAACCAAACAATATTTGCTAGTGTAAAAATGGATCACAATATTCAAGAGCATTTCTTTATTATAAACTCTGATAAAATATATTTTCGTATACTATATGGAGAAATAACTTAGACTCGATGCCCATTTTTCGAAAATTTTTTAAAAATCGCGATTTTTATTATAAAAAAAAAATTTTAATTTTACTAGTAAACCCTAAAATATGCCGCACTAATACCATCAAACATTGAAAATATAGTGAATTTAATTTGAATAACTCTATAAGTTTTGATATTACGCGTAATTTTTACCAGAATTATACATAAACTTCTAGTTTAATTTTAATATGTTCAACTTAAAACCGCTACAACTTTCGCGCCCCTGCACAAAATGATTAATGCGAACTGATGCTACATGCATTCAAGTCACTTTATATTTATACAAATGGTTTTTAATATGCCATCAAAAAAATAAAACATTTTCTTAAGTCCTAAAATCAAAAATTAGTATAATGGCCCATATAGATACTCCGCTCCCTGATGCAAATTTCAAAATCTGGCTCCGTTAGGATTTGTAGGCAAAAAGCTTTATAAGTAAGCCGATTTTTAATTGTCTACCATGTCCGGGAGCTTCAGAAAGCTCTGGAAAGAGAAAAAATGCTTAGAAAATTACATATATACAGTTAGGGACAAAACTATTTGTACACCCATGCATTTCGTATTCTTCAATAATTTATAAAGAATAAAAAATTATTATATGTAGTTTTAATTCAGGTCCATTTTTATTGAATTATTTGATAAAAAATAAATTAATATATAACACATTGTTAAAAAAAAGTACAATTTAAGTAAAAATCTTTGGGACAAAAGTATTTGTACATCAGTACTTTGTACAATTATTTGTACGTTGGACTCTTGTATGATAATTTTTTTTAAATACCGTTATATTTTCTTCGTTAATCGAGTTTTATTTTACAAAATAAGAAGTTGGTTTTAACGTTTTGAATAATAAGCACACCAAAAATGGGAAAGCGAAAAGAGTTGAGTTTGGATATTAAAAATTTAATTATTGATGAACATAAAAAAGGAAAATCTCTCCGGAATATAAGTAATTTAGTAAATTTGCAACATTCCACAGTACAATACATTGTAAGCAAGTATAAAAACAGCGGATCTGTTGAAAATGTGCGTGAAGGTATACGAAATATATGAGGTGTACAAATAGTTTTGTCCCTAACTGTAGAAGATGTAAATAATTTTTACAGTTTTTGGTGACGAATTTTATCTTCTATTACCCGAAATAAATTTTATAAAATACAAACTTCAATTTTTGAATTAATCCTCATTTTAGTACCGTTCAACCCAACGTGCGCTGTTATTTTTTGTTAAAAAAATAAAAGGGGATGATAGCAAGTGGCAATTATGATACAGTAGACTCGCGGAAACGTGAACTAATTTTTACCAAGGATATTCACGTTTTCGAGACTGTTCACCTTTTCGATTGGTATACAAAAATCTAAAACTTTTTTGTTTTAACGAATAAAAACAGGTATGATATTCTTCTAGGATTAGAAATAAAAACATTTTATTCTTATTCGGGGTTTTTTTATGTTCGAATAAGTAAATTATATTTTTATAGTAGGTACAATTTAAAATAGGCCATTTGCCATTCATGAGCCACAACATTTAAGATAAATAACATAGATATTTTTCTTTATATTTCCGTTTATCAATTTTTGATAAACGGTCGTTGGACTTTTATATACAGATAAGAGAATAGAGATATAAATTTCTTGACTTTACTTTATGTAAACAACTTTTCTTTTTTTAATCTAAGAAGAAATATTTATCATTTTAAACAATCTTAAGAAACATTTCAATTGTTGTTAATATTTTTCGCTCCTTAGTATGAATGAATTAAACTACGATTATTAAACATCTTGTTATACAGTATCTAATAGCAAAATTTTTCTAAATCTGTAAAAAAAAAAACTTATTTTCACGGGTCAACGACATCCAATTTCACAAATATTTCACACAAAAGAAAGAGAAAGACAGAAATTTATGATTTTTTTTATTATAAAGATTTATGTATTATATATCCTTGGAAATAATAATATGTGACGATTTTTCGCCAAACGTGGCGATTTTTAATTGCTCTTGGGACTGAATTTTCCGTTTGGCGACATGGCGATTTATTTGGCTAATTTTTGAAATTTTATTAAATAGGCGATCGTGGAGTAAAACTATTACGTTTTCTTGCTAGCGGGGTCAAAGATTGTTAGGTGGTCGCTAAAACCTCCGAAGTTGTTAATTAAAGTTGCAAAGTATTAAAAGATAAACATATACAGTAAAAACTTGAAAATTATTGTTTGTGCTTGATTTTTATTATCATCCTGATAATTTTTGCAAATTGTAAAAAACATTTAATGATATTTCTTTCGTCCTTGGCTCAAGACATTTTTTTCAAATCCCTTTTTAAACACCAATGTTTTATCTTAAATTTATAATTAATTGAAATCAAATGTTTTTACTATTTTCTTAAATATAGCCTGATTTGCTATCAAATTTAGAAAATACCATTAATTTTTTTCTTTAAGTATTAATTTATTTTTGAATTAAAAATTATTTAGGTATAACATTTGATATGAAATTGAGAAAATGTCATGTTTTTTTTTTTCAAATGAATACTAATTTTAATTCAAACTTGAAATTCATACGTATTTTAAGAAATACATTTAAATTTTTTTTTTTTTTGAGATTTTAACAATTTTGTACGAATGATAAAAGTAAAAAAAGTAAGGCTCAAAAACACGATGCAAGATTTCAATAGCAGCAGAAATAAAAAATGTAATTTCCATGATTTCCAGCCAGTGCTTCCAAAAGAGAACTTTGTAAAACTAAGAGCATATTTTGACTTTTTTGGAAGTTATTAATAATTATTATTAGCAAGGAAAAGGTTAATTTGTAAAGAACATTTCACAATAGAAGATTTGTTTGGTATTGAAAATTGAGCAAAATCAGTTAGTAAACAAAAAAGTTTAGGACCAAATACTAGAAACACAGGGTGCCCGATGTAGCTCCATTTTATACTTTACCGCCCACCTCCCTTATAAGGTGAAACATCAACGAAATTTTGTAAAAATAGTTCAAGGACTAATGTAATCTCGGAAACAAAAAATGGGCGCGGTCCGCCCACTTTACCGCCTACCTCCTATACAAGGTAAAATTTTAGAAAGTTGATGGTGGGTATATAGATTCGGTCAGGCTAAATAGCACTTTTTCAGTGCTTTTTTTGCTAGGATAATTATATTTTTGAGATCATAGTGGTAAGACAAAATAAATCGAAGTTTTGTTATATTTTTTTTATTAAGTTAATAAATTTTTAAAAAATTTAAATTTTTGTGTAATTTTTAAACTTTTGCATAATTTTAAGGCTTTGGTTGTGTAATATGAACTATCTACTCTGGCAACACTGGCATAATCGTTCATTTTACTGTTTCGTTCTCACCGCACAAAATTGTAAAACGATTGAGTTCGTTCATCGTCCATTTTTTGGAGGCAAGGCTTTCCCTTCTCCATTGCAAGTACCCCATAAAGCATATATTTTATGGGTCCTCGTTAGATTCTTAGTCGATATAGCTATGTCCGTCTGTCTGTTGAATGCAGGATAGGGCACGGGACAACCTAGGGGACGAAATTTGGCTCAAATATTTATCTTATATAAGGTTTGTTTGGAATTGAAAATGGGCAAAATCGGTTAATAAACAAAGTTATGGGCTAAATACTAGAACAACAGGGTGTCCATTGTAGCTTCATCTGCTGATATCTCTTGAACAGGAAGCACTAACATATTTTCCTGCTGGGCAACAAATGAAACAGAGTCTGAACAATTAATATTTGAATGAAGACAACAGTTGAAACTGAAACAAATGTTTCATTTGATTCTTAGAACACTTTTTTGGCAAAAATTAGTGAATAAGAATAAATTTAAATTAATTGTTTTTAACAATTATTTATTAAAGTATAATAAAATAAATAAATAAAAAAAAACACAAAATTGTGTCTGAAACAATATGAAAACGATGCAAAAATGAACGGTATTAATCAAGAAAAAAGAACGAGTCAACATCGTTCATTTTACTGATTCGTTCAATTGAATCGATTCGTTCATGAACGACACAACTCTAGTGTATATAAAGTGTAGTGAATGTTTTTTTACAACAATATATCGTCCCAGCGCTGACTGAATTACCTATGTAAAAATTTTAGAAACTTTTTTATTGGTGCATTTAGATACCCTACTAGTTATACATATGACCACCAAAGCATTTGTCGATATCTCGACTAGTTTAGGATTTACAAAATTACCTATGTAAAACCATATATAAAATGCTCCAAAAAAATTACATATGTAAATAATTTTTCATAAAAGTTAATATTATTAATATTGTTAGAGAAAATGGTAATATTAAAATTTAAACATAAAATATTTAATATTGTATACTTATGATATGCCGCCTGAAAGTGTACATCTCCAGACTAGTTACACCAAAATTAACTGGCTTAGATTTACATCAACTAAAGCTTCTCTCCGTCTGTCTATCATTCAGTTTCAGATTATTATAAAATTTATTATTTTTAATAATCAGAACAGGAAAAAGCTCAGGACTTTTTCCTGTTCTGATTATTTTGGGAATTAGTTTAAGACACATAAATCTTTAATTTTAGGAGGGTACACTTGCAACATTTTTTGTCTTCGCAGAAATTGGCGCACTTTATTGAGTTCAGTAATTTTTAGTAAATCGTTAATTTTATCTTTTTTAAAATCTTTTTTCTGAAAATCGTGAAATACGGGTTCATTAATTTTTCTTTAGCTATCGTTTGATACATGTAACATTAATATTGGTGAAATTTCTTTTTTAATTTTTTTTGATGATTTTTCTGGGATCATCAACAAATGACCGTTTAATAGCATGTTCCAATTATATTAGAAAGTTGAAATTTTACCAAGATATTATTAATAATACCTCCTTCCATAGTTCAAATTTATATATTTAAATGAACTTAAGAACCTGCAAAAAGAAAAGCACAACCATATCTTAACAAAAAATTGCTGCACAAAATTACTTATGTAAAGTTTTCGTTGATTTTCTTCAAAGCGCGCCAAAAATTTCATTATCTTTCATAAAACACATAATTTGTGTTACTAAGCCTATTCCTAAACGAAGAAAATTTGTAAAAATTTAGCGAAGTAACGAAGAAACTGCAAAACTAAGCAGTTTTTCAGCTTTCCTGAAAAGTTATTAAAAATTACATAGGTAATTTAGTCAGCGCAGGGACGATATGTATTATTATATATATAATTTTAAACACATTCTTATCATTATGTACCTTAGATATCTGTGTTAGGTACAAATGAGAGAGTTTCTGTTCTATACTATGGCCTTAGCTATATATCTGAAACGGTTATAAATATATTGATGAAATTTTGACAGATGGTGTATATGATTTTGAGTTTTAGATTATCATCATTAAGGCTCGATATTATTTTTTTTTTATTTATAATACATATCAGATTAATACTTTTTGTTTTTTCATTTAATAATATGTATATAAAGCATATAAATGAAAAACATTTTACATTTTCAAATGTAAATATTTAAATATCTATAAAGGGTATCTCAAAAATATTGTACTTTTATGAAACTAGAGACTCCAAAGAATAAAAATATACTTATTATTTTTGTTTGAAATTATCAGTCGCTGAATAAATATAAAAACTGTCAAAATTCAGAAAAAAAAGTTTTGGACACTTTTTTCACACCGTTTTTTAAGAACTTTTGTAAATTTCATAAAACATATAATAAATATTCACAATTTTCTTTAATTTTACACGTTTTTTTTTTTTGACGTTATGTCAACAATGGATGTTAAATTTTTTAACTAGTTTTGATCCTTATTAATTTTTTATAACACTATAAACTTTTTCCCGATTCACTTATCGATGTCAAATCTAGCCGGAGGTTAATCAACACATTATTTAGTATTTCAATTGATAGATTATGACATTGCCTTTTCTTTGATGTATGATTTACCGAAGTTATCATTGTTAAACTAGGATTTTTTTTGACTTGAAGTTGGTTGATGCAGTGTTCAAAAAAATTTGCTCAAAATAAATTTTGTGTTATTTTCCAATTTTTAAGATTATGAATTAACAGTTTAAATTTAGTAAAAAAAGTATTGCATATTTAAAATCTTCGGATTTCGCAGCTTCAGAAAAGTATCCGATCTATATTATATTGCTTACAGCGACTGAAATATTTACGTTTTAAAATGAAAAAAATTTCCGTTTACACATTTTTTAAAGAAATTTGTCTAAAATTTTTTTTCTGACGTTTTACAATTTTTTAAATATTTAGTTAACTGATGTCTCGAAACTCAAAATGGAAATGTATATATATTCTCAAGATCTTACAGAATCAGAAACCTTTTAACTTTTTCCAATACTATATACTGTGGCTTAAATACATGCAATTAAAAATGTAAAAAAAACAATAATTTTAGGATGCATTTTTGAAAAATGTTTACCTCTTCGATTTTAATTTTATATGTTGAAAAGCAATACCTTTACTATAAAATGCCAAAATAATTGTTCTTTTTTTTTTGTTACCAAGTATAAAAAAATCGGATGACACCCATAATAAAATTGAATATATTTTAAAATTCATTCTTATTAAAATACATGTATTACAAGCAATATTTTCACTATCGTTTAGTTAAATGAAGTTATTCTATTTTACAAGATTTGCTGTAAATATTTTTTGGAAGGCCCTCTTTTCGAAATTTTTGAGCCTTTTTTGGGTAACTAAAATTATAAGAAAATATTTAGTATTGTTCTCACATAACATATTTCATTTCATATGACATATTATTAAATATTTTCGATATTTTACATTTTGTTTAATAAGATTTATAATGTTGTTTAATCAGATCTATAAATATTATTAAAATATACAAAAAATATTACATCAGCCTATGAGAAATATATTTGGCAAGGATAGAGCAATTTTTTTTCTTCACCATGTATCACTAACAGGTGTTAAATTTAGGTTTAATGAACCTGAAAGATAAAATTATTATCACATATTTTTTATTTTTAAATTATATTTGGGGGATTCACAATTTGTGCTATCATGTCGTATTGTCATATGTCGTAAAATATTTCAATGTATAAAAAATTTTGTTATTGCTTTTCCTTTGTAAAATTTTATGACATTATAACAATACGACATTATAGCACACTTTGTGAATCCCCCAATTATATTCAGATTTAAAACAAATAAACATAAAATAAATTTTTTAAAATCAGAGTAGTATTAGTTGGTAATTTTTTTAACTTTAAATCGTTAATCTATATTGAATTGAATTTTATATCTAGATACGGAAACACAGTATTTTCAACAATTCAAATTTATTTTTCAATGAAACATTAATACATTGAAAATATTTGATTATTTTAAATAATATAAACATAATACGTTTAAAATTCGTCGAAACAGTCTAAAATATTTGCTACTTCCTCATTTTCCTCACTTGTGACGAGCTTCTCATATTATTCAGATGATTTTACTTACGAGCAAAATTATTTGGAATATCCACTTCAGCTTTAGAGAAGGGTAAAACTAATAAAGATATTACAAATTTAGGCAATTGTTCGAATAGGTTTTCATCCATCGAATTTTTGATAATAACATTTTTTATTAAATTTATTTTTAATGTTCCTTCGATTTTATTGTGTAACATATAAAAAACTAAGTTCACGCAATAGCCCAAGCTTTTTATATGAAACTATGAATGTGACTCGTGAAAAACAGACTTTTCGCTATTGTTTTCCAAACTACAACGTTGAATAGTTCGGGCACATCAACAATATATAGCGCAGAACACATACAATTACAACAAATATCAATCCCTATTTTAAAATCCCAATCCCTCCCAAATATTTTTAAAAACTAAAAAATTATGTCATCAAAACTCGACAACCCTGTATTTATTTGTTGAAAGTCTGCACAATAACAAAAATTGTGCAGAATTTATGAACAAAGTCCCATTAGTTTATATAAAATCGAATGAGATCAAAAAGCATAAAAGCGCGAACAAAGTATAGAAAAATAGTAAAAAGTTAAGTAATTTTTAGCCCTTTTTCTAAGTTTTTGAACTTTGAATAACATTAATCATTATAAAATTAAACCCATGGTGCTAAAATTCTGTACTCTATTAGTTTCAGGTCTTGAAAGTTCAG
This sequence comes from Protophormia terraenovae, assembly GCA_951394005.1. NCBI lineage: Eukaryota > Metazoa > Arthropoda > Insecta > Diptera > Calliphoridae > Protophormia > Protophormia terraenovae. Next base: position 81,600,618 of record OX596077.1, on the reverse strand, counting down.
ATCTGTAATCCGTTTATTTAAAATTGTAAATAATAAAATTAAAAAAATATATATGCTAAAAAAAACTGCTGTTAGTAGGTTGATTATGCTAAAAAGCATTTAGCAGAATTTTTCAAAATAAATTTGCAATTTCCCAATTCATTCTGCCAAATCTAGCAGAAAAAAATGCTAAAATGGTAACAAAATGGTAAATTTTTTGGAAATAAATCTATAACTTCTAATCGGCTGTACAATTTTAAGTTTGGAAGGGAGTTTCTGGAGCGGAGCTATTGAGGCTCAAATAGGGTACCTTTGCCATAGAAATATTTTATAGCTTTCCAAATTTTTGTTTCTTATTCGACTTCAAACATTTTAACATCGTCTTAAAGTTGTGCTATTTATCTCTTAAAACTTTCAAGTTATTTGCATTGAAAATTACAAAAATTATGTTTTTATGATGATCGTGTTTATCTTCTAAAATGATAAAGTGTAAACAACTTTAAAATTTTTGTAAAAGGAATCCCACAATTTTTTGTGGGGTTATTGGGGTTGTTTTCTGTTTTAAAATCATCTCTTTGGAGATATATTTCATAAAAGCATAACATAATTATAAGTTGTAAAAAAAATATATATTTTACGAGCGTATAAGCCTACGAATGCCAAGAAATATAATATTATAATAATAAACATATACACAAACAAATCCGAAGATCCTTTAAAAAATATATGATCAACATTTTGACGATTTTCCTTTTCCTAATCGAAGTTTTTGAAGCTGTTTGAATCTGAAGGGATAGTAGGTACATAAATCCGATTATTTCCGTTTCCTGATAAAAATTTCAAAATCTGGCTGCGTTAGGATTTGCAGGACGAAAAGTTTTATAAGTGAGCCAAATTTTAATTTTCTGCGCTGTTTATAAGCTACAGAAAGCTCTGCATATAAACAAATACACGTATCTCCGCTCCCTGATAGAAATTTCAAATTCTGGCTCCGTTAAAACTTGTAAGACGAAAGGTTGTATAAGGAAACTAAATTCTGGGAGCTTCAGAGTGCCCTGGAAAGAGAAAAATCTTCCGCTTTTTTTTACTTTTCGAAAAATGAAAATCGTGAATAAATTCGCGAAATTTTTAAAATTAAAAAAATGTAAAAATGGAGATATTTAAATGGCGCCATATGCGTACAAAATATGAACAAAATCGGATGACTCTCCGTAAAAAAATAGCCATTTTTTATAAATCTCTCGTGGAATGAACGATATATACAGTAGGTAGCACAAATAAAATAAAAGTAGTAGAGCAAATCCAAAAATTTTTTCTTTAATTTATTTTATGTTTAGTATTTAATAAAATAATATATAATTTAAATTTAAAATATAAAAACAAAACGAAAACAACTCGCATGTACTCAATTTTGCACTTTAGGGATTTTTAAAATATTTTTTTACAACAATAAAAATATTTGAATATAATATAGTTTATAGATAAGGGTCAGTAGATTATTATACTATTTTAAGAATTTTAAATATACCTTTAAAATCGGGAGCTATATCCGAAAGACTGATTTTTCGGGCTTCGCGTTTTAAAATTTTATATCTAGAATACCAGTTGACCAAATTAAATTTTTTAAACTGTATTAGAAAGACAAGAAATTATCCTTTTTAAAAAGTATATATCCATTAAAATGAACAGCAAAACTATCTTGAATATTTAAGACGTAAATTTAGTTTTTTTCTTCTATTATTTTGAATTTATATCTATTTTTGACCTACACTTTATTAAAAGACATACTTTTTTTAATGCATAATCTAATTCTATAATTCATTTGTAAAACAAAAATAGCTTGATAAAATCGGATGAAATCCTAAGATATGCCATTAATAAAAAACTAGTGATGCCCTATTGTAATGAGTGAATTAACTAGTTCGCAACAGCCACTGCCGTGTAGTTATATGAACCAAATTTAATATTAAGGGTTTTCATCCAAATAGATAAATTAACACAATTTATAAATTTGTTTGCATGCAATTGTGTATCCTCTTTTATTCCTGTGGAAATTCGGCAAATAAAATGTATTTTATTTGCTTGAAAAAGCAGGAAAAAGTGAGATAATATGCACAGAAATATGCAAAAATAGCATGAATATGCATAGAAAAACTGACGTATTTATGCGTTTTTATATATTAATATGTAAAAAAATGCCTAAATATGCATTTTATAACTTTAAAAGTCATATTTTACGCGTCCGAATTTTTTTCTTTACAATTCTTACAACGTACTCAAAATAGTAATAAAAAAATTTTAGAAATCATTAGATTGAACTCCAAAAAATCACAAAAAAATTGGGTTTTGTTAAGAAAACTAATTTTTATTTCCATTATATGCAAATTTATGCCAATATTTAAAAAACAAGCATTTTTGTGAAATTCTTTTAAAATATGCAAATGCTTTCTTCCCAAGCGAAAAGCTTGAAAAACCTGTTTATTATTATTATTATTATTATTATTTTTTTGTTTTTTCCCCAGTTGTGTTTAAATAAAAATTAAAAATTTTTTAAATGTGTTATTTGAAATTTGATTATTCAAAAATTACATTTTTCGAAGTCATTATTTACACATTGATATAGATGCGTATAAATAATTTTCAAACAAAGTTTGACAAACGTTTTACTAGATTGTATATTTATCATATTTTTCGACCCATTTATATGATTGGATTATATGTTTCGGCTGCTTCCACGGAAAATTTTAGTTTTTTAAACTAAATTGAAGTTTTAATCAGCGAATTATTCGATATGTACAATCAAATTATTAGGTAGTACTTGAAACCGACCAAATTCGGTTGTCACAGCGAATCTGTTTTCTCTCCCTATACAAATATCGATAATTTTGGAAAAATAAACACGCAGATATTTACTACTACAAAGTTATTACAAAATTTGTATTTTATATTTAATTTCAAATAAATTTTATCAGTCTCTGTTCGCATTGTCATCGTTTTGTCCATTGAGAGAACGACACAATAAACCACCCCGTTAAAAGTAGAATCCTAAAAGTATCGCAAAGGAATTAATAACAAAAAAACTACGCATATACACATGTACATATAATAAAAACACACATACACACACAATATAAACAAACTTTATTTAATTTAATTTATATTAAAAAACTTACCAAGGAACTATAATTTAATTGTGAAGAAAATATCCAATATCTAACAAAAAATTTATGATTAGTATGTGAAAGAGGGAGAGGGTCAAGAGTACGTCGTAAGGTTGCTTGACTTGCAGTTCGTCGTATAAATTTCCAAATAACGAAATTTTAAAGTTGTTGTTTTTCAACTTTAATTTTCTTTGTCTTCTTCTGTAGTAAATCAATTATACAACTGTATGTATTATGATGGGTGTGTAATATTCGGAGATTTTATTTATTTTAGACTTTAATATTGATTTTATGCATTATTAAAATAAATTATCCATTTTTTTTTTTTTTTATAATTCATAAAAAAATTATATTTTCCATTAAGAATTTATGCCTTTGACATAAATAGTATACACATATATTTATAAATTATTCCGACGAAATTAAGACATTTTCCGTTTAAACTTTTAAATATGTATATTAATTTTTGTTAAATATAACGTTTTACGAAAACAATGAAAATTATTATTACAAGCTAAAAACGGTTTGTTTACAAAAATCAAATTATAAGTAAAAATAACTTTGAATTCGTTCTGTATGCCAGTTTATTTATTATTTTATAAAAACTTGAAAATTCAGGTTTATCTGGTTCAAAATAAAAAATACACGTATTTGCGTCTTGTAACAACACGTACAAATGAAGTCAGAGAGTAAACTGAATGCAATTTAGAGTTTGTATCAGATACATTGTGTTCCATTAGATACATCACCCTAAGTTTTGAATGTGTTGGTTGCCACTACATTGTATTCAGTGTTACCATATACGTTTTTTAAATATACTTTACTTTGTAACATATGTACATGTGTATTTTTAAAGGAAATATTTTGTTAAATTATGATTGGCATAGTATTAAAATTTTTTAATTTGGTAGAATATATGCATGTGTATGTCTTTATATTGAAAATCTTGAATTAAAGGTGTATAACAGAATGGATAAATTTAATTTTTCTTGTTTCATAATATTATTTTTTGAAGATTATTAATTTTTGATGTATTTATTTCATTGGTGGTGCAACTAGTGATTGCGACAACACTGGTTGTAGTACAATAGATGGAATTTTATTATATTCTACTCATATAATCCAAACACGTTATACATATACAATCCAAACACGTAAAACAACATATTATTTTCTGTAGAATGTGTTCCTTTGGCTGGCAACTTTAGTTTGTATTCGGAAGTGTTCGGAATCGCTCAACGTAACTTCATGTTTGTTGATGAAGGTAAAAGTGTGGCTACATTTTACATTTGAGCGATTATACAGCTAATTGTTATACTATATCGTCATACATATCCAAAAAATAAATGTTATAAGCAAGTTGTAACAAGTTGTCCAACTCTCAATTCTCTTTCACATATATTTACATAATGAAATTAGAAAGTGGCCGCACATGAAAAAATTGCAAATCAGCTGTGCTTACGAGGTCACTTTTTTATTTCATTATATTATATGTATAAATGCCGCGCGAAATGGGAAAACTGGAAAAAACACAAAAATAGTAAAAAACAAATGTTCGAGTGAGATATAGAGGATTTTTAAACGTTTTTTAATAAAATAATTTTAAAACATTTTTATCACTATTAGGCGACTTTTGTTTTCCAAAAGAGTTTAAATTTTATTATTTATTTTGTAAACAGTTTTATTATTGGTATTGAAAATTCAAACAAAATCAGATTGAAAACAAACTCCGGGTGTATGAGAAAATAAAAAACAACCAATACATTAACATCCTAGTTACTTACAGATGTATTAGGGCATCCAATTATTCGGGTGTTTACATTAATCGGTTTATTCGACAAATAATTATTCGAGGTTAAAAGTTGATCGGTTAGTAACCGATTATTGACAAATTATTCGATTAACCGAATAACCTTTGTTATACATGTAAAACATATAAATTACACAAATTATAGCTTTTAATTTATTTAAATAGTTACTTAGAAACGTGATATAAGAACAAATTCTTTTTAAAGGAGATCATTTTGTAATTATTTTCTCCTATTTGTATGAAAATTTTTAATTTTTTAGGTAATACTATAAAATATTCTACTTATTCCGCTTTATTTAATATATTTTTCATGTAAGTATATTTTCCGTGTAAGAATAATATTTTGTTAAACGAGTCTAAATTAATATTTTTTGGGTGCATTTAGGAGATGATAATTAAAAGTATTATGACTTGTAAAACTTTAAATTTACTTTACTCAAAGTAATGTTTAAGAATTTCTATTGATACAAGTTTAATTATTTATGAAGATATAATAATATTATTACCTTTTCTTGACGCTTTTTATAAAACATTCTATCCCAACAAAAAAAGCATCCATAGAAGTCAGTAAGATACTGAATTTGTGATCCAGAAATAGTACAAATTCGTATAATTTTCAATGAATTGATTTTTTGATACCTGTGTTATGTCATGCCATATTCAGGATTTTGTGTAAAATTGCAATGAACATCATTTTTTTTTTTTTTATCGAATCCAGGAAATTAGTTTCAATTTTTATTATTATTTTAATAAAGAAAATTGCATTGTTTTGTCATTTGTTTCAATTATTTTCTTTTTTTGGAAAATTAACATCCGAATATCAACGTCTTATAGCAGAACAATTCGTTTAAATCTTTCCATATATATTGAATCCTGTTTTATTACTTCTAAAGCAGAAGAAAAGAATTATGTTTATTTTTCCTGGAATGTAATAGACCTCTTAAAAAGATGTAGTTTACATAAATTTATCATAAAAATAAAAAAATTTCTAATTTATAACTCAAGAAAACTACATTTCGGTTAACCGGTTATTCGACACAAATTATTCGGTTTATTCGTTATTCGAAAATGGATAGTTTTAAATTATTCGGACAGTTAATCGACAAAAATTAACCGGATAACCGAATGACGGTTAATCGATTGGATACCCTATTATGTATGCATTCATATAGTTGCAGTTAGGTACAAAGTATAATAAGTATTCCTACTCTCATTTTTGGAAATTCATCTCTCACATATATGGGTGCCGTGTGAGTTGAGAGAAATGTAAACAAATGAGAAGAAGGTAGATAACTGTTAACAGCAAATTTTCGCATTATTAAGCTCATTTTAACTCATGGGTTAACAACTATACCTTCTAAATCTGCTTCGCTCACAAATACATTTAAATTTTTGTTACCAACACATACTTCGAGTTAGGACTCAGCAGTTTATTTGGTGGCGATTAACCCGCTTTTGGACAGTAAGATTCATTGGTGTATAATCACCTGCCGCTCTTCATCGGTGACCATTGAGCGTATTAGCAATTGGCACTTTACTGACTCTAAGGTAAGCGAGAAGAAGACGAAAAGAAGAATCAAAAATGTTTAACTGACTCATTGTAACTAGTAAAGTGGTTGTGTGCGCCCAAAAGTTACAGTTTGTAGCCGTTAAAGTGACTGTGTATGTAAAAAAGGGCCACCTTTTGGTCATTGAAGTGCCTATTTGTCATTTTATTGATCCTTCGGTAGTCGTGGAGGTGATTTTGTGTGCAAAAAAGTGACACTAGGAAGTCGTTTAGGTGGCAATAGAATTCCTTCTAGGACAAGCCCATGTTAAAGTGATTAGTCACCTAACTAATAAAGTGATTATTGGTATCCTAATGTAGTCGGCTAGGTAACTTGTACGTAACTGCCACCATTGACTGCAGGGGGACTTTTTCACTAACACACTCTTTGTGTTAAGCACCCCATAGACTCATACTGCATAAGCTCAAGCAATAAGTATGTATTAAAAAAATTGAGAGAGCTTTTGAATGTGTGCGTCACACCGACAATGCAGTATGAAAAATCGAAATCGTTTTGATTTCAAAATTAACTCATACTGCAAACAAATATTTTGAATCAAAATTTAATTGTTGTGAGAGAATTCGATTTAATACTAAAAAAATTAAAATATTTTTTTATTTTTCTTTCAGTTTAAAAAGTCAAACTGAAATTTTTATACAAGAAAAAGATAACTTCAAAAATTCGTTCAAAATATTTGTTTGCAGTATGAGTTCATTTTGAAATCAAAACGATTTTGATTTTTCATACTGCATTGTTGGTTTGACGCACACATTCAAAAGCTTTCTCAATTTTACTAACACATAGTTATTGCTTGAGCTTATGCAGTATGTGTCTATGGGGTGCTTTAAATACTCCTTCCATAGAGTTGTATATACTTTGGTTAAGTACTTTTTCGCTAACACTTACCCTGCCAACATTTTCTATAGAAATTTATACCCGTATTCTGAACTTTATGATAATGACAAAATTGTAACAAAATAAATTTTTTTGAAAATTTGTTGAAAACATGTCGCAGCGAAAGCCATTGTTTTGTTGTTTTAACAATGCCTATTACAATAACAAAACAATGGCTGTCGCTGCGATAGTGTAAACCTAGTGTACAGGTTGGTTTAGTTGACCGGTTATGTGACGCTAATGTGCGTCCGATATATTTTGTTGGGTGTATTGTAATTACAACAGTTATATAGCTAGTTTACACTATTCGACAAAATGTTGCGCGTGTTTTAGTTTGTAGTCGAGAGGTGTAGAGATGCGGGGTAAGCACAGTAGCACGAAATGGAAAATGAAGCTACAAAATTTATGATTCTCTTTCTCACCATTCGTATAAATCAGTGTTGTGCACTTAGTGTTTTTTATATTTTTTTGTCTTTCTCACCATTCGTATAAATCAGTGTTGTGCACTTATTGTTTTTTATATTTTTTTATTTAATATGTTTTATTAATTTAAAGGCTTTTAAATAATTTAAAAGAAGAAATTATGCCAACAGATTTACACCCGTATTCAAAATAAAAAATGTATGCTTGCTAACGAGTAGCTTACTTTTTTGTATGAAAATTTTCATATGAAAAAGTTTGCCAGTCGTTAGCTAACGGCTGTTAATTTTTATAGATTTAATTATAAAAAAAAAAATGAATTGTTCGAAAAAGATAAAATTTTTTTTGCATTTTTAATCATAGTGGTAAAAACTAAAAATTGAACTTTTCAAGCTTATATTTTTGCATTTTATTTCATAAAAAGTCGTTTTTTACAATGGAGTTGTCAATAATAGGTATATGGAAACAAACAAACATATATCTTTAATATTTTATTGGAAAATTTATATAAAAACAAGATTTTTTACTTTAACTCAGAAATACAAAAACTTTTAAACGAACTTTGAAAATGAAAATATAAATTTTATATTTTTCTGAAAAAAAAAAAAAATCCAAAGAAATCCAGTGAAAATATGCTTGTTTTCTTATGAACAAAAGCGAAATAAAATGATTTTCTTTAATATTTGAAATTAGTTATTTAACTTATTTAATTGCTTTATTTTAAAAGAGATCTATGTAGAATTTTATGAAAATATTTAAGAAAGTAAGAAAGTAGCAGACGTACAAGTTTTACCTTATTAAATCACTTTAAAACCCAAATTATATTAACGCGTAGTCAGTAGGGTGATCGGCAAGGTTTTCCAACCGGTTTTTTCAGTCAATGTGCTTTCGGTTTTTTGAAAATGTTAATTTTTCGAATGTCGAATAGACCGATTTTTTTAAACACAAAAAACCGGTTTTAAAAATAGCTTTTTATTTCACAAAACATGCACTAAATACTGATATTTGAATATAAATTTATGAATATTTTTTTAAATATTCATAAAGTATTATTTCTAATGTTTTAAAAATATAGTTTAAGATTAAATTTAAATGTTTTAGTCTTTTTTTCATTCAATATTTTCTTAATTTTTCAAAGATTTTGTTTAAAAAAGTTTCACCGGCAGAATCGTTTCAATAATTTTGATTCTGACTTTTTACATATTAATCCATGGTTTCTGTTTATGCTAAGTAAAAGTTAATAACATTTTTTTAGCATAACCACCATAGGTAGCGAGGGTATTATGCATTTGTGCTGATGTTTGTAACACCCAAAAATATTGGTCTAAGACCCACCTTAATACCGGTCGCAATTTTGAACATAAATTAATTAAATTTGGTTTCTTATAGTCCAAGGACGAAGCGTGTTGAATTGGTTATGATCGGTTCATTATTTCATCTAACCCCTGCACAAATAACTACAAATAACCTCCCGGAAAAGGGGTTTAACGATCATAAATCCCTTAAATGTAGCAAGAATTTTTGCACATGTAAGTTCCATATAAGTTTAAATCTGTGTGCCGAATTTCGTGAAGATCGGTCCATAATTGACCATAGTATTGGTCTACAATTCCAAAAAGAATTAGTTATTTCCAAAAATTATTATTTTTAATAAATTTTAACTTGAACATTATAAGATTTATTGAATTTTCTTTAAGAAATGTAGTCTTTTGATAGAAATATTAACTTCTGAAAAAAAACCAGTTAATCGGTTTTTTCTAAATTTTAAAAAGTGCAACCGGTTTTTTCAAAATACCAACTATTCGAAAACCGGTGTCTCCAAAAAGTCGAATAATCGATCACCCTAGTAGTCAGCAACATTATCAGGTGTTCACTGCCAGAATAACATTTTGCTGCCGTTATAATTACATTTAAGCGTATGCAGCAACTATTTACAATCACCATCTTGCTTTATTCTACTTGTGTATTTGAGTCAGCGTTGCCAATTTAGCGCTTTTCGCGCTAGATTTAGCGCTTTTCAGCAACCCAAAAGTCGCATTTTTTTACATCAGCGCTTTTTCTTGAAAAGGCGCTAAATTGGCGCGTTTTGTATTCGGTTAGTTTTAGTTGCAGATTTTAATCATGTTTTCTAAATTTTTCTGAATTTGAAATGTAGAAACTTTATTTGTTTATGCAAAATATAAACAATACAAGGAAAATTAAGTTTTTAAACATTTTTAAATTTTGTTCTTCAAATGTATAATTAATATTATTATACATACTTAATATACAGGGCAAGTTTTTATATGCACAAAAATAATTGAAATATGCGCTTGAAAAAGCATGAAAAAATGGTATAATATGCACAGAAATATGCAAAAATAGCATGAATATGTATATAAAAACCAAAGAATTTATGCATTCTTATATATTAATGTGTAGAAAATATGCACAAATATGCATTTTTTTAACTTTCAATCTCTAATAGATTTCGATGTTTATAAAAATATAACTATTTTAATTTTAAGTATCATATTTGACGCTTCCGATTTTTTTTCTTTACAATATTTACAATGTACTCAAAATTCTCACAAAAAGATTTTTAGAATTCATTTGATTGAACTCCAAAAAAAAAATCACAAAAAGTGTGTGTTTTTGTTAAGAAAACTAACTTTTGTATCCATTATATGCAAATTTATGCAAAGATTTAAAAAATAAGCATTTTTTGTAAAATTCTTTTGAAATATGCAAATGCTTATTTTCCAAGCGAAAAGCTTGAAAAACTTGCCCTGTTAATATATAATTTTTAATGAAAATAATGTTTGTGAAACATACACATAACATATTGTGTTGAAATTTCTTATTTTAAATTGTGACTCAAATGTTCCAAACAAAGATGAATGGAATGAAAATGGAAATAAAAAATAGCAATATTTGAGTATTTCTAAAAGTGCTCTTTGTAACAAGTCTTCCAAATCAAAAACATCTCAAATATCAGGAAGAGTCGATTTCCAATATCTAAAAACAATTCTGCCTCCAGATGAAGAACTTTAAAAGAAATATTTTTTTTAGTTTTTTTGCAGTAATCTATTGAAACACTAATTTTTTTAATTTAAGCACCAATTATTAATTTATTCATTTATTCAAATTTTAAACTACTGAAAAAATCCCTATCTAAGATAACATTTTAAGGCAAATAAAAGTTAGAATTAGTTTCGGTACTTGGTTTGAATTATAAATTTCTTAGGTTTTATTCAGTATTTTCCTTTTCCTGTAAAATTACGAAAAGGGCAGCCATCGATATGTATTGTGTATTTCTATTTATTTTATTTTAAATTTTTTTCAGACGCCACACAATTATCATACTTAGGAAAAGCTTAAGCGATGAAAAAAAAAAAGTTTTAAAACTGGATTTGGCCAGTAAGTGAGCAGTATAATGCTGGGCCTAAGACCTTCATTTTTTAATTTAACATATTTATAAATTTAAAAGCTTTAAACTGAAAGTTATTGTCAAATGTATAACCTTTCTTTGTACCTTAAATATTGTTTTTATAAAACGTTAATGTTAATTATTGCATATAACTACTAAATATTTGTACATGAACTTAAAATAACAAATATATATGTAATAAGTTGTTTTGCTCCTAATAAAAAATACATATTTAACAAAAAGATAAAAATAAATTTTATTCAAATAGAATCTAGCGCTTTTTAGCGCGTTTTTAAATGATGACCGGCGCGTTTTGGTTCAAAAAAGTTGACAACGCTGATTTGAGTCTCTCATTGCTTTGCTCACTCTCTTTATTTCGCTTTCAATCTGAAAGCAGCGCTGAAAATTTAAAAACATGACAAAATAAAACAGCACTGCAAACTGCTGATGACCAAATGTAATCAACTCCATAACAAACTGTGTATTCTGAATTATCAGCTGATTTTGGCAGCACACATTAAATTGGCATTGGCGTAGTGTTTATAAACCGGGTTTTTTTCTCGGTTTTTCGTAAACCGGTTATTTTCAAATATAGAATTTCGGTTAAGCGGTTTATCCGGTTTTTCTGAGACGATTAACAGATTTTTTATTAAATTTATTAAAATTTCTTCATTTTGTTACTTTTTACACCCTTCACTACAGGTGTAAAGGGTATATAAGTTTGTCATTCCGTTTGTAATTTCCACAATTTTCATTGTAGAGTAAAAAAGTTGATATTTTCTGGATCCTTGTAAGAAATGAGGACGATCCGTCCGTTCGTGTGTCGGTTAAAATGGCGTTTAGCCCACCGATAACTGACATATATATCAAACGATCAGAAATCCTTTCAAGAATTTTGCTATTGAAATTCAGCAAGATCGGGTCATAAATGGCGGATATATGCTTAAAAACCCGATTTTTAGAACCGGTTTTCCAGTTTCTGATGCGTCTGTATATACTAGGGACTTCGGACATTTTTTTCTGAATTTTTGTGCTGAAAAAATGAAATAAATCGGTTCAATAATAACTGAGATATCGGGAAAAACGCATTTTTGGTTTTTTGAAGCACTCGCTTAACCTATTGATTTTTATTTTTATAAATCGGTCATAATATTTTTATAAAATTTGATTTTTTAAATCAACCAAATTCGTTCATAAACATCCGGGTTATGGGACAAAAACTTTACCCTGTATGCACAATGTTGTTTTTTATTTGTTATATGTATGACCAATGTTAGTTGACTCGACTAACACTCCCGAAAAATGGACCCTGTGAAGCTGGCGGTATTTCAAATTCTTAAAAGTTACCGAAAAAATGAGATACTACTATGAATGGACCCTGTGAAGCTAGCGGTCTTTCAAATTCTTAAAAGTTACCGAAAAAATGAGATACTATATATATTTCATTAAAAAAACATTTGTATTTGATTGGGTTTTCAATTAATTATTATTGAAATTATAAGATGTTCTTTTTCAGTCTGAGTTAAATCAATAGGTAACAATGTTAGTTGAAACGGCTAACATTGGGCATGCAGGGTTAAGAACTCTGTCAATACTATAAATACACACACAAACATTTATATTAAGCATTGTAATCAGCGTTGCCACAAAGAAAATATTTTTCTCTAAAAACTACTAAAATGTACCAACAATTAAAATAAACTTATTTTGCAAAAAATTATGTTTGAAAATGAATGCAAGCAAAATGCTTATTAATAAAAATTAAAGATTGTGGTCAAATAACCCTCTGCAAAAAATAAATGTATACTTTTCATAAATTAAATTGTTCATCTCTTCCAAAATATCCTTTTTAAAGGGGAAAATATATAATTTCTATTTAGAAGACTTGCGGGAAACCAATTTCATTTAAATTTGTATGCTCTATAAAATGGAATGAAGTACTAAAGGTTAAAAAAAAGAACTGAAAAAGTACCTGATGATTTTATTTTAACATTGTGTTTTCAATGAAAGTAATTAGGCCTAAAAAAGAACTTGCAGAATTAGTGGTTTTAACACAAATTTTTCATTGTTTTCTGAAAAACATTTATTTTCACTTTTTGAAAGTAGTTGTTAATAACTTAAAAAAAATTGTAAAATATGCATTTAGTTCTTCTTTTGAAGTGGTGAAAATGTTGATTTTTTGGAAGCACTTGTTCGTTGTTTGCAGAAGTTTCATTATTATTCTTGTTATTATATTTCCTCTGATAAAAAAATTAAGGTTATAAAGCATTCTACCAAAAACTTAATATTTGGAAGAAACCAACCAAACCTTCAAATATTAAAAATATACCAATTTTGGTCCAATCGGCAACCAAAGGGAAACGCTGATCTAGTTCTCGCTATAAATTGCGATTTGTAAAATTAATAAGGTTGCACTATACAGTGGCCAAAAAAATATTCCACATAAGTGATGAAAACTGAATTTTTTAACAAAATAATACAATTTTCTCAGAATTTTTAAGTAAAAAATGGTTTAAAGTTTATTAGAATATAAAGATTTCAAATCTGCATAAATTTTAAAGTTTAACAAATAAAAGTTAATTTAAAAAGCCATTTATATTATGATATTGAAATTCAAGGTAAAAAAAGTATTCGACATCATACTTTATTCTTCGAAAAATCACAAAAATTATATTTTTTTTATTAACACGTAGCTTTTTGTTTTCACTTTATGACCTCTTTTAAAAGTTTTGATATAGGTTTGACAAGGATTTTGTTATATTCAGGATAAATTTTGTTTCATTGCAATTACAATATCAATTTAATGTCATTTTTATTCATGAAATTCAAACATTTCTATTTTTTTGTAATAAAAACTCCAGAAATGTTCATTTAGATTAATATCTGGTCATTAAAATCGGCTTTTTATTATTTTCGTTCAGTCATAGAAAAAGCTAAGCTTTATAATTGTGGCAGAATGATTTGGGTTATTATCCTGTTAAACATAAATCTGTCGGAAATTCCCAATTTCTCACCACTTCTATGTGATTTCATTTTAAAATGTCTATATAATACCGATGTTCTATTATTCCATTTATAAATACTAAAATGCCTACTCCAAACAATGTCACATACAAAGGTTCGAAAGAATTAATTCTTTAATTCACTTTTTAAAATTGAATTAAATTATATAGAATTGTCAATTCTTTCTAATAATTTCATTGTAATTAATTCTAAAGCTTAATTCTTAAAGCTTTTGATAAAATGGAATTAATTCATTTGTGAATTAATTCTTTGAGAATGCTTAATTCTTTTGATTTCATTCAAATTTTTTTTTAAATTCAAACTATTACAAATTGAATTATAAAAATTTTCAACTATTTATTTTTTAATTCCCCAGCTGAAAATGGTCATATATTTTTATATATTACTCATGTATTATGATATATTGTTATATATGGGTCCATATATGGAAGTGCGTTAATTCATACATGAGCTATTATGCAATATATGGAAACATATATAGTAAAATATATGAACTATTTTGTCATATATGGAAATATGCTTGTGAAATTTTTGCCATATATGGTTTCATATATGAAATCAATTTTCATATATGAATCCATATATCAAATAATAAAATAAACATTAAATGCAATATAACTCTTAAACTAACGAAGGTATACAAAAATGTACTTCGTTGGAAAAATGTAATTTGTTGGAAATTTTGTTATCTTTAAATATTGTAATAACATCAAAACACGTACCATGCTTTATAAGCGAGTTATATGCAAAAAACTATTATTTTATATTAAATTTTACTGTCTTCCCAGGTAAAAACGATCATATATTTTTATATATGGCCCATGTATCAAAATATATGGATGTATATGGTTCCATGTATGAAAAAGTATTTAATAATATATGTTAGTATTTGCAATATATGGATTCATATATAAAATCATATATGAAAATAATAACCATATATGGAACTATATATGAGAATTTCTATTGGTATATGGTGCCACATATGAATTAATTTTCCATATATGAATACATACACTTATATGTATGTATTCATATGTATGACTAAAGGCTAATAAAGGAAATATCATTCATTTTTTTTATCTAACATGTTTATTTAACCTTTAAAACGGTAATAGATGTTCTAAGTTATTCGGTATAATTATAAATCGTTAACTAATTTGAATACTTAGTTCAGAAATAACTCACACAATAAAAAGGTTGGTGCCTCCGATAAAAGAGTGTTTGTGAATTTAATATAAATAAGAAATTGACATTAAAAAATTAAAATAAAAAAATATAATTTTCTTAACATTAAAAAATACAAAACATCAAACGAAAAATCTAAATTGAATTAAATTGTTTCGCTTTCATAAGGAAGTCCCTCGGACAATACCTATATTCAAAAATAGGTACGTATGGAAATATACATATTTAATCAATAACTTCTGATGTTTGATATTTTTGTATTTGATAAGGATGTTAAAAATGGGATTGAGCAGAGTCTCAAAATGAAAGCTAGTCTCCATAGTTAGCAACAACCACAAACTTTTAAGGCGGTTTGTTAAAGGCAAGTATGTATAATACTTATTTTAATGAATATTGTCTAATTTTTGTATTTTTCTATACTGGATGTAGGTTTGATAAATCAAGTCACGAAGAGCAATATGTAGGAAAAACATTTAAGAAAAAAATAACAAGAAATAAACTACTTTACATTTTCATGAAGATTTTCAGGAGGTTTAATTATTTGTCAAAAGCTGTTCTTCCTTGTAATAATGGATTTAAATCTTGATTTACATAAGGTAACTAATTATAACTTTTAAAAACGTTTGTTATGTTCAAATACTAGTCATATTTGAAGATTTAGTCTGAAATTGTCAGGAAATCAATAAAATATAAAAAATTTTTGTATACGGGAACACTTTTCTGCAATTTCTTATTAAAATCTATAAATATTACGAGTATATGACAGATTTATTTTAATAAAGGCAAAATTATTATTCGAATAAAAACTTTTTGCAGATCTCTCATGATTTTACTTATTCGGCTCCTCAGCGATCATGAAATATACAAAGGTTTATCCAGGTGTTTATATACTTACTACTTTTTGTATGAATGTAAAATATATATGTATTGCATGTATGTTCTTATAATTTTTTAATAAAATATTAAAAAAAAATAATAATAATAATAATCATTCACAATAGGGCCTTTTAATATATATCATAAAATATATGGATGCATATACATGGTCATATATTTCCATATACCCTCAATTTTCGGATCCAAACATATATGGAACAGGATATATGTAAACATATATGATTCATACATATTTTTTTAGCTGGGTTAAATCTATTTTGAACAAGAATATTCATTTCTTGACATTTTAAAATAAATTGTAATATAACAAAATATTAAAATTATATAAAAATTATATAATTTATGAATTTTCTACAATTAATAAGTCACTTTGTCAACAAACAGCATCAGGAAAGGTAAGTGTACGAATATTATTAATAAACATAATCTCAATTTTAATTTTCATATATTTCAGCAAATTTTGTTAAATTAATTCATGGAATTTCTTCAATGCAACATTCTAAATGACACACATTTGCAGGAGAGTCTAAAAGGACAATTTCACTGCTGTTTCGGCGAAAACGTAAGTTTTAACTTGTTGTCTTTATTACATTAAAAAAAATTATATTGTATGCATATTACGATTTTATTTTTGCACGTTAATAAAATTAATAAAAAAAAAATCTTTTATTATCAATCACAATAGGGTTTATACATATGTATGAATATATATGGTTATATATGGCCATATACCCTCAATTTTCAATCCAAACATATATGCAACATAATATATGTTGTATATATAATCCATACATATTTTTTTTAGCTGGGTCTTTATATTTTGAACAATTTTATAAAATTGCAAAACGGCGTATTGTAAGCCATATTTATGTATACATATGTTTCGTGGCGTGCGCTATTTTTAATATCAGATATCGAGAACTTTTATTAGTTCTGTATTGAACGTATATTTCATCTGTTATATGTACTTAGGTTAGATTTTACAGAGAACGTATTACGAGTATTATTTTTCTTTTTAAAGCCCAAATTACAATAGCGCGTAGTCAGCAGCAGTGTGTGCTGCCATAATCAGCTGATCATTTAGAATGAACTGTTTGTTATGGTGTTGATTACATTTGGTCAGCGGCAGTTTGCAGTGCTGTTTCATTTAGCTCTGTTTCTAAATTCACTGCGCTGCATTCAGTTTGAGAGCGAGACAAAGAGAGTGAGCAAATAAATGAGAGGCTAAAATATACAAGTAGAACAAAGCTAGATGGTGGTTGTAAATTGTGGCTGCCTACGCTGAATTGTAATTATAACGGCAGCAACATGTTGTTAGAGTTTAGCTGGATAGTAACATGTTGATTTTGTATTGATTTTAACAAAATACCAATTATTTTAAACTCTTTTAATACATATTTTTTCAATATATATATAAAAATAGAATTAAAGAAAAATATTGTCATTTAATTTGTAGTAGAAGGGAATGAAAGAAAGAAATAATCATTCAATTGAATTTAATTTTTTAGGGAATAAATTCTATATATCGTCACCGAAAATGCAAAACAACGTAACATCACTTTTAATAACTTTAGAGGAGGCACAAAAAACTTTATAAATTCTAAATAAATTGTCCTACAAACAAGATTTTTGGGATATTAAATCCTTACATATTGCCCAATTTATTGATGATGAATAATTAAAATTTTATTAAATATTTTTTAAGTTATGTGGTTTACGTTTTTCAAGATTTCAATTTTGTGAAACGTAACATCAACAAAAATTTTACAAAAATTGTAATTAAAAGAACTTTTGCAAACTTTTACTCCAAAATTTTAATACCTATTATATTTTTAATAATTTGCAATCTAAATTTGTAAAAAAAAAAAAATATTTTTTTAGCCAATGTGATGTTACGTTGTTTTGACTTGAGAAAATTATTGCTTTCGTTAATATTATCGTAATTTTTTGAGTTACAAGTCTGAAAATTTGTGATCACACGTATTTTGGAATAATAAACTATATTTCATCAAAAACACAAATTTGAAAATTTTGATGTTACGTTGTTTTGCATTTTCGGTGACGATATATAATTTGGCCACTGTATATTGAAACATATATAAAAAACGGATTGTCTGATTTAGTTCAAAAAATTCTAATTAATATTATCTTCAAGTCGTTCTTACATTACTTTTTAATATGTTCAACAGTTATGGAGATATTAAACCCATCATTAAAATTTCTAAGAAAAATTTAAATTTATACAAAATTTCATGATTTTTTTTTTTCCAAAAAATTATTAAAATTCGAAAGTGCCAAAAATACAAATTTTGATTCTTTCCCAGCAAAAACTTGGTAATGGTATGTAGTTACGGATGTAGTTACTTTTCAAGCATAACAACATACTTTCTGCATTACATGAAAGTAGATTCGTAACTACTTACTTTTAACTTGAGATGTAATCAGTTACATAAGATCAGATTTTTGGAAATGTTACTTTTTATCTATCTCTTCATATATTATTTATTTTAAAAGTGGGTAAAATATGAAAATACATTAATTATTTGTTAAAGTAACGAAGGCTGAAACAAATAATTAATCGTAAACACACCAGTCTCCGGTGAAGTCGAAACCACGACGTAAGCAGACAGAATAGCTTATTGGTAACAAATCATTAGGCCACTTTATACGTACATGAATTCATTCATGAACTCTGTAATTTGAGTTTATGTAAAATACTACATCAAACATAAAATACGGTATAACTCTTAAACCAATAAAGGGGTATAAAAATTTTATTATCTATAAATGTTGTATTAATATCAAAATACGTACTCAATAAGCTAGTTACATGCAAAAAGTGTTATTGTTCATTTAATTTTACTGTCTTGTGTACTAAATCAATTTTGAGTCTGAAAAAATGTTTGTCAAATTTTTCAAAATTAAAAATTTTTGACATAAAAAAATAAATACAAGAAAATACAATTTTTTTGTTAATGTTTACAAAAATCAATTTCTTATTTCAAAAGGCTATTGGCAAATTATTAGTGTTTAAAAGTGGTAAATTACTGAATATTACTAAAAAATATCCACTAATTTGTATTGTTTCTCTTAAGCACATTGGCACAAATTTATAATACCTTGAAACTCAACAGGCAACAAATTTGAAGCGATTGCAATTTAGGAAATACAATTACATAAAGGTAAGAAAAATTTATTGGCTATCTTAAAACAATTTGTTAAACGTATTAAACTCTTAACAATTTTCATACGGGGCAGGTCAGTAAGGTCCGGTATTTTATTAAATTTCTGCACGGGTCACAAGAATGCGCTTCAAGAATTAACTCCAAGTCTATGGTACGAAATAGTAAGTCAAATCCTGATTTCCGCATATTTTGAAATAAATAAATTACAAAAAAATTATCTGCTTTTTATTTTCAATACTTCAGTACTTACTTGTAACCGATAATGTAACTAGTTACTATTCATTTTGCTAATAATAACTTCTGTAATACTTTGAAACTAATGAGTGATTGAATAGCTACAAAGTAATTAGACTTTCTGAAATGCCTACCTATAATAATATAGAGTAAGTAGTTGCCTCTAATGACATCACCGTGTTAAAATAATGAGTTATTCATCTAATGTGAAAGTAGTGTAGAGCCATTATATTAGCTTCTTATCTCATTACATGGCAAGCAAAGTTTTTGCTGGGTTATTCATAGATATAAATTTAGTCCAAATAAATCAAGACATACATATTTCATTAAAGTCAATGCCTAGGTTTCGATTTTATTCACAAATTAGTGAAAATACTCATTTGCAAGTTATACAGAAAAATAAAAAAATTATTGTGATTTTTTTAGTTTTTCTGTGTAACTTTGTAAATGAGTATTTTGACTAATTTGTGAATAAAATCTAAACTTATGCATTAATTTTAATGAAATATGTTTTATATTATTTGCACTAAATTTATCTTTATGATTAAAGAATAAAAATTTGAGTTTTTGATTCTTTCGAATTTTAATGATTTTTTGAAAAAAAAATTTTCTTGAAATTTTGCATAAAATTTTATCTTTATGCAAATATCTCCATAACTGTTGACCGTATTAGAAAGTAATGCAGACAATTTTAATTATAATTTTTGATATTTTTTGAATAGAATCAGACAAATCTTTTTCGAGAAATCCTTCAATATATTGTGCAACCTCCTTAATTTAACAAATCGCGATTTATCGTGAGAACTAGATTCAATTCAAAAAAGAGGCTTAGTACTTATTAATACCGCACAGAAAAAATAATGAATAAATTATGTTTAATTAAAGAACTATTTGATATTAAAATTAAATTTATAGTAATTATGTATAATATAATTTTCTTGAATGAAAAATAAAAAATAAAAACAAACACAAAAATCAAAAACTATTTTTTTTTTATATGAAGTATATGTCATATGTATATTAAGAATGCCCAACGTGATATTTATATTTTGCTACTTAAACTACCCCATACTTATAAGAGTTAGACCCAATAACCAATAACTAAAGTTAGAATGTTATCGTTCACTTTAACTGTTTTTGATTGTTATAAGTATAACTTAAGCCAAAAGTGACCAATAAGCTAAAGGTAAGAACATCTGACCATTAACTTTTATCGGACGGTTTATGTATTCAGAGCTGCCATAATTTGTGCTTTATAAAAGAAATAAATAAAATCATATTTATTCCGCTGTAGTTTTTAGTAATTTGTTTGTCTATATTTATATTTGGTCTGGCGTTGTCTTTTAGATAGCTTAAACTCATTTATTTTAAAAATTTCTTTGTTTTTTATTTGTTTATATTTCCGTTAGTTACAGTTACGTTCAAATAGTATATGTTGCCACTACGTTAAGTGGCCAAAAGTAATCGGTTTTTGCTTTGATATTGCCGTATTATAAAAATTATAAAATTTACCTTAAAACCAAGTTGTAATAACCAAACGTAGATAAAGCTCACTTTATCGTTCACTTTAGTTTATCTTACCTTTAACTATCTGATACCTTATAGGTAGGTTATAATAACGGCCCTTAGAGTGTCACTACGATTCACAGTGGTTCCAAAACGCTTTTTTTTTGGAAATAATTCAGTAACTAAAGAACCGTTAAAGGTATCTCAATAAAATTTCACATGGTCAGAGCTGAGGTGTTTTCGAGTTGATTTGGAGTAGTACAGACACCTAGCGGGGGGAAGTGGGTGGCCCTCCAAAGTTGTCCATCTCGGGTATGTATTTTTTTTTAAAAATCGCCAAAAATTCATTTATGATATGACAGAAAAGAAATTTTATATATAGATAGTCCTTGTAAATCTCTACAAAAAATACGCTTACATGTGTAGGTTATCTCTTTTAGTTTAAGAGATATTCGGGTCGAAATAAATGTTTACCTCATTTTTCGCCTCGCCTTTTTTCACTTTTTTTAACTTGTCGGGCTTACTTTAGCCCCTAGAATTTTTCTAAAATATTTGCCAGATTACCTACAAACCCAGCAAAAACTTGGTAATGGCATGTAGTTATGGATGTAGTTACTTTTCAATGACAACAACATACCATTTGCATTACACAGAAGTCGTTAAGTGACTACTTATTTTTAACCCGACATGTAATTACTTATTTGTGATTAATATTTAATCCAAATAGTTTAAAATTTAAAATTGTTCCTTATCGCTATTTTTTTTTTTTTTTTAATAAAAATTTATAAAATTTTCTATTCCAGCTGAAAACTGCCAAAGACCGGCTATTAACACAGAAAACATTTTACAAATTTACAAAATTATAATCACAAATTTCGTTCGTGAAACTTTTATATATTTTATTTTTTTATAAATGCACTACTAAGAGCTTTCAATTGACACTTTAAACTTTGCAATCGGATAAATAATATACATAAGAAATAGTTACGATTTAATGTGAGATATAAATGGTTCCACATACATATATAATGAAAATACTTTATACTTTGGATATTAAAATGCTACACAATTTTAAAGGAGTTAGATAATGATCTCATTTCAATAATCTTATACAAACATGATATATTAACTAAATTTTTCTATTTTTAAGTGATTGTTGTTAATTTGCACATTTACAAAAAAAAAAAAAAAAAAAAAAAATATATTAAAAAAAAAAAATTAAAAATATAAACAAAATATTTGATAAAATTTTCAAAATAAAAGTTCTTGACATTTAAAAATAAATCAAACAAATTAAATCTAAAAAAAAAAAAACATTTTTACAATTCTCAATCATTTGTTGATTATCCGTGTCAAAATATTATTGCAAAATATAGTAAAATTTTAATTGCTCTTTTTATAATAGGCAAAATTTAGTTAAATTCAGAGGAGAAAAGTCAACAGTTCAACAGCCAAAAATTTCCCATATTTACATTTTTTAAAGTTGTCTTACATAAAGGTAAGAATATTTCATTCATTGCATTTAGATCACACTTAAAACAGATAAAAATCTTAAAAATTTTCAGTCTGAGGCTTCTGCGCCGAGACTAAGCCCGTAGCAGATTTTGAGATGAAACTACCCCAAGTACCATAATTGTTTTTACATGAGGTGCAGTCGGTTCCAGCAAATAGAGTACAACCATGGTCTGGATTTTAATTCACCTTCGGCACGGACCGAAAGTATGCGGAAGAGCACTGTTGGAAGGTTATGGTATGTATTTTAATTCAAATACAAATCATATCTCTATTTATTTTAAACACTACTTATCGTATATTTTCCTTTTAATATTTTAATAAAATAAAAAAAAAACGCATCTAATTCTTCTTGTTTTAACTTATAATGACTTCAGTAATACTCTAAAATCAATGAGTTACTGAACAACTTAAAAGTAATTAGTTCTTCTAATGACATCCACATCCATCCAGCTAATGTGTAAGTAGTGTAAAGTCATTATATTAGCTTCTTAACTCATTACCTGGCAACCAAAGTTTTTGCTGGGAAATTCTAAACAAAGTTATTTAAAACAACACGTTGAAACATATATACGTAAGAGTACAGCCATTTCAATGTGTTTTTTTAAATAACTTTGTTTAACTGTTGAACCGCTCAAAATATTTTAAAGAAATTTAACATAGTTATTACTGAAGTATTTTCCAAATATTTTGGAGGAGTACAAGTTTCTAGCTGGTATGTGGGCAGGAGGAGAACCTCCGAAAGTGGTAAACTCTTTCAATTATTTCTTATATAATATCCGAGGTGACCCATTTCGGAGGGCCACCACCCTGCCCCAAGACCACCTAGAAACTTGTGCTCTTCCAAAATAGTTGGAAACTACCTCAGTAATAATTATGTGAAATTTCATTGAAATATATTTCACGGTTCAAAAGTTGCACACAATTATTTAAAAAAACACGTTGAAACTGCTATGCACTTATGTACAGTGAAAGCTCCCATAGGCGGACAGCAACCGTCACGCTGATTTTGTCCGTTATCGGGAGATGTCCATCTATGGGATATGGTACATATTTTTTTATACAAGGGGTAATTTGTAATGATTGTAATGAATTAACTGATAGATATACATATTCTTATTTATACATATGTATCGTCAACTAAAATGCAAAAGGCCGTAACTACTTAAAAATCAAAGGTTGGTTTTATTTACTGGGTTATAATGTACTGACGCAAACTAAATTTATACAAAAAATTTAATGCTCATATCTTCAAAAATTATATCAATATTGACAAAAGTCAATAGATCGATAGATATTTCTATGAAATTTCACTTCACTAAACATTAATAAAATATTTTCCATTTAAGAAAAATTTTATTTGAAAAGTGTTTTATGATTTTTTTATTTTTGCATTAAGTTAATGTTTGAAAAATTTTTACTTAGTAGCTCAATTTTAAAGCAAAAAAATAATAATAACGAGAGAAAAATATATATTCGGTCAAGCCCGACCATATGATACCCTACACCATTGTGTACATTATATTTCGGGGAGGGGTCTTTTATTCGACTTGGAGTCAAATGTGGACCGATACTCATAAGTGTAAAATAAAACATACGAATACAGAATATTACGTTGATGCTGACATTTATATGAATTTATTCACTTTTGGGTGATTCCCGAAAGAGGGCCTTATATTAGAGGTATGGTAAATTATGGACCGATCTTTATAAAATTTAGCACTATCATTTATGTTCATACAAAACTTATTTTTGTCGAATATTAACTTGATACTGACATTTTAAAGGGATTTATGCCCGTTAAAGTGATTTTCTGAAAAGGGGTTTATATGGGAGCTATGGTTAATTATGGTTAAAATCGGCACACTTATTAAGACTTATATGAAACGTATATGTGCCAAATTTCATTAAAATATTTATATATTTAAGGGATTTATAATCGTTAAACCCTTTTCCGGGAGGACATTTGTATGGTAAAATAATGAACCGATCATAACCAATTTCAATAAGCTTCGTCCCTGGACTATAAGAAACCTTTGTACCGAATTTCATTGATTTTGGTTCAAAATTGCGACCTGTAGTTTGATTACAAGGTTTACATGGACGGACGGACATCGTTAAATCGACTCAGAAAGTGATTCTAAGCCGATTGGTATAAATTAAGGTGGGTCTTAGACCAATATTTTTGGGTGTTACAAACATCAGCACAAACGCATAATACCCTCCCCACCTATGGTGGTGTAGGGTATAAAAATTGTTTTTTTTTTTCTTCTGCTTCTTCGACGCTTTGCATTTTCATTTAGACATTATTTGCAATAAATTATGATTTCATGAAATTTATTTTATCGAATTTATGGCAACTCGGTTTTCATTTTTCGTACGCGAAAAATTCATCTCTTAATTGTCTAAGGGTAAGACTTTTTTGAACAGCATTTTTACTAACGATTTTTCCACGAAATTTTAAAAATTAAAAGCATGTTGAGGACAAGTTTGACAATAAAGTCATCTCAATAAGCACACAAATTTCAAAAATTCAAGCCTTGGAAAATTTTCCATCATGAATTCAAATATAAAAATATTTTAAACATGAAATATTATTGAAAAAAATAAGATTTTTCAAGTAAAATAAATTTGACTGGAATTTAAATTTCCTTTTCACTGGAGAATGCTATTGAATTAAAGTATAATACTATTTTAATTCAATGCTTGGTACTAGATTCAAGGCTTGAAATACATTTGGTTTTAACTTGAATTCCAGCAAAAATGCTTATTGGGTTGGCATGTTGTTGCCTGGCCTCGATCTTAAGAAGCACCCAATTACTTTTTTTATATGACTCATGACAATGTCGCTCTGCACAATAAGAGCAGAATTTCTATGCCCTTTGTTAAAAAAAAGTTGTCAAGATTTTTAGGAATCTGCCGCCATTGTGTTGTACGAGAAATCATGGACCCATCATTGAGACTGTCTTTAGGACATAGATAACTGGGACATAGGACATAGAAATGTAAAAGTCAAAACTGAATAAAAAAAAAATAGTTTTTGTTCAAAACCAGCAAAAAGTTAACTAAAAAACGAATAGAAAACTATTTAACTTCAAAAAATTTAAGTAAACATGAAGTATGAATGCAAACACGGACAGAAATGATAATAAGTAGCATCTTATAAAATATTTGGTACATTTGTTTCACGGTTTATGATTTTTGTCCGCCTATGAGAGCCCAAGAGAGCGTCCACCTAGCGGAGATTAATTTGTTCTAAAAGTGTCACCTAAACCATGGGACCTAAAAAATTGTCCGCCTACCGGAGATGTCCGCCTATGGGAGCTGTCCGTTAAGGGAGCTTTTACTGTATATATAGAATGCTGCAGCACATATTTACTATGGAAATTAAGGAAAATGTGCACATTTCGCTGAAGGGGGGTCAAGTTTCAGTAAGTATTTAAACGATTGTGTAAAGGATTTATGCAAGTATTTGGTACCATTGGAAAGGTTATTACAAAAATGATAATATATAAATAATAAAGCATTCGAACTAAATTTTTTCATTAAATTGATCAAAAAACGAAAAATGTTTGTATTTAGAGTTATTTTTCAAAAAAACAAAAAAAAAAAAAAAAAATATTTGAACTTAAATAAAATCTACATTAATTAAGCTATCATTATAAAATTTTAGTATAGTATAAAATTTGTCCTTAAAAGAAAAAAACAAATAGATTCCCATTTCTTACTCCATAATACCCAAAATTCCAGTTCGGGGAAAGCTTTCTTCAAAAATTTACTTTTTTCATTGAAATGGTCACCCTGTGGTTATAAGGGGACTCCGTCAGGAAATACTTTTAGGGTGTTAATCTTACATATAGAACTAGAAAATTAAAATAATTTTAAGTCGATCCCAGCTTTGCGAGTTGAGAACATAACAAAAAAAGAAAAACCTAAATACCAAAATTGACTAAATTTGGATAGGGCTCGTGGGCAGACCTTTGCTCCAAAATCCTCCGGATTTACTTTACACGCATTTACATTAAGATTTTTTTTAAGCATTAAAAAAATGATAAAGCTCAGAACAAAAAACTAATTTTAACATTGAATAAATATTGCCACCTTTTTGGAAAAAAACCCAAAAAATGTAAAATTTTTTTTAAGGTTCCAACTTTAGATTAATATAACTTTTTAACGGATTCATATAATTATATGATTCTTGCAGTAATATTATTTAGAGTTTTGTAGGGAATCTAGGGGCTAAAGTAAGCCCGACAAGTTTAAAAAACTGAAAAAAGCGAGACTAAAAATGAGGTAAAAATTTATTTCGACCCGAATATCTCTTAAACTAAAAGAGATAACCTACACATGAAAGCGTATTTTTTGTAGAGATTTACAAGGACTATCTATATATAAAATTTCTTTTTGGCGATTTTTTAAAAAAATTACATACCCGAGATGGGCAACTTTGGAGGGCCACCCACTTCCCCCCCGCTAGTGGTCTGTGCTCCTCCAAATCAACTTGAAAACACCTCAGCTCTGACCATATGAAATTTTATTGAGATACTTTTAACGGTTCTTTAGTTACTGAATTATTTCCAAAAAAATGCGTTTTGGAACCACTGTGCGATTTCGATGTAGAAAGACTTCTCAACGATGCACACTGTAACGAGCGTCAATCAGTGTCAACATCATTGCAGATTCGTGATATTTTTGAGCAATGGGTTCAGCTTAAGAAAAATAATACAACAAATGTGTTGCATCATATTGAACAATTTGTGTCAAATCGTATTCAAAGATTACTAACGGATAGAGAGAAGGAAAAACTAAAATTCATACAGACGTGGAAAAAGTAAGTTCGAAACTGAGTTGAATACCTGGCTAGATAATGTGATATTTCGTGAAGACATTTGTGTAGTAAGTTTTTCAAGATCTGCGATTTTTTTTTTAATTAAAACTAAATAAGTTCAATTAGGGTCCAAGTACAAGTAGCGGTAAGGGTCGACCATGAAGATGCATCACAACGAACAAAAAGCAGGCGAGTCGAAGAGCTTGTAGTGTCCACTTCTGCCAATGCTCTTACTAAAGCGGCTGGAAGATTATCTAACTCCAAAAAAGATAAGATATCGCCTTTATACATTGATATGGATCTCTCAGTCAAACAATACAACATGATGAGAAAGGTTGTAAATTCAGTTCATGAGGATTGTTTTCCTTCTTATTATTTAATTGCAGAAGCTAAAAAAAACCAGTTCCCGTGTTCAGGTCATTAAAACGCATCGCTTTAGGGGTCTAATGTTCATGGAATCAGTATTTTATCAGCATTACAACTTGTTACAATTTATTTACACAACTTATTGTAAACTATTATATTTAACTTCATAATAAATAATTAAATTGTAATATTTGTGTATTTTTGTTTGGAGAAATATTTTTATTAAACAAAGGAAAATATTTAGTTAAATTGTTAATGTAGTTAATTAATATTTTAATTATGTTAAAGCAAAAATTCAATAATAAATATTATTGATTTGATTAGAAAAATTAATTGAAATTTAAAAAAAAAAATCAATTAATTTTACTTAATTAATATTATCATTTTGATGATTGGAGCAAAATCAATAAATTTTTTAATTAATATAAGCAATTTCGTAATTGAAACTCATTTTTATTTTTTTCTGTGCGTGTATTCGATTTGACTGAAAATGCCTTATTAAAGCATTTTTATTATATCTTAACAGGCGCGGATCCGGCCGGAGCGTTTGGGGGGGTTTTTTTTTCGTCACTAGAAAAATTATGTTTTTATATATAATTCTTGAACTATGAAAATTTAACCAATAATTTTTTTTTTTTTTTTTTTTTGCCAGAAAAACTGGTTATTTATAAATTATAATTATTATTATTTTTAATTAAAAAAAATGCAAAATTTCAAATATGTATTGAAATAAAAATTTTTCAGGGAATATTGAATGAATTTTAATTACGAAAGCTGTGTTTTTACTTTTGTGTTACTCCTGAATAATTCAAAATAAAATTATTTAAACAAAGAATGCATCATTGAAAAAAACATAAAAAGATAATCTATTTAAATCTTAATAGGATGTCAAGCACACTGAACTGTCTCATCGTTAAGAAATTATTATTTTTTTTTACTTAGATGTAAAATTTGAAGTTAATCTGATTACACCGAATGTACAACATAGTAAATAACATTGCATAAAAAAAAACTTTTTCTAAATTTTCAAATCTCACCAAATTATTATATCAATTACTAAAAACTACAAAAAATGAAAAATAATAAAAAAAGAAATCTTTTAAAAAATGTATTAAATCAATCAAGTAAATGATTGAATGAATTAAACATTTAAATGTGAAATAAAATCTTACTTAAATTTAATTTTTACTGGAATATATTATATGTTAATTGAAAAATATACGGTAATAATTTTTTTCTGCAAAGAGGAGCCCGTGAAGAAAATCTAGTGAAAATTATCTAAATAAATCACTTAATAAAATTTCACACTATTTCAGTCGGAAATTTTTTAAATTTCATAAAATTTGTTATATATGAACAAAATAAGTACTTTGTTTTCATTTGAAATCTGCTAAAAGTTTATATTTTTGTAGTTTTACTCGAAAAACAGTCTTCTTGAGTACATCACCAACCAATTTTCGAGAAAATTTGAAAAAACAATTTTGAGATTAGTTGCTGAACTAAAAATCTCGGAATTCCCTAAATTTTAGGCAAATTTAAAATTTGTTTAATTGATTAGGAAGAACGATTTTAACTATATTAAAATACTTTTATATTTTAAAACTCCAACAGTGATGGAATTTTCTCTTTAAGATTGAACATACGTATATCTTTCTTAAATCTTAATGATATTTTGTTTACTATAAAGTGAGATATCAATCACAGAAAAAAGTATTTCCTAAAATTTTTCAATTAATGGTGTTGCTTGATTCTAAATTGAAATTAGATTAAAGGATTTATTTAATCATTTTTTAAATATTCTGAATGGTTTCGAAAAACAAAAATAAAAATTTGACATTTTTTAAAATAATTTAAAATCAAATATATAAAAAACAAAAACATATGCAAATATAAAAATATAAAAAGATTGTAAAATAGCTTTTAGGTGAAATCTTTACAGAAATTGGAGGATATTTGGTGGAGAAAGGTTTGTATATAATATGTATAGTATTTTGTAATATTTATTAAGTGATGCAATGATTTTGTAGGCGGTTGTTTCCGGCAGTTGTAGAAAATATTTTGCCAGTAAGAAATCCATGTGATAGGAAATGTCCTTTTGTCCAATAAATACTATAATGTATAAAACTAAATTGTATTATATAATCTAGTGGTGCCGATACCACCGTTATCTAATATACGAATGCAAGAATGATTAAGATTTGGAGCAAGAATGGGACATACTTCGATGGTTGGGTTATCAGTAATGTAAATGCCTTCGTTTTTTTTGTTACCTCCACTGGTAAGCTAACTATCACTTGTATCTCACAATAATTTATTGCTTCATTCTGCAGAAGAACTTTTATGAATTAAAACAGAGATGAGAAATCGAAATCGGAGAAGAATCAATCTTTTGAGTAATCATGTATTTAATATTAATATAAAAACATAATTTAACAAAAAAAGTTTCCAAAAATAAAAAAATAAAAATAATATACATATATTGACATAAATATTTCAAAACATATTGAAAGAAACAAGAAATAAAAGAAATTGTAAAAACAAAAAAACATATTCATATATTTTTATTTTTTTCAATTAACATGTTGATTAATTCAATTATCTGCTTAATTGAGAATATTTTTTTTTTTTTTTTTTCAATTAACTTTTTTCTCATTCAATTATGGGGTTGTCTAAAGTTTTCTGTCAAAGAATACTAAGAATAGAAAATAGTACTCTATTGTACAACAACAACATTTTTCTCTCTTCACATACAAGTTCTGTGTGAATTCAACACACTTGTGAGAGAGAAAAACACAAGAAAATAAACAAACCTTTCCTTTAAAATTTAAGGAAAATTGCACTCGCGACACACTTTTTCACCATCACACCATACTTTTATATTTAGGTTTTTAGGTTAGGTTTTTTTGACAAGCCTTCTCTTCTTAGTATTCTTTGTTTTCTGTTTTTAAAATTACTTTTTTAATTAAAAATTTAAAAGTGTTTAATTGAGAAAAAAATTTTATTTTGTCAGTATTTACAATTATCGGTAATTGATATAATTATTTTGGTGAGAGGTGCAAATTTTAATTATTTTTTTAATTAAATAAATTATTTTGGTAATTAAAAACATTATTTACTTTTTTCTGTGAATATTTAAAATCGTTCAAAAACTCAAAAATTTTGTCAACAAATTTTTCATAAATTTTAAGCAAAAAACTAAATCTCGCTATGTGCACAAGAAAAATGTTTTTGAATTGATTGCATATTATTTTTTTTTACTTTTACAGAAAAATTCTAATGCATTGAATCTCCAGAAATTCCAAACCAAAGAAATAAATACGACAACAAACTTAATTATTCTACTTTCAAAAAGCTTAATAGAAAAAATACAGAACCTAAAAAAATGTATAGTTATACATACATTTTTTTAGGTTCTGTATTTTTTTTTTTTGAGAGGCATTAAAAAACCTATTTATGATGCTATTTATGTCATTTCCCGAGTGATTTTTCAATGCTATAGAGTATATTTAAAAATGAATTTCTAAATATGAAAATCAAGTACAGAAAATAATCATTATTCTTGAAAATTTATACAAAAAAATCAGATACAAGGAACGACCGGATAAAAGTCTTAATGTAATCTTTAAAACATGTTCTATCGAAATCCTGAATGATTTTTACATTTTTGATTTTAATTAAAAAAATCGATATTAATGATTATTTTTGATTTTTACTTTTTTTGCTCACAATATAAAACTTAACATGAAAAACGAAACTATTACGCAATTTTTAATAAAAAACATTTCTCATCGAAACTTAGATTTATTTACTAAAAGTAAGTGTGATGATTTTTTTTTTTCATACAATTTTTTTATGAAAAATCCGATTTTTTTTTTACTAAATATCGAAATTTTTTTCAAAAATCAAATTTTTTATTAAAAATCTATTTATTTTATTAAAAATAAAATTATTTGCAATAAATATTTTTTTTTACTTAAAGATTTTTTTTTTATTTTACAGTTTAATTTCTCATGTTAAGTTTTATATTGTGAGCAAAAAAAAAGTAAAAATCAAAAATAATGATTATTTGTTGAGTTTTATTTTAAAATTCATAATCATTACGATGGAAATTGTTCACACAGGTGTGCGACAAAAAGTAAAACAACTCTTCAGGAAAGTAAAAGAAAAAAAAAATTTATTTTCTTCAGTACAATTTTTAGAATGTTTAATGAAACACTTGGGGAAAATTAAGCGAAAAGTATTATTTTTGTCATCGTCCTCTACAAAAATGGTAGACATTTTCTTGGGAAAATGTTATATTAATTTTTATTTAAGCAATTTTTTCTTAACACAAAATTATAAATATTTTCAATAAACATTTTTTAAAGATTTTTTTTGAAAAATTACAATTTTTAGACTTTTATTATTTTATTTATAAATTAAATCTGTATAGTGAACCAAAATTTCCATCATATGTAAAATTTATTAAATCTAAAAAAAAATATATTTTCTGTAAAAGATCTGGGAAAAATTTGTGTTATTTAACTTTTATTACATTTTTTTCTGTGAAAATGCTTTTGTTTATTTTTGATATTTAAAAATTGTTTCGTATAAAATTTTGAAAAGATTCGGATTTATAATATAAAAAATATTTTTCATGAAGTCGAAATTTTTAAGTAATATTAAAACATTAGTTAATGTAATTTCAATATGACTGATCAAACTAGCACTTATACAATAATTTTTTATTAACATACAAATTTTAAATCGTATGTAAAGTTTAAGCTTGAATTTAATGAAAAAATATGGGAATTGCATTTACTATATTTTTCCTAATTTTAAAAACCCATTTATTTACTTAAAATTTTGAAGGAAAAATAAGATAAATACTTTTTTCTAAACATAGTTTGGCCGCTCTTAGACTTTATTGAAGATAAATTCATTCTGCCTTCTTTTATTTTCACTAAAGAAAATACTTCTTAAAGAATTTTTATTTTTTCTTTTTCTTATTATAAAATTTTTAATTTTTCTTAGTTCAAAAATCCATTTTGGGGAGAAATTTTCGATTTTACCACACACACCCCCCCCCCCCCGTGGATCCGCGCCTGTATCTTAATAAGGCCAAAACAGACTTTTTGTTAAAAAATTATATAAACATAGTATTAAGGGAAGTACTGCAAAAGAAATGAACAAGTATAAAAGAAGAACCAATGACAATCATGTGTTAAAAAACCACTATAGTACTTATAAGTTATTCCTTCCAATGACAACACAATGCTAAATTTATGACTTTTTCAGCTCTTTTTCAGTTCCTTTTTTGCTGAGATAACAAAGTAAGTGCAGAAAATGAATTTGTAAATTTTTAGTAATTTTTCTAAAAAGTAAAAATAGATGTTTTTCAGCATGAACAATTTTAATTGTTTTTCGCAATTTAACCAGTTAAAAAGTATTTTCATTAATTACATAATTTTATAAAAATTAGGTAAACATTTATTTAAGAGTAAAACTTCAAAAGGGGCGAATAAAAACCATGAAAATAATATTCTTCCAGCTCTGAAGCTTTTTTTTTCTGAGATGTTCTAGAATTTCAATAATTTAATTGTACTTTTAAAGAATGAAATTAATTAAGAAATTAAATTAATATTTTTTGAAAACATGAATCGCTAATGCCAAGCCGAAATATTGATGTTATTAATTACAAGATATTAATTAATTTTACCTATTTAATTTTCGGTTAACTGTCAAAACGGGTTTTTAAGAGGTCGGTTTCTGATAAACACTACATTGGCCTGACAGATCCTTATATAGAAGATATGGTTAATTATGGTCCCATCCTTCCAAAATTTGAGTGTAAGACTAACAATTAAATATATTTAATATGTACTTAATTTTATCTTTGTACGAAGATTTAAAAAGAAATTATGAGCGCGAAGTTGATTTTAGGAGGGGGACTTATGTGAGAGCTATGATAAATTTTGGACCGATCCTCATGAAATTTATTGGTATGATTTTTGCTTAGACAAAACTCATTTGTCAAAAAAATTATGAAAATACATATATAAGGAGTGCGATCGAAAAAATCTTAACACACGTTTTGCCTCATAACTTTCTGCAGAAGCAATATTTAATATATATTTTTTTTTTTTTTGATCTACTTATCATTGAAAAATACATTAGTTATTATTTTTAATGACAACCATGTTGATTTGTCGCAACTTTGATCAAAATGAGTGGCGAAAAAGATGAACGTGCTATAAATTATTAAAAAATTTCCAAAAAATCCAATTGGATCCTACAAATAATTGGCCACAGAATTCAAACTGTTTCTAATGTTATTAAACAGTATCAGGAGAATTTGACGATTGATAGGAACCCTGGTTCGGAAAGAAAAAAGTTCCACATGATATTGGGAAGGCCAGAAAATTAAAAGCACATTGAAAAGAACTCCAAACACATTTGGTAGAAAAGCAGCCCGGTTAGCTCAGTGCTTTGACTATTTGGTGCGAAAAGTTAAAGCTAATGCGGAGTTCATAACATATAAAGTCTAAAAAGTTCCAAACAGGAATGCTGCAAAAGACTTAGAAGCCAAGAATAGGACACAGAAATTAAAACCAAATTTCATACAAAAATACTAATTTTACTCATGTTATACAGTTGACGAAGAAACGTATGTGCTGGCAGAATTTTCGCAGCTTCTGTGTCAAAATTTTTATATTGTTATTGCTCGAGGCAATGTTGAAGATAAATTTAGGACCCAAAAGCAGAAAAAATTTCTTACGAAATTCTTGGTATAACAAGCATTTTGCAGTTGCAGCAAAACAGGAAAGTAATTTGTTACATTCGGCTCTATAAATACCGAAATATGCATCAAAGAATATTTGCAAAAAATACTTCTTCTTTTCATAAGAGAACACAATGTGTCCACACATTTTTAAACCAATTTGGTATCATGTCACTATGGTAAGAAAGCTCTGGAGTGGTATCAAAACAAAAACATATGTACCAAGAGAGGTAAATTTTTCAAATTGTCTGGAGCTAAGACCAGTGAAGAGATATTGAGCTCTTGTGAAAAGTGAATTGAAGAGCACAAAAAAGGTCTCCAAAAATATAGAATATTTTAAAAGAACACGTGAACACTGTTATAAAAAGGATCAAATCTCTAACTGAAAGGTTACCAAAAATGGTCCACAATTTCATAAGTGGTGATAAGAACTATAAAAGTTATATTTTTCTGTAATCTGTAATAAATTATCAATTAAATAAAAAAAGAATGAAAACTCTATGATCAACCGCTTCCAAGTTATTGAATATTATATATGTTAAGATTTTTTCGAACGCACTCCTTATCTAAGACATTAATAAGAGTTTGACTCTTTGATATGGGGGCTCTGTGAAATAATGGTCCGAATATAACTAATTTTAATATATTATATGTAATGTTGGTTAATGATGTACAGACAGTGCACAGTGTGCGATTCAAAAAATGAAATGGAAATAATTATAGAATTTTGGAACGGCTGCTCCGATTTTCATGAAATCTCACATGGTGATAGTAGAAGTTTAAGTTTTGAGTTTGAACCATATAGACCTACATGGGGTGAGTTTACAGGGTCCCAAAGTTGGATACTTGGGGTATGCAATTTTTTAAAA
This sequence comes from Protophormia terraenovae, assembly GCA_951394005.1. Classification (NCBI taxonomy): domain Eukaryota; kingdom Metazoa; phylum Arthropoda; class Insecta; order Diptera; family Calliphoridae; genus Protophormia; species Protophormia terraenovae. Next base: position 81,565,029 of record OX596077.1, on the reverse strand, counting down.
ATGATCCTGATTCCTTATATCTGAATCGATAAATCTACAAAAAAGATCTTCGTATCAATATCTTATCTTTTTTAGTTTAAAAAGATATTAGGCTTCAAAAATTAAAATTTTTACTTTATTTCATTAACAACAAAATAAAAAATATTTACGGAGTCAAAAATCACAGGCATTTAAATTTGAACTTTGAAAAAAATCGATTTTTTCCGGTTACATTCTTTTTCTATTATATAAAAATTTTCTTAAGTAACATATATACTATTTATGTTTTTCTGAAAGACAACTAAACACAAAATATTTTAAAGGAAGAAAAAATTTCAAAATTTATTTTTGCAAGAACCAGTGTTTCCCAACTTTGACCTATTTTCCTATTAATTTTTCAAATCGCAAAGGTGGAATCAAAAAAGGTTACACCTTTTATATAGTCTAAAGTGTTTTTAATTTTTTTTGTAATAGAAATTATTTGCTCCCCGATATCGGTTGGAAAGGTATAGCAAAAGAAGTAAAAAATCATATTTTTGGAAATTTTTTAATGTTTTTTTGGGAATTGCGGGATTTTCGTCTACAAATCTATAAAAGTGAATAACGCTTGAAATTAAGCATCAAAAATGTACTAGCTATATCAACAAAATATTCAAATGATACTTTTTTCAATTACGGAAAACTAAAATTATGTTTTCAAAAATATATATTGCAAACACAAATAAAAATATCGCACAGTGGTTCCAAAACGCTTTTTTTAAATAATTCTGTAACTATTGAACCGTTAAAGATACCTCAATAAAATAGCATATGGTCAGAGCTGATGTGTTTTCGAGTTGATTTGGTGGAGTACAGGTTCCTAGTCGGTCAAGGGGAAAATTCATTTATGATATGACAGAAAAGAAATTTTATATATAAATAGTCCTTGTAATTCTTTACAAAAATATGCTTACTTGTGTAGGTTATCACTTTTAGTTTAAGAGTTATTCGGGTCGAAATACATTTTTACCTCATTTTTAGCCTCGTTTTTTTAGTTTTTTTAACTTGGCGAACTTAATATTGCTCCTATATCTATAACGGTTCAATTGTTACAGAATTATTTCCAAAAAAAAAAGCGTTTTGGAACCACTGTGTACCGTTATTGCGTAATTCAAAAAAATTCTTCTTCTTATTTAATGGACCTCTAAAGTGAGACACCTCGGGTATTTTTGTCAAAAATTAACAAAATTCAATGTATAATAACTTTTAAGTATATTATCTGATTTTAACAAAAATGGTGTCAATGGAAAGGACTGATATTCCTCTTTATCATAAAATTTATTCATCCTCCTGACGCAGAGACTTCAAAAATTAAAAAAATGTCCTTTATTATTAGATATCCTGGACAATGGTATTTTTACACATAATATTTACAATTGTATTATCATTATAGTTCATAAATTTTAAAATGGGTCTCAATGGGATCAGAAGTTACAACATTTATCTTTACAAACTATTTTCTATTAGATATTAGTTGTTTTTTAGACATATTAATATACTTATTAAAATTTTAATGTAATATATCATTATTTATTAAAATAAAACATGTATTTATCATGTATTCCCGATCTCGAAAAAATATGATATAATTTTAGAAATTTCCGGATATATTAAGAGACCTTTAACCCACTGTTTAAAGTCCGGTGAATTTTTTGTGGAGATTTTAATGAAAACTTACTCACATTTAATATACAAGTGCAAAATCTACTGAAATTCATTATGATCGGTCGATTATTTCACCTATAATCCGTATAACATTTTTCCCCGTAATAGTGGTTTAACACATATAAATGTTTCGAATATGTTGCATTTACCCGCTTGACCTGATATAAGAAATTAGTGAATGTTCGCAAAAACGAGGAATTTTCGAAAAAAATGTATTCGAAAAATTATCGAAAATTAAATAAAAAGTGAATGTTCGTAACATCGTAACTTACTAGATAATTTCTCGATAGTTAAGGTTCGAGAAATTTTCGAGAACTCTTAATATATCGGCTTATCGTAATATTAAATTTTTTCGAAAAAATTTCGAAAGTAAATGATTCGAGAAATTATCTTTTCTTCTCAATTTTTCGATATTTTGTTACTTAAAAAAAATACGCATATTCTTGTTTGTACATGTCATTCTTTAGACATAGTTCATACTGATCTGTTTTAAATTAGACTAAAGTTTAGGATGTAAATTTAACATTAAAAACCCTTTCTGAAAAATAATAAAAATGGTAAGTAACATTGCTACATGTCTAAAGACATTCGCTAAATAACATATTTATATAAATGATAATTTTTTTCTTGCAGATTAATTCAGTAAACTTTGACCAAAAAAATGTGGATTTGGGCAACAGAAAAACTAATATTATTGAGACTTCCTCTGGGACCATCGATATGTATCACTATGTTCTAATTGTATTAGAAAGTTGACATTAAAATGTATTTTTGAATATTTGTTTTATTAAGTTAAAAATAAAAAATAGCTTTAAAAATTAAAAGAGCTTTTAATTTTAAATGGGAAACAAAATGAAAATGAAACAGAATAGAACTATTGCCAACGATTCGTTAGTAATATCGATATCGAACAATTTTCGATATCGAAAACGAATATTTTTCCGTTTCGCTAATGATATCACTTATTATCCGATGTAGATATCATAAACGAACTTTCGATATCGATCGATTTGCTGCCACAAACTGAACGACAGGTGAACTCTACGAGTTCATTCTCGAAACGCCTTCGATAGTCGTTCTCGAAGGTTTTGTTAGAGAAATGTTCGTGATTTATTCGAAGGTGATATCTTTATCGAATTTTGTGGTCAAGCGGGTAGTTAAATTTTAACACAAATTAGTTTTTACAGATCGTTGTAGTAAATTTTATAATGATTGGTCCAAGAAATATAAAGTGGAGTCAAGTGTTAGAAAGTCTGGATACTCATCATATTATTACAAGTTTTATTTTAATTTAATTAAAAATACAAAATTTTCTTAATCGAGAAATAACGGTAACCGTTACAGTTATCGGTATTTTCGTTTATTTCGGTAACGGAAAGGATAGTCAGTTTGAATAGGTTTTTTAGCGGTAACGTAGCCAACCTTGTAATATACTTATGGGTTTTTATATTTAATATAAATCATCATATATGTATAATTTTACAATAATAGTCCATGATTTAACACAACTAAGTTTTGCAAAAGTATAAAAGTATATCGCTCCACTTAACTTCATAATGATCAGTCCATAATTGAACACGGCTCCTAAATAATTCACATTCCCGAAAAATTCTTATACGTGCATATATCTCATATATGCAAAGGGGTTTATTTATAAATGTTTATGCATACACACATATATATGTATGTATGTATGTATGTATGTATGTATGTATGTATGTATGTATGTATGTATGTATGTATGTATGTATGTATGTATGTATGTATGTATGTATGTATGTATGTATGTATGTATGTATGTATGTATGTATGTATGTATGTATGTATGTATGTATGTATGTATGTATGTATGTATGTATGTATGTATGTATGTATGTATGTATGTATGTATGTATGTATGTATGTATGTATGTATATCTACATTTTATTGTTGGTTTTTCTTTTTGAATAAATGTAAAAGGGTTAATTCATATAATAATTAAAAAATACTCTTAATTAAGAATTAAAAAAGTAATTAAAGTTATTAAAAAGTTAAAACTCTCCGTTAAAAATTAGTATGTTTCGTAATTAATTGTTTGTTCATAAAAGAAATCATTTTGATTTACATCACATAATTATGTAATCATTCAATACATCATTTCAAAATAATACGTAAAGTAATAAAAATAAAAAGAATATTATTATATTATAAAGTAATTCAAATCCAAAGCCTTCCAAATTTCGGATTTAATTTTACCTGTGAAAATTTTTTTTAACAGACACTCGTACGATAATAAAAAAAAATTAATAAATTAATTTTGGGATGTCCAATTCGTATATATACAGACAATTAGTAATATATTTAATATTTTTAATTATTTTAATCATAAATCACACAAAAATTAAACGACTGTTTTGCTTACGAAAATACTATCATTTACACACGTCCGCCAAGATAGCAGCGAAAAGATAGCAACGACGGAAGTGAAAAGTGGAAACACCGCAATATTTTCAACAATTTCAAATAAAATTTGAATAAAAATCTAATAAAAAACTATACAATAATGTTTTAGATATTTAAAATATTAATTAATTTACATAAATTTCGAAAAATTTACAAATTACAGTAATTTTTTTTAATAAACAAAAAAATATACCTCAGGAACTAGGCAGTGTCAGGGCAAAAACTGTATAGGTAATGAAAGAGTACTATCTATAGATTCAAAAAAGCTTTCCGTGCTAAAAATCGTCGGAACAGTTTCTGAGAAAATCCAGTTCATCCAAAATGACACTGTCTAGTTCCTCTGATATTCCATTTTCCAGATTCTACTGACCATTTTGGATGAACTGGATTTTCTCAGAAACTGTTCCGACGATTTTTAGCACGGAAAGCTTTTTTTCATTTACACAGTTATGATCGAACACACACACACATATGTTGTTCATACAAAAACATTTAAAGAAAACAGAAAAATTCTTTCTTTTTTTCCTATTGAAGTAAACAAGTGGTCTAATGTCTTGTATTTTTTTTAGCGTTGCACTCTCATGTCTTGTTGGTTCGCTATCATAACACACGCAAGATTTGTTCATAAAGTTGAACCGCACAGGCAGTATTTGTTGCTCCGCACACACTGATAACAGCACTTGAAAAATAACAAGTGGCTTGCAATGCCTTATAAGACACAGTTTGCAGGTCTCTAGTTTATATACGAATAAACTATTATAATAAATTTCATAAGGATAGTTCCACATTTGACCATAGGTCCCATATAAGGCACTCTTCCAATAAAAACTTTAGTGCCCAACACAAGCATGAAGGGTGATCGATCTTTTATTTTTTCTATTTGTTTTTATACTAAACTAAAAATAAAAGAATCATAACACTTAAAACTATATTAACTTGTTAGTAAAATTGTACTAAATGTTATAGATAAACTGCAATTACTTCTTATTCCATTGAAATCCAATTTTTTAATTTATGAACTATAATGACAATATTATTTCAAGCATTATGTGAAAAAATAAGAAAAATAAAAAGACCCTTTTTCAAGACATCCAAGAATAAAAGATATTTTTTCGTTTTAGAGGTCCTTGCGGCAGGAGGATGTATAACTTTTATGATTTTATGATAAAGAGAAATATTAGTCCTTTCCATTGACACCATTTTTGTTAAAATCGGATAACGCATTTGAAAGCTATTGAACATTAAACTTTGTTCATTTTTGACCTTTAGAGGTATATAAAACATGAACTGTAAGCGAAATGAAAAATCATACGACATAAAATGCACAATAACTAGTTTAATGTACATACGACATTTAAAAAAAGTCAAAGATGTAAAATTTTTAAAACTGTAATTTTGGGTCGATATTTTTTGAATTAGCCTATTAAATCCAAAAGTTAAAAAATATAAAATCTTAATAACACAGGTCAACACTAAAAAAGTATATTGAAAATCATGTTGCTGAAATCGTCCGGGAATACTTCGATTTTTCCCCATCACGTCACATTTTTAATCCATTGAGGAACAAAGAAAGTATAAATTTTTCTAGGTAATAGCCATAGTATAATAATAAAGTACTCGCACATCTACAAAAACAACAATTGCTTGTTTTTGTAGACACAATGTCAAAATGCTTTGAGCGGAAAAATGAGAGAATGAAGGAGAGCAAAAGTAAAAAAACTCGAAAAAAATTTTACATATGAATACAAAAACAATTTGACAGTACCGCGAGGTTTGCCAATGAAAAAATTGTAAAACAGCTGTTCTTACGAGTATACTTTATAATTATACTATGGGTAATAGCAAAGAATATACAATACAGTGTTGCCAATTCAGCGCTTTTCGCGCTAAATTTGGCGCTTTTTAGTAACCCAAAAGTCGCATTTTATTACATCAGCGCTTTTTCTTAAAAGCGCTTTTAATCATGTTTTCTTAATTTTTTACCTACGCAGAAGTAGTTATTGTAAATTTTTCTGAAATTTAAAGACAAACAAGTAGAAACTTTATTGTTTTGATGCAAAATATAAAAAACAAGGAAAATACAGATTTTATTTATTTTTTCAAAAACATGTCTCTTAAAAAATTGAGTGCGATATGACTGCAAAATAATGAATTACTAAACATTTAAAAAGGCCTAAACATAGAAAACAACTAGAACTCCAACTCTTTTCATTCGCTCAAAAAATTATTCTCTTCACACGTATAAATTTGTTCTGTAGAAAATTTTACAAATCATACAAAAAGTTAGGTTTTTTTTGACATTTGAGTTAGGTTTTTTGTGTGAAAGTTGGAGTTCTAGTTGTATTCTATGGGCCTAACTTATTTCAAATATATTTTGAAAGAAAAAGCACAACTCACTTCAAGTTTGATTTATTATTTTCATGTTTTTTAAGAAATTTTCTAGAATTTATAATGAAAATAATTTCTATGAAACATTCGCATATCAAAATACTGATTGTTCTTGTATTGAGAAATTCTTATTTTAAATTCGTTTTATAGAAAGAACTGTGCAAAAGAAAATTGTGACTCAAATAATGTTCAAAAGGCAAAAAATGTTCCAAACAAAGCCAAATAGAATCAAAATCAAAATCAAAAAAATCGAATGGAAAGTGGTCTTTATATCAAGCCTTCAAGGCAACTAGGGAAGCCATGTTTATACCCATTATAAACATTATCTCAAATTTCATGAAGAAGCACTGGAGATGTCATAGTAAACATGCTTCGATCCTTGGGATATGAGCCATTTGGAATAATTTATTTAAAAACTAATATAATAAATATCTACCCTGATTGTATTTATAAAGATAAAATAACTTTATTTAAAAAAATTAAACGATTTCCAATATCTTAAAATAATCCTGCAACCGTTTATATGAAAATTTATTTTATTAGATCTTTTGAAACATTAATTTTTGTTATCTAAAACATCAATTATAGCATTAATTTATTCCAATCTTAAATTACAGAAAAAAGCCCTAACATTACATTTATTTTCAAGAATTTCTGTAACAAAAAAACGTTAAGATAACCTTCTAAGGATTAGGAAAATCCAGAAATAAAAATCAGAATTAGTTTCACTCCTTGTTTTGAATTAAAACTGCATAATAACTTTGTATCTAAAATTTCTTAGGTTTTTTCCTTCTCCTGTAAAATTACCAAAAGTCGAAACACACATTTTCTATATTCTGCCATTGATATATATTTTGATTTCTATTTATTTTTATTTATTTTCAAAAAATATTTTTAAGAGGTCAGACAATTTCTATACTTAGGTAATACTTAAGGGATGTAAAAAAAACAAGTTTTAAAACATAAACTATTTTTAAAACTTCGGTTTTGGCCACTAAGTAGCAGTATAATGCCGGATCTAAGACCTTCATATTTAAATTTAACATATTTATTAATGTAAGATCTTTAAACTTAAAGTTATTATTAAATGTATACCTTTCTTTGTATCTTAAATATTGATTTTATAAAATGTTAATGTTCAAAATATTTGCATATGAACTTAAAATAACAAATATATACGTAATAAGTTGTTTTCTTTTTAATAAAAAATACATATTTAACTAAAAAATTAAAAAAAAAAATATATTTAAATATAATTTAGCGCTTTTTAGCGCGTTTTTGAATGCTGACCGGCGCGTTTTGGTTCAAAAAAGTTGACAACGCTGATACAATATATAGAAAGCGCATGTCAATGAAAACAGAAATATTTTTTAAAAGTATTTCATGATGCGGGAGGGAAGACAAAAGGAAAAGAAGCTTGTGTGTTTTTTATCTCTTTTGTTATGCTCTTGAAATTAATAAAAAACACACAAAAAAGTCAGTCTCGCACGAGCCAAAGAGTAACAAGAGACGAAACTAATTGTCAAAAACCTAAGTCGGTTGTCAAAAACCTAACTCATGCAACAACAAAATACATGTAATCAAATACATTTTGTTGTTGCCAAAAGAAAATAAAAACACATTTTTGTTTACAAAACAAAAATTTTTTTTAAATGTCAATCGAGAATTTCGTCTCTATATGCTACTCTATGGCACGAGCATTCAAGCCATAGAAAACAACTAGAACTCCAACTTGCTCACAAAAAACCTAACTCAATTGTCAAAAAAACCTAACGCTTTGTGTGTGTTAGTAAAATTTTCTACAGAACAAATTTATACGTGTGAAGAGAGTAATTTTTTGTTTCTGAGCGAATGAAAAGAGTTGGACTTCTAGTTGTTTTCTATGATTCAAGCAAGAATGTTGTGTTACTGCTTGTTGCTTGAGATACACTCATGAAAAATATTAATATGATTTTTTGTCTCAATTAAACAACTATCTTTTTATACCCTTCACCAAAGGTGTAAAGGGTATATATAAGTTTGTCATTCCGTTTGTAATTCTCACAATTTTCGTCGGAGAGCAAAAAGTTTACATTTTCGGGATCCTTGTAAGAAATGATGACGATAGGACCATGTCCGTCCGTCCGTCCGTCCGTGTGTCGGTTGAAATGGTGTTTATGAAGCCCACCGATAACTGACATATATAATATATATATCAAACGATCGGAAATGATTTCGAGAATTTTGCTATTGGAATTCAGCAAGATCGGTTCATACAATGCGGAGATATGTTAAAAAAAACCGATTTTTAGAACCGGTTTTCCAGTTTCTGAAGCCTCTGTATATACTAGGAACTCCGCTTTTACAAAGAAGTCTCGGACATTTTTTTCTGAATTTTTGTTCTGAAAAAATGAAATAAATCGGTTCAATAATAACTGAGATATCGGACAAAACGCATTTTTTATTTTTTAAAGCCCTGGTTTAAGCTATAGATTTTTATTTTTATACAGATCGGTCACAAATATTTTTATAAAATTTCGGTTTTTATAATCAGCAGGATCGGTTTATAAATGGCGGAGATATGCTTTAAAAACCGGTTTTTGGAACCGGTTTTTCAGTTTCTGAAGCCTCTACATATACCAGGTACTTCGAATTTTTAAAGGGGGCTCGGAAATTATTTTCTGAATTTTTGTTCTGAAAAAATGAAATAAATCGGTTCAGTAATAACTGAGATATCGGGGAAAACGAATTTTTTATTTTTGAAGCCCTTGTTCAAGCTACAGATTTTTATTTTTATATAGATCAGTCATAAATGTTTTTACAAAATTTCGTTTTTTTTAATAAACCAAATTCGTTCATAATCAACAGAGTTATGGCCCAAAAACAAATCTGTTAAGAATATAAATACACATACAAATATGTATATTAAACATTGTAATGACTATTAGTGACGTTTTTTTGTTTTTTGTATAGACAAGTAGTTTAGTTAGAAACAGCAGTAATATAATGAATAACAGTGTTGTTGTTGTTCTTTGTATATGCAGTCTGTACAAAAATAAATAGATATGGAATTGTTGTTGTTTATTTTTAAAAACTAAAACATATCTGTTAAGAATATACACAAATACATACACAAACATGTATATTAAGCATTGTAATGACTATTAGTGACGTTTTTGCCTATAAGACAAGTAGTTTAGTTAGCAACAGAAGTAATATAATGAATAACAGTGTTGTTGTTGTTCTTTGTATATGCAGCCAGTTTGTATATACACACATAAAAAAATAAGTATATATGGAATTGTTGTTGTTGTTGTTTATTTTTTAAAAGCAAAGCCTGCTATGATTTTTTTTTATATATTCAAATTTTCGTAGTTTGGAAAAAATTTAGATTTATATATGTGAAAATATGAAAGCATACGTTAAGGCGAAAATTTTATTATTTGTCGGTAATATGGTAATATGATGTCGATAAGATAGAAGATGGTAATATGGTAATATGGTGAAGGGTATCAAAGATTCGGCACAGCCGAATCTTTTTTTAATTTCATTTAATGTCATATGAGCTTATATACTTTCAGGATATCAAATTTATATTTTAAAATTTGATTTGTGTAGTTTTGTTACTTATGTATTCAAATTAACAGATGTAAATGTTAAGTATATTAATTAAATAAATCAAAACAAAAATATAAAATTATACCCACTTGAAAAAAATATAAAAAAATATTTTTTTTTTATTCATATCAAATTTGTCACCAAAAAAATTAGATTTTTCTTTAATAATTTTGTTTTATTCTGTAAAGAAGGTGGAATTATAATGAAAAAAGATCTTTTGTAAAAAATATTTAATTTGTATATACCTACTATATAAAAAAATTGTTATGACAAAAATAAATAAATGAATAAATAAAAAATAACTTTTATTTCCTGCCAAAAAAATAACTTTTATATATTAAAAAAAATTTCATTATTTTTGTTTATAAAAAATTTAAGTCTATAAATTGAAACATTGCTATATGAATATTTTTTTCTTTTTGTAATAAAAAAATAATAACTTTTTGCTTAGAAAAAGGAAATCAAAAACTTCTTTATTTTTCAAAATAAATGTTATTTCTGCCCAAAAATAAAAGAAATTAAATACTTTTTTTATTCAAAACAACTTTTTTACTAAATAAAATATATATAATTTAAAAATAAGTTTTAAAATTTAAAATATTAATATTATTTATTTCTATAAAAAATATATATTTTAATAACAATTTCTTGTTTCAAATAAAATACAACTCAAAAACTTGAAAAAATCACAAAATAATTTTTTTCCGCAAAAAAGGAAAAACTTTTGTTTACTATTTACTTTATTTTTACTTTTCTTTCTAAAAAATTCAAAAAATGGAAAAAATATGTACTTTTGAAAATTAAAAAATTTTAATATTTTTTTATATAATAATTTCTAAAATTAAAAATTCTCTATAAAAACATTTTTTTTAAATAATTATAAAAAACACCAAAAACAAATTATATGCACATTTTATGAAATATATAAAAATATAATATATAAATTAAAATATAACAATTATTGGTTTATCAAAAATATAACTATAAAATATAAATTGACAACTTCGAAATCATACAAAAATTTGTCACGTCACTAAGAAAGGTATAAGCACGATGGTGCAGATCAGAGTATTTCTACTTGTAAAACAACAAAACATGTATGCTATGCCCTACAGTAATATTAACGTTCATATCTTTTTCATTAGTAAATAAACAACTAAAATTTCTGTTGGCACTTTTTATTTCAAAATAAAAGAAACAAATATTATTTGTTTCCTTCAATTTGAAATAAAGATCTTTATACATGTACAAACATATACATATATGTCTGTGTGTTTTACTTGGCATTTCTATATAAGGAATACACACTTGTACAAACACATATATTTAAACTCTCTCTCTCTCTGTTTTGGAGGTGGATTTTGTTTTCCCTTGTTACTTATCCCCCTCATCAATGCAAAATGTTGAGAGCGAGAATTACATGAGAGCGGGTTCTATGAGTAGAACCCGCCATAAGAAATTTTGTTTCTACATGATGCGCCTTCTATATATGAATATTCTTTGGTAATAGGTAAAGGAAATTAAGTAGTACAAAAATGTAATACTAGTCAAGTCTCTAACTTGTCGCACATAGCGCCTAGAAGTCTTTAAAGTTGTAAAAATCCAGCATTTCTAAATTAACACTCATAAAACCATTGAAAAATTAACACTAAACCAAAAAAATGAGCAGTAAATACGGTAAAACAAAGTGCAGAATTGATGAAAAGTAGGTTGAATATCAACCAGCAAAATCATTAGACAATTCAACAGGATTTTTTTTTTTTTAATTTTTCGTATATTTGTTAAATTGGTGAAAATTCTTTCACATGACTAGTTCAATTAGTTAATTAAAACGTAGTTAATTTAATAAATTTTTGGTAAAATTGAATAAAATATTATTTAAATTAACTAAATATTTTATTCATATTGAAAAATTCACAGGAAAAATTTTATTAGTTCTACAACTAGTTCCAGAACAAATGAAAATAGCCTGTACTTGTTCTACTTTGGCGTTACGACCAATGATTTTTGTTTAAAATTGTCATCTCCAGAACTAGTTCTGTGGAAGATAGAGATCTGCATAAATATATTTGTATATGTAGAGTATACGTGTACTGGCGAAGCATGTACAGCGTCGCACAGTGTCCCGTTTAAAATAAAATGGAAATAAATCTGGAATTTCCAAACGGCTGGTCTGATTTCAATGAAATTTCAGACAGTGTTAGAAGAGGTGTAGGCGAGTTTAAATTTTGAGTTTGGACCTTATAAGCATAACCGGGGCGGGTCCAGACACCTCGGGTGTTCAAAAAAATTAAAACGATCCAGATTCGTTATATCTCAGTCGAGATCTACAAAAAACATCATGCATATGTAGGTTATCTCCTTTAGTTTAAGAGATATTTGGCTTCAAAGATTAAAATTTTTAGTTTTGGACCTATCTTGGTAAAGATTTTTCGCTATAGCGGGTCCAAATTTCACTCTATTTTTTTAAAATATTTTTTATTTTATTAACAACAAATAACTAAATACTATATACAGTGGGGAGCACAAATGAGTACATGTTTGTAATAGTAAAGCAAATCCAAAAATTTTTCTTTAATTTATTTGATGTTTAGTATTTAATAAAATAATTTATAATTTAAAAACAAAAACATCAAACTATTAGAAAAAATCCAACAAAACGAAAACAACTCGCATGTACTCAGTTTTGCACCTGAGGGATTTTATAGTATTTTTAAAATATTTTTTACTACAATAAAAATATATTGGAATATAATATAGTGTAGTTTACACATATGCGTCAGTAGATTATTATACCATTTTTAGAATTTTAAATATACCTTTAAGATCGGGAGCTATATCCGAGAAACCTATTTTCTGGACTTCGCGGACTTAAAATGTTATATATAAAATACCAGTTGACCAAATTAAATTTTTTAAACTATGTTAGAAAGACAAGAAATTATCCTTTTTATAAAGTATATACGGATTTAAATTAACAGCGAAACTATGTTGAATATTTAAGACACAAATTCAGTTTTTGAATTTGTTCTTCTATTATTTTGAATTTACATCTATTTTTGACCCACTCTTTATTAAAAGACATACCTTTTTTAATACATAATCTAATTCTACACCTCCACTAACACTGTCTGAAATTTCATTGAAATCGGACTAGCCGTTTGGAAATTACAGATTTATTTCCATTTCATGTTTGAAACGGCACACTGTGTAACGGGCATAAATCCCATTAAAATGTTAGTATCAAGTTAATATTCGACACAAATAAGTTTTATATGAACATAAATGATAGTGCCAAATTTTAAAAAGATCGGTCCATAATTTACCATAGCTCCCATATAAGGCCTATAAAGCGCTATTCACTTTTTTAGATTTGTCTACGACAATTCCGTAAACGGGAAAAAATCAACTTTTTTTGTAAGTTTAAATTTAACTGCTTGTAACTTTTGACTCCATAAATATTTTTTCAAAATTTAAAAAAAATGGGGCTAAAATTGGACCAGCTGTAGCTAAAAAACTTCACTAATTTTTTAAGCCTAATATCTCTTAAACAGAAAGAGATAATATATGCATACGACAATGTTTTTTGTAGATATCGACTAGCAGAATCCTCCCATATAAAAATCTTTGAAATCGGTTCAGATATAAGGAATCAGGGTCGTTTTTAATGAATTGTATACCCCAGGTGTCCAACTTTGGGACCCTGTAGGTCTATATGGTCCAAGCTCAAAACTTAAACTCGCCTACACCTCTACTATCACCATGTGAAATTTCAAATCGGAGCAGCCGCACAAAGTTCTATAATTATAAACAAAAGATGTACACATACATATTTGTGAACAACAAAACTTTCGAATAATTATTTGTTATAATTTGACTGTACACAGTGGTTCCAAAACGCTTTTTTTTTTTTTTTGGAAATAATTCAGTAACTAAAGAACCGTTAGAGGTATCTCAATAAAATTTCACATGGTCAGAGCTGAGGTGTTTTCGAGTTGAGGTCAGGGGGGAAGTGGGTGGCCCTACAAAGTTGTCCATCTCGGGTATGTCATTTTTTTTTTTTTTTTTCAAATCGCCAAAAATTCATTTATGATATTTTTTTTTATTTTTTCTTTACATTACATACTTTATTTATTGAATCTTCAGTAATTGTACATGAACTAACAATAAGTATTAAAATCTTAATTCTAAATATTAATATCTAATTTTGTCCAACCACCGTCAGACAAAAATCTATTTTAATACGTATATTTTAGCTCTTCAAGTTTGATGTGTGCCTTCTTCTTCTTCTTTATGATATGACAGAAAAAAATTTTATATATAGATAGTTCTTGTAAATCTCTACAAAAAATACGCTTACATGTGTAGGTTATGTCTTTTAGTTTAAGAGATATTTGGGTCGAAATAAATTTTTACCTCATTTTTAGCCTCGCCTTTTTTTAGTTTTTTTAAACTTAGCGGGCTTAATTTTTCCCCTAGAATTTTTATAAAATGTTTGCCAGATTCCCTATAAAATTCTAAATAATATTACTGCAAGAATCACATAATTATATGAATCCGTTAAAAAGTTATATTAATCTAAATTTGGAACTTTAAAAAATTTTTACATTTTTGTGTTTTTTCCAAAAAGGTGGCAATATTTAATCAGTGATAAAATTAGTTTTTTGTTCTGAGCTTTATAATTTTTTTAATCCGGAGGAGTTAGAGACAAAGGCCTGCCCACGAGCCCTATCCAAATTTAGTCAATTTTGGTATTTAGCTTTTTTTATACCAACCATCAAAAAGATGGGGGGTATATTGATTTTGTCATTCCGTGTGTAACATGTCGAAGGAATCATCTAAGACCCCACAAAGTATATATTTTCTGGGTCCTGGTTAGATTCTGAGTCGATCTAGCTATGTCCGTCCGTCTGTCTGTCCGTCTGTTGAAAGCAGGATAGAGCTCAAACGGGGCAACGTAGGGAGACGAAATTTGGCACAAATATTTATCTTATATAAGGTTTGTTTGGTATTGAAAATGGGCAAAATCGGTTAATAAACAAAAAAGGGCTTAAAACTAGAAACACAGGGTGTCCGTTAAATACTTTTCTGCTGATATTTCTTCAATAAAAGCACGCACGACAACGAAATTTTGAACGTATAGTTTGGGGGTCGATATAAACTCGGAAACCAAAAATGGGCTTGGTCCGCCCACTTTACCGCCCACCTCCCATATAAGGTGAAAATCAACGAAATTGAGTTCAAATAGTTCAAGGACCAAAGTAAATCGGAAACAAAAAATGGGCGTGGTCCGCCCACTTTACTGCCCACTTTACCGCCCCCTTCCATATAACTTAAAATTTGAAAAAGTTGAAGGTGGGTATTTGGATTCGGCCGGGCCGAATATATTCGCGCTTGTTTTTTTATTATGTTCTCAAATCCCAAAGCTGGGATCGACTTAAAATTATTTAAATTTTTTAGCTCTATATGTAAGGTATACACCCAAAAAATATTTTCTGACGGAGGCTCCTTATAACGACAGGATGACCATTTCAATTAAAAAAGTCAATTTTTGAAGGAAGCTTTCCCCGAACTGGAATTTTGCGTATTTTGGAGTAAGAAAATGGGAATCTATTTATGTTTTTCTTTTAAGAACAAATTTTTTTATATTATATTTAACATATATAACATATATTTTTTTTAAATTGTTAAAAATACCATTTTTCGAGATATTTACCCTCGAAAAAATTCGCGAGATATGGACCATTTTGATGTTGAGAAAAACCACTTCATGAAATTTTGAATTAGTCTTAGTTTTGGCGAGAATAATAATTGTACCAAATATCATTAAATTCGAAAGAGGTAAGAAAATCAGCTGGTTGGTTTTAAATGGAATGACTCATATAATAAAATAGAAAATATATGGGAGTTTTATGCATGAATTTTAAATGAAAACGGAATAGGCATGCAAAAAATACAACAATAAGGAGTGCGATCGAAAAATCTTAACATATATAAAATCCAATAACTTAGAAACGGTTAATCTTAAAGTTTTGATTGTTTTTTATTTTCCTTATATTACACAATAGATCACAGAAAAATTTAAATTTTATACTTCTAACCACTACTTATGACCTGGTAGACCTTTTTTGGTAACCCTCCCATTAGAGATTTGATAGTTGTTTCACTTTTTTGGAACAGTCTGCTCACCTCTTTTTAAAATCTTTGACATTTTGGGACACCTCCTTTGTCCTCTTTAATTCTCTTTTTACAAAAGCCCAATATCTCTTCACTGGTCTCAGCTCCGGACAATTTAAAGGATTGACCTCTCTTGGTACAAAAACTTGTTATTGTTTTGGTACCACTCCAGAGTATTGTCATGATGCCAAATAGGGCCAAAAATATGTGGACACATTGAGCTCTCTTAGGAAGAAGATTTTTTTGCAAACATTCCACAGTGGGGCAGAATCGAAATTTTTTGGAAATAAATCTGTAACTTCTGATCGGCTGGATTTGCATTTGGAAGGGGGATCGAACCGACCCCTCAGGGGCGGAGCTTAAGGGGCTCAAAGTTGGGTATCTCTGACATTGAAATTTTTTAATCGCTTGCCAAATTTTTGTTTCTCGTCCAATTTCAAATATTTTTATGTATTATAATAAGACTTACAAAAAACATGCTTACATGTCCTATTTATCTCTTATGGTTTTTGAGTTATTTGCATTTGAGTTTTTATGTACCTCCATTTTGCATGTTCTTGGTCCAGTTTTATTCATATATATCCTAGTATTTCAGACCGATTTCATTTGTTTTTTCTTTAGCTAATTAGAGAACAAAATTATCTATTGAATAAAAGAAATTTAAAGTCGATATCTTTACGGAGTCCAAAAATAAGCGATTTTGAATTTGAAAATTACAAAAATGACGACTTTTTGTGTTTTTTGGCCGAAAAAGTATTTTCACTCTTTTTTCTCTAACAATAAATTTTCTTCAACAACATATAATAATTTTATATTTTTCTGAAAGGTATCTTCACAGAGAAGACTTTAAGAGAAAAGGTAACACTAATAACTCAAATGGTCTAGGTACACACCCTTCCGAATTCGACGCATTTTATATGAAAGTTTTGACTTTAGCCTATATTTTCTCAAATCCCAAAGCACGAATCGGCAAACGGAATGCAGTTTAAGAATCTGTAATATGTTGTTAAAAGTTTTCGATTAAAATCTACGGGACTTCGGAAAAATGTGGATTTTATAGCCGAAAATGTGAAAAAACCCATTTTTGGGATTTTCGGCGTTTTTTTGGGAATTTTGGGATTCCTTTCCCAAAAATCTTAAAGTTTTTTTCAGTTTCTCATTTTGTACAATAAAGTCTATATTCGCCGAAAATTTCGTTCAGATATCTTTAATAGCAAAGATTTTATTTTTATATTTAAAAATTACATACAAATGTATGTAGATGCTTTTTTAATACTCGATTACATAAAAAATCAAAGGAATTTATAACGAAATGTAAAATTATTATTTTATTTAATGACAAAGAAAAAGAATGTATGTTTCCATGAGAAAAAAAAAAGAAATTAACGGTTTTTGCTTTTTTTGTATGTTTTTGTGTTATTTAAAGAAGTACTCAAAAACAATCAGTTGTGTTCAGTGAATAGATAAAATCAGATGAAATTCAACGTAATTTAAGTGATCGATGTTCATATAATAAGTAATAAATAATAATTGAAGTTTTATTTAAAGTGATACAAATTAAAAAAAATCAAATAAATATAGGAAGTATGTCGCAATATTAAAAAACAAAGGAAAGATTAAAAAACATTGTTTAATTTGCCGGTAGAAACAAAAAAAATGTACGAACTATTACAACAACAAAATGTCATTAATTCCAAAATAAATATAGCAGTTGCCGAATTAAAAGGTAAATTAATAAAAAAAATATATATTCATAATTCTTAGAGTATTTTAATATTTTCAGATATTATTATACACCAAAACAATACTCTGCGCGATGTCCTTTCTAAACAAATTGTTGCCCTCAACACATCTTTTAAGTCCAATTTTGGGGCACCGTTTTTCCAATTACTTCCGATTTTGAGGCACCATTTTTCCAATTACTTCCGAAGAGGAACTAAAAAACTTTGTCATGATAAATTCAAATAATAAAAGTGAAATAGTAAGTATTTTTGAATTCTCAAACATTTCTTTATATATATGTATATATTATATAAATTAACACTTGAATATACATAGGTATCAATTCAGCATGTTCTGGGCACCAGAGGATTGCAAAAAGGTGTAACAAATATATTTTCAATAAAAACGTTTGTTATATTAAACAAAATATGAATATTTTATTCCGTAAGTATTAATAATATTTATATTTTACTTTACTTTACGCTTACAAATAACAATATTTATTTTGTATCCTTTTTCTAGATGCGGCATCATCTAAAGGAGGTACGGAAATTTAATTTACGGCGAACTTCGAAGAGCAATTAAAGCTGCCAAAAACAAACATTTAAAATCAGAATGAATAAAACGAAAAGAATGGAAAATGACACCGATTCTTCGAAATAATCTTTACAGTATTTTGTCTTACGTTTATGTATTATTTTACGTGTTACAAATTATTTATAATTGATTATTTTTAAAAGAGTCTTATAATTATTGAAATTAAAATGGTAGTAATTTTTATTGATGTTTTATTAATATAAAATCATATTATTTTTGACCCGATTTTGAAGAAACAAACATTTTTTGTAAATTTTCTATTGAAAACAGACCAAAATTTAAATTTATTTCCTGCATTTGTTTACAAAAAAGATCATGTATGTTTTTATTTGTACTTTTTTATTAATATAAGATAAGAATATAATTTACTTTTGAAAATAATTATACTTACATATAAAAAAAATAAATAAATATTTTTTTTTTATATAAATTATTAAAATAATTAGTTATTAATATGTTGTGGGAAGTAGTTCTAATTTCAAAAAAGTAAATGATTCTTACAGATATAGTAGAAGTAATTCTGTTTTACTGGCAGGAATAGCATACACTTTTAATATAGGAACTAGTATTTGAAAGAAAGAAAAAAGCAATTATTTTCATAGCATAGGAAGTAGTTGCATAAACAAAAAACTAATCGGATCAAAAGAACTAATTATTTTAGTCGCACGCCTTGTAAAAATAATCGAGTTAGTAATGCAGTGAGTAACTAATTCTTTAAAAAATACTTAATTCCCTACTCGATTACCATTTTGAAAATTTTTTGCTGGGTAATAGCTGACATATTTTTCAAAGATAACTAGATCAAAAAAAAAAAAAAAAAAAAAAATTGTAAATATTGCTTTAGAAAAAAGTTATGAAGCAAAACGTGTGTTGAGATTTTTTCGATCGCACTCCTTATCTTAAATTAAATTGAAAGAAATGTATATTTAAACTTTAGTTCCATTTTCTTTAATTTTTAAAATAAAAAAGTAAATATATTCTGATTTTATACCTATAATTATACCCACCATCAAAAAGATGGAGGGTATATTGATTATGTCATTCCGTGTGTAACATGCCGAAGGAATCATCTAAGACCCCACAAAGTATATATTTTCTGGGTCCTGGTTAGATTCTGAGTCGATCTAGCTATGTCCGTCCGTCTGTCTGTCTGTTGAAAGCAGGATAAGGCTCGAACGGGGAAACGTAGGGGGACGAAATTTGGCACAAATATTCGGCCGGGCCGAATATAACATTCGCGCTTGTTTATAAAAATGCTACTAAATTGTTTAAACGTATATACAACCAAGTTAATAAACAAACAAAATTAAAATAATTAAAAAAAAAAATTTTTTTGATTTTTTGTTAGAAATTGTTTCTTAGACACAAGATCGTCATTAATGGATACCAAGTACATCAAAATGAATAATAAACATGATTAAAGGACATTTGCAATGTCCTGGTAAGTATTTTTCCTATTTTTCTTTTAGAAAATCAACCAGTCGAAAGCAAAATAGCAAGTGACCGATTTTGACATTTTTGTTCTTATCGTTCGAAATACAGAAATCCAATTTTATATGAAAACACTTACGTTTTCTTTCGACTTGTCGTTCGACTCATTGTTCGCATAGAAGTGAGTTAGAGAAACCCAAATCCGTCTTCGCTCGCTTAGAAGTCGAAAGAAAGCATTCGTTCGACATAGAGAAACAGGCTATAAATAACTTATTTGTTTTAAAACACATAAACAAAACAGTGCAAAGAAACCATAACATAAATTTTATTATAATAAAATAGATCAGTTTATTTATTACTTCCCGTAAAATTATATTTCAGCTTTGCCTTTTAATATGAAAATACTCGTGGTACCATGTGAAGTGAACAATATACTTGTAGTACTTTTTGTTTGTTCATTACATTTGTTTGCGTTTACTTTTTTCGAAACAAGTTTTTCTGTTACTACTTACTCGTAGTTATTCGACAAACAACGGTTTACTACACTTCAGTACGATGTCGGTCTTCACATATGCAGCGAAAACTTATTCGTTGCAAACCTCTAGTGGAAGCGTTGGCTAGCCAGTACCCATTCTATGGAACGGTTCTAGAACTAGTTCTTTAATCAGTGATTTTTGTTCGAAATTGTCACATTCAGAACTAGTTCCATAGAAGCGTTAGAGAACGGTTTCAGAATCTGTGTTTTTACTGTTTATATAGCATGTACATAAACATATATCTTTTATTGATACAAAATACACGTCCATTCCACGAGATAATGCCCAAAAATATTTTTTGTCTTCCGATTTTGCAAATATTTGACATACGCATACCCTATGGATTCAAATATCTCCATTTTTTTTTTTTTTTTTTCTCAAAAAACTTGCAAAACGAAAAGTCAAAAAAAAAATCGGAAAAGTATCTAACTAAACATCAATATCTCTATAAAATGTTAACGAATTTTAATGATTTAAATTGCATACAGAAGATATCCTCTATAAATGTAGTAATTTAAATATAATATAATTTAAAAATAATATTATAATTTAAAAATGCAATAATTGTGCAAATCCAATTTTAGGATGCATTTTTGAAAAATTTCTACCCCTACGATTTTAATTTTATTTTAATATGTTGAAAACAACACGTTTACTATAAAATGCAAAAATAATTGTTCTGGGACAAGATAGTTTACTACTTTTAATATTCTTTTATTACCAAGTATAAAAATCAAAGGAAAGAAACAGAAAAAGAAAATATAAATGTATATTTTATTATTCTTATTAAAATAACCATGTATTGCTTTTGTTTAGTGAAGTTATTCTATTTTACAAGATTTTCTATAAATATTGTTTTGGAAATCCCTCTTTCCGAAATTTTTTAGCTTTTTATGGATAACTAAAATTATGAGAAAATATTTAGTATTGTTCTCATATGACATATTTCATTCAAGCGTTTTACAAGTTATATTTTATATATATTAAATATTTCCGATATATTACATTTTGTTTAATAAGATTTATAATGTTGTTTAAACAGATCCATAAATATTGAATAAATATAATGCACAAAAAATATTGCATTAGCCTTTATTACCTATTTTTTATTTTTAAATTATATTATATTCGGATTTAAAAAAAATAATCATGAAATAGATTTTTTTAAAATCAAAGTATTATTATAGCCTGTTTCTCTATGTCGAACGAATGCTTTCTTTCGCCTTCTAAGCGAAATAAAACTGATTTGGGATTCTCTAACTGACTTCTATGCGAACAAGTAGTCGAACGACAAGTCGAAAGAAAACGTAAGTCTTTTCATATAAAATTGGGTTTCTGCATTTCGAACGATAAGAACAAAAATGTCAAAATCGGTCACTTGCTATTTTGCTTTCGACTGGTTGAATTTTTTAAAGAAAAATAGGAAAAATTCTCAGAAGGACATTGCAAATGTTCCTTAATCATGTTTTTTTATTTTGATGTATTTGGTATCCATTAATTACGATTTTGTGTCTAAAAAACAATTTCTAAAAAGAATTTTTGTTTTTTAATTTTCTTTTAATTATTTTACTTTTGCTTGCTTATTTTCTTGGTTGTACCTACGTTTAAACAATTTAGTAGTATTTTTAATTTTTTTACGAAAAAAAGTTACTCTGAAAGAAAAATAAAACAAAAACAATACGAAAAGACGTAACTCCATGAGAACAAAAGCGTAGGAAATATAGAAACCCAAAATGATTCGAATTCGTTCGACTTGCTTTCGTTCGCCTAGATTTTCGTTCGACATAGAGAAACAGGCTATTAATTGGTAATTTTTATAACTTTAAATCTTTAATCTATATTGAATTGAATTTTGTATCTAAATATGGAAACACAGAATTTTCAACAACTCAAATTTATTTTTCAATAAAAAATTAATATATTAAAAGATATATTTGATTATTTTAATTAATAAATATATAAATAAATAATAATTAATTTAAAATTCGTCGAAACAGATTAAAATATTTTCTACTTCCTCATTTTCCTCACTTGTGATGAGCTTCTCATATTATTCTGATGATTTTACTTACGAGCAAAATTATTTGGAATATCAAAGGAATTACATCACAAACTTTCTAATTTTGCTCATTCTTTAATTTATAAAATACTACTAAAGATTTCCGTTATCTTTTTTCGCCATTTGTTTTTAACAAAATTCATTACGCCAAACAAAAGCTCCACTTCAGCATTAAAGAAGGGTAAAACTGATAAAGATATTACAAATTTAGACAATTGTTCGAATAGGTTTTCATCCATCGAATTTTTGGTAATACAATTTTTTATTAATTTTATTATTAATATTCCTTCGATTTTTAAATAAAAAAACTAAGTTCACGCATTAGTCCATGATTTTTATATGAATATATGAATTTGAGAATAATTTTTCAAAATTTTTTTTTATTTATTTTATTTATTTCAGTAAAATGGTTTTGTTACAAGACTAGATATAATTAATTTTAGAGATGGTTTGTTAAAACCTTACATCTATATTATTAGTATTATATTAATGAGAAGAAAAAAAGCTATGTACAAATTTAGTGAGGAGAAGGAAAATGTTTAACAAAAACCTTCATTAAAATAAATAAAGAAAAAGTATATATGCATATACACACATATATTTACATATATATATGTTTATACATATAAGTACTCTTATATATGACATTAATAATAGTAACATGAAGTTAGGAATCCATTAAATTTTTTATATACGTATTATTATTAGAGGAGCATCCTATTTCAAAATTTTGAGTAATATGCGATATTCTATCAAAAATTAATTTGACCCCACTTATTTCGTGGAGTCTTCTCATGCTAAAATGCCATGGTAATTTTAACATCATTTTCAAAATTTTATTCTGACAAACTTGAATTTTCTTAATATGAGTTTTAGCACATGATCCCCACATCGGACATGCATATAAAGCTATAGACTGAAAAATTGTTTTCATAATAATTATCTTATATTTCTATTTATTAAAGGATAAAGTAGATTCAGAGCTATATTCATTCTTTTGAAAATGTGAGTAATTTGATCGCAATAAGTCAGACGCTTGTTAAGATATACGCCAAGATATCTTACCTTATCAGACCATGCAATTTCATTTCCAAACATAATTATATTTGTATTCGGGATAAACCAAGACTTTCTTTCTCTTGTGAATAAGATAGTTTGGCATATCCCTGTATTGATTTTAATTTTCCAACTGATACAAAATTGTTCTATCTTGGCTATAGAGTAATGCAAGTTATCCATAATATCCTGTGCTAGTAAACCTGAACAGAAAACTGCTGTGTCATCTGCTAAAAAGGCATATTTGCAGTTACTGGTTTTGGGAAAATCATATGTATATATGAATCATATAGAAGGGGACCTAAAACAGATCCTTGAGGTACTCCTGCAGGGATGGGATGTAGTTCAGAAAGATGTTGATTGATCTTGACACAAAAAGTTCGTTCACTTAAGAAGGATTGAACTATCCTTACTATGTGCCTTTGGAAATTTAATTTTATTAATTTGTATATAAGACCGTCGTGCCACACTGCATCGAAAGCCTTTTCTACATCTAACAATATCATAGCTGTGGAATTTCCTTTTTTAAAATTTTGTTTCACGTGGTTAGATATACGCATAATCTGGTGAGTTGTGCTATGAGAAGGTCTAAATACAAATTGTTCATTTGGAATTATATTATTCTCTTCAACAAATTGCCATAATTTTTCTTAATAATTTTCTCATAAAGTTTACTTATGTTGCTTAACAAACTTATAGGTCTGTAGCTACTAAGCATATTGGGTGGTTTGCCCGGTTTCAAAATTGGTACAACTTTTCCTATACGCCATACTTTAGGGAAGTATTGATGTTGCAAACAAAAATTAAGTATTTCACACAATCGTGTTAAGGCGAGATTTGAAATGTTTTTTAAAAAACAATTTCTTATCCCATCCAAACCAAATGATACTTTCGACTTTAATTGCTTTAGTACAGATTTTACAGCACTTTCAGACACGGAAAAGCTTTGATTTGGAACATCCGAATCTATGGAATTAAAATCATTGAGTGCTTCACTAACTTTTGTTTCTACTGTTTGACTTCTGATTTCTTCAGTTATACGATGATTCAAAAGAAAGTGATTGGAAAAAGCTGTAGCCTTCTCACCATCACTTATTTGATTATTATTATCGGATATAACAGGTAAATTGGAAACTTTCTTTTTTAGCATTTTAGAAATATTCCAAAAAGGTTTTGAGCGGACATCCAAATTAGAAAGTCTCCTGTTCCAACTATTTCTATAGCAAAATATTTCATACTTAACGAGCTTGTCGTACTGTTTGTATAAGAGAAGTTCGCTTGTCTGTCTGTATCGGTTCCATTGACGCCTATAATAATTCCTAGTTGTAATTGAACACCTTATGTATTCAGGTAATTTAATGAAAGTATTCGTAATTTCTGTTTTTGGAGTGCTCACATATATTGCTTCCTTAATAACATTGCAAAAATTATTAACAATAAAATCTATATCGTCAGTGCATTTTATGCTATTGGCGTCTAACGGTTGTGAAAATGAATAATTTAAATAGGACTTGTATCTTATCTTTTCCAATTTGTTTTTCTATAATTGTACTTCAATAAGTTAAACGTAGGTGCAGTGTTGGAAAAAACTGAGAAGAGTACTGGCAGATGATCAGAACCAAGATTATTTGATACTCTTGTATAGTATATTAAATGCGGTACATTTATCAAAATAAGATCTAATACAGATGGACTTGATCCAGCTGCGGATGGTATGAAAGTTGGGCTACTTGAAGCTCGAATCGTGACTGGTAACGACATTGTACATACTTCACCTACCTAAAAACGCTTATTGATAACTATAGCAACACCACCTCCTCTTTGGTTTTGGCGGTCTAGTCGAAAACAATTATATAAAGGATGGGATAACCTTAAGTTTCCCTCTAACCACGTTTCTGTAACCATACAAATATCTATATTTTTACTCGTTAGAAAATTAAATAATTTTTCCTCGGATGCTCCTCGCATTTCATAACATAAAATTAACATTGTTGCTGTTCATAATTATTTATAAATGTTAGTATTTAATTGATAGTTGGGTAATAACTTGAAATTGATGTTCCTTAGTCTCACAGACTCTTAATTTAGAAATAAGCTCAATTGTGAGTTGAGTTATTTCATTTTCAGTAAAGAGATCATTATTATTTTTTAGTTGAGAACTATAAGATGCGTTGTTTACGAAAGATCCGCAATAATTGCTGTTAATATTTGTGATATTCTTTGAACTTTGGTCAGATTTACTGGTATTTTTATTGGAATATGTAAGAGTGTTATTACGATGTTTGAGTGATATGTTGCTTGTTGAATTTAGATGGGTTTGTTTATTTTGAGTTTTCGTTGTTACTTTACTCTTAATTTCAAGGTTTGCTGATCTGTTAGGGCACGAGAGATCAGTAGCTTTATGCTCACCATTGCAATTTGCACTTTTAGAGCCCAAACATAACCTAGCGGATTATTTTTTTTTATATAATGATTTGACAACTAAAACAACACAGCGGAATCCGCTGGAAATTAAAATCTATTTTAATTTCACAACGGATTCTCAAAAGCTCTCATTTTCTCACTCTCCCTCTCTTTCAGTGTTGCCGTTGTTGCAAGATGAATCATATACGTTTACATTAAATTTATATAAGAAAGAAAGAGATAGATAGATTTGCCTTTTATTTTTTATGTATGGAATTTAAGAGAGAAAGATAAATATTTTTTTTATATGTAGTTTTGTTGTTGCCAAACACAAAAAATATAAAGAAACAAAAACAAAATATATATGAAATCCGCTGCTGGATTCCGTCTTTATTTAATTTGCATTTCTCTCTCAGAGCGGAAAACAACGTTGAAATCCGTTTGGTTGTGTTTGGGCTCTTAAATATGTTTCCAGATTCACAGCTGTCAGTTTTGTGCTTTCCAGCACAAAGAGCACATTTAGTGCGTACGGAGCACCATTTTTCGCCGTGGCCAAACATTTGGCAGTTTCGGCATTGAACAATTTTATTTTTTAATCTTCTTTGATGTTCCCAACGTATAAAAGTTCGAAATAGACAGTTATAATTTCTCTTAAGATCATTAAGTTTAAGAGATCCATTCTCAAAACTTACAACGTATATCGTGTCAACAAAACCATTTCGTGCTTTAGTTACCTCTTTGACTTCGAAGCAGTTTAATCCTCTTTAATTTAATTCAGATTTTATTTCGGCTGGTTTTTTTGTGATCTAAACCAAAGAGAATTTAAACATGCGGTCAATTTTTTTTTCATGCGTAAAAAATTGACATTGGTTCTCCTTCAAAATCGTTTGTACAGTAGTAAACAGTGTTGGTGTCTCACAAAATATTTTAACTCCAATGGAACTTTTTTTAATACGATAACTTACATAACCCTTACCAGATAAAAGGGAGTGAATATATTCAGTTGTTTGACCTAAAACCTTTATCGGGGGAATATGTTCCTTAACAACTTTTGCTGCAGCTTCCTCTTCAGACTCAACGTCATCATCAATTATTGCATATAATAGTTTTTCCGAGTAGGGCCCGGATCATCCAGCGCCACTCGCTTCTTTCCCTTTGGTGGCATCCCTCACAATTAAAATCAATTGTGATTTTAAAGGCGAAAGATTTCTATTCAGTTTTTATGCAACTTGTTACGAGAAAATACACAAAAAAAAAAAAAAAACAACTGTATATTAACAAAGCCAGAATCAGACAGATTTCTCAAATGAAAAATTTTATTTTCTCAAATTGGTATCAAATGTTATTATCAAATTATTCATAAATCTTAAGACAAGTTTTCAAAAATTTGAAAAAATGTGTTTTCTCAATTTGATATCAAATTATTTATAAAATCTTATAAATATTTGTAAACTAAATAAAAAAAAAAATTAAGAATAATCTAAATTAAATTATCTAATCATTAATAAAAAAGTTTAGATTATGATAATAAAAAAAAAAAATTATTTAAAAAGTAAATAAATATTTACACGAACTTAAAGTAGCGGTTATTTTGAAATAATTTTATTTAAAAAAGGATCTCAAATTTGCGGTTTTTGTAAATAAGTATATATGCATAATTTTTATTTATGTTCCACATTTATTCACAATACGCATTTGAAAAATATTTGAGAATTTCATTCGATAATGATTATATAATAATATCATTTCTCAATTTGAGAATTAATTCCCCTTTTTGTTGAGAAAGCTATTATTTTCAAGTTATTTTAAAAGCGTTCTCAAACGTTTGAAGCTTGAGAAAGGGTTTGATTTTAAATCATTCTCAATTTGATATCACATCTTTGTGTTTGCTGGGCTATTTTAAAATCGCAATCAATCCCAAAAATTTTTAAAAACTAAAATATTTTGTCATCAAAACTCGACTACCCTGTATTTAATTGTTGAAAGTCTGCACAATAACAAAAATGGTGCAGAATTTATGAACAAAGTCCCATTAGTTTATTAAGATTGAATGGGATCAAAAATTATAAGCGCGCGAACAAAGTGTACAAAACAGGTAAAAAATTATGTAATTTTTAGAACTTTTTCAACAACTTTAAACAACAATAATCATAATAAAATTAAACCCTCTGCACTCTCCCAGCAAACAAGGTGTCAAACGTTTGAAATATGATGACTTTATCATTTGATATCAAACATATTTCTCAAACATGTGTCAAATGTGGATAGAGGTTCGAATTTCAAGTTTGAATATAAATTGAGAATCATTTGAGAAAAAACCTTTGAAAAATTATATTTTCTCAAATTGATATCAAATGTTATTATCAGGGCAAGTTTTTCAAGCTTTTCGCTTGGAAAGTAAGCATTTGCATATTTCAAAAGAATTTTACAAAAAATGCTTATTTTTTAAATCTTTGCATAAATTTGCATATAATGGATACAAAAGTTAGTTTTCTTAACAAAAACACACTCTTTTTGTGATTTTTTTTGGAGTTCAATCAAATGAATTCTAAAAATCTTTTTGTGAGAATTTTGAGTATATTGTAAATATTGTAAAGAAAAAAAAATCGGAAGCGTCAAATATGATACTTAAAATTAAAATAGTTGTATTTTTATAAACATCGAAATCTATTAGAGATTGAAAGTTAAAAAAATGCATATTTGTGGATATTTTCTACACATTAATATATAAGAATGCATAAATTCTTTGGTTTTTATATACATATTTATGCTATTTTTGCATATTTCTGTGCATATTATACCATTTTTTCATGCTTTTTCAAGCGCATATTTCAATTATTTTTGTGCATATAAAAACTTGCCCTGGTTATTATCAAACCTAAAGATAACTTTAAAAATATTTGATAAATTGTACGCTCTTAACTTGGTATCAAATGTTATTATTAAATTATTCATATATCTTAAGAAAAGTTTACAAAAATTTGAAATAATGTGTCTTCTCAATTTGATATCAAAATATTTATAAATCTTATAAATATTTGTAAACAAATTTAAAAAAAAAAAAAAATAAGAACAATCTAATTTAAATTATCTAATCATTATTAAAAAAAAAAAAGAAGTTTAAATTATGATAATTAAAAAAAATAAAAAACAAAATCAAAAAAATTTTGGAGGCTTTAAAAACCACTATACAATTTTGATGTATTGTGGTTCCAGTAGTCTAAACATGGTCGAAATTTTAAATTCTATGGAGAGGTTTTTTTTAATTTTTTTTGTAAAATTACAATTTTTTTAAGGCGTTTTTCCACATAATTAATGATAACTCAAAAAGTTTTATTCCGATATTATTGAAAAAAATTTAGAAAAATTTATATTTACATAACCTTTAATCTCTTCATATATTGCGTTTCAATCGGCTCGGTAGTTTCGGAGTTATAATAAAAAAAATGAAACAAAAAATATATTTTTTTTCGTGAAAATAGCAAGTTTTTTTTGTTAAAAAAAAAAAATCATTAAACATCGAAAACGACAAAAACTGTTCTGATTTATTGCTTTATCGTAAAGCCACATGTAATAGCAACAAAATGAGATATCGATCATAAAAATCGATTGATTCGTTTCGAATTTAATCGCAATTAAGTGAATTCGTTCATTTTCACAAAATTTTAGTTTTTTGAAAAATTTCTCCAGTTATGTTGTCATAAATCAAAAACTACTTGTCCGATTTTGTTAAATTAAATTTACAAAAATTTTGGCTAACAATGTCTTTAAATGATGTATACAATTGTTTTTGATGCAGTCAAGTTTCAAAGTTATGAAAAAAAAAAATTGTTAGGCAAAAAATATAAACTTAGTAAAAAAATTAAAGAAACAAGCGAGAATGTTATATTCGGCTTTACCGAATCTATATACCCACCATCACCTTTTTATATAGGAGGTGGGCGGTAAGGTGGGTGATCACGCCCATTTTTTATTTTTGAGTTTACATTGACCCTTGAACTACTTGTAAAAAATTTCGTTGACATTTCACCTTACATGGGAAGTGGGCGGACCACGCCCATTTTTGGTTTCCAAGTTTATATCGACCCTTGTACTATTTACAAAAAGTTTCGTTGTCGTACATGCTTTTGTTTCATAAATATTATCAGAAAAGTATGAAACGGACACCCTGTGTTTCTAGTTTTTAGCCCATAAGTTTTTTATTTATGATTGATATCATTTTGTTGCTGTTACATGTGGCTTTACGATAAAGCAATAAATCAGAACAGTTTTTGTCGTTTTCGATTTTTAATGATTTTTTTAAAACAAAAAAACTTGTTATTTTCACGAAAAAAAATGTATTTTTCGTTTAATTTTTTTTATTATAACTCCGAAACTACTAAGCCGAAACGCAATATATAAAGGGATTAAAGGTTATGAAAATATAAATTTTTCTATATTTATTTCAATAATATCGGACTAAAACTTTTTGAGTTATCATTAATTATGTGAAAAACGCCTAAAAAAATTCTTAATTTTACAAAAAAAATTAAAAAAAAAAAAAACCTCTTCATAGAATTTAAAATTTGCCCATTTTTGGACTACTGGAACCATAATACATCAAATCTATATAGTAGTTATTCAAGCCTTTTCAAGCCGATTTTTATAAAATTTTATACGTATAAGGTCTATAAATATTTCCGTTTTCAAAAAATCTAAAAAATCTCGAAAGTGTAAAACTTTAAATATAAATAATTCTGGGAACGCTTTACGGAAATTTATTATTTAAACGGCGTTTGAATTTTAATTATATCAGCTTAAACATGAGTATTTTACAATTAAAAATTCTTTTTAAAAATGCATTTTAATGCAATTGCATTTTTAAATGCATTTTTCTTTAAATATGCTATTAAATTTTTTTGATTTTTTTTCCGTATTTGGAAAGCATGGAATCTTTACATTAAAATAAAAATCTCAAATTTTTGGGACGCACACATGTACTGTACATAATTTCTCATTTTCTTCAACTAGTTAAAATTTTTTCATATAAAAATTATATTTTTCTGGTATTATGAGTAAAACAGTGTTCCCCAAAACCAACGCACGCGTGCGTTTTGTCTCTTGTGTTATTCTCTTGATATGAATAAAAACACTCATATCAATTCAGTCTAGCACTAGCATTCAACGAAGTATGTTGTGTTATCGCTTGTTGCTTGATATACACTCATAAAAAATGTTTAATGTTATGTGGTAATGAGGTACATAACAATCAAAATATGAATATTTTTAATTTTTACTAAAAATAATATCATTTATTAATCAAAATTTTATGGTTAATTTGAAAGAATTATAAATTTTTATTTTTTATACAAAAAACAAGATCTTTTATTTTCATTTCCATTTTATTATAAATAATTTTACTATAAAAAGGAAGATATTTTTTTGGTGTATAATTTCAGAGCGGGAGAGTTATACAGAACACACATTAACAAAATGTTAATGTATAAGTGTGGGGATCACTGGAGTAAAATGTATTGTGTTATTTTTTAAAAAATCCTTAAAAATAGTAAAACTTTATGTATCAGACTATTTATTGTTTTAAGTTATAATAAACAAAGCATTTTTAAATAAACTTTTGAAAAATTTAAATTCGAACATTGGCTACGGGAACAAATTATTTATGTTGTTATAGCTTTTTCACATCCACAATACTACAATGCTTTTGGAATTTTCCGCGACTTAATAAACTTTAAAGTGGCATAGTTTCGGTTCTGTAAAAGATATTGATTTCAATC
Organism: Protophormia terraenovae; assembly: GCA_951394005.1. Lineage (NCBI taxonomy): Eukaryota > Metazoa > Arthropoda > Insecta > Diptera > Calliphoridae > Protophormia > Protophormia terraenovae. The sequence continues at coordinate 81,533,163 of OX596077.1, read as the reverse complement.
TTTTTCTGTATAACATAGAATTACGTCAGCTATGCAATGTAATTTAGATGCGAAAACGAGTTTATAGTTTTTCTGATTTTTAAAATTAAAGTTTTTTGAGAAACTATAAATATTATATCTGTAATAAAATCTTTGTTATTAGAGATATCTTGACGAAATTTTCGGTGGTTGTAGACTTTATCTTGAAAAATGAGAAAGTTAAAAAAAAAATTGGATTTTACTAAAAGGAATCCCACAATTCCCATTTTCGGCTATAAAATCCACATTTTTCCGAAGTCCCGTAGATTTTGATTGAAAACTTCATTCCGTTTGTCGATTCGTGCTTTGGGATTTGAGAAAATATAGTCTAAAGTCAAAACTTTCATTTAAAATGGGTAGAATTCGGGAGGGTATGTACCTTTACCTTTGGCTTGTTTTTTATCTTAAAGTCTTCTCTGTGTAGATAACTTTCAGAAAATAATAAAATTATTATATGTTGTTAAAGATAATTTTATTGTAGATAAAAAAGAGTGTAGATACTTTTTCGGCCAAAAAAACACAAAAAGTCGTAATTTTTGCAATTTTCAAATTCAAAATCGTTTATCTTTGGACTCGGTAAAGATATCGACTTCAATTTTTTTTTATTCGATAGATAATTTTGTTCTTTAATTAGTGAAAGCGAATGAAATCATTCAGAAACACTAGGATATATATGAATAAAACTGGACCAAGAACATGCAAAATTGAGGTACTTAAAAATTCAAATGGAAATAACTCAAAAACTATAAGAGATAAATAGAAAATGTAAGTTCTAAGGCTCTTATCAGTGCCTATAATAATGTATTAGAATATTTGAAATTGGACGAGAAACAAAAATTTGGCAAGCGATTAAAAAATTTCTATGTCAGAGATACCCAACTTGGAGCCCCTTTAGCTCCGCTCCTGAGGGGTCTGTCCCGTCCCCTTTCCAAACTTAACATTGTAACATTTCCAAAAAATTTCGATTCTGCCCCACTGTGCATTGCAAACGACGTTTTGCATTTGCATTTACACATATTTTACAATAAATTGTGATTTTATGAAATTAATTTTATGGAATTTATGGATACAGTTCGATTCCCTCCATCTTCATTTCATTTTCCTAAATTTACTTTCTAAGTCATCATTGGCATGGTACTCCATTTAAAAATTACAGGATTAACTTGGGAAAATGATGTTAGTAGCCTGGCCAACGATTTTCAGCAACGCCCTATTACTTTTTTTATAAGACTGATTACAATGTCAACGTGCTTGTTTTGTAGAATTTCTATGCTCTTTATTCAAAAGAGTTGTCAAGATTTGTAGGAATCTGTCGCCATTGTGTTATCATTGAGAATTCCTTCATGACATAGATAACTTGGAGAGCATCTGTTTTTAGTGATCAAGTTTTCATTTTCCTTTTTCTAGTATGAAGAATTTTTAATCAAGTGTAAAAGTCAAAGTTAAATTAAAAGACTAGTTTTTGCTCAAAACCAGCAAAAAGTTAAGTTATCTTCAAAAAATGTAAATAAAGATGAAATATGAATATAAACACGGACAAAAATGAAAATAAGAAGCATTTCATTATATAATAATTGGTACATTTCTTTTACCGTTTATGATTTTTGTCCGCCTACGAGAGATGTTTTCTTTAAAAATAGGTGTCCGCGTCCGCCTAGTGGAGATTAATTTATTCTAAAAATGCAGCCTAAACCATAAGACCTAAAAAATTGTCCGCTTATATATATATATATATATATATCTATCTATCTATCTATATATATATATATATATATATATATATATATATATATATATATATATATATATATATATATATATATATATATATATATATATATATATATATGGTCTAAATGAAAACCTAGCTCCCGCCGAGAGACATGAAGGTTTTATTTTAAGATTTTTAAAAAAATTTCGTAGATTTAATGGAAAACAACATGTTATCACTAAATCCAAACATAATATTATATTGGTCAATTCAATTTAGCAAAAAACATTTAGAAAAGTGTATTTTGTTAAAAAAGTCTTAAAGAAAAAATAAACATTATTAAAGAAAAACTAAAATAATAATCTTAAGGTATAGGAAATCTATATTAACATACGGATTTTGGCAAAATTTTGAAAATAGCGTTCGTGATATAGCTTTCCAAGACTTAAAAAAAAAATGTGAAATGCCATTTTGAAGGTGCTCTCATTACCTATTATTTGAAACCTAATTCGGATCTGTATCTTGAGTAGTTTTCGAGATAGCAGCAATTATATGAAGAAATTGAACGATTTTCCCCAATTTCCATGTCTCTCGGCGGGAGCTAAGTTTTGGTTTTAGACCCATAGTTTCTTAGACAAGTTTTCTTAGAATTTATTTTTTTGCTATACGCCTATCTACAAAAAGAATTGACCCACCCTAATATATATATATATATATATATATATATATATATATATATATATATATATATATATATATATATATATATATATATATATATATATATATATATATATATATATATATATACAGTGTTGGAAAAAATAATAGGGACACTCTAATTTTTCAATATATTCTTACTTTTTTATTTAATATTTCATAAATATTAAAAAGTATATACATAAAATTAAATAACTTAAAATATTTTAACTTATAAAGCAAAAATAAGTAACTATTTCTGTCAAAAAATATATTTTTTTAAAAAAGGCCTGGAAAAAATAATAGGGACACTTAATCTTTTGGAAAAAAATATTTATTTTTCTTTAACATTACCATCATTTCCAAATACCTTTTTAATACTTGGTTGAAGATCCTTTCATTTTTATAACCTCCTGACAACGGCGATTCATAGATCCCACAAGATTCGCACATACCTCAGGCGGAATTGAGTACCAGGTTTCTTGAATTTTTTCCCACAACTCTTGTTTATTTTTTGATTTAAAGCTACCAATTTTATTTTTGAGGACTCCCCAGAGATGCTCAATGGGGTTTAAATCCGGTGATTGGGACGGCCACTCCATTACATTCTGCTAAAAACACGTTTTGACGCTTCTAGCGGATCATTATCCTTCATGAATTCCCATTTTAGTGGCATTTCATCCTCAGAAAATGGAAGTATTTTATTCTGGAGAATGTCTATACAGTCAGCAGCATTAATTTTTCCCTGAACCCAAACTATTGGATCAACTCCAGAGGCCGAAAAACATCCTCATAGCATTATAGAACCACCACCGTGTTTGACGGTTTTTTTTTTGTATATTTTGGATCAAATTCAGCATTTGCAGGACGACGTACAAATGATTTTCCGTCAGATCCAAATAAATTGACATTTCTTTCGTCTTACCATAGTACGTTGTTCCAGTTTTTACGGTGCAGGTGTCGCCTGGCAAATTCCAACCACTTTTGTATGTTTTTCTTGCTCAACAGTGGTACTTTTCTCGGACTGCGTCCCATTAATCCGACTTCCTGCAGCCTATTTCTTATTGTTCGACTTGTCACTGAAGCACACAATTCATTTTTAAGGCTACTTGATGACATAAAGGGGTTATTTTTGGAAAGTCGAACTAAACGTTGGTCAAAACGCGCTGACGTTTTACGCTTTCTACCTTTAGTTTCATGACTTTTTTTGAATGAATGGCATTGAATACATTAGTTTTGGAACACTCCATTATCTGTGCAATTTTTGTAGTTGATAGCCCGTACGAATTTAATTTAAGAATAACATTTTTTTCAGATTCAGTACAATGAACACCACGACCCATTTTCAAATTTATTTACCGAAGACATAAATCATAAACACGAAACCAATATGATTAAATTAATCACATAAACCTTGCTTTACGGATTTTTGATATGTTTATGTTAAAAATAATAATTTTTATTGATTAATGGTAATTTTTTGTAGTGCGTCCCTATTATTTTTTCCAATTGAAATTACAACTTCACTGATTTTTTTGCAAATAAATATAAAATAAAAAGCGCAAAAGAGAAAAAGTAAACAAATAATAAAATTTCGTTATTTTATGAACACTTAAATAGCGGGACGCAAAAAAAAACCTAATATAAAGAAACTGTTTTCATCTGATTGCGAAAGTAAGGGTCGTCCCTATTATTTTTTCCATATAAATATAGTAAAACATATAATAATTTACTAAAATTAAATAAAATAGAGTAGTAAAAATACGAGTAAGCACTTCTTATCGAACTTTTTAAGAATTAAGTCCGAAAAGAAAATAACTATTTCGATGTTATTTTAATGTTTAATTAGACGCTTCAAGAACGTCTACAAAATTATATACCACAGGCGCTATTCCTACACAGATACTTTGAAGTGACTTTCACCCCGGCTTCAAAATACAATTGATTGAAAAACCTGTAAAACGCCTTTGATGTCTGTCTGCTTTGAATGTGAAAAGCTGATTGATTAATACATATTTTAGTGCTCAAATATGTTTTGTGTATTTAATTTATGATTAAGCCTTAAAAATGTTTATTTCTGTTGCTTTTTATGAAATTTTAATAAAAAAATATTCACAATAGTCATTTGAAAAACAATGGAGCGTACTTCATTTATTCGGTTGTTGCTATCGAATGACAAGATAGTACTTCGAACCAACAAATTTCGATTGGCAATAAATTCGGTTGTGGTAACGAATTTTTTTCTCTGTGTAGAATTAAAATATCAATTACCAACTAAGATTTTTATATACCTCTCATTCATGGCAACAATCAGTTTAAAGACCTTTTAAATCTTTTGAAATTAAATAATATATTGTTTTTGTTTAAAATATGTATACCGTTAAATATTTAAAACATCTTCCATGCATTATTTGTCACCTTTTTTATTTCATACACAAAATCATTCTACATTAAAACAAATACATAAAATACTTCAAAAAATAAAATACAAACAAATAATTAAAAATTTAATACACATAAAAGAGAAAAAATATAAAAAATAAAGAAAGAAGGTAAGAAATTCAAGAAACAAAACAATAGTAAACATATAAAAGAATTCCGCCTTTTAGAACTTTTGGCAGAAATACAAAAATCATTAAAGGACTCAGAACGTCGAATGGTTGCATAGAAAAAGTTTTAGTTACTAAATCTGAAATTCAAGAAATTAAGTGATAAAAGCACCAAAGATTTTCTTCGACGTAACTAGCGTAAAGTCATGAGCGATTCATTGCCAACAAAATTTGCTTGGACTGGAACATCTTCAAAAACTTGTTTGCGCACTACCATTACAGCAATTGTTCTCAAAAGTATGACTTATACCTAACGTGACCAGACATCCCGCTTTTGGCGAGATTATCCCGCTTTTTAAACTTCGATCCCGCCTAAAATATTTTTCCCGCTTTTTATAAAAAAATCCCGCTTTTTCAACTCTAACAATTACTTTAAGTGTAACTAAAGGTAGTTTTTTATACTGGATAGTTTTTACAAACCGTTTTTGACAATTAAAAGTTTTAAGCTTTTTGTTACCATCCTCTCCACTGACTAATCATAATCATGTGCTTTGTATGTATATTTTGACCACTTCGATATAGGAAGACCTCCCAAACGATGCGCATTAAGCTGAATATGTACAAAATATTTAAAAATTGTTACATATCTTCAGTTCTCTAACTCTTTCCGTATAACATTTGTATGGGAGCTATTTAAATAATTTTTACCAATTTTATTTACAAAAATTCTCTTTTTAAAATATGCTTTGACCCGAATTTTAATCACAACGTCGGCATGGAATTTTCGTATTATACTTTTAATAAATAGTTGGAAACATATAAACGATGTTCCTTTGTTTCGGATTAGCTAGACTTTTTAATTTTGTATAAACTTATAGTTAAAAAAACAACTGGAACATTTTTTTTCGGATAAAATTACACAAAAAATGTTTACATTATATTTTTGTTGTTTAATTTCGCAACAATATTTAATAAATATATTCAAATAAAACTAAAATAAAATTTAAGTAAGATTTTATTTCTCATCGAAATGTTTAATTCATTTAATCATCCAATTAATTGATTTAATTAATTTTTTAATTGGAAATTTGTTTCTGTTTTTTTTTTTTTACAATTTTTAGTAAAAGCTAAAAAAAAAAGCTGTTAATTGAATGAATTATTAACATATTTGGTGATGAAATGATGAAACAAATGGTAAAAACGCATACATTGTATTGAGCCCCTTAAACAATAATAATTTATATGATACACAAAAGAACAGGAATTATTTAACCGCAAGAACAACAAATGAGAGATCTCCTCTCTCTAGTGCAATTACTAGTGCGCCAAATTGTGTAGAATATAGCACAAAAGAAAATCAGAAATATAAACAAACAACTAGTTTAATGGTTGATGAAAAAAGTAGTACACAATTGAATGACAATTCAAACAATAATTATTATAATATTAACACTGTTAATACCATTAGCGGTAACAAAAGTGATCTTGCAAAAGATAATAGTGAAATAATTTCTCCATCACGGCAATCAATGAAAAATACTGGTGCCATACCAAAGAATAATAATAATTTAGTGAACTCAGGACATAACAAAATTCCAACAGGGATGGACCGTTATATTACCATCACTAAACGTAAGTCCAGCCCTAGGACATTAAAACTTGAACCAAATCCAAAGCAACAGAAAAAAGATGAGGTAAGTCAAAATCGGTTCTCGATACTGGATAACCAAAAAAGTGAAGTTGAATCTGCAAAGAGTACCAAAAATTATAAGCCTCCTCCACTCTACTTGCGCGAGCCTACTACTAACGCTCTAGTAAAAAAGTTGTCCCAACTTGTAGGCAAAGAAAATTTCTACGTAGTTTCTCTACGTAGTTTCTCTGAAACTAAAATTCAGACATTCACAGAAAAAAACTATAGAATTATAGTTGACAGTTTTGATAGTGAAAAAAGAAACTACTATACATATCAACTAAAGAGCGCAAAAGGCTTATAGGTTGTCATTAAAGGTATTGACAGTTCTGTACCGGCTGATGAGATTAAAGAAGCTCTTGAATCTGAAGGCTATGAAGTGAAGTCCGTTCACAATATAATTAATAATGAAATTGAAAAAAGATTCGGCTGTGCCGAATCTTTGATACCCTTCACCATATTACCATCTTACCATCTTATCGACATCATATTACCATATTACCGACAATTAATAAAATTTTCGCCTTAACGTATGCTTGCATATTTTCTAAATCTAAATTTTTTTCAAACTACGAAAATTTGAATATGAAAAAAAAACAATCATAACAGGATTTGCTTTTAAAAAAGAAACAACAACAATTCCATATATATTTATTTTTGTATGTACAAACTGACTGAATACACAAAGAACAACAACAACACTGTTATTCATTATATTACTGCTGTTGCTAACTGAACTACTTGTCTATACAAAAAACAAAAAACGTCACTAATAGTCATTACAATGCTTAATATACATGTTTGTGTATGTATTTATGTATATTCTTAACAGATATGTTTTAGTTTTTAAAAATAAACAACTACAATTCCATATCTATTTATTTTTGTACAGACTGCATATACAAAGAACAACAACAACAACACTGTTATTCATCATATTACTGCTGTTGATAACTAAACTACTTGTCTATACAAAAAACAAAAAACGTCACTACTAGTCATTACAATGCTTAATATACATGTTTGTTGGTGTATTTATATTCTTAACAGATTTGTTTTCGGGCCATAACTCTGTTGATTATGAACGAATTTGGTTTATTAAAAAAACCGAAATTTTATAAAAATATTTATGACTGATCTATATAAAAATAAAAATTTATAGCTTGAACAAGGGCTTCAAAAATAAAAAATTCGTTTTCCCCGATATCTCAGTTATTACTGAACCGATTTATTTAATTTTTTCAGAACAAAAATTCAGAAAATAATTTTCGAGCCCCCTTTAAAAATTCGAAGTCCCTGGTATATGCAGAGGCTTCAGAAACTAAAAAACCGGTTCCAAAAACCGGTTTTTAAAGCATATCTCCATCATTTATAAACCGATCTTCCTGATTCAAAAAACTGAAATTTTATAAAAATATTTGTGACCGATCTGTATAAAAATAAAAATCTATAGCTTAAACCAACGCTTCAAAAAATAAAAAATGCGTTTTGTCCGATATCTCAGTTATTACTGAACCGATTTATTTCATTTTTTCAGAACAAAAATTCAGAAAAAAATGTCCGAGAATTCTTTGTAAAAACGAAGTCCGTAGTGTATACAGAGGCTTCAGAAACTGGAAAACCGGTTCAAAAAACCGGTTTTTTGAACATATCTCCGCATTGTATGAACCTATCTTGCTGAATTCCAATAGCAAAATTCTCGAAAGCATTTCCGATCGTTTGACATACATATTATATATGTCAGTTATCGGTGGGCTTCATAAACGCCATTTCAACCGACACACGGACGGACGGACGGACGGTCGGACGGACGGACGGACGGACGGACATGGTCCAATCGTCATCGCTTCTTACAAGGATTCCGAAAATATAAACTTTTTTGCTCTCCGACGAAAATTGTGGAAATTACAAACGGAATGACAAACTTATATATACCCTTTACACCTGTGGTGAAGGGTATAAAAATATGGTACCTCAGCCAATTTTTAGAGTTGAAATATCTTATAATTCTTCTCGATTGAAGAAAAAGAGTGATACACATCCCATATACGGTTTAAGATACCTTCTAAATCGCAAGATAGTTGTGGAAGAACCAATTAAACGCAAAGGTCCCCCACAGTGCTTAAATTGTCAGGAATATGGACACACTAAGTCCTTCTGCAAATTGCCATCAGTTTGTGTTAGATATGGAGATATCCATAAAAGCCTGGAATGTCCCTATTCAAAAACAGACATCAGTGCAAGAAAGTGTAGTAATTGTGGTCAGAATCACACACACAAACTACCGTGGTTGCCCTGTGTATATTCAAATTAAAGGGACTTCAAAGGCAAGAAGACCTGTATATGCTCAATATCAGGATTCTAATTTTCCAAGCCTCCCTAATGGACCTACTTCTAGTGCACAACATAGAAGTAACCTGAACACGAATCGGCAATTGTCGTATGCTCATACGGTAAAAGAAGGTTCTACTACACAAATGCTATTAAACGTAGAAGGAAATGCTCAATTTCCAAATACTTTCAATAAGGGTTCAGTAATTCCCAACCAAACGCATAAAAATAATGAAAATAATGCTCCATTATTTTCATATGCTCACGCTTTAAAAGAGGGTTCAGTAATTCCCAACATAAATTCTCAAAGCTATATTGAGAAACTAATTGAAACCATGAACAGTTTTATGTCAAATATGCAAAATATGTTACAGCAATTAATGCAAAATCAAAGCATGCTCATGCAGATTTTGCTAAGTAAAAAATGAATTCCTTAAGAATATGTTACTGGAATGCTAACGGCCTTAGCCAACATAAACACGAAGTCCAACAATTTTTAACGTTGCAAGATATTAATCTGCTATTGGTATCTGAAACTCACTTTACTCAAAAGAACTGCTTCAGAATAAATGGCTACTATACCTATGACACAAAGCAGCCTAACGGTAGGGCATGCGGAGGGACAGCAATATTAGTTCGTAAAGATATAAAGCATTTTCCAATGCCAGAATACAGAACGGATCATATTCAGGCCACTTCAATAAATATTCCCGATAACAATATAACAATATCCTCTATATATTGTCCTCAAAGATATTCTATTAATCGTAATCAATTTCTTGATTATTTTCCAACTTTAGGCCCAAGATTTGTAGCAGCAGCAGACTATAACGCAAAACATACCTTTTGGGGCTCTCGTCTAACAACTCCCAGAGGTAGGCAGTTATTTGAAGCAATATCATCCAGCAAACTAGATTCCATATCTTGTGGCCAACCTACTTACTGGCCTACAGACCTCAATAAGGTTCCGGAACTTATCGACTGCTGTAATTAGAAATATAAAACGTGAATGTATATCAGTGATTCCTTCACTTGATCTTTCGTCAGACCATACACCAACGATCCTGACACTGATTAATAGTCCAAGCCACTTTGAAACACAAAGCTCTTGTTTCCCAAACAAGAAAACAAACTGGTTAAAATACAAAATGTACATAAGCTCCCACTTACCACAAAACATTCCACTGAAAAGCGAAAACGAAATACAATCTGCAGTTAATATCTTCACGGATATCCTGACTAATGCAGCTATATTATCCCCAACTTCGCGTTTCTCACGAAGGCCAAAATATATTAAATGTTGCTCAAATGTTGAATCTCTTATTAGGGAAAAAAGGCAACTAAGACGTCAATGGCAAGATTCTCGATCACCAGCCGTCAAAACTAGACTTAATCAATGTATCAAAAGATTACGCTTCGCTCTGAAGAATCAAAAAGAATCCAAATTGAAAACATATCTGCAAAACTTAGACCCTACTAAGGAAACTGATTATAGTCTATGGAAAGCGGTGAAAAATATGCAATGCCCTATTGCATATGAGTCTCCCATACGGCTCCAAAATGGCCAATGGGCAAAAAGTTCTAATGAAAAAGTTGAAGCATTCGCTAGTCATTTAGAACACGTTTTCACTCCAAATAATACAGGTTCAACTCTAAGACCTGTTGTAGTTAGCGACCATATTCTCACTCCATTAAAGTTCCGGCTCTCTGCCGTGAAATTAGCAGTAAAAGGTCTGAAGGCAGGAAAATCTCCTGGAACGGACAAAATTACCAGCACAATGATTTGTTTCTTGCCAAACTCGGCTCTAAAATTTATTTTATTCATTTTCAATGCCATTTTACGTACTGGCTACTTTCCAAGTACTTGGAAGTTGTCAGAGATAGTAATGATACCCAAACCTGGAGAAGACGTCACTCAAGTAACATCTTACCGTCCAATAAGCTTATTATCAATTTTTTCGAAATTGTTTGAGAAATTGCTCCTTGAGAGCCTATTATTACATCTTAATAATAATAACAGTATACCTAACCATCAGTTTGGTTTTAGGAAAAAACATGGTACTATTGAATAAGTGCATCGAATTACAACTCTCATCAGAAGAGGTTTCGAGAGCAAGCAGTATTGCTCTGGGTTATTTATTGACATATCTCAAGCTTTCGATAAAGTCTGGCACGACGGACTAATACATAAAATGACCACGTTACTTCCACAGAACGTTCATAAGTTACTAAAAAACTATATAATAAATAGATATTTTCAAATAAGATCGAAAGATGTGATTTCTTCACGCAGAAAAATTTCCGCATTAGTACCTCAAGGAAGTATTTTAGGGCCTCTTCTTTATATACTATATACGGCAGATATGCCCACGAGCCCTATGACTCATACATCAACTTTTGCAGATGATACTGCTTTTGTAAGTATGCACACAAATCCTGTGATTGCATCCGAAAAACTCCAATCCCATATCACTGTGCTGGAAAAATTGCTATATAAATGGAAGATCAATGTGAATGCTTCGAAATGAGTCCATAAAACATTTACCTTACGCAGGGAAAGTTGTCCCCCCATTCGAATAAACAATGTCCAAATACCTGAACAGGATAAAGTAAGATATCTTGGTATTCACCTAGACCGGCGTTTAACATGGACTCGTCATATAGAATCCAAAGTTACTCAAATAAAACTAAAATATGCCCAAATTCATTGGTTAATTGGTCCAAAGTCAGCCCTAGACTTGGACTATAAAGTACTGTTATATAAAGCAGTAATAAAACCTATATGGTTATATGGCATACAGCTCTGGGGAACAGCCTCCTCATCAAACATTGAAAAATTACAGAGAAGACAGCCCAACTCCTAAGAATAATAACAGGTGCACCATGGTACGTCAGAAATAGCAACATCCACAAGGATCTCAATATTCCTACAATTCGTGAGGAGATAAAGAACAGTAGCATCAAATATATGAAAAATTATCTGAACACCCAAACCCTCTCGCTAGGGATCTGCTAACTTTTGAGGGTCACAGACGCCTAAGAAGAATGGAAACATTGGATCTTGGAAGATAACACTACTAATGAAAACTCTACGTTGGATTTTGTAGTGGCAATATCAAAAATAATTTAAGTTTAGGTTAAGATTTTAATACTTATTGTAAATTTCTGAAAAAGAAAGATTCAATAAAAACTAATATATATGTAAAAAAAAATATTTGGTGATATTGATTTTTTCTATGTAGTGCTAATGAAAAAGTTGTGTTAAAGGCTTTATTTTACTTTTTATTTTAACTGAATATTAGTGTTGAACTTGTAGTTATTGTTTATTTGTTAATGGGCCTGAGAATTATTTAGGAAAAACTATTGCTATCGAATTGAAAAGGATCACTTTTTTTATCAATCCGAAATTTAACTTAAATTTTTTTAAATCATTTCGAGAAATACGTTAAAATTATAATTGTTAATAAACATTTATATATTTATATATTTACTTAATTTGTTGTTCCAAAATTTCGATCAGTAGTTCTCAATTTGTAACGTCTTAAGTGGGTCGGTGAATAAAGAGCTTGTGAGAACAACTGATTTATATTTATAATTGAGATATAGAAAGAAAATCCCTCTTTTTTGAAAAAATATTATAATTCCGCTTTTTCCATACAATTTTGTTCAGAAACCTGCTTTTTAGTTGTTCGGATCCCGCTTTTTGACAAAAATCCTCTGGTCACGTTACTTATACCCCTTCTTTACTATACCCATATAAAACATTTTTTAAATTTCTTAGATGCATTTCGATCCAGATATAAGAAATACGAGTTTGAACATATTTGCATGAAGCACATACAAACAGCTGCGGACAGAATAAAAAACTTAACATATATCATGCAAATAAACGAAATAAAACCCTAGATAAAGTAGAAGAAATGGCGGAAAACGTAGAATTTGTGTTATTAAAAGATGCAAATGATGCTGACTTTAAATATTTTTCACGTCTAGACGCATTGAGATAATCCAAAAATTCTTTCAGTATGTTATTTTGAAATATATAACAAATGACAGGATATTTTTAAAACATTTTTACTTCATATACCTCAGCACTTATTCCCGAAAAACGAAAGAAAGTCGAGCCAAAAAATCAAAAATTCAAAATTCAAGTGTAAATATCTTTTTAACTGTAAGAGATAACTTGGATAAGTAAGCTCATTTTTTCTTTATCTTTCCATGCACTTTACAGAAATATAAAAATTTTTAAAATCGGACATTTGTATAAGTTACGATTTTTTTAAACTTTTACATACTCGAGGTAGTCAATTTTGACACCGTGTAGATTTTCTTGTGTTATCACAGGGTGACTTCAGGATGATTTTTCTTAAAGCTTACGTCCTCCTCTGCAACTCTTTCATACATTTCAATTTAATCCAACCAGTAGTTTAGGAGATACAGATTTATTACCAAAAAATTTGCGTTTGACCCCACTGTGCAGCGGGTGTCATAAATAAGTAAACAAACTTATTATTTCTGTTTCGCTTTAAAAAGCGGCAAATGTAACGGTCCATTTTTTAAAATGCACATGTTTTTAATGAAGTCAACTTGTTTTCTTTTACATTGATGACAAATTTTTCAAATATTATTCCATTTTAAGTTTATTTCTAGAGAAAGTTTTCGGGCAAGTCAAAAATAAGTTAACAAGCAACTTTTGGCTTAATTTCTTTAATTTTTTGTTAAAAGTAAGTGAAGTTTATGGTTGAAAAATAATTTTAGCCTAACAGAGATAGTTATTTGTTACATTATGAGAGAAATAAAAAATCGCTTTTTTTGATAGGTTAGGTTAGGTAGTACGGGCAGTGTCCTGGACAGACATCTCACTTGGGTCCGTGATGTACGATCCCGTTGTGTTACCCAGATACAGGTTTGCAGTCCGCTGCTACTCCGACTGCAACATTGCTTCACCAAACCATCTTGATCCTACAAGAAAAGAAAATAGTGACTTTAAATCAATTGTGTTCAAGTCACCTTGATCCAGAGTCGGAAAGCCTAGTATGGACCTCCTAATCTCTGATAATGCCGGGCATTCGCAGAGTAGATAGAAGACTGATTCCTCCTCCATCTCATCATTGCAACTTCTACAGAAGTCGTTAAACAGAAGACCCATTCTACGCGCATGAGTCCCTAAAATACAGTGCCCTGTAATTACCGACACTAGCAGTCTCACTTGCACTCTAGAGTGCGAGTAAAAGGAATTGGTCCTTCTATTATCATAGGTGGGCCATATTATTCTAGCAGTGCGACATGTGGGTTCATTAGCCCACCTCGTCTGAGCAATACCTAGTAGTTCCCTATAGAACAGAGTATTAATTTCCCTTACGGGAATACCTATCAGATGATCAATAGACTCTTCGTTGAGAGTCAATCCCTGTTTGGCTGCAGAATCAGCCAAAATATTCCCAGCGCAATCGCCGTGCCCAGGAACCCATATTAGCTTAACCCTTGAACGTCTCGCTATCTCGTTAAGAGATACCCGGCATTCAGTTGTTAACAAAGATGTCGTATAGACACCCGCTATAGATCTAATGGCAGCTTTGCTGTCAGTAAAAATACAGATATCTCTCGATATCTTGTGATACTTCAGCCAGTTTGCTGCCCTTTTTATTGCGGATATTTCCGCTTGAAGAACACTACACATGTCAGGAAGTCTATAACAGACCTTTCTATCATATTCCTCAACATAGAAACCACAACCGACCCTATTCAACTTTTTCGAGCCATCGGTGTAAATCCTCAGAGCCCCAAGAGTTGAATGAATGGCGGCCGAAGCGTTAGGTTCAGGAATAATGACGGAGAAATATGCATCAAAGAATGGTCTCGGGATGCAGTAATCGATATGTGAATGGCTACTCGTCGAGAAGCCTAGAATACGAGAATGACCATAGTCCCTTCTACCCCATGGACATCCTGCATTCAGCCTTATTGCTGAATTGAAAGCAGCTTGCCTGACCATCAAGTCAACAGGCAACCAGTTTAAAAGTGTGAAAAGAGCCTTAGTCGGCGTCGTGCGCAGCGCACCCGTAATAAGAATGGCCATCGACCTAAGGACTCTTACAAAGACTTTACGATAGATTTCCTTATCCATCGCTTGCCACCAGACAATAGCTCCATACAGGAGTATAGGTTTAACCACCGCATCGAAGATCCATCTCATACTCCTTGGATTTATCCCCCAGGAAGTACCTACGGCCCTCTTGCATGTGTAAACAGCCATAATGGCCTTATCAGCCCTAGATTGGATATTAGGTCCCCATGATAGTTTCCTATCGAGAATAATACCCAAGTATTTGGCCCTATCGCAGATCTTTAGGGAGATCCCATTTAATTTCGGAACATTAAACTCAATCGTTTTATACTTCCTAGTGAAGAGAACTAACTCCGTCTTAGTCGGATTCACTCCTAGTCCACATGTGACGCTCCAGTCACTAAGGGTCTTTAGAGCAGATTATAGACAGTTGGAGACAGTATCGAGATGTTTCCCAGATACTGCCAGCGCGACGTCGTCCGCATAGGCGACCGTCTTGATCCTCATATTATCCAACCTACATAATAGAGTGTTGATTGTGATATTCCATAGGAACGGAGATAAAACCCCTCCTTGAGGAGTACCCCTACTAGCCATCCTTTCCACCTTAGTGTGGCCAATGTCAGCACGAATGTGCCTATTACTCAGCAGTTTGCCTATCAAACTACAAGTATTATTATCAATACCTAAATCATACATGGCGGTCATGATAGAATCAGGTTCAACATTGTTGAAAGCACCCTCTATGTCCAAGAAAGCTACCAGAGCAAACTCTCCAAACAATAGCGACTTTTCTATATAGTCTACTAGTGAGTGGAGAGCTGTCTCAACAGACTTTCCCTTCGTATAGGCATGCTGTGAAGATGAGAGAAGAGCAGGTGAAATAGTATTTCTCAGATGAATGTCAATCACCCTTTCCAGGGTTTTGAGTAAGAAGGATGCCAGGCAGATGGGCCTGAAATCCTTCGGTTTGGTGTGTGATGGTTTACCTCCCTTTGGGATAAAAATAACCTTACACCTAGTCCAGCATAGTGGAATGTATGCATTACTTAGACAAGCGTGATAGATAACCGCTAGCCATGGTATTATTAGGTCCGCATTCCTTTGCAGGTCCGCAGGTATAATACCATCTAATCCTGGTGATTTAAATGGTTCAAAACTATCAATCGACCAACGAAGTCTCTGCTCATCAATGATGACTGAGACCCTATTCGAGGGCTGATCGCAAATTATAGATTGCTCGCAAGAATCAAAATTGGTACTACCAGGAAAGTGAGTGTCAAATAACACCTCAAGAGTTTCCTGGCTGTTTACAGTCCATTTACCACATGGTCTCTGAATATAACTTGGTACTGTCGGTGTAGTTGCCAAGATTTTACGTAATCGGTTTGTTTCTGAAGAGGATTCTACCTTGCTACAGAAGCCTCTCCAGGCTTTCCTTTTCGCATTTCTAATCAAATTTTTGAATTTGTTCACAGAGGCCTTATAAGATGACCAGTCGCCTGATCTTTTGGCCAAGTTAAATAGTCGACGACATGCAATCCTAGATTGCGCTATATCATGGTTCCACCAGGGGGGTTTAGCCCTACCTTTAGGAGTAGCTGGTGGACATGCCAGAAGAGTGGCAGAGCGCAACGATTCGGTCAGAAGGTTGGCTGCCGATTCAATTTCACGTGTGCATGAAATCACTGGAATGAAGTTGAGAGAATTGGAAAGTTCCCTACGTTGAACCTCCCAGTTCGTCTTCCTTCTGTTCTGAACAGGTAACAGAATACTGTCACGATTGTCTATATTGAACTCCACATACATGTGGTCGGAAAAGGAACAGTCATTAGAGACCCTCCAGTGTTTTACTAAGTAAGCAAATTTGGAACTTATCAGCGTGATGTCTAAAACCTCACTTCTGTTAGCAATGATAAACGTCGGCTCTGAGCCCTTATTAACTACTTCTAGGTTAGTATCAAGAATGAAGTCGAATAAACACTCACCCCTTGGGTTTGTATCGCTACTGCCCCAGATGATGTGGTGCGAATTTGCATCAGCACAAATTAAAATAGGAATATTTGTGCTATTTGCCGTCTGTACTGCCTTCCGGATCAACTCGTTTGGTGGGGAGTCGCCGTGATCGTGCGCCATATAGCTGGAGACCACCCACAGGACGCCGGTCGTGGTCTCAACAGCCGCAGTTACCGTATCTTCATCACTGAAATCAGACAAGATGAAGATATTTATGGAAGATTTAGCCAAGATACAGGATCTAATTCTTGTATTACCTGTGCAATTGGCAAACAATAGCTTGTAGCCTTTGGTGTTTAGTCCGCAAACCCTGTTTTGATGTATCCAGGGTTCTTGGACCATGATTAGCTCCTCCTTCCTCTCCATCAACCGGAGGAGCAAAGCAGCAGAAGCTGCCTTAGAGTGGTGGAGGTTGATCTGGGTCACCCTCCACATTCTCACTGTTGTCGACTATCGTGATGTTGACGTCCTCCTGGTCAGACTCCAGAAGAGCGTCCTCATCACTCGCCTCATCCGTGTACACAGAGAGACCACCCACCATCTCTGTGAGAGAATGAGTGTCCTCTTTGTCGCACGAAGAGGCGTCCTCGACTTTGACCTTACAGTCAGTTGACTGTTCGGCATCGTTGACCTTCGGAGAGGGATTGGCTTTGTTATCACTGCGATAGACGCGGAGAAAGATCGTACTAAAGCCATAGTAGACCTTTCCCTGCTTCTCTCTCAGTGGTACCAAAGATTCCTGATTAAGGACCACAATCACCTTTCTTGAAGATCCTTCAGGTTCTGTAACCTTAACTACTTTCCAATCGTGAGTTGGAAGCTGTGGATTACAGCACCGAAGAATTCTCAAGATCTCTTCCGGATTTGATGGTTCAGCTGGAATGACAGCGATGGATCTGGGCCTGCGAGGTATTTCACTGGCAGGTACCACATCCAACTTAGCGCCTACCCATGCTTCACCGATTTCATTAATGGCGAGTTTTAGCAGAGACGCTGAGCGTTCATCTGCGCAAGCCATGAGTTTTACGTGACCTTGGTACCAGCCAATGTCATCGCATTGTGGTGGTGGTCCAGGATTATCCTCAAGGATCTTCCAGAACACACCTAGCAGTTTCTGTTTGACCAGTTCCCATCTCGGATGAGAAATGGCCCCGTCGCTTACACCACGATCAATAATAGCCCTTACGAGATGGTCCTTGGCCACCTCACTAAAGGACCTAGTTGATACGGGTGCTGGTTTGGGACGTTTAGTCCCTGGTTGCTGACTCTGAGTGCTCTGCTCTTCCTCTGAACGTTGCCGTTTAGGCACCGCTCCGGCTGGAGCAGAAGGAGGAGCTTCACCCAGAGAAGCAATGTGAGCCTTAGCCCATTCCAAAGAGGCTTTTTGCTCTTTGGTTAGGTCTTCGACCTTTTTGGAGCCTAATTGCTCAATAAATCTTAAGGCGGAACGCCTGGTTGTTGAGGCCCTACGCGCAGGTGTTTTGTGCTTAGGTGCTGATTTGTCGCCTGTTCTGGCAGGGGGAGGTGCAAGCAAGGGACAGGAGGATTCCTTCACTAGTCCCTTTTGCACAATTTGCACATGGGAGGCTGACTCAGAGGACGACTTAGTCGCTCCCTCTTTGTCAGTACCCGAAACAGGGGTTTCAACCGACTTGTTGTCGATTAGGACCTTGGCAGCTTTGGAGGTACTTGGATCCGAAGTCAGAGGTACCTCGCCGCTTTTGTTTGAACAACCGCCTTCTGGTCGGGTTGCTTTTAATTTACCACAGTCGGCCAGTTTAGGTTTCCTACCCTGACCTTCTGCAACACCAGTAGCTTTCGAACTAGTCTGGCCCGGTGTTACCACCAGATTAGTTAGGGTTGCAGTAGCATTCGACTCTGCACAGCCTGTCACCGTCGCTGTGGGAGTAGGGTCCCCGGAGATTATGAAGCCCCTGACCGGGTACGAGGGGCATGACTTCTTCTCAGACATTCTCATCGGACATTTCTTGCGCATTTTTTACCTGCTGCCAGGTGTTGATAACTGCCGCCCCACTGGGGAACAGACGCAGACCACCAAGCCGCCCAATATGGGAACAGACGCTGGTGGATTCGGACGGACACGCAGGGTCCAAAAGGACCAATCGGACCTAGTTCCACCCAGAGCACCCTTTCTCAATGAAAGGAGAAGTGCTCTGAGTGGGTTCTGATAGCCGCCCCATAGGGGAAAAACAGACGCTACCAGAACAAGGGAAGGGTAGTTCTTAGTTAGTGCTACTAGAGCACGTAAGCCTCTGCATCGCGACAAGATGACTACCCCTTCGCAGAGGCTTTTTTTTGATAAAATCAGAAAATTTTAATTTAACCATAATTTCGACCTAAAGGAAGGCAAATAGCGCACAATAAAATGTAGGAGAACTAAGAGTAACTATCATACAATACAAAAAAGGTGAAACATAAAGAAATACAGTAAAAGCTCCCTTAACGGACAGCTCCTATAGGCGGACATCTCCGGTAGGCGGACAATTTTTTAGGTCCCATGGTTTAGGTGGCATTTTTAGAATAAATTAATCTCCGCTAGGCGTCCGCCTATGAGAGATGTTTTTAGAGAAAACATCTCTCATAGGCGGACAAAAATCGTAAAACAAATGTGCCAAATATTTTATAATAAGATGCTACTTATTATCATTTTTGTTAGCATTCATATTTCATATTTACTTACATTTAAAAAACTATTCGTTTTTTAGTTAACTTTTTGACAAGTTAATCCTGTTTTTATTTTAAATTCCAACAACATGCCAACCCAATAAGCATTTTTGCTGGAATTCAAGTTGAAATCAAATGTATTTCAAGCCTTGAATCCAGTACCAAGCATTGAATTAAAATAGTATTACACTTTAATTCAATAGCATTCTCCAGTGAAAAGGAAATTTAAATTCCAGTCAAATTTATTTTACTTGAAATTTTTTTTTTTTTTTTTTTCAATAATATTTCATGTTTAAAGTAATTTTATATTTGAATGACTTTATTGTCAAACTTGTCCTCAACATGCTTTTAATTTTTAAATTTTTCGTGGAAAAATCGTTAGTAAAAATGCTGTTCAAAAAAGTCTGACTCTTAGCCAATTAAGAGATGATTTCTTTCGCGTACGAAAAATAAAAACGGAGAAGCGAACTGTAGCCATAAATTCGATAAAATAAATTTCATGAAATCATAATTTATTGCAAATAATGTCTAAATGAAAATGCAAGAGAAAAAAAAACAATTTTTATTATTTTTTTTTTTTTCTTTAAAATTGAGCTACATCAAACGTTAACTTAATGCAAAAATAGAAAAATCATAAAACACTTCAAATAAAATTTTTCTTAAATGGAAAAAAATGTTATAAATGTTTATGAAGTTAATGTAACGATCTTTTGACTTTTGTCAATATTGATATAATTTTTGAAGATATGAGCATGAAATTTTTTCCATAAATGTAGTTTGCGTCAGTACATTATAATCCAGTAAATAAAACCAACCTTTGCTTTTTAAGTGGTTACGGCCTTTTGCATTTTAGTTGACGATACATATGTATAAATAAGAATATGTATATCTATCAATTAATTCATCACAATCAATCTTGGATGTTGAAATAAAAAGATATAATACTGAATTACCGCTTGTATAAAAAAAATATATGTACCATAACCCATAGACGGACATCTCCCGATAACGGACAAAATCAGCGTGACGGTCGCTGTCCGCCTATGGGAGCTTTCACTATATATAAAAAAATTTTAATAAAGGTGGTTAAATACTTCAAACACAATGAACGCGTCGACCGCAATTACTTTCGTAAACGCCCAAAAATTACTACAAAAAGAATAGATAACAATTTAACTTTAAAATTCTATACTTTGTGCTCCAAAATTTTTATCAAAACTTATTCTGGAAGTCCGAAAACTATGGTCTGAATTTACTACTCACAGAAAAATATATGAAGACGGAACACATGGTCTAGCTGTACGGAAAATTTTATACATAAGTATAATAAATCTCCAAATTTTAAGACGTTCTATGCAGATTATATCTAAAAATTTGAAAAATTTAGAAAATAAGTCTCCGGATTGAATAACCTTTGATTCGCATGATATATAATGTAGGCTATATGTAAGTTTATCTCTAAAATGTTTAAACTTTAACCTTTAAGTATAGAAATCTAATACCTAAGTCCGGCGGAAATGGCTTAATGGTTTGAAAATACATGTCTATTTATAAAATAGGAAAAAAAGTGGAATACAAAGGTAAAATAAATTCCCAGATTAACCTTAATCTGTAAAAAGGTATAAAGTTCCAAAAAGTTTGTGTTTAATTTTTGTGGATTTTATCCTATAGTAGGAAAATGTATCTATACATTAGGATGAATTTGATTCAAAATATATAGCTAAGGAAATAATTAACATTTCATAGTGACCTACTCAAAGTCCAGATGTGTAACCAATAGAAATTGCGTGAAATTTAATAAAAAAAAAGAATCCTCATAATTGACCAATCTGATGGACTTAATTATTACTAAAACCTCTTAATTTTGTCCCAACAGAATATATGTAGTCACTATACCAACAAGTTTAGCACTAATAGACGGTCGCCGCGGCTATTAAAAATCTTGTTTACTTATTTATGGAGCATTGATTTTTTTCACTTCTTTAAAAAGAACCAGATTCACTAAGCAGTAATGTGTTGAATTGAATCTTTTGTTATTTATTTTGCTAACAATACATTATATGGTTCTTTTGATATCTTCGATCAACAACTTGACAAAGAACCAATTGAGTTCAAGATACTACTTTGTTTACTTATTATTGACACCCACTGTATAATTTCAAAAAACTTAATAAAATACTTACTTTTTTACAAAATTATTGCTGTAAAAGTTATTATTTAAAATAAAAAACAAATTTTACTAAGAGTGGTTGCAAGTCACTCTATGAGCTCATTTACATTGGGGATTTTCCCTGGGAAAAATCGCTGCAACTTTTACGTTTGTAGGCAAGAGGTGTAGAGAAGCAAGCGGGTTAAGAAAAGTTGCACGTCGTCGTAAAGCTAAAAATTTCATGAAATTTTTTCAATTTTCTTTTTAATTTTTCTGATTTGTTGTTTTTTGTCAAACATATTTTAAAAAATTTCACAATACAAATTTATATGTGTAAATATAGAAGGGATTTCGAAGCAACTTGAAAACAAAATATCATAAAAATACCCTGCGATAATCCCCAATGTAAAAAGGCTCTATGAATGCTTGTTCAGCACTAATTTTATTAATAATTGTAAAAACCTTAAGAACTAATATTGAATTTCTTAAAACTATCTAGACTAAATAATTTTAAGTACTTTTCTTATTATACACATAAACCCTTCAATAATTCTTATCAGACACAAGTGTGAAAGATAAGGGTTGATTGTGCACATGTGTAAAAGACCAACGCACATGCGTATGTCCACAACAAATGTAAACAATCATAAATTATTAAATATAATTGAAATGGAAATTAAAATTTTAAGATAGCACTTAAAAAAAAACATAAAAAAATTATAAAAATTCGATTATTCGACTTTTTTGAGAAACCGGTTTTCGAATAGTTCGAATAGTTGGAATTTTAAATTTGAAATTCAGAAAAAACCGGTTAACCGGTTTTTTGCAGAAGTTAATATTTATAACAAAAGGCTACATTTCTTTAAAAAAATCAATAATTCCTATAATATTCAAGTTAAAATTTATTAAATACAAGCGTATAAGCCTGACAATGCCAGGAAAAAATAATATTATATGCACAAACAAATCCAAAAATTAAAAGAAAAAAATATGAACAACATATGGACACCTTCTTCTCACTAATCGAAGTCAATTATTTGAAGCCGTTAGAATTTATTGGGATAATATTGATTAAAGTTTTAAATTCGTAAACCTTTCAAAATAAAAAAATCGTCGTAATGCGCTCCCTGACCGAAATGCAGAATCAGTTTTTGAAAGGATTTGGAGAGCAAATAATAGGTATAGCAACTCAAAAGTTTTTAATAACAAAAAACAGACTTTTCGGTCCCTGATAGAAACATCTGGCTCCGTTGGAATTTGTAGAATGAATAGTTTTATAAGTAAGTCGATTTTTAGTTTATTATATCGTCTGGGAGCTTCAGAAAGCTCTGGAGAGAAAACAACGCTTAGGAATGATATATATAAATCCATATATATAGATCCACGTGTTTTCGCTCCCTGATAGAGATTTCAAAATCTGGCTCTGGATTTGTTGGACGAATAGGGTTATAAGTAAGCCGAATTTTAATTTTCTACGTCTTCTGGAGAAAAAAGAAAAAGAGAAAAAATTTTTAGAAAAAGACACATAAATCCTCTTATATGCGCTTCCTGATAAAAAATTTCAAAATATGGCCCCGTTAGGATTTGTTGGACGAAAAGTTTTATAATTAAGCCAAATTTTAATTTTCTACGTCGTTTGGGAGCTTTAGAAAGCTTTGAAAAGAAAAAAATGCTAAGCAAATTATATATCTAGATGACTAGAAGATAATTATGTTTGAAAATTGTAGAAAAAAAAATCATAAAAAATTAGACTAAATTTTAGTTAGCATAAACAGAAACCTTGGCTTAATATGGAAGCCTGTCTCAATTGAAATTATTCTGCAGGTGAAACTTTTTTAACACAACACCTTTAAAAAATAAAGGAAATAATAGATCATAAAAAAATTAAATTGTGTGTAAAAATATTACAGATATTACAATAGATTAAAAAATTCATACAGGATAATTGTTACTTATTTATTTGTTTAATATTACAGAATAAATTCCAATTTAGACTTAAACCATATTTTTAAAACATAAGAAATCAGTCTTTATGAATATTTAAAAAATTATTTCTAAATTTCGATTCAAATATCGCTATTTAGTACATGTTTTCTGAAATAAAATGCTATTTTTAAAACCGGTTTTTTGTGTTAAAAAAAACCGGTCTATTCGACATTCGAAAAATGAACATTTTGAAAAAACCGACAGCACATGGACAGAAAAAACCGGTTGGAAAACCGCGTCGATCACCCTATTATCTACTTAACTAAAAATAATCAATATGTTCAAATAAATTTGAACATTCTGCTGAGGGCCGAAAGTATTATCGGCACCAGACAAGAAAAAACATTTTAGGCGATCGGGATCAGGATTCGGCCTCCCACTAAATCTTAGATTTTCTACCTTTGTCCTTTCATCAGAATTTGGCCATTGCTGCTTATGTTGATTGTAGTTGTTGCTGTTTGATGTGGAAGTATTACCCTCATAATTATTAGGAACTGTAGCCAAATTATTTACATCTCTTATAAGCCACTGTTGGTTGTTTTTAGATTTGATTAGCTTAGTTGTAGAAGTCGATGCCAGAGTTACGCCTGGTGTAGCTGTATGTTGTGAAAATTGTTTGCTTTGTGCTGCCGCAACTTCATTCTTATCATCAGTAACAAACGCAAATGATCGTACCTCTTCGTTAATAACTTCAGCTACATCGTCTTCATTACTTTCATTAAAAAATACTTCTATTGGTTGTGGTGCAGGTTCTTTTGCCTCCTGCACTGCTGACGCCTGCGCTTCATTTTTGGAGTTTGCACTTTTCTTTATTTCATTTTTAACAGATTTTATTTCTTCTGTTTTCACATGACTGTCGCTTTTAACAGTTTCTGACACCTTTGGCACTTTCTCTGTTTGATCAAGGGAAAATTTTACAGATTTCTTTGTGACATTGGTTTCAGTGTGTTTATATTCTGCAGCTTCTTGACTTTCAGTAGACTCAACAACCGGTTCTAAAACAGTTTCCGTTTTATCTTCTTCCGGCTTTTCCGTTACTTTTTCTGCTATATGCTTTGAAGGCTCTTCCATACTTTATTCGATAAATTCTATAGCACTCAAATATGCTTCGTCTACGTCGTACATTTGCCACCACACTTTACGAGAACTTTCGGAACCTCCAAGGATTTCAAACATATTTTTTATTTGCTCATATCTCTTCTCAATAAATTGTTTTTTAACTTCCAGTGATTTTTTGGATATGTTTATTTTACCTGATGTTAATTTCAAACACCAGTCAATTATCCATTCAGCTCTTGAGTAGAATTCATCTTGGAAATCGTCGGCTTCCTCTTGGACATTTGCCTTTTTGATTTCCTCAATTCTCACTTCTGGTTGTTGTGTTATTATGGCTTCACTAATGCCATTTTCCACAGGAGAAACACCATTATCGGTAACAGCTTCTTTATTGCCTATTTTACTGCTCGTTTCATCTGATGGATTAACTTCTTTTGATATGGCATCTTCTTTCATTATTTCAGATGATTTTATCTTCTCAATTAATTTTTGAAGTACATTTTGGTATTTGTGTTTGACTTCAATAAATTTGGTTGCGATGCCAATATTAAATCTGCTGCATTTAGAGTAACATATTTCAATCTCATCGAAATATGTTTCTAAAAGATTTTTATTGGTAAGCAGTTCTTCATACTTATAGAACTCTAAATCCATAATCGTATCATTTATATTAAATTTAAACAGGGACCAAATATATGAAAATTTTTTGTCATACGATAGACTTAAAAATATTTCACAGTCCTCAATTTTATGTCCACGTTTGAGGCAACATCTGCATATTTCAACATAGATGTTATTCGTAACAACATCAACTTTTTGTTGTTGCATTTCGCCTCTTGCAGGTAGAACCATTTTATTAAAAAATCTTTATTTATTTCAAAATATGGATTAATTAATATTATTCGTACTTTCTCACAGTGATTTCATATCACTGATTCGTTACGAAGTACAAAATATTAAAAATAGTTTATAAATATTAATTTTAATATTTATTTTTAGGATTGTTCATCCATAGGTTACTACTCGGTTCGAAGGACCAAATGTAAAAATTATTATTTAAAATAAAAAACAATTTTTACTAAGAGTGGTTGTAAGTCACTCTATGAATGCTTGTTCAGCACTAATTTTATTAATAATTGTAAAAACCTTAAGAACTAATATTGAATTTCTTAAAACTATCTAGACTAAATAATTTTAAGTACTTTTCTTATTATACACATAAACCCTTCAATAAAGTTTTTCATTTAACAAATACAGAAATTTTGTAAAGATAAATAAAAAATATAAATATATTTATATGTATGTATTATGTTACGGAAAGACATTTGATTATACAAAAATAATTATAATAACAGTGCAATTCTCGACCGAGTGACAAAAGAAATTATTGTGATAGTAAAAAAACATGACAATAAAATTTTTTTTTTTTTTATTCTGGCTTTGGAAAAAGAAAATTGTCTATATATTTTTGGTGTTAGTTGTCACACTCATAAAAGCATATAATAAGTAATTATTAATTAATGATAATTGTCATGAATTAGAGAATAGCACTGTAAGTAACATTTATATAATCTTTAAGATTTACCTAAGTATAATGACTTACACGTAAGTTATAATAAATTATCCGCTTTATAAAATATAAGCAACTGCTGGAAAATTATATACATATATAACTCTCTTTTAGTAAAATTATGTCACTATTTACAAATTGGAATTGGAGTTGAAGGGTTGTTGAGTAATGAATTATTTTTAATAATAACAAACGAATCAAAATTAAGCAGATAAATTGCTAATAAATAAAAGTTTTAAACGGAAAAATATAGTCAATTAAACAATTTATCAAAGAAATATTCTATTTATTTCAAAATTTAAATATTCTAAAACATTAACAAATCAAATTATAATGCGCTAAATTTTATTTAAAAAGTCCCAGCAAAAAAAAAAACGATCAAGAGCTTCCAAAAAAAGAACATTTTCATCTCTTCAAAAGTAGAACAAAGTGTATATATACTTTTTTGTTACAACTACTTTGTTTCAACTTTTTTAAAATTTAATAATAATTACTTCCAAAAAAATTAAAATTAATGAATTTCTAGCGGGAAAAAAGGTTAATAATTTCTAAGAAAATTTAAATTTTATAAATTTTAAATCATATTCATTATATTTTGATAGCTCTAAAACAGACTTTTTGTTATAAAATTTTATAAACATAGTACTGCAAAAGAAATGAACTAGAAATATAGAAGAAGAACATCTTACAAATAACAATCATGGGTTAGAAAAAGAACTTTTGCGGCACTTTTTCACCACTAAGTACTTCCTTCAGCTCTTTATTAGTTCCTTTTTTGTTACATTCCATGTTATATCTTTCGGAATAGTAGGTCAATATGTTAGAAACAATTTTTAAATTTCATATAGTTTTTTTTTCACTCACACGGATCTACTATAAAATTAAAATTATTATTTTTTCTACTAAATATGATCCTTAATCAATTTAATAAAAGTTAAGATATTTTCAATTCTGTGATTATTAATATTTAATAATATATATTTTGAGACTTGAAATTCCCTAAAAATTAAAAAAAAAACTTGAACCATTATGCTAAGAATAATTTCTGTCCACCAGGGGGGTTATTGTGTAATTCGTTTCGAAAGAAAACACTTTCGAATTTCAATGTATAAAGTATACAAATTCGAAAGATTTTCCTTTCGAATTTAGTTACAAAATAACCCCCCAGGTTTTATAGTACTTTGTAATTTTTTGATTAATTTTGTTCAATATTTAAAAAAGGCGACAATTTATTTACAAATATAAACAATTTTTGAGATAATTTACTCTTATTTGTATTAATGATCTAGTGATTATTATTTCGCAAATTCTAACTTACTAACAATATCGATGAAAAAATACAGAAAATTCAACATAAATTTTACATACTTGTATAATCAATGAGTCAAATATACAATTGTTAGAACTACTTTTTTCCATTTAATAGTCATATGTATTGCAAATTTAAAATATATAATTTTTCTTCCAAATGTACACGTACGTCTCCATCTTCAACTAAGCCATAATTTTTACCGAAAGTGTCCAAATTTTTTTTTTCTTTTATTATTTCGTTATAATATACGATTCTGACCAGTATAATATTGTACATAAATACATATTATTAGGACTTATATCAGGTTATGAAAATATATTTATTAGTTTCTCAGTTATTGAATTTGACAAAAAGTTCTTTGAACCACCCTTTATTTAAAAATAAAAGAGTTTCGTATTTCAATTTAACGTTTTAATTCAATTAAACATTGCTTTTATTGGGTCCAAAAGTTAAGCTTAACTACAAATTTCTTTAATAGATCAAAACAAAGAGAATTATATAAAATAACAAAATTTTCTTCTTATTCAAAAGAACAAACATTGTTTTTTAATTTTTTTCTTTAATTTAAACAATATTTAATATTTTTTAATCTACTAATATTAAATATTATCTAATATTTTTATAAAAGTTCTACAAAAATTTTAAATAAATATATTATACAAAAAATTTTTGTTTTTTTAATTAAAATTAATAAATCTATATGTAAATATCTTTAATACAATTCATGGTATTTTATTGTACCGTTTTCTATTTATTTTCATTTAAAAACTATACCACTTAATTTTCCTTCTTAAATGTAAAAACCATAACCAAACAACTTTGTATATTGACTGCGCAGAACTGTACAGTCTTACTATCCAGTTGTTCTTACGTTGCTGAAAAAGGTTTCTACGTTGTGCTGAGCGCACACGACTAAGACGTAAAATAAACTGGCTGAGTAAAAAACTGAGTGAGTGCGCTGCACAACAAAATAAAAACTGGATGCTGCTTAAATCAGTTTTGTGTGTGAGCAGCAAAATGTGTTTAGTTATTATGTGGTGCATAACTAAATCTAGTAAACTTGTTTCAGCAAGATGCTGTAAAAAAAGCAACTGTTTAGAAAATTGCGACTGCTTTAAGCAGCCATTCGAAACACTGTGTACACATATGTAAAAGACCAACACACATGCGTATGTCCACAACAAATGTAAACAATCATAAATTATTAAATATAATTGAAATGGAAATTAAAATTTTAAGATAGCACTAAAAAAAAAACATAAAAAAATTATAAAAATTTTAATTATCTACTTAACTAAAAATAATCAATACCCAGCAAAAACTTTTTGGTTTTCGGTAATGGAAACTACTTATTAAAGTACTTTCCTGGAAAGTAGGCGTCATTATTATTTGCCTTCTCTACATTACATAAATAAGTACTCAATAGTATAATTGCGGAGTAAGTAACAATCACATGGATCAGTTGTCTAGAGCGCAGGATTAGCAACCAGAAGGTTGCCGGTTCAACCCCATTCTGATGCTATTCGTTTTTTTAACAAAATATTTTAAAAATATATTTTATGCTAAAACAAGTTAAAAAACTTCGAATGTTAAGTGCGAGATGGTGTACTGAGTAAGACGTTAGTCATTAAAAACGACTAGTAAATAGGAACCCAAGTTCAAAACTCACTGACGGCAAATTTTTTCGTTTTTTTTTTTATATTTTTATTTTTGTTTAGGTACATATTTTTTAGTATCACTAGAGTCTAAAAATAACTACTAGATTTAATGGACAACTCGAACAAAAATAACTAGTTATTGAGACAAAAAATAAGTAGTTTATTTTTATTTCCAATTATACCTGCTAGCTTACCAGGAAAGCAAAGTTTTTGCTGGGTATGTTCAAATAAATTTGAACAATTGTTATTATGAATTTCTCGACATTAATGGAGAAAATTATAGGAAAAATGTTTTAATTTTAATATATTTCCGAATCACATGGGATATTTAAAAATGATCCTAAATTGGGCCGAAAACGATTCATTTTTAATCATTCATAAAAAATACTATGATTTATATATGAGTCAATATAGGTTTAGCTTATCGACTCTTTTTCGTCCTGCATTCTACATGGGAAAACACGTACATTCTCGGCATTATTTCGAATGCGAAATCGAGGAAATTTTAAGAAAAAAATATTCGATTTTCAGACAATTTCGAATCATTTTGCATATTGGGTAAATAAAAATTCTTCAATATAATTAAAAAAGAAATTTTGTTAAAATTAAATGTTTCGTTTTAATTTTTTACATATTTCGTACGCATAAGGTATGTTTCAAAATTATAAGAACACTTATATTTTTCAAATTTCTCTGCAAGTAATGAATTGATATAAAATATGTATGAAAAAAAAAAAAAAAAAATAAAAAAATAGTAGGACAATTTTGTTGTTTCATTTTTGGAAGTTTTCCGTTATCTGCATGTTTCATTATTATAAAAACAAGTGAAGAAAAAATGATAATGCAATTTAGTAAATCAATAACCTCAGTTAATATTGGTTTTAAAATAAAGGGAAAAATTGTTCTTTTACTATGCCACGTGGATTTAGTTTATCAGAACAAGAACAAGGTAAAATTTTGGCCTTTAAAGATCAAAACTTGAAATTTAGAGAAATTGCTCGGAAATTGGGAAGAAGTGTGACTGTGGTAAGAAATTTTGTGAGCAATCCTGAGAATTATGGACAAAGAGATCCGGATAAAAAAAATCCTTTCTCAGCGAAAAATAGCCCACATTAATCGTTTAGCGAGCAATTCAACTTTGAGTCTAAAAAGTATCAAAAACAACCATATGGAGATCAATAACAGAAAATAAAAACTTAAACTATTCAAAAATGACTCAAAAATATGCAAACAAATTGGACTCAGGTATGAGTTTATTCAATTTTTGTAAATGTGAAAATAACCACCAGTTTTATTTAAGGTTATATTTTCAGATGAAAAGAAATGGAATCTTGACGGTCCAGATGGAAACAGAGGCTATTGGAGAGATATTCGAAAGAGAAATTTTGGTGGTGGATCGCTGATGGTTTAGGGAGCATTTTGTTGCGAAGGGTGTCTGGAAATTCAATTCGTGTCATGTAAAATGAACAGCACAGATTACGTGAAAACTCTGGAAATGAGTTTATTACCTTTCATAGCACAAAATCCCTTGAAAAATTATATTTTTCAGCAAGATAACGCTGCCATTCACAACAGCAGATTTACAAAAACCTGGTTTAGCTCAAAAAATATAACAGTTTTAGAGTGGCCAGCATGTTCTCCAGATTTAAATCCTATGGAAAATATTTGGGGTATATTGTCCAATCGTGTTTACTCGGGAAATCACCAATATGAAAACTTAAATTTATTAAAAAACTCAATTTGTCACGAATGGTCAAATATTGACCAAAACTTAATCAATATAAACTTAATCTTTATAAAAAATAAAGGTGGACTAATTCGCAAATAATTTCATTAAAATTGTGTTTTATTCTTAAAAAATTGAAAATGTTTTTATATTTCTGAAACACCGACTTACTTGTTATTTTAAAAACATTAAGAATTATAAGAGCAACATATAAATGTTGCATATCGATGAATAGAGCATTCAAACATTTATATGTTCCCAACATAATTTATAAACAATATGAAGATATTTAATGAAAAATTTGACATTACAAAGTGTTCTTATAATTTTGAAACATACCTTATATTCAAATTGTAGCTTCGAAAGTGTGCGTTTATTCCTACACATTTACTTCGTAGTATGAAATGCTCAAGCTGAAATATAATACGTCCCTGCAAACATTTTCTATTGCGGAAATGGCTAAGAAGAGTCTTCCAGAAGTTGAAACTCATCGCCACGACTATTAAAATCATCTTCCGTCGGGAAGAACTGTTCCTCGTGGAAGTGTCTTCCAGACGACTCGAAGAAGACACTTCTGGAAGGGTCGCTTTAGTCTCTTCTAGAAGATGACTTTTCATTTTTTTATTTCTGTATTTATAATTAAAATTATTATTTATTTTTTTTTTTATATTTCAAAATTATCTTTATATCACAATTATCTATACATATAAAACTACACAATAAATAATTTACATATAAATTAATTTTACATTTATTAAAAAATTCTTCATGAGAAATTTCTGGTCAAATCCGGTACATTTAAAAGAAGAAAAGAAGATTAATAATAATTTTTATAGTTAAATTTAATTTACATTACCTTTTGTGCAAAGAATGCGGCAAGACACTTTTACAGGCAAAGTTTTGACTTCTTTAAATATGCAATGTTTGTTTAATGAAGTTTTTCCTAAAATTAATATAAATTGTGAGTAAAATCCGATATTACTAAATAAAAAATTAAGAAGATTTACTTACCTTTTAAAAATTTTATTTGTTTATAATTTCCAAATTATTAACTATAAAAAAAACTTATGTAATTATCAGGAACATTTTTCTTTTTATGTTTATTATTGCAGCCAAACTGTACCAAAGTTAAATAGTTACTGAAAACATGATTCTATCTGCTTCTTTTCATAAAAAAAAACTGACAATCTTCCCAACACACGTTAAGAAGATTATTGCGCAATAGTAATGTATTTTGTTTTTGTTAAATTTGAATTATCATCTTATTATCTTCCAGAAATGCCTCCAAAGAATACTTCTGGAAGATCAAAGGATCAAAGTAATGTATTTTGTTTTTGTGAATTTCGTACACACTTCTGCCAATCATCTGAAAGTCACTAAGAAGTGACGTCTAGACGATCAAGAATACATTGGAATAGCAATGTATAATGTATTTTGTTTTTGTGAATTTGGTACACACTTCTGCCAATCATCTGGAAGTCACTAAAATCTTTCGACAATCTTCTAGAAGTCACTAAGAAGTAACGTCTGGAAGATTAGCAACAAATTTATCTTCAAAATGTTTAAAGGGGTAGTTCGTTCGCACTGAACATGTTGCGTATTTTTTGTCTTTTATAATTTTTGGTAAAATATATTGTGCGAATAACAATATGCAAACGAAATATTTTGGAGAACTTGAAAATTTATAATGTCAACTACCAAATCCAAAGGCTAATATAAAATATGTTGATGTGTGATTTTTGTTTAGTAAAACTGCTAAAAGTATTTACATCGATACGTGCACGTATATGGCGCTCGTTAATCTTAGTATAATTTTAGTATGTATGCTCTTCAAAAATTTGAAGGATGCATATTTTCTAAATGGTATGCCGTAGAAAAAAAAGGTATTTACACATTTTTAAACTCTGGTGCAAAACCATTAACGCCCAGTGTGAGATTTTGACAATTTAGCTGATCAAAACCCCTAAACAAACACAATTTTATTTAATTCAATAATGTATTTTGATCAAATTTAATAAAATTCTTCAATTTGAATAAATATTTTCAAATTTACTAAAGGCAATTTAGTTGATCAAAACCCATAAATTTTTTTTCTGGCGTTTTGAAATTTTTTTTATTATTCTTATTTTCTTAAAAATTAAGAAAATATTAAAAAAATGTTAATCGTTATTAAGTAACGGAAAATTGAACAAAACTGTTTTTGAAGACATATATAATACAAAGTATTTTTTTGAGACGTTTAATTTTGAATAGTTGTTTTTTTCGTTTTAAGCAAGATCTTTATTAAATCTGTTTTTAATTTAAAAACTGATGAAGATCGTATAAAATAATAATAATTTGAATAAGATTATCAACTAAAAAATTTTGCGAATTTTTCCGTCTTCAACCTTTTTGCCATTTTTTTGTTTGTTTTTATATTATAGCCTGTTTCTCTATGTCGAATGAAAATCTAAGCGAACGAAAGCAAGTCGAACGAATTCGAATCAATTTGGGTTTCTGTATTTCCTACGCTTTCGTTCGCATGGAGTTACGTCTTTTCGTATTGTTGTTGTTTTATTTTTCTTTAAGAGTAACATTTTTTCGTAAATATATTAAAAATACTACTAAATTGTTTAAACATAGATACAACTAAGTAAATAAACAAGAAAAATAAAATAATTTAAAAAAATTAAAAAACAAAAATTTTCTTTGATTTTTTTTAGAAATTGTTTTTTAGACACAAAATCGTAATTAATGGATACCAAATACATCAAAATAAAAAAACATGATTAAGGAACATTTGCAATGTCCTTCTGAGAATTTTTCCTATTTTTCTTTAAAAAATTCAACCAGTCGAAAGCAAAATAGCAAGTGACTGATTTTGACATTTTTGTTCTTATCGTTCGAAATACAGAAACCCAATTTTATATGAAAACACTTACGTTTTCTTTCGACTTGTCGTTCGACTCATTGTTCGCATAGAAGTGAGTTAGAGAAACCCAAATCAGTTTTCGTTCGCTTAGAAGGCGAAAGAAAGCTTTCGTTCGACATAGAGAAACAGGCTATTAGTTTTTATTGGACAAAAACTAAAAAGTCCCACAAAGTCCCGTTATCTAAATGGCACTTTTGTAATTGCTTCCAAAATCAGTAATAAAAATGTGCTCCTTTTCAATTCGCAAAGCAATTACTGATTATATGTCATCGTATTTCTCGCCAAACAATTTTTAATGTTTGGTTGCTTGCAACAAAGAACATGAAAAGTTTGTGTTTTTTGGAGTTTATTTCTGGAAATATTAGTACAATTTTAATTAAAAATGTATTATAATCAATAAAATAATTTTCAAACAAAAAAGTTAATAAATGTATATGATTTTGAGTTAAAGATTTTCGTTATTAACAGGGCAAGTTTAAATATGCACGAAAAAAATAAAATATGCGCTTGAAAAAGCCCGGAAAAATTATATAATATGCACATAAATATGAAAAAATAGCATGAATATGCATATAAAAACCAACGAATTTATTCATTCTTATATGTTAATATGTAAAAAATATGCATTTTTTTAACTTTCAATCTCTGATAGATTTAGATTTTTATAAAAATATAACTATTTGAATTTTAAATGTCATATTTGACGCGTCTTAATTTGTTTCTTTACAATTTTTACAATGTACTCAAAATACTCAAAAAAAAAAAAAAAAAAAAAAAAATAAAAAATTTTAGAAATCATTTGATCGGACTCCAAAAAATCACTAAAAACTTGCGTTTTTATTAAGAAAACTAATTTTTATATCAATTATATGCAAATTTATGCATAGATTTAAAAAACAAGAATTTTTGTGAAATACTTTTGAAATATGCAAATGCTTACTATCCAAGCGAAAATCTTGAAAAACTTGCACTGGTCATTAAGACTCGATATGCCCTTTAGACTACATACAATTTTATTACACGGAAAATATATCATGAAATAATGTATTATTCCATTTGGTAAATTAGCCGAAAAGAGCAGGAAGCAAGAAATTAGAATTGTAAAAACTTTTGTGAACATTTTGCAAGAAAAACATCTAGAGGGGACTCCAATATATATTTGATTCATAGATTATTAATATCATCAGAGCCATTAATTTGGAGCATACAATAACCACCAAAGACGAAGAGGTAAAATGTAACAACAGCAATTTTGTTTCTGTTAAAAACCCATATATATCTTATCAATCATTTTATATTAAGGTTTGTGTAGAAGTCATATAATTTTTCATTTGTCATTTAAAAATACATACATTCATGCAGATTTTTCACCGGAAATGAAATATCACGGAAAACCCCAAATCCTAATAGCAACATATAAAACGAGAGAAAAAGATATAGTCGGTCAAGCCCGACCATATGATACCCTACACCATTGTGTACATTATAATTCGGGGAGGGGTCTTTTATTAAACTTGGAGTCAAATGTGGACCGAAACTCATAAGTGTAAAATAAAACATACGAATACAGAATATTACGTTGATCCTGACATTTATGTGAATTTATTCAATTTTGGGTGATTCCCAAAAGAGGGCCTTATATGCGAGCTATGGTAAATTATGGACCGATCTTTATAAAATTTGGCACTATCATTTATGTTCATATAAAACTTATTCGTGTCGAATACTAACTTGACACTAACATTTTAATGGGATTTATGCCCGTTAAAGTGATTTTCTGAAAGAGGTTTAAATGGGAGCTATGGTTTATTATGGACCGATCTTTTTAAGAATCGGCAAACTTATTTAGACTTATGTGAAACTTATATGCGCCAAATTTCACTAAAATATTGCTTTATTTAAGGGATTTATGATCGTTAAACCCTTTTCCGGGAGGACATTTGTATGGGGGCTAGGTGAAATAATGGTCCGATCATAACCAATTTCAATAGGCTTTGTACCAAATTTCATTAATTTTGGTTCAAAATTGCGACCTGTAGTTTGATTACAAGGTTTACATGGACGGACAGACGGACGGACATCGTTAAATCGACTCAGAAAGTGATTCTAAGCCGATTGGTATAAATTAAGGTGGGTCTTAGACCAATATTTTTGGGTGTTACAAACATTAGCACAAACGCATAATACCCTCCTCACCTATGGTGGTGTAGGGTATAAAAATATGAAAAAAAAAAGAAAATTAAATAAGAACGTACATACATATACATGGAAAGTAAGCAAAAAACAAAAAATTTATCTTATATTTAAACGTACCTCAAATTATGAAAGGGGACGTCACTTAGAACATATTTGCAAAATTTCAACTTATATTAGGGTTTGGGGTTTCCCGTTTCCCGAACGGCATCAATGTTATGGCGGTTTAAGATAAAAATTTATAAAAAAATTGCCAAAATTATATTTATAATCCTAAATCTAAAATTATTGAATTTATGTACTTCACTATCCTGTATCTAAAATACAAATTAAAAATATCGCGATAAGTTAAGTATGGGTGAATATATTAGCGATTTAATAATTCTTATAAAATTTGCAAAATTCAGTTTTTAGTGATGTAGTGTTGTTCATATTCATGCATTTATTGCAAAATTCATAATTTTTTTTAAATAATTCATAACACAATGTCATTTATATACATTTTTTAATTGCACTTAGTCAAATCTCTAAAGTTGTATTAAATTAAATATCGTACTTTTTTTCGAACGCCATATTGATTTTGATATGTGGTATTAAAGCAGCTACAGATTGACATATGTATATCATCGCCAATTTTTATTAGCGCCTTGGGTGTGCCTCGACTATTAATGTTAAATTAAAAGCATCGCGTTCTTAGCCCGTGAAAATAGTTGATGAATATTTTTAGCGAAATTATATTTTCTACGTAAGTAAAACTTTACACAGGAACTTATTTCAGTTTAAAATTGTTTTATAACGCCAACATCCGCTATAACAAAATATGCAAAATTGCTGAATTCTTTAAAATAGCTATACACGTTTAGCAAATTAATATTTTAAAACGCCACAGTGATTTTTAAATGAAATTTGGAAACCTTCTTTGATAACGCTATACTCTAGCTTCACTGAAATAACGTTGCGAGTGTGCCTCGCGAAAAAGGCACCTCTTGAAGCCATTCACGTTTTTTGTCTCCAAGTTTGGGTACCTCCTACAGCATTTCTGTTGGGGCACATTAACGAGATATATGTCAAATGATGCGTAATTTCAAGAGCTATTAGGCTCTGTTTTGAATTTTGAAATATCCGAAACGGCGTAAAATCCCTAGTGAAAAAACTGCAAAATTTTAAAATTTTTTAAAATTTGGTTTAACGATTTTTGCACAACACAATTTGACACTGGTTAATTGCACTCTAATTAAAACCATGCTGGTCCTTTTCTACAAGTTTTTATAGTCTACATTAGAAGAATTGGACATTTATGCAAAAATCCGCGACTACAGCAATAAAAAGAAATAAAAAAAAACTTGTTAGTTTCAAACACTTTTTTTGGAATTTTTGACTTTGAGTGCTTTCCGGCACCACATGGAACCGTTTCAGGTCTTGAATTTTTTTTCTGTTACAGCACCAAGTGTTGGTAACATAATTGCATAAAAAGTTGTTTAAAAAAGTTAGAAATTAAAAAAATATTTGATGTTAAAGGCCGATTTCATAAAGGCAAACGTAAAAAGAGAATTGCCCATTTGTTTCCACAAATGACTTGTACATCACTTCTGAGAACACATTACTGGTTTTCGAATGACTTCCTAGAACTGTATAAAAAATTGTATAAAAAATTTCAAAAATTAAAAAAAGAGTATTTACAAAATGAAATTGATTTCAAAAGTGGCCTTTAGGATATAGCTAACGTGACCAGATGTCTCGCTTTTGGCGGGATTATCCTGCTTTTTAAACTTCGATCCCGCCTAAAATATTTTTCCTGCTTTTTATTAAGAAATCCCGCTTTTCTAACACTAATAATTACTTATTCGATTTCCTTATTTACGTTTACTATAACATTCTTACCAGTATTTAAGTAAAACTAAAAATATTTTTTTCCACTGGAAAGTTGATCATCTTCTCTACTAACTAATCTTAAATGTACCTCCCAAAAGATACGTTTTTTTAAGCTTGTTAAAATATTTAAAAATTTTTTAACATATCTTCAGTTCTCTACCAGTGAATGAAAAATCTCAAGTCAGCTATATTTTGACCAAAAAAGTTTAGAATTTTTTTTCCAGAAATGAGTTTAAAACTTTAATTACATTGGTCGACAAAAAATCCTCCACCAAAGACGAGTAGCTGTACTTGATGCATTTTGATGTGCTAAACACGAATCTGCTTTCAGTTTTTTTCCATCAGGTCTGGATTTTTTTTATGGGCGTGTCTAATATCTCGCTCATAGTAAGGCCAAAAATATCACTAATTTCCTCTTTTTGTTATTTTTCTTAATTTAAAATATAAGAAAATTGTTTAAAACAACTAAAAAAGCTCTCTGTAAGATTTTATATAGGATAATAGGAAAAAAAGAAAGACTTCAAAAGTAGATTAATAGTTCTTCTAAACATTAAAAACATCTCTTTTTAGCATAAAAATTGTTAATTATTTTTCCAGATTTATACAGATATTTTTATTAATTAAATTTTTTTATAAAAATTATATAAACATTTCTTTAAGAGAAAAACTTCAAATGCGATGAATATAAATCATAATATAAAGTACATTATTCTATGTCTGAAGCTTCTTTTTTGTTGAGATGCTTTAAAATTTCGATAATTTAGTTTTATATTTAAATTAGAAAAATAAAAAAATAAAAAAAAACTAATATAAAAATTACTTTAAAAATAATTTTAAATCACTATAAGCTGTGCTAAAATATTAAAAAAAATGTTTTTATAAATTATATTAAAACTAGTCTAAAAGCTGAAAAAAGTAAATCAGTCACTATTTATAAAGAACAGTCTTTATTATTTGGTGCATGGTTAAACCAATAAGCTGAACACTTTTTTTAACCAAAAATATTTTTATTAAGCTTCAAATAAGAGCAATTCTTAAAATGTCGGTTAACCGGTTTTTAAGTAGACGGTTAACCGAAAAACCGGCTTTTTAATTTTACCCAATTTTCGGTTAACCGTCAAACCGGTTTTTTGAAAAGTCGGTTTTTTATGAACACTAGTAGAAATACAGTGGTGGGCAAAAACATTTTTTTTCTTGAAACAAAAATAGGTAAACTAGGTGGATTTTGACGAGTTAAACAAGAATCTGTATTCATTTTTTTTATCAATACGTGATAGAAAAAAGGTAAAAGCTGATTCTTATTTAGCACGTTAAATTCCATATAATTCACCTATATATATATTTTTTTTTATTTAAAGCAAAACAAATTTTTTTTGCCCACTAGTGTATTTTCACTTAACTGTAGGTATGCATGGGTATCCTAACTTAACTGTGAATGCAATCAAGATTTGTGCATAAATTTTTATGTTACGGGGCTTTATTTAGTCGTAGTTTTACCAGCTTTGAGATAAAGATAATAAACTGAAACATTTTTGATGATGAGTCATTCCATTTAAAACCAACCAGCTGATTTTCTCACCTCTTCCGAATTAGATAATATTTGGTACAATTATTATTCTTGTCAAAACTAAGACTTATTCAAAATTTCAGATAATTTCATTAAGTGGTTCGCGAAATATCGCGGTTGGAAAATGCAAAATAGCTCAAAATGTGTACAAAGTTGCATACACAAAATTACAAATGTCTTTCGAAGTATTTATTATATAAGATTTATTGAGATGTCATATTAAAGGTATCAAAATTACCTTTAAGATGATGTATAAAATGATTTTTTTTTTCTCAACACCAAAATGGTCCATATCTCGCGATTTTTCATTCGCGGCCAAATATCTCGAAAAGTGGTATTTTTAAAAATTTAAAAAAAATATATGATAATGGTTGAAATGTTTTCTATAAGTGTGGTAAGTGGCATTCTGGGACTCGCAATATTTCAGGAGTTATTACAATAAATGTCATAATAAATACGAAATATTTGTTGCAACTGATATTGTTTTGTTTGTAATAAAATTTAAAAATCGCAAATTTTTTGCTAAAATCATCCAAATTTAATGAAATTCGATAAGAATATTAATATTGACTCTGGTAACGCAAATGCTGAGTTTAACTTTGATAACCGCAATATTTCGCGATTTGTAATATCTCAAAAATGAGGAAAATTGTGTTTTTAAAAATGCAAATATCTTCCAAAATATTTACGTTACAACGTCCATTAAGGCAAATATTTAAAGCTAATGAAATTACCTTTAAAATGATACCTGAAACATGTTTTCATGTTGAATTTTTTTGGCGGAAAATTCGCGAATTAAATTTCGAGGTCGCGTATTTCAAAAAGCGGTATTTTTGAATTTGTGAAAAATATATATTTAGAGGATGGAACCATTCTAAATGCTCCCTGTAAGTATCGTGAGGAGACTTTAAATAGTTTATGAGTTATTGAAAAAAGTCGCGCAGAATAAAATGAACAAATTTATGCTTGAAATTTCTTTCAAAATAATTATTTTTTTGTTTTACACTGCATTTTATTGTTTGCAATAATTCGGAAGCTATTTATAGTCCCAACACGATACTTACAGAGAGCACTCAGAAAGGCTAAATCATCTACATATATATTTTTCACGAACTTAAAAATACCACTTTTTGAAATACGCGAGCGCGAAATTTAATTCGCGAATTTTCCGCCAAAAAAATTCAACATGAAAACAT
Source organism: Protophormia terraenovae (assembly GCA_951394005.1). Lineage (NCBI taxonomy): Eukaryota > Metazoa > Arthropoda > Insecta > Diptera > Calliphoridae > Protophormia > Protophormia terraenovae. The sequence goes on along the minus strand of OX596077.1, from coordinate 81,492,201 downwards.
GTTTCAGGTATCATTTTAAAGGTAATTTTATTAGCTTTAAATATTTGCCTTAATGGATGTTGTAACATAAATATTTTGGAAGATATGTGTATTTTTAAAAACACAATTTTCCTCATTTTTGAGATATTACAAATCGCGAAATATTGCGGTTATCAAAGTTAAACTCGGCATTTGCGCTACCAGCGTCAATATTAATATTCTTATCGAATTTCATTAAATTCGGATGATTTTAGCAAAAAATTTGCGATTTTTCAATTTTATTACAAACAAAACAATATCAGTTGCAACAAATATTTCGTATTTATTATGACATTTATTGTAATATCTCCTGAAATATTGCCAGTCCCAGAATGCCACTTCGAAAGATATTTGTAATTTTGTGTATGCAACTTTGTACACATTTTGAGCTATTTTGCACTTTCCAACCTCGATATTTAGTTTTGACAAGGATAATGATTGTACTAAATATCATTAAATTCGGAGAGGTAAAGTCAAAAATTGTAATTTTTCGTGTTGGTTTTAAATGGAATGACTCTGATTTCACTTTTAAAAAGAAGTTTTAGTAAAAAAAAAGAAAAAAAAAAAGAAACTTGAATTTAGCATGAAAAAAATGTTTCGGACACTTATTTCGAAATATTTCCTAAACTATTGAGCAGATAAAATTTTGATAGTAGAACGACTCAAAGTTAATTTTATTCCGCATATTTTGGTGAAAAAAATCTCAACCTGATGGTAAAAAACTGAAAGCAGATTCGAGTTTAGCATGTGGAATTCCACATATATATATATATATATATATATATATATATATATTTTTTTTTTTTTTTTGAAGGAGCACGAATACAATTTTTTTTTTGTCGACCAGTGTTGTTTTAAGAATATTAGAATAAAATTTTGGTGGAAGAAATTTTGTTCTTTCAGATAGATTTTTAGATTTTAAAAACTCATTTCGTGAGAACATTTGTCTGAGGGCTATTTAAATAATGTTTACCAATTTTATTTACCAAAATGTGCCATTTCAAAAAGGTGTTTTGACATGAACTTTGATCTCAAGGTTAACATGGATATGGAACCATATTGGATACTTTTTTATTTTTGTATTAACTGAAAGTTATAGATATATCTGGAACAATGTTTTCGATTAAATTTACTTAAAGTTACTGCTTACGAAAACCTTGTGTTAATGATTTTATTTTAACTTTTTATTTTAACTGAAAAGGTATATTTTATATTTTGATAACGGTTTTTTTTGGAGGTAACGGCTTTTTAGTTATTTCGGTAATGGTATTTTATGGTAACTGTTTCAGAAATTTCGAAGTATCGGTTCAGAACCATAAAATATAATCTGTTGTCAAGTATTATAATGACGAGCAAGGGTAGCCATAACTTTATTAGAAGTTTTATTTAAACTTTATTAAAAATAATAATATTTCTTAAACACAAAAATAACGCAAAATATTTTTAATTACAGTGGCTCAATAATGTAGTCGGACAAACATTAGGATAATATTACTCATATTAAAATTAACAATTTTTGAAAATGTCAAAACCAAAGTCATACACAACTGAAGAAATCCGAAATGTTATTATTAAAAACTTTGAGGAAGGAAAAACCGTTCGAGAAATTAGTGGTTTAATTGGAAAACCAAAATCAACTGTTCATTCCATAATTAAAAGGTATAGATAGAAAATCCGTGGAAAATAAGCCAAAATCAGGAAGACCAAAACTATTTACCAGCTCTGACGAACGATGGATTATCCAAGAGATTAAAAAAATCCTAAAGTTAGCGCTCCAAAATTAGCTAAGGAAATTTCTCAACGCATAAATAAAGATTGCAACCCAGAAACAGTAAGATTAGTGCTCCGAAAAAACGATTATAATGGTAGAGTTGCCCGTAAGAAACCTTATATTAAAATATTAATAAAGTTAATAGAGCTTAACACATAAATTTTGCAAAAATGTACAAAAATATGGATATTTCTTTCAGGAATAAAGTATTATATACAGACGAAAGTAAATTTAAATTTTTCAGATCAGATGGACAGTCCTACGTTTGGCGAAAACCAAACGAAGTAGTTATCAAAAGCAAAGGACTTCCTACAAAGTATTAAAACACATCTGGTAGAAAATCAGCCCCTTAGCTCAGTGCTCAGACTATTTGGTGCGAAAAGTTAAAGCTAATGCGGAGTTGAAAACATATAAGGTCCAAAAAGTTCCAGACTGTAATACTGCAAAAAATTTAGAAGCCAAGAATAGATCACGGAAATTAAAATCAAATTTCATACAAAAATACTCATGTTGTATAAAGAACGACAAAACGTATGTACTGGTATATTTTTGCAGCTACCGGGTCAAAATTTGTAAGTTGCTGATGCTCGAGGATATGTTGAATATATCGTCACCGAAAATGCTAAACAACGTAACATCACTTTTTATAACTTTACAGGAGGCACAAAAAACGTTCTAAATCTAAACAAATTTTACTACAAACTAGATTTTTGGGTTGTTACATCTTTAAATATTACCTAATATATTGATGATGAATATTTTTATTAAATAGTTATGTGATTTACGTTTTTCAAGATTTCAATTTTATGAAGCCAAAAAAACGTAACATCAATACAAATTTAAAAAAATTATAATTTAAAAGATTTCTTTTAACTTTTACTTAAAAATTTTAATAGCTGTTATATTTTTAATAATTTGCAATCTAAATTCGTAAAAAAAAGAAACAAAAATATTTTTTTAATTTTTTTAACAAATGTGATATTACGTTGTTTTGACTTAAGAAAATCATTGCCTTTGTTAATATAATCGTTATTTTTTGAGTTACAAGTCTGAACATTTGTGATCACACGTATTTTGGAAAAATAAACTATATTTCATTAAAAACACAAATATGAAAATTTTAATGTTACGTTGTTTTGCATTTTCGGTGACGATATGTTTAGGACCGAAAAGCAGATAAAATTTCCTTAAGAATTCCTGATTTGGCAACATTTCTGCAATTGCGGCAAAAGAAGCCGCAATTCCCCATACGAATTCTCAAAACTCAATTGTGATTTTAATTCAAACCACGAATAGCTTCATGACGAACATGCAAAATATGTTGCAACAATTAATGCAAAACCAAAGCATGCTCATGCAGATTTTGCTTAGTAAAAAATGAAATCATTGAGAATATGCATCAGGAACTTCAACGGCCTTAGCCAAAATAAATATGAAGTACAACAATTTCTACAAATGCAAGAAATTGATGTGCTATTAATATCCGAAACTCACTTTTGAATTGTTTCAGAATGAAATGGCTACTACACCTACAAAAAATCGAAGTGGTAGGGCATGTGGTACATGCGGTACTGTAATCTTAATCCGTTATGATATAAAGCATTTTCCTATGCCAGAATACAAAACGGATCATATCCAGGCCACTTCAGTAAATATACCTTATATTAAAATGAAATTGATCTTTGATACCCTTAACCCAGCGTTTAATTTTAAGCCCATAAAATTTTTTTTCAACTGGCGACTGCGCTGAAAACAGTTTAAGTTTCCATTTTCGATCACATGCTTACTTAACAAAATTTACTGCTCAAACACAAAACTGAAATAAGCAGCAACCAGTTTTTATTTTGTTCAGCAGTCAAATGAAATAAGCACCCTGTGATAACTTGTACAAATGAAGTCCGATTTTAAAGATTTTTACATTATACTTATACTTAGATTTTTATTATATACTGGAAAGTACTTGGTAAGATAAAGAAAAAATAAGCTTACTCATCTAAGTTATCTCTTACAGTTAAAAAGATATTTACGCTTGAATTTTGAATTTTTGATTTTTTGGCTCGACTTTCTTTCGTTTTTCGAGAATAAGTCCGGAGATATATGAGGTAAAATTTTTTTAAAAATATTCTGTAATTTGCTACATATTTCAAAATAATATGCTGAAAGAATTTTTGGATTATCTCAATTCGTCTAGACGTGAAAAATATTCAAATTCAGCACTCTGAAATTGGCATGAAAAATGGCTATTTTTTTACAAAAATATAGTACAATTCATTCACTTTTTTCTCAAAGTTCCGGTAATAAAAAAATTTTTTCCTTATTAATTTCAAAAGATAAGGCTGATAAATGGTTAATAAAGAAATTTTGAATTGATTTAAGTTTGCACCCTACATCCAGCATTGGCCGAAAATTCATTTTTATCGATTAATAAAAAAAATGTCACGCGAGCTTTTTTAAATTTGGTACCCATATTTTTTATAGAAATAGATTTTGAATGATTTAACACTAAACTGCTTTCCGCCCGGCCAAAAACTAATACAGGAGTGGAGATTTTATGTTAAAAGTCAGTTTTTTAACGACTATTTGTAAAAGCATATTAGCATAATATTTTTAATATTATTTCTTATGTAATGTATAAAACACAAATCAAGCTTTTATTCCTAAAATAATCAATAAAATAGCTCCAATAACCTATTTTTGGTAATTTTTCAAAAATAATTTTTTTTTTTTAAATAGCTGAAATAATTTTTTTAATACAACCACTAATTTTGCAAATACTTTAAAAATGTTAAAAGAATATATATATAGACTTATTTACCAATTCAACGATATATAACACGTTGATATAGGTCATTTAATAATAGTAATATAATGGCCTCAAAACTACCAAGTCATGTCAAAAGTTGCAAAATTCACTATTTTGTTCCGTATTTCCATATGTGTGTATACGTAACATTTTAGTTTTCTAATGTATTATGTAGGTAAATATTTGTTATTATAAAGTAGTAAATTCTTTATTTGAGTAATGTTTATTTAATTTGTTCTACATATTTACATACTTATTATACATATATCCCGTATATTTATTTTATTAAGAATATATTATCGAAGATATTATTAGAGATTTTCTTGAAAATAATCAGAAACATCAAACGTTAGCAAATTTTGAACTTTCTTAGCTTCGGAATCCTCTTTTTCTATTTCAAGAGTGATTTTTGGTAGCCATCGTGTTCTTATAGAATATATAACTGGATCTGATGATATTAATAAATATTCCATTAAGTCCATATTTTGCGCTATTTTCGAACTTTTTCGGGTATTGAAGAGTCGGAAATGTTTAACATCTTTATTTCGGGCTTCCTGTGCTTCCTCTGTTAGCTCTCCCAATGGCAAAATACTATTTTCTATTATTTCTTTACCATGAGCCAATACTTTGTGAATTGTTGGAGTCATTGATTTCCAGGGGTATGTAATGTTAAGTAGTTCTTTAGTTTCGTAAGCAAACATTTTAAATTTGTCCGCATTAACTTGTTTTTTGCTATTAATGGCTGCCAATATAATCTTAAAACGCTTCAAAATATTTAAGTCAATGCCTGTGATTGAAGATGTGAGTTCCGGATTTTCAAAGAAACGTCTTGCTGTATTTCTATCATTTGAGCTTCCATAGCCATGTAGAGGTTTATCAATTATTAATCCGAGTTGTTCTTTGAATTCTAATTGAATTCTTTTCTTCTCCTCTTTTCGTAATTCGTGAAGTTCCAAATTGTTTTTTACTTTAGCATTTTCCTGTCCGGGAATATTTCTGTACTTCATATCATATGCAAGATGTAAGCAGAACTCCAAAAATCTTATCCTTGCGTGGAGTGGTGATATTCCAAATTTTAAAGAATTTTTATTAACAAGGACTTCAGAATTATCCTGAAATTGTGAACTTATTTTTCCACATATATTACATTTCCATGTAGATGTTGTATCTGTTATAGTGTTTGCAACTTTTCCATCAATCATCGTTAATTGTTGTTGAAATGTAACTTTAATAGTTCTGTTTGATACTTTTACATATATTGGGAGCAATGCTTTAATTTCTTCTTCCAATTGGTTGACAATGCTGTTTATTGTAATCGCGGTTTCTTTTGTGTAATCAAAAAGGATTGGACGGCACAAAAATTTGGAACCTGGAGTTAAATTTATCCATATACCATCAAAAAGCGAGTCATTTCTTGTCGATGAGGAAGGCTTATTTAAGAGCATTCGAAGTGGTACCAGAGACGCTATAAACAGCGAGGAATAATTATTTCCAGAATTACTTCCATCCAGTTGTTTGTATTCAGATAATCCTGATGTTCCATCGCAGCTCCATTTGAATATTAAAATAAGTTCAGAGTCTTTGCATTTTTCAATGTTATCATTGCTGAAGGTAGATATAATTCTAGAGGCAGTATTTTCAAGTAATTGCAATATATTAACTTTAGCAATTTTAACAGAAGCATTAACCGGGTGCTCCATAGGCTGAAAATATTACTTTTCGCTTCTCTCACTGATTTGCTACTGGGAAAGATATCATACCTTTTTCGCTAACAGATTTCCTCAAAATCTCGTATTGGTTTCTTGATAATCCTAAATTTAATATTAGAGCTAAAGCATCTTCAGAGGTAAAGGACGATGTTGATTTCGGTGTCACTATGCTTTGGATTATCCGATGTAATCGATTGGGAGAAGCTGTTGGTAACACATCTATAACTTTTTCTACTTCCTTTGGTTGCGTACGTGTTACTAAAGCTTTAAATGTATCTTTAATTTCGGCATTCGTATGTGAATTTAGAATAGATTCCTGTTTGGTCCTCTTTGTTCTTAGCTGAACTTCATCGTAACTTTTTTTTGGTCGACCCTTTTTCTGCTTTCCGATGAAAATTGGTATTTCTCCCTCCAACCACTCTTCATTTTTCTTCTTGAACTTTGGTATTGACCAATCTGAAGCTTGCATTCTTTTTTCGTATGATTTATAAAAAATTTCGAGCTTTAAACTGTCTTCTGCAGTAAGAGTTAAACCAAAAGATACTACTGTATCAATGAGTTTTCTTATTTTTTCTGGACGATTGATAATATCAGATAGATTATCCCAGATTACTTTGCAAATATAAAAGTTTTAATGTAATCTCCATAATGGCAAATTCACTAATAAATCTGCATATTTATAAGGATACTTATATATAGAAAAAGAATATTTATATCAGGTAAATGGTGACAGGCAAAAATGAATTAAAAAATTTAAATTTTTGCTCAAAACCCCCAATTTCATTCAGTTTATTTTTATGACCTGTAGTGTTAAACAGATACGTCAAAAAATGTACCTATGCGATTATAAAAAAATCATTTTTGTTATAATACACTAATTAAGTAGCTAGGTAAATTATTTAAAAACTTAAAAAAATGTAATAAAAAACGAAGGAAAATATATTTAGGTAATTTTAAAAACCTTTTCAGTAGAAAAAAATTATGAACACTTTAAATAAATTCATTAATAAATATTATTATCTCGTAACAAAAATAAGCAATGCAGTTGAGTGTTACGTATACACACATATGGAAATACGGAACAAAATAGTGAATTTTGCAACTTTTGACGTGACTTGGTATTTTTGAGGCCATTATATTACTATTATTAAATGACCTATATCAACATGTTATATATCGTTGAATTGGTAAATAAGTCTATATTTATATTCTTTTAACATTTTTAAAGTATTTGAAAAATTAGTGGAGTTGTATTAAAAAAATTAAAAATTTTTTTGGATTTTCAGCTATTTAAAAAAAAAAAAAAAATTATTTTTGAAAAATTACCAAAAATAGGTTATTGGAGCTATTTTATTGATTTTTTAGGAATAAAAGCTTGATTTGTGTTTTATACATTACATAAGAAATAATATTAAAAATATTATGCTAATATGCTTTTAATATGCTTTTAAAAATAGTCGTTAAAAAACTAACTTTTAACATAAAATCTCCACTCCTGCATTCGTTTTTGGCCGGGCGGGAAGCAGTTTAGTGTTAAATCATTCTAAATCTATTTCTATAAAAAATATGGGTATCAAATTTAAAAAAGCTCGCGTGACATTTTTTTTATTAATCGATAAAAATGAAACTATTTTTTAAAATTTACCATTTTCGGCCAATGCTGGATGTAGGGTGCAAACTTAAATCAATTCAAAATTTCTTTTTTAACCCTTTATGAAGCCTTATCTTTTGAAATTAATAAGGAAAATTTTTTTTATTAACGGAACTTTGAGAAAAAAGTGAATGAATTGTACTATATTTTTGTAAAAAAATAGCCATTTTTCATGCCAATTTCAGAGTGCTGAATTTGAATATTTTTCACGTCTAGACGAATTGAGATAATCCAAAAATTCTTTCAGCATATTATTTTGAAATATGTAGCAAATTACAGAATATTTTAAAAAAAAATTTACCTCATATATCTCCGGACTTATTCTCGAAAAACGAAAGAAAGTCGAGCCAAAAAATCAAAAATTCAAAATTCAAGCGTAAATATCTTTTTAACTGTAAGAGATAACTTAGATGAGTAAGCTTATTTTTTCTTTATCTTGCCAAGCACTTTTTAGAAATATAAAAATCGGACTTCATTTGTACAAGTTACGATTTTTTTATAACTTTTACATACTCGAGGTAGTCAACTTTGACACCCTGTAGCTTATCTCGTGTTATCACAGGGTGACTACAAGATGATTTTTTGGTCCTCCTCTACAACTCTTCCATACATTTCAATTTGATCCGACCAGTAGTTTAGGAGATTCAGATTTATTACCAAAAAATTTGCATTTGACCCCACTGTGCAACGTAGAAACATTTTTCAGCAACGTAAAAACAACTGGATAGTAAGACTGTATAGTTCTGTACAGTTGATTTACAAAGTTGTTTGGTTTTTGTTTATACATTTAAGAAGGAAAATGAAGTTGATTATTTTAAATGAAAACAAATAGAAAACGGTGCAATAAAATACTATGAATTGTATTAAAGATATTTATATGTAGATTTATTATTTTTAATCAAAAAAACAAACATTTTTTATATAATATATTTATTTAAAATTTTTGTAGAACTTTTATAAAAATATTAGAAAATATTTAATATTAGTAGATGAAAATATATTAACTAAATATTAAATGTTGTTTAAATTAAAGAAAAAATTAAAAACATTTTTGTTATTTGCAATGAGAAGAAAATTTTGTTATTTTGTATAACTTTCATTGTTTTGATCTATTACTCAAAGTTGTTTGGTTTTTGTTTTTAAATTTTAGAGGGAAAATGAAGTTGATTATTTTAAATGAAAACAAATAGAAAACGGTCCAATAAAATAATATGAATTTTATTAAAGATATTACATACATACATATATCTTTATTTTATTAATTTTAAATAAAAAAAGTTTTTCATTTAACAAATATAGAAATTTTGTAAAGATAAATAAAAAAAGACATTATATTTATATGTATGTATTATGTTACCGAAATAATAAAGATTTGTTGTGATCTGTATTTATTTATTTACTTATTTATTTGTTTATTTATTTATGTATCTAAAAATAAAAGCTATTAACTTGTATGTTGCAGACTTTTTGGTTATTAATTTATTATTTTCTTATTGATCGGCTTTAATGTCTTAATTAATTTTTTACTTTTATTAATACCTCAGCCGAACAATAAGACATTTGATCATACCAAAAAAATTATAATAACAGTGCAATTCTCGACCGAGTGACAAAAAAAATTATTGTGACAATAAAAATTCTTTTTATTCTGGCTTTGAAAAAAAATTGTTTATATATTTTTGGTGATAGTTGTCACACTCATAAGAGCATATAATAAGTAATTATTAATTAATGATAATTGTCATGAATTAGAGAATAGCACTGTAAGTAACATTTATATAATCTTTAAGATTTACCTAAGTATAATGACTTACACGTAAGTTATAATAAATTATCCGCTTTATAAAATATAACCAACTGCTGGAAAATTATATACATATGTAACTCTCTTTTAGTAAAATTATGTCACTATTAACAAATTGGAATTGGAGTTGAAGGGTTGTTGAGTAATGAAATATTTTTAATAATAACAAACGAATCAAAATTAAGCAGATCATCTGCTAATAAATAAAAGTTGAATGTGGTTTTAAACGGAAAAATATAGTCAATTAAACAATTTATCAAAGAAATATTCTATTTATTTCAAAATTTAAATATTCTAAAACATTAACAAATCAAATTATAATGCGCTAACTTTTATTTAAAAAGTCCCAGCAAAAAAAAAAACGATCAAGAGCTTCCAAAAAAAGAACATTTTCATCTCTTCAAAAGTAGAAAAAAGTATATATACACTTTGTTCTACTTTTGAACAACTTCTTTGTTACAACTACTTTGTTTCAACTTTTTTAAAATTTAATAATAATTACTTCCAAAAAAAATTAAAATTAATGAATTTTTAGCGGGAAAAAAGGTTAATAATTACTAAGAAAATTTAAATTTTATAAATTTTAAATCATATTCATTATATTTTGATAGCTCTAAAACAGACTTTTTGTGTTTTATAAACATTGTTTTAAAGGAAGTACTTCAAAGGAAATGAACTAGAAATATAGAACAAGAACATCTTACCAATAACAATCATGGGTTAGAAAAAGAACTTCTGAAGCTCTTTTTCACCACTAAGTACTTCCTTCCAATGACAACACATGTTAAATTCATGACTTTTTCAGCTCTTTATTAGTTCCTTTTTTGTTGGGGTGCTATGTTATATCTTTCGGAATAGTAGGTCCATATGTTAGGAATAATTTTTAAATTTCATATAGTTATTTTTCACTCACACGGATCTATTCTAAAATTAAAATTTTTATTTTTTCTACTAAATATGATCCTTAATCAATTTAATAAAAGTTAAAATATTTTCAATTCTGATATTATTAATATTTAATAATATATATTTTGAGAGTTGAAATTCCCTAAATAATAAAAAAAAAACTTGGTCCATTATGCTCAGAATAATTTCTGTCCACCAGGGGGGTTATTGTGTTATTCGATTCGAAAGAAAACACTTTCGAATTTCAATGTATAAAGTATACAAATTCGAAAGATTTTCCTTTCGAATTTAGTTACAAAATAACCCCCCAGGTTTTATAGTACTTTGTAATTTTTTGATTAATTTTGTTCAATATTTAAAAAAGGCGACAATTTATTTACAAATATAAACAATTTTTGTGATAATTTACTCTTATTTGTATTAATGATCTAGTGATTATTATTTCGCAACTTCTAACTTACTAACAAATCGATGAAAAAATACAGAAAATTCAACATAAATTTTACATACTTGTATAATCAATGAGTCAAATATACAATTGTTAGAATTACTTTTTTCCATTTAATAGTCATATGTATTGCAAATTTAAAATATATAATTTTTCTTCCAAATGTACACGTACGTCTCCATCTTCAACTAAGCCATAATTTTTACCGAAAGTGTCCAAATTTCTTTTCTTTTATTATTTCGTTATAATATACGATTCCGACCAGTATAATATTTTATACATATACATATTATTAGGACATATATCAGGTTATGAAAATATATTTATTAGTTTCTCAGTTATTGAATTTGACAAAAAGCTCTTTGAACCACCCTTTATTAAAAAATAAATAAATAAAAAGAGAAATATAGTTAATATTTTTTCATCTACTAATATTAAATATTATCTAATATTTTTATAAAAGTTCTACAAAAATTTTAAATAAATTGCAAATAAATATATTATACAAAAAATTTTTGTTTTCTTAATTAAAATTAATAAATCTACACATAAATATCTTTAATACAATTCATAGTATTTTATTGTACCGTTTTCAATTTGTTTTCATTTAAAAACTATACCACTTCATTTTCCTTCTTAAATGTAAAAACCATAACCAAACAACTTTGTATATTGACTGCGCAGAACTGTACAGTCCAGTTGTTCTTACGTTGCTGAAAAAAGTTTCTACGTTGTGCTGAGCGCACACGACTAAGACGTAAAATCAACTTGGCTGAGTAAAAAACTGAGTATGTGCGCTGCTTATTTCATTTGACTGCTGAACAAAATAAAAACTGGTTGCTGCTTATTTCAGTTTTGTGTTTGAGCAGTAAATTTTGTTAAGTAAGCATGTGATCGAAAATGAAAACTTAAACTGTGTTCAGCGCAGTCGCCAGTTGAAAAAAATTTTTGTGTGCTTAAAATTAAACGCTGCATATAATCGTTATTGCAAACAACAAAAGCCATCGACATATTTATCGATTGTCGAATCGTTAAAAGTTACTGAATTGCACTACAGGTCTGGATTTTTTTTATGGGCGTGTCTAATATTTCGCCCATAGTAAGACCATTACTCAAGTATATTTCCTCATAACTCAAGAACGGCGTATACTATTGACATAAGTGATACACCAAATGATGCGGACTAAAAATATCTTCGAGTCACACAAACTTCATTTTTTATGTGTTCAATAGTTTCAGTTATTTTGAAATATGTGTCCGAAAAAACACCTTTTCATCCAAAATTTTTGATTTTTTGTTACTAAAATTTCTTTTTAAAAGTAAAAACATCAAAAATGTTTCAGTTTATCATCTTTATCTTAAAGCTAGTAATGCTGCGAATAAATTAAAGCATGTATCTTCAAAATTGATGCAAAAAAATTTTTGATTTTATTCACAGTTAAGTAAAAAATTCCCATGTACACATACATAGAAATACAGTTGTGGGCAAAAAACAAAAATAATTATTATTTTTTTGAACAAAAATATGTGGACTAGATGGACGGGTTAAACAAGAATCGGCATTCACTTTTTTTCTATCACGTACTGATTTCTTTTTATGGGCATGACTAATATCATCACCTTATTCAGCGTTCACACTATAAAACTCGAGAATGGTTTGTACAATTTAGACTATAACTCAAGAACCGTTTACACGAGTTTGGTAAATAATACACCAAAAGATGCATACGAAAATTGTCTTCAAGTTGAGTCAACAATATTTTTTATTCTCTCAAGAATTTCAAAGTTATAGATCAAAAGTTTCACGATTTAAAAAAAAAACTAATTTTTTCGCTACTAATTTCCGAATAACTACGGAAATATTAACTAAACAAAAAAATTATGTAAATTCAGCTCAAAGATAATTTAAATTACTATCTATTGGAGTTTAATTTAACTTAATTAGACAAACCGTTCTCGAGTTGTACAAGTGTGACTGTCTAAAGGAGGGGTCATAGTGGTCATGCCCATAAAAAAGTCAATACGTGATAGGAAAAAAGTGAAAGCTGATTCTTGTTTAGCACGTTAATTCATATATTTTTTTTATTTAAGACAGAAAAACATTTTTTTTCCTATCCACTTACCTGTAGATGTGCATGGGTATTTTAACTTAACTGTGAATTAGGGTCATCGATTATTCGACTTTTTGTAGAAACCGGTTTTCGAATAGTTCGAATAGTTGGTATTTTGAAAAAAACCGGTTGCACTTTTTTAAATTCAGAAAAAACCGGTTAACCGGTTTTTTTGCAGAAGTTAATATTTCTACCAAAAGACTACATTTCTTAAAGAAAAATCAATAAATATTATGATGTTCAAGTTAAAATATATCACATATAATTATTTTTGGAAATAACTATTAATCCAATAAGAACGAGAAAGAAATAGTCGGTCAAGTCCGACAATACCCTACTCAATTATATGCACCAAATTCGGGGAAGTTTCTTCTTTTCTAAACTTGTGGAATTGTGGGTCAATACTATGTTCAATTATGGACCGATCTTCATGAAATTCGGAACACAGATTTTAACTTATATGGAACTTACATGTGTAAAAAAAATTCTTACTAAATTTAAGGGATTTATGATCGTTAAACCCCTTTTCCGGGAGGATATTTGCAAGGCGCTAGTTTAAATAATGGAACGATCATAACCAATTTCAACACGCTTCTTTCTTAGATTATAAGAAACCTGTGTGCCAAATTTCAAATTTAATACATGTTCAAAATTGTGACCTGTATTTTAATTAATTAATTATTTTTTATGAACAGACAGACGGACGGACGAACATCATCAAATCGACTTAAAGACGATTGGTACAAATTAAGGTGGGTCTTAAACCAATATTTTTGGGTGTTACAAAGCATATGAACGAATAATATAATATAAAAATTTTAAGAAAATAATCATCAAAACAAGCAAAACAGAAACCATGGGTTAATATGATAAGAGCCAGAATCAATTTTACTGAAACTATTCTGTAGGAGAAACTTTTTTGAAGAAAAAATGAAGAAAATATTGAATAAAAAAAATACTAAAACATTCAAATTAAGTGTAAAAATTTTACAGGTGTTACAATTGAAGTAATTATTACTAATTCATTTATTTAATATTACAATAATTAATTTCGTTTTAACCTTAAACGATATTTTTAAAACATTACAAATAATACTCTAAAAAATATTCATAAATTTCGATTCAAATATCAGTATTTAGTAGGGTGATCGATTATTCGACTTTTTGGAGAAACCGGTTTTCGAATAGTTCGAATAGTTGGTATTTTGAAAAAACCGGTTGCACTTTTTTAAATTCAGAAAAAACCGGTTAACCGGTTTTTTTTTTTTGTAGAAGTTAATATTTCTACCAAAAGACTACATTTCTTAAAGAAAAATCAATAAATATTATGATGTTCAAGTTAAAATATATTACACATAATTATTTTTGGAAATAACTATTAATCAGTAAGAACGAGAAAGAAATAGTCGGTCAAGTCCGACAATACCCTACTCAATTATATGCACCAAATTCGGGGAAGTGTCTTCTTTTCTGAACCTGTGGAATTGTGGGCCAATACTATGTTCAATTATGGACCGATCTTCATGAAATTCGGAACACAGATTTCAACTTATATGGAACTTACATGTGTAAAAAAAATTCTTACTACATTTAAGGGATTTATGATCGTTAATTTGCATGGCGCTAGTTTAAATAATGGAACGATCATAACCAATTTCAACACGCTTCGTTCTTAGGCTATAAGAAACCTGTGTGCCAAATTTCAAATTTAATACATGTTCAAAATTGTGACCTGTATTTTAATTAACTAATTATTTTATTATGAACAGACAGACGGACGGACGAACATCATCAAATCGACTTAAAGACGATTGGTACAAATTAAGGTGGATCTTCAACCAATATTTTTGGGTGTTACAAAGCATATGAACGAACGAATAATATAATATAAAAATTTTAAGAAAATAATCATCAAAACAAACAAAACAGAAACCATGGGTTATTATGATAAGAGCCAGAATCAATTTTACTGAAACTATTCTGTAGGAGAAACTTTTTTAAAACAAAATCTTTGAAAAATGAAGAAAATATTGAATAAAAAAAAGACTAAAACATTCAAATTAAGTGTAAAAATATTACAGGTGTTACAATTGAAGTAATTATTACTAATTTATTTATTTAATATTACAATAATTAATTTCGTTTTAACCTTAAAGTATATTTTTAAAACATCTAAAAAATATTCATAAATTTCTATTCAAATATCAGTATTTAGTACATGTTTTTTGAAATAAAAAGCTATTTTTAAAACCGGTTTTTTGTGTTTAAAAAAACCGGTCTATTCGAAAAATGAACATTTTGAAAAAACCGACAGCACATTGACAGAAAAAACCGGTTTAAAAACCGGTTGGAAAACCGTATCGATCACCCTAGTATTTAGTACATGTTTTTTGAAATAAAAAGCTTTTTTTAAAACCGGTTTTTTGTGTTTAAAAAAACCGGTCTATTCGACATTCGAAAAATTAACATTGTGAAAAAACCGACAGCACATTGACAGAAAAAACCGGTTTAAAAACCGGTTGGAAAACCGTATCGATCACCCTACTGTGAATGCAATCAAGATTTGTGCATCAATTTTGATGATACGGGGCTTTGTTTATTCGTAGTTTCACCAGCTTTGAGATAATGATGATAAACTAAAACATTTTTGATGTTTTCACTTTTAAAAAGAAGTTTTAGTAAAAAAAAAAATCTTCAATTTGACATGAAAAAATTTCGGAGTATTATTTCGAAATATCTCCTAAACTATTGAGCGGATAAAAATAGTAGAACGACTTAAAGTCAATTTTTGGTGTATCATTTATATAAATCGTGTATACCGTTCTCGAGTTATAGTGAAATATACTCAAGTAATCGGCTTATTTAGGGCGCAATATTAGATAAGCCCATAACAAAATCTCGACCTGATGGGAAAAAAACTGAAAGCAGATTTGAGTTTAGCACGCTGAAATCCACCTAGTCTATATATTTTTCCTGAAGGTGCAGGAAAAAAAATTTGTTTTTGTCGACCAGTGTAATTTTAAAAAATTAAAAAAAGGTTAATTAGTCTACTCTTTTAAAGCATATAAAGCGTTTATACGTACCTCTTACCCGAAATTAAAAATATTGCGATATGAAAATCGCTTAAATGGTCAGTTAATATTTTACTTGCAAGTTAATAACTCTCGAAGACCAATCGTTATTAGTGAAACTAATTGGAAATAAAGAATACAGATTCATAGAGTTTTCAATGATAATAGTTTTTTATGCAATTTTCGTACAGTTATTTAATTTAAAGTTATTTTAATTTGCAATAATCGTGCGTATAAATGTAATAGTAGTTTCAAAGATTAAAAAATCAAATATTTTTTATTTATTTATTTATTTATTTTATTATATTTAACTACAATTCAAAATTTTAATTAGAATTAAAGTTTAGATAACAAATTAATACTTCTAAAATAATTAATAGTATTCATATTTGCTTTTGTTGGCCATTTGAGATTTTCTATGGGGTTAACATTAGCAAATATTAGATCTCATTTAGGTTGAAGTTTTATACATTCGGCGATTAAGTGGATTGTTATTAGTTGTTTTGGTTACAGAAGTTGCATGTTGGTTGTGGTGATCCATATAGTAAATAACTATCCGTAAGATTTGTGTGACC
This sequence comes from Protophormia terraenovae, assembly GCA_951394005.1. Classification (NCBI taxonomy): domain Eukaryota; kingdom Metazoa; phylum Arthropoda; class Insecta; order Diptera; family Calliphoridae; genus Protophormia; species Protophormia terraenovae. Next base: position 81,475,334 of record OX596077.1, on the reverse strand, counting down.
AAGTCGGATTCTGGTAAATTTTTTTTTCATAAATGTGTTTGTTGTTGTTGGGAGTATAATTGGTGTCCCCTCAGGGTTTATGGATTTATAATTGCGTTGATATTTTGAATAGATTTGTAAATTTTATTTTTTTCAAGTTTTATAAGTTGTTTTGTAGTTTGAGGCGTTGAGAAAATTAGAGGTGATTTGGCTGCTGTCTTAGCAGCAAAGTCTGCTACTTCGTTACCATCTATACCTATGTCTCCTGGAATCCATAAAATTTTAATTTTGTTAGTTACTTGGATATTAAAAAAACAAATATGTTACACTACTTTGCATACCATGCACTGATTTTTTTTAATTTAACAAAAACAACAGCATTTTTTTTTAATTTTAGGGTATATTTTTAAATGCCGTTTTTTAAATCCCACCTATAATGATGACTCTAAGTTTGTTGGGATAATACCCTACCATATTTGGTATTGTAGGTTATGTTTTGTTATACATATCCATATGTATATAGAATATTCATTTGGTCACGTATACATTAACCTGAATATGTTCTATTGTAGTGAGCATGCAAATAATGTTTAAATAAATACTTTTAAAGGTGGTTATATCACGATCTTTTTTATTTTAAAAATAAATCCTATTTAGTTTTATGTTAACACGATCTAGTGCGACAGTTAATAAACGTATCTATTTTTTTAAGATTGTGACCGGAAGCAACAGATTATTACACACACGTTTAAAATATAAACTAAAACAGAGAAAAAAATTTTGAATTTTTTTATTTTCTAAATTTTTTGCGAAATATCACTAAAACAAGTAAACTAAAATTTTTTTATCTCACACATACTCTGCAAACCAAAACACATAGGTCCGAAGGCACAGATTTTTGGCCAAAACTCAACTTGCGTAACAAAATTGTTTTACTGCAGTGTAATAGTAAAAAATATACTATATTTTTATTATATTTTGAGAATTAAATTTTTTAATTTCTACACAAACTTTTTTGGAAAATAATAAGGTACACCCAGAGAAATATCAATCACATACGTGTTGAAGACGATACCATTCTGTGTCAATAGTGAATCTACGCCGTATGTGTTTAAATTCAACACTGCGTGTTCAATTCTTATTGAAAATCGATACCTAATTGGCACCAAGTTGAAACCATTTTAGTATCAAATTGTTAAATTACATTATGTTTTCTATTAAATAGCACAACTGTTGTTGATTTTGAATTGAATTTTTTCCCTTAGTGTAAGTTTACCGGTAGTCGGCAGTTTAACGTTTTGTCTTAGTTTGAAGTTATATGCGGACAAATGTAAACATTGCTTGTGATTGACAAATAGATATGTAGTCGGCACGCATTTCACAATATTCGGCATATAATGATCCAATAGTCGACATGGCATTTTTAATAAGTAAATGTAAACATTGATATATATCTTTTATGCCAATTATCCTATAAATAGTGAATATATTGAATTTTTCATTGTAGAAAACTAGTCTTGAGTGTGCCAAAACGAATGCTTTTTTTGGAATAAATGATATAGGAATACAACCAAAATGAAGCGTATCAATGTACTAAATAATGAAAAATATTTAAAATCAAAATTCAGTTTCCTTCCACTGATTGAAAATCAAGATTATGGCACATCTTGGTCCAAGAAAAGTTTTTGTATTGGTATCGAAAATTAAATAATTTAGAGATATTATGGCAAAACATAATTAAATGTTTTGCTCATGCATTTTTGCTTTTTAAGCCATTCTTGCGGAAACAAATCAAAATTTTAGTAAAACAATTTTTTAATATTTTATTCTAAATGAGAGAAATGCTAAATATTTTTTCATAAAAACTCAAAAATTAAATTATTTTAAACCACTCCTAAATGAAATTTGTATGTATTTTTCCAAAGAATATTTCAAATCTTTCTCCTGATGTTCTAAAATGACCATAATTTTCAATCGCTGGTAGATAACTGAATATGAATTTAGAAAAAAAAAAATAATTTTTATACAGTTCATAAATAAGCAATATTTTTTTAACGATTATTTTTAACGGAACACTCTAATGTATATTGATATTAATTGACTATAGGAAATTGTACACCTTTTTTTTTCCTAAGGTCGGCAGCCACTAAAATAAGAAATGCAATAATTTTTCACTTAATTAACCATTTTTGAAACAAAGTATGTACCCTCAGAATAACTTGTTATAAAATAGCTTAAATTATTATGGTTAATTACCATTTTAAAATTGGTCTACACACTATTTTTTTTTTTCTTCAAAAAAGCTATCAAAAACGTGTTGTTACAGAATGAGGAAAAATTACACAAAAGTACTAATCATAGCATAATTTAATCATTACAGCTAGAGAGAAGTATATTTTTTTAATACATAATTGATCATTTGTTAATAATTAATAAAATGGCCAACAAAAAAAAAATTTTTCGTGCTCCTTCAAAAAAAAAATATGTGGACTAGATGGAATTCCGCATGCTAAATTAGAATCTGCTTTCAGTTTTCTCCCATCAGGTCGAGATTTTTTTTATGGGCGTGTCTAATATTGCGCCCTAAATAAACCGATTACTCTAGTATATTTCACTATAACTCGAGAACTGTTGTTCTACTAACAAATTTTTATCCGCTCAATAGTTTTGGAGATATTTCGAAATAAGTGTCCGAAAAAAATGTTTCATGCTAAATTCATGATTTCTTTTTTTTACTAAAACTTCTTTTTAAAATGAGAACATCAAAAATGTTTCAGTTTATCATCTTTATCTCAAAGCTGGCAAAACTACGAGTAAATAAAGCGATTGGATTCAGAGTTAAGTTAGGATACCCATGCATACCTGCAGTTAAGTGGAGATAGATTAGTGAGCAAAAAAATAAAAAATTTGTTTGTCTTAAATAAAAAAATAGGTGGATTAGATGGAATTTAATAAGAATGAAAAATAGGAATCAGCTATTACTTTTTGATTTTTTTATAGGCATGACTACTATGACCCCGCCTTTAGGCAGTCATATTTATATAACTCGGGAACGGTTTGTCCAATTAAGATAAATTAATCTCCAATAGATATTGACCTAAATTGTTAATATTTTCGTAATTATTCGGTAATTAGTAGCGAAAAATTAAAATTTTTTTGAAAAATCGTGAAAATTTTGATCCTTAACTCTGAAATTCTTGAGCGAATAAAAAATATTGTTGACATACCTTCCGTATGTATCTTTTGATGTATCATTTATTAAAATCGTGTAAACGGTTCTTGATTTATGGTCTAAATTTGACAAACCATTCTCGAGTTTTATAGTCTGATTGAATAAGGTGATGATATTAGTCAAGCCCATAAAAAAATCAGCACGTGATAGTAAAAAAGTGAAAGCAGATTCTTATTTAACTCGTCAAAATCCACCTAGTCCACCTAGTTTTGTTTCAAGGAAAAACATTTTTTTATTTTATTTTTATTTTTTGTTCATTACTGTATTTCTACTCAATTATATGTAACATGGATATTTTTACTTAACTGTGAATAAAATCACGATTTATGAAGATACATACCTTACCAGCTTTAAAATAAAGATGATAAACTGTAACATTTTTGATGTTTTCATTTATTAACATAAATTTTAGTAACAAAAAAATCTAAAATTTTGCATAGAAAAGTTTTTTTCGGACATTTATTTCAAAATAACTCCGAAACAATTGAGCACATAAAAAATTAAGTTTGGATGATTTAAAGATATTTTTAGTACGCATTTTTTTTGGTGTATTACTTATGTCAATCGTACACACCGTTCTTGAGTTATGAGGAAATATACTAAAGGCGAAATATTACTATGTGCGAAATATTAAACACGCCCATTAAAAAAATCCAGACCTGATGGAAAAAAACTGAAAGCAGATTCGTGTTTAGCACATCAAAATACATCAAGTAAAACTATTCGTCTATGGGGGAGGATTTTTTTGTTGACCAGTGTAATCGCTATTCTTAATTATTGATGTTTAAATTCGAAATTGCCGACTAATGGTACATGCGAACTTAGGTACACTTTTGGTTTAAAACATTATGTATTTTTTAAAATTTGGTTAAAAGTTTACTCGAAAATGGAACAAAATTAAATTTTTAGTAAATTTACTTTGTAGGAAGTCGGAAAATAAAGTGATATTAGTTATAAAATTAATTAAAATTTAAAAATAATAGTAGTTCTCATTTTTATTTTTGGTCACAAAAGGGTTAAGAAAAAATAATATAAAATTGACATATACCTATCATAAATTTATAGAAATATAATTTTTAATTCAAAAAATATATGTATATATTTTTGGCCAAAAAATAGTTGTATGTCGGACCTATGTGCAAAGGCTTGTTTTAATATTTGAGATTGATTTCAAAACAAACATTTTCTTAAATGTTAACGTTTGAAAAGTACAAAAATCAACATAAGACCATGCATGCAGAGCAAAAATATAGTCCTGGTGACCATAACCTAAGAGCAACATACTATGACTGTAATATATGATTACAGTTCAAAATTAGTATGTTTGTACATAATTATTATTATGATTCCATTATATAATTTTTTTCGTCATAAGATGATTAGATTTAATAATATTAATAACTTTTTTATAATATTGCTTCCGATTTCATCATATTTTTATCATTTAATGATTTTATTATATTTTAAAGTAATTAGATTATAATTCCATTGTAATATATTTTGATTCCATGTGAGTTCAGAACTTAACTCGTTTATTTCATTATTTCATTTTTCTTTGTTATTTACATTTCTTTCTTAATACTATTCATAGGAAGGAGATGCCAGATCATATTATTTATTATGTTAAGCTTTACATATTTTCACCATCTAACATATATAATCCCAATTTATTATACATATAATCCCAATATACATCCATATTTTCATATTTATATTCATTTGTACCACCATATGTGACGATAACTGGAAAATTCTTCAGAAATACGGTTTACACATACGGTTTCGATTTAAATACAAAAAATTGCTGCTCATAATAGATACAGTTAATTTATTTCTAATTGTTTTTTTATATTAGGTCAATTGTATTGTACTTTTTTTTTTATTATTTTTACATAATAGAATAAGAAAAGTTTCATTTAAGTTGAAAATATTATAAAGAAATAGTATTCTGACAGAAAATCGGAAGGAACAATCAGTGCACCAAATAGGAGAGAAAAATGGTTCAAAACAATCGAAAACTGCAAAATCGTTGCTGGAAATGGCAAAAAGGGGCTCAGGAAGACATCTTTAATTTTCGCAAAATGCATTATCTAAAAAATAAATGACATAAACTCGTATTAGACCTCTTAAAGAACTCCAGAACGGAAAGGAGGATTACTGTATATTCCGGAAAAAATTGCCTGATAAGTTCTATCAATGCGTATACAAAATTTTAAGATACTGTTAAAACTTCTAAAAATAAATTTACTTTAGTCCGAATTTACACGCGTAAAAAATGGAGAAACATAATATTTTTTGGAGAAATGAAATATAATTTGTTAGAAAATAACTTCCGAAGAAGTATTCGCCATCCTGTAGGGAAAAAAATCCACGTTAAATTAAAAAATATTACTGTTTCAGTCAGGTGAAAATATAATGCTTTGGGAATGATTTTAATTAAATTCAAATGGTTCTATTTATCATATTAATAAATACAATAAATGCATATATTGGGATATTGCACAAAACGAAGCCGAACTCCTTTCGGACATATTTCATCAAAAATTTCAGCTAAAATAGCCTTCAGAGGATTGAAGGAGTCATTGTTTGCCTATAAAATAATCTTTCTATCTGATTTTGGGGTTATGTTATGAGGATTATTACAAGTTTTAATCGTACAAAAGCATTTTATAGATAACGTAGATATTTTCCAAACCCCTACATGCAAATTCAAGTAACGATTTCCAATTTTTTTCTTGTTTTGAACCATTTTTCTCTCGTATTTGATGCACTGATAGTTTCTTCCTATTTTGTGTGTCAAAATACTATTTCTTTATAATATTTTCAACATAAATGAAACCTTTTTTATTCTATTATGTAAAAATAATCAAAAAAGTATAATAGAATTCGATTTAATATAAAAAAATTAGAAATGAATTAACTGTATATATTATTATGAGCAACAATTTTTGGTAATTAAATCGAAAACGTATGTGTAAATTAATTTTTATGCACATACTTGCCATATTTTTCATTAAAGTATAATTGAGTCATTCCATAAAACCAACACGAAAAATTACAATTTTTTACTTTACATCTCCGAATTTGATAATATTTGCTACAATCATTATTCTTGTCAAAACTAAGACTAATTCAAAATTTCAGATAATTTCATCAAGTAGTTCGCGAAATATCGCGATTTGAAAGTGTAAAATAGGTAAAAATATGTACAAAGTTGTATACCCATAATTACAAATATCTTTTAAAGTATATATGATATAAGATTTATTGAGATGTCATATTAAAGGTATCAAAATTACCTTTAATATGGCGAATAACATAACTTTTTTCTCAACATCGAAGTGGTCCATATCTCGCCATTTTTTGTTCGCTGATAAATATCTCCAAAAAGGGTCCTTTTAAAAATTTTAAAAAAATATATGTTAATAGTGAAAATGTTTTCTATAACCATGGTAAGCAGTGTTGCCAGGACTTGAGAAAAAAAGAAGCTAAATTGCACTTTAAAAAAGGTCAGAAAAGGCAAAATGGCCCAAAAAATAAAGCCAGAGAAAAGCAAACATATTGTTTTATTTAAAAAGGCATTAATTTCTTTTCCTCATTAGATTTCGGTATTTCTTAAAGTTATTTTATTAAATTTGTAAATAAAATTAAATAAACTGTTATTAGTTTCTATGGGTAATAAAGTTTGTCAAAAATAATTTTTCTAGAATGAAGCGCCGCAGCCGAAAATTTTCATTAAATATAAATAATTTCCATATTTTTCTGCGAATGAATACACAAAAGTGCTTAAATTGATGATTCTATACAAATAAAATTTGTAAATTTTTATCCTTTTTAAGGCAATGTTAAGAATAAAAAAGGATAACAAAAAAGCTAGAAGCTAAAACGAAAATTTTGAGGCTAAAAGCAAAATAAAAAGGCTAGATTTAGCCTTAAAAAGGCTAAACTGGCAACACTAATGGTAAGTGGCATTCTGGAACTCGCAATATTTTACGAATTATTACAACAAAAGTCATATAAATACGAAATATTTATTTAAATTTGTATTGTTTTGTTTATAACAAAATAGAAAAATCGCAAATTAAGGCTATAAATAGATTTTTTTACGTAGAAAAATACATTTGATTTACATATTATGATACAAATATAGTCCAAAATTACAAGAAGAGCAATAAACAGCACTTTCCCATAATCTTTTTTAATATATAAAAAAAAATAGCTTAATTGACCCTTTGGGCTTATTTTTTACATTTTATCGATTATATCACAAAAAAATATTTCTCCCACTGTACCAAAAATTAACTCTAATCTAGCTCTGTACAACCTTTATTAATAATACGAACAAAAAAATTAAACATTTTTAAAACATATTCCATTTCTTTAAATATTTAAAATAGTTCGTCATATTTGGTCTTATAATTATTTCGTTCGAAGCTCAAGTAAAAGTCCCGTTGTTTTTGTACAGGAGTAATAATATATAATATATTAATAATATATATATAATAAATATAATATTTTGGTATTTCCGATCCATAATTGATTAATTAAATTTTAACGGCAAATAAATGATATGTTAAGGGTATAAATGTCCCCAAAAATATAATTGATCAAAAAAGCTGTAAATTCGTTTAAAATAGAGGCATAATTTCAAAAAATCATTTTTATTCGATTATATTCGCGGTTTTAAAGGAACTTTTAAATTTATCAATATTTAAGAGTAATAAGTGCTTCTATGCGATTTATTTGCAAAAATTCCTATGGTATATTAAAACCTAATATATTTTGAAAATGTCCGAAATATATAAAATTACAAGTTTTATCAAAGAAAATATGATAAAAAATGTAAGTAAAATGTTAATATTTTGCGACTGAAAAGAGACATAATAATAATTTAAATGAATATTCATGGCCATAGTATGCTTCTTTTATAATTTGAAGTTAATTTTCTTATAACTAAAGTTTTGATAATGATATAAAAATACGTAATTTTAGAGGTGTTTTGAAGATGGTCCAGCTCACGTAAATTAAAGATTGAGATGTAATATTTTGGGAATCATATAAGAACATACTATTATTAATTTCTAGAGGGGTACATTTGCAAGTTTTTTTCGTAGGGCACTTAAATATATATATCAATTATTATCATTATCAAAAATTTTTGATTTTAGTCTTTCAAAAAAAATAAAAATATTTTTTTTCGATGGCACATTAAAATCCTTTTGTATACATATAAAGTGACTCGAATACATTTAGAATCAGTTCGCGTTAATAATTTCCTGTGAGTGGGCGAAAGTTATGGCTGTTTTAAGTTGAATATATAAAAATTTTTACAAACTAGGATTTTGTGTATAATGCTGGTCAAAATTGCAAGTAATATCAAAACCTACTGAGTTATTCAAATAAAATTTTGAATATTTTCAATGTTTGATGGTAATAGTGCAGCATATTTTAGGGTTTCCAAGTAAAATTTAAAAAATTTTCTATATAACAAAAATCGCGATTTGTAAAAATTTGGCGAAAAATTACAAAAATCAAATTACATTGAATGAAAATATATTTTGTTAGAGTTTATTACAAAGAAATGCTTTTTAATATTGTGATCATTTTTTAACACAAGTAAATATTTTTTGGTCCCTAAAAAGTTTATCATTCGAAATTTTTTGATATGCCTCCGCATTTTTATAAAGCATAACAAACACCTACTGCACACAGAAAAAGAATTGGTTGGAAAACGCTTCCAGTAATTAAATATTTATAGAAATGACAAATATTTTATTGAAATTAAGACAAATGTCTTAGTTCAACAGATTTTCTATATTTACAGCACAAAAATTACAATTATGATGGAAATTTGATTGCTGTAATAGTTAATATAGTTCGTAAAATAAATATGTTCTTTTTAAAATTAATTTTGAAAAAATTGAAAGTGGCAATCGAATAAAACCAGGGTAAAAAGGTAATAATATAATATAAATAGTTGCAGATATAAAATTAACAAAAAAATTCGATTACAATAAAAATTAAACTAAATTCGGTCATCCTAATGACTTAAATTCGGGGCTCCTAACCAAATTAGAATTAGATTTTTTTTTTTTGACATTTAAAATTAAATTAATAAAAGAAAATGTGTAAATTGTTCGAAAATAAATAATATAAAAAAATAAAAAAATATCTACATATGTATGAAAATTGATTGCTGTAATAATCAATACATTTTTGCAAAATTAAAAAGACTTGTGGAACTGTCTTCAATTGTCGATAACGACTAAAGTCTTCTTGAAATTGAATATAGAATTGGGCAAACACTTAAGTTGTTATTATATTTATCATTCGGGATTCTCTCTTCTAAATCATTTTAAAGATTGGTAAGTAACTTTTGATTTGGTTTCTTTAAAACATACAACGAATTCTTAAATGGATAAATTTCATTATAGGTAAGAACGTTGTTAATTTGGGTTCCGATTTCCAAAAAGTTGTATGAAAGGTCAAAACCATTGCCAGTTGCGAAGCTGGTAAAAATCAAGACATTAATATGTACATATATCATACATGGGAATATTTCATTGAGCATTGAATTTTCATTACCATTACTTAAAAAAATTATATTTAAAAAAAATTAACTACCATTTAATGATATTGATTTTTTTTTAATTATAATTTTTTAAGTAATGGTAATGAAATTACAAGAAAATGCTCAAATACTAATTATAATTACTGAAAAAAGCATTGTTTGTATAAAAAAACAATTTTTTTCAAATGTGTTTCTAGTATTCGTGGAGTAGTTTAATATCGTTTTAATAAAGATTTTTAAATCATTTAAATATAAATCTCAATTACAGCACGATTTAATGAATATAAAACGCAGTATTTTTGAAAATTATGCAAAAATATATGTTCTACATAGAAGAGTAAACGAATACAAATTAAATATATTAAAAAAGTAGCTAAAATTGTACGAAAAATTCTGCTAAATAATGACAATGAATTTATAAAATTAAATCATTATTTAATGATAATGATTTTATTTTTTTTTAATAATTATTAATGAAAAGATATCATTGAAATACATTACCATTACTAAAAATAATGGTAATGAAAAAAATTATAAGTACCATTGTTTAATTTAATGGTAATGAAATCGACAATTCATTAGTCGATTTAATGAATTACTCCCATGTATGACATATATGAAGAAAAAGATGCATCTATATCATATATTAATGTTTTATATTGCTATTAAAATTATATAACATACATACATATGTAAAATAAAATGTCAAAGAAATATAAATATTTGTTTTTATTCACAATAGAGCCTTACCTTATTCTCAAACCTTTTACTGAATTACATTTTCAATTCAGTTGCATGTACCATATTCATACAGTGATTACAATTAAATTCTACAATAGTTCTTGGAACCTACCAAATTCGTTTGGCAATAAATTCGGTTGCCACAACGAATCTGTTTTCTCTGTGTGATTATGCCAATTATAGTTGATTTCATGCTGTCCCCACAATGTGCCTTAGCGAAATGTGTTTTAACAGAAGTGTCCCGTTTTCAATTATCAACGACATTTGACTTAAATTTATGATTCCGATCAATTGTATTTATCGCCGTTCTTATATCTATATATCCAATATTTGTTTAAATTAAAATTTTCTATATAAAAATAGAAAAACAAAAAGTGCAATTTTTGCGTAATTTTCAAAATATATAAGAGGATAGATAATAATTGATATGATATCACATCTAGTTCATTTTGCGTATTTCTGCTTGCCTCTTCAATATTCTTATTAAAGCTGAACAGCGCACTACACCTTGCGTTAATTGTCGGCCCGGAAGAACGTGGTATAAAAGTTTTTTGATACGTCATCCTAGCCTTGCTTTAAGAGAAGCAGAAGTTATTACCAAAGGTAGAGCCGTACTTACTGAAGAGATCATGAGAAAGTGGGTTGTAGAGCTAAAAAGCTTTTTAACTGAAGAGAATGCTACCGATATTTTGGACGATCCATCCCGAATATTTAACGGGGATGAAACGAGTTTTAGTTTGTGCCCTAAAACAGGAAAAGTTTTGTTGTTTTTTGTTTTTGTAAAGTTTCTTCCTTTATTTATTGGATCCGCCTATAATATATAGGCCTAACAATAAGTGTTTAAATCTTACAACTAAAATTAAACTAAAATATCAGTTTTCATTAAAAAAATTCAGTTAATAAATTGTTAGATCGGTTCTACGAAGCCTTGATGATGTTTACGTTCTGGTAAGCAGTCTTGCCAGTGTGTTAGATAGGAGCTGTAGTTTCAAGACGTATCTTTCACGAATTTTTATAAATTCTTCTTTTACCAATGCACAGAGGGCCAGAGAGATAGATTTTTGGCCATAAGTCGTTTTTAAGAATTTGAAAATAGCGAATATGGCAAATTATTAGGAACACTTAAAAGTATATTTTCCGAAATTTTTTTTGTTATCCATCTACACCATTTCCTTCTGTATCGATCCAAAGTTAAAAAAGTTGTTAAAAATTAATTTTATTGAAGGAACATTTTTTTGGTTTTTGCTACATATTTTTATGACAAAAGCTGAAATTTTTTTTCGCATCAATTGACATTTTAATCGGCAATTATAACAAAAATAACCCGAATTTAAATTATTTACATATAGTATATTTGTTTTAAATTTTAATCAAATAAGTGAAAATTTTTTGGATATTAACCTTCTTCCAAAGAAATCCACAGAAATCCTCAGTCCGATAAAAGCAATTTTTTTCTATTTTTATATCTAATGGAATGTAAGTTTTTGAAAAACGTTGCCCAAACTTGCTCCAAATGATAAATGACCATATCGCACCAATTTAAAATAGTGTTCCTTCATTTCAAAAATAACATAAATTTTAAGAAAACATTTAGATATTTTTTCATACAAATAATTATCCAGTGTATTTACACAAAAATTGATACTTTCGATATAATTATAGATGCAGTTAATTTTCTATCTCTATTTCAAAGAAGAAAAACAATACGGAAATTGGTCATGATTCGTCAATTATTTCAACTAGCTCCCATACAAATACCCCACGAATAGGGTTTTAAAGCATAGAAATGCCTTATTTATATCACTATTTCAATATAATTCAGTACAAATAAGTTTTATGCAATATTAAATCGGAGTGCAAAATATCAGGAAGATGGGTCCACAATTAGGCATAGCTCCCATATAAAGTCCACTTTCGAAAATCAATTTAACTCCCAAAATCTAACAAAAATTACAGTATCATGGTAATATTTGACACAAATAAATTTAAAATCAGTAAAAATCATATAAACTAATTTCTTATTAGGTCCATTTCCGAAAATTTCGGAAATCATTTTAATGCACAAAAGTAATGGTGTAGGGTGTTATGTTGTCGGGATAGACCGACTATAGCTTTCTTACTTGATTTTTATGTATGCTCTTAAATTCAATAACAACAAAAACAAACAGAAAACTTAATTTTAGAAAGATACGGTAACAAAAAAATTTTAGACGCCATATTGTTTCCGCCATTTTGCATTTTTTTAATATTTTCGATAATTTTATAGAAAAGAAATTTCAGTTTTATTGTATTTGGTTTTTGACACATTTATCGATTGTAAAAAAAATAATATTTTTGAAGAAATTAACATAACATAAAGAAACATGTTGAGTCCGCCATTTTGTTTTTTTAAATTCTGATTTAAAGTAAGACGTCTGACTAGATGTATGCCAAAGTATGTCACATGGTCAGGCTGTGGGATGTTTACATTGTTAAGCGTGACAGGAAGACAAATGCCCATCCTGAGCGCAAATGTAACGTGTTTACTTTTGAGTTCATTTACTTTTATACGGCAGTTTTTCAACCGCGTCTCCACTCGTCTTAAGTAATTATTGAGTTCTCTAGATGCTTTGTACGGATCGACACGTGAGCTAAGAACCGCAGTATCATCGGCAAATGTGGAGATAGTCAATTTATTGCAAGTTGCCAAATCAGAGGTGTATATTAGGTAGAGTATCGGTCCGAGAACACTTCCTTGCGGAACACCAGCATTAATTTCATAATCTCTTATCGCGTGTCCATTATGCTTTACCCTAAATCATGGTTTCTTAAATGAGGGTCCGTAGCTTTATTCCAGGGGGTCCGCGATAGAGATCGAAAATGTGTATGGAACCTTTATATTGATGTCCGTGGGATTTTAAAGGAAAATATGCTGAAGAATTTATAAGAATTAAAGACAGAACTAGACATTTACCTTTTTGTATAAAAATGAAGACCTTTATAAAAAATTTTTAGGAAACAAACTTAACATTAAACAACAAGAAAGTATATTAATTGAATTGGATTTAATAACTGCTTTTATGTTTGAAATTTCTTTATGAAAATGACGTCTTCAGTCGCCTCTAAAAAAAATATTTTTCATTTCTACTTCTGAATGAGTGGTTCGCGAAATATCGCGATGTGAAAGTGCAAAATAGCTCAAAATATGTACAAAGTTGCATACACAAAATTACAAATATCCTTCGAAGTATTTATTATATAAGATTTATTGAGATGTCATATTAAAGGTATCAAAATTACCTTTAATATGACGTATAACTAACGTGACCAGACATCCCGCTTTTTAAACTTCGATCCCGTCTAAAATATTTTTCCCGCTTTTTATTAAGAAATCCCGCTTTTCTAACTCTAACAACTACTTATTCGATTTCTTTATTTACATTTTCTATAACATTCTTACCAATATTTAAGTGTAACTAAAAATAATTTTTTCCACTGGAGATTTGATAATTTTTTACAAATCGTTTTTGATAATTAAAAGTTTTAAATATTTTATTACGGTGATCATTTTCTCTACTGACTTTGTGTGTATTTTTTGATGACTTCGATGTAGGAAGACCTCCCAAAAGATACGCATTATTAAGCTAATAAAAATATTTACAAAATTTTTAACATATCTTCAGTTCTTTACCAGTGAATGAAAAATCTCAAGTCTGAAATATTTTGACCAAAAAAGTTTAGAATTTTTTTTTTTTTCAGAAATAGGTTTAAAACTTTAATTATTTTAAGAATGTTAGAATAAAATATAAATACATTTTTGGAGTAAGAAATTTGGTTCTTTCAGAGAGATTTTTAGATTTTAAGAACTCATTTCGTGAGAACATTTGTGTGAGGGCTATTTAAATAATTTTTTTAATCAATTTTATTTACCAAAATGTTCGATTTCAAAAAGTTGTTTTGGCATAAACTTTGATCTCAACCTTTAATAACTATCTGGAACCATATAAATGATGTGCCTTTGTTTCGGAATGGATACTCTTTTTATTTTTGTATAAATTAAAAGTTATAAAAATAAAATATTGGCAGCCGTACATAGGATTATTTTGATAACGGTTTTTTAGAGGTAACGGTATTTTTAGTATGTAGCGTTATCGATAACGGTATGTAGCGTTATATTTCGAGTTATTTCGGTAATGGTATGTTATGGGTAACTGTTTTTTCATAAATTTCGAAGTATCGGTTAAGAACCATAAAATATAATTTGTAGTCAAATGTTATAATGACGAGCTGGGTTAGCCATAACTTTATTACAAGTTTTATTTCAACTTTATTAAAAATAATAATATTTATCGGTATTTCGAGCTGTTTCGGTAACGGTTTTTTAGCGTTATATATTTTAGCAGTAACCGTATTTGGAATTATTTCGGTAACTGAATTTTAGAGGTAACGGTAGTCAAGTTGAATGGTTTTTTAGCGGTAATAGCAACCAACTTCAGTTCTATTGTTAACGGGTCTAAGAATTATTTAAGAAAATCTATTGCTATCAAATTCAAAAAGTACCAAGTTTTTTTTATCAATCTGTATTTGAATTCAATCTTGAAATTTAACTAGGAATATTTTGAAAACATTTAGAAAAGCACGTTAAAATTATAATTTGTAATGTTTCAGTTTGTAGGGATATATTTACTTATTTCGATGTTCCAACATTTTTATGGGTCGTTCTCAATTTCTAACGTCTCAATTAAGTCGTGAACAAGGTGCTTGCGAGAGAACAGCTGCTCTAGATTTCTAATTGACATCAGGGCTGTCAGATGTGGCGATTTTTCGCCAAACGTGGCGATTTTTAATTGCTCTTGGCGACTGAATTTTCCGTTTCGCGACATGGCGAATTTTTTGGCGATTTTTAACAAGGTGGCGATTTATTTGGCTATTTTTTAATTTTATTGAATAGTTATTCGCGTAGTAAAACTATTACGTTTTCTTACTAGCAAACGACCATTTTTATTATTTTTCTATCTAACAAAACGGTTCTCAAATGAGGGTCAACGGTTCTCAACAAGGTGTCCGCACAAAGATTGTTAGGTGGTCCTTTCGTTTGAACATGAAATTAAAAGTATTTCTTTAAAGAGAAGACACATATTATTTATTTTTCCGTATTTAAAGATATTATTCATATAGAGTAAAAATTCGAAAATTATTGTTTGTGCGTAATTTTTGTTATAATCCTTGTAATTTTTGCGAATTGTAAAAAACATTTAATGATATTTCGTCCTCGGCTCAAGATATTTAACTTTTTTAAACACAAAGGTCTTATTTTAAATTTACAATAAATTGAAATCAAATGTTTTTACTATTTTCTTAAATATAGCCTGATTTAACAAATGAATTTGATATCAAATTAAGAATTATTAAATCATAACATTTGATATGAAATTTTTTCAAATTAATATTCATTTCAATTCAAACTTTAAATTCAACATACGTGTTTTAAGAAATACCCAATAAGCACACAAATTTCAAAAATTCAAGCCTTGGAAAATTTTGCTGGAGTCCGACATGAATTCAAATTTTAAAATATTTTAAACAAAACATAATATTGAAAAAAGTAAAAATTTTCAAGTAAAATAAATATGATTTGAATATAAATTACCTTTTCACTGGAGAATGCTATTAAATTAAAGTGTAATACTATTTTAATTCAATTGTTGGTACTGAATTCAAGGCTTGAAATACATTTAGTTTCAACTTGAATTCCAGGAAAAATGCTTATTGGGATAGCTTTAAATTATCAAATTTCAAAAAATTTAGTTTCTTAGGATATAGGGACTGCGCAAGAAAAAATCCGTGCATGCAAATCTGCTTATAGAAACTAAACCAAAAGACGAATTTTTTTTAAATTATATTTTTATTAATGACTGTTATGTTCAAGTTCTAAACATAAAATAATAAATTATTTTCTGTTGGTTTTTAAGTAAATATCTGATATTTTCCAGAATTCTTCCAATTAAATGTTTTATTGTGTTTTGGTCACTTTTTTGCTCAAATAAGACCACTTATTTTTAAACTCCGCTTCATTTTAAGCTGAACTTTTAATGTTCTTTAAATTATTTTTTACTGGAACCCAATATCTTTCAATTTGAAGCTAGAACAGGTACAAAAAAAATGGATACACTGTATTTTCTTAGGAAAGGGAGAAGTCTTTTCCAAAAGCACTCATTCGCGTATATTTCTGTGTTAATGGAAACATTTTTTATGAATGAAGTGCTTCTTTTCCGCATATGCATATGGCTTCCCAAAACAAAAACTTTCTTGGGAATTTTTATTTCTTTGATACACCATATTTTTCTGCCACATTCCTTCTAGCATCTGAAACATAGAATTCCTGGCCAGGAAGTTGAAAAAAGTTAGCCTGTATGAACGTTTCATTGTCTATTATACACTAATCATACACAACAACTGCCTTTCTAGCAATTGTGTTACATGACCGATGTAAGATTTCATGAACAATTTTAAAATTTGGGTTTTTTTGTGTTTTTTGTTTAATTTCCATTTTAAGAAAAACTAGTTTCGCTATAACCATGAAACTTAGCACATGGCTAGTGAGCATAATTATAAATGTAAATCAGTTATCAAAATTATTTAATTTTCACCACATCAAAAGTTATAAGCCCAAGAGCATGCACGGATTTTTTTCGTGCGCAGTCCTTAATTAATTTGCTACTCTAAAATGTCAGTGGGTCACCTTCAAGTTGTAATTTCTCAAGTGATCTAAATTGGGGTTCATACATAGCAATTATTCCTACTGAAATTCTGAGTTCGTAGGATAGAGGGGAGAAGGGAATACTAAACATTTGTATTCTCTTTACCTCTCTCGTCTACGAACTCAGAATTGCAGCAAGATTCCATTGCAGTTTATGAACCCTGACTAACAAAATATAGATCCTTAATTTATAAATATCTTCAATAAATGAAAAGAAAGCATTCATGAATAAATTAATTCTTCGAAACAATTTATAAGATTAATAGGACAAATCTCTGACAAAAATGAAAAACTACATAATTCATTTTTACTACTTTTAAGGAGACCGTTTTTAAGGTTTAAAATTTAAATTAAAAGTCATAGTCATACAATTTTAAATTACCTTCCGTGTAAGTATATCATTCGATTTTGGAACCGATGTGTATACTGGTTATCGAATAATATAGCAATAAAGTAATGGTGTTTTCTTTTTATGAAATTTATATTTTGTTTAAATAATATCTCAAGTTATAATGGAATTTTAAAATATATTATGAATATGTTGAATTATGTATTTATTCCATTTCCAAAATATTATAAAAATAAAATTTATGTCTTAAAAAAGTGCATATTTGAAATAAGTATGTTAAATTCAATGATTAATTTTAATATAGGAAATATGGAATAATAGCATATGTTAATTAATACATTTTTTACATTTCGAAAAAAGGAAAATCAACCAAATTATGTTGTTTTTCCTAAAATAATGGACAGATTTCTTTAAAAAATTTACAAAATATGTAATGGAATAAAAAAAAACAGCATAACTCAAGTTTTGTATTTTTTCCTTTTGCCAACAGAAATTTTCATTTTATAATGTTATAATTATTCTAATAAAAAATATAATAAATTTCAATAAATTTTTAAAATTGTTGGAGCTATGTGAGAAAAGTGTCTTTAAATTTACTGTTACTGCAATTATCATTAACTTTGTTGAAGCTGAATTTACATTTAAAAATTACATATATTAAATTTAAAGGACTAAAAATTTTAATTAATTTTTTAGTAAAAAAAATTAAATAAAAAAATAAAAATAAAATAAAATTTAATTTTGGCGATTTTTGTCGATTTCTGATTAACAATTTGGCGACAGACGCTCAAAATAATCTGACAACCCTGATTGACATATACAAATAAAATCCCTCTTTTTTTACAAAACTTTTCAAAATCCCGCTTTTTCCATTTAATTTTGTTCAGAATCCCGCTTTTTAATCGTTCGGGTCCCGCTTTTTGACAAAATGGTCCATATCACACGATTTTTCGTTCGCGGGTAAATATCTCGAAAAGTGGTCTTTTTAAAAATTTAAAAAAAATATATGTTAATGATGAAAATGTTTTCTATAACCGTAGAAAGTGGCATTCTGGGACTCGCAATATTTTAGGAGTTATTACAACAAATGTCATAATAAATACAAAATATTTATTGCAATTTGTATTGTTTTGTTTGTAATAAAATAGAAAAATCGACAATTTCTTCCAATAATCGTCCGAATGTAATGAAATTCGGAAAGAATATTAATATTGACGCTGGTAACTCAAGTGCCGAGTTTTATTTTGATTATCGCGATAGTTCGCGATTTATAACATCTCAAAAATGAGAAAAATTGTTCTCCAAAATATTTACGTTACAAATATTTAAAGGTAATGAAATTACCTTTAAAATGATACCTGAAACATGTTTATATGTTGAATTTTATTGGTGGATAATTCGCGAATTAAATTTCGCGGTCGAGTATTTTCAAAAATGGTATTTTTAAATTCGTGAAAAATATATATGTAGAGGATGGAACCATTTTGAATGTTCTCTGTAAGTATCGTGATTTACCAAATAGTTGGTTTTAAATGGAATGACTCAATGGTATTGATGACATATCGATAATTTTGAAGAATAAGCAATAGAACTAAAAACAATTTGAATGTATTTTGGTTAAAATCAAGGTACGGGAAAAATTAGGATTTCGAACTAAATTTTAAGTTCTTCTTCGCTTTTAAAATATTATTCGTAAATTTAAAAATAAAATTCACTTTTTACGAAAATAATTATTATACCCTTCACCACAGGTGTAAAGGCTATATATAAGTTTGTCATTCCGTTTGTAATTTCTACAATATTCATCTAAGACCCCGAAAATAATATATATTCTGGATCCTTATTGATAGGGGAGTCGACATAAAGATATCCGTCTGTCCGTCTCTCTGTTGAAATCAGTTTTTCGAAAGCACCAGTTATCGGATATATATGTTTTATACATCAAATTGTAGGTAATATTCCTTAGAAAATCGCTAATAAAAATGAGCAAAATCGGTTGATAAATAACGTATTTTTTGTCGGCTTTTCTAGGCTCATATACAAGGTAGCGACTTCGTTTTTGCACGAAAAATTCAAAATCTTTCTTCAAAGTTTTTTCCTGAAAAAAATTGGTCCATTAGTATCAGAGATATCGGTCAAAACGAATTTTTAGATTTTTTGAAGTTCCAATATAAGCTAAGGGTATCACTATTGAACAGGTTGGTCATAAATATTTTTATAAAATTTCGGTTTTCGGTTAATAATATAAATACTAAAGAGATGCGCAAACATTTGTGTAGCAACGTAAAACATTCACTTCATTAACAATACTGAAAAATTAAGCTAATTGATATGTAGAGCATTCATTCAGCCTAAGAAAGTGTGAGTAGTAAACAGTAAAACAAAAAAACGATTCTGTGTCGGTTTTAGTTATAATCGTAGGCAAGCGAGTACTTTGTTGTGAGTGGTTTTTCGCTGTTCATACTCACTTCACTCAGTGTAAGACCGTTTTTCAAGAATATTTCGAATTATTAGAAGATTATGTTGAATGTTGTGAGTATTATGATGGAAGTTTACGTATTATTTATTCCTGTTGTTTTATTTATTTTATTATTATTTTTTTGTTTGTTTTGTAATTGCAATAGCAATCATTTATTTATTTAAATATATAAATTGTTCATTAATATAATATATTATATATAAAAGTCTGAAATAATAATTATCGTCCATTCCATGAAAGAACGCCCAAAAATATACTTATATATATATATATATATATATATATATATATATATATATATATATATATATATATATATATATATATATATATATATATATAAAAATCTAAAAAGTATACAACTTTAAATACAAATATTTCTGGGAAGGCTTTGCAGAAATTTGTGATTTAAACGGCGTTTGAATTGTAATTATGTTAGCTTAAACATGAATATTTTACAAATAAAAAATATTTTTTAAAAATGCATTTTTATACAATTGCATTTTTTAAATGCATTTTTCTTTAAGTATGCTTTCAAATTTGTTAATTTTTTAACATAAATGAAAAGTTTGGAATCTTTACATTAAAATAAAAATCTCAAATTTCTGGGATGCACACATGTACTATGCATAATTTCCCATTTCTTCTTCTAGTTTAAATTTTTTCATATTAAAAATTATATTTTTCTGGTATTATGAGTATCTTTACGCATTTTGTTAAAAAAAATTTATTGTGTTATTTTTAAAAAAATCCTGAAAAATAGTAAAACTTTATGTATCAGACTATTTGTTGCTTTAAGTTATAATAAACAAAGCATTTTTAAATACACTTTTGAAAAATTAAAATTTAATAAATTGTTTGTAATTGTTGTTGAACTTATTTATAGAGTTTTTAGAATTTGTATTATTCGGGCTCAAGTTCATTGAATAATTGTAGAAGAATACATTGTAAAAGTTTTATTGGACACTCGGCAGAATGGAATGCATTTTCTAGTCAGCCACGACCGTCATCAGCACTCTTCAGTGTCCCACCGTGGTGTTCTCTGTAAACATCATCTATTTAACTTACAATTTTTAGGAAATGGAATCTGTGACTTCTTTTCCTAAATGTTATTAAGTTAGACGAATGGTTTACGATAAAGCTTTTTTACAATTATTTGTATTCTCCTTTTTACAATTATTATTGTTTATATGCTTTTTAAAGCTATCAGTTAGGTAGCAAATGAAGCAATGTATAATTGTTATTGTTTAGCCACTTATTAAGTAGCAATGAACAATGTTGTTGTTGTTATTTGTTTTGTCCCTTCTGTTTGTTTCTATTTTTAGAAAGCCTAGCAGGGAAGTCAAGTAACAAGTTTACACCGTGCCCAGTGTGAAGATTAATTTGTTTGTAATTGTTGTTGAACTTATTTTTAGAGTTTTTAGAATTTGTATTATTCGGGCTCAAGTTCATTGAATAATTGTAGAAGAATACATTGTAAAAGTTTTATTGGACACTCGGCAGAATGGAATGCATTTTCTAGTCAGCCACGACCGTCATCAGCACTCTTCAGTGTCCCACCGTGGTGTTCTCTGTAAACATCATCTATTTAACTTACAATTTTTAGGAAATGGAATCTGTGACTTCTTTTCCTAAATGTTATTAAGTTAGACGAATGGTTTACGATAAAGCTTTTTTTACAATTATTTGTATTCTCCTTTTTACAATTATTATTGTTTATATGCTTTTTAAAGCTATCAGTTAGGTAGCAAATGAAGCAATGTATAATTGTTATTGTTTAGCCACTTATTAAGTAGCAATGAACAATGTTGTTGTTGTTATTTGTTTTGTCCCTTCTGTTTGTTTCTATTTTTAGAAAGCCTAGCAGGGAAGTCAAGTAACAAGTTTACACCGTGCCCAGTGTGAAGATTAATTTGTTTGTAATTGTTGTTGAACTTATTTATAGAGTTTTTAGAATTTGTATTATTCGGGCTCAAGTTCATTGAATAATTGTAGAAGAATACATTGTAAAAGTTTTATTGGACACTCGGCAGAATGGAATGCATTTTCTAGTCAGCCACGACCGTCATCAGCACTCTTCAGTGTCCCACCGTGGTGTTCTCTGTAAACATCATCTATTTAACTTACAATTTTTAGGAAATGGAATCTGTGACTTCTTTTCCTAAATGTTATTAAGTTAGACGAATGGTTTACGATAAAGCTTTTTTACAATTATTTGTATTCTCCTTTTTACAATTATTATTGTTTATATGCTTTTTAAAGCTATCAGTTAGGTAGCAAATGAAGCAATGTATAATTGTTATTGTTTAGCCACTTATTAAGTAGCAATGAACAATGTTGTTGTTGTTATTTGTTTTGTCCCTTCTGTTTGTTTCTATTTTTAGAAATAAGTTCAACAACAATTACAAACAAATTAATCTTCACACTGGGCACGGTGTAAACTTGTTACTTGACTTCCCTGCTAGGCTTTCTAAAAATAGAAACAAACAGAAGGGACAAAACAAATAACAACAACAACATTGTTCATTGCTACTTAATAAGTGGCTAAACAATAACAATTATACATTGCTTCATTTGCTACCTAACTGATAGCTTTAAAAAGCATATAAACAATAATAATTGTAAAAAGGAGAATACAAATAATTGTAAAAAAGCTTTATCGTAAACCATTCGTCTAACTTAATAACATTTAGGAAAAGAAGTCACAGATTCCATTTCCTAAAAATTGTAAGTTAAATAGATGATGTTTACAGAGAACACCACGGTGGGACACTGAAGAGTGCTGATGACGGTCGTGGCTGACTAGAAAATGCATTCCATTCTGCCGAGTGTCCAATAAAACTTTTACAATGTATTCTTCTACAATTATTCAATGAACTTGAGCCCGAATAATACAAATTCTAAAAATTTAATAAATTCGCAACTAACAAAAATGCATCTAAAAACTGCATTTATATTTTTAAAATATTATGGATCGAAGTCGTGGTTTTTGAAATGCTGACTAAATTACACAAAAAATGTGAAATTGCCATTTTAATACTTTTTAAATTACAGAAATTCATTAATAACTTCAAGAGATATGAATATTGAAAATCGTATACTTTTTATATTTTGTTAACTTTTATACAAATTTTAAAGAAAATTTAAAAAACAAGAAAAAATTTTAATTTTATATGAAAAATTTGAAACATGTTTTTATAAAAATTGGATTATGCATATAAGATTTTCGCGTCCCAAAAATTTGACACTTTTATTTTAATGTAAAGATTCCAAACTTTTCATTTATGTTAAAAAATAAAAAAAAATAAAAAATTAACAGCATATTTAAAGGAAAGTGCATTTGAAAAATGCAATTGCATTAAAATGTATTTTTAAATAATCTTTTTTATTTTTAAAATGTTCTTCGTAAAGCCGCCATATGCGAAATTTTAAGGTCGTTTAAATCATTAAAATTCACAAAGCCTTTCCAGAGATATTGCTATTCAAAGTTACATACTTTTGAAATTTTTTTGGTTTTTGAAATTAAATCGCGAGTTTTTGCAATTTCACAAAACTGAAAACTGAAATTGATAAAAAGCTTAATGGAGTTTTTGTATACAAATTTTTATCGAAATTGAAAGCCATCAAGTAAAAAAATACCCTTTTTCAGGCGTTCTTTCCTGGAATGGTCGTTAATAGTTTATTAGAAATAAAACTAATTTTCATCAGAGAAATACAAAACGAAATAATGGAAAATTTTACTTTCAATAAAAATAAAATACAACAATTGCAGTGAGTTATGTTATTATTATAATAGTTTAATAATTTCTTAAACAACTATCAAATTTTCATATAATATTTAAATTATATTGAAAGTTTAAAAAATAAATTCCCTATTTTAAAACTAGACATGTCACTGAGAAAAGTATAATCAACTCCGTGCGGATCAATGTATTTCTACTTGTAAAACAACAAAACACGTTTGCTATGCCCTACAGTAACAAAAAGGTCATATTTCGTCCATTAGTAAACAAACAACCACCATTTCAAATTAGAGAACTTTATAAGCAGAACACACATGTAAAAACTAATGAATTGCTCTGTATTTCCCCAGCAGTTCAAAAAGTGTCAATTTGCCCATTATCACTAGATATATAACTACTTAGACGATTCACTAGTTACCTTTGGTAGTGCAAGTGGTTGATAAACGATCGCATTCTACATTACATTTCACTAGTAAAATAACTACTAAATAATGTTTATTGTTTTAACTAGAAAATATAATATCTAAAAGTAAACTGCCACTTCTATGTTTACATGTAATGCATAGAGTTGCCGTTGAGAGCTTTAAAAGCGTAAATTGAGAAATTTATTCTCGTGTTATATATGAATATGCTGCAAAATTTCTTTTAGTGAATTCACTATTGAAATGTAGTGCAGATAGTGACATTTCGCTTTCAGAAATTTACATTAATCTATGTCAATTCGCTACAACTATTAATTTAGTGAATTCACTATTGAAATGTAATGCAGTTAGTGGCCAATCGGCAAAAAATCTTAAATTTGTCTCTAGAATTAAACTTGATTATATAGGAATTCCTTATAACTATTACATTAGTGAATACACTATTGAATTGTAGTGAAATTGTTGGCTCTTCGTTTTCAGAAATTCACAAAGTGTACGATTCCGTTACAACTATTAATTTATTAAATTCACTATTGAAATATAATGTAACTAGCTGTAGACCTGCAACTTCGTTAGCGAAAATTGTTTATAAAAACCATACTATATAATAAATTTAAACTAAGATTCTTTACTCCCTTGGGAACATTTTTAATAATGGTGTTATGTCATCCATAAATAACAATTTCATTTTAATTTCAGGTTTCTAATCTTAGAAAAACGAAAAATAAGTATCAGAATTACGAAAAAGTATATTAGAATAAAGAAAAAGGACCACAAAAGCCATTTTAAGGTTTCTGATTCACTTAGGACCTTACATCTACAATTGTATTTTTCTAAGGAAAAAAATTACAGAACATTCAAGAAGTACTATTAGAAAAACGAAAAGAGATACCACAAAGTCCCTTCTTGTGAATTCTCGTTCATTTAGGACTACATATATTTAATTTCGTGTTTCTAGATTCATAATTATATAAAATTTAAAAAGTACCATTAGAAGAACAAAATAAGTACCATACAAACTCCTCTTATGAATTCTTTCTCACATAGGACCATGCATATCTAATTTCATGTTTCTACTATAAATAATATTGGAAATTCAAAAAGTACCATTTGAAGAACAAAAAAGTACCACAAAGTCCACTCTTATGGATTCTCATTCACTTAGAACCACATGTTTTCAATAAACAAGTTCACAATTATAGAAAATTAAAAAAGTACCACAGGAAGAACAAAAAAGTACCACAAAGTCCCTTCATATGGATTCACATTCACTTAGGACCACATATCCTTAATATCATGTTTATAGGTTCATATTTACAGAAAATTCAAAAAGTAACATTAGAAGAACAAAAAAGTACCACAAAAACCTCTCTTATTCATTTAAGACCACATATCTTTAATTTCATGTTTATAGGTTAAATATTATAGAAAATTCAAAAGCTACCATTAGAAGAGCAAAAAAGTACCATAAAGTCCCCTATAATGAATTCTCATCGTTTAGGACCAAATATCTTTAATTTTATGTTTCTATTTTATATATTATAGAAAATTCAAAAAGTACCATTAGTAGAACGAAAAAGTACCACAAAGTTCTCACTTACGGATTCTCATTCACTTAGCACTTCATGTCTTTAATTTTATATTTCTAGGTTAAATATTATAAAAAATTCAAAAAGTACCATTAAAATAACAAAAAAAGTACCACAACGTCCCCTCTTGTGGATTCTCATTAACTAAGGAACACATATCCCTAATTTCATGTTTCTATGTTCATAATTATAGAAAATTCAAAAAGTACCATAAGAAGAACGAAAAAGTACCAAAAAGTCCCCCTTGTGAATTCTTTCCAACATCGGACCATGCATATTTAATTTCATGTTTCTAGGTTAAATATTACAGAAAATGCAAAAAAGTACCAATAGAAGTAGAAAAAAGTACCACGAAGTCCATCCTCTTGAATTCTTACCTACATCTCTCATCACTCTCGTGAATTCTTATCTACATTTTCTTAATTTCATGTTTCTTGTTTAATGTAATTGAGAATTCATTATTAAGTTTGAATAAAATGTAATTTCCCGCCTTTACCCCTTTTTTTTGGTACTTTTTTTCACCCATCGAAGTATCAAAAATTGTTTTCCAATAAATTTCTAAATTGTAGTGGTATCCCATATTAAAATACTCATATGAAGATTTCAATAAATACAAAAAAATGTTTTATGAAAAAAGTACCTAAAATAGGTAAGAGTTTTACCCCTTAAACGTTTGAATTTCAAAAAAGTACCAAATTAGTATTTCTAATTTTTTGATAAGTTTTGAATACGACATAAATTTTATCTGTATGTTGATTGATTTCAAAGATACATATGGTGTCAAAAAAGTACCAAAATACGGTTTTTACCCGTTTTCTCCCTAAAACGGCCAATTTTCAAAAAAGTACCAGACACCTGTCCAATTATTTTTTTAATGAATAACGATAACTATTCAACTTTTTTTGTATCATTATTATTTTGCGAGTTATAAGGTTACCGTTTTTACCCTTTTTTACTCCCTAAACATTCGAATTTCCAAAAATCCCGTCTTAGTGGGTCTATATGATGGGAGACCTACCTACGTTCCAAATTTTGTCTCTCTAGCATCAGCCGTTTGGGCTGTGGGATGATGAATCAGTCAGTCAGTCAGTAACGTTACTCTTTTATATATATAGATAAGTGGCCAATTAGCCAAAAAGTATTGCATTTATCTCTAGAAATTCCCTACATTGTAAACAAATTCGATACAACTATTTTGTTAGTGAATACACAATTCATTTTTACAATTATTGATTTATTTTACTACTCAAATGTAAATATATTTAAGGAATGGTAGTATGTTTTTATCATATTTTTAAAACTATTTTCCTATAAGTGCCTCTATATACAATATAAGTTCTCAAATACTTTGGTCGATATATACATTTATTTTGCAAAATTTATAAAAGAGATATACACAGAAAAATCAAAAAATAAAATCAGTCAACAAATATGTTAGTAAATAATTCATTCAATCAACAACTTGTTTAAATTTGCTCCTCTCACCAAAATGATTATATCAATTACTAAAAACTGTAAAAAATACAAAACGGAAAAAAATTCCCAATTAATTAAGTCAATTAAGTGGGTGATTGAATAAATTAATAATTTAAATGAGTAAAAAAATATTACTAAAATTTGATTCTTATTTGAATATATTTATTAACTTCTGAAGTAAAATTAAACAACTTTGTTAATTAAAAAATATATGGTAATAATTTTTTCTGTGTATAAACTAAAAAAGTCAATAAATTATAAAACTAACAAAAATATTTAATACACTAAGGGAAAAAATTCGATTCAAAATCAACAACGGTTGTGTTCACATTGGTAATTTACGTTAACAGCTTTTTAATACCTTTCGTTAACAAATTTAATAGAAAACATATGTAATTTAACAATTTGATACCGAAATGGTTTCAACTTGTTGCCAATTAGGTATCGATTTTCAATAAGAATTGAACACGCAGTGCTTAATTTAAACACATACGGTGTAGATTCACTATTGACACAGAATGGTATTATTTTCAACACGTATGTTATTGATATTTCTCTGGGTGTACTAGCTTTTTCCAGTGCGCTTCGCTATCCCATTTAACGCCACAACTAATATTTACTTTATATGTGGGCTACTACTCCCCTCGCACCTATTCGAATTTTAATATGAACAAAAATTTTTAAGACTTTCACTATAATACTCATTTAGATATGCGAAAATTAATATATTTTTTTATATCCATTTTCATTTTATCAAAGCGATATAATAAGCTGGACGTTCATATGAAGATTGATGGTTTTCACCCTAATAGTTATTCAGATTATCACTCCCCTGCTACCATAAAAAAAGATATATCATATTTGAAGTTAGTGACAATTTATTTCCCAGCAAAAATTTTTTAGGTACTGGTAAGCAGTGCAAAATTATTCATGCCTGCCGATAGCACATCATTGATGCGCATTTGAGTAAGCTATAAAAGGAAGCGAGAAATTTACATTGGGCTCATATTACGTGGATGCGGGATTGTAAGCGAATGACTTTGTTCTCCCCATTTTTATTTGTAATGTAATACAAAAAGTTGGATGATGCAATATTTTCAATTGAGTTGATTAGTTGTGATCGAAAGTTCAAAGTGTTAAGAGGTAAGTTTGTTCGTGAAAGTCGGAAAAAATAATGTACAAAAATTATATTAAAATTGTAAGTAAAATTTTATTTATTTTAAATAGCTATTATATTAACAAAATAATATTATTTATTAAATTAATAAAGCTCTAAATATGTATTTTGTTTTTAGTTTTCTTTATAATATACAAGAAATGACATGTTTGGTAACGTGTTTTGTGTTTTATTACTTTTTTTCAATTTTCAGTCTGACTTGTTTTGAAAAAATTTTGTGTTTTTGTTTTTATACGATTAGAAAAAAAATACGATTAGGGAAAAAACAATGGGTTATTTATTTTTTTATTATACGGTACGTATAATCTTATGTTTTTGTGTTAATTTTTTTCTATTAAGTAATATAACTTTTTATTATTATAATATTTTTGCAGATTAAATAATTAAGGATTCCCCCAATAAAAAGGCCAGTTGATGATCTGATTTAAAAAATTGTCGATTTTTCTTTTTAAATTTTTATAAAACAAATCCAATAAAAAATAATATTAAATAAAAATAATATTTTTTATAAATGCATTATTTTTATTCAAGGCATGATTTCACAGCTTCTGGGATCTCTAAAAGATGCACATAAAAGAGGCATGAAATCATCACATATATGATGCCTTAAAATGCGCATAATAAAGGCATGTATGAACCTAATACGTAGCGCAGCAAAGAGCCCTACCAAGTGGGACATCACGAACAAAAATCATGCCTTCTTGAAACAGGTTGGTAAGGGAGAGTTCTTTTATCTCTCCCTTACAAACCTGCTTCTGGGTATGCAGCAATTTTTGCTGGGTTATATGAAACTATTTTTTATTTAATAAAAAATATATAATCGGCCTAACCCGATAATACCCCAATCACCTATGGTAGTGTAGAGTTTAATTATCGAGACAAAAGTTGCAGGAACAACATAATAAAATACCTAATCATTAGCATTTATTTATTTATTTATTTTTTAAAAATTTAGTGAAATCATTAAAATATAAAGTTTTTTTTCTTTAAAAACTGTTAAAAAAAGTAAAAAAAAATCTTTCATAGGACAACATTACACTTAATACATTATTATATATAATATCTTATATTAGTTACTTTTAATAATTTAACTGTTTGTTAAATGTTCACATTTTGTCTAAATAAATAATATAAAAATAAAAAAGTATACGTTTAAATTACCAATTCACTAACTACATGTAATGCCTAAAATCGCCGTTAGTATTTTGTTAAATAAGAAATTTTATGTAAATTCATAATCAGACCCATATATAAATTGCCAATTCACTAACTACATGTAATGCACAAATTCGCCATTATTGTTTTCATAATACGTTTTCTCTTAATTCATAAACAAAACCATATATAAATAGCCAATTCACTAACTACATATAATGCAGAAATTCGCCGTCAGTATTTTAGTATAATTTTCTTGGCACAGATCATGCATACATTACAACAAATATTCTCCTGAAATTGAAAACATCACATAGCTGAATGTTAAATAAAGAGATCAATAGCCCAGTGGTTAATATGCGCGCCTACAAACCAGAAGGTTAGAAGTTCAAGCCCAGCTGAAGACATCGATGAATAAAAATATAATATAAATACATCAGAAAATTCTTAAAAAAACTAAATTAATAAAATAAAAAAAACAATAATTACTTATCAGGGAAGTTAAAACTTTAAAAATACAAAATAAAAGTACAATATTATTTTTTCAACTTTTTCGTCACAAATACTAGAGTTTTTGTACTACTGAAAATACTAGTGACTTGTTATGCTGATAGTGCTAGTTTCTTACGAACAGTTCAATGTGTAGTATTATGTTTCATTCGAAATCTTATTAAAAACTATTTTGAGGTACGGACGTGTTTTTAAATAGCTCCTCAAAAAAAAAGCTATAAATGTGTGTAAAAAAATATATAAAAGATCAATTTTAATATATTTAAGATCTAAAAACAAAAACCAGCAATATTTAAGAATAAGTTTGTGAAATCAACATCTAATTAATACTCTTTTTAAACAAATAAACACAACATAAAGCAACTAAAAATAGAAACAACTAATAATAAATAAACAACAAACAAGCAAAATGAGTCAATCTAACGATGATTCTATCCTCAATTTCCAAGAATATAACAACTGTTTAACATCAAGAGAATCACCAGAAATGCCAAAAAATACTCCCGCGCAAAAACGTTTAAGAGAGTTGCACAACTCGTTCGTAAACAATGCGTGTAAAACTCCTCGTCTTACTAATACCGAATCACCTCTTAAGTTTATTACTATAATGGACAAACGTTTTGATAAACTTACAGAGCAATTATTAGATATGATAACAATCAAATTTAAAGAGTGTAAAAATGAACTCTTAAGTGAAATCAATAAGAGACTAAATGTAATTCGTGAAGACTTGATTTCAATAAATGAAAGTGTGTCTTATTTGGAGAATGTTGCTATTAGTGAAATTAAACAGAGTTTAAATAAATTGGAAAAAGACAACATAGAAATAAACATTAAAAATGAGATAAGTTAGCTTAAAAGTAAACAATTGAAGCAAGAAAACTCTGTAGTAGCCAATAGTATACGAATACGTGGTATACCTTATTTTGATAATGAAAACTTATTTAAAATTTTTACTGATATATGTGAAAGTTTAAATATATCAACACCTCAGGTTGAAAAAATATACAGGCTACGAAAAATATATAGAGAAAATAAACCTTACTCACCAAATGATGAAGTTGTAATTGTTAAATTGTTTTCTCCATAACATAAGAACGTACGATGATGATGTCCAGCTATATATTAGTAACAAAAATAAGAACTTTGAAGAATGTGTAGCAAAACTAAATGAGGACTTAGAACGAGTTTCGATATGGGCAAATATAAACGGGCTAAGTTTAAATCCCACAAAAACCAAATGCTTAGCAATACGTAAAAGATCACAAAAAAATATTGACTTATTTAACATATGTATTAATAATCAGCGAATTGAAATTGTAAGCAAGGCAAAAAATCTTGGCGTAATTTTTAACGACACTCTTACCTGGTCAGACCATGTACTACAAGCTTGTGGTAAAACTTACTCGATGTTAAGAACTCTGTGGTCCACACAATATTATACACTAATCAAAATAAGATTGCTAATTGCAAAAACGTATTTAATACCGACATTATCCTATGGCTGTGAGGTTTTTGCAAGTTGTGATACAACCAGCAAATTAAAGCTAAAATCTACCTATAACAACATCGCAAGGTACGTTTTTGGACTCCGAAAAACTGACGCAAATGGTAACTACCAGAGTATTACGGCTTACTCTAAGAAAATATATGGGGTGATTATTGAGAACTTGCTGAAAATACGAGTCCTAACATTTCTTCACAGAATTATTACAACTCGTGAGCCATACCATCTGTTTAATCGACTTAGATTTAGTACACTCGAAAGAAACAAAAATCTGATTCAATTTAGACACCATACATTAATATCGGAGTGGCAATTCTTCATTAACGCTATACGTCTTTGGAACAATGTTCCTCCATCACTAAAAGTTATCAGCAACGCATTACAATTTAAGAGAAAATTATTCGAATACTTTTCATAACAAATTTTTATTTTTAATTTTTATTAACATACCTTTAAAACAAAATTTAAATTACTTTAAAAAGAAAATTCACACACTTAATTAACAATTTATGTTTTTTATTTTTTGATGTATTTTTATGTATTTTTTTTTAATTTAATTTAATGTTTCTTTGTTTAAAAGTTTCTTGTATTAAATGTATCCATGTTTCACTGTAAATAATAACATCATAAGATTTCTACTTTTTAAGACGAAAGTTTTGTTGTAGAAATTACAAATAAAAAATAAAAAAATAAAAAATAACTAGAAAAATGGTACCATCCAAACTACTAGTGAATAGTAATGCAAAGGGTGGCGAATTAGTTATCTCCAATGACATCCTCATGTTAAATTCACCAGTTAAAAGCATTGTGAGTGGGTTGAAAAGTAACTAGTGGTAGTTCTTAGTGGCTAACGAATTCGATGTAACGGAACTAGTTCGGCAAACTGCTGGGTCTTTAAGGGTAGTACATACATGTACAAACTCATACATGGCTTTTGAACTTCTTTTTGTGTTTCTTCCCAGCAGTTCGCCGAACTAGTTCCGTTACGTCGAATTCGTTAGCCACTAAGAACTACCACTAGTTACTCTTCAACCCACTCACAATGTATTTAACTGGTGAATTTAACATGGGGATGTCATTGGAGGTAACCAATTGGCCACCCTTTGCATTACTACTCACTAGTCTTTTGGAAGGTAACAATTCTCTAGTAATTTTGATTGTAACATGAAGCTACACATTGCACCGTTGATAAGAAACTAGCACTATCAGCATAATAGGTAACTAGTATTTTCACTAGTACGAAAAAACTTGTATTTGGGACGAAAAAGTTAAAAAAAAATAAAAAAGAAATTTATTTGTCTATTATTTCGTATTTTTTAAGCTTTAATTTCCCTGAATAATTATTTTTATTTATTTTTATTTAAATTTTGTATTTCTCTAATGTTTTAATTTTACATTTTTATCCATCGATGTCTTCAGCTGGGGTTGAACTTCTAACCTTCTGGTTTGTAGGCGCGCGTATTAACCACTGGACTATTCATCTCATTATTTAACATTTTGCTATGTGCTGTTTTCAATTTCTGTGACAAAAAACTTATACTAAAACACTAACGGCGAATCATTGCATTACATGTAGTTAGTGAATTGATAATATAAATCAGGGGTTCTCACAAGACCTGGCTTCGTGACCCCCTTTTGACATTGCAATGGAAGAGCGACCCACTACAACTTTGACTAATTTAAAAATCCAAAAAAAACATAAAGTAATTTTAAAAAATAATATTAATAATTTCGACATTGTTTTCCTTGAATATTAAGAGACTTTTTCGTATGATCTGCGTCCACAAAATATCGAATCTCTGTTTTGAGGGACAAAAGAGTGAGAAAAGATATTTTTACATAAAAATGTATGTTGAAGAAAAATGTTTTAATATTTTTAGGGCTTCGGAGCCAAAAAGCGGATAAACTTTGCTATATTTCAACTATTAAAAATGCTTTTAAATCTGTTGATTCAAAATTAAATTCAACGAATTTCAACTCTTTTTGAAATGAACCTCGTACTTTCTTAATATTAACATTGATAGGATTTTCGGTCTTTAAATTAATTAAGTTGCTTAAGTAAATTTTCTTTATATAGCCGGGAAACTTATAGATGAAATAAAAGTTTTTGTAGGA
Source organism: Protophormia terraenovae (assembly GCA_951394005.1). NCBI lineage: Eukaryota > Metazoa > Arthropoda > Insecta > Diptera > Calliphoridae > Protophormia > Protophormia terraenovae. The sequence continues at coordinate 81,441,550 of OX596077.1, read as the reverse complement.
AGATCCCTCAAACGATGCGTAAAAATTAACTTAATATGGGAAAAATATTTAAAAAATGTTTAAAATTAATATTCAGTTCCCTACCAGCGATTGAAAGTCACGGGTCTTGAACGTTTCGTCCAAAAAGTAGTATTGAGATTTTTTTGAAATTGGTATCAAAAAATTCGTAATTTTTAGGCAATTATAAACAAAAATATATATATATATACATATACACTCCCCGAAATATTTATAAGACCAAAATAGTTTTTTATATTTTTATGGAACTACAAACGCAATCCCAGTAATATTTGGCACACATATGAAGACAAGTAAGGGAGTTTTTTTATATGTAAAAAAAGGTGATTCCGTTACTCCTGTGCAAAAATAATGGTACTTTTACTTGAGCTTCGAACGAAATAATTATAAGACCAAATATGACGAAGTATTTTAAATATTTAAAAAAATGGAATATGTTTTCAAAATTTTTAAATTTTTTATTCGTATTATTAATAAAGGTTGTACAGAGTTAGATCAGAGTTAATTTTTGGTAAAGTGGGACAAATATATTTTTGTGATATAATCAATAAAATGTAAAAAATAGTCCCAAAGGGTGAACTAAGTAATTTTTTCTTTATATATTAAAAAACATTATGGGGAAAGTGCTGTTTATTGCTGTTCTTGTAATTTTGGACTATATTTGTATCAATATGTAAAACGAATGTATTTTATAAGTAAAAAATCTATTTATAGCCTTAAGTTTTTGAGACATAGAATGTCTTGTTCAGAATAATTCAGAAAATATTTATCATGTCTTAATAAAAATTGGCCAGAATGTTAGTTGTAAGCTAATTTATAATAATTGCTAACTATACTAAAGATATTTAGTAAATATATCTTGTAAAAATATTTTTTTTATTGCTTTAAAATCTCCGGAAGTTATTGCATATACGCAATATAATATCTAGCCTTTATTTATGGTTATTTTGAAATAAATTGTATCCAATTTTTAATTTTTGTATCAGAAATTGCGTAAATACTAATAATCAAGAGTATTCATTGGAATATAATTGAGATAAAAGTCCAATAACAATAAGTATAATTCCTACTGTGGAATTCATTAAATTGCGCCTGTTTTCAGACCTATTAAAATGAGTGTACTATATTTGTAGAACCAAATTAGCTATTGATAACCATAAACTATCTTGTGATTACTAAATTGGCCAAGGCGTATTGAAATATTATTAATATTTTCTGATTTATTCTCAACAAGACATTCCATTTCTCAAACATTTTAGGCTACAAATAAATTTTTTATATAGACAATTAAATTAATTTTACATATTTTGATCTTAGTCTAGTCTAAAATTACATATATTAATAATAAACACCATTTATTCTCCAGATTTTTTTTTTTTTTATATAAACAAAAATATTATTTAATTGAGCCTTTAGGCTTATTTTTTGCATTTTATTGATTATATCATAAAAATATATTTGTCCCACTGTACCAAAAATTAACTCTGATCTAATTCAGTACAGCCTTTATTAATAATACGAACAAAAATTTTAAAAATTTTGAAAATATATTCCATTTTTTTAAATATTTGGTCTTATAATTATTTCGTTCGAAGCTCAAGTAAAAGTACCGTTATTTTTGCACAGGAGTAACGGAACCACCTTTTTTTACATATAAAAAACTCCCTTACTTGTCTTCATATGTGTGCCAAATATTACTGGGATTGCACTTTTACTTCCATAGGAATATAAAAAACTATTTTGGTCTTATAAATATTTCGGGGAGTGTATATATACATACTAAACATTTTTCTCAGAAATTTTGGTCCATAAACCGTAATTTTGGTTCCCTTTATGGCTAAAATATTAAAAATTTGCATTGTGGTAATAATCACTCTTGATAATATATGATCAGGGCAACTTATTATATGCACAAAAAAAATTGAAATATGCGCTTGAAAAAGCACGAAAAAATGGTATAATATGCACAGAAATATGCAGAAATGCATGAATATGTGTATAAAAACCAATGAATTTATGCGTTCTTATATACTAATGTGTAGAAAATATGCACAAATATGCATTTTTGAACTTTTAATATCTAATAGATTTCGATGTTTATAAAAATATAACTATCTAAATTTTAAGTGTCATATTTGAAGCTTCCGAATTTTTTCTTTACAATATTTACAATGTACTCAAAATACTCAAAAAAAAATTTTAGAAATCATTTGATTGAACTCCAAAAAATCACCAAAAAATTGTGTTTTTGTTAAGAAAACTAACTTTTGTATCCATTATATGCAAATTTATGCAAAGATTTAAAATATAAGCATTTTTTGTTAAATTCTTTTGAAATATGCAAATGCTTACTTTCCAAGCGAAAAGCTTGAAAAACTTGCCCTATATATGATTTTCTAATAATGGAGAGCATTACTTTCTTCGTTTGATCATTTATCAAGCATATTATTTTCAATCAAAGGATCTTTCATTAGTAGTTTCTAAAAAGAACTCATTTCAGAAAAAAACTTTACGTTTGTCTTTAATTTGGATATAGTTTGTAAAAAGATGTATTTCCATTTTTAAATAGTTTCATGCTTTTATTGGAATTTTAATTTGAACTTCTAAATAATATTTATATTAAAACAGTGTGTGTTTAAGAATATTTTTCAGGAACTCTTCGCGACCCCCCATGAATGTCCTTACGGACCCCTTGTGGGTCGCGGACCCCCATTTGAGAACCGTTGATATAAATGTAGGTTTGTTTTTGAATTTAGAGAAAATGAATTATTTAACAAAATACAAACGGAATTTAGACATTAGATGTAGTTAGCGAATTGGTAATTTAATTATTACTTATTATTATTTTGTATTATTATTTATTTTGACAATGTGATAATTTAAGAACCAGTTGAATTATTAAAAGTAACTAGTGTAACATATTAAATTATTATGATATATTAAGTGTAATGTTATCATAAACATAGTAGATCTTTATGAAAGAAAAATAAAACAATTTTTTTTAACTGAATGAAATATATTTAAAAATACGTAATATTTTTATTTAAAAATATTTTTAAAAGCTAATGATCATGTACTTTATTATTACAGCAAAAAACGATCAAATGCTTCTAAAAAAGAAAAGTTTCACTACTTCAAAAGTGGAACAAAGTGTATATTTTGAACTTTTTTAGAAGTTCTTTATAATTACTTGCAGAAAAGTGAAAATAAATGAATTTTTAGCAGAAAAAGGTTAATAATTTCTAAAAAATTTAAATTTTAAAAAATTTTTATTAAAATTTTATTTAAAAAATTTGTGAACATAGTTTTAAGGAAAGTACTTCAAAAGAAATGAACAAGATGTATAAAAGAAAAACTTTCTACCAATGAAATCAATGGGTTAAGAAAGAACTTCTGCAGCTCTTTTTACCATTAAGTACTTCTTTCCAATGACAACACAATGTTTAATTAATGACTTTTTCAGCTCCTTTTCCGCTCAATTTTTTTTTGCTGGATGTTGTACCCGCTGCTTTTGTCTGGATAATTGTACCCTACACCACCGTATGTGATTGGTGTTTGTGCTGATATTTATAGCGCACTAAAATATGTATATCGTTAAATAGATTCATATTTTCACTTTATGAGTCTATTTAACGATATACATCTGCCTGGATGTCCATGTAAATCTTGTGAACAAAGTACAAGTCACAATTTTAAAAATGATTTTATAAAATTTGACACATATAATTATTTTGTCATAACGATTCAATAATTTCATATAGACATATCTCAATGTCACTATTTCAATAAAATTCGGCATAAATAAAATTGATACAACTTCAGTCAGTGTTCCAAATGTAATGGAGATCGGCCCATAATTATTGTTGCAAGGACTTGAGAAAAAAAGAAACTAAATTGGTCTTTAAAAAAGGTCAGAAAAGGCCAAAATGCCTAAAAAAATAAAGCCAGAAAAAAACTAAATATTGTCTTATTTAAAGACGCATTCCATTTTTTATTCGCATTAGTTTTTGGTATTTCTTAAAGATATTTTATTGTGTTTAAAACTACAACATAATTTGTTTCTATAGGTAATGAATAATTTCGATTTTTATTCGAATTAATACAAAAAAATGGTTAAATTAATGATTCTGTAAAAATAAAATAAGTATTTAATGTTAAAAATCAAAAAATGGTAGAAGCTAAAACGAAAATTTTGAGGCTAAAATCAAAATAAAAAAGCTAAATTAAGCCGTATAAAGGCTAAATTGGCAAGACTGCCCACAATTGTTCCCAAACAAGGTCCAATTCCCAAAATCACTTTAACGTAAATAAATTCCATCAATGTTTGTATCATGATAATATTTGAAACAAATGTGTTTTATGTATACAAAAAGCACGGTGCTAGATTTTTATGAGAGTCGTTCCATAATTGACAATATCTTTTATATAAGACATTCCCAAAAAATTACATAATGAATTTGTTTAATAATTAAATCAGAAATAGCTTCATTTAAAGATCTAAATAAATTGTTCAAATTACCTATGCCAACTACTAAATTGTTATTAACTAATCCTTATACATTATAAAAATTAAATGTAAGTATGTTTTCGGATTATGTTTGAGTAGAAAAATAAATTGCAACCATTCGCACATTTTCTATAAGGTACTAATTGCGTTACATTTCAATAGTACATTCAGTAACATAATAATGGTAACAAATTTGTTTATATTGAAGGGAATTTCTAGAGATATATTCAATAACTTTTTGCCAATTAGCCTCTTACTGTATAACATTTCAATAGTGAATTCACAAAATTAATTGTTTTAATGAAATTGCACAGATTAATATGAATTTCTGAAGACAAAGAGACACCAATTGCAATACATTTCAACAGAGTATTAACTAATGTAATAGTTATAACGAATTCCTATATAATCAAGTTTATTTCTAGAGGCAAACTTAATAATTTTTTGCCAATATGCATTACAGGTAACCATAGAAGTGGCTGTTTCGTTTATTATATATTCTAATTAAAACATTAAACATTCCCTACTATTTATTTCACTAGTGAAATGTAGTGCAGAATGTGGCCGTTTAGTAACCACTTGCACTACCAAAAGTAACTAGTGAATAGTCTAACTAGTTATGTATCTAGTGATAAATGGAAAATTGGCACCATTCGAACTGCTGGAATCTTTATAAATATTATTTATATTATACACATAACAACAACATCGAAAAAGAAAATACAATGAATTATCTATTTCATTGTACAATGAAATCATATACAACATATTCACACAACTCATATTGGCTCTGTTTTGGCACATGTTTTGAGTTTTCGTGGTCAGGTATTGTGGATAATACCCAGCAAACACGGTGTCAAACGTTTGAAATATGATGACTTTATCATTTGTTATCAAACATGTGTCAAATTTGGATAGTGGTTTGAATTTAAAGTTTGAATATAAATTGAGAATCATTTGAGAAAAAAAAACCTTTGAAAAATTATATTTTCTCAAGTTGATATCAAATGTTATTATCAAATCATTATAAATCCTAAAGATAAATTTAAAAATATTTGAAAAATTGTACGCTCTTAACTTGGTATTAAATGTTATCAAATTATTCATAAATCTTAAGACAAGTTTACAAAAATTTGTAAAAATGTGTTTTCTCAATTTAATATCAAATTATTTATAAAATCTTATAAATATTTGTAAGCTAAATTAAAAAAAAAATGAAGAATAATCTAAATTAAATTATATAATCATTATTAAAAAAAGAAGCTTAGATTATGCTAACAAAAAAAAAAAAATAATAATTTAAAAATTAAATAAATATTTACACGAACTTTAAGAAGCGCTTATTTTAAAATAATTTTGGAGATAATTTTCTTTGAAAAAGGATCTAAAATTTGCGTTTTTGTAAATAAGTATATCGTCCATTCCATGAAAGAACGCCCAAGAATATTTTTCATGTCTTCCGATTTTAATAATATTTGGCATACGCAATGCGTATTACGCATACGCTATGAAAAATTCGCGAATTTATTCGCGATTTAAATTTTTCAAAAAGTGAAAAAAATGACAAAAGTATCTAATTTTAAACATAAATATCTCAAAAAGTTGTTAACGGATTTTAATGATTTAAATTGCATATTTAAGAACAATAAGTCCACTATAAATGTAGTTATTTAAAAATAATATTATCGTTTAAAAATGCATTCATAATGCAAATGCAATTTTTTAATGCATTTTTGGAAAATGTCTACCCTTTCAATTTTTTTCTTCTTTCGATATAAAAAACATTATTATGTTTGCTAAAAATTGCAATATAAATTATTCTGGGACAAAATGGTTCACTATTTTAAAAAATTTTTTCAAAATATTTCTTCAAATTTTTTCATACAAATTTTTTATTTTTTTTAATTTTTGTATTTTTAAATTTTTGTGAGCATATTTTTAAATAAATTTTATCCATAATAATTCATAATTTGTTATTTGCGGTAGAAAGCCTATTTATCCCAGATTAAGTGCTGATGTTTTATATAATAAACATATTTGTCTTCAATATTAAGCAAAAATATTTAAAATCAAAAGGGTAAAAATTTCTTAAAAATGCATCCGAAAATTGCATTCTTTTCGTAAGTGCATCTTTAGCAAAAAAATTATTTTTGATTTATACAATATAATTTGCAATATTTATTGTAATAAACTTTACACTAGTTTTTAAATCAATAAAATCCCACGTATAGTTAAGGAGTTATAAATATTTAAACTCACATATTACTAAAAAAGTATAACCATAAAAGTTAAAAATCAAAATTTATAAAAAAATTTTAATTTTTGTATGAAAAAAATGATGGAAATTTTTTGAAAAAAATATTTAAAATAGTAGACTTTATTGTCCCAGAACAGTTCTTTTTGTATTTTATAGTAAAGATATTGCTTTTTAACATATTAAAAGAAAATTAAAATCAGAAGGGTAGAAATTTTTCAAAAATGCATCCAAAAATTGCATTTGCATTATGAATGCATTTTTAAACGATAATATTATTTTTAAATTACTACATTTATAGTGGACTTATTATTCTTAAATATGCAATTTAAATCATTAAAATCCGTTAACAACTTTTTGAGATATTGGTGTTTAAAGTTAGACACTTTTGCGATTTTTTTGTCTTTTCGAAAAATCAAAATCGCGAATAAATTCGCGAATTTTTCAAAATTCAAAAAAATAAAAACGGAGATATTTAAAAGGCTCCATAGGTTATATGTGTACCAAATATAAACAAAATCGGATGACCCTCCGTAAAAAAATTTACATTTTTTATAAATCTTTCGTGGAATTGACGACATATATTTTATATATTCTTATTTAATTCTTTTAAATAAAAATATTTATTTACAAATTACATATTATTTTTTCAAACAAATACTCAATAAAATAATGAATAAAATAATAAATAAAATTAAAAACCAAATAATTTTTATTTATGTTCCACATTTAGTCACAATCCACATTTGAAAAATATTTGAGAATTTCATTTGATAAAGATTTGATAATAATAGCATTTCTCAATTTGAAAATTAATTCCCCTTTTTGTTGAGAAAGCTCTCTTATTTTCAAGTTATTTTCAAAGCGTTCTCAAACGTTTGACGTTTGAGAAAGGGTTTGATTTCAAATCATTCAACCTGAACTGTTTTCACAATGAATGTATTCAGTATTCATTTTTCGGCATTCATGCAGCTCTCTTTAATAAATACTAGGGTATCCAATCGATTAACCGTCATTCGGTTATCCCGTTAATTTTGATCAATTAACTGTCCGAATAATTTAAAACTGTCCATTTTCGAATAACGAATAAACCGAATAATTTGTGTCGAATAACCGGTTAATCGAAATGTAGCTTTTTGGAGTTATAAATTATATATTTTTTTATTTTTATTAAATTTATGACAACTATATCTTTTTTATGAGGTCTGTAGCATCCCAGTAAAAATAAATAAAAATTATTTTTAGTGAGGTACTTTTTCTTCAGCTTAAGAAGTAATACAAACAGTACCCAATATAAATAATATATTTAAATTAATTTTTCTGTTATAGAACATTGATATCCAGTTGCAATTTTTCGAAATACTTGTTACTTAAAAATGGTTTAATAAAAATTAAAACTAATTTTTTTGCGCCGTTAAACAAATTTTGATGTTCATTGCAATTTTGGATAAAATCGTGAACATGACATAACACAGGTATCAAAAAATTTTATTAATTGGAAGTTGTTTAGTAACTACTTATTTATAACCCGGTATGTAATTTATTATTTATGATCAGATTTTTAAAAATACTACTATTTATTGATTTTTTTAATTCAGTTACCAATTTATATATTTAAAGAAGGGTTACTTACCAAATTATATATTTAAAGAAGGGATAAATATATGAAAGGCAAAATTTTCGAATGAATTCATTTTGGTATGCACACAGAAAAAAGATTAGTTGGAAAACGGTTATAATTAAAAAAATATAACGAATTGAACTAAATGTTTCTTGTAGTTACCGAATAGTGTGGAAATGGGAAGGCAATAGTTGTATTTGTTTTTAATGAAGATCAATTTTAAAGAGCAATTTTTGTTTGTATGAAATTGTAAACCAATGAATTTATTTTTGTAATTTTTTATTTTCTTGTACATGCATTAATAGGAGGAAAAATTGTTTTGTATTTTATGAAATTGAAAACCAATGTATTTTTTGTATAATTATATGTATTTAATTATGTTAAAAGAACATATAAACAATTTGACAGGGAGACAATTTTTTATTGTGATGAAATTAAAATTTATGTATGAATAGCGTTTGAGTATTTTTGGCTTATTTATCTATATATTTTTTATGATTATTTTTGTTTTTGTAAAGTGAAAAATAAACTGGAGATAAAAAATAACCTTGTGTAAGGTTTTTGACATTCATAAAGATGTATTTTATGTTGTTGAGTATGGTCATGATTAATTTTGAATATTCTAATGATAAATTAGGAGAGAGCATTTTTTTCACATTAAACAATTTCATATCTAGAATATTTTTAAATTTAGTTTATGGCTCAATATTTTTGTATGTAACCTAAATTAAGATTTTTTCTCAATTTGAAATATAAAAGAGAAATACATACTCAATTTACTTATTTAAAGATAAAGGAGTATTTTTAATTTGTATAAAAAGAGTTATCACAGCATATTTATCATCATTGATGTGAGGATTACTTCAAAAAATAGTTAACAGAATGGTAAGCTACACTATTGGAAAATGCATTAGTCTTTATTTAAAATATATTTATAAATTTCTTATATAACTTTTTTCAGATATATGAGCAAATTATTAAATTGGCTCTGGGTATTAAGGCAGAGTATACAAAAATTGATGATATTCCCTTACACCAGCTATTCAAAATTTTAAAATTCGATCGGAAAGAAACACAATATGGATTAAAAGTTATCGCATATTTAGATAACAATAAATGAATTTTTTAAACAAGGAGGATCCCTATTTAACTAAAGTGAATGATAAAAACTGGACTATTATTTACAAAGGTCGTCAATCTTCAAATGGGCTCGCATTATTTGAACTTAATTATAAGTAAAATTTTGTAAATAAAAAAGTTTTATTTATTTTTATTTTTTTTATTTCTTTATTTATTTAATAAATAAAAAAAAATTATATTGTGTTTATTATTATAATTACATAATATTTAATTATAGTGTAATTATATATATGTAATTATAATAAACACAATATAAATTTATTTTTTTTTTTTTTTGTTATTATTTATTCAATATGTTTTGTTATTATTTATTCAATATGTAAATTTCGGAAGAGATCATCGTCCTCATCCATTATTTGTCTATACTCTTCTGGACCTATATGGGACGAAAAATGTCTCGCCTTATCTTTATGAAAATTGTGGAATTTTATAAAGTGCCTCTTTTTGTTATTTTTTGTGGAAAAGCTTGTATGTGGACAAAATTCGCATCTAAAAAGAACGGGACCATTGTCATTTAACTGGTAAATTTAGAGGAGCAGCCCATAACTATGTAATAGAGCCCTGCAAACTGTGTCTTATAAGGCTGTACAAGCCACTTGATATTTTTCAAGTGTTGTTATCAGTGTGTGTGCGGAGTAATAAATACTGTTCTGCAGGCACTTAAAACCATACAAATACTGCGTGTGTGCTTCAACTTTATGAACAAATCATGAGTGTGCTATGATAGCGACCAAACAAGCCTCTCAAAAGCTTGTATAAAAAAATACAAGCCTTTTGACCACTTGTTTGCTTCAATAAGGAAAAAAATTGTGTTTTCTTTTTTATTAAAATTATATGTGTGTGTGTGCGTTCATGACTGTATAAAGTAATTTCGTAAGTAAAACAGTCGTTTAAAAGTATTGTTTATAAACTTATTGTTATTTACGATCAAATAAATTATTAATGTTACTAGTTATAACAATTTAAAGAAACATGCATTAAGTTTTATTAGTAAACAGATTTTATTAAATATTTAAAGTTTTTTACAAGGTTTTTTTATATTATTACTTAAAACAAATATATACTTAATTACTTATATACTACTTTCTTATACATATGTATATAAATACTTAAACTATATCACAGATAATAATGTTGTCTGTATTCATGTGAAGAAACATAATCTGTGAAAAGATGGTTGAGTTGGAGGAAAGATTCGTTCTTTTTTCCGATAACAATTGTCTAGCAATTGAAAAAACTCTTTCGGAACTTGCACTACTTGCTGGAGTAGCCAATAGTTTGCAGCTTAATTTATACAACAAAGGCAACTGTGTTCGATGTAAATACCACCAACTGATGACATTAAAGTTTTCTTCGAAGGGAACATCCAGGTTTTGGTATGTTTGAATTTCTCTAGCTATTTTATCATCCCATGTTAGATTTGATGTTGGCGATACAAAATTCTTGAAATATGATGATATTACTGATGTTTTAGTTGATGTTGGTGATTCCATGATTTCTTCACCTTCATTTTGCCAGAGAATTTTTAACTCCTCTGCACATTTTGATTTTATATTATCCATTTCGTCTTTTGAAAATTGTAACAGTTTATTCGCGGGTGGAAAAAGGAAATGTGCAATTTTATGCGTCATGGATATATTTAAAAATACAGTTGTCTGTATATTTTCAAATAATGCTTCCTTAAATTTTTTTACGAGTTCAATATCATCATCTTCTAATATGCAAGTGTCCCTCAATCCATTGATGTATGCATAAACTAGATGTAATGTAGCAAATTTTTCTCCTTCTAAAGTTTTGGACCTGTTCAAATTGTCTCATGACGTTCACAATTCCTTTAATGTGGCTTATGTTTATTTTTTCGACTTTTTGAAGCTCATTTTTTTGCTGCAATATATTATTGACATCCATCCAATTTTTTTCCACAGATTCCAAAAGGTAATACATTGTGTTCCACCGTGTAGGACAATGACTTTTTAATGTTTGGCTTAATTTGCAATTATCGCCAGATTTCTTGAAATATTTAACCAATTTCGAGCATAAATTACACAGTTCATTTAGTTCCTCTACATTTTTAATAGCCTTTTCGATTACATTATTAAGTAAATGGTTAATGCAATATATGTGTGGAAAACAATTGAACGCAGCAACCATGTTGGAACCTCTGTCTGTTACCATAACTCCATCTTCCAGTTTGCAATCATATCTTCCTAGTAAAGTTTGAGCTTTTAATCTAATGGCATCATCTAAAATAAATAATTATTAAAGATATGTGGTTCATTTGGTATTCATTTTTTCATTTATGTAATAGTAATATAACTGTTTAAATTTACTTAGGCGTACATCTTTCCCCATTCATTGAATTAAGACCTATCAACCTGGAAATCAATTGGTCATTTTTTGTATAATGGATAGTTAGAGAGATATAACTTTTCCGTAAATAGTTGTCCGTCCATATATCTGAAGTTAATCCAAAACCATTTTTGCAGACAGCATTGATTTCATGTTTAACATTTAGGAATGTTGCTTCATATATTTTTCAATATTCCGCGATATTGTGGTAGGATGTGGCAATCATTTTTCTACATCAACATTTGGTCCATACTTCGCTCCAATTGAAATCAAGAACTCCGAAATTTGCATTAGACCGGTATCTTGAACAAATTGAAAAGGCCGACAATTTTTTATACACCATTCGGAAAATAATCGCGTTGCTTTTTTTTTCGTCTCGTTGTTAACCTCTACTTTTTCTGTATTAGTTTCCTTCGTGGTGTAGTAGCACTTATGTCTCACCAAGTTCGATGTGGTTCTCGAATCATATTTTAAAACAGTAAAACACTTTATGCAGGCAACTTTGTTTGCTATTTCGGCTCCTTCCTGGTTTACAATCTTTCCAAATGTGTCCCTAATCTTGCTTCTGCCTCTTTTCGTAGTTATTTTGAATGTTCCTGACAGGATATTTTGTTTGATGCTGGCAGCGTCCATTGATTCAGTAGGAGTTGAATTATAAATACATAAATATGATATATTTTGTTTAGTAAAGTAACTTTAAAAAATAATTTTATTTCTTACCATTACTTCTGCCATTATAAGTATACGAAGATATGTATATTTTAACACGATTGTGAAAACAAATAATTTGTTGGAGCACAAAAAATTCAATTCTGAACACGAGAACACTTTTGAAATAACTGTTGAAAGATTTTCATTCATAAGTTCATTTATAGCATATATGAAATATATTAGGTAATAATATTATAATTTTATTTATAAACTCATTTTTACATTAGGTAATAATATGTATAAGCCTTTTCTAAAAATAACTTTAGTCCAATAAAAACAGGTATATTTCTTAGTGTAAAAAATTTATTTAAAACAGCAAGAATTTGGCAATAAAATCTGTAGAAGCAGCTAAATAGATCAATAAGAAACAGGTACATATGTTCTGCACTGTAAAAAATGTAAATTTATTTTTTATAAAACCACGAATTGAGTTCGCTTACAATCAGGTAAAACAGCATCCTTTACTTGATTATATATTGAACATGTACATATGACGGGACACACAATTTATGTAAACGTCTTAAAATATTTCATTTATAATTTTATTACAGTGCAGATGTTCCATCGTATTCTTAACATTTGGGAAAATTTATTAGTCAAGGAGTAAACGTATATGGAAACGAATTTGAAAAATGAAAAGACATTGTTCTATATTATTTCCTTTTAGTTTTAAAATAGAATGATTACTTAGTAAATATAAATTAAATGCAATAAAATCTATCATAATATAAATAAGTACAATTTTAAAATTTTTTTATAAACATACAATTAATTATAAGACTAACTTTATTTAAAATATAAATAAATACTAAAGATAAAAATTTTCTAACTTACATATGTAACTGACAGTTTCAAATGTCAACTTTAATTTTTTTACTTTTTTAACTCTTAATAAAGAGTATTTTTTAATAACTTTATGAATTCACCCTTTTACATTTATTTAGAAAAGAAGAACCAACAATAAAATATAGACATACTGTATATATGTGTGTGTATGCAAGAATATTTATAAACAACCACTTTTTACACATTATGAAGATTTTTTGCCACACACAGCAACTACGTATTACAAAAAACAAACAAATCATTAAGCCCACTTGAAATCTTTAAATCATTTCTCAACGTCTTGTATGATTTGCTTTTTTTTGCCACACCACTTGCACCACTTGTTTACGATAAATGATTTGAACGCACGGATTTGCAGTCGCTCATACACAGTACACACTTGCTTTGCTTCGGGCAGCGAACAGTACGAACAGTATTTATTGTTGTTTTTGCACATGTTGGCTATGAAACACACACTTGAAATTCAAGTGTGTTTGCTTTTCAAATCATCTTGCGCAGGAGACTACTATGTAATATTAATTATAAAATAGCCAAATTTATACCAGTATTTTTTCATAATTTTTCCTCTTATGATTGTCACATATTTATGAAAGAACTTTCACAATTTGAGGGAGATATATAAGTAATTCCTCTTAATAAAGAACTTTATATATTATCAAAGTTTATGACAGTTGAAGAAAATCAGAGATTTGAAATTCGGTTTTTAGACTCCTATCGTTTTATGACCTCCAGCTTAGAATCATTAGCCAAAAATTTAAATGACAGCGATTTTCATATTCTAAATAAAATTTACAATCAAAAACAGCAATTTGATTTAATAAGAAAAAAAAGGAGTATTTCCTTATTATTATATTGATTCGATGGAGCGCTTTAATGAAACTAATCTTCCTGCTAAAGACGCATTTTATAATATTTTGAATAATTCGCATTGTACTGATGAAGATTATGATCATGCTAAATCGGTTTGGACAACTTTTAAATGTAAGAACTTGTTAGATTATACTAAATTATATTTAAAAACAGATTTTCTTCTCTTAACAGATATGTTTCAAAATTTTAGAAGTATTTGTAAAAGTATATACAAACTTGATCCATGTCAATATTATACTGCTCCAGGTTTATCATGGGATGCAATGTTACAAGACGGTATTAGAGGAGGTCTAGTACAAAGAGATTTTCTAGAGCAAATAATAAATATGTAGAAGACTTTGATAGTAGTAAGCCTTCAGAATATTTAATGTATGATGCTAACAATTTGTGTGGTTGGGCCATGTCAGAATATCTCCCATATTGAGAATTCGATTGGATTTATGATGATGCGGCTTTAGAAGTTATTGATGTAACTACTATGTCGGATACATCTGATTTGGTTATTTTTTGGAGGTAGATTTAGAATATCCACACTATTGACATGAATATCATAATGATTTACACTTTTGCCCAGAAAATAAATTTGTTGGTGAATCTAAGTATAGGAAGTTAATTGCAAACTTAACACCAAAAACAAAATATCGGATCATATGTTCTCGAAAGCAGAGAGGATGAAGACAAGAAAACAAAAAGGCGCCGCAAAGTGTGGGTGAAGGATTGGGTGCTTCACCGCCGGCAGGAGGGATTTCACGCTAAATTGCTCATCCAATTACGAAGTGAAGAACCAGAGTTGTATCGTAATTTTTAACGAACGGACTCAGAGCAATTTGATAATCTGCTTAAATTAGTGACTCCATATAAATCTATAAAGTATAAATGATTTATCTGACAATGGCGCCATTGTCAGATGCATAAAATTCGCACAGCTGACAATAAAAATTGTCAGACAATTATCTGGCAATGGCAACGTTATGTGTTTACACGATTGCCAGATGTCTAACAATATTATTGGTTACAATTTACTGACAATGCTTTTTCTAACAACGTTGCAAGACATAAATTGTAAGTTTACACGGTTGTTAGACATTTTCTGCCAACGTTGTTAGATATAAGTTTTCGAGTATAACTCAATTTTCAGAAAACATGTTCGCAGTTCAGTTAAAGGTTTTACAACTAACTTACAACAAACCTATTTATTTAGGATTTGCTGTGTTGGAACTCTCAAAATGGAAAATGTATGATTTTCATTATCAATATATGAAACCTAAATTTCAGTCGAATTTAACCTTGAATTATATGGATACAAACTCATTCATATACACTATAAAAACGGATGATTTTTATAGTGATATTCGTGGGGACATTGCCTTAAGGTTTGATACATCAGAGTACCACCCCAATAACATATTTAAACTCCCAATATTAAATAAGAAAGTTCTAGGGATGATGAAAGATGAGAACTGCCGGAAAATTATGAAAGAATTTGTGGGACTCCGATCGAAAATGTATTCATTCAAAACAGTTGACATGAAGGAAGTAAAGAAGTCTAAAGGTTTTAAAATATCATATGTAAAAAATTTATCAATAGTAGACTACAAAAGGTCATTATTTGTAAGAAAAATAATTTCTGACACAATGCATACATTTAGATCGAAGTTTCATCAGTTGTATACTCAGAAATTGCATAAAGTTGCCTTGAGTTATGCGGATGATAAGAGAATTATTGCTTTCGACCAAACAAATACTTATGCGTGAGGATTTTTTAGACTTCAAAGTGGCTTTGATAAC
Source organism: Protophormia terraenovae (assembly GCA_951394005.1). Classification (NCBI taxonomy): domain Eukaryota; kingdom Metazoa; phylum Arthropoda; class Insecta; order Diptera; family Calliphoridae; genus Protophormia; species Protophormia terraenovae. The sequence goes on along the minus strand of OX596077.1, from coordinate 81,425,446 downwards.
TTTTTTACGGAGACAGATGATGATATTTTCTTGAATATTAATAGTGAGTATATAGAGTTTTTAAAAGACTCATCAGACGATGAATATTTAATGAATGTAGATGTTTAAGTTGTACATATGATAATTTAAATTCTTTCATATTTTCTAATTTTATTAAAAGTTTACATAAGTAGAATTTCAAATATATAAATTTCTATTGAATAGAGTTAACTCCTTAAGATATTATTAAAATTATTATTATTTTTAATGAAAATGATAGTGATATTTATGTTATCACAATGAAACAATAATAAATATATTTCTTTTATTATATGATAAATGTGTTTTATTTTTAAATATTTTTCCATTGTACATTTTCTATTTCGTAATCTAACTTTTTATGATTTCTAGTTAGTCGAGGAGAATATTGGTATGGTAAAGTTGATTGCTTCAAATTTTTGTGATTTTCATCCTTTGACAATATTTTTATACCCTACACCACCAAAGGTGGTTGGGGTATTATGTGTTTGTGCAGAAGTTGTAACGCAGAGAAAAAATCTTCGGACCCCCACCTTAAAGTATACCGTTCGACTCAGAATCACTTTCTGAGTCGATTTAACGATGTCCGTCCGTCCGTCTGGTCGGCTGGCTGGCTGGCTGGCTGTCCATGTAAAGCTTGTGCGCAAAGTACAGGTCGCAATTTTGAAGATAATTTGATGAAATTTGGTACATAAGCTTTTTTCAACACGAGGACGAAGCCTATTGAAATTGGTCATGATTGGCCCATTATTTCACCTAGCCCCCATACAAATGTCCTCCCGGAATGGAGTTTTAACACTTATATATGCCTTAAAAATTGGAATATTTTAATGAAATTTAGTACAAATAAGTTTTATATCAGCAAAAATCTGTCTGCCAAATTTCATGAAGATCGGTCCATAACTGACCATAGCTCCCATATAAACTCCTCTCCCGAAAATCACTAACGTGCAAAAATCCCATACAAAAGTTAGTATTATGTTAATATGTAACACAAGAAAGTTGTATACATATACGTAAAAACAAAATTATGTGGATCAAAATGGTGTAGGGTATCATATAGTCGGGCTTGACCGACTATATCTTCTCTCGTTATTTTTGGTGTTCCATTATTTGAGAAATGTTTAAGTCGTTTAGCTGCAAAAGAGTAGAAGTAGGGTTAGGTTTTTGTACTGTTGTCCTTATCAATTTCATCATTATTTTCATTAGTACACAGAAAAAATTATTACCTTCTTTTTTACAATTAACTCAGTTGTTTAATTTTGGATCAAAATTTAATAAATATATTCAAGAAAAAATTAAATAAAAAATAAATTTTGGTATGATTTTTTTCCTGTACACATTTTTAATTCATTCAATCATCTACTAGATTGATTTAATTAATTTATTAATTGGGAATTTTTTTCTGTTTTGTATTTTTAATTTAAACAAGTTTATAATTGAATGAATTATTTTCATATATATTTGTTAATTAATGACTTTTTTCTGTGTATAAATTTTCTCAGGTAAATTTATATTGGATTGTGTTCCTATACTACTCGGCTCTGGTTTAATTGTTTGAGTTTCAATATGTTTCTTATATATTTTCCTAGATTGTTTTTCATTATCACGTAGGTTACTCAATTTAGAACTTTTATTTTGATGAGAAGAGGGTATTTGGCTTCCAATTATATATTTAATATAATACCATTTATTAATATCTTTTAATGTGTGTGAACCATATATTGGTATTAGTTTTCGATGTAGAAAATCAGAATATTTAATTTTAAACTTATCGTAAGTTGATGGATTAAGAACTATTAATTTGGATAAATTATTTGACATTTTCTAAAATTTTTCCAATAACTCTACTTAAAACGGATGAAATAATAATTGGTAGAAATCCTCCTTTTTGAATTAGATGTTTCCTCTTTTATTTCATTGAGGTTTCTGGCGAACAAACTTTTCTAATTGCATTTTTATATGGTTTTATTTTGTCAAGAACTGATTTATTGATTTTATGGTTCTCATTAGTATTTCATTTATTGTTTTAATAATAATATCGTCAACATGTTTCAGTATTGTATTTCGTAGTTTAGGATCTGCTTTTTTAAGAAATAAAGAATATGTTTGTTCTCCTTCAACAGTTTTAGGTTCGAGGTCATTGTTTATATTTGCAAATATTAAATAGTGACTTTTATTAAAGATATCCGTTCTGAATCTTAATGCGTTGTGTATTTGTTTAGTAAGATCAATTAATAAATAACCATGAGCCTGCTGCGTACAGTTATTATTAGGGGGAGTGCTGATTTTGAATATTTTTCACGTTTAGAAGAATTTAGATAATCCAAAAAATGTTTCGGCATATTATTTTGAAATATATAGCAAATTACAAAATATTTTTAAAAAATTTTTACCTCATATATCTCCGGACTTATTCCTGAAAAATGAAAGAAAGTCGAGACAAAAAATCAAAAATTCAAAAGTAAATATCTTTTTAACTGTAAGAGATAACTTAGGTGAGTGAATAAAAATCTTTAAAATCGGACATCATTTGTAGAAGTTACGATTTTTTTAAACTTTTACATACTGGAGGTAGTCAAATTTGACACCCTGAATTTTTCTGAAAGCTTAAGTCTTCCTCCGCAATCCTTTCATACATTTCAATTTAATCCGAGCATTAGTTTTGAAATACAGATTTATTACCAAAAAATTTTCGTTTGACCCCACTGTGTGTTGTTATCTATCCGAATCAGACATTTTACTAAAAAATGGCATCGATTTGTTACTGCATATTTTTGCATATTTTGTTGAAAATGCATATTTTTGCATATTTTACCTAATAATGCATATTTTTAATTCTTTGTTTGTTTTTTAAACATTTTTTTGTAACAATATTATTTTTATATTTCTCATTTTGAGGTAAAATGCAAGCACCCGAAAACTTTTTATTTTTCAATCAATATAAATATCTTTACTGTTCAAAAAATTATTTTTCATGATGAAAATAATAAATATCTTTAACGATAAATATCTTTTAAAATAAATATTAGTATGAAAAAAATTTCAAATGATTGTTTTTTTTTTATTCATAATTTTGTTTCAAAAATATATTTTTATTCAATGAAATTGTTGTTTAAAATATTTTTATCCGATGAAAAAAGTTTAAAATAATTTTATACTTTTGTAATAAATATCACAAAAAATATTTATATTTTTTATTTCGATCATGATAAAACAAATTAAACTATTGATGAAAAAAAAAAAAAAAAAAATATTATGGATTTTTATTATTTTTTTTTTTAACGTTGAAGATTGTTTTTCGAAATAAAAATAAAGGGATTGTTTTTTTAGTATTAAAATTCGGTCTCTGGTAAAATGTACATAACAGATGTTCTAGCGATTTTTTACACTCATTTTCCGGTTATTCTCAATCAAATACTGTCGTCATTTTAATTTTTGTTTCTGAAACTATAAATAAATTAGAGGGTTTCGATTCATTAAGTACTCAAATCAGTTTAATACATAGTGCTATTGCAATAATCGAAGCTGTAGAAGGCACCGTTGCTGAAAAAATAAAATTAAGGTTGCAAGCTGTTATTAAAAAAATAAATGATTTGAGAAAATTAAAAAAAAATAAGAATCAATTACTTTACGTTTAGATGATGTCTCATGTTTAGAAGAATACTCTTCTTCTAAACTTCAATTATTCAAATATTCTCCTATCATTTCTGTTTACGTTGAAAGATCATTTTCTATGTATAAAAATTTTTTACGCCAAAGTAGACAATCATTTACATTTGACAACTTAGTAAAAAATATGTTTGTGTATATAAATAAAAACCTATATACGGTTGTATTAAACTCAATGTCACTAATAAAAATGCGATCTTAAGGAGTAAAAATTTAAAAAAGTGCGAATAATTAGCATTGATCTTTTAAAACATAGCTTTAACTTTTAAAAATACAAAATGTATAGCTTTTCTTGGCTTAAGATGGGCTGATTTTTGTTTTTTCTTATAGAATATTTTTTTTTTTTGCTTTTCATTTAATAAATACTAAAAAAAAATAAATGCATATTTTTTAATTTTTTAGGGTATATTTTGAATTTTTAAGTGCATTTTATAGGCTCATATTTTCCAAAAATAAATGAATATAAATCCGCCCCCTAGTTATTATATATATCAACCAGAGATTTTGAGTTTTCTGGGTATACTTGGCGAGCTAAATATTGAAATTGTAACTATAATTTAGAGTTTAAAGAAATATCTCTGGAATAAGCACCTTTATGAAAAATGTTTTGTGCTACTAAAATCACAGCTAAATTTCTATGGTGAGATCCCTTAGTAAAAAGTTCACACAATTTTTTATTAGTTGTTCAAGCATTAAATCATCCAATAATATTAAAGTCGATTCATTTTCATCAGTAGCAAAATCCTCTGGGATACCTTCTAGAAACTCTACATTGTTAATTCTGGGAAGATAATTTTTTTCTGCAAAACACCAAATAATACGATCTATGTTTTTAGATATTAAATATTGATTATTTATCAAATTCGTAATAAATGTGGATTTCCCACAACCAGAGGGACCACAAATCATCATAGTGAATGGATATATAAACTGTTGAAACATGTTTACACTTTAGTACACGATATTTAAATGAAGAGAAGCATAAACATTCTATAAATATAAATATGAGTAAACAAATTCTTGTAAATGAACTACATCGTCAAGCGAGAAAAATCTTTCAACGCCGACGATTTATTCAAAAGGGTATTTTAGATACATGGCAGATTGACTTACTAGAGATGATACCGTACGCAAAATTTAATAAAGGTTCTAAATATATGCTTACTGTAATTGATGTATTTTCAAAGTCTGCATATGCATTACCATTAAAAACGAAAACAGGAATAGAAATTTCGAAAGCGTTAAAACATATTATAAAATTAAATAAAGGAAATCTCCCAAAAATATCCATTCTGATCAAGGAAAAGAATTTTATAATACCTACTTTAAAACTCTTATGGAAGAATATAAAATTAACCATTATCACACTTTTTCAAGTATGAAGGCATCAATAGTTGAACGTTTTAATAGAACTTTAAAAAATAAAATGTGGAATAATTTAGTACGCAGATAAATTATAAATGGATAGATATATTAAACAAATTATTGCAAGAATATAATTCATCATATCATCGTTCTATAAAAACAACACCCAATTCAACTAATAAGAAAAATGAAAAGAAGCTTCTTAATACTGTATACAATAATTTGAAGGTTTTCAAAGGAAAAGAATATAATTCATGGATTCATCAGAATGATATTAGTAAATAATATATGTATAGTAAACAACTTACTTGATTAATCATTCTTTTTAAAATAGCTTCAAGTATACAAGAAGAAAATAATTATGTTACTTTATTAAGTAATAATTCAATGGATATTTATAAAAATACTCCAAGCACTTTTACAAATTTATTAACACAATCTCTAAATTTGGATGATCACTGGGTAGTTGGATTATCAGATATTTAATTTTCGTTACTTAAAAGTAATAATCAGAATATTGTTAAACTTTGAGAACGAAATACAATTTCAAATGTCGACACACAAGCTATGGTAAAACAAAAATATCAAAGCATAGTGCAAATAATGAATATGAAGGCATTAAGTTAAAATTTCACGAACTCTTAGAAAACTCTAATGATTTTTTTTATAAAAAACCCCAATCTGATTAATGAAACGAACCATTTGAATAAATTAAATGATACTCCAAAAAATAAAGTATCCGCAGAAGAAAAAGATTTAAATGATAAAAAATCAAATCCTTTAAATGAATTAAAGAATGATACCTCACAAACATATAAAGCTACAGAAAAGAAAGACAACGAATTTGATTCTTATACTGGTAGACGTGAATTAGAAAACATTGAAAATGATTCCATTTTATCATCAACAAACCACATTCTTCAAAAATCTTTAACCAAATTTTCAGATAATATGACAAATTATTTTACTAAAGCTTTTTCACCGGATATAAATGAAATTGTATTTATTTACACTGATATAACACTGGTCAACAAAAAAATCCTCCCCCACAGACGAATAGTTGGACTTGATGTATTTTGATGTGCTAAACACGAATCTGCTTTCAGTTTTCTTCCATCAGGTCTAGATTTTTTTTATGGGCGTGTCTAATATTTCGCTCATGGTAAGGCCATTACTCTAGTATATTTCCTCATAACTTAAGAACGGTGTATACGATTGATCAAAGTGATACACCAAAAGATGCGGACTAAAAATATCTTCAAATTTTTTATGTGATCAATAGTTTTGGAGTTATTTTGAAATAAGTGTCCGAAAAAAATCATTTCCATGCAAAATTTTAGATTTTTTTGTTACTAAAATTTCGTTTAATAAATAAAAACATCTAAAATGTTACGGTTTATCACCTTTATCTTAAAGCTGGTAATGCTGCGAAAAAAATACGGCATGTATCTTCATAATTGATACAGAAATCTATCTGAGTAGAAATACAGTGGTGGCCAAAAAAAAATTTTTAATTTTTTTCTTGAAACAAAAATTGATGGACGTGGTGGATACTGACGAGCTAAACAAGAATCTGCATTCACTTTTTTTCTATCGGGTACTGATTTTTTTTATGTGCATCACCTTATTCAGCGGATACACTATAAAATTCGAGAATGGTTTGTCGAACTTAGGCTATAACTCAAGAACCGTTTACACGGTATCGTTGATAAATGATACATCAAAAGATGCATACGAAAATTGTCTTCAAGTTATGTTCAGAATATTTTTTATTCTCTAAAGAATTTCAGAGTTATGGATCACCACTAATTTTCACCACTTTTTTAAAAAATAAATTTTAAAATTTTCGGTACTAATTACCAAAAAACTACGGAAATATTAACTGGACAAAAAATTGCATAAATTCAGCTCAAAGACAATTTAGGTCGCTATATATTAAAGTTCAATTTATCTTAATTGGACAAACTGTTCTCGAGTTATACAAGCGTGCCTGCCTAAAGGCGTGGTCATAGTAGTCATGCCCATAAAAGAAAAGCGATATGTGATAGAAAAAAAGTAAAAGCTGATTCTTATTAAGCACGTTGAATTCCATCTAATCCACCTATTTTTTTTTATCTAAGACAAAAAAAAAAAATTATTTTGTCCACTAGTGTATTTCCACTTAGCTATAGGTTTGCATGGATATCCAGACTTAACTGTTGAATCCAATCAAGATTTGTGCATCAGTTTTTACAATATGTGGCTTTATTTACTCGCACTTTATTATTTTTGATGTTTTCACTTTAAAATTTTTTTTTTTTTTTTTTGTAAAAAAAAAAAGAAATGTTGAATTTTGCATGAAATCATGCATACCGTTCTCGAGTTATAGTGAAATATACTCGAGTAATCGGCTTATTTAGTACGCAATATTAGACACGCCCATAAAAAAAAATCCCGACCTGATGGAAAAAAAACTGAAAGCAGATTCGAGTTTAGCATGCGGAATTCCATCTAGTCCACATATTTTTTTGAAGGAGCTCAAAATGTTTTTTTTTTTTTTTTTTTTTTTTTTCATTTTTATAGAAGTGAATATTTTCCTATTGAATCTTATAACATTAATAATATATCAATAATGATTCGAAATGATGAAGGAGGAATAATAAGTTTGAATGAATTCATACCAGTTTATTGTACTTTACACTTTAAAAAATGTATAAAATAAATGTTTAATCATTTTTGTGATAACCATGGATGTGATGTATACAAATTATTATAATAATCAGTCTGGAAATAATGTGCAAAATATTGGTGAAATATATCATACACCAAGGTTTGTACAATATGGACGTGGTATTGGATCACTGTTTTCATCTTTGTTTTCACACCTGAAACCATTCTTGAGAACAGGATTAAATTATTTAAAAAATAAGTCATTAGATATTGGAAAAGAAATTTTGGAGGAAATTGGAACAAAACCTATCAAAGATATTCTATTTAATCAAGGGAGAAAAATTATGAATAATATTAAAGAAGCTAATATTGAAAAAGTAAAAACAATGCAGAAAGGTAAATGTAAAGGAAAGCATATAAAACTTAAACGCTTAAAACAAAAACTGCATAATAAATCCAAACGTTGTAGAGGAAAGAACATCAACGATATTTTTGTAAGTTTAAAATGTCGGGATTTATAGAATGTATGAAAAGTGAATTAGATTTATTTGAATCTCCTCCAATTCAAACTAGAGTAATTGAAACGGAAGAAATATGTTATAATCCATTTGCTGCATTGGACAACTCTAGTACAATTGAATTTGTATCATTGGGGAATGGTGAAACATATAGAGATCTTAAAAGTATTTACCTCAGACTAGTGCTTAAATTCAAAGGAACTGGAGGCGTTGTAATAACTTGTTGCATTCCATATTTAGGAATTGTACAGTTCATTTTAACAATAAAAATGTATCTCAACCTGACAACAACTATCACTATAAAGCACATATGGAAACACTACTCAATTATGGTAATGATGCTAGATCTACCCATCTCGAATCGTGTGGTTGGGCTACTGATGTGAATAAAATTAATTCATTAATAAAGAAAATCCCGGTTTAGATAAAGAAAAGAATTATTCAAGGATGGCAAAAGGTGGAGCTTTTCGGAAAACTCCATGTAGATTTATTTAATCAACAAAAGTACTTGCTTAATAATGTTGATCTTAAGTTACATTAAATTTGGAGAAACCAGAATTTTATATTTTAGAAAATGGGGATAAAAATGAACTCCATGTAGATTTATTTAATCAACAAAAGTACTTGCTTAATAATGTTGATCTTAAGTTACATTAAATTTGGAGAAACCAGAATTTTATATTTTAGAAAAACAAAAACTGCATAATAAATCCAAACGTTGTAGAGGAAAGAACATCAACGATATTTTTGTATGTTTAAAATGTCGGGATTTATAGAATGTATGAAAAGTGAATTAGATTTATTTGAATCTCCTCCAATTCAAACTAGTGTAATTGAAACGGAAGAAATATGTTATAATCCAATTGCTGCATTGGACAACTCTAGTACAATTGAATTTGTATCATTGGGGAATGGTGAAACATATAGAGATCTTAAAAGTATTTACCTCAGACTAGTGCTTAAATTCAAAGGAACTGGAGGCATTGTAATAACTTGTTGCATTCCATATTTAGGAATTTTACAGTTCATTTTAACAATAAAAATGTATCTCAACCTGACAACAACTATCACTATAAAGCACATATGGAAACACTACTCAATTATGGTAATGATGCTAGATCTACCCATCTCGAATCGTGTGGTTGGGCTACTGATGTGAATAAAATTAATTCATTAATAAAGAAAATCCCGGTTTAGATAAAGAAAAGAATTATTCAAGGATGGCAAAAGGTGGAGCTTTTCGGAAAACTCCATGTAGATTTATTTAATCAACAAAAGTACTTGCTTAATAATGTTGATCTTAAGTTACATTAAATTTGGAGAAACCAGAATTTTATATTTTAGAAAATGGGGATAAAAATGAACTCCATGTAGATTTATTTAATCAACAAAAGTACTTGCTTAATAATGTTGATCTTAAGTTACATTAAATTTGGAGAAACCAGAATTTTATATTTTAGAAAAACAAAAACTGCATAATAAATCCAAACGTTGTAGAGGAAAGAACATCAACGATATTTTTGTAAGTTTAAAATGTCGGGATTTATAGAATGTATGAAAAGTGAATTAGATTTATTTGAATCTCCTCCAATTCAAACTAGTGTAATTGAAACGGAAGAAATATGTTATAATCCAATTGCTGCATTGGACAACTCTAGTACAATTGAATTTGTATCATTGGGGAATGGTGAAACATATAGAGATCTTAAAAGTATTTACCTCAGACTAGTGCTTAAATTCAAAGGAACTGGAGGCATTGTAATAACTTGTTGCATTCCATATTTAGGAATTTTACAGTTCATTTTAACAATAAAAATGTATCTCAACCTGACAACAACTATCACTATAAAGCACATATGGAAACACTACTCAATTATGGTAATGATGCTAGATCTACCCATCTCGAATCGTGTGGTTGGGCTACTGATGTGAATAAAATTAATTCATTAATAAAGAAAATCCCGGTTTAGATAAAAGAAAAGAATTATTCACGGATGGCAAAAGGTGGAGCTTTTCGGTAAACTCCATGTAGATTTATTTAATCAACAAAAGTACTTGCTTAATAATGTTGATCTTAAGTTACATTAAATTTGGAGAAACCAGAATTTTATATTTTAGAAAATGGGGATAAAAATGAATCTCATCTAAGAATACATGAAGCTAATTTATAAATAAATCATCTTACAATCAATAGTAGCATACTAATGCCACATCATAATGTATTACAAAGCAAAAATGCTATATACATCCAGGAAATCATTCATTATCTTTAGATAATGTTATACTTGGACAGTTACCAAATTTTTTAATTTTTGGAATGTTGTCTAACAAAGCTTATACTGAAGAAAAGAAAATCCATAAAATTCTCAACACTTTAATTTACAAAGATTTAATTTAGTTGTTAATGGAGTAAAATTTCCAGCACAAATAATAGAATTTAAATATAACAATAGAGGAATATTAAGCACCGGTGGTTATCAAACCCTATATAAAGGCACAGGAATCCACTTTAGAAGTAAGAACAACATTTATTTTTCAATGTCATAACCAGACTCACTTTATTTTACAAAATAACTTCCTTATATACTAAAGGGCTGCGCAAACACATTCATTTTCTTGCCGGCGTAAAACATTCACTTCAATGAACTCTGTTATAGTGAAAAATTATATGTATAGATAAGTATACCATTCATTCATTATAAGAAAGTGTGAGTAGATAAAACGAAAATAAAAAAACAATTCTGTGTATGTTTTGGCAATGATCGTAGGCTAACAGTTACTTCGTTGTGAGTTTTTTTTCGCTGTTCGTATCAACTTCACTCAGTGTACGACCATTTTCATGAATAATTCGAATTATCAGTAGATACTATGAATGTTTATGCTTTATGTGATGGATATTATGTTTTGCTTGTTTGGTGGTTGCTTTATAACGTAGTAAAAAAAAAAAAAACAGAAGTTTATGGTAACATTCTAAAGATTTTACATATTGATATATGTAGTTACAAAATGAAATATTGGGATATTTTAATTGTATTTTTATTTATAATACATCAATTAAATTTGTTATAATTTTCTATTTTATTAAAAAAAAAAATAAATAATTAAAGAAGAAAATATTTAAATTAATCAAAATTAAAAGAAATATTTTTTCTTAAGAAGATATTCATACGTTTTTATATGATTATTGTAATCTTAAATAATATTCATATATATTTAAATGAAAAAAATTCAACAAATTTTTATGATTTTGATTGAAAAACAATATATTTAAATAGAAAAAAAAAAAAAAATATTTTCATAATTTTATTAAGCAAAAACTCCAAATAAATAAAAATATTCCGCCACAGAAGGTTTGAAAAAAAGTTACATAGTTTTTTTCAAATATTTAAGTATAAAAATGAAAATATTACTTATTTTTATTATTCCAGTCAAATTTAAAAATATTACAAAATATTAATGATGATCAAAAATATTCAAATATTTTTTAAGAATAGAAAAATTTAAATGTTTTGAAAAAGATTTTTTAAAATTGAATATAAAATATACATTAATTGTATTCAACCTAAGGAAATAATATATGTATATTTTCAATTTAGTTGAAGACTTTGGAATTTGATTTAAAATTTTTATTTTATATGACAAATAGAAAAATATTTAAAAAAATTTATTTCAAATAATTTTCAAGCAATTGAAGAATATTTTACATTTTTTTATTTTACATCTAAAATATAAATAAACTACATAAAATAATTTATTTTTAACAAATATTTTAGATGAAAATATTTACAAACATTCAAAACTTAATATATTATATATAAACGCCTGAAATAATATTTATTAGTTTAACAGAAATAAAACTTATTTTCATCAGAGAAATACAAAACAAAATAATGGAAAATTTTACTTTCAATAAAAATCAAATAATAATTTCTTAAACAACTATCAAATTTTCATATAACATTTAAATTAAGTTGATAAAGTTTAAGATATAAATTGACTATTTTAAAAGTAGATATGTCACTGAAAAAGGTATAATCAATTCGGTGCGGATCAATGTATTTCAACTTGTAAAACAACAAAACACGTATGCTATACCCTACAGTAACAAAAAGGTCACAACTCGTCCATTAGTAAACAAACAACCAAAACTTCATATTAAAGAATACACATGTACAAACTAATGTATTGCTCTGTATTTTTTGTATTTCTTTATGGGTAGTACACACATGTACGAACTCATATATGGCTTTTGATCTTTTTTTTTTTTGTGCTTCTTTGGTGGTGGATTTTGTTTTTGCTTTTGCCACGCACTTTTTATATACAAATAAAAACAAAAGCGAAAAAGAAAATACAATGAATTATCTATTTCATTGCACAATGAAATCGTATACAACATATCCACACAACTCACATAGGTTCTGTACTATATGGTTTTGTATTCTCTACTCATATGTTTTGAGTTTTCGTGGTCAGTTATTGTGGATATTACTCATTCATTCATTTCACAATGAAAAAGCACACAACATGAACTAACTGTTTTTACGATGAATGTATTCAGCATTCATTTTTCGGCATTCATGCAGCCCTTTATTATATACTAATTTCCTTATACTATCATTACTTAAGTACAATAGCAATTCTTATGTATAAAAACAACAGAAAGTTCTCGTATGCTTAAGTGTTAGAACAAATTAAAAACAGTTACACAAATTCTTACGTCAAAACCTATGCATAAAAAATAATGACAAAGTTCTTACGAGAATACCTATACATAAAAAACAAAAATAAAGTACCATGTACAACAAAACGTATTTACAAAAAAAAAAAATGCTTACATGTAAAAAACAAGAATGGTATTCAAAAATCGTTACATACTGTTAGGAATTCAAAGTATTTACAAAAACAAATTTGACGGTTGCACTACAGTTGGAAATTAATGACATGACGTATAATGATCATTAATAATATGTACATTATACTACTACAACTCGGCCATCCTGACACTGAGATCTCCTGATCTCCATAATCTAAAAACTAAAATTATCTAACCTCACGGTCTCAGATTGCTGACAGCCCATACACCCTTATATGGTGTATGTGACTATTGAAAGCCTTCAACATCCTCCTCCATCCACCGGTCATTTATTAGCACTTTGAACTTAGGTATTAGCTTCTTGGATACACTCGTCTGCGAATCAAAATTCTTCACCATAACGTAGTTATTTTCCACCAATTTTGTAGGTTGCCTTCTTTTCCTATCAACATATTCTTTACGTTGTAATCGGTTTTCAACTTCGCTGGCGTTGTGATGAATTTTCTCAATAACTATTTTCTTTGGTGCCTCTGTGATATCGTTTAGACACTTCTTTAGACTAGGCTGCAATTCTGATTTCATGGCATAAGATAGACGTCTTGGAGGACAATGGAGTGGCTGTGTATCATTCAAAATTAACCGCATCTCACACTTAACCTCTGGTTCAATTAGGTGCTCCAATTTCGCATACGTATTATTAAGAATTATATAAACACTATTCCTATCGCAGTATTCTACACTCTCTTCAATATTACAATCTATAACATTATCAAAACATTCAATTGATACTATTATCAACATTATTCTCATGTTCTACCTTACAACTAGATTTTGTTAACTTATAATTCTCAAGTTCACAAATTATCTTAAACTTACACATTCTCATAAAATCTCTGCCCAAGGCTGCTTGAATGCTTATAGACTCATTGGGAACCACATATAAATTAAATGAATACTTCATTTTATTTATAAATATGTGACAAGAAATGGTTCCAAGAACCCTCAATTTACTCTTATTTAAGTCAAACCATGAAACAAAACCATTTTCATTTAATTCAACTTTATCTGGTAAGCATGATCTTTTCACAAAACTAATTGGACTTCCCGAGTCTATGAGGCATTCTAGAGAGAAACCGCAACTTGAATTACTACCAAAATAAAGTTTAAATATTCTTACATAATTTTCATTTTCTACCACATGAATAGGTCCTTTCCTTTCGGGGCAAACAGCGACTCGATGTTGGGTACTTCCACAACCAAAGCAGGAACCACGTTCATATTTCGGTTTCTTGCACTCAGCAGCAAAATGTCCGAACGAACCACAGTTGAAACATCTGATGTTCTCCTTCTTGTGTTTTATTGGTGACTTCAGTTGTATTCTAGAGAAGGCACGCTGGAGCTGCATCCTGTCGGTAATATTCTGCATAGTAGCTTGTATCTTTAGCTGCGGACCGGGAATTCCATCTATTATGTATTCTATTAGTTCCTCTTCGTCGATTTTAATTGCGTTTGCCAATATCACTTTGTCGTTGAAGTATTCTATAAAATTTTCTCCATATACCCACTTACGGCTCTCTAATTTTTTGCGTAGTATAAGTTTACTTTCCTTTGCTTCGAAGAATTCTCTCATGTGCACCAATAAGCTTTCTGCACTTTCAGTCATAAAACTTTGTCTTGACTGCAGCCACGCTAGAGCTCTTCCCTTAAGCTTGATGATCAACAATGGACGAAAAGTATTGTCATCTATGGGATATGCGCCAGAAAAACTCCTCAGATGATTAGCCCAAAATTCAAAACTCGTGGAACCATCATACTCTGGAAGGAACTCTTTCATCAAGTAAACGTTGAATAAACTGTCTTCTATGTGATTACAGTTCCGCATCTGGCTTCGTGAAATTCTTTTTCTTTCTTCAGCCACTCATTTTCTCTGATTAGAAGCTCTCTTTCATGTTTCAGGAGGTCAAGTTCTCTTGAAATTGCCTCCTTTACCTCACCGCTATCTGCCTGGTTCGCCAACACAGATGGACAATAAACTTCCTGAGGAGGGGGAATATTTTTCACTATTTTTTGCACAATTTAACTTCCTTTAAACTCGATATCTGCTCTCTCGCAACCCAAATTTGCACTCTTTTTAGTAAAGTCTCTTACACTTTAAACACACACTTTTAAAACTATACACTTTTTTTTAAAGACTTTTCAATTTGACACACTTTTTACAAAAACACAATTTTCATTCTGATCCCACTTCTGAAATTTTAGAAGTAAGAACAAATTTTATTTTTTAATGTCATAACCAGACTGACTTTATTTTACAAAATAACTTCCTTATATACTTATTTCCTTATACTATCATTACTTAAGTACAATAGCAATTCTTATGTATAAAAACAACAGAAAGTTCTCGTATGCTTAAAGCGTTAAATTAGTTGGTTGTTTATGTGACGTTTCCTCCCGCGAAGGAAACAGCTGATGGTTTATATTAACAATTATAAAAACTTGACGTTGATGTGATGTGATGTCTGATTCTGTTGAAAATAGAATTTTCTTGCGTTGTTCCGTGACAGTTGTTAACAGTGTTGCCAAACAATAACTTTTTTCTTACAAATAAACAAATGCTTAACGAAAAACCACTAAATAAATAAAGAAATAAATAAACAAAAATAATTAAATATACAAACAATTAAATAGATAAATATTTGGCATGTTTAATTTCAATCAGAGTTGCATTTTTAGGCTTTTTCTAGTAAATAATTTATGGTAACTCTGTGTTTTTGCTAACAAATGTCAAAAACATATGTCACGTTATTAATTTTGGATAATTGCACAAAATTCTTCCCGTAAATAAACGGGACATCAACAACACATAAACAACCAACTATCCCGGCCTTAAGTGTTAAAACAAATTAAAAACCTATGCATAAAAAATAATAATAAAGTTCTTACGAGAATACCTATACATAAAAAACAAAAATGAAGTACCATGTACAACAATATTCACTACAAAGTCCTTATGGCAAAAACTATATATAAAAAACAAAATTAGTCGCGAGTGCAAAAACAATGCTGTTGAGATCTCTATGACTAAACATATTTACAAAAAACAAATATAAATCTTCTATCTATATACATAAAAATTAATGTGTGTTTGTTTGTATGTATATATGTATGTTTGAAGTCTATAGCCGCCTAAACGGCTAAACTGATTTTCTTGAAATTTTTACAGTGTGTTCCTATATGCCTGGAAGGAAAAATAGGCTACTTTTTATTTTGAAATTCCATGTGGGCGAGGTGCCACGCCTACTTACTAAATAACTATTAAAAGTAGTATATCTCGGAAATTAGTAATACTAGAGTCCTCAAATTTTGCACGATCAACTTTGACACCTATATGAACATTCAATAGGCGAACTAGCAATAGGGGGTATGGCACATCCCATGCCAATACCAAATGCCGTAAATTTAGGAAAATATAACAGTTACATTTCCCAAATTTTGTACAATAAACTAAAGTGTCAATGTGAACATTTTGTGCAAAAATGGGCGGAAAAGAAATAGTGGGCGTGTCATCTCTCATATAAAGTTAATACCAACATTTTTATATCTGGGAAACTATAAAAGTTAGAGAGCTCAAATTTTGTACGACTAGCATTAGCTTCAATATGAATATTTTGGACAAAAATTGGTACACTAGCAATAGCGGGCGTGGCACCTCCCATATAAAGAAAATATTAAATTATCATATCTGAGAAAATATAACAGTTAGAGTTCTAAAATTTTGTCGGAGCCACTTTGGTATCAATATTAATATTTAAGAAAAATATGGGTGGACTAGAAGTAGGGGGCATGGTACCTCCCATGTGAATTAAATGCAAAAATCGTATATCTGGGAAACTATTGGAGTTGGAATGCTCAAATTTTGCACAAAGAATTTTGACATCCATGAAAACATTTGTCTAATAAATTAGCGGATTATGGGGGTATGGTCCCTCCCATTAAAATTAAATACAAAAATTAGTATATCTGGGAAACTATTAGAGCTTGAATTTTCAAATTTTGCACGGGAAACATCTATCTATCTAATTTTTAAGAAAAATGTTTTATTTTAATTACTAAATAAATATATTTTTTTAATCCTTTAATTACTATGTATTTCATTTCGGGGGGTGGCGAAGCTCACCGGGTATTAGCTAGTGCTTACATATAAAAAACAAGAATGTTTTTCAAAAATCGTTACACTATTGTTAGGAATTCAAAGTATTTACAAAAACAAATTTAACGGTTGCACTAGAGTTGGAAATTAATGACATGATGTATAATGATCATTAATAATATGTTCATTATACTGCTACACCATCATTTTGATAAAGGTCATCAAATTACAGGAACTTTTTGATAGCGGATATTTTTTTTTTAGGTTTTGATTTAACTCCTGATCACAATAATAATGCAAATTGTGAAAATTTACTAAATCAAGGAACTATTCGAATAGAAGGACGTTTTGGGAAACCAATTACGGTGTTTTCGGTAATTTATTACTAGCGAAAACTCCTTTAAATATATATATATATATATATATATATATATATATATATATATATATATATATATATATATATATATATATATATAGATATATATATATATTTAAAGGAGTTTTCGTAATAAATTACCGAAAACACCTGTTGCAAAACCATCATTTTACATAGCGAATTCTGATCCATCTTATAAACCTGGACAGCATTGCGTCGCTTTTTACTTTCCTGAAAATGATGTAGCACAATTCGTTTAATTGGAGGTCAACCTCCAATTTTTGAAACATTTGTCTACAATAAAGTGAATCATCAATGTTTTGTGGTGTTTATTGCTGCATTTTTGTTTATTTAAGATGTAAAAATTTTACTTTTAATAAAATTTTAAATATTTTTAATTATTTTAATTTACATGAAAATTATATGTTAGTTTTAAGTTTATTTAAATATTTCTTTTTCCACATTTAGTAAAACTTCCAGAAGAATTTTATCACGACCATCATGCAATGGTAGGAATTGTGGAATGTCTATATATGTCTATATACAGTGTTGGAAAAAATAATAGGGACGACCCTTTTCTCCCTGTTAAATTGTTTGTATGTACTTTTAACATAATTACATGCATATTATTATACAAAAATACATTAGTTTTCAATTTCATAAAATGCAAACCAATTTTTTCCTCCTATCAATACATGTACAAGAAAATAAAAAATTACAAAAATAAATTCATTGGTTTACAATTTCATACAAACAAAAATTTCTCTTCAAAAATGGCTCCTTAAAATTGATCTTCATTGAAAACAAAAGCAACTATTGCCTTCCCATTTCCCTACCACTTACCGAAAATGTATTACTTTAGGGTAGTATTTGTTTTTAGCCCAAAAAATACAATTATAATACATTTATGGCAACTACAACTAAAAATGTAATTAATCCAATCAATTTGTTCAAGTTCGAAAAAAATTAATAAATTTGGAAAGCACAACCATAATAAATACACGTCTAATGCTAAATATTGGTTATTGTAACCTAAGAAATATGTATTCAGTCACTGCTCTAATATAATTCGGTCAATTGACATATGTGAAAAATAAATTAAATATAAAAAATCAAAATTTAAAGAGTAACATTTAAATATAAAACTAATAGCATAATGGAATACATAACGCAATATGTGAACCTTCGAATGGAAAAGGACTTCTACTCAAATGGTTTGTCTTTATCATTTAGAAACGTGTATTTTATTGTTCAATAGATTTTTTCAAAATTCGTTAGGAAAATAAATGACAAATCGGAAATGAAATTAACTCCGTTTTGCTTCAAGACTCTGGTGGATAAGTTGAACTGAAAATAACCATGGCGAGACTGAATATAAATTTAAAATATACATTTTGAAGAGAATAATTTGCATTTACCAAGCTGATATTGGTAGGTACACAAGTAAATATAATTCCTATTGTACAAAAATGGAAAATTTATCTCCTTGTATTGAAATATATTTACACTAGATGATACAGAATAAGTCAATAAAGATTCTAGAGAAGAAAAGAAGTTAACAATGTTGTTATAAAATTGCAGAGTACTGTGTCCATTAACATTACTTACTAATATTTTAACACATTTGCATAATATCGGAAATTTTGTCAATAGTTGTTAATTTTTTAAATTAAAATTTATAAAGTCTTTCTACGTTTACAATAAAAAACAACAAAAAAGTATTATATCCTGATACTTCATTAGTTATTTGTTACCTAAAATGTAACTAGTTTCTAATGTTTTTACTAATCATGACTTTATTAACGCTTTAAAATCAATGCGTAATTGAACAGCTTAGAAGTAATTAGTTATTGCAATGACATCTAAGTAATGTATATGGTAAGCAGTTGCCTCTAATGTCATCACCGTGTTAAAATAATGAATTATTCAGCTAATGTTCGAGCAGTGAAGAGCCATTATATTAGCTTCTTAACTCATTACATGGCAACCAAAGTTTTTGCTGGTTAATATCCATATTAATTTGACTCTTTTAACAAAAAACATTCTTACATAGAAAATAGACTAACATGAAAAATTCACTAAATAAAACTGAATTAGTTTTAGCTAAAAATGAAAATTTTTCATACAAATAGTTTGAAAAGTTTATCAAATGTGATAAAATGTGAAAGAATTTGATCTATATTATATTCTAAGTAACTATTTCAATAGATTAAATGCTTTAATTAGTGTAATTTATATGTTTTATATGTATAACTAAGATTATTCGGTTAATCGAATAATTTACCAATAATCGGTTATTAACCGATCAGCTTTTAACCTCGAATAATTATTTGTCGAATAAACCGAATAATATGAAAACCAAAGTTTTTGCTGGTTAATATCCATATTAATTTGACTCTTTTAACAAAAAACATTCTTACATAGAAAATAGACTAACATGAACATGAATTAGTTTTAGCTAAAAATGAAAATTTTTCATACAAATAGTTTGAAAAGTTTATCAAATGTGATAAAATGTGAAAGAATTTGATCTATATTATATTCTAAGTAACTATTTCAATAGATTAAATGCTTTAATTAGTGTAATTTATATGTTTTATATGTATAACTAAGATTATTCGGTTAATCGAATAATTTACCAATAATCGGTTATTAACCGATCAGCTTTTAACCTCGAATAATTATTGGTCGAATAAACCGAATGATATGAAAACCCGAATAATTGGATACCCTAATAAATACACACAAAAATATTTATATTAAGCATTGTTGTTGTTTTTTGTATGGGCAAGTAGTTTAGTTAGCAACAGCAGTAATATAATGATTAGAGATTGCAACCCGGGATTCCCGGGAAATTTTATATTTTTCTTGTCCCGCTTTCCCTGGAATTTCGTTCGGGATTCCCGGGAATTTTAAAATAACTTAAATTGAAGAAAACAGCATGAATTTTTTTCAGATGATATATTATTATTATACAAATGTATACAGTTTCTAAGGTAATTTACTTTTATTTGTATTATAATGATCTCGTGATTATGTTTTAGTTCAATTTTGTGCTAAAATATTTCACAACTCTTACTTTCCTAACAATATCGGCAAAAAATATAAGAAATTCTGTATAAATTCTATAAATTTGTATAGTCCATAAGTCAAAAATACAATTAGTTAGAACTAACAACTTTTCTCTATTTAATAGACAATTTTTTTTTAATATTTGTATTTATTTATTGAATCTTCTTAAAAATAGAATTAACAATAAGTATTCAAATCTTAAATCTAAAAAAATAAAATTTATTTCGTCCAACCAATGTCAGGCGATAAACATCTTTTCTCGTGCATTTCAAATATGGATTAGATCTGACGTATTTCTTCTTTTTAAGCGTATGTGGCCATTACTTCTTATTATATTACGAGCAAGTGGGTTTGAGTGTGTTTCAAGCTTTAAGTATGTTAATGCGTGCTTTTTTATTTCGTTAGTTACCAGAGGTACGCCGAGATCTTAATGGATATTCGAACTTTTTACATACCATAGGGCAGATGTAATTGTTCTTAAAATTTTATTTTGGCGCCTTTGAATTTTTTCAACATTAGAATAGCTGTGTCGTCTGCAAATGTTGATATATGGGTTTTACTATTTGTTGGCATATCAGAGGTAAATATTAAGTATAAAAAAGGACCCAGTATGCTTCCCTGCGGTACGCCTGCTGCTATAGGCTGGGGTGAAATTTGGAAGTCTCCTTCTTTAAGAATAAACTTCCGTTGAGTTAAATAGCATTCAAATAGCTTATGTGTGTTTGTGGGTAAATTTACTCTTATTTTATATAACAAGACTTCGTGCCATACCTTGTCAAAAGCTTGCGAAACGTCGATGAATAGAGCAGAACAAAATTTATTTTCTTCAAAAGCCTTGGATATAACATTAACAAGTCTGTGTGTTTGTTAAATGGTGCTGTTTTCTTCTAAAACCAAATTGATGATTCGGGATGCAATCAGTTCGATTCATTATTATGTTCAACTTGTTCATTAATAGATTCTCGAACAGCTTTGATATATTTGATAACAGGATGATGGGTCTATACGATTCTACTTTAGTGTGATCTTTTCCTGGCTTAGGTATCATAGTAATCAACGAAACCTTCCATTCTGGTGGATAGTGTTCAAGGCGTAATATAGCGTTAAAAATAAAATGTATTATTTTTAACGCTATCCGGGGTAGCTCCAAAAGCATCTTGTTACTGATTTTATCAATACCAGGGGCTTTTTTGGAGTTTAAATCAACAATAGCCTTCTCGATCTCTCGGATCTCAAAACAAAGGGGTTCAACTGCTCTATATTGGGGTACAACGGGTGACAACTCTATTATGTCATCTGATAAATTTGGGGTAAACACATTCTTTGTATTACGTAGAGGAGGTCTGCTTAAAACTGGTATTTTTAAATTTTTTGTAGCTCGCCATAATGAGTAATTTGAATACGGTGTTGCATCTAGGTTTTCCAAATATTTAGTAAGTGATTCAGTTTTTTGATACTCTAGAAGCTTATTAAGGCGTTTTTGGCATTCTCTTAGTTTCGACTTGAGTTGAGGGGATCTTTGGAGTTGCTACTCTCTTCGAACTCTTCTTCAGTCAAGAGCCGTTCTACATCAACAGAACAAATTCTATTGTATCTGTTTTGTCAGGGGGTTAGGGTAGCATGTTCAGCAGCAAGTTTTAAGCTTTTTTCAAAATTATTGAGAGAGAGATCGATTTCTTCTGGAGTTTTTAGCGATATATTTCCTGTGCAATGCACAGTGTGCATTGAGTGCTGATATATTTTCTATATTTCAACCAGTTAATTGGTTGAAATCTATATTTCAACCAGTTAATTCCTCTGCGAAGGGGTAGTCATCTTGTCGCGATGCAGAGGCTTACGTGCTCTAGTAGCACTAACTAAGAACTACCCTTCCCTTGTTCTGGTAGCGTCTGTTTTTCCCCTATGGGGCGGCTATCAGAACCCACTCAGAGCACTTCTCCTTTCATTGAGAAAGGGTGCTCTGGGTGGAACTAGGTCCGATTGGTCCTTTTGGACCCTGCGTGTCCGTCCGAATCCACCAGCGTCTGTTCCCATATTGGGCGGCTTGGTGGTCTGCGTCTGTTCCCCAGTGGGGCGGCAGTTATCAACACCTGGCAGCAGGTAAAAAATGCGCAAGAAATGTCCGATGAGAATGTCTGAGAAGAAGTCATGCCCCTCGTACCCGGTCAGGGGCTTCATAATCTCCGGGGACCCTACTCCCACAGCGACGGTGACAGGCTGTGCAGAGTCGAATGCTACTGCAACCCTAACTAATCTGGTGGTAACACCGGGCCAGACTAGTTCGAAAGCTACTGGTGTTGCAGAAGGTCAGGGTAGGAAACCTAAACTGGCCGACTGTGGTAAATTAAAAGCAACCCGACCAGAAGGCGGTTGTTCAAACAAAAGCGGCGAGGTACCTCTGACTTCGGAACCAAGTACCTCCAAAGCTGCCAAGGTCCTAATCGACAACAAGTCGGTTGAAACCCCTGTTTCGGGTACTGACAAAGAGGGAGCGACTAAGTCGTCCTCTGAGTCAGCCTCCCATGTGCAAATTGTGCAAAAGGGACTAGTGAAGGAATCCTCCTGTCCCTTGCTTGCACCTCCCCCTGCCAGAACAGGCGACAAATCAGCACCTAAGCACAAAACACCTGCGCGTAGGGCCTCAACAACCAGGCGTTCCGCCTTAAGATTTATTGAGCAATTAGGCTCCAAAAAGGTCGAAGACCTAACCAAAGAGCAAAAAGCCTCTTTGGAATGGGCTAAGGCTCACATTGCTTCTCTGGGTGAAGCTCCTCCTTCTGCTCCAGCCGGAGCGGTGCCTAAACGGCAACGTTCAGAGGAAGAGCAGAGCACTCAGAGTCAGCAACCAGGGACTAAACGTCCCAAACCAGCACCCGTATCAACTAGGTCCTTTAGTGAGGTGGCCAAGGACCATCTCGTAAGGGCTATTATTGATCGTGGTGTAAGCGACGGGGCCATTTCTCATCCGAGATGGGAACTGGTCAAACAGAAGCTGCTAGGTGTGTTCTGGAAGATCCTTGAGGATAATCCTGGACCACCACCACAATGCGATGACATTGGCTGGTACCAAGGTCACGTAAAACTCATGGCTTGCGCAGATGAACGCTCAGCGTCTCTGCTAAAACTCGCCATTAATGAAATCGGTGAAGCATGGGTAGGCGCTAAGTTGGATGTGGTACCTGCCAGTGAAATACCTCGCAGGCCCAGATCCATCGCTGTCATTCCAGCTGAACCATCAAATCCGGAAGAGATCTTGAGAATTCTTCGGTGCTGTAATCCACAGCTTCCAACTCACGATTGGAAAGTAGTTAAGGTTACAGAACCTGAAGGATCTTCAAGAAAGGTGATTGTGGTCCTTAATCAGGAATCTTTGGTACCACTGAGAGAGAAGCAGGGAAAGGTCTACTATGGCTTTAGTACGATCTTTCTCCGCGTCTATCGCAGTGATAACAAAGCCAATCCCTCTCCGAAGGTCAACGATGCCGAACAGTCAACTGACTGCAAGGTCAAAGTCGAGGACGCCTCTTCGTGCGACAAAGAGGACACTCATTCTCTCACAGAGATGGTGGGTGGTCTCTCTGTGTACACGGATGAGGCGAGTGATGAGGACGCTCTTCTGGAGTCTGACCAGGAGGACGTCAACATCACGATAGTCGACAACAGTGAGAATGTGGAGGGTGACCCAGATCAACCTCCACCACTCTAAGGCAGCTTCTGCTGCTTTGCTCCTCCGGTTGATGGAGAGGAAGGAGGAGCTAATCATGGTCCAAGAACCCTGGATACATCAAAATAGGGTTTGCGGACTAAACACCAAAGGCTACAAGCTATTGTTTGCCAATTGCACAGGTAATACAAGAATTAGATCCTGTATCTTGGCTAAATCTTCCATAAATATCTTCATCTTGTCTGATTTCAGTGATGAAGATACGGTAACTGCGGCTGTTGAGACCACGACCGGCGTCCTGTGGGTGGTCTCCAGCTATATGGCGCACGATCACGGCGACTCCCCACCAAACGAGTTGATCCGGAAGGCAGTACAGACGGCAAATAGCACAAATATTCCTATTTTAATTTGTGCTGATGCAAATTCGCACCACATCATCTGGGGCAGTAGCGATACAAACCCAAGGGGTGAGTGTTTATTCGACTTCATTCTTGATACTAACCTAGTAGTAGTTAATAAGGGCTCAGAGCCGACGTTTATCATTGCTAACAGAAGTGAGGTTTTAGACATCACGCTGATAAGTTCCAAATTTGCTTATTTAGTAAAACACTGGAGGGTCTCTAATGACTGTTCCTTTTCCGACCACATGTATGTGGAGTTCAATATAGACAATCGTGACAGTATTCTGTTACCTGTTCAGAACAGAAGGAAGACGAACTGGGAGGTTCAACGTAGGGAACTTTCCAATTCTCTCAACTTCATTCCAGTGATTTCATGCACACGTGAAATTGAATCGGCAGCCAACCTTCTGACCGAATCGTTGCGCTCTGCCACTCTTCTGGCATGTCCACCAGCTACTCCTAAAGGTAGGGCTAAACCCCCCTGGTGGAACCATGATATAGCGCAATCTAGGATTGCATGTCGTCGACTATTTAACTTGGCCAAAAGATCAGGCGACTGGTCATCTTATAAGGCCTCTGTGAACAAATTCAAAAATTTGATTAGAAATGCGAAAAGGAAAGCCTGGAGAGGCTTCTGTAGCAAGGTAGAATCCTCTTCAGAAACAAACCGATTACGTAAAATCTTGGCAACTACACCGACAGTACCAAGTTATATTCAGAGACCATGTGGTAAATGGACTGTAAACAGCCAGGAAACTCTTGAGGTGTTATTTGACACTCACTTTCCTGGTAGTACCAATTTTGATTCTTGCGAGCAATCTATAATTTGCGATCAGCCCTCGAATAGGGTCTCAGTCATCATTGATGAGCAGAGACTTCGTTGGTCGATTGATAGTTTTGAACCATTTAAATCACCAGGATTAGATGGTATTATACCTGCGGACCTGCAAAGGAATGCGGACCTAATAATACCATGGCTAGCGGTTATCTATCACGCTTGTCTAAGTAATGCATACATTCCACTATGCTGGACTAGGTGTAAGGTTATTTTTATCCCAAAGGGAGGTAAACCATCACACACCAAACCGAAGGATTTTAGGCCCATCTGCCTGGCATCCTTCTTACTCAAAACCCTGGAAAGGGTGATTGACATTCATCTGAGAAACACTATTTCACCTGCTCTTCTCTCATCTTCACAGCATGCCTATACGAAGGGAAAGTCTGTTGAGACAGCTCTCCACTCACTAGTAGACTATATAGAAAAGTCGCTATTGTTTGGAGAGTTTGCTCTGGTAGCTTTCTTGGACATAGAGGGTGCTTTCAACAATGTTGAACCTGATTCTATCATGACCGCCATGTATGATTTAGGTATTGATAATAATACTTGTAGTTTGATAGGCAAACTGCTGAGTAATAGGCACATTCGTGCTGACATTGGCCACACTAAGGTGGAAAGGATGGCTAGTAGGGGTACTCCTCAAGGCGGGGTTTTATCTCCGTTCCTATGGAATATCACAATCAACACTCTATTATGTAGGTTGGATAATATGAGGATCAAGACGGTCGCCTATGCGGACGACGTCGCGCTGGCAGTATCTGGGAAACATCTCGATACTGTCTCCAACTGTCTAGAATCTGCTCTAAAGACCCTTAGTGACTGGAGCGTCACATGTGGACTAGGAGTGAATCCGACTAAGACGGAGTTAGTTCTCTTCACTAGGAAGTATAAAACGATTGAGTTTAATGTTCCGAAATTAAATGGGATCTCCCTAAAGATCTGCGATAGGGCCAAATACTTGGGTATTATTCTCGATAGGAAACTATCATGGGGACCTAATATCCAATCTAGGGCTGACAAGGCCATTATGGCTGTTTACACATGCAAGAGGACCGTAGGTACTTCCTGGGGGATAAATCCAAGGAGTATGAGATGGATCTTCGATGCGGTGGTTAAACCTATACTCCTGTATGGAGCTATTGTCTGGTGGCAAGCGATGGATAAGGAAATCTATCGTAAAGTCTTTGTAAGAGTCCTTAGGTCGATGGCCATTCTTATTACGGGTGCGCTGCGCACGACGCCGACTAAGGCTCTTTTCACACTTTTACACTGGTTGCCTGTTGACTTGATGGTCAGGCAAGCTGCTTTCAATTCAGCAATAAGGCTGAATGCAGGATGTCCATGGGGTAGAAGGGACTATGGTCATTCTCGTATTCTAGGCTTCTCGACGAGTAGCCATTCACAGATCGATTACTGCATCCCGAGACCATTCTTTGATGCATATTTCTCCGTCATTATTCATGAACCTAACGCTTCGGCCGCCATTCATTCAACTCCTGGGGCTCTGAGGATTTACACCGATGGCTCGAAAAAGTTGAATAGGGTCGGTTGTGGTTTCTATGTTGAGGAATATGATAGAAAGGTCTGTTATAGACTTCCTGACATGTGTAGTGTTCTTCAAGCGGAAATATCCGCAATAAAAAGGGCAGCAAACTGGCTGAAGTATCACAAGATATCGAGAGATATCTGTATTTTTACTGACAGCAAAGCTGCCATTAGATCTATAGCGGGTGTCTATACGACATCTTTGTTAACAACTGAATGCCGGGTATCTCTTAACGAGATAGCGAGACGTTCAAGGGTTAAGCTAATATGGGTTCCTGGGCACGGCGATTGCGCTGGGAATATTTTGGCTGATTCTGCAGCCAAACAGGGATTGACTCTCAACGAAGAGTCTATTGATCATTTGATAGGTATTCCCGTAAGGGAAATTAATACTCTGTTCTATAGGGAACTACTAGGTATTGCTCAGACGAGGTGGGCTAATGAACCCACATGTCGCACTGCTAGAATAATATGGCCCACCTATGATAATAGAAGGACCAATTCCTTTTACTCGCACTCTAGAGTGCAAGTGAGACTGCTAGTGTCGGTAATTACAGGGCACTGTATTTTAGGGACTCATGCGCGTAGAATGGGTCTTCTGTTTAACGACTTCTGTAGAAGTTGCAATGATGAGATGGAGGAGGAATCAGTCTTCCATCTACTCTGCGAATGCCCGGCATTATCAGAGATTAGGAGGTCCATACTAGGCTTTCCGACTCTGGATCAAGGTGACTTGAACACAATTGATTTAAAGTCACTATTTTCTTTTCTTGTAGGATCAAGATGGTTTGGTGAAGCAACGTTGCAGTCGGAGTAGCAGCGGACTGCAAACCTGTATCTGGGTAACACAACGGGATCGTACATCACGGACCCAAGTGAGATGTCTGTCCAGGACACTGCCCGTACTACCTAACCTAACCAGTTAATTCTTGTGTTTGATATCGCTAAACTACCAGTGGGGGATACAATTTCTCGGGGGTTAAATAGAGTAACAAAATTGGGTGAACGATCTGAAGATAATTCCAATGAAGATTCCACTTGAATAAGTTCCAATGAACAATTTTTTACAACTCCAAAATCGATGACATTTGGTATTTTATTTGTATCAGTAGGCCAATATGTAGGTTCTCCACTCGAAATTACATTCAATCCCATTTTAGAAATTGTATCAAACAAAACACGACCTTTCGGGTTAGTCAGTCGTGATCCCCAAAATGTATGCTTAGCATTATAACCACCAGCTGTCAGGAAACAGTGTCCTAGTGATTTATAATAAGATTCATATTGATTTTCCGATATTGAAAATCTAGGGGGTGAGTATATCGATAAAATCACTAAGTTTCGATGAAAATCTTTAAGGCAAATTCTAGTAGCTTGAAGATATTATTCGCAAAAATCACACATTAAGTAGTGTTTAATACGAGTTTTTATCAAAATAGCCGAGCCTCCGCATGCTCTACCTCTAGGGTCTTTAGTGGCATAAAAGACATATCCATTCATCTTAAATAAGCTGAGTTTCTGAGATTAACATTACATCAACTTGATGGTTTTTAAGAAAATATTCAAGTTCATTCTTGTGTTGGCGAATGCCGTTTGCGTTCCAAAAACATATTTTTAGGCAGGTCATGGCTTGTTTAGTAAAGCCTGCAATAACAATGATTGCATCTTGAGCATTTCCTGCATCATATTGCTCATAGAGTTTGTAAAATTATTTACAGATCGCACAAGGGTCTCTATTGTAGCTTCTAGCCGGGTGAAATTGAAAGCGGAGGTTTGCTCTCTTACTTCAGGGTTCAAATTAAGATTAGAGTTATTTATCGGCAGTGAATTTTTCTGTAGATTTTGATTGTCCTTAAGAACATTTGCATACGAGACTTTATTGTCTGATGATTTTATTATATGGGGAAAATTTTACTCTAGGAACTTTATTGGTTGGTAAGGTGAAATTCTTGACTTCTGGATTTGAAGCTTTTTTACAATTGAGTAAACTGGACAACCTCTATAATTTGCAGTGTGGTTTCCTCCGCAATTGCTACATTTTTTTAACTTAGAATCATTTCTAGATTTGTCACATTGGGACGAGTTGTGCAACTTTCCGCAAGCAACACAGACGGGTGATAATCTGCAATAAGCGTTAGTACGACCATATTCCTGGCAATTTACACATTGGACGGGTCCCGAATGGTTCTTCTATCGTAATTTTGCGATGCAGTAAATACCTAAGGTTGTATATGGGTTGAGTTTCGCCTTTCTTTAGACTCATATCACCGGGTTCAAGTTCGACTCGGAAGAGCTGTTGAGGAATTTTTTCCCTATTTCGAATATTCATTACATTTTTAATTTTAAAACCTTTGTCCTCCAAACTTTGTTTAACTTCAGTTGGATCAACAGTGGAGTCAATACCCTTTATAACGATCTGGAGAACTTTAATAAATTTGAGTTGATAAGTATAAAAATTTTTCTTGCGGGTTTCGAGATCTGTAATTAACTTGCGAAAATCTTTTTCATTATTTACCTAAATTTTTGTTTCATTAATAGCACCTCTCTTAATTGGAATTACGTAAAATGAGTTCTCACCTATCAATGAGATCAGATTTTGAATCAAAATATTCGAATTCTGTTTTCTCAAAAAAATGGGGGGTGGCTTTGCTGATGTAATTTTATTCACGGGTTCGATATATTCATTCTGCAAAATTGAAAAACGATTCTCAGTATTTAGTATATCAGTTGCACTATCTTTAGATAGTTTTGCCAAAAAAGCTAGTTTTCATTTCATCAATTGTCAATCATCAATTGTCAAAAAAGCAGGGGAGCAAGAACGAGCACGATTGCTTGGTTCGACATTCAAATATAAGCTGTTATCAATTCTTCTATTTGTTTTGTTTATAGAATTTTCTTCAGCATTCACAGACACATAGGCATTTCTGCCATTTACACTAAGCCTTCGCTCACTGAAATTAACACTTGAGACACTCATACAAGAGTATTCTCAAACTCTTTTTCTTTGGGACTTGTGCTCTTATTATTATTTTTAAATAAAAACAAACACACAAATAAATTTGAATAAACCAAATGCACAGATTAATTTTGGTATTATTTATTATTCAGGCTTCTATTTTATTAATATTTTTTTCAGTAAAATAATCGCGTCCATTCGCGTGTGATTATTTTTATAAGATTTATTAATATTTTTTATCCGTAAAAGCATAAAAAACTATGAAATAACACGGAGGTAAAATAAAACACGTCTGCTTCGATTGAAACAAAAGAGATTGTATATGATTTAATAAACAATGACAAACAATTGTTTTTCTTCTTTATATATTTTTTTTATAACATAGTAATTCTGACTCCGACCAGTATAAACAAATATTATATGGACTTGTGTCAGGCTGTGAAAGAACTGTTAAAATATATTTATTAGTTTCCGAGTTATTGCATTTTGAAAATGACAAAATGCACCACCCTTTAACCCTTCGTTTTACAAACTGGTCTGGCCAGACCAATTGCAGATTTAAATGTTGTTTTTATATATTTATTGTTTCGGGCAAAGGTTTAACCTTTATGGATGTTGTTATAGGTGGCTGCTTGCCAGCCGGTCTTTTATTAAGCACACACACTCCGTTTAAGTAAAATAACCCTTATTTTTTAGTTGTTTTTATTTAGTTTTTTTTTTGTTTATTGTTTCACAGTTTTGTTTATTGTTTCACAATTATTTATTTCTTATTTAATTTAACACTACGTTGCACGGTTCTTTCCTTTTTAATTTTATATTTCACTTAGGTTGTTTCTTTAATTTATTGACCATTCGTGGCTCACTTCTTTTTATGTTCTAATAAAAAGATAGTGCTGTAAAGCATATGAAATACCCCAATAGCCGTTTCTACACCGGCCGTATAACAATAATGTTTTGAGAGGCGGTTGATTTGTAAAGCGGTTGATTTTTTAGCTTGGTTGACTGTGGCGTCTGTGAGTCGCCGCAGTCAACTCAGTTAACGCCGGTTTGACGTTAACATACCGCCCACTTTGCAACGGTAGTTCAAAATATATACTTAATATATAAAATTTAAAAAGGGCAATTAAATAAATAAAAATAAAGTAAATAAATACAATATATACTTTAAATAAATAAGTGTTTAATTTTAATAACAATTCATTTAGAAAAATTAACAAAATTGTCAATTCAGAGGGTTTTTAAATATAAATAAAAAATGATAAAATAAACTACATACATATAATTCATTTATATATATAAGAACAACAAAATTCAAATTATAATTTTTTCTTTTAATGAATAAGGGCCACAAATAAAAATAATATTTTCCTCATAAAAATTATTTAGTCATCAGCCCAAAAATAGTGTCTTGCACATACAGATTTCCTGCTTTGCCCTTAGCTGGACCTATTAATATGCGGCTCATGATATCTGAACCTAATATTAAATGGTAATCCAAACTTCGATGCCAGAATCGATTTGCAGACGAATCGTAGCGCTCTTCTCGGTACTCTTTCTCGATGCTGGAAATTGGGCTACGGCCATAATTTTCGTCCTCCACAACAAATTCAACTTCTATGCGACGAAATGGCTCATGTCGATAGAAAAGAGCTAAAATTGTTCTACCATTGTATATTTTACAATTCAGATCCTGAGCCTCCTTGAGAGTTATCGACGATCTTGCAACTGTTGGGTCAATCAAAGCACGTGTCCAAAAGTCTTTTTTACCAGGAGGAGCGCTTACTCGTATATGTGCTGTCATTTGGAACCAAATTCTGTCTTTTGGCATTGGATGTAACAAACTGTTGTGATCTTGTTGACAGCGACGGCATCTGTCGAGGCTTTTACAGACAGAGCGAGACATTATTAATTTGGGCAACTGATGACAAAAATTTGAATTTTAGTTCGATAAGTGTGGAAGAAGAACTAATTTGTGGATCGGACGTGTAATTATACCATTTTGCGTCTTTAGATCTGCGACACGAACTCTACCATCAGAACCAGAATAAACTTTTATAATGCGCCCTAAACTCCATTCTGTAGAACAAACGGGTTCATTTTTAAGGACAACTATATCATTTTCTTTTAAGTCATTTTGAGGAGATTTCCATTTGTTGCGCTTATGCAACTCTTTTAAAAACTCCTCTCTCCACCGACGACATATTTCTTGTTGAAAGGCTATAATTTTACGCCATCGATTTGTGATACTAGGAGGGGACGTTATTTCTTCTGGTTCAGCAGGGGTAGAATTGAAGAGTCTATCAAGAAATGACCTGGCGTAAGAACTGATACGTCATCGATATCATACAAGCGGATTACAAGCAGATTAGCTGCTACCATATGCAAGTATTATGGGATGACGTTCATTGTAAGTCAAACATTTAGTAGAACCAAGGCGACCATTTGCTCGTATAACATTATTTTTATCTACGAATGGGGTTAGCGCTAACAATGGATTACGCGAGTCAATATTCTTTTTTGATTTCAGGCAATTAAATTCTTTCGAAAAATGATATTGTTGCGATAAGAAAAACAGACGGTTTCTAACAAAAACTAATTCTTGAGCCGAAATTTTCTTTGAGTCATAAGTGAAACATTTACGTATATTTTTCTTTGATAGATTAATGAATCTAAACATATAAGCTATCACATGATAAGCTTTGGGTAAACATGAAAAATGCTCAAGAATATCTTCGCTTTCGTGCGATCTAGCAATATGAACTGTGGCTTTTTTAAATTCTTCCATGGTTTGAAAATCCGAAGAACTTTCGGGCCACGACGATTTATCAAACTTGAGCCATTCAGGGCCATACCACCAAAGTTTGTTTTCTCTAAGTTCCGAAGGGATCAGCCCCGGGTTGCTAGATCAGCAGGGTTATAATTTGAAGATACGTGTAACCAGTTCTGTTTTCCTACTTGTTCTAGTATGATAGCCACTCTATTCGCTACGAAAGTTTTCCAACAACATGGTGGTTTTCTTAACCAAGCTAAAACTATCGTAGAATCGGACCACAAGTGTAGAGAATATGTATTGAGATTAAGAGTCGGTAATACGCTGTCAACTAGCTTTGCTAAAAGAACTGCCCCACATAATTCCAAACGTGGTAGGGAAGGTTTTTTTACTGGAGCTACTTTTGACTTACATATGAGCAAATTTGTGTAAATCTGTTCCTCAATACTGACTCTTACATACAATGTGGCTGCATAAGCTAATTCAGAGGAATCACAAAACCCATGAAATTCAATTTTGCAATTAGGTGAATATTGAACCCAACGAGGTAGTTTTATACTATCTATTTCATTATATTTGGAAATGAAATTCTGCCATTTTTGTAGAGCTAATGGTTTAGTTTTATCATCTCATTCAATTTTATCGAGCCACATCTGTTGTATTAGAATTTTTGCCGTAATAATCACCGGAGCTAACCAACCTGCTGGATCGAAGAGCCTAGCTATGATTGAAAGAACTTCCCTTTTTGTATAAGACGGCCTTACAACGATTTTCTCTGTAGTAAAATAAAATACATCTTCTGCCGCATTCGAATGTACTCCGAGAGTTTTAGTGGTACTTTTATCATCGAGCGACAAAAAGCGAGCGATGAATTTAAGAGATGCTCTTGGGGCAAATTTTTTAAAATTTGTTTCGAGTTTGAAGTCCATTTTCGTAGCTCAAACCCAGCTGTCCTCAGTATACCAATTAATTGGTTTCGTGCTTCCAAGCGTCAAATATTGAATCAGCTCTCACTAAAGCATCATCAACATACATCGATTCACGAAGAATTTTAGCACCCAATGGAAAACGTAGTTCTTCATCATTCGCTAACTGAAATAGCGTTCTTAGAGCCAAAAAAGGGGCACAGTTTATGCTAAAAGTCACAGTGTTTAACTGATAATCTTCTATTTCATTATCTATAGAACCACTAAACATAATTTTTTGATAAATTCTATCATTGGTGTTAAGTAAAATTTTACGATACATTTTAGTAATGTCCGCATTAAAAACGATTTGGAAAAATCTCCATTTTAAAATTAAAGTCACTAAGTCAGTTTGTAATATTGGGCCTGTATACAATAAGTCATTAAGACTTCTACCAGTAGAGGACTTACTGGAAACATTAAAAACCACTCTTAATTTTGTAGTGGTGCTTTCAGGCATAAATACACAATGATGAGATAAATAATAACTTGGATTCTCTGAAGGACCACATCGTACTGAACCTTATGTTCTGGTTTACTCTTTAATGATTTCTCATTTCTTAAAAACTGACTTTTTGCAACAATTCTATTACAGCCAAGTTTATGATCATCATTCTTAAAGGGCAAACAAACAACATATCTTCCCTCAGAATTTCTTGTGGTAGTAGAACTATATATTTCTTCACATTTTCTATCATCTTCAGATAAAATATGTTTTCTAGAAACCTCTTCTAACTCCCAAAATTTTGCTAACTGGTCACTAATAGAGACTTTTTTCATATGAGACATTCGAACTACGTGAGAAGGAACTTTACTGGACGTTGGGCCAGTTACAATCCAGCCAAAGATTTTTTCTTGAGCCACTAATGATTCAAAAATATTATGCTGGACTCCTCCACGCAGTATTAAAGGATACAAATCTCCTCCTAATAATAAATCAATTTCACTACTTTTGTAAAATTCTGGATCCGCATAATTAAGTTCTGGAAGTTCATAATTTGATAAAGGCCTAAAAGTATGTGTAGGTATATTACCGGTTATTTGAGGCACTACTAGAGCTTGTATATTAGGAGACACATTCTGATCGAGGAGAGAAACTATAACAAAATTTCCTATTTTACTACATTTGCTTATAACATTTCCGCCTAAACCAGTAACTTCAGCCTGAACTGGACTAGTGGGCAACTTTAGCAATTTTTGTATTTTTTCTATTCTATTATTTCTATTAGAGCTCGCACTTTATAAGAAGAACCAAAACTTTTAACATTTACCCAAGCTGTGGCTAGCATAACTTTTTTTGAGACAAATGTGTGGTGAGTTTGAACAACTCCAGAAGGGCCCGCAATATTATCCGATTGTGATGGTATATTGTTATTTTGATTTTCGACATGTGACACATTATTAGTTTCACTGATTATTTTTATTTATGAATTCCCTATGCATTAACGTGTGGTGTTTTTTCTTGCATTTAGAGCAACCATTTGCAAAATTTTTAAATAATCCATATTTAAAAATTTTTTACACGAACTAATTTGGTGATTTTCCTTGCATAGTTTACATAATGTAGAGCCAACTTTCACATGATGGGCCTTAAATTGCTTTACTTTTGTTGATGTTAAATTATTTTTATTAGTAGAAATGTTTTTAGAACTACCAGCAAACGAATTATTTGTTGAAATTATATCTGAAGCACTTTCAAGAGCATGAAACCTATCAGTGAGGAAATGATCTAATTCTTCCCATTTGGGAACCTCTGTTTTATTTTTTACTGATTGTTCCCAAAGGTTAAGAGAATTTTCAGCCAATATCAATGTCGTATAATTTTAAAATCGACATACAATTATTTATTTCTCTTTAAATTCTTTTTATTTCACTTGACGATTCTTGGTTACATGGGGCCAAATTAAAAAGCAACTTTAATTGACTATTTGTTAATACTCGTTTATTTTCATATTGAGTTTTCAAATTGTTCCACGCTATATCAAAATTTTCTGCAGTAAGAGCTACATTTCTATTAATTTCTGGAGCCTCACCTTCTGTTTTTCTAAAAAGGTAAAAAAGTTTCTCTAAATGTATCGTAAAATTTCTTATATTTTTCCCAAGATTTACTTAATTCAAATTGCTAAAATTCAAATGCCTCTTTAGTATATGTAGCAAAGTCCTCGTCCTTTAACATTGCTTCAAAACTAATAACCTCTTCTGCCGCCCTCATATATTTTTCAAAAGTCGACATATTTGCTTTGTATTAATTTTGAAAATTTAAAAAAATGGCGTTGAACAAAGGAGAAACAAAAGTGAAAAAAAAACCGCGCAAAATCAAAGCTCCAATGAGTTACAACAAAATAAGAACAAAAAATTTCCAAACGAATGAAACAGCAATATTCGAATTATGAACTGAAGAAAAAATAGCGCTTTGGTACAATAAGTTGCGTTTGAAGTCACAAAGTAATATAACCTCACTTTTTCCGAGCCACAAATATATTTGAGACACACTTGAGAATATCACTTTAAAAATTTCAGAATACGCACCTTAAATATCACCTTTTACGAGAGAAGGACCAATGTTTCGGGCAAAGGTTTTACCTTTTTGGATGTTGTTATAGGTGGCTGCTTGCCGGCCGGTCTTTTGTTAAGCACACACACTCCGTTTAAGTAAAACAACCCTTATTTTTTAGTTGTTTTTATTTAGTTTTTTTTTGTTTATTGTTTCACAGTTTTGTTTATTGTTTCACAATTATTTGTTTCTTATTTAATTTAACACTACGTTGCACGGTTCTTTCCTTTTTAATTTTATATTTCACTTAGGTTGTTTCTTTAATTTATTGACCATTCGTGGCTCACTTCTTTTTATGTTCTAATAAAAAGATAGTGCTGTAAAGCGTATGAAATACCCCAATAGCCGTTTCTACACCGGCCGTATAACAATAATGTTTTGAGAGGCGGTTGATTTGTAAAGCGGTTGATTTTTTTGCGTGGTTGACTGTGGCGTCTGTGAGTCGCCGCACTCAACTCAGTTAACGCCGTTTTGACGTTAACATTTATAATTAAGCTAGAGACTTCAAATTTCAGGTACCCTCCTACAATTTTGTTTTCTAACGACCTGTGAAAAAACAGAACGATAAACCTAACACAAGAATAGATATGAGGATAAATTGGTGTACATGTCACATTCGAACCAAATATGGTCTGGCTGGACCAGTTATATTTTGTGTGGAAAATTATATGGTTTGACGATGTTATTCATTCTTTTTTATTGCATTTTATTTTATTGAAAACTTTTAAACTGAGCTCTCATCACTTTACACATGTTATTTTATGATTTTCCACCTTTTCGTTCACATTTTGTGTTATGAGAGAATTACAGATAAAACCCCAAATGTTTGAAAAAAAAATTGAATGCGTTTGTAGACTTAAAACAAGGAGAAGAAGTTGAAGTTTATCGATGAGAAAATGTAATATCTTGTAAAACTATGTAGTAGTGAAGCTAGAATGTAGTTATATAAATGTAATAATATAAAAATTTACCAAAATTTCCATTAAAATATATAAAATTATAGAGCTGGTCTGGCCAGATCATATTTGTTACAAATGTGACAATTGAAAGCTCTGTATGACGAAGGGTTAATAAAAATGTAATAGAATTTTATTTTAATTCGATGACCGTGTAGGAAATTAAAATTAGTTCTAGATTTTATATATGATGTGAAGAAACGTTAAAATTTGCGATATATTTTTGATATTTTCATATAATGTTGGATCAAGCACTGAAGCTACAAACAATTTAATATAGTTTTAACACACATTTCAATTACTCCAAAGTTTTTCGGAAAAGACGATCTGCTTAATATTGTGTCGATATCTACAAAACTCTTTCACGACAGCATTTACTCGAGTTAATTAAGCAGTAAATTAAGCAATTGATCAAATTTATTTTTCATAGTACATTTATAATTTTGTATTAAATCTTGTAATGCAAAAATACATATCCCTTTGGGTCTAAGTTGTTCAACTAATGAGAGTAATATTACTTATAGTTTTAATCCGGGATCCCGGGAATCGCGGGAAGTCGACAAATTTTTCCCGCTATCCCGGGAAATTGCGACCCCAATGATTAACATTGTTGTTCTTGTTGTTGTTTGTATATGCAGTCAGTTTGTATATATGTACATACATTTAAAGCAAAGCTTGCTATGTTTTTTTTCGTATTCAAATATTCGAAGTTTTTTTAATTTCATTTTATTTTCAAATATAAAATGTTTGATCTTTAATCAATTTTAAAAATTAGTTGCAAACAAAAATAAAATTCGTTCTAAAAATTAGGATTAAATTCGCTGATAAAAATTATGTTCCGAACGAATCGAAATGAGCGTTCTTCTGGTTAAAATATTACAAAGTTTACATATTGGTTGGAAATGAAACGTTAAAATTTTTGCACAGTATGTATCTATATATTTATGCGAAACTAGATTTTCTGACCTACAGTTCATAAAATCTGACCTACAATTCATAAAATTAAGTAAGTAGTATTTGTAAGAAATTTTTCCCAATATTCAAGTTTGACAACAGATTTAAAAAGGTAACGGTAATTTAGAGTTATTGGTATTTTCGGTTATTTCGGTAACGGTATTTCCAATTATTCCGGGAACGATATTTTAGCGGTAAAGGTAGTAAGGTTGATTAGGTTTTTTTTAGCGGCAAGGGTATTTTAGCGGTAACAATAGCCAACCTAGGCTTAATTTAACCGGAACATTTTTCCACTTGTTTTTTTTTTACTTTTAGTTTATACAAGAATAAATGTTTCCAATCCGAAACAAAGGCATATGTTGACATTGTTTCAGTTTTTTGTTGAAAGGACTCACAATGTTAATGTGCGGGTTATACGAAAATATCTATATTAAACTTGAGAACAAAGTTCGGGTCAAAATATCTTTTTGAAGTGACACATCTTGGTAATTAAAATTGTTAAAAGTTTTGTAAATTGCTCTCATACAAATGTTCTTCATTATAGTAAGAAGATTGATTCATATTTCATATATCTCAAAAAATGTTAACCTGGTGATGAAATTTGTCACAAATAAGTTTCGACTTTGGACATATAAAAACGAAATTGTAAAATTCAATTTACTGTTTATATTCATGAACTAACTAAAACATTATATTTATTATATTAATACCCTGCAGTCTATGGTGACTGTCCGAAACCAGTTACTTGACTGACTACATTAGGGCACCACTAGTCATTTTACTAGCAACGTGACTATTCATTTTAACATGGGGACGTCCTAGGAGGAAGTCTATTAGCACTCTAGGACCAAAAAGTGGCTGTACAGTGGGTAGTACGAAAAAGTCAATCTTTAAATTAGTTAATTTGAGGCCATTTTCAGAATGTTAAAAAAATTTAAATATTTTATTTGCGTATATTTTTTTACTTCTTTTTTTATTTTTGAATTACAGTGAACTCTCGATAATGTGAACTAATTAATGTCGGGGTAGTTCATATTTTCGAATTTGTTCACATTTTCGATTGTGATTTTTTTTATATATATTACTAAGTTATTCTTTCTAAAAATCATTTCTGCAAGGAATGAAAATGCAAATATTACTAAAAAAAACTTTTTGTAATTTATTTGGAACATAAAAAGTTTTTAAAAATCCATTTTATAAAGAGTACATACGTAGTATGTACATAAAAAACAAACAAAATATTACGACAAAAAAATAAATAAAATTTACAATGAAAAAAGATAGGTACATACATATATAATTAAATATAGAAATAATCGGTTATTATTTTCTGTTTTTTCTTTTGTTCGAACAGCTTATTTACCGCCAATTCCCTGATTTTTTTCAATACTTTAATGTCAGTTTGATCGACCATTTGAAATTCAGCCCATTGGACAGCTTTGTTAAAAATTTCGACAGCTTCTTTGGCTTTAATGTTGTTTTCAGGCGCTTCAATAAAACAGTCGTCATCATAGTCGGACTCTTCAATTAAATCATTTTCATCAAATGGCGTGACGTCCTCACAAGGATTATTGATCCAATCTCTAATGTTTACAGCAGTAAATACTTCCTGAGGGCACAATGTCTGTAGAAGATCTGCAGCAGTATTTTCTAAAGATCTTACCTCTGATTGCCACTTTTCTTTTAAAACGCTCAAAGGAACATTAAATTCAGGATCGTCTTCATCATTTACCATATTCAAAATATTTTTCCAACAGTTAGATAAAGTTTCTTTACCAACTCGGTTCCAGGATGCCTCTAGAATAGAAACTCCTTCTTTAAGTGTGATTTTTTTCATCGATTCAAGCAAATCCCCCTCTTTTGCAATAATTGTTGCCAGAAGACTGTTCCTATAATGAAGTTTGGTGATTCTAATTGCATTTTGATCCATTGGCTGGATCAGAGCCGTTATATTTGGAGGCATGAACATAGCTTCTATGGAACCATCCTCGGATTTAAGGTCGGATTCTGGTGGATGGGATGGGGCATTATCTATTAGGAGTAAAGCTTTTACTGGTAATCCTTTCTTCGTTAAAAAATCTGTCACCTTAATGAAAAATAAAACAGTAAGAATCCCAATTGAACTATTTTTACATGTTTACTTACCTCTGGCACAAAACAGTTGTAAAACCATTTTTTAAAAATGGAAGAAGTCATCCAAGCAGACTTCGAATTTCTGTAGTTTACGGGACAGATAAAATTTTTAAAACTGCGAGGATTTTTCGATTTTCCTATTACTAAAAGTTTTATTTTATGAGATCCTGACGCATTTGCACAGCATAAAAATGTTATCCTTTGCATTTCCATTTTTGCACCTGGAGCGCTTTTCTCCAATGACGTTACATATGTCTTTTGTGGGAGAAGTTTCCAATATAGACCAGACTCATCGGCATTATACAACTGATCATTGGATAAACCCAAATCTTCTATCTTTGCTTTCAATTTAATTTTAAAAGGATTTACGAACTGAGATTGCGCAGAAAGTTTTTCACCGCTTATCTGAAGGAGCCGAATTCCGTATCTCTTTTTAAATTTTTGTAGCCACCC
The DNA here is from genome assembly GCA_951394005.1 of Protophormia terraenovae. NCBI lineage: Eukaryota > Metazoa > Arthropoda > Insecta > Diptera > Calliphoridae > Protophormia > Protophormia terraenovae. The sequence continues at coordinate 81,384,621 of OX596077.1, read as the reverse complement.
ATCGCTAGCATTGAAGTCATTTCCGTTTTCACTTATGTTTTTGTGAATTTGTTTGGCTTTCTCTTTCAACATCAACCCACTTACAGGGAGGTTTTTATTCCGCATGCAAATAAACCACTTATAGAGCGATTTTTCCATTTTTGGAAGCTCTGAAGATCGTAATGTTTTGCGTTTTCCGGGTCCATAAAACGTATTGTTCACACATTTTAAAATATTGTATTTTTTTATTTTTTATTGAACATATCGTTGATTTTGCAACTTTATACTTTTTACTTAACACTGTAACACTCGATCCTTTTTTTTAAATATTTCAAAATTTCGCATTTTTCATTTAAGGCTAAAAACTTTCGACTGTTTTTAGACATTACTAATTTTAAAAATGGTATTTATTAATTCGGGGATTCCAAACATTAAAAATAAATGCTTCTACAAATTAAAAAAATCCCAAAAAATTAAAAAAAAAAATTGTTCACTATTTAGAGCCATTAAACTTTGTTCACTATTTAGAGCGCCCATATAAAAAACTGAGTGTTCACATTAGTTGATAGTTCATTATATTGGATATTCACATTACCGTGAGTTCACTGTATATATTTATTTTATTTTTTTTTTTATTTAATAATTCTTTTTATTTTCTTTTCACATTATTTTACATTAATCACTTTAATTAATTTTTATATATTTACTTTTTTGTTTATGGCGGCACCCCGAATTGAACTCACATCCTTATGTTTTATAGTCCTACGCGCATACTTACATAAATTACAATATTTGTTCTTTTAATGAGCATGTTGATTTTTTGACCCTTTGTAAGCGTGAGAGGGCTATTGCTTCCACTTTAGTCACCCTTTGGAAGTCGATCTTTTTACTAGTTACATTGAGTCAGTCACCTGTGCAATTTAAAAATGAAATGGAAATAATTATGGAACTTCGGAACGGCTGCTACGATTTCACATGGTGATAGTAGAGTTGTAGGCGAGTTTAAGTTTTGAGCTTGGACCATATAGACTTAAGGGGGCGAGTCCACAGGGTCCCAAAGTTGGAATCCTCGGGTATAAAATTTATTAAAAACGATCCTGATTCCTTATATCTGAACCGATTTCACAGATTTTTATATGGGAGGATTCTTAGTCGATATCTACAAAAAACATCGACGTATGCCTATATTATCTCTTTTGGTTTAAGAAATATTAAGCTTCAAAAATTAAAATTTTTACTTTTTAGCCTGTCTTGGTGAAGTTTTTTCGCTACTGCGGGTCCAATTTTAGCCCCATTGTTTTAAAATTTTTCTTGTAAACTTTTTAAAGTTGTTTGGGAATTACGGGATTTCTGTAGACAATTCTAAAAAGTAAAAGCCTTGAATTATGCATCAAAAAATCTACTTATGCGTGAAATCTCATTTAAAAATATTCACTAACAAGAATTTTATTGTAAAATTAAAAATGTGCAAAAAAACACAAATCCATCCTTTCTCAATATTTTTTGCAAAGAATCCTTAACAAATTTTCGTATTTTATACATATTTGAAAAGAAGACATAATTTCCTAAACAATTTTTAGATTTGTCTACAAAAATCCCGTAATTTCCAAAAAACTTAAAAAAATTTACAAAAATGGTATTTTTTACTTTTTTTGTTATATTTTTCCAACGGATAACGGGGAGTAAAAATTTCTATTGCGAGAAAAATTAAAACACTTTAGACTAAATAAAAAAGTAAAACTTTTTTTTGATTCCAGCTTTGCGAATTGAGAAATTAAGCCGAAAATTCGAAATTAGTTGGAAACATAGGTCAAATTTGGGAAACCCTGGCTCTCGCAAAAATCGATTTTTAAAAGCTTTTTTTTCCTTTAAAGTATTTTGTGTTTAGTTATCTTTCAGAAAAATATAAATACTATATATGTTATTTAAGAAAATTTTTATATACCAGAAAAAGAATGTTACCAAGAATGTTACAAAAAGAGATAATATAGGCATACGTCGATGTTTTTTGTGGATATCGACTAACAAGATCCTCCCATATAAAAATCTTTGAAATCGGTTCAGATATAAGGAATCAGGATCGTTTTTAATAAATTTTATACCCGAGGTGTCCAACTTTGGGACCCTGTGGACTCGCCCCCCTTAGGTCTATATGGTCCAAGCTTAAAACTTAAACTCGCCTACACCTCCACTATCACCATGTGAAATCGGAGCAGCCGTTCCGAAGTTCCATAATTATTTCCATTTCATTTTTTAAATTGCACACTGTGCGTAGTTAGTAAAGTGTAGGGTATCCAATCGATTAACCGTCATTCGGTTATCCGATTAATTTTGGTCGATTAACTGTTCGAATAATTTAAAATTGTCTATTTTCGAATAACGAATAAACCGAATAAATTGTGTCAAATAACCGATTAACCGAAATTTTGTTTTTTTAGAGTTATAAATTTAGAAATTTTTTATTTTTAAGATAAATTTATGTCAACCACATATTATTTTTAATATCTATTATATTCCAGCAAAAATAAATAAAATAAATTTTTATGGAAGTACTTTTTCATTACTTTCAAAGTATCAATAAGTGTACATTATCATGTGCTTTAGAAGTAATGCAATTAGCATCAAAAGATACTATAAAAAAATTCAAATGAATTGTTCTGCTATAAAACGTTGAGATTTGGTTGTTATTTTTTCAAATACTTGTTGCTAAAAGGATCTGTTATGGAAATGAAAAATAGTGTTATGCATAATTTTTTTATTAAAAAATATGTTGGTTAATATAAAAATTAAAATTAAATAATTTTCGCCAATAAAAATTGATTTGGACATTCATTGAAATTTTGCACGAAGTCGTGAACATGACTTCCTTCTCACTGAATACGTATCAAAAAAGAGAACAAGTCTAATGACAAGTCTATGTTAAATACATCGAAATGATCAAACTTTCTATTACTTCTGCATCACAAGTTTAGGATCTTATTTATTACTTTGGATATTCTTTTTTATTGAGACAGTTCATTCGATAAAATGCGACATGAAAAGATTAAAATTTTACAAATACTTGATCTTGTACCAATAGAAATTCCGAAAATATAGTTGTAAGTAAAGTAAATTCAGAGTTATATAAGTCATAAACATTTTAATGTTCATCATCAAATGTACGTAAAAATATTAATATTAATTTTTACTTTTATGACAGAAAATAATTCTCACACAGAAAATAAAAAGAGTTAAATAAAAAAGACTGATTTATTAAATAAAGTTGAACTAGGAGAATATTTTGTAGTATTAGGTCGAAAAGTGCAATTTTTTCATACAAATGACCGAAAGAACTAATAAGATAAACTCTATGTTCTATATTAAGATTCTAAATAATTATTTCAATCGATTAAATATTAGAAAAAGTCTTATTTATATGTCTAATATGTTTTACTGAGACTATTCGGTTAATCGAATAATTTGCCATTAATCGGTTATTAACCGATCAACTTTTAACCCCGAATAATTATTTGTCGAATAAACCGATTAATATAAAACCCCGAATAATTGGATACCCTAGTAAAGTGACTAGTTAAAATATTTGTTCCATAATTATTTTCATTTCATTTTTTTAATCACACACTGTGCTACTTTAGCATGGGGATGTCCTACGAAGAAGCAAAAAGTGGCTATGTAGCGAGTAGTACGAACAAGTCAATTTATGAATATCCTTTTAGTGGTTACATAGAGTCAATTAACTGACTAACTTTTTATTTGTTTATTTTACTAGCTACGTGACTAGTCACTTTAACATGTTGATGTCCTAGGAGGAAATCTATTGACACCCCAGGAGCAAAAAGTGGCTATGTAGCGAGGAGTACGAACAAGTCAATTTATGAATATCCTTTTAGTGCTTACATTGAGTCAATAACCTGCCAAACTTTTTAGTGGGTAGTTCGAAAAAGTCAATTTATGAAAAAGACGCAAATGTAGAATAATCGATATCTTTAATAAATTAAAAACTCTAATTAGTAAGACTGGGTTTTGTATTACATAAAATAACGGGGAGGTTACTCATTTCTACTGGATGTTTTAATTAAAAACACATTCAATTAATGTAGAAGGCTTAACATAAAAAATATAAAAAAACATAATTAACTTTTTTTCTAACAAAGTAAAATACTAAAGACTCTGTTAAGCGCCAAAGAGTCAATAAATTGATATTTGAAACTACAAAAGCCTAAAATAGTTGCATCGGAGCCAATTGTCCTACCATGTATTTATTGCCGTTAGTCAAGTAACCTAACCTGTACTAAGAATGGATGAACCATTTAAATTTTTGACTTTTTCGTGACCTCTAAAAAACAATCGCCTCTTTTACGCTTACCAAAGAGTCAGTAAAGTATCAATCCCCACCTTCACGCTTACCAAAGGGTCTCAGTTTTTTCGGTGTCAATTAACCCCCTTTTAGACAATAAAGTTCATTTGTGTCTACCTAACTCATTCAAATGTGTACGTTTTCTTCTTTACCCCAACTTCGCACATTTTGTGAGCGATAGTTAAGCAAAATGACTCTTTGGTGAGCGTTGAGGTTATAGCACACTTTATTGACTCTTTAGAAAGCGTGGATGTGGCGACTGATACTTTATTGGCCCTTTGGTAAGCGTGGAGGTGGCGATTGATACTTTATTGACTTTTTGGTAAGCGTAGAGGTGGCTATCGCACACTTTATTGACCTTTTGGTAAGCGTGGAGGTGGCGATTGATATTTTATTGACGCTTTGGTAAGCGTGTGTAGTTTCAAATATCAATTTATTGACTCTTTGGCTCTTAACAGAGTCTTTAGTATTTTGCTTTGTTAGAAAAAAAGTTAATTATGTTTTTTTTATATTTTTTATGTTAAGCCTTCTACATTAATTGAATGTGTTTTTAATTAAAACATTTGCAACACATTCAGTAGAAATGAGTAACCTCCCCGTTATTTTATGTAATACAAAACCCAGTCTTGCTAATTAGAGTTTTTAATTTATTAAATATATCGATTATTCTGCATTTGCGTCTTTTTCTTTAGCAGTTATAAAAATTATTAGTTTTAGAATTTATCATAAATCAATGTTACCGGAATGATTGAATTTTAAATAATGAATGACTGACTCAATGTTGTCACTAAAAAGATTTTCATAAATTGACTTTTTCGAACTACCCGCTAAAAAGTTTGTCAGGTGACTGACTCAATGTAACCACTAAAAGGATATTCATAAATAAAGTAACTTGTTAATAAATTTGTTAGGTGACTGACTCAATATAACCACTAAAAGGATATTCATAAATTAACTTGTTCGTACTAGTCACAATATAGCCGCTTTTTGGTCCTAGGGTGCCAATAGACTTCCTCCTAGGACATCCCCATGTTAAAGTGACTAGTCATGTAGTTAGTAAAGTAACTAGTTAAAAAGTTTGTCGGTTGACTGACTCAATGTAACTAGTAAAAAACGACTTCCAAAGGGTGACTAAAGTGAAAGCAATAGCCCCTCACTCTTACAAAGGGTCAATAAATCAACATGCTTATTAAAACAACAAATAGTGTAATTTATGTAAGACTGCTCTGTGGCAGAGTGGTTAGCGCGTATGACTATAAAACATAAAGGATGTGTGCTCGATTCGGGGTGCCGCCATAAACAAAAAAAAGTAAAAATATAGAAATTAATTAAGTGATTAATATAAGAATAATATGAAAAGAAAATAAAAAATTATTAAATAAACAAGAAAAAAAATATCCATCAATCCGGAGGATTGATGATATTTCTATCAGTGCGATCAGCTGTATCGCACTGATAGAAATAATGAAACTAGAGGAGGTGGAGTTGCCATATTTCTAAAAAATATTATTAACAGAACAAAATATGGAGTATTTTTTCATGGAAATAAATTGTCATACTCAAAAACTGCTGCTTCGATGCGTCTATAGGCCACATAAACGAATTGAATTTGAATTGCTTCTAAAAGAACTTGAAACGAAAAGTGTAAAATACACAGATATAATAATATCAGGAGATTTCAATAGCAATATTCTTGTTGAGACAAAACTAACTGATGTAATGAAATCAGTCGGTATAACATCTGTCAATAATCATTCACCAACATATTTTACTAACACTAGTTGCACTCTTTTAGATGTCTTCTTTGTCAATAACAAAAAAAAATTAAACGTTTTGATCAACTGTCAGCACCTATGTTCTCAAAACATGACCTCCTCTTTTTATGCTATAATATTCAGCCAAATATACAAAAACAATCATTTACATATCGTGACTTTAACAATGTTAACATGGATGCACTTCTTAATGAAGCTCAGTTAATTTCATGGGAGCAAATCTTCTATATGCCAAATGTTGATGATCAGGTAACATTTTTAGAACAAAATATTCTCTTATTATATAATAATCATGTTCCAATAAAAAGTAGAACAATTAAACACAGAAATAACCCGTGGTTTTCCAATGAAATAGCAAGGCTAATTCGTGTACGTGACTCTGCATATGGCAGATGGAAAAAATACAAAACGCATGAGTTACATGAACAATATTGCAGAAAAAGAAGGGAGGTTGTAGCAAGGATAAGAAAGGAGAAGTCTTATTCTCAAAAAAACTTGGAATGAAATAAGAAAAATTGGTCCAATAAAATCTGCTGAAAGCACTGAGTGTCAATTTTTAAACAATGAGTAACTTAATCAAAACTTCTTAAATATACCAATGCCACGTACATATAGTGATCCGACGTATTCTAATGGAAACCAATTTAACTTTCACATTTCGACAAATTGACGTTCTTAAAAGTTTTTTATTAGTAAAATCAAATGCCGTCGGATATGATGATATCAATCCAAAATTTGTAAAAATTTTACTACCATATTTAATTACCTACATAACACACATCTTTAACAGCATTGTCACAACAAGTACTTTCCCTCAGAGATGGAAATATTCTAAAATTGTACCAATTCCGAAAGCATGTAATGAATATTGTCCTATTGCCTTATTACCATATCTTTCAAAAATATTGGAAAAACTCTTACACGAACAAATTTTACATTATTTATCTGAAAGAAAATTACTAACACCCTATCAATCAGTACTTCGTTTCTGTAACTCTCGCATCGAGAAATTTCTCGCATGAAACAGTGAAATTTAATAAAAAACAATCTGAATTGAAACACGATTTCATATCTGTTTCTGTAATTTCATTTTGTGAGAACTATCTGTCATTTAATTTTTTTGACGTAACTTATTGGAAATTTGTGAGTCAAAGTGTTTCTGCAAGAAAATTTTGTGAAAAGTTTCTCACATGAACTGTCAAAACAACTCACATTTAAAAACGGTGCGAAAACAAATTTTTTCAAAAAATATAATATGAATACAAAAAATAAAGAAAAGGTAAGATTTTATTTTTAATTAAAACTTAAATTAATGTTAATTATTTTTAGAAAATTGAAAGAATTTCAAAGTACCAGAAGGAAAAACTGGTGGATTATATGAGCGAAAACTTGGAAATTGCAAGAGGGCAGTTCAGCAGGATCAGTTCCAACTTCAAGTACAAAGAACAATGGCAATTACTTACAGAGTCCCTTAATTCTTTAGGTGGATGTGCAAAAACTGTTGAGCAGTGGAAAAAAGTAAGTTTTGGCTCTGTACATTATCTACAGACATATATGTATGTATATTAAAGCGCTTTAAATATGTAGTGTTGGATAGATTTGAAAAGTGGTGTTAAGAAAAGTGTTAATGCTAGAAGAAAATTTATAAATCAAACTGGGGGAGGTAGTTGGAGTGACGTACCCCGTGATCTCAATCCTCTAGAAGAGAAAATACTGGCAATTATAACAATTGATGCTGTCGACGGGGATGCATCCACACCGGAAGCCGGTATTGAATTTAAGGAACGTCCTGAGGTGAGTCTAATTCGTCATAAAACCTTAATTATTATATTAAACATTTTATATATATTAATAAACTTTTTTAAGGATTTAACATCTGTGGATATTTTGGAAAGTGAAGAAACACTTTTATCGCCATCAATATTATCAACAGGTGCACTTTCCATGCCATCAACATCTACAGCTGAGGTTTGTTAATCTATTTATGAAAAATTAATGTCTATTTGTGGATTTGTTGTCTGTCGAGGTACAACGCCAACATACATACGTATTTATTAAAAGTTGTATATCTAGGAATCTATAATAGCTAAAATTCTCAAATTTTATACAAACATCTTTAACATTCATAAATAGCTGTAATACTGTAACAGCTGAAGTGCTTAAATTATGTATCTTGAGTATAAATATGAACATTTTGTACAAAAATCGGCGGCCTAGCAAATGGGATCATATGAATGTAATACTAAATCACATCCTATGTGAATGTCATTGAACCTATTACAGCCCCCAAATTTTGTAAAATAAGTTTCGATCAGACAGTGTTTTTATTTAGAATGTAAAAAGGATAGCAAAGCACACGGGTCATAGCTACTTTCTTATATAAAATTACTAATATGTAAAATTCCTTTTTATTAAATTAATCTCTTTTAGGATTTTATGTCAGTAGAATATTTGGAAAGTGAAGATACATTTATATCTCCCGGAAAAAAAATGAGAACAACTCCCTTACTTTCAACCCCATCAACGTTTAAAGTTTGCCGAAACAAAAGCAATAAAACTTTTATACCACCAAACAAGAGCAACAAAAATTCACTATCTTCAAACATACCAAAATATAATGAAGCATTAAATGAAGCAATGGAGATGCATAAAGACTTGATTGCAAAATTAAATAATATAGAAAATCTAAACCATACAATTTTATGTAAACTAGAGAAATTAGAAACTATTTTAGAAAATAAATTTAAATGAAATCAATTGCTTTGTTTGCGTACTCAATTCTCAAATCTGCATAAAAAAAGCATTTCATCAAATTATCTTCAAAATTTCGAAACAAAGTTTACATGGACACACAAACGGAAGGACGGACAAACGGACATTATCAAATACTCAAAGTGATTTTGACTTAAAGGTGGGTGTAGGGCAATATTTTTGAGTATTACACCCAAAACTTATAGAAACAGCAGTAAGAACCATAACAGTCCTGTAAAAAGTTCAAATACACATTGATATGATAATATTAAACTATATATTGTTATTATTAGTTATTTTCTTTACAATGTGCTAAATTTTGTTTGTTCTGTATGAATTTAAATTTAAATAAAAAAAAAAATAAATAAATGGTTTTTCTTTTATTGAAATATCAAACATTTAATCAAGAATATTTGGTTTCTATAGACTAGTCTATAGTCTAGTCTATAATCCAGTCTATAGTCTAGTCTATATTCTAGTCTATAGTCTAGTCTATAGTCCTGTCTATAGTCTAGTCTATAGTCTAGTATATAGTCTAGTCTATAGTCTAGTCTATAGTCTAGCCTATAGTCTAGTCTATAGTCTAGTCTAGTCTATAGTTCAGTCTATAGTCAAGTCTATAGTCTAATCTATAGTCTAGTCTATATTCTAGTCTATACTCTAGTCTATAGTAAAGTCTGTAGTTTAGTCTAGACTGTTGACTATATTATGGACTAGAATTTATTATATTAATAAAATCAAAATTTAATTTAAATTGCTAAATCTAGATTTTAGTCTGTCGCGAATGCGAGAAGCTACCCTTAATGGTTCTTCATATTCTTCTTCATTACTAGTATCACTGTATTCCTCTATATTGACTACGTAGTCTTCTGAAAGCAATCCAATCTAAAGTTATGAAGCACTGCACAGGCATTAATGATCTTGCCAGCATTTTGTGGAGATGTATTTAACCCCCCTTGTAGGGATCTAAATACACTCTTTAATACTCCATTTAAACGCTCCACACAATTTCTTGCTTGTGCATATACTGTGTTATAACGCCTTTCATTTTCAGTCGCCGATCTATATGGTGTTAAATGCCACGGTCTTAAAGGGTATCCGGAATCCCCTGAAGAAATAACGTGTTTTGGAGTAAAATACAAACTGACATGAATTTGTACATACCTAATAGCCAAGAATGATTATTCTTGTCAGCTTCATATCTTTCTTGCAATAATAAATTTATTCTGGAGGCTTCCCAAATATAGGAATCGTGTGCAGCCCCCCCAAACCTTGCAAATCCACCAAGAATTTTCAAATCATAATCGCATATCTAAAAAATATATACATATTTATGTAAATGCACTAAATTGTTATTTAATGTAACAATAATATACTTACCAGCTGTACATTTTTTGAATGATAACCTTTTCTGTTTAAATAGCAGCTTTCTACTTCTGGCTTTGGCTTTTTAATACGTACATGGGTACAGTCTATTGCGCCAATTACGCCGGGAAATCCTGTTTCTTCATAAAATCTGTAAAATTGTGGATATACCTGCTTAAAATTTCTGGAAAACAATTTCCCCACTTATGTACTTACTTTTGTTTTATAGACTCGTATTGGGAAGGTGTTGGAAACGTAATCCATTTAGGCATTAGTTCCTCTTCCAATATGCCGGCTACTTCATGTATACTGCGGCATACAACAGTTTTGCTTACTGAAGCCGTAAAATCCTGTCCAATGTCTCTATAAAAAGAGCCTGTCGCAAAAAAATGTAATGCTGCACACATTCGGAGAGGTTGTGGGATAAATGTACACCTCTTTCCCTGGCTCATATGCGGACTAATTTCTAATAGTAAAGCATATGCTGCTTCCTTGCTTAACCTATAGAGGTCTTTAAAACGTTGCTCCGGAATAGTAAATGGATCAGTTGTATCCCTTAATTTTTGGCGATAAATTCGCAACATATTTCTACGATCATGTTGCTCTGCCTCTATTAATAAATTAGTATACATTTCTGATCACTATTAAATTATTTATTTTTTAAAAAAATTATAATTTTACTTTTTAATTTTTTTTAAATATAAATTGATTTGTTTATTTTTATTTTCTTCTTTATGTTTTTGACAGCTTGATTGGAAATTTCCAATAAAAACGTAATTAGTGCTGGCTCTTCTCACTTTAAGTTACAGAAACACTTTTTTCTCCCAAATCGAGAAACGATGGAATTTTTTGTTTCACACTTCTCGATGTGAGAACTTCTCACAAATAGTTACAGAAACGGGGTACAGGATTCAGACCAAGACATGCGTAACTGATGTTTCTGTTGTTGCTGAAGAAATACGTGGTGAGATTGACTATGGCAACATGGCTTTTTTAATACTTCTTGACCATTCAAAGGCGTTCGACACCGTTCACCATGAAATACTCTGCTCAAAATTAAAAAATTTATTTAATTTTTCGAATACATCCACCAAACTTATTTCAACCTATTTAAATGCAAGACACCAAGCTGTGTACACAAACACAAAATACTCCTCGTGGGCGCTAGTACCCAGAGGAGTTCCTCAAGGATCCATTCTTGGTCCTTTGCTTTATATCTTGTATTCCAATGACCTTCCGACGCAGTGTAAATTTATGAAAATACAAATGTACGCTGATGATGTACAACTATATATTGCCTGTAACGTCTCATCGGTAATAAATTGTGTATCCAATATAAATTCAGATCTCTCAAGAATAATTGAGTGGGCAACTGCAAATGGTCTAAGTCTCAATCCTAAATCCAAATCCAAATGTATACCAATTTCCAGGTTATGAATAGGAAGTTGGAATCAAATAATTATTATATTAGGATCCTCTCGCTTTAAAAAAAAATCTCTCCTGAGTTGACCATATAAACCAAGTAACAGGAAAAACATATGGTATGCTAAGATCTCTGTGGACCACTCAATATTTTACACCATTTAAAATCAGACTTTTATTAGCTTAAACTTACTTGGTGCCAACACTTCTATACGGCTGTGAATTGCTTTCCGGGTGCAGCCCTTCGGAAAAGCGTAAATTAAAAACGACATATAATAATATTGGCAGATACGTATTTAACTTAAAAATATATGACAGTGTATCTCAATTTGCAAAAAAGATATTTAAGGTATCCTTTGACAACTTGATGAAATGCCGAAGTTTAATCTTTTTACAAAAATTAATTTATACAAAAGAACCGCTCTACCTTTATCAAAAATTAGCATTTGCTCGCTCAAACAGAGGGACAATATTAATACCTATCAGATATCGACATCAAATTTCTAATCGACAATTTTTTATTTATGCCATACGACTCTGTATGCCATATGTATGTTATTTTTTCTATTTTAATGTTATACTATATTATATTATGTTAAACTTTGATAATCGAATTGTATTTGCTATTTTGATGTCCAGTGCTAAATTAAAAGATATTTTATCTTACTGCACTGGTATACAATTTTTAATAAACAAACAAACAAAAAAAAAAGTATACGCAAAAAAATATTTTAATTTTTTTTTACATCCTCAAAATGGCTACAGACTAACTATTTTAAAGATTGACTTTTTCAAACTACCCACTGTATAGCCACTTTTTGGCCCTATGATGCCAATAGACTTCCTCCTAGGACATCCCCACGTTGCTTGTAAAGTAACCAAATAAAAAGTTAGTCAGGTGATTGACTCAATTCACCAGTAAAAGGATTGCAATTAATTGACTTGTTCGTACTAGTCACTATATCGCCACTTTTTGGTTTTTGGGTGCCAATAGACTTCCTCCTAGGACATCCCCATGTTAAAGTGACTTCACGTATTTAGTAAAGTGACTAGTGGTGCCCTAATGCAGTCAGGCAAGTAACTGGTTTGGGGCCGTCACCATAGACTTCTGGGGTGGTTCTCGAATGGCCATAACGAATACATGATAACTTTTTTAAGACTCCTACAATAAAATATACCATTAGACTCAAATGGTGTTCATTTTTATGCATATGTAGGGTTTAGGGATGTCTGCCTACTTTGAATATATATATTTTGTTGAAATTAACTGAATCATAATTTACAATAGCTTCCACATAAAATCCACTTCCAAAAATCCCTTTGCAGATAATAAATTCCATGTAAATATTTCTTATAAAGGTATAAATGTTTCTTTTAATTTCAAAGCATAAATAAAATTCTTTAAATATCTTGAATTTTAGATACAAATCAAATTCACAACTTAACTAACTTTTGAATACTGTTAATACAAATATATAAATTTTAATCTGATATTAACTGGAAGTTAGAAAATTTATTGTTAAATTTAACTGTGTAACGGGCATTAATATTTTTTAATTGTTTAATAAATTTTATATTATTAAATAAAACGTAATATTATTTAAAATAAACATTTTATTTTTACCACACTAAAAATGTGCATAGGGATCCGCGAAAAAACAAAAATTTCTAAAAGTATGAAAAGCTGAGAACCCCTTCCCTAAATAATACTGAGAGCGTCAAAAACAGTAAACAGCTCATTCCCTTTTAAACAAAGCCTTGTGAGATGTAGATAATTAATTATATAAAAAAGTAACGCAACTTTTTCAGCTTTTTTTAAGGTACTAGAAACAGGACTTTCTTTGACTTCGCAAACTATAGCATTTTTCTTTGTGTCTGTAAATGATTTGACCATCTTGCCCGAGGAAAATTATCTGCAGTATGATGTTTGGTATATTTATATATTACTCTGCAATAATTCCTTGAAACGATTTTTGCAATTTCACTCAAAGATTTTTCCTTCCGCTATTTCCGCTTATTATTTTAGGGCTAGTACCATTTTAGGAAAACTACACCAAAAAGGCTTTCATAGAAGAACACCACGTAAGAACCCTACATATCGTAAGCCAGCCAAACTAAATGTTTGAATCTCGCCCAAAAGTATAAAAATTAGTGTTAAACCTTCCAGGAAACCGTCTCACACAATGACGAAAGTAAATTTAAATATTTGGCGTCAAAAAAAAAAAAAAAAAACACGAAAAATATTGCAAAGATGGAATGAAGGCGTCAATGTCACATGTGTGGTTGAGATAGTTGAACATGATCGAGACTAGGTAATGTCCAGAGGACGTCTGGAGGCTTTAGGAATCAGTAATTTCATATTTATAGAGTCGACAACGAAATAGAAGATCATATAAATATAATATGGATCCTATTCTTATTCCAAAATGACAAAGAGCCCAATAATGCTCTGAAGTCTCCATTCTTTAATCCAATCGGGCATCTGTTCGAACATATCGGCAAAAAATTAGAAAAACTACCATTATTTGCAGTGATCATCTCTAGCAGGCATTACAGAAAGAGTAACCCAAAATATCACGGAATTTTGCTAAAAAACTTGTCGACTCGTTGCCTAGGATATCAAAGGATGTAATCAAGTCAAATGGAAAACATACCAAATATTACATAAATTTTTTGCATTTAATTATAAAACTGTTTATATTTATTCACAAAAAATGCATTATTTTTTAATGTGCTGCTGTTTTAGATTTTTTTCTTATGAAATCCATATTTAGTTAGTTACCAAACAAATGTGCAATAATCTTTTCTATATAGCATTTTTAATTTAAATATAAAATAACTTTATTTTTAAGAATACTTGCTGTTAACTTTTTTTTGACGCTCACAGTATAAGCATAATAAAATAAGCATTTTATTTTGTACCTTGGTGCCAAAATCCACATTTTTCGAAGTCCCGTAGATTTTGATTGAAAACTTTTAACAATATATTACAGATTCTTTAGCTACATTCCGGTTGCATTTTTTTGCATTTCCTGTCAAAAACACAAAAAGTCGTAATTTTTGCAATTTTGAAATTCAAAATCGTTTATTTTTGGACTCGGTGAAGATATCGACTTCAATTTTTTTTATTCAACAGATAATTTTGTTCTTTTATTAGCTAAAGAAAAAACAAATGAAATCGGTCGGAAACACTAGGATATATATGAAAAAACCTGGACCAAGAACATGCAAAATTGAGGTACTTAAAAATTCAAATGCAAATAACTCAAAAACTATAAGAGATAAATAGGACATGCAAGCATGTTTTTTGTAGGTCTTATCAGTGCCTACAATAATGTATAAAAATATTTGAAATTGGACGAGAAACAAAAAAATTTGTATATCAGAGGTACCCAACTTTGAGCTCCTTTAGCTCCGCCCCTGAGAGGTCTGTTAAGTCCCCTTTCCAAAGTTAACATTGTACACTTCTCTGCTATGCCTATACCAAATTTGATGCAAATCCAATCAGCCGATCAGAAGTCACAGATTTATTTCCAAAAAATTTCGATTCTGCCCCACTGTGTATTGTGACAATTAAATATAAAATAATAAGCGATTGGACGCTTTGTTTAAAATACAGGTGTTAATATTTATTTAATTTAATATATTAATCGCTATAAAGACAACAATTATTTGTGTTGAAAAATAAGAAAACAAAAATATCTGTAAAAAAAAAAATTAAAGTTCTTTAAAAGAGCTTATGAATTCTGATGAGAAACGGCTCAGTGTAAATGAAAAAATGCATATATTTCTCAACGGGAAGAGTGAAAAAAATAAAAAATATATGTGATCCACAGTATAACAAAAACTATTTAACTGCCAAACCACTTGAGAGAGCACGCTATTGTTCCCCCGTAATACAATTACATGAAGAAAATATTACACAAACAATATCACGAATTAATACTTGTTTAGAAGAAAGTACAAAAGAAAACATGAAAAAACAATAATCATCAACAACAACAGCTTTAAAATCAAAACAGCTAACTACTGTTGATAAACTACTAACAACATCTAGTGAGAGCTTTAATATTATTAACACTAATGAAACCAGAGGTGATAAGGATGATACTCAGAAAGGAGCTATTCCGAAGCAGGGAAATAATAAGATAAGTATAACTAAAGCAATTGTTCAAACAGGTATGCTTCGTTATGTTAGTATTAATTAAAAAATAAATTTAAATCCCCAAAAAGTTGTGGCTTCTGCCAAAAAACAAAAAGGAACAACCCCGTGATTAGCAAGTGATAATGTAAATAATCGTCATAAAAAGGATGATGGTTCTATTCAAAAACCATCAAAACCCCCACCAATATATCTACGTGAGTCTAGCTCAAATAATTTGGTAAAATCATTCATTGATCTTATTGGGAAAAATAAGTTCCATTTTGTTCCAATTAGAAAAGGCGGCATTCAAGAGACAAAAATAGTTGTCTGCACTGAGGATTGTTATAGAAAAATCTCTAGTTACCTAAACGATAGTAAAAAAACTTTTATACGTATCAACTTAAAAGTAGCAAAGGGTTGATTGTGGTTATTAAAGGTATGGAGAACAGTGTTGAACCAAGAGAAATCAAGGAGGCTCTGAAAGAATTGGGCTACGAAGTAAGAGGTGTTGTAAATATTTTTAACAACGATAAGATCCCCCAGGTAATGTTTAGTGTTGAGTTAGTGCCGCACGAAAGGAAATTAAAGAAAAACGATACACAATTGTTGAATCGTAAAATCACTATAGATGAACCTCTTAAAAGAAATCGGCCTGTCTAAGGTGGTAATTGCCAAGAGTTTGGACATACTAAAAATTATTGTACTTTGCGTACATGCGGAGACCTTCATGCTTCGTCACAATGTGATATCTTAAAGAAAGGTCTCAAGAGGAAATGTGGTGTGCGGTGGTGATCATTCAGCTAATTACCGTGGTTGCCCAGTTTTCAAGGAATTATTAAAGAGATTAAGAGAGAGACAAAATCAAATGAGAATAGGTATTGTCGAATTAACATATGAATCCGCTTCTAGCAATGTTAATTCAGGAGTTACTCATATGAACGAACGAGAAAAAATATATCATATGTCAAAGTTTTAATAACTGGTTTTCAACCGCCTAATGTTCCCCAAAATATTGTAGGGTTAGAAACATTTATGCAAACACTTACGCAGAATATTACCTCCCTTAATCAAAATATAACAAACTTTATAAAAAATTAGTTATTTGAGAGTATGTTTCTAGAATGCAAATGGCTTAAACCAACACAAATCTGAAGTATCATTATTCATGGAAAAACAGAATATCGATGAAATGTTAGTCTCAGAGACTCATCTTACCAATAAATATAATTTTTATATTCCAGGTTATTCATTCCATTGTACGAATTATCCGGATGGTAAGGCACATGGTGGTACTGCTATATTGATTAGATATCGATTGCGACATTATGCCCTAGACAATTTCTCAAAGGCAACATCCATTCATCTTAAATGTTTTTCTCGGATTTTAACCCTGAGCTCAATTTATTGCCCACCACGATTTTCAATGACCAAAGAAAACTTTGAGGATTCTTTTAATATACTAGGAGATTGTTTGTTGGCATGTGGATACTATTATGCCAAACATACTTACTGGGGTTCCAGATTGATGAATCCCAGAGGTAGACAGCTATATAAGGTTCTAGTTGATCCCGCGGGCCAGCCGATCCTAGAAAAATTCCTAATCTCATTGATTTTGCCGTATCTAAAAATATTGATCGAAATTCGATTACTACAGAAATTTCATATGAATAAAACTCTTGTTATTTTTAAAATAATACTGAAAAATTTTTTCATAAAAACTTTTAAAGTCCTCCATTTTAAGATATTTACAAGCAAAATAAATTTAAGTAATAACTAGGTACGATTTTTAATGAATTTTTTTCCAACAAGCGAATTTTTTAGGTAAATTTTTTGGGTCATCTGAATAGGTTCAACATTATTTATTCAATAAAACAACAAGATGTATTGATTAATAAGGTACTTTTTTATTTTATTATATTATTAGGGAATTATTAATAATGAAAATAGCATTTCTTATTCAATTTATTTCATTTTTTCAGAACAAAAATTCAGAAAAAAATGTCCGAGACTTCTTTGTAAAAACGAAGTCCCTAGTATATACAGAGGCTTCAGAAACTGGAAAACCGGTTCTAAAAACCGGTTTTTTTAACATATCTCCGCATTGTATGATCCGATCTTGCTGAATTCCAATAGCAAAATTCTCGAAAGCATTTCCGATCGTTTGATGTATATCGGTGGGCTTCATAAACGCCATTTCAACCGACACACGGACGGACGGACGGACATGGTCCTATCGTCATCATTACTTACAAGAATCCCGAAAATGTAAACTTTTTTGCTCTCCGACGAAAATTGTGGGAATTACAAACGGAATGACAAACTTATATATACCCTTTACACCTTTGGTGAAGGGTATAAAAATATATTTGGAAGGGACTACTAAAGATTTTCAACTTGTAACAAAGAATGAATTTTTGTTGTTGTATTGTCTGCCCGACTAATAAACATTACGCGACAGCAATTTCCATACATTTTCTATTACATTATGGTCGAGAGATTATGGTACACTCGGAACAATGATTTCGAAGTAAAATTTTTTCTCCCAGTTCATTGTTTTACCGATCCTGCGTTGTGAATAGGAGCATTGTCGAGGTGGAATGTCCATGGAATTAATTAAAATAGTGTATAAAATGTAAAAATTCTTTTTCATAATTACATAATTTTCATTCTTCTTGTCTCAAATAACGAAAATAATAATATTTATATTTTTCTATTCTGTAACACTTTTTAAACCACAATATTTTGTGTTGTTATTTTATCAACAAAAACATATGTTTAACATATAAAAGCAGCAGTGCACAGTTTACAAATAATTCCCAAATTCTTTTTTATTTCTACTCCTATTTAAATCATCCATTTATTATTTTGACAGAGGTGCCACACTAAAACAAAAGTTGTCTAGTGTTGTTAAAATGTACATAGTGAATCATATAATCGTTACTGCAAACAACAAAAGCCATCAACATATTTATCAATTGTCAAATCGTTAAAAGTTACTGAATTATACTACAGATGACCCAAATAAATTGCCATAAAAAATACATTTGTTGAAAAAAAAAATCCATTAAAAATTGTACTTAGTTCTTTATTAATTATTTCTTGCTATTAAACATCTTAGAATTAAAGACTTTAGAAATTAAAATGAAAAAAGTATAACTATCTTTATTATATTAAAAAAATAATGCAAGTTTTAATGTAACGAAAATCTTGAACCTATTCTGTTGACCGGCAGTATATATAAAATTCTGATATCGAAAAACTTCTTCTTGAAAAAAAGAAACAAACTAAATCACCTGCTGCAAAACTGAGGCTGTCCATGGCAAGTAAGAAACTAAAAAGAACACTTCAATTAGAAGAGGATCGCCAAAATAAAATGTACATTAAAAGCTTTACAAATAATAAACATAATTAAACATTTCCCTATGGAGGGCAGCGCAAGATATTAAGCCACCGGTAGAGGCATTAAGTTCTTTAAGGAAAGCTGACGGTACTTGGGCCCGTAGTGCAGAAGATAAGGCCAATTTATTTGCATGTTATTTGAGATAAAAGCAGGTGTTCCGCAGGGTAGTGTTCTTGGATCAACCCTCTATTTAATTTACACTTCCGACTTGCCTATATGTGATGAACTGGCTATTTCCACATTTGCTGACGATACAGCAATACAAAGTTCCCATAAAAATCCACACATAGCAACTAGTCAATTATCCCCGACGTGTGGAGACATGGTTAAAAAACTGGCGTATTCGAGTAAATTTTTTTTTTTATGATTAGTTTTTATTGAATCTTTTTTTTCAGAAATTTACAATAAGTATTAAAATCTTAACCTAAACTTAAATTAATGTTGATATTGCCACTGCAAAATCCAACGTAGAGTTTTTATTAATAGTGTTAACTTCCAAGATCCAATGTTTCCAATCTTCTTAGACGTCTGTGACCCTCAAATGTAAGCAGATCCCTTGCAAGGGGGTTTGGGTGTTCCGCTAATTTCTTCATGTAATTTATGCAGCTATTTTTTATCTCTTCACGAATTGTAGGAATATTTAGATCCCTGTGGATATTACTATTTCTGGCGTACCATGGAGCACCTGTTATTATTCTTAGAAGTTTCGACTGTCTTCTCTGTATTTTCTCAATGTTTGTTGAGGAGGCTGATCCCCAGAGCTGGAAGCCATACAACCATATAGGTTTTATTATTGCTTTATATAAGAGAACCTTATAGTCCAGGTCTAGGGCCGACCTTGGACCAATTAACCAATGGATTAGGGAAGATTTTAGTTTCATTTGTGTAAGTTTTGATTCTATGTGACGAGACCATGTTAGACGCCGATCCAGGTGAATTCCAAGATACCTTACTTTGTCCTGTTCAGTGATTTGGATATTGTTGATTCGAATAGGAGGATAACTTTCCCTGCTTAAAGTAAATGTAATGTGGACACATTTCGTAGCATTCACATTGACTTTCCATTTGTGTAGCCATTTCTCCAATTCAGTGATGTGGGATTGTAGTTGTTCGGATGCTATAACGCGATCTGTGTGCACACTTAAAAAAGCAGTATCATCTGCAGAAGTTGATGTATAAGTCATGGGGCTCGTGGGCATATCTGCCGTATAAAGTATATAAAGAAGCGGCCCTAAAATACTTCCTTGAGGTACACCTGCAGAAATTTTTCTGCGTGAAGAAATCACGTCTTTTGATCTAATTTGAAAATATCTATTTAATATATAGTTTTTTAGTAACTTATGAACGTTTTGTGGAAGTAATGTGGTAATTTTATGTATAAGTCCTTCATGCAAGACTTTATCGAAAGCTTGAGATATGTCAATAAATAATGCTGAGCAATACTGCTTGCTCTCGAAACCTCTTCTTATGAGATTTGTAATTCGATGAACTTGTTCAATAGTACCACGTTTTTTTCTAAAACCAAACTGATGGTTAGGTATACTGTTATTACTTGTAAGATGTAATAATAGGCTCTCAAGGAGCAATTTCTCAAACAATTTTGAAAAAATTGATAGTAGGCATATTGGACGGTAAGACGTTACTTGAGTGACGTCTTTTCCGGGTTTGGGTATCATTACTATCTCTGACAATTTCCATGTACATGGATAGTAGCCAGTACGTAAAATGGCATTGAATGTACTGGTAATTTTGTCCGTTCCAGGAGATTTTCCTGCCTTTAGACCTTTTACTGCTAACTTTACGGCAGAGGGCCGGAACTTTATTGGATTGGGAGTATGTTCGCTAACTACTACAGGCCTAAGAGTTGAGCCTGTGTCATTTGGAGTGAAAACGTTTTCCAAATGACTAGCGAATGCTTCCACTTTATAACTTTTGGCCCATTGGCCATTTTGGAGGCGTATGGGAGATTCATGTGCAATAGGGCATTGCATATTTTTCACCGCCTTCCATAGACTGTAATCTGTTTTATTAGTGGGATCTAAGTTTTGCAGATATGTTTTCAATTTGGATTCATTTTGATTCTTCAGTGCGAAGCGTAATTTTCGGATGCATTGATTAAGTTTAGTCTTGACAATTGGTGATCGAGATTCTTGCCATTGACGCCTTAATTTTCTTTTTTCCCTAATAAGATTTTCGACATTGGAAGAACATTTATTATATCTTTGCCTTCCTGAGAAACAGGGAGGTGTAGATACTATAGCAGCATTAGTTAGGATGTCTGTGAAAATATTAACGGCAGATTGTATTTCATTTTCACTTTTCAGTGAAATATTTTGTGGTAAGTGTGAGCTTATGTACATTTTGTACTTTAACCAGTTTGTTTTCTTGTTTGGAAAACGAGTGCTTTGGGTTTCTAGTTGACTTGGATTATTAATTAGTCTCAGTATACTAGGCGAATGATCCGACGAGAGATCCAGTGAAAGGATCACTGATATAAATTCGCGTTTTATATTTCGGATTATTGCAAAGTCATTAAGGTCAGAAATCTTATTGATGTCTGCAGGCCAGTAAGTAGGTTGGCCACTAGATATGAAGTCTAGTTTGTTGAACGACATTGCATCGAATAGTTGCCTACCCCTGGGTGTAATAAGGCGAGAGCCCCAAAATGTATGTTTAGCATTATAGTCTCCTGCTGCAATAAATCTTGGACCTAAGGTGGAAGAGTAGTCAAGAAACTGATCTCGATAGATATTGTATTTTGGAGGACAATATACGGACGATATTGTTGTTTTAATATAAGGTATATTTACTGAAATGGCCTGGATATGATCGGCTTTGTAGGATTAAGATTACAGTGCCACATGCCCTACCACTTGGATTTTTTGTGTCGTAGGTGTAGTAGCCATTTATTCTGAAACAATTAAAAAGTGAGTTTCGGATATTAATAGCACATCAATTTCTTGCATTAGTAAAAATTGTTGTACTTCATATTTATGTTGGCTAAGGCCGTTGGCGTTCCAGTAACATATTCTCAATGATTTCATTTTTTACTAAGCAAAATTGAATTGTTGCAACATATTTTGCATACTCGTCATGAACCTATTCATGGTTTGAATTAAATTCTCAATTGAGTTTTGAGAATTCGTATTGAGAATTGCTGAACCCTCTTTCAATGCATGTGCATATGAAAATAATGGGACATTATTTTCATTATTGTATTTTATTTGGGTAACTGAACCAATTTTTTGAGTTTGGTTGGGAGTTGCTGAACCCTTATTAAGGGTTCATTGGGTAGATTTGGAAAGTTCGATTCTTGATATTGAGCATATACATGTCTTTTTGTTTCTGTTGTTTCTTTGATTCGTAGGTAAACTGGACAACCAATTGTGATTCTGGCCACAATTGCTGCTTTTTCTTGCATTGATGTCTAATTTTGAATGTGGGCATTCCAGACTTTTGTGGATATTTCCACATCTTACACAAACCGGTGGTAACTTACAAAAGTAGTTTGTGTGTCCAAATTCTTGACAGTTTAAGCACTGTGGAGGACCTTTGCGTTTCATCGGTTCCTCTACTGTAATCTTGCGATTTAGAAGATATCTTAAACCATATATGGGGTGAATAGCACCCTTTTTCTTCAGTTGGGAAGAGTTATATGTAATTTCAACTCTAAAAAGTGGTTGAGGTATTTTATTTATATTTATTATGTTGTGAAGGCTTTGCCTTCAGACTCGAGAGCTTCTTTTATCTCATTAGTTGGTACTCCACTGTCAATACCTTTAATGACTACTTTTAAACCCTTTGCGCTTTTTAGTTGATAGGTATAGTAATTCTTGTTCTCACTATCGAAGCTATCAACTATGATTCTAAAATCTTTTTCTGTGTATGTCTGAACTTTTGTTTCAGAAACATTACCTTTACGTAGAGAGACTACGTAAAATTTAGTTTTGCCTACTAGGTGGGACAACTTGTTTACAAGAGCGTTAGTAGTTGGCTCGCGCAAATAAAGGGGTGATGGCTTTAAGTCTTTGACAGGCTTTGTGGGTACTGCTTCGTTATCTTAGTTATCAAGAATTGAAAAACGGTTTTGACTTACCGAATTTTTCCTTTGTTTAGGATTCGGTTCCATGTTTAATGTCCTAGGACTGGACTTACGTTTAGTGATGGTAATGTATCGGTCCATCCCTGTTAGAACTTTCCCATTAATATCCGAACTCACAAAATTTTTATTTTTTGGTATGGCACCAGAGTTTTTCAATATTGGCAATGACGGCGAAATTGCTTCACTATTAACATTTATTAATGCACTTTTATCAACGGTATTGGTATCACCAGTGTTAATATTATTATTTGTACTTTTTATATTGTTAATGTCTTGTATATTACTTTTTTTGTCAACCATTAAATCAGTTGTTTGTTTATTTTTTTTGATTTTCTTTTGTGCTATGTTCTACACAAATTGGCGCACAAGAAATTGTTGTTGGAGAAAGAGATCTCTCATTTATTGGTTTTGCTGTAGTTTTTAGTTTTTGTTTTTCTGTGGATCATATATGGGCAATTCCATTAAAAGGTAAACCAAGACTGAAAAAATAAACTTCATTGAAACTTTTTTTAAAATGTTTTAAAGAGTAAACGAAATTCTCAAATTTTACTATCAAAAAGTATTTTTAGCTTATTACAATTTTTAAAGTGAAAAAATAATGATTTTAGCTAACAATCTCTTTGATTGAGTTTTAAGAACTTATAATGAACTATTTTCTCTTAAATAACGATTAAATTGTGGTACTTGTATCAATGCAATTATACTTTAAAATTGATGTTACAACAATAATGAATAAGATCCATGAGTCAAAAGAAAATATAGAGTTCTCTAAACTGTATTTTTTTGATTTGATTTGGATGTTATTTTAAAGTCACGTACTTGGTGAAAAATCATTATTTTTCTTCGTAATTTCAATATAAACAGTTCCACATGTATCAAAATAAAAGTTTAAAGCAAAATATTTGTCACTAAAAAATATTGATAAATTTTTTAAAAAAATTTTGTATAAAAAAATATTATAAGCCCTTAAAGTCCGTCACATACTATATTGTAAGTATATATAAATGCAACTAAATGAATGAAAATATTTTTTTTTTATTAAGATGGGTAAAAGTAAATATGATGTTACAAAGAAATGGAGAAAGGAGTTGAAAACGAACGCAGAAAAATTGAAGCAGTACAGAAAAAAGGAGGCTGAAAGGCAGCGTGTCTATAGAAAAAAGTTGTCGGATGTAATCAAAAATGATGAAAAGCTTCTCCAAGAAAAAAGAAGAAAAGATCGCATTCGACAACAAAAACGGAGAGAAAAACTAAAAAATCGAGTAAACCCTGAATCTTTTTACAAGTGTAAACAAACTTTAGGTAAAGCTGTAAGAAAAGAAGAAAAAGTCTTACCAATAGACCTAAATAAAAAAGTCGAAATTATTAAAACTTTGCACAAGAAATATGTGGAGGCCGCAGAATGTGTAGAAGAAGAATGTCTTGACATTGTTGATAGTATAGAAATAGTCAAAAAATTTTACCTTCGTGATGGAATAAGTGTACAATCTCCAGGCCGAAAAGACACCATAATTTATGACGGCAAAATAGTTGCCAAACGCTTTATGCTTTTGACAGTTGCGGAAGCTTACCAACTATATAAAAGAGAATACACCGTAAATAGTGTTGGAAAATCTTTGTTTTATCAGTATCGACCTAGCTATATACAACTAATAGACAAAATGCCGCACAATATGTGTGTTTACAAATATCACGCAAATTTTGCATTTTTGTTAGAGTCCTGTGTAAATGTTATACCGACGTTTCCTAAAACATTTGAAAAGTTCTTACAAACTGTCTGTTGCAATGTATTGGATGAAAATTGCATGGCCGAAAGTTGTGAGAATTGCGTGCGAGATATAGAACATGATATAATCCAAATAAATTTCCGTACAAAAATGGACAAAAATGTAACATGGAAATATTGGAGAAAAGTTGATAACCGCTTAACGTTAAGCTACACTACAGCTCCACTGGCAGAGTTAATTTATGAAATAGAAGTTCAATTGCCGATTTTTAAAATTCACAGTTTTATAAAACAATGTCAGCAAAGATATTTTAACAACAAAAAACTTAATATTGCAGGTGATGAAGTGGTTCTTCAAATAGATTTTGCTGAAAACTATCGACTGATTCATCAAAACGAAATTCAAGATGCTCATTTCAGCTATAAACAGGTCACTATATTTCACAAAGAGCCACGCAACGCTCTTTGGTCAAAGTGAATCATTTGCTATTATTAGCGATAAATTAACGCACAACAAGTTTGATGTGTATTACTTCATTACGAAAATTATGCATCAAATCCAAGAAAAATATAAAGACATTTCATCCATTTTCTTATTCTCCGATGGTTGCGGCGCCCAATTTAAAAACAAATTTATTTTGAAAAGTATACCATCTTTTGTAGCCGAATTTAATTCCAAATTTTTAGAATGGAACTTCTTTGCCACATCACATGGTAAAGGCGCCGTTGATGGTATAGGTGCTATAGTCAAAAGAAAGGTGTGGCAAGTTGTAAAAGCCAATAAATTTATATTGTCGGATGCTTATTCATTTTATAAATGTGCACATAGATATGTGGAAGGAGTTAATTTGATGTATGTCGCTGCGGAAGACATCGAAAAGTTCTGCCCTTTTCTTAATCAAAGATGGGAAAATATCCATCCGATTCAAAATATAAAAAAAATGCATTCATTTTCATATCATAATAATGAGTACATAAATGTTTCTCGAACTGCATATTCAGTAAAAGAAACAATTAAAATTTAATTCGAATATAATAAGCTTAGTTGCTGGTGAAAACTCAGTTCTTATTTACGTGTTGTGTTATACAAAATTAATTTAATTCATTATTGTTTTTATTGAATACAAATTTTTTATTTCTTTTTAAGTTCTTTTTAAATTTTTGTATACTTAAGTTTCCAAAATATATATTTTATTTCTGAAGAATATATAAGAGAAGAATCTGTCACGTACGATGTGTCACGTACGATATTAAATTGTGTTCATAATAAAAAAATTAAAAATAGTTTTTTATTTTAAAATTACCGATTATAAAGGATAAATATGTCCCCTAGTGTTAGAAAAAAAATAAGATAGGAAACACCTACACAATTCGCAGATTTTCGTATATTTTTACATGTAGCTCAAAATCACTTCCGTTTTTCGTCACGTATGATATCCCTTTATTTTGCCCTATATTTTAAACAATAAGGATCTGAATTGTATTAATTTTTGTCCACATAGAGAACCCTCTGAATGGAACCTAATGACATAATTATTTTCCAATTACTTCTGTTTTTCCAAATTTTAAACCACTCTATAGGCGTACAAATGTCACGAACGATGGTATGGAATTGCCCATATGCAGTTTTTAATATTATTGTTATTATTATTGTTCGGGGAGCTCAATACAATGTACGCATTTTTCCCATTTGTACTGAGTCTCCTCTCACTTAATTGAGAGTTAGAGCAACTCATAAACACAAACACTAATGTATATTTGTTTTCTTATTATTTTCTTTTTATTTTGTTTCTTTTCTATAGGCATTAAATATATAATTTCTAATTAAAAAAATGTATATATTTTAATTTTTGTGGAGTTTAAATAACTAATATTTAATAAGGTTTAGCGTCCATTAGCCTTTTACTTATCTTGTTATTAACTATTGTTTGATAATTTCACAATACTTCATTAATTCGAGTAAATGAATTGAAAAGTTGCCATGTTACGTTCACCCTAAGAAGAGGAAATTGTCCACCTGTTACACTTAATGGTATAAATATACCACAATCAGATCATGTCACATACTCATTTAGATAGGCAGTAAGTCGCCTATATAGAATCCAAGAAACTCCATATGAAGTTAAAAGCTTTAGCCTTCACTGGTTAATAAACATTGAAAAGCCTTGACAATAAAGTGATCCTGTGAAAATCGTTTTAAAACCAATTTGGACATATGGCATCCAATTATGGGGAACCGCCAGTAGTACGAGTTTTGATCTTATACAGAGATCCCGATCAAGATTTCTTAGGAGCATGACGGGTGCGCCATGAGAATATCTATTGAGACTTAGAGGTGCCGTTAGTTAAAGACGAATTCAAGAAATTCAGAGAAAAATACAAATACAGAGTCACCCCAACCCACTGGCAAGACGTCTTGCTGAAGTACAAACGTACTCAACGGCCAATTTTTCTTTTCATAAATGGTCATAAGTCACATATGTCAAGAAAATGGTATTATTTTGTATCCACTGCCACCAAATACAACACATGTAATGCAACCAGCCGATATTAGTGTATTTAAACCACTAAAGTCAGAGTAGAAGAAAACAGGGAATGACAAATGAAGCCTGAAAATAATAATAAAATGGTTTCAAAATCTACTTTTTGTCACCTTCTTAGCATGGTTCTCACTAACTTATATATGGCAGATACAATACAAAATGGTTTTCAAAAGTGTGGCTTATTCAATAAAAATTCAGAAAGTGGATTTATGTTAGACCTGTAGACCAACACTTTTACTAAATCTAAAATAAAGTATGCAAGTACAGAATAATACATTAATAATGATGATTTTATGCATTATAGGGCGATTTCCGGAAGTGGGTTTATATTGGAGTTATAGGAAATTATGGACCGATTCTCATAAAATTTTGCAATGTTGTTTCTACTTACATATAACTTCTCTGTAACGAATATTAACTTGATACTAACATTCGTATGGGATTTATGGACGTTAAAGTGATTTTCGGAAGGGTTTATATGGGAGCTATGGTCAATCGTGGACCGATTTTAATAAAATTTGGTACGAAGATTGCTACTTGCACAAAACTTCTTTGGACCGAATTTCATTAAAACATTCATATTATTAAGACATTTTTAAGTGTGGGGGGACATTTGTATGGGGGGTAAGTAAAATATTGGACCGATCATAACCAATTTCAATAGGCTTCGTCCTTGTATCATAAAGTCCCACCTGCCCAATTTCATTCAATTATCTTCAAAATTGCAACCTGTACTTTGTGCACAAGGTTTACATGGACAGCCAGCCGTCCAGCCAGCCAGACGGACGGACATTGTTAGATCGATTCAAAAAGTGATTCTGAGAAAAGTATACCATTAAGGTGGGTGTTGGATAACTTATTCTATGCTTTACAAACATCAGCACTAGGGTTTGGGGTTTCCCGTGATATTTTGTTTCCCGGGAAACGGGAATAAAAAATTCGATTTCTCGGGAATTCCCGGGAATCCCGGGAAATTCAAATTTTATAAAAGAAGCAATGATTTCTTATAAATAATGAAATTTTGTGTATTCAATACTATAAAACAACATTATAAATTAAATGTATGATTATTTAAGGTGGCTTTACACTATAATACTATATATTTATACCAGATTTTCATTTTCTATAATAAATATCAAAAAATATATTATGGATAATATTATTAAACGTCATATTTTTAATTTTCTTTATTATAATATTAAAAAAATAAAACTATAAATAAAAAAATGTGCAGAAATTGACTTTAAGAGATGCAATTACATTTCAAAATTTTAAAGACTTAAACATACAAGTATTGAAAGTGTTTACAGCATAATACATTTTAAAATATTTTTGGCATTAATACAAAATATTATAGTGTAAAACCAATTAAAAATTTAAACAATTTTAAATATTTCATACAAATAAAATAAGTGCCTATTGTAAGCAAGGTTCCAAAGGTTTAATTCTTTAATTCACTTTTCAAAATCGAATTAAACTTTTTTTCCCAGTCATTTCATTAAAGCTTTCATAAGAATTCAAACTCATAGACTTAAATTCTTTGACTTCACAAGAATTAATTGCTTAAAGAATTCACTACCAGTTACACAATTCAAGCTTAAAAAAATATTGAATCATTAAATTTCTTTTCTATTCAAATCTGTTACGAATTAACTTTAGAAAATATTTTTTGATTAATTTGGTAAAATATTAGCTTTGTTCCCGTACTCTAAATTGGGACCACGCGGGATGCCTATTTTACCCAAAAGTGTTCTCGTACTCGAAAATTGTGAAGTAAGAGGGATTTTAAGAAAATAATATTCTACTTCTTGATATATGCTAAAAAAAATAACATTCACATATATATAAAATATTTAAAAAATATAAATATAAAGGTTTGAATTAACAAAAATTCAGTAATTCCTTTATAAATTGATTCAATAGAAGTATGATTTTGTGAATGGTGTTATGGAATGAAAAATTAGTATTTAAATGAAGTTTTACATCATCATTAAATGTTTAACAAATTATAGAAATATGTAGTAAAAAAAATCGTGTATTCGAACTGGACAAAATAAAACTTTTTTTTTTTTTTTTCTAATGAAAAGTATATAAAGTCAAATAGGAATTTTCATCAGCGCACCGATGAAATGTTTTTCAGTAATATAAAAAGTCACTTGTATCTAATTTTATTTATATTTTGTATTAACATCTAAAAATACCTTTAGTAAGTAGTTTGTTTACATTAATGTAAAATTATCACTGAGGCGATACAAACAGCAATACTTACTGTTATAGGATTATAAAACTACATGAATATTAAATTTCCCGTTTTCCCGGGAAAATTTGAAAAAATTCCCGGGAATTCCCGTGATTTTTTCCCGCCCGGGAATTCTCGGACCCCAAACCCTAATCAGCACAAACACATAATACCCCAACCACCTATGTTGGTGTAGGGTATAAATAGAGATATTGAATGAACATCTTCAAGAACATGACCAATCTCCCAAGGAATTTAAGTCAAGCTATTAGTGTAATCAACAAAATAGCTCCAAATTTACGAAAATGTGGAATTAATTCGGATATTATTGTTGAAGAAATCGATTCCTTAAAAAAACAAAGTAACGAAAATGTGGATATATTAGACGATATCATGATTCAGACTGTTACATACATTATTAACGCCGAAGGAGTTTTGGAAATGGAGACAAAAGAATAGCTAAAGCTGAAGGAGTACGGAAACGCAAACTTGAACGTGAACAAAAAAAAATAAAAAATAAAAAATAAATAAAAAGAAACCAGACGTGTGAAAAGGGGACAAAGACAAACATGTAATGAATTTGTGACTTATGTAGTGAATGAAGGGTTATAAAATATTACCTCTATGGTTTCGTCTAAAATACATTAATCTAACTCAATTAGATTTCATATGTAAAGAATGCAATAACTGTATCTATTAAAAATTTTGTATTACTCTAAAAAAAAAAAAAGAAAAAAAAAACAATAATATTAGTACAGTGGACGTTCGCTAGTACGAATTGTATATTGTCGGCCCTTTCGTAGTACCGAAAAATTCGTATTATTAAACAACGCATTTTTATGTTCCATTTCGAATAATTCACATAAAATATTTAGATTTTATTAATATAAATATATATATATTTTTTTTATTAAAAACTACATAACGAAACAAGATATAATTAACTTGTATTATTTTGAATTCATTTTTTGTACTTAAATAGGCATGAAAGAACATACTAATGTATGTACATATACATATAACAAAAACAAAACAATTTACTTATTTAAAAAATCCGTCATTAAACATTGACGTTTATTACTTTTTAAACTGATTTCTACAGCCTTTTCATGAAGACTTCTCAATAATAGTATTTTCGAGGTCTTAATGTTGTTCTCAACAGCCCATTTAATACATCTGTCAAAGCAGTTTATTGCATCCGCATGTTTTAATTTTGTAGAGTTATTGTCAGGAACTAATAAAATATTATCCTCATCGACATCATCATTCAATTCAATTTCTTCACTTGGATCATCAAGATTCCATTCAAATAAATCAAGAAAATCAAATTGTAAATTTGGAAAATTTGCATGTAGTAAATTGCGCATTTTGGAAATTGCTCTTATCTCCTCACTGTCATGCACTACTGATAGTGGAATATCATCCTCGTCCTCAAAATTGTCATCGCCCAAAATTTTCTTCCAACATTTCTTTATGAAATCACTGGATACTTTTTCCCAGGCTAAGGCAACCAATGAAACGGCTTCAAATAAAGTGGATTGTTTGAGGGACGTTTCTAAATTTTCGTTGGAAGATAAAATTTTTGACAGTAAACTGTTACGGTAATGCAGTTTTAAGTGCCTAATTGTATTCTGGTCCATGGGCTGTATTAATGGATTTACATTGGGGGGCATATACATTACCCAAATCTGTCCATCTTTAATATCATGAACCAGTTCATCTGCCGGTGGATGACTTGGAGCGTTGTCTAATATTAGAAGAGCCCTAATTGGCAGTTTTTTTTTCTTTTAAAATTCCTCTACCTGTAAATATATTTTGAAATTTTTTTAATCATTAATACCATTAAAACAATTTACTAAAACTTACTTCTGGAATAAATTGATCAAAAAAACATTTTTTGAACAGAGCGTCATTCATCCAAACAGATTTAGAGTTTCCGTAGAATTTTGTTCCGAAAAGATCTCGGTTTTTGAGCTTTTCCTATTACAAAAAGTTTAATTTTGTTAGTTCCTGCAGCATTAGCACACAATAAAAATGTTAATCTCTCCTTTGACAATTTTCTACCTCCACTCTGAACATATGTTTTGTTTGCAACATTTTCCAATAGAGATCGGATTCATCCGTATTAAAAATTGCCTCGTTTGATAGCCCATGCTCCATAATGGTAGACGCTAACTTATTAACGAATGACGCAACAAGTTCTTTAGAAGAAGATAATTTCTCACCAGTCTCTTTTAACAATCGTATTCCATAACGCTTTTTAAATTTTGTTAGCCAACCATCACTGGCACAAAACTGACCATTGTATAATTTTTTGTGCAGCTCCACAGCTTTGCATTTTAATTGTTCTCCACCAACAGTGATATGGAATTTTCTTTGTGCTAAAACCACTCGTAAAGTTCATCCTCCATTTTTTTTAAATTCACCACTTGTAAGTCTATAAAGAATTTTTAACGAACTCATGGAATTATCCAGCAGTTGCGTTCTTTGTTTAATTATTGTACATATTGTGGATAATCCATATTTATTTGAAATTTCAAACAACGATGTTTTATTTTCGTGGTCTGCTATAATTTTTAATTTATCTTGCAAAGAAATTGTCTTTTTTTTTTACATCGTTTTATTTGCAACATTTTGACAGTTAAAAACACAAAACACTTTTAAAAATAAAAAAACTTCACAATAACTTCGCTAAACGTGGATGACCGCGAAAGAATGAAGTAAAAACATAATAAAAACTTCATTCATACGTAAATAAAACAAAAATTCTTATAACAAACCACCATTCGCACTATCGAATAGAAAAAATGCCTATCTATTCTTACTATAGAGTAGTCAATGCAAAAATTTTGCCATTTGTATTATTGGAAATTCCTAATAAAGAGCGTTCGTACTACTGGACGTCCACTGTATTATATTTAATTTCCAAGATTTCACTTAATTGAATAAATAAAATCTTGAATATCTCTAAGATTTGCAGTTTTTCTTTAACAAAAAAAAAAAAAAAAAAAAAAAAAAAATGCAATGCCGACTATTGGGAAATGTACTACTACCAAATTCGATGTATTTCATAAAATGAAAAAAATAGGCTAATTTTGCCCAACATATAAGAAAAAATAATTATTAAATCTAAAATATTATCTATTACAGGACAAGAATTAGTAGTTATCTCACCCCTTTGTATGTACACTAGAGTGTCCCGTAGACAAAAATTTTGTAGGAAGACTCTAAAAATTAGATTAATATAGAAAAAATATAAAAAAAATTTAAATTGATTTTCAGTTCCCTACCAGCGATTGAAAGTCACAGGTCTAGAACATTTCGTCCAAAAAATAGTATTGAGTTTTATCTTGAAATGGGTATCAAAAAATGCATAACTTTTAGCGAATTATAAAAAAAATCGCAAAATTGTTGGTCCATAAATCGTGATTTTAGTACATCATTCTTTTGATACCCATTTCGATGAAACAATCTAAACTTTTTTTACCAAAATGTATGAGACCCATGATTTTTCAATCGTTGGTAGGGAACTGAAGACCAATTTTAAAATTTTTTAAATAATTTTTTCGTATTAAGCAAATTTTTACGCATTGTTTGAGGGGTCTTTCTACATCGAAATCTCGAGAAAGGCTTTTCTCGGACACTCTAATGTACATATACGTAAACAGCGATGTTGAAACAAAAAACAAATTAAACTGCCGACTACCAGTACACTTACCCTACTTATCGAAATTTTAATATATGTAGATCATTATTTATTAATATAAGACATATGTATAGCTCATTTCTGATTCCGAAATATTATTGATATTATTTTAGATGTTTCAGGAACACATTAACCGACCTTTAACCCACTGTAACCCGCTTTAAAAAATCAGCCGAATTGTTTGTAACGTAATTTTGTAATTTTGAAGATAATTTAATCAAATTTGATACATGGGGTTACAACTGTTACTGAAATTGATCGTGATCGGTCTATTATTTCACCTACACTTCATACAACTTTTTGCACCACAATAGAGGTTTTGTGGTGCAAAAATAATACGAAATATGTCGTATTTATGAAAATTTCAGCACACACACATTTTTTATAAATAAAGATCATTGCAACGCGTTGTACCAAATTTTTTAATGATCGGTGCCTAAGTGATCATGTAAGTCTCACTACTTAAAAATTATTTAAACACGCATAAATTCCACATTAATGTCAACATCAATATAACATTTTATATGAATGAGATGTATATAAGTATTAATATATATACTCATCTGATCAAAATAATAGATACACCTAGTGGGATGATATTAAAGTGACGATAACTTTAGAAAATTCTTCAAAAATACATCGAGTTTTTTTTCTTTCAGTAAACAATTTGATTTGGCAATGATACTTTAATGAAAAATATGGCAAATATGTGCATAAATATTAATTTACAAATACGTTTTCGATTTAAATATCAAAAATTGTTGCTCATAATAATAATAGATACAGTTAATTTATTTCTATTTCTATTTGTTTTTTTATTTTTATTAGGTCGAATTGTAACCTCATAAAATAACCCCAAAATCAGATAGAAGGTTTATTTTATGGGCAAAAATAGCTGAAATTTTTTATGAAATAGGTCCGAAAAGAGTTCGTCTTCGTTTTGTGCAATATCCCAGTACCCATATGCATTTATTGTATTTATCAATATGATAAATAGTTCCATTTAAATTAAAATGAAAGCATTCCCAAACCTTTATATTTTCACCTCACTCTGAAACAGTTATATTTTTTAATTTAACGTGGAATTTTGTTCATACAGGGTGGCGGATACTTCATCGGAAGAAGGTCTTCCTCCATATAGATTCACTAAGACGGGATTTTTGGAAATACTAATGTTTAGGGGGTAAAAACGTGTAAAATCGGTAACTTTATATCTCCCAAACTAATAAAGATACAAAAAAAGTTGAATAGTTATCGTTATTCATTCGGACACTTTTTTTTAAATTGGCCTTTTTTTTTGGCATAACTTGTCAAAAAAAACAAATACAAATTTGATACGTTTTAGAAATTCGAACATTTAAGGGGTAAAAATCGTACCTATTTTTTGTACTTTTTTCATAAAACATTTTTTATACTTATTGAAATATTCATATGAGTATTTTAATATTGGATACCACTACAATTTAGAAATTCATTGGAATACAATTTTTGATACTTCGATGGGGTGAATAAAGTACTATAAAAGGAGTAAGAGCGGCAAATTATATTTTATTAATACTCAATAATGAATTTTCAATTATATTAAACCTACACAGAAAATATAACTAAGTCGAAGTTTACACACAGCAATTTTTGTTGCCGCAGTTCTGACTTCGTAGGCAAGAGAGGTAAAGAGAATGTAAATGTTTAGTATCATAGAATACAACTAGAACTCCAACTCTTTAAATTCGCTCAAAAAAATATTTTACTCTCTTCACACATATAAGTACTGTGTGAATTCAACATAGTTAAAATTCACAATAGATCTTTGACATTTCAAAAAAAAAAAAAAATACACACAAATCAAAACAAATTTTATTAAAACAAATTAAAAGTAAACAATTCATTTTAATTAAAATAACAATTATAAATTATCATCTATCATTAATATCATAATAATAAATAAAGCCACGTATTATAAAAATTGATGCACAAATCTTGATTGGATTCATAGTTAAGTTTGGATACCCATGTATACCTATAGTTAAGTGGAAATACACTAGTGGGCAAAAAAAAAAAAAAAAAAAATGTTTTTTTTTTTTCGTCTTAAATTAAAAAATAGGTGGATAAGATGGAATTCAACGTGCTAAATAAGAATCAGCTTTTACTTTTTTTTCTATCACGCATTGATTTTTTTTATGGGCATGATTACTATGACCCCGCTTTTAGGCAGTCACAAGTGTATAACTCGAGAACGGTTTGTTCTATTACGATAAATTAAACTCCAATATATAGCGACTTAAATTGTCTTTAAGCTGAATTTATATAATTTTTTGTCCAGTTAATATTTCCGTAGTTATTCGGTAATTAACACCGAAAATTTTAAAATTTATTTTTTTGAAAAGTGGTGAACATTTTGATCCATTACTCTGAAATTCTTGAGCGAATGAATGTAACATGGGTATTTTTACTTAAATGTGAATAAAATTTAGATTTTTGCATCAATTTTGAATATACATGCCTTATTTTATTCGCAGCATTACCAGCTTTAAGATAAAGATGATAAACTGTAACATTTTAGATGTCTACATTTATTTCAAAAAAGCTCCGAAACTATTGAGCACATAAAAAAATTAAGTTGGAATGATTTGAATATATTTTTAATCCGCATCTTTGATCAATCGTACACACCGTTCTTGAGTTATGAGGAAATATACTAGAGTAATGGCCTTACTGTGGGCGAAATATTAGACACGCCCATAAAAAAATCCAGACCTGATGGAAAAAAAAACTGAAAGCAGATTCGTGTTTAGCACATCAAAATACATCAAGTCCAACTATTCGTCTATGGGGGAGGATTTTTTTGTTGACCAGTGTTATTTTATGCTTCTTATTTTAAGTGAAAAAAATTAGTTCTGACTGCGACAATTTCGAACAATTATAACAATACAATATATTTTATTTGGAAGATATAAACGCAGTAGTTTTATTTTTCAGTAACATTTTTTCCAGCTAGCGGAAATATATTTCAAAAGGAAGATAATCAAGAAATTTATCTTGCAGCTAAATTAATGTTCATATATTTTATGGTTGCTCTAAAATGATTAATTTTAAGTGTTTAAGATAATTTTTTTTATGATTATGTATGTTATATTTATGTTTTTAATTGGTTATAAATTATATAAATCAATAAAAATTTAATTTTATGCAAAATTATTTTAAATAATTTTTATATATTATTGCTTTGCAGAAGTCTAAGAAAACTTTTTAAAATAAAATTTAAATAGACTTAAATTTACGATTAAAAATATTCATCTAAGAATAACTTTATTTTCAACTGAATTTTCGACATTGTCAAATATTTTTCGTTGGTTAGTGGTATTTAATTATTAGAAAATAACTAAAAAGAAAATAAATTTGGAAAGATAATATTTAATTTATAATTAATTTATTTTAGCTTTATTAGTATTTTTAGTAATTTTTAATTACAATTATAGCATTAAACAATATAGATAGATGAATGATTAGAAAAATATTTAAAGATTATAGAAAATTGTGAAAGGAAAAAATTAAAAATAATAACAAAAATATGAAACAAATAGTAAAAATATAAACAATTTTTTATTATTGTACGAAATTAATACAAAGGGTTAATTAGAGATAATTAAAGTTATATAAACAAGTATCACAAAATCTTTTCAGGATATTTTTAATAAAGAAAATGAATTTTTAACAGATTAATGTGTAAAAAATAATTCTAAGAACTTACTTATTAAACTTAAATTAAACTTTTAAGGTAATAATTATTAGTAACTTGTACTAAATTAATACAAAAGATTAAGTAAAGTTAGCTAAAAATATCGAAAACAAATATTACAACATTTTCAAAGCGTGATAAATAAGAAGAGCGTAAGTTAAACAACGATTAAATTTTATTAATAATTATTACTAAACTATAAGAAATTATTTAAAAAAAGAAAAAGAAAATAACTTTATCAATATAAAATTCAAATGTTAGTACAGCGAATACGATATGATATGGGATAAAAATAAGTAAAAAAAAAGTACAGTAGAATCACTAAAATTAGTATCAACAGTTTTTAATTAAAAAAAAATGCTGTAGAAAACGTTGGTACATTTATTATATTAGTATAGATTCCTATACAGTGGTTTGGTCTAATAATAAATTATAAAAAAAATACTTAAAATTACCATAATTTTACCTATAAAAGTTAAAAATTAATAATGCTGAATTTACAATAGTAAATGAAAAAATTCCTGAAAAAATAATAGGCTTTGAAACTAGAACAAAGAACTCAGAACACAGTTCTACAAATGTTGATAATATCTTTAGCATTGATATAAATGCAAAGTGAAGGAATGCAACCAGTAACAATGATTACAACAATAATTTTAAGACATACATATAAGAATTATGAAATTTAAATAATTTGGATCCAACAAGTTTTTGATCTTAAACACATTCATATTAGTTTCGAAGCAGAATAACTTTAATTTACAATTAATGTATTAAAAACTTCCTGTTTAAGTAAACACCTTTAAAATTTGTTTCATATCATACTCTAAATAAAATAAAAAGAAATAAAATTGTAAAAATCCCATAATAATATATTTTTAGGGAAATGAATACGTTTATGAAACTGAAAATAACTGATAATATATTTAAACATGCGAAAGCTTCAAAACTAATAAATAAATAAATTTATAAAATCTTCCATATTCATGTTTTCGCAACATTTGTATTGTGGAATACTAATAAGATACGTATACAAATATTTTGAAATTCCAACAATATGACAACAAGAATCAAAATGTTTGGTAAATTCGGCATTAAGTTGCTTTACATAAAAAATGAAGTCATTTGGTGGACGCACAAGGATATTTTTATCGAATTCTTTTTCTTGCGTAAAAGTGTATTTGTTATAATAAGAAGAATCGTCAAAGGTAGGTATTGGAATTAAGCATTTATGCAGTGTTTTATATTTCTTAAAAAGGTAACCGCAAAAATATGTAAATGCATTTTCTTCCAAAAACTTTGTCTCATCTATATTTTCATTAAATATATTTTCCTCACGAATACAAGTTGTTATCGAAACTGATTCAGATTCTTGTAATTCTGTAAGAGCGCTTAAAATTGTGTCTTCTAAAATACAATTAGGGGTATTAGAAATCGATTGAGGAGATTCATCTTCATCAGGGATCTCACAATTTCCATTTTTTACAAATCTAACAAAGCTAACTCCCCATATTTTTTTAAAGAGGCAACTGAACATTGTAGGGGTTACACATTCAGCATTTCCACAACCTCTTCTCATTTGGCCAAAGAAATGTTCTATGTTATCCTGACAAAGTCTCCTTGTTGCAAGTTCATTGAAACCGTTTTCTTTTAAAAAGTTGAACAATTCGACAAGACTTCGAATATTAAGCAACCAGCCATTAAGGAATGAGAATCTATTTGTTATATTGTTGCCATTTTTATCTATAACTTGAATGGTTTTTATTTTATCACTTGCAGTTTTCATCAAATTTATTTGATTATCGGATCCACAAAACAATTCTTTTCCAAATTTTTTATGTGGATTTGAACTGTTGAATAAATCAAATAAATTATTTATAAGTAATAAGTATTGTGCTGTATTTGGCATAGTTGGAGCTTTTGAAGAATTTATCAGTCCCGAAGAGTATAAAGTATTCATTGCACATACCATAGTATTACTAAAAACCTGGCTAGCTAATCTCACTTTCATTGCTTGAAGCCTATGAGGTTTTATATGCATTTCAGTAATTTTTGGTGCACATCTAATTTCCAGTTGGGAATCAATATCGTAAACATACTCAATATCTTTCCAGCTTACTAAGTTGCCATCAAAAAATACATTATTCTTGGGATTAGCTAAACAATTTCTTGAGCTTTTTATTAAATGGGGAGAATCATACATAACAAAAATTTTTTGAGAATTAACTATGAAATAGGGAGTTTCTAACGATATATTCAACAATTTATAAAAATTTATAAAATTCGATCCTTGATCGCAAACAAAATGAATAGGTTTAAAACCAATGCTCTGTAGACCTTCAATTACTTCAAAAACATACTTTTTAATCATTTGCGCATTACAACTATTGTGAACAAAGTAGTAGCTGACTGGTTGTTTCCAACATTGTCCACCTATTCCCTGAACTAAAAATACCATTACATTTGTAGCTGTTCTTGATGTTCTATTTCCAGCGGCATAATCTTCCAAACCTATTATTTTATCGGATTTTCTGTCATAAGACAAATGAACTTTAAGGGACATTTCATCGCAACATATCGTAACATATTTCTGTTCGTCAGTCAAGTCCTTTGCCCTTAACTCTAATAGTTTTAAGTGGGATTTTTTTAATCCTGGAGTATTGGGCCAGTCAGAAACAAATTCATTCAATGTACTATGTCCAGGTAAGTCTAAATCTGTCCGTATGTTCCTATAACTCATTGGGGAAACAAAGTATATGCCAAGAGCTATTGATTTTAATTTTTGGCTATATCTTTTCCCTTTACCAGTTCTTTTTGCATTTTCTACAGCATTTTTTATTATTTCTTTAAGATTTGGGTTTAAATGAAAAATAATTTCATTAAAAACTGTATCTTTTTCTTTTATTAAGTCATTTTTAAGTTTATCTATTTGTAAATTAAGTGACTCATTGTTACATTTCATAATACTGTACGCTTGATGTGAACTACTGTCGCTAAAATTTAGAATTTTTTTTCCAATATTTCTTTTTCTTTTTTCAAATTATTATTTTGTTCTTTCAATATGTCGTTTTCATTAACTAATGTATTAATTCTACATTCTAAGGCTTTAATATAAGAACTAAAACTAAATTTACAATTACAATTTGAATTTTCCAAAATATTGATGGTGCATTTTTTTTTGGGATTTGAATTCTCATTAAAATTTCTGTCTGGTATTGCATTTTTCGTCAAATGTTTATTTGAAATCATTAAGGATGAAAAATGGTTTGAACATAAAAATGAGGTTTCTTTAGGAGTTTCAATATTTAAAAATTCAATCCATTGATTTCTTCTAGAAAAACATAATCACATTAAAATTCATAACTTTGTTACGTTTACAATTTAGTGTTATGTAACATTAAATTAAAAGATATATGTATAATGTTGTTCGAAGCATATTTCATACAGTTATATGAAAAATAAGATGGACACATGAAATCTGTTTATTTAACTATAATATATATATATGATCTCTATTATTTTTCACATAACTGTGTATTCAAATTTGGATACCCCCAGCAATAAAAAAAACCCATTCAGTTTGAATACCGTTACCCCAAAAATACCGTTACTTAAATAACTTAATAAACCATGATCCGTAAAATAATATTACTGAAATAGCCCAAAAAACCGTTACCGAATAAACCAATAACTTCAAAAGTAAAGTTATCGAAATAACACAAATAACTGTTACCACGAAAATACAAATACCGTTATTAACCAAATTAAGGAAAGAAAGTTGTGTTTTTAAAGCTGTTTTTAAAAAAAATCATAACAACTAAAAAGATATTATTTTCTAAGTAAAATTGTACCAACTGCTATAGGCAAAATGTTATAATTTCTGATCCCATTGAGATTGAAATTTTTACACTATAACGACAAAATGACAAAATCAAAGTATTATGAAAAATAATAATAAAAATTAAAAAACCCTTTTTCAGGATATCCTAGGATAAAGGATATTTTTTTTGTTTTAGAGGTCTTACGCCAAGAAGATGTGTAATTTTTATAATCTTATGATAAAGAGGAATCTCGGACCTTTCCAAATATGTTAAAATCGGATTATGTACATAAAAGCTTTAAACCTTAAACTTTGTTAATTTTTGACAAAAAAAAAAAAAAGTCCGAGGTGACCCAATTTAGGGGTCCATAAGATAAGAACCATAAACGATATGGAAATAATTCATACGCCTTAAAATGCACGATGACTAGTTTAATGCGCACCCTAAATCTAAATAAAAATCGAAGATGTAAAATATTTAAAACTGTAATATTGGGTGGAATTTTTTTGGAATTACCCTTAAATAACAATAAAAGAAAATTATAATTATTCTTCCGTTTGAAAAATAGCCCCCAAATATTCCCTATGTTCTACTTCCCATTGACTTTGGATGCTAGAGTTGAGCGGATCTGAAGATAACCTTCTTGCTGTGGTCCCATCATTCGTACTGCCTTGTTTTTGTTGATTTATAACACAGAGATATAAATGAAACAACATTTCTGCGCACGGGGTTTCTCAGTCAATTCGGAAACATGGTATTCATTAGTACCAAGCCTCCAATTCATTTTTTTTTTTTTTTTAATTGAATCTAGTTCTCGAGATTTGCGAAATTAAAGAGGTTGCACTATATATTGAAGCATATAACTACTTGATATTTTGATATTAAAAATATTATCTAAATAATTTTTGTGCAAGAGTCATATACCTAACTGCTTTAGATAAAAAGTTATATTATTTTGAAATAGAAAATTTGAAAAAATTATGATTTTTTTTCAAAAAGTTGGTAACATTTTTCACTTTAAAATCCATTATTTTCCTCTGGACCATAAATTTTTTTCATGTTCCTAAAAGAATGCTTAACATAAATGTATGTAAAATAAATCTGAGGGCAGTTGGGGTAACAGTCTCCCCGCTAGCCCTACCAGAATTTCGTTAAATTTAATTTGTATTTTTTTAGTTTTTTTGTGGAGCTCAAAAATGTCAAAGCTGAAATTAAAAAAAATACCTTGAATACATATCTACATATGTTCGCTAAATACACAAAAAATATTTAAAAAGACACGCACAGTGTACCGTTTCAAAAATAAAATG
The DNA here is from genome assembly GCA_951394005.1 of Protophormia terraenovae. NCBI lineage: Eukaryota > Metazoa > Arthropoda > Insecta > Diptera > Calliphoridae > Protophormia > Protophormia terraenovae. The sequence continues at coordinate 81,342,245 of OX596077.1, read as the reverse complement.
GAAATCTGGAATTTACAAACGGCTGCTCCGATTTCAATGAAATTTCAGACAGTGTTAGTAGGAGTGTAGGCGAGTTTAAGTTTTCAGTTTGGACGTTATAAGCATAACGGGGCGGGTCCAGAGGGTCCCAAAGTTGGACACCTCGGGTGTTCATAAAATTGAAAACGATCCAGATTCGTTATATCTCAGCCGATTTAAAAGATTTTTATATATTCTGCTAGTCGAGATCTACAAAAAACATCGTATGTTTTAGAGATACTTGGCTTCAAAGATTAAAATTTTTTATGAAATATTTTTTATTTTGTTAACAACAAATAACAAAATTGTGTAGGACAAAATCTTTACAGAATCAAAAGTTATATGCATTTGAATTTTGAAAGAAAGTCGATTTTCCAATTTTTGCCTTAATTTCTCAAATCGCAAAGCTGGAATTAAAAAATAATTATATTTTTTACAAAGTTTGATGTGTTTTTAATTTTTTGGTAATAGAAATTTTTGCTCCCCGATATCGGTTGGGAAGATATAGCAAAAAACTTAAAAAATCCCATTTTTGGAAAATTTTGAAAGTTTTTTGGGAATTGCGGGATTTATATTGAGAAATCCAAAAAAGTCACTAAAGGTCCAAATTAAGCATCAAAAAATCTGTTCAGGTGCAAAATTTCATTTAAAAATATTATTTAACAAATATGTTATTTGTTAAGTAATATTTTTAAAAACGGCAAAAAATTTAATTTTTTTTCAAAATTCAAATGCATACAACTTTTTATTCCGTAAAGATTTTTTCTACACAATTTTGTTATTTCTTGTTAACAAAATAAAAAATATTTAAAAAAAATTGAGTGAAATTTGGACCCGCTATAGCGAAAAAACTTTACCAAGATAGGTCCAAAAATAAAAAATTTTGAAGCCAAATATCTCTAAAACTAAAAGAGATAACCTACACATACGATGTAGATATGGACTAGAAGAATCTACTCATATAAAAATCGTTTAAATCGGCTAAGATATAACGAATCTGGATCGTTTTAACTAACACTGTCTGAAATTTCATTGAAATCGGAGTAACCGTTTGGAAAGTCCTTATTTATTTCCATTTTATTTTTGAAACGGGACACTGTGCCACGCCTCTTATAATGACAGGGTGACCATTTTACTAAAAAAAGTCAATTTTTGAAGAATCTATTTATACTCTTCTTTTTAGGACAATTTTTTTTATATTATACTAAAATTTCATAATAGCTTAATTAATATAGATTTTATTTAAATACAAAATTTTTTTTTTTTTTTTTTTTAACTTTAATTTAATTAAAAAATTTAGTTCTAATACTTTACCATTTATATATTATTTTTCAAGTAATAACCTTTTCAATGATACTAAGCACTTGCATAAATACTTTACACAATCGTTTAAAAACTAACTGAAACTTGACCCCCTAAAAACAGAAACTCTTTGTATTTGTTAAAAAAAAGAGATATATTAATTATTTTCAGAGTTAAAGCTAAAAGAACATTAAATAAAATATTAAAATGTATTCTGAAATTGATTCTTTAGAAATAAAAAAAAAAAAAAAATTGTTTGAGAGGATTTCTAATTTTATCATGTTAACCAAGTCTATGTTATCTAAATAATGTTTACCGAAAATTTGATTTTTAAAATCTCATTTATTATTAAAAACCAAATACAGTATAAACTCGATAATCTGAATAATTACTGCAGCCCTAAATTAGGATTGTCGAAATGCATTTTTCTGCTCCATCTTTGTTAAAAAATTCTATCACATTTATTTAATATGTGAAACACTTATGGTATTAAGTTAAAATTTACTTCAACTAACATTCCATAATTTAAGTTTTTTATCTAATTTTTTTTTTTTACTGAAGCATTTTTGGAACAAACTTAACTGAAAAAAATGAAAGAATTCAACTAGAATCAACTTCTAGATTAAATTATATCATTTCTTATTGTATTTTCTAAGTTATATTATAATTTTAATAAAAAAGGACTTTTTATTATTTAATCGCATTATAGAGTTATGGAATGTTAGGAAATTCCGTCCGGATTACCGATTAATCCAGACAAAAATGCTTAAATTGATGATTCTGTAAAAATAAAATTAGAAAATGGCTATAAAAATAAAATTAGAAAAAGGCTAGAAGCTAAAACAAAAATTTTGAGGCTAAAAGCAAAATAAAATGGCAAAATTTAACCTTAAAAAGGCTAAACTGGCAACGCTGCTTATAACAAAAGAATTGCAGTTCACTATACTGCCAAAATTTTATTTGCTAGGTTAACTCATAGTATAATTATAAAGTATACTCGTAAGAACAGCTGTTTTACATTTTTTTCATTTACAAACCTCGCGGAACTGTCAAATTGTTTCTGTATTCCTATGCTAATTTTTCGAGTTTTGTTTACTCTTCTACTCCTTCATTCTCTCATTTTCTGTTCATAGCATTTTGACATTATGTGCAGTAGTTTTACACTAACAAAATACAAGCAATTGTTGTTTTTTTTTTATGTAGATGTGCGAGCACTTTCTAATTACGCTATGAGTTAACTATTTATAATTGGCTAGGTTTTTACAGTTTGTTATGCTAAACACATTCCTTAAATATAATATTAGTTACCATCGCTAAAAAGATAAATTTTAGTTGCAGTTTTATTTTTGAAAAAACTGATGTTTTTATGGTATAAACTACAAATAAATTTTTTAAAAAATGTGCTAAAAATAATTCGAAAAGTGCTAGAAAAAGTGCCAGGTGCTAGATTCACTTTTTTGATGCTAAACGAGTTTAAAAAAGTGCTAAATTGGCAATACTGGCTGCAGCACACAGTAGTTCTAAAACGCTTTTTTTTTTTTGGAAATAATTCAGTAACTAAAGAACCGTTAGAGGTATCTCAATAAAATTTCACATGGTTAGAGCTGAGGTGTTTTCGAGTTGATTTGGAGGAGTACCCCTCAGGGGGAAGTGGGTGGCCCTCCAAAATTGCTCATCTCGGTTATGTAATTTTTTTGAAAAATCGCAAAAAATTTATTTATGATATGACAGAAAAAAAATTTTATATATATATATATATAGCCCTTATAAATCTTTAAAAAAAATACGCTTACGCTTAGATTATCTCTTTTAGCTTAAGAGATATTCGGGTCGAAATAAATGTTTACCTCATTTTTAGCCTCGTTTTTTTCTAGATTCCTAACAAAATTTTAAATAGCATTGCTGCAAATCATATAAATATATGAATCCGTTAAAAAGTAATATTAATCTAAAGTTGGAACTTTAAAAGAATTTTACATTTTTAGGGATTTTTTCCAAAAAGGTGGCAATATTTATTCAGTGATAAAATTTGTTTTTTGTTCTGGGCTTTATCATTTTTTAATGCTTTTAAAAGAAATGTTAATGTAAATTTTTTTTATTTTTTGTTATGTTCTCAAATCGCAAAGTTGAGATCGACTTAAAATTATTTTAAATTTTTAGCTCTATATGTAAGGTATACACCCAAAAATTATTTTCTGAAGGAGGCCTCTTATAACGACAGGGTGACCATTTCAATGAAAAAAGTAAATTTTTGAAACAAGCTTTCCCCGAACTGAAATTTTGAGTATTTCGGAGTAAGAAAATGGGAATCTATTTATTCTCTTCTTTTAAGGACAAATTTTTTTTATATTGTACTAAAATTTCACCATGATAGCTTAATTAATGTAGATTTTATTTAGGTTCAAATATTATTATTATTATTTTTTTTTAAATAACACTAAATACAAAAATTTTTGGTTTTTTGATCAATTTAATGAAAACATTTAGTTGAATATTTTGTTGTTTATATATAATTATTTTTCAAGTAATAATCTTTCTAATGACACCAAGTACTTGCATAAATACTTTACACAGTTGTTTAAAAACTAACTGAAAATTGACCCCCCTTCAGCAAAATGTGCACATTTTCCTTAACTTCTATAGTAAATGTGTGCTGCAGCATTGTATATACATATGTAAGTGCATAGCAGTTTCAAGGTGTTTTTTTAAATAATTTTGTGTAACTTTTGAAAGGATAAATATATTTCAATGATATTTCACATAGTTATTATTGAGGTATTTTCCAACTATTTTGGAGTACAAGTTTCTAGCTGCTCTGTGAGCAGGGAGGAGGACCTCCGAAATGGGTAACCTCGGATATTATATAATAAATAATTAAAGGAGTTGACCGTTTTCGGAGGTTCTCCTTCCGTCCACAGACCAGCTAGATACTTGTGCTCCTCCAAAATAATTGACCAGCACCTCAGAAAGTTACACAAAATTATTTACAAAAACACATAGAAACATACATACATAAGAACACTGCAGTTTCAACGTGTTTTTTTTATAATTTTGTGTTACTTTTGAACCATTAAATATATTCAATAAAATTACACACAGTTATTTCTGAGGTGTTTTCCAATTGTTTTGGAGGAGCACAAGTATCTAGCTGGTCTGGGGGCAGGAAGAGAACCTCTGAAATTGGTCAACTCTTTTAATTATTTTTTATATAATATCCGAGGTGACCCGTTTCGGAGGACCTTCACTCTGCCCCGAAACCAGCTAAAAATTACAATTATGATTTCATTGAAAAAAAAAAAAAATTGCACATAGATAGTCCTTATAATTCTCTACAAAAAATATGTTTACATGTGTGGGATATCTTTTTTACTTTAAAAAATATTTGGACCGAAGTCAAATTTTTACCCATTCAAGTTAGTTTTTAAACGATTGTGTAAAGTATTTATGTAAGTGTTTAGTATCATTGGAAAGGTTATTACTTGAAAAATTATAATATACACTGCTTTTCGTTACATTAAACCTCTTGTTATTTTTAAAATAAAAATGAAAATTAATATTTCTTTCATAATAAATTTTAAAGTCCTCATTTCTAAGATATCTACAAGCAAAATAAATTTAAGTAATAACTAATTACGATTTTTAAGGATTTTTTTTTTCCCAACAAGAGGATTTTTTAGGTAATTTTTGTTTTGTTTCATCTGAATAGGTTCAACATTATTTATTCAATAAAACAACAAGATGTATCGATTAATAACCAGCAAAATTTTTTTAGATACTGGTAAGCAGTACAAAATTATTCATGTCTGCACTTTTGAGTATGCTATAAAAGGAAGTGAGAAATTTACATTAGGCTCATATTTTTTTTACCGAATTACAACCTGCATCCTCTCTCGCTTACGTGGATGCAGGATGGTAAGCGATTTAATTTTCTTCTCCCAATTTTTATTTTAAAATATAATATAATTAAATATATGAAACTGTTAAAATATCAAGTCCAAATTTTTCGTCTAAAAATAGTCTGTATTTAAAGTTTTTCAAAAAAGTTTCATATAACCCAAAGGATAAAAACTTCCTTGTACTCATTTTACTGAAAAAAATGGGACAAATATTTAACTGAAAATAACGAAATCAATTCTAATCAACACTTACACCATAATTGTTATTATATTTTCTAAACTTTGCTGATATTGAAAATGTACTTTTATATTCAATCCGGATTATAGAGTATGTAATGAATTGGGAAATGCCGTCCGTAAAAAAAATAATAATATTCTTAAAAGCCAATTAAAATTGTAAGTAAATTTATATATATGTATATTTTTTTTAAATAATTATTTTATAATAACAAAATAAAATTATTTATTAAATTATTAAAGCTTCAAATATATTGTTTATCGTTTTCATTATAATATACAAGAAATGACATGTTTTGTAACGTATTTTGTGTTTTTGTTTTCATTTTGTACGGTACGTGTAAAATTTTCCAAGTTTTTTGTGATAATTTTTCTTTTTTTCTATTAAGTAATATCAAATTTTAAGTTATTTTTTTTTTTGCAGATTCAACAATTAAGGATTTCATAGCTACTAGGATCTGTTAAAGATTCACATAAATGACGCATGATTTCATCACATCTATGGTGCTTCAATAATGTTCATAATAGAGACTTGTATGAACCTAATACGTATCGTAGCTAGGGATGCCAAACGGGACTGGAAAAAATCCCGGGATCCCGGGATTTTTCGGGACCCCGGGATTTTTCGGGATCCCGGGATTTTTCGGGATTTTGGGATTTTTCGGGATCGGGATTTATATTTCATATAAAAACACATTTTAAATATATGGAAAAAAAATCAATTTTTTATACATATTTTAATTAAAGAAATTTATTCGTATTTGTAAAAATAAATCATAAGGTTTGTTCGTTTGAAATTTTAGTAAAACTAGTTAAATAAAAGAGATATTTAAAAAATAAATCTAAAAACCAAGCTTTTACTTGAAAAAGTTAGAAAACCGAAAATAATAAAATAAATTTTAGGGTAAATAAAAAGTTAAATTTTTTTTTTTCTAACTTGTATTAAACGGAAATTTGGAAATATCTCAAAAATACGGGCATATGTTCTTTTGCAGATATTTTTTCTTATAAAATTTCATTAGCTAATGATAAGTATGATTTTTAGCTTTGTTGAATATCATCAGTAGTTAATGTCCATCCATTTTGGAAGATGATTTAACGCAATTTGGTCCTAGAACTTGTATAATTCAACATTTGTTCATTATTTCGTCTTCCATACAAATGTCTTTCCAGATATTATTAATACATATTATTTAATACAAATCAATATGTATTAATAATTAAAATGACGTTTCAAATTAAAATTCAATAGGAAAATGAAAATAAAATATTTTACTAGTCTTGCTCGTACAAAATATTCAAGTAAAATATGTATAGCAAAATAGAAAATTATTTTCTCTTGAAATGTTTATAACTTTTACTAGTTTTATGTGCACAGAAATGCTTTTCGAGTAAAATACTTACAATAATAGAAATACTAGTAAGAATAGCATACAAACGAACAGACCTATAATGTTCTAATCTTCGTAGTCGATTTTTAAATTTTCTGTTAATATTTTGATGTTTTGTATTGCTTAGAGTTAATTTTTTGAATTGTATTTATGACACTAAATCTCGAAAATGAAATCTCGGGATTTTTTTCGTCCAATCCCGGGATTCGGGATCCCGGGAAAAATCCCGGGATTTTCGGGATCGGGATTGGCATCCCTAATCGTAGCAAAGAGACCTACCAAGTGGGACATCACGAACAAAAATCATGCCTTCTTGAAGCAGGTTGGTAAGGGAGAGTTTTCTTATCTCTTTTCAACTTGTAACAAAGAATGTTTGCTCCAACTTTTTTTAATCTCTTCAGATAATGAATTTTTGTGCTTGTATTATCCATACATTTTCTATTATATTAAGGTCGAGACAGTATAGGGTTTGGGGTTTCCCGTGATATTTTGTTTCTCGGGAAACGGGAATAAAAAATACGACTTCCGTGAATTCCGGGAAATTTCAATTTTAATAAAAAAGCAATGATTTCTTATAAAGAATGTAAATTTTTCTATTCAATACTATAAAATAACATTATAAATTAAATTTATGATTAGTTAAGGTGGTACAACGGGACCTATTCTGGACCCAAGTGAGCTACGCTTCAGGCAGCTGCCAATTTAACCTAACCTAAATTTAACCTAAGGTGGTTTTACACTATAATACTTTGTATTAATACAAGAGTTTCATTTTCTGTAATACATATCAAAGATATACAAAAAACGAAATATTGAACAGAATAGAAACATCAGTCTTTTCTCATTTTACCCAAAAAGTACGGGAACAAACCTATAAAAAACAAAATATAATGAATTTTATTACATGGTTGTCATTGTTGTGATATTCTTCTTTTATACTTCTTGTTCATTTCTTAAAACTATGTTTATTACATTTTTTAACAAAAATTCTGTCTTATTAAAATATAATAAAAATGCTTTAAAATTTTAATTTTCTTAGGAATTATTAACCTTTTTTCACGCTAAAAATTCATTTTTTTTTTCACTTTTTTTGATGTAATTCCAAAAAATCTAAAATATGCACTTTGTTTTACTTTTGAAGTAATGAAAATGTTTCTTTTTGGAAGCTCTTGATCGTTTTTTGCTGGGGTATTATTTCATTTTAAAACACAAATCTAAAACTTTTAAAATTGGTTCTCAACTATATTTTTTGGTCCAATGATATAGTGTTCGAAAATCTGATAAAAATTATTTTTCATTTAACATTTGAAAGTCATTGTTAATCATTTCAAGACGAATACATTCGTAGTCAAATATATTTACACATTTTTTTGCGGTAAATATTTACATATTTAATTTTTATACATATTTCAAAATTATTTACTCCAAAATCGTTTCTTTAAGATAGTATAAAATCATTTGATACAAACTCAACTTTAATATGTCGAAAAAATCTAAAGATATTGAAAAAAAAAAAGAAAAATTAAAAAACCTTTCAGAGCCAAGATGAGATTTAAATGAAGTTTTAAAATACTACATCATTAAATGTTTAAAAGATTATAGGAATATTTTTTTAAAAACTCGTGTATTCGAAATGTGAATGGACAAAATAAAACGTTTTTTTCCTTGTGAAAAGTAGTCAAATAGGACTTTTCATCAGCGCACCGATGAAATGTTTTTCAATAATATAAAATATCACTTGTATCGAATTTTATTTATATTACACTGAATCAAAAATGAGCAGTAAATATGGTAAAATGGGGTGCAGAATTGAAGAAAAGTAGGTTAAATATCAACCAACAAAATCGTTATTCAATTCAACAGAATTTTTTGTTAATTTTTCGTAAGTTAGTTAAATCGACGAAAATTCGTCAATATGACTAATTCAATTAGTTAATTAAAAGGTAGTTCATTTGACAAATTTTTAGTCAAATTGAAGAAAATTTTATTCAAATTAACTAAAAATTTTATTCATATTGAAGAATTTTTATTCAATTTACCTAAATTATTTTATTTAATTCTACTAAATTTTAGTTAAATTGAATAAAAAATTTATTCAAATTAACTATTTTTTTTCTTCAAATTGAAGAATGTTTATTCATTTTAACATTTGAATTTTATTCAAATTGACAAAATTTGATCAATTCCAAAGTGTTGTTTAAACCCCTGTAGGAAAATTTACTATAAATTACTATCATCAAAAATAAAACAAATAAGAAATTTTAAACACTTTAATAATATTTATTGTGTAAAAAAATATAATTCATGTTAGAATAAAATTATTTAATTAAATTTTGTACAAACTTACGTAATTAAATTAAATTAAAGTAATTTTATGATAAAGGTTAGACCCTTTCAAAAATGTAAAATAAACCAAATATACTACCGTCTGAAATATAACAAATATATTTGAGAAATAAGAAATTCTGTTATTTTAGAATTAAATTGTAATATATTACCTTCAGGTATATTATCTATTTCTTTCATATTTTGTTACAAAAGTTTGTTTGCTGGATCCTTGTTATGATCGCTATTAAGATGATGTTTTATGAAAATTCTTTATAATTCAAATGGAAACAACCTACATTTTAGTACAAGTGTTTAATCGAAATCGACCTGAGAAAATAAAAAAATAAACATTTATTAAAAATTTTATTTAATATAACAAACTATTTTTGTACCATTTATTAAGTACATTGGATGTACACTCACTCAGCAATTAACAACCAGTGCACTGCATTAAATTTTAGCCCATACAGATTTATAAGTTAATATTTTTAAAGTTTATTTCTGGATGATCTGTAGCAACATATAAAAATGTAAAGAAAACGAAAATATGAATAAAAAAATTCATATACATAGTACAAAAAATATTTACCTACATTTGCAAATTATTTGTGCTTACTTGTAGTAGGTTTGTTTTTAGGTTTTCCAAGGAAATTTTTAGCGTGCAGTTCTCCATAATCCAAAACGGCTCCTTGAGATAATGATGACCGTGGTCTAGCAGTTGATTAATTTAATTTATTTATATTTGCTATCGAAATGATTTATAAAATAAGCAAATATACATAAAATATTAAAAATTTTAAATGTTTAATATTACCGTGAAAAGTATAAAAATGTCCTCCAAATGTCCATTCTCATAACAATGCTTTAGATCTGTCGTTGCATTTTGTTCCATCTATGGTGTACATGTGTTAACATTTTTTGCAGGAGAATTTAACAAAATTTAAATCTATTGACACAAAAACACGTGCACAAGCTTTATTGTTTGTCGTTCAACTGATCTTCTTCACTATGCGTTTTCTGTATTGAAGAAATTTCTTCAGTTCTACAGATGTTTCTTCAGTTTGACTAAAATAAATTATTTAAATTAACGAAATTTATTCAATTCTACATGCCTTTAGTAAATTTGAAGAAATTTCGTCAATTTGAAGAATTTTATTAAATTTGACTAAAATGAATTATTTAGTTTCTTAAAATGTGTATGCTTTTATTTGATTTACAAATTTTTAGTCAAGTTGAAGAATTTTATTCAAATTGACTAAAAAATATTAGTCAATTTTAAAATTTATGAAGAATATTAGTTAAATTAACAGATAATTTCTTCAAATTAACTTCTTTTTGGGATGTTAAATTGAATAAAATTGTGTGTTGTTTTTCTTACTGCCAATTATTTAAGAGTTACTGCCAATTTAACAAAATTTTCGTCGATTTAACATATTTTTCGTCAATTATTTAACGAAATTTTATTCAAATCAACATATTTTACCAAAAAATATTTTTTACTAAAAGTTTTTAGTAGATTTGAAGAAAATTTGTTGATTCGAAGATAAATTCTATTGATTTGAAGAAAAAATCTGTTAATTTAAATATATATATATATTTTTTTTTCGTTAAAATTCTACGAAAAATTTTCGTCAATATTACCTACGAGATTTGGTTCAGTGTATGTATTAACATCTACAAATGCCTATAGTAAGTAGTGTGTTTACATTAATGTAAAATCTTCACTGAATCGATACAAATAGTAATAATTTCTGCTATGGAATTATAAAACTACATGAATATTAAATTTCCCGTTTTCCTGGGGAAATTTTAAAAAATTCCCGGGATTTCCCGATGAAAAATTTCCGGGAATTCTCCAAACCCTAAGAGAGTATCCTAAGTGGTAAAATTTTGACTTCGAATTCTTTGTTTTCACGCTCCTGCGGTGTGAATAGAGGTACTGTCGAACTTTAATGTCCATGAAATGAATTAAAATAGTATATAAAATATTAGAAATTATTTTCCCGTAAACTTTTGTAAGTTTTTTCCGTAATACTATGCGTAGAAAATCGAAGTTCACATGTCTCATAATATGAAATAGCACTCTACGACATTACATTTCCTTCGCAGCTTTATGGGATACATAATTATAATCCTTTTTTCTCAAATGTCGAAAATAATAATATTTATAGTTATTGGAGCCTTCCATATTGATTTTTTTTTTCATTCTATAGAACAATATGTTTCATTCCTTTTTTAGAACATGCGTTCTCAGATAAACGGGAGTAGTTTTACTTCACGAATGATGTTTAGAGATGGGTACTTTATAATTTTTAGTCTTCTTAGGTGCAATGGATTTCGAATAACACGGTTTACGGTAAAACACTTGCTTAAATACCTGATTTTTGTTTAATTTTTGACACAGAATCAGAAGAATTGGAGGCATCTCGAATGGTGGATCTTCTGCCAGCGTTCGTTGTTGCTTTATAAGTATCTCTTTTCATATTTTTTCCATAGCGGGAGTGATTTCCTAAAAGGTTGTTGACAATATTTTAACTTCGCTCAATTTTTCTTCGCCTTATTTCATAGATTAAGTCTGAATTGTTCATACGCTATAATTTTGCTTTTCTCTTTTTCGAAAAATTGTTTACACGAGCAATTTTTATAGATTCTTTTAGAAAACAGTTGAAAATGTAAGTAAAACACACAATTATGGGCGAATTCAACAAATACTTGACGCAAATTAATTTAATTCTTAATGAACCTATTCAGATGAAACAAAAAAATTGCCTTAAAAAACAAATTTGTTGGAAGAAAATCCGTTAAAAATCGCACTAAGTTCGTTATTAATTATTTTTGCGATTAAACATCTTAGAAATCAAGATAAAAAAAATACTATCTTTATTATCAGTGTTGCCAGTTTAGCCTTTTTAAGGCTAAATCTAACCTTTTTATTTTGCTTTTAGCCTCAAAATTTTCGTTTTAGCTTCTAGCTTTTTTTCTAGCTTTTTTTAATTTTAAAATAGCTTTAAAAAGGCTAAAAATTTACTCATTTTATTTCTGCAGAATAATCAATTTAATAATTTTTTTGTATTAGTTCGAACAAAAAATCGAAATTATTTATATTTAACGAAAATTTTCGTCTGCGGCGCTTCATTCTACGAAAATATTATAAGTATTTTTTAACAAACTTTGTTACCTATAAAAACTATTTATGATATATTTACAAATTCACTAAAATATCTTTAAGAAATACCAAAATCTAATGAGAAAAAAATAAATAAATGCGTTTTTAAATAAAACAATATATTAGCTTTTTTCTGGCTTTATTTTTTGGGACATTTAGCCTTTTCTGACTTTTTTTAAAGTCTAATTTAGCTTCTTTTTTTCTGAAGTCCTGGCAACACTGTTTATTATATTAAAAATTAATACGGGTTTTAATGTAACGTAAATCTTGAACCTATTCAGTTGAAAAGCAATGTATAAATAGTAAAATATTAGAACTAAATTTGTTCATTAAATTTATCAAAAAACAAAAAATTTTTGTGTTTAGTGTTATTTTGTAAAATAAAAATTAATATTTGAACTTAAATAAAATCTATATTTATTAAGCTATCATTATGAAATTTTAGTCCTTAAGCTATCATTATGAAATTTTAGTCCTTAAAAGAGATACCCAAAATTCCAGTTCGGGGAAAGCTTGCTTCAAAAATTGACTTTTTCAGTAATATGGTCACCAGTCGTTATAAGAGGCGTGGCTTATTAAACATTTTTTGTGTGTTTAGCGAACATATGTAGGTATGTAATCAAGGTATTTTTTTTTTTTTTTTTTAATTTCAGCTTTGACATTTTTGAACTCTACAAAAAATAAAAATTAAATTTAGTGAAATTCTGGTAGGGATAGCGGATAGCCCTCGTATTTGTTTTACATGCATTTGTGTTACGCAACATGAAACATGAAAAAAATTGAAGGTCCAGAGGAAAATAATGAAATTTTGAAACTTTTGAAAAAAGAAAAAAATCACAAAAAATCAAAATTTTTTTAAAATTGTCTATTTCAAAATAATATTACATTTTTATCTAAAGCACATAGTGTAACGGTTCTTAAGACAGTGGTGTATCGATGAGATGTATGTACTACCTATTTTCCAGCTTTGCTCAGGGATATTGGGGGGGTTGTTTACTACTCAAGGAAAAACAGAGAACCGATAACAAAATAAATTTAAATTTAGGTAGCAAAATTATATAAATCGATTTACAATCACAAATAAAAAAAACTAAATTATAATAAAGAAGTGTGCATTTTTATAAGATATGATATATGACATCCCCTAATTTCCGAATCCCCTCCCTTCCTTGCTATTAACTATATTCTATAATAGCCCGTATATCTACCTAACCAATTACACAAAATTTTCGTAAAATTATTTAAAAAAAATTAAATTTTCCATATTAACTAACAATATTTATTAAAAACAAATTCTAAACATCATATTATTTATATTAAATTAAAGGTTAATAATTGCCGTTATTATTATTTTTAACTAATTTATAAATTAAATAGAAACATATTTGCAAATTTGATAGGGAAATGAATAGGAAATTAATAAAATATTTAACAATAAAAACTTAACAAATTTTAAAAAACGTTAATAAAATTCACTTGTTATACCGTTTTAAATTGTGATTAAATTGTATATTGTATAAGATTTTTTTATAGATATATAAATATATCTCTCGTTGACCTCAGGCCTGATGTCTTGAGTTATTTAGTTGTTGACGATCAATTTTCTTATTTTTTTTATTTTATTATGTTTATATATTAGAGTGTGTGTGTTTTACACACATGTATTATATTAGAAATTTTTAAGATAAAACTTGTTAAATTTTTTTTTTTAAGCGTTAAGTCGAAAATTTTTAATTTGATGAAGTTAATTTATCACTGATAAGATTTGGAATTTTGAATATTTTTTTGGTGATAATTTGTGAATTTTCAGATGATATAGTTTTAATTATATTTCTGATTAAATTTTGTTAATTTCCAGATTAAATTTTGATGATATCTGGTTAATTTTTAGATGAAATTTTGATGATATTTGGTTAATTTCCAGATGAAATTTTGAAATTTAAATTGAATAGTCCAGAATTTAAAATGTATTCCTCCCAATTTTTGTTTGTTCGAATTCTTGTAAATTTTTACAATATATTACATCAATATATTACAACAGTAAAAAGGTATACTTGAAAGCAATCTTATTTGCAGAAGCTTGAGTATCAAATGAAGATATATTTTATTCTGCATAATTAAGGTCTTTTCTTCTTTTAAAAAAATTTTCCCGCAAAATTTTGTAAATATATGATTTTATTAAACATATATTTTTAAAATATATTGAACTCATGTAAATATATCACCTGATTACTTATGTGGCCAAAAATAAAAACTACATAACTTGAATTATGTTGTTTTTTAATTTTTAAAATTGTTGTATTCCATTACATATTGTGTAAATTTTTTAGAGAAATCTGTCCATTACTTTAGGAGATAGTAGTCTGAAAAACAATATAATTCGGTTGATTTTCCTTTTTTCGAAATGTAAAACAACATACTTATTTCAAATATGTAATTTTTTAAGACATAAATTTTGTTTTTATATAATTTTGGAAATGGGATATGTACATAATTCAACATATTCAAAATATATTTTTAAATTCCATTTTGGAAAAATTGTATAACTTGAGATATTATTTAAACAAAATATAAATTTTATAAAAGAAAAAACAACACCATTACTTTATTGCTATATTATTCGATAACTAGTATACACATCGGTTTCAAAAATATATCAAATAATTTTCATACGAATTGCGGATATATTTACACAGAAGTTAATTTTAAATTGTATACCTATATCCTTTAATTTCAATTTTGAACCTTAAAAACAGTCTCCTGAAAAGTAATAAAAATTAATTATGTAGTTTTTCCTTTTTGTCACAGACTTGTTTTGACTAAAACAAAAGTTTTTAATTCTTCCAATACATTTTGTTTTGTTTTAAATTCGGAAGAAGTAATAAAATGAAGAAATCTAGTAATGTTTTTATCAAATTTATGAAACCGGTTAATCGACTAAAAAACCGGATAAACTGGTTAACCAAAAATTAACATTTTCAATTAACCGGTTCACGAAAAACCGAAATTATGAGAAAAATACGGGTTTTCGGTTAACCGGTTTATAAACACTATATTGAACATAAAATCATGAAATTAAAGATATGTATATGGGTACAGCATGATCACTACAACTATTCAATGTTTGTATAGATGTTTTTCATTGATTTCAATCATACCGTTCTGTTCTGTTTTATGATTTAATGATTACCCACAATCAAAATTTTAATATGGTTGACTGCAATTATAATATGTATTTAAATAATTTTTATAAGACCATATTTAATTCTAGAACCATTTAGTTATTAATAAACTAAAATTTTCAAGTGGCATATACACATTCGTGCGCGGCCGAAGAGTCCGGTATATAATTTCTTGAAAAAATAAAAAATAAAATTTCCTGTAAAGTAGTAAAAAAAAACACAAAGCAATTTGAATCTGGAAGCGATAAAAAGTGTACTTCTTTCCATAAAATGCATCGAACGACATCAATTCACGACAACAAATCATAAGGATGTGTGAGATCAACGGACCTTTAAATGTAAAAAGTAAGTTTTGTAAAAAAAAAATAAATTCTTTGTGTTTTAAGGGTAATATTTTTGATAAATGTGTTATATGTTCCAAAAATACTGTTTGCAAAAAATAGTGAAACAAAATAAAAAAGAAGTATATGAGAAAAGTGTGTTTTGTTCTGCAAAAAGCAAATTTTTGGCAAAAAAAAAATAAATAAATAAATAAAAATATTCTCAATAAACAAATGTTCAAAATAATAATTTTGAGTAAATGTGTTTTATTTTAAATATGATAAATTGGGATTATATATAGCTGTGTGCAAAAAAATAGTAGCACTAAAACTTACTTTGGACTTTCTGTTACTGCTCAATGCCTAGACAAGGAATTCAAAAACAATTTGTTTATATGAAAGCCTTAAACAGGGATAATAATTATAAGAAATATTTTTTTTTTTTTTTTTCTATGCATCTTCGGAAGTTACCGTTATTTTACTTAAGCTGCTTGGTTTTTTCCTGTGCAAAATAATAGTAGCAAAATGATTACCATTGGCAAATAGTATTATTGTTTTATTATTTTGGATCCTTTTGGTTTTTAAATAAATTATATAGCCGTTTACTGTACATACAGTGACATTTTGCTTTTAAACAAATTTTATAATTGGTGGCGGCAAGCACTGTATTTCTAGCACCGGTACCTTATTTGTAAAAATACTTTTTGAAGGTAAAACATACAAATTTCTCCAAAATTTTTGTGTAATGCTCTCCCGCAGTTATTGAAAACTAAAAAAAAATATAATCCAAACCAAAACCAATAAACACGAACTCGCATGTAAAAAAGTCGTCTAAGTGACTTTACGCTTAAAAGGCGAATGGTTAACCCAAACACATTTGTGACGTCCACTAAGGCAAAAGGGGACTTAGAGCTGAAAGTTGATGGGTAAACTATTTTTTGACATCTCTAAAAACAAAATCTGTAAGCAAGATTCCAAAGGAAAGTCCCAATACTAAACTACAGACAGGTACGCAATCAGCCTTATTTCGCGATACTTTACTCCGACTGGCCGCAAACGAAATCGCGCACATTCTCTGCACAAATGCGTATAAAGTAGTTCCTTTTGGTGCATATGGGACGAATGGGAAAAGAAAATATGTGACGTGACCAAATAACAAATAATAATGATATAAAATATATTCAAGTCCGCGGACGTCCGTCAAGCACTATGTTGGGAAAATCAATATTTGGGGATGTTCTTCATATCAAGGTCCATAGTTTGGATAAGAGGTAACATGGATGCCCCAATGTATGTGGAAATAATAGGAACAGTCATGTTGTCTTATTCAGAAAAGGAATTGCAGGAATTGTGGACGCCAGTGCAGTCAGCATGGAAAAATATTCCTATTGAGAGGACCAGGAGTTATTAGCGGACTCAGTGCTCGTCGCTGCGCTGCTCAAAGGACCAATAAGGGTTATTCCACAAAATATTAATGTCTGTAAACAAAATACATATGCCAAAAAAGGAAAAACTTAATCAAGCAGTTTTATTTTTACAGGTATTATTAATCGATGCTACTATTATTTTCCACAGCTAATTTCTTGTGCATTCAATCTCTTTGAGTATTACTATGTTTAATTTTAAGATTTACTTATTTTTTATAAAATATGGGAAATATATAAAAATCCATCCAAAAAAATTCTTGAAATCAACAAAACATCTTCATTTTATTGAATTTAAAAATGCTACATATGGCGCTACTATTATTTTGCACACAGCTGTGTGTGACGAAATAGGATTATATAAATGAATAAATGGTATTATATATATGGTAAATTTGGATTATATATATGATAAAAATGGATTATAACATGCCAATATGGATTTATAACAGGACAAAATAAAATTATAAAACGATAACATGGAATCAAATTACGACAAAATGGAATCAAAATATATTTCAATGGAATTATAACATGATGTAATTTAATTACGTTATGATGAAAACATCCTATAATATGATAAAATTAGCAAGGACTCAAAATAATTATTATCATTGTCTTCAAGGTGTGTCAACAATATTTTTTATTCGCTAAAGAATTTCAGAGTTATGGATCAAAATTTTTACGATTTTTTAATTTTTTCGCTACTAATTACCGAATAACTGCGAAAATATAAACTGGACAAAAAATTATGTAAATTCAGCTCAAGGAAAATTTAAGTCGCTATATATTAAAGTTCAATTTATCTAAATAGGACAAACCGTTCTCGAGTTATACAAGTGTGACTGCCTAAAGGCGGGTTCATAGTAGTCATGCCCATAAAAAAAATCAATACATGATTGAAAAAAATTAAAAACTGATTCTCATTTAGCACGAAATTCCATCTAATCCACCTATCCTTTTTTATTTAAGGCGACAAAAGAATTTTTTTTGCCCACTAGTGTATTTCTACTTAACTGTAGGTATGCATGGGTATCCTAACTCAACTGTGAATCCAATCGTGATTTGTGCATCAATTTTTATGATACGTCGCTTTATTTACTCGTAGTTTTGCCAACTCTGAGATAAAGATGATAAACTGAAACATTTTTGATGTTTCACTTTTAAAAAGAAGTTTTAGTAAAAAAAAGAAATCTTGAATTTAGCAAGAAAAAAAATTTTCGGACAATTCGAAATATCTCCTAAACTAGTGAGCGGATAAAAATTTGTTGGTTGAACGACTTGAAGCCAATTTTATTCCACATATTTTGCTGTACTCTTTATATAAATGGTGCATACCGTTCTCGAGTTATAGTGAAATATACTCGAGTAATCGGCCATAAAAACGACCATAAAAAAAAATCTCGACCCGATGGGAAAAAAACTGAAAGCAGATTCGAGTTTAGCATGCGCAAGTCCACCTAGTCCATATATTTTTTTTTTTTTTTTTTTGAAGGAGCACAAAAAAAATTTTTTGTCGACCAGTGTAATTTTATTCTTCGATATATATTTAATAATAATAATTTTTTTATAATAATTAATTGCGAATATCATTTCAATTTCATTATCTCAAGCCTCACATGATATTAGAAACCTAATTGAACATACGTAAATTGTTTAGATCAAATTTCAAAGAAAAAGTACTCAAATAAAAACATGCATGAATTTAAAAAGTATACATAATTTTAACTATTATGGATTATATTTTTCAATAACTATAAAAAAATGATTTTTAAATAAAAATTAAAAATTAACTATTATAAATAATATGTTATTTTTCTCAACCATAATTATTATTTCGATAAAAATATATTAATTGAAAGCAAATAACACTGGTCGACAAAAAAAAATCCTCCCCCAAAGACGAATAGCTGAACTTGTACATTTTGATGTGCTAAACACGAATCTGCTCTCAGTTTTATATATATATATATATCTATATATCTATATATATATATCTATATATCTATATATATATATATATATATATATATATCTATATATATATATATATATATTAATTTGTTCGCTACAAATTTCCGATTAACTACGGAAATATTAACAGAACAAAAAATTATGTGAATTCGGCTCAAAGACAATTTAAATCGTTATCTACTGCAGTTTAATTTATCTTAATTGGACAAACTGTTCTCGAATAATACAAGTGTAACTGCCTAAAGGCGGGGTCATAGTAGTCATGTCCATAAAAAAAATCATAACGTGATAGAAAAAAGTGAAAGCTGATTCTTGTTTAGCACGTGAAATTCCCTATAATTCGCCTATTTTTTATTTAAGACGATTTTTTTTTATTTTTTTGCCCACTAGTGTATCTCCACTTAATTGTAGGTACGCATGTGTATTTTAACTTTACTGTGAATGCAATCAAGATTTGTGCATCAATTTTTATGATACGTGGCTTTGTTTACTCGTAGTTTTACCAGCTTTGAGATAAAGATGATAAACTGAAACATTTTTGATGATTTCACTTTTAAAAAGAAGTTTTAGTAAAAAAAAAAAAGAAATCTTGAATTTAGCATGAACAAATTTTTTTCGGACACTTATTTCGAAATATCTCCCAAACTATTGAGCGGATAAAAATTTGTTAGTAGAACGACTTAAAGCTAATTTTATTCCGCATATTTTGGTGTCTCATTGATGTAAATGCATACCGAGCATACCGTTCTCGAGTTATACTGAAATATGCTAGAGTAATCGGCTTATTTAGGGCGAAATATTAGACATGCGAATAAAAAAAATCTCAACCTGATGGGAGAAAACTGAAAGCAGATTCGAGTTTAGCATGCGGAATTCCATCTAAGCCACACATTTTTTTTTTTTTTTTAAAGGAGCACGAAATTTTTTTTGTCGACCAGTGTAATTGTTAGTAAGGAAAAAAAATAAAAATTGTATATAATAGTTACAATTTAAGAAATTCGACATAAAAATTGTAATAATTAAGACCTTGAAAATTAGTTTATATATATGATAAAATGGGATTCACAGAAAAAATTATTACATAAAATTTTTCAATTAACACAGTTGCTTGGTTTTGTTTTAAATTTTAATTTATAGATCATAATATAACTACAGAAGGTATAATCATTAGAAATTATATTCTCAATTTTATTTACCCTGAAAAGTCAGTCACACATAAAACAAAATAAAATTTAAAAAAATCAAAACAAAACATCAAAAATAAAAAGTTTTTTTTCAAACTAAAAATAAAATTGTTTGTGGTTAAATTTAATATAAATTTGTAAATTCTTTTAAAAAAAGCAAATATCCATGTAATTTTTAGTGTGAAATTTTTGAAAAGGAGAATTCTGCTGCTGATGGATTTATTTATCTTTGCAAAAAAACTTAAAATTTTAAGAACAGACAATTGTTTTATATTTCTTTTATTTCTAATTTTTTTTCTTTTGTTTTTCGGTTTTCTGACTTTACAAGAATTTCAAATGACAACTCTCCCTAATGATTCTACCTTCTGTTCTTATATCATGTTATAGATTAATTTATATAATCATTTCTACAATTCGTTTTAAAAGTTTTCTAAAAAGAAAAAAGGAAATGACGTTTGTTAAAATAAAAAAAATAAAACATTGGAAAATTATATGAATTTTGTGACAACATATTTATAAAAGCATATATACATACTTATGTAAACTTTTCTTATGATGGCCTTTTCCATGGACATGAATGAACTGATTGCAGTAAGGTTTTTTTACTGGCAGTAACAACAACAAAGATAGGTATGTATTCCTATGTTTAAATTAATGTGATACATATTTATTGTTGTCTTTCGGTAATTTAGTAAGCGTTGGTGATACAAATAAAATTGGGGCCTGAGAAATGGTTACTGAGAAATGGATACTAAAGTTTAGCAAATGCTGTCCAGTAAGTACAAATATTAAAAAATTATGTATGTATGTATGTATATTTGGCGTCAATATTTGCTGTTTTTTAATCATTTTCATATCGGTTTTACTCCTCTAGCATCAAGAAATGTTGATCAGTATTGATTTGTTCTCAAAAGCTCGCAAAACATATATAATCACACAAACTTTTCCTTTCTAGTGAACGCATCAAGGCACACAAGGTAAAAAGAAAAGTTTATATTTAGAAGAATAAATCCCCAGAAACATAAAATACTCGATGTGGAAATAGAAAATATGTAAGATGTCAGAAAGTTACTAGCAATGGAGATGCCGAATTGAATACAACATTTTAGAAGATAAATCTCAAAAATAAAATTAAACAATTAATTTTTCAACAAAATTAAAATAATGACATTTGTATGTAAATATTTCAAGAAATATAAAATAAAATTTCAATAAAGAATCAAAAATAAAAGAAATATTAAAAAAAAATATATATATCGTTCATTCCATGAAAGAACGCCCAAAAATATACCAAGTGTCCTCCGATTTTTAACATAAATGAAAAGTTTGGAATCTTTACATTAAAATAAAAATTTCAAATTTTTGGGACGCACACATGTACTGTGCATAATTTCCCCTTTTCTTCAACTAGTTTAAATTTTTTCATATAACAAATTATAATTTTCTGGTATTATGAGTATCTTTACGTATTTTGTTAAAAAAAAAAATTTATTGTGTTATTTTTTAAAAAATCCTGAAAAATAGTAAAACTTTATGTATCAGACTATTTATTGTTTTAAGTTATAATAAACAAAGCATTTTTAAATACACCTTTGAAAAATTAAAATTTAATAAATTCTCAACTAACAAATATGCATCTAAAAACTGCATTTATATTTTTAAAATATTATCGATCGAAGACGTGGTTTTTGAAATGCTGACTAAATTACACAAAAAATATATAATGGCCTTTTAAATACTTTTTAAATTACAGAAATCCATAAATAACTTCAAGAGATATGAATATTTAAAATTGCATACTTTTTATATTTTGTTAACTTTTATAAAAATTTTAAAGAAAATTTCAAAAACAAGAAAAAATTTTAATTTTATATGAAAAATTTTAAACATGTTTTTATAAAAATTGGATTATGCATATAAGATTTTCGCGTCCCAAAAATTTGACACTTTTATTTTAATGTAAAGATTCCAAACTTTTCATTTATGTTAAAAAATTAAAAAAAAATTAATAGCATATTTAAAGAAAAATGCATTTGAAAAATGCAATTGCATCAAAATGCATTTTTTAAAAATCTTTTCTATTTTTAAAATGTTCGTCGTAAAGCCGCCATATGCGTAATTTTAAGGCCGTTTAAATCATTAAAAATCACAAAGTCTTTCCAGAGATATTGCTATTCAAAGTAACATACTTTTGAAATTTTTTTGTTTTTTGAGAAAATTAAAAAGCGAAATTAGTTCGCGAGTTTTTGCAATTTCACAAAACTGAAATTGATAAAAGGCTTAATGGAGTTTATGTATACAAATTTGTATCGAAATTGAAAGCCATCAAGTAAAAAAGTATACTTTTTCGGGCGTTCTTTCCTGGAATGGTCGATATATATATATATATATATATATATATATATATATATTTTTTTTTTAAATTGTCTTATATATATATATATATATATATATATATATATATATATATATATATATATATATATATATATATATATATATATAATCTACTTTGATTGATTCAATTAATATATAACTTTTTTCTCAATTTTCAATTCCTTCAATTAACTCATTGTTTAAAGTTTACAGTTTTTCTGATTACATTTTTAATTAAAATTTTAAAATTGTTTAATTGGAAAAAAAAAATATTATTGTCAGTATTTAAAATTTTTGGTAATTGATATAATTATTTTGGTGAGAGGTGCAATTTTAAATATTTTATTGGTTGAATGAATTATTTTGGTAATTAAAATAATTTTTTACTTTTTTCTGTGTTATTAAATGATAAAAACATTGTGAAATCGGAAGCAATATTATAAAAAAATTTATAAATATTATTAAACAGAATCATTCAATGATGAACAAATTATAAAATGGAATCATAATTACATTAAAAGCATAGTAGTTGCTCTTAGTTTATGTTCACCTGAACCATATTTTGGAAATTAATTTTATTGGAAATTGTTGGAAATTAATTTTATTGAAGGACCATTTTTTTGGTTTTTGCTACATATATTTATGATGAAAGCTGAAAATTTTTTTCGCATCATTTAACATCAAAATCGGTAATTATAACCAAAATAACCCGAATTTAAATTATTTACATATAGCATATTTTTTTTAAATTTTAATCATATAAGTTAAAATTTTTCTGATATTAACCTTCTTCCAAAGAAATCCACACAAATCCTCAGTCCGATAAAAACAATTTTTTTCTATTTTTATATCTAATGGAATGTAAGTTTTTGAAAAACGTTGCCCAAACTTGCTCCAAATGATAAATGACCATATCGCACCAATTTATAATATTGTTCCTAGATATCAAAATATCATAAATTTAAAGAAAACATTTAGATATTTTTTCAAATAAATAATTATCCAGTGTTTTCACACAAAAATGGATACTTTCGATATAATTATAGATTCATTTAATTTTCTATCTCTATTTAAAAGAAGAAAAACAATACGGAAATTGGTCATGATTCGTCAATTATTTCAACTAGCTCCCATATAAATACCCCTCGAATAGGGTTTTAACGCATAGAAATGCCTTATTTATATCACTATTTCAATAAAATTCACTACAATTAAGTTTTATGCAATATTAAATCGGAGTGCAAAATATCAGGAAGATCGGTCCACAATTAGGCATAGCTCCTATATAAAGTCCACTTTCGAAAATAACTTTAATTCCCAAAATCGAACAAAAATTACAGTATCATGGTAATATTTGACACAGATAAACTTAAAATCAGTAAAAATCATATAAACTAATTTCTTATTAGGTCCAGATCCGAAAATTTCGGAAATAATTTTAATGTACAAAAGTAATGGTGTAGGGTGTTATATCGTCGGGATAGACCGACTATAACTTTCTTACTTGATTTTTATGTATGCTCTTAAATTCCGTAACAACAAAAACAAACAGAAAACTTAATTTTAGAAAGATACTCCAACAAAAAAATTTTAGACGCCATATTGCTTCCGCCATTTTGAATTTTTTTAATATTTTCGATAATTTTATAGAAAACATATTTCAAAGTTTTATTGTATTTGGTTTTTGACACATTTATCGATTATAAAAAAATATATTTTTGAAGAAATTAACACAACATAAAGAAACATGTTGAGTCCGCCATTTTGTTTTTTCAAATTCTGATTTCAGTTTCAAATTCAGTAACTCTAGAACTGCCTATACACAAAATTTTACCTAGATCTGAAATTTTTAAAAAATTTAATATTTTTTAGTTCATTTTTGGAATCAGCAAGTGCAATAACCTTGAAATATGATTTTTTTTACAATATCCGACAACGATAAGGAGTTTTGGCCAAAAATCGATCTCCCTGGCCCTCTGTGCACTGGTGGGCAAAACGAAAAATATGTTTTTTTTTAAAGATTAGGTAAATTAGATGGAATTGAACGTGCTAAACAATGTTCTGCTTTCACTTTTATCTATCACTCACGTATTGATTCTTTTATGGGCATGACGGCTATGACTCTGCCTTTAGGCAGTTACATTCGTATAACTCGAGAACGGTTTGCCCAATTTAGATACATAATTTATCTAATTTAATTTAATATACAAGGACTGCGCACGAAAAAACCCCTGCATACAATTCTGTTTATAGTAACTAAACCAATGGGCGAATTTTTTCTAAATTATATTTTTATTAATGACTGTTATATACAAGTTCTAAACATAAAAGAATAAACTATTTCCTGTTGTTTTTTAACGAAAGGGGATTCCAACACAGATGTTTTTCTTGCAAAATGTTCGCAAAAGTTTTTAGAATCCTTATTTCTTGCCTCCTGCTCTTCTTCGGATAATTTACCAATTTGAACAATACAATATTCGATAATATTTTTTCCGCAAAATTAATTTTTTTGTAGTGTAGCGGACATATCGAGCTTTAATGACGAAAATCTAAAACTCAAAATCGTCAATATTTTATCAATATATTAAGATTTATAGCCTAAGCAATTTTATCGTAAATGATATTTTTCTCGTTAACATCCATCCAGAATTTTATTAACTACTACTATTAACTATTTTGTTTAAAAATGAGTTTACTGATTCAATATCAACATTTTTAATTAAATTGTACTAATATTACTAAAAATAAACTCAAAAATACGAAAACTTTTCATGTTCTTTGATGCAAGCAACCAAATATCAAAAAATGTTTCCAATAATCAAAATTTCTGGCGAGAAATACGTTGACACATGATTAGTAATTGCTTTGCGAATTAAAAACGAACAAATTGGAGCAACATTTTATTACTGATTTTGGAAGACCACCTATCAGCAATTACAAAAGTGCCATTTATGAAAAAGTTGAAGACGAAAAAATCTACAAGATTTTTTGTTAATAACTTTTTTCAAATTATTCTACTATAGATAACTCATTAATCTTTAAACAAAAAAAGATTCATAAAAATTTAGTTTAAAAGAAAAAAGTTACAACTATTCAAAATTAAACTTCTCACCAATAAAATATTTTGTGTTAAATTTATCTTCAACAAGAGTCCTGTTTAAGGTTCCGTTACTTATTAACATTTGTTTAATATTTTCTTAATTTGTCAGTTACTTGGAAGGTTTTTAACGAGAATAACTAATTTTTTTTTCAAAACGCGAAAAAAAATGTTAGTGGTTTTGTCAACTAAATTGTCAAAATCACGCACTGTGCAATGGCACTCATTCATGTTTATTTCTGTGTTAATAGAACCATTTTTAATGAATGAAGTGCTTGTTTCCCGCATATGCATATGGCTTACCATATCAAAAATTTTCTTGGAAATTTTTATTTTTTTGATACACGATATTTTTCTGACATATTCCCTCTAGCATCTGCAACATAGAACTCTTGGACAGGAAGTTGAAAAAAGTCATCCTGAATGAACATTTTATCGTCTATTATACACGAATCATAATTACGAAAAAAAAAATCATCTGAATTACTTTCACGTTACCTTCAAATTCTTGCTTACGTTTCTATTAGGATTTTTTTTTTTTTTTGTACTTTATACATCTTCAGACTAGATTTCAATTCAACTTCTCTGAAAAAGATTCAAAGCAATTAATTTTTTATGACACTATTCTTTCAGAGTTGAGGTTGTTTCCTTCTCAAAATCCTTTCTATTTTCACTGAGTCTGAAGATTAAATTTTTTTCTACTACTACCAGGTTTCCATTCAGTGATCATGACTTCTTTGTTTAATATAATGATCCAAAAAACTGTATTTAGTGACAAAACTCCCTTCCTGGCAGTTGTTTTTTATGAACGGTGTAAGATTTCATTAAAAATTTTAATTATGAGTTTTTTGTTCAATTTCCATTTTGAGAAAAACCATGAAACTTAGCACGTGGCTAGTGAGCATAATGACAAATGTAAACCAGTTATCGGAATGATTTATTTTCCACATCAAAAGTTATAAGCCCAAAAGCATGCACGCATTTTTCGTGCGCAGTCCTTACACAGAAAAATTAAATTTCGTATTCTATTACTAAATTTATAAAACCAATTATATTTTTTACTGAAATCGGACCTATCACTGAATTAGTAAAATCAAACATTCAAATTCGTAAATATTTTATTGAAAAAAATTTACTTTTTTTTTCTTATTAAAATGTTTTTAATATTTATAAATTTAAATGTTTGAAAATTCTAAAATTTTTTTTTTTTTTTTTTTTTTGAACCAGTAAAAATAATATTTGATTTTTAACACATTTTCAAACAATATTTATGTTTGAAACAATAAAATATTTAATAAAATTTATTTTAAAAAATATATAATTTTTATTATTTTTTTTTTTTTTTTTTGCAACTAATACGTTTTTAATAATATTGCAAAGGAAATACAGATACATATTTTAAGATGTAAGGCTTTATTTCGTAAAACACTTTTCCTCACTTTGAACAAATTAGCATATAAATAGTTTTTGTTTTTCAAAATTTTATATGGAAAATTTGTGAAAGTGAGGTGTAGTGATTTAAAAAATAAGGAGCGTTAATTAAATGTTAAAAAATAAAACGTTATTCCTTTGAGCCGTCTTTCTCGATACACCAACGACCTAATTTATCTAAAAGAATGTATCGTTATTAAAATTTAAATAGTTCTAATTAACTATTACTTACTGTATATGAAAATATGACTAATCTGTGACCCTTAGCTTTGATTACCGACTCCACCAAGAGTATATCTGTAAGTACGAATAAATAAATCTGTAAAATATGTATACGTATGCATAATATTATGCTGATATTAAAACCCAGCAAAAACTTTACTTACCCGGTAAGCCAACATATTACATTGTTAAAAAGCGGTAACTACTTATAATTCGGGTGAAAAACTCATTACCTTTATATGGCGATGTCCACGAATTCATGGGTCCCCTTTATTAAAGTACTTATTTTAAACAATCAAATAAGTAGTTAATCAAATTCTACAAAACTACAAATGCTACAAAACTACAAAATTGATAAAAAAAATATAAAAAAAAAAAGTTGCCTCAACTGAGATTTGAACCTAGGCAAAAACTTTCGCTCATGTTTCATAGACTACTGTCTTACTCACTACGCCATGTATACGTTAAAATTTGCGTGCGTTGTAAATAGTTTTAACATACCAATAGAAATTAAAATAATTTCATAAAAAAATAGATGTATTTAGTTTGGGTTTGAACCGTGAACCTTCTGAGTGCTACTCAGTCACTCTAGCCAACTGAACCATTGCAGAACTAAATGAACTTGTTGTTTACTGGTAAGTAGTTATTCCACTACTCCAAGAAATGAGAAAAATAATGACAACTCATTACCAGGTAATGAGTCTAGTAAGTAGTAGTCATTACCAAAAGCCAACTAATTTTTGCTGGGAATGTTATGAAAATAATGCACTATAATGTGACTCTGTAGGTATGGTCAATTATATACCTACCGATTTTAAGTAATTTACTATAAAAAGTTTTATTTATATATAAAAAGTTTAAACTCTATTGGGAACAATAAACATACCATGCCCAAATATCACCAAAATATCTTTAAGAATGCGAACCGACTATATCTTTTCTATTAGATGGTAATACCCCAACAGTTTTACCTTATATACTCAATCGTAAAAACAATTACATAATTTCTTACATTTTTTTTTTTTTTATTTCTCGAATGAAACAAAATTCCTAATACTTTTAGCAAATCAATTTAATTTAGTTAGGTGCACCAAAGTTATTACACATACCATGTTCTATTAAAAACTCAAAAATATGCTCATTTATATGTATATACAGAAAGGGTGGTCCAACCATAATGCACTATGTTAATTATGAGTCACACCATAACGTCAAGTTTTTTGTCCAACTTTGTTTTAGTGTTTGACAAATTTAACCATGGACTATGTTAATTATGAGTCACACCATAACGTCAAGTTTTTTGTCCAACTTTGTTTTGGTGTTTGACAAATTTAACCATGGAGAGGTACACAATTGAGGTGCTCGTTGAGATTGTTGAAGTCTATTACAAAATGGACGTTCAAATCAAAATGCATTTTGTGCACTTTATGATTTTTTTGGTCAGAATAATCGACCAAATGTGTCCACAATCGGAAGAATTGTGCGCAAATTTCAGCATACTGGGTCTGTAGGAAATGTGAAAACACCTATGCATACTTGCCCAGTTCGCTTTGCGGAAAACATTGATGTTGTTCGTTATAGTGTTGCAGAAGAGCCGCCAACCTTGACTCGACATCGTGTTTGCTATCGCGAGATTATAAAGGGCTTCTTGTGGCCAGAAATTAAGGATATGGACCTCGACGATATGTGGTTTCAACCGAATGGTGCCACTGGTCACTCAGCTAACGAAACAATGGCTGCGTGCGTTTTGGTTGAACCACCTTTTGCAATTTAAGTTGACCGCGAGACGAAGGAGTATAATAAAAAAATATACTTACGTTGATTATGTAATAAATCCACATTCACCAAGTAGATTTCTGATTTCTCTAAAAAATAAGATAAATACATAAATATTAATTATTGCATTTGGATAATCTTTAATAAAATGTATATAATTTACCTCTGGACGTCTGCGAATATTGATTTTGTATACATAAATTAATTTTATTTTATTTTTTTGTTATTGTTATTTTTATTCAACTTGTCAAAACACATAAAATTGTTTTTGTTTTTTATATTGGGTTTGAAAATGTTATATTCAATAAAATAAAATATTAAAACAAAATATTATTATTTATAAAATTTTATTTAAATCCAAAAAATTATTTGTTTAGAAAAATTTTACCCATAATTTTTTCTGTGTATATATATATATATATATATATATATATACAGATATATATATATATATATGTATATACATATATATATATATATATATATATGTATATATATATATATATATATATATATATATATATATATATATATATATATATATATATATATATATATATATATATATATATATATATATATATATATATATATATATATATATATATATATATATATATATATATATATATATACATATATATATATATATATATATATATATAAATATAAATTTGTAAATTTAAACAAAATTATACCGAACAAATGTTATTTGTACATCGATGACTGTTTTCTCTAGACATATCTGAAAGCTATCAAAACACATTCGCTTATAGAAATTTTTTTAATGCCGTGAATAAATGTTTAAAAGTAATATTGAAGGATATTGAAATACTTCTATTGAGCCGGTATGAAAGAAGGTGTGCTATATGTTCTATTTATTTCTTTTAATAACAATTGAATAAATCGAATACCACATTTCATAATATTTGTCTATGGCACAAACGGATATAATATGTAAACTCTTTCTATTGCACAGACATTTTTACATACACACTTCCATATGGGTGTACAAAAATATGATTTTAGTGGAAAAGAAATGAACTGACCTTATCATTTTTACTTACTGGAAAGTTCACATTCTCAACATTTTTGTCTATAAAAGGATCAAATGTCAAATAAATGATACCAAAAGGAGTATAAAGGAACACCTTTTAGTAATAAATATTTTAACTAGTAGTACCATTAAATACCCCTTGTACTTTTTAATACACGGTGCACAGTGGGGCAGAATCGAAATTATTTGGAAATAAATCTGTAACTTCTGATCGGCTGTTTGGATTTGCATGAAATTTGGTAAAGGCATAGCAGAGGAGTTTATAATGTTAAGTTTGTAAGGGGGACCGAACAGACCCCTCAGGAGCGGAGCTAAAGGGGTTCAAATTTGGGTACCTCGGATATAAAAATTTTAATCGCTTGCCAAATTTTTGTCCAATTCTCGTCCAATTTCAAATATTTTTATATATTATTGTAGGCACTAATAAGGTCTACAAAAAACATGCGTTCATGTCCAATTTATCTCTTACAGTTTTTGAGTTATTTGCATTTGAATTTTTAAGTACCTGAATTTTGCATGTTCTTGGTCCAGTTTTTGTGATATATATCCTATTGTTTCCGACCGATTTCATTAATTTTTTCTTTATTTAAAGAACAAAATTATCTATTGAATAAAAAAATTTTGAAGTCGATATCTTTAGGGAGTCCAAAAATAAGCGATTCTGAATTTGAAAATTGCAAAAATTACGACTTTTTGTGTTTTTTGGCCGAAAAAGTATCTTCACTCTTTTTTCTCTACAATAAAAGTTTCTTAGCATATAATAATTTTATACTTTTCTTAAAGGTATCTTCATAGAGAAGACTCTAAAATAAAAAACAAGTCCAATAATTTAAGTGGTCAAGGTACTCACCCTCCCGAACTTGAACCATATTTTATATGAAAGTTTTGACTTTACCCAGCTAAAAATATTATATATGGATCATATATTTATGTATATGGAGTTCCATATATATTTGGATCCGAAAATTGAGGGTATATGGGCATATATGACTATATATATATTCATATATTTATTGATATGTACATATCTATACTTTCTTTATATTCCAAATTTAAATATCGGATTTCACTGCTATATGCTTCAATATTTTATTATTAACAATAAACCATATGTCTGTACATAAATTACATAATTAATATAAACTTGAATATACTTTGAATTTAACAGATTTTTGATTTAACCACTTCCCCTACGACAGATCTTGTTTAATATTCCTCAACAGCATCGATTCTTTAATGTAGCAACAAACAATTTAAAAACACGTGCAGAAACAGATTCAAATAATATTGCTCTTTGAATTTTAAGTAATCCTTTTTATGCAAGTTTTGAAATTCCATAATCAGAAGACTTCAATGTTTTGATTCATGTCTGTTGATTAAACAAGAAAATTTTTATATTTTGTATTACTTCTTTGTTTATAAAAATGCTTGTAAATATACTTCGTATGTAAATTTACATATGTTTGCACAGATAATACCACATTTACCATTTTATAATGCAGAGGTCTTTTAAGTTAAGTCACACAATTTTCTTTTAAATTTGGAAATATATTTTGTAATTATAATTAAATTAATTTGATTTTTTTTTATTTGTCAAAAATATTAAGCGGCCCATAGACACATACTGCATTAGCTCAAGCAATAAGTATGTATTAGTAAAATTGAGAGAGCTTTTAAATGTGTGCGTCACACCGACAATGCAGTATGAAAAATCAAAATCGTTTTGATTTTAAAATGAACTCATACTGCAGACATTTGTGTCGAATGAATTTATTTATTTTTTTGTCAATTATGAAAGTTTATATTCTATATTTCAATTTAAAAGAAAAAACAAATAAATATTATAAAAATATTCTGTGAAAATTTACAAAATGAAATTTTGATTGATGAATGTGTAGAAAAATCATCAAGCACACACGTATACGAGGGTTCATCGGCAGTATCTCTCTGCAGTATGTGTCTATGGGCGCCTTTAGGCATTAAGGCGCCCATAGACACATACTGCAGAGAGATACTGTCGATGAACCCCCCTATACGTGTGTGATTGACGATTTCACTACACATTGATCAATCAAATTTTTATTTTTGCTAAAAATTTCGAATAAAAAGAAACAATTTTAAATAATTTAATTATTTTTTCTTTCAGTTTAAAAAGTCAAACTGAAATTTTTATAAATGAAAAAGAAAACTTCAAAAATTCATTTAAAATATGAGTTTGCAGTATGAGTTCGTTTTGAAATCAAAACGATTTTGATTTTTCATACTGCATTGTCGGTGTGACGCACACACTGAAAAGCTTTCTAAATTTTACTAATACATACTTATTGCTTGATCTTATGCAGTATGTGTCTATGGGGCGCTTTAAAATTGTTTTATTAATATATTTTTAAATAAAAAGTTGAAATGGCCCAAATGTAATAAAGTTTTTTTTAGAATTTAGTACAAGAGTTATATTTTAAATAAATTTAAGTTTTGCATCGCTCTATTAAACGTTCATATTTAATCATTTTCCATAATGATGAAGTTGCAACAACAAATAATCGCGGTCATATTAAATGACTTTTACACAAATCATCGACACCATAACATTAACGACTGTTATTATGATCTAAATCCAAAGGATTTTTTCAAATTAGTAAATACAGATACATACATACATACATATACATATATATGTACATGAAATCATATATGGTTTTATATTATATGACAACAAATCATATATGAAAAATAATTTTCCATATAAACCCATATATGATAAAAATTTTACATATATAGTTCCGTATATGATAATTTTTTTCATATATGAATTCATATATTGCAAATATTTCCATATACTAGTGCATACTTTTTCATACATGGAACAATATATATCCATATATGTTCATACATGGACCATATAAAATAATATATGATCGTTTTTACCTGGGTAGTCTATATTTTCTAAAATCCCAAAGCACGAATCGGCAAGTGGAATGAAGTTTAAGAATCTGCAATATTATGTTAAGTTTTCAATCAAAATCTACGGGACTTCGGAAAAATGTGGATTTTATAGCCCAAAATGTGAAAAAGCCATTTTTGGGATTTTAATCTACATCCTCCGAAAATTTCGTTAAGATATCATTAATAACAAAGATTTTCTTACAGATAAAATATTTATAGTTTCTCAAAAAAACACTTTTTCACAAAAATTTGACTTTAATTTCAAAAATCAGAAAAACTATAAACTCGTTTTCGCATTTAAATTACATTGCATAGCTGACGTAATTCTATGTTATACAGAAAAAGATTGAAATCAATAACTTTTACAGAACCGAAACTATGCCACTTTAATGTTTATTAAGTCACGGAAAATTCCAAAAACATTGTACTATTGTGGATGAGAAAAAGCCATAACAAAATAAATAATTTGTTCACGTAGCCAATGTTCGAATGTGTGTTTATGCACAAATACGAAAAAATCGAATTTTGCGTGACTTAATAAATTTTAAAGTGGCGTGGTTTCGGTTCTTTAAAATATATTGATTTCAATCTTTTTCTGTATAACATAGAATTAACTCAAATACTATAAGAGATAAATAGGACATGCAAACATGTTTTTTGTAGGTCTAATCAGTGCCTACAACAATGTATAAAATTATTAGCGATTTTGTCTCATAACATCACTTTTCAGTTTGGACACATGTTAAACTATATGCTACACAGAGGTTTTCAGTTATATTCAAACTGTTTGTACAATATTTATAAATTTCGGAAACCTGTTAAACCCAGATTTATTTGGAGCAGAAAATTTTTTTAAATGATTTAGTTATAGCAAAAACATTTCTCAACATCTTGAGTATCAAAACTACACTAAATAATATTTGGGAACATATAACCCATATACTTCAATGAATGATCACCAGACATAGCCAAATAAATCATATAATTTTAGTTAGTTTTTGCTATATTCATTAGCAGAAATTGAGGGTAATATCTCTAAAAGGCCTTACTATGGTCAGATTTCAAAGATTTTTATGTTTCTTGACAAGATTAAAAAAAAATTAGTTTACCCACCTAAGTTATGTTCTACAGTTACAAAGATATTTAAGCTTAAATTTAGAATTTTTGATTTTTTGCCTCCACTTTATTTCGTTTTTTGGGAATAAGTACTAAGGCATATGAGGGAACATTTTTTTCAAGACATTTTGTAATTATCTCCATTCGTCTATACGTGAAAAATATTTAAAGTTAGCACTCTGAAATTAGTATGAAAAATTGCTATTTTTTACAAAAATATAGTACTATTGTTGAAGTTTGCACTATTACAGCAAATCTGGCATCATATTGTTATTAGGCCATATTGGCAACCCTGTAACTTTATAAGTTCAGTTTTAGTTTTAAAACTCCTTTCTCATTGTACACGGTTAATGTATATTAAATGAATTAATAAAATTAACAATAAACTTAACAGGTTATGGGCAAGATACGCTTCCACTGCGCCGATAAATTAATTATTAGACAATAAATAAAGTGTACGAATTAAAGATTGAAGAAAAAAAAAAAAAAATAGACATTCAGTGAAAATATTAAAAGTGCTACAGAAGAAAAAAGAAAAAGTGGTTTCTTAGAAAAAGCGTAGTGGCGAAATTTGTAACGGCGTAATAATTCGTGGAAAATTCGAGAAAATGAGTTACGCGGCGGTAAAGATAGAACCTTTAAACAAGGACAATTGTGATACATGGAAGATCCAAGTGCAAGCGCTTCTTATAAAGAACGAAACGTGGAAATACGTGTGTGGAAAATGTGTAAAACCCGAAGCCGCGGCAGAAGCCATTCTATGGCATGAGAATGACGAAAAAGCAAAATCAGATCTTATATTATCGATTAGCCCATCCGAACTACAACAAATAAAGAACATCGAAAGAAGTTTGGGACAAATTGCACTCAGTTTATCAATCACGAGGTCCAGCCCGTCAGGCAATGTTGCTGAAGTCCCTTATACTAACGAAAATGCAAAGTGGCGAAGACATGCGCGATCATGTACACAGATTTTTCGAGGTGGTTGACAAATTGAATGAAATGCAGTTGGTGATAATAGACGAACTATTGGCCATACTTTTATTATACAGCATTCCAAATGAATACGAAACTTTTAGAATTGCCATCGAGTCACAGGAGAAATTGCCAAAAACAGAAATTTTGAAAGTGAAACTACTTGAAGAATATGAAGCGCGCAAGCGAAACATGAACGAACATGTTGAAGGGGCGTTGTATTCGCAGAACAAACAAAACAAAAACAATAACGGCGGTAGAAGCAATAAAAACAGTGAGAAAGAAAAATTCAAATATGCTTGCCACACTTGCGGAAAAATCGGCCACAAGGCGAAGGAACGCAAAAGCAAAAATTTAAACAAGAAGAAACAAAACAGAACAGAAATTTCGTGTAACGTAAATGAAATGGTAAACAACGTTCAAGATTATTATGGTAAGTGGTGTTTAGATTCTGGTGCGTCCTCACACATGTGTTCTACAAAAGAAAAATTCGTTGAAGTTAAAAACATCGAAAATAAACAACTGGCATTGGCAAACGACAAAACAACCCAAATATGTGGTATGGGAAACGTAAAATTTGAAAGCTCTGATTGCATAGTGAATCTAAAGGAGACATTATTCGTACCCGATTTGAGAACAAATCTACTGTCTGTATCGAAAATTACTCAGAACGGTTTGGAAGTAATTTTTAAACAAAATGAAGCCATAGTACGACATCCGAACAATAATAAAGAATTGTTTGTGGCAAAACGTGAAAAAGATTTGTACTACGTGAATGAAAACTTAGAAACAGCCTCTATTTCGCAAACAAAGGAGAAATCACTCCAAGATTGGCATGAATACTTGGTCACCTAAACGAAAGAGATTTGAAAGACATGATAAAGAAAGAAAAAGTTTTAGGCATGCGAACAAATTGTGAATCAAATTTACCAACTTGCGAAGTTTGTATTGAGGGGAAGCAGTCACAAACACCTTTTAGTGCATCGCATAACAAAAGTGAAAATTACCTAGAGTTGGTCCACAGCGACGTGTGCGGTCCTATGCGAGTGCGTTCCTTAGGCGGTACCAGATACTTCGTCACTTTTATAGATGATAAGAGCCGTTGGTGCGAAATTTATTTTATAGAAAATAAAAGTGAAGTTGCTGAAAAATTTATAGAATCAGCAAAGATGGCCGAAAGAAAAACAGGAAAGAAAGTAAAGTGCCTACGTAGTGATAATGGGACGGAATACGTCAACAACCAAACGAAAAATTTTATGAGAAGCCATGGAATTCGACACGAACTGACAATCGAACATACTCCACAACAGAACGGGGTCTCGGAGAGAAAGAACTGAACACTACTCGACATGGCAAGGTGCATGTTAATTCAGTCCGGTCTACCTCCCACATTTTGGGCAGAAGCAGTAAACACTGCTAAATGGTGAAGTTCCTTACAAGATATGGATGAACAAAACCCCGAACGTAATTTTCAGAAATTTGGTTGCTCGACATTCATGCTAGACAAAACTCCAGGTAAGGGAAAATTTGAATCTAAATCCATAAAGTGCATCTCTATAGGATACTCTGAGATATCCAAAGCGTATAGACTGTGGGACCCTCAAGCGAGAAAAATTCGTCGAAGCCGTGACGTAGTGTTTACTCCGTTAACCAACATGAACAAATTTGAGGAGTTTACCTCTGATGATATTGAAATACAGTTACGTCAAACCCCACATGATTCACCAGCACCACAGCAACAGCCGACCAATGATGAAGGTATCGTAACAGTTAACAATAATGAAAACAGCGAAACGAAAAGTACAGCTGTTAAGCAAAAGAAAAGAGGCCGTCCTCCGAAAACTGTAACTGGGAAGAGAGGCAGACCCAAAAAGATATAAAATGCCGTACCAGCTGATGACGACAGCTCAGATGATTTAGACGATTTTCTCGGCTTCAACAACTCAGACGACGAAAGTTACTAGTCGGCAAACCTTTTTCAATCCAACGATCCGAAAACTAGGACTGAGGCATTTGCTAGCCCAGAAGCCCAAGAATGGCGAGAAGCAATGCTGAAAGAATATAAAACGTTATTAAAGAATCAAACTTGGAAGATAGTTGATAGACCATTTGGCAGAATGATAGTTGAATCAAAGTGGGCACTACGTACAAAATACAAGGTTGATGGTTCAGTGGATTGCAGAAAAGCTAGACTCGTCGCAAAGGGTTTCACCCAGCATCCCGGTATTGACTACGACGAAACTTTTTCGCCAGTTATAGAAAAAGAAATTTACATGGAGATGCCCAATGACCTACACAAAGTCCTAGACAGGAACGAAGGCCATAAGAAGGCCATTTACGGTCTTAAACAATCAGGTAGATTATGGTACGAGAAACTAGATAAGAAATTGAAAGAAATGAACATGGTATCATCGAAATGCGATCCATGCATATATATGAACAAAAACGGTAATAGCATAACACTCATTGCAATTTATGTGGACGATCTCGTGGTAGCATCAAACGATCAGAATATGTTGAAGAACTTAAAAAATGAGTTGGCCAACACCTTCGAGATGAAGGACCTAGGGCCTATCAAATTTTGTCTTGGAATCGAATTCAATCAAGATTTAGAAACCGGAACAATACGTATGTCACAGTCAAAATATATTCAACATCTACTTGAAAGATTTGGTATGTCAGACTGCAAGCCTGTAAGCACCCCAATGAACGTGAGTGAAAAGCTATGTAAAGAAATGTGTCCGAAAAACGAACAGGAGAAGCTTGAAGCAGAAAAATTGCCCTACTAAGTTTTGGTCGGATCCTTAATGTACTTGGCCGTCTCCACCAGACCCGATATTGCACACATCGTGAGCGTCTTGAGTCAGTTTAATGCAAATTACGGAACAGCACACTGGGTAGCTGCGAAAAGAGTTCTTCGTTATTTGAAATGCACCCAGAACATGGGACTCGTTTATTCGTCCAATAACAAGCCAATAGAAGGGTACACCGATGCAGACTGGGGTTCGAACATAGACGATAGAAAATCATATACAGGCTATGCTTATACATATGCAAATGCAGCCATCAGCTGGGAGTCCAGAAAGCAAAAGACAGTCGCTATGTCCAGTACAGAAGCCGAGTATATGGCACTTTCTGACTCCACGAAAGAAGCAATTTATCTTAGACGATTTGCGAACGAAATACTTGGTAACGATAATCCAGTTCGTATCTACAACTATAATCAAAGTGCAGAAAAGTTATGCCGAAATCCAATTTTCCACAATCGGACGAAGCACGTGGACATCCGTCATCACTTCATACGTGACTCCATCGAGAGAGGCGAAGTTGACGTGAAGTACATCCGAACAGAAGATATGCCGGCTGACGTCTTGACGAAAGGCTTGAATAGCCCCAAAGCACAGCAAGTGCATTGAATCCCTTGGATTGGAAATTTTTTAGTTTATGGATATTTTGAATATGAAGTCAGATTTGAGGGGAAGTGTTGAAGTTTGCACTATTACAGCAAATCTGGCACCATATTGTTATTAGGCCTTATTGGCAACCCTGTAACTTTATAAGTTCAGTTTTAGTTTTAAAACTCCTTTCTCATTGTACACAGTTAATGTATATTAAATGAATTAATAAAATTAACAATAAACTTAACAACAATTCTTTCACTTTTTCACAAAGTTGTTTAAAAAAAGTTTTTTCTTTACATATTTCGAAAGAAAAGGCTTATAAATGGTTAATAGGGAAACCCTGAATTGATTTAGATTTTCGCCCTACATCCAGCATTGGTCGAAAATGGTGAATTTTAGAAAAAAAGATTCATTTTTATCGATTAATAAAAAAACGTCACGCGAGTTTTTTTAAATTTATTGAAGGTATTTAGTTACGAAATGTATTGACACTAAACTGCTTCCTGCCCGTCAAAAAACGAATGCAGAAATGTAGATTTCATGAAAAAAGTAAATTTTTAATGTCTATTTTAATTGCACAAAGAAGCATATTAGCATAATATTTTCACTATTGTTTCTTATTTATTGTATAAACTAAATATCGATCTTTCATTGCTGAAAAATCATTTAAAAAGCTTTACAAACCAATTTTTGAAAATATAAATATAAATGATTCCTTCGACATGTTACACATCTTTTTGATGGTGGGTATAAAAAAAAAATCCAAAAAATAATCTTTTTTTAAACAAAACTTCCTCCACTTTCAAAAACCTTATAAATTATTAAAAGAATATAAAAATAGACTTATTTAACAATTCAATGATATAAATAATGGCCTCAAATCTAACAACTCTCACTAATTTATAATATTTTACAATATTTCCATATGTGCGTATACGTAACACACAATAGTATTGGCGAGTGTTGGTTCTTGAACTTGATAATATTCGTAAAAATCTATTAAATTTATTAAATATTGTTTTGTTTTCTCTATTAGCCATTTAGGAAGA
Organism: Protophormia terraenovae; assembly: GCA_951394005.1. Lineage (NCBI taxonomy): Eukaryota > Metazoa > Arthropoda > Insecta > Diptera > Calliphoridae > Protophormia > Protophormia terraenovae. The sequence goes on along the minus strand of OX596077.1, from coordinate 81,302,380 downwards.
CTTTTTTTTTGTAATATGTAAAGAAAACAACTTTGAGAAAAAAGTGAAAGAATAGTAGTTTATTTTTGTAAAAAAATAGCAATTTTTCATACTAATTTCAGAGTGCTGACTTTGAAAATTTTTCACGTCTAAAAGAATGGAGAAAATCGACAAATTTTTCCAGCGTATTATTTTGGAATATGTTACGAATTACACAATATTTAAAAAAAATTTCCCTCATATGCCTCAGGACTTATTCCCAAAAAACGAAATAAAGTCGAGGCAAAAAATCAAAAATTCAAGCTTAAATATCTTTTTAACTGTAAGAGATAACTTAGGTGAGTATGCTCATTTTCTCGTTATCCTGTCAAGCACTTTACAGAAACACTTTTGAAATCTGGCTTAATTTGTAGAGATACGATTTTTTGAAACTTTTGCATACTCGAGATAGTCAACTTTGACACCCTGTAGCATATCTCGTGTTATCACAGGGTGAATACAAGATGATCCGAGCAGTAGTTTAGGAGATACAGATTTACTACCAAAAAAATTTGAATTTAGCATCACTGAGCAACAGAAGTAATATACCAGTCCTAAAAAAATTCAATCGGCTTCACCCTTATACATACCAAAGTTTATCTTCGTCCGAAATTCTATTAAATTCTTAAAATTTTACATGAGCGTTAGGGTGGCCCTCATTTAAAAATTTTTACATGATGTACAAGATACCAAGGCAAAACTATCAAATTTTGGTTAAAATCTTATTTTACTGTGGTGTATTTGGTTGAAAATTATGCGTTTTACATAACTTTAGTTTAATAACTATTTTATTGTTATTTGTTAAATTTTTTTGATTTTGGTAATTTTAGAATGGTAATAAACTGTGGAATTTAAAAATATGAAAACTAGAAAAATTTAAGTTTTAATCAATTATTTAGAGTTTAACCGAATAAGAAAATAAAATTTTTAATATGTAAATCGCTTTGAGCCACCTTTAAATTTCTTTCAATTAATATAAAGCTTTGTATTTTATAGTTTTTGAGCTATTCGAACATTTTTAGGGAGTGAGAGTGAAAATTTAAAGACTTTATTTTCCTCCATATAAAATAGGGCCCCCCTAATGGGCATACACTGCCGCTGATCTGAATACGACATAATGTCGTAAAAAAACGGTTTCTCTCTCAAAATTCATAATAGTATTTAAAGTTTTTACAGTTTCAGTTTGATGTTAACATTAATGTCCTTCATTTAGAGTAAACAAAGAATATTTAAATATTGCTTTTATAATTTTATTAAAGGTAATTTTAATTTCTTAAAAAAATTATAATTTTGTTTAGCTCATCACACATTTTTCTATCTATTTATTTTGTAACAAAGTAAAAACTGAAAAGTATGTTTTTATTGATTTTAATAAAAATTAAACTAGTTTGTTTTGAATTCCTACACAATGGGAAGAAAAAAGGCGTTGTCCAACGAGGAAATTGGCAAAATTAAAGCCTATAAGGAATGTGGACTAAATATTAGGAAAATAGCAAATAAAATTGGTCGAACTCGTTGTGTGGTCAGTAATTATCAGAAGTGCTTCAAACTTCAAAGACTCTGCTGCAAAAATTAAAGAAAAAACTGGCGTTAAAGTAAGCTTAGTAACAGTAAAGCGTGTAATACAAAAAGCTACTTGTCTTAAACGATTAAAAATTAAAAAGAAGCCACCCCTTAATATATCTCGAAAAGAAACAAGACTACTTTTTAGCCAGCATCATGATATGGGAAAAATAATGGCACAGAGTTGTATTTTTCGATGAAAAAAAAAAAAACAATTTAGAAGGTCCAGATGGCTAGTTAATATTTCCACGATTTGCGAAAAGAATAAATTTATTTGGAGCATCATCATAGCTGTGCTGGAGGTTTGATGGTCTGGGGTTCAGTTTCCTACTACTGGAAAAGCAATTTACTGTTCTGGAAAAAGCATTTCCACATTTTTCAAATATTTTTAGCTCTATATCATGGATATATCAACATGATAATACACTTGATTGGCCGCCATACTCCCCGGATTTAAATATAATGGAAAATGTATGGGGATGGTTAGCTCGATAAGTGTATGAATCTAGGAAACAATATGAAACAAAATCCGACCTAATTCAAGCCATTAACAAAGCGTGGAGTACGATTTCTTTGGATTACATAAAAAGCCTTTATGACTCAATTCCAAACCTCATTTTTGAGGTTATCTCTAATAAAGGAGGAAGTACACATTCCTAAAATAACCAAGAAACAAAAATAGATATTTAAAAAGTTCGAAAATTAAAGCTTTTATTGAATTTAAAGCTGTATGTCGTAATGTGATGAGCCTAAACTTTTAGACATTATTCTATTTTTTTGTTTTTAACAAGTATTTCTGAATTATTATGAATTATAATATATCGTGTAAATAAAGTTTAATTTTAAAAAATTTAGCTTTAGTTATTATTCACTAGCGAGATATTAAATGCCAAAAACAATTTTTGTGTGTGTCGTAATCAAGTGAGCGGCAGTGTATATCCTTTCATTTTTATTCATTTTTAAATCTACAACAAAAAATTGCCTTATAAGTTTGCACTTATTTTTCTAAATATTATATAATATTAAAACTTGCTAGTTTAGTTAATGCCAAACGGTACTGGATTTTGTAAATCCCGGGATTTTTCGGGATTGATATTTCATATGAAAACACATTTTAAATACAAGGAAAGAATAAATTTTTTATACATATTTCAATTTAAGAAATTCATTTCTATTTTTAAAAACAAAATATAAGGTTTGTTCCTTTGAAATTCTATTAAATCTAGTAAAAAAGAAAAATTATAAAAAAAATCTAAGAAACAAGCTTTTAATGGAAACATCCCCAAAATTTGGAAATATGTTCCTATGCAGATAAATTTTCACATATTTCTTATAAAATTTCTTTTATGATTTTAAGCCTTGTTGAATATCATCAATAGTTAATGTCCATCCATATAAACTACAGGTTGATTTGGAAGAATAGAGTTTGAGCCTATGTGGTAGAATTCAACACAAATAAAATCATTTTTAACCTTAATCAAATTTTTTAATATTATACTATAATTAACTATAAGCCTCATACAAGGACCTCTCCTAATTTACTTAAACGTGCAATCAGGAAAAAATATCAAAATACCAATTTTTAAAAAGATCAGCCCATAATTGACCCCAGCTTCCATAAACAGACCCTTTCCAAAGATCATAAGTTTTATGAAAGTATAAATCTTTACTACTTTTACTATTTTTATATGCACAGAAACGCTTTTTGAGTAAAATACTTGCAAAAATAGTAAAACTAGTAAGAACAGCATACAAACGAAGAGACCTACATATAATGTTCTTATCTATGTAATCGATTTTTAAAATATTTTTAAAAATTTTCTGTAAATATTTTAATGTTCTGTCTTGCCTTGAGTTAATAAATCCCGAAAAATCCCGGGATTTTTTTCGTCCAATCCCGGGATTCGGGATTTTGTAATCCCGAAAAATCCCGGGATTTTCGGGATCGGGATTGACATCCCTAGTTAATACCAAATTTTGTCCAGGGCCCTGTAATTTGTTCAGCACAATAAATGAATTAAAACAATTAGAAGCACAGTTTCTACTTTATTTTCACCTGAAATTGAGGAAATACAGCTTAAAAAATTATATTTATAATCTTGATTAAATCGCGGACGATGAACTTTGATCATTTTGATTTAAACATTCCTTAATAACAGCTGAACTAATATTTGGAGGTTCAGCATTTTGAACCAAATTTTCAATGGAACGAAACATGGACTCAGTTTGTGGATACTCTGTTGCTCTTCTTCGTCCTAATGTCGATGATCTTAGAATAGTTATAACATCTTCAGCAGTATATGGGCGGTCTCTTAGTGTCCGTGATATATTAGAATGAAAATCAAAATTATTTTGTCGTGCTGACAGTGGACGCTGATTTGCTTCTTTAAAAGGTCGTTTATTTAGTAATTGCTTCCGGCCTAAGGAGAGACTGCGACCATAAAATGAATTAAGAGAAGGTCTATTATCAACTTCAATGGATTCACGTATAGTAGCATTCAATGCATGTCCTCTTACAAATCGATTACTTGAGACTGAAGGATACTCTGGTGGATAAAACGCTTGTTCGTTTTGAGTTCCATGTTGAATTGATAGAGTGGATCTTTCGGATTCTCCCAAAATACTGAAAATGTAAAATACCGACATATGTAATAATGGATAATTATAGACAATTTTGATAACATTTACCGTCTAACACTGCGCCTTAAGCTTTGTCGTAAAATCTTTGCTAATCTTGCACCTGTTGCTGTTGTATATGACGGAGGTGGGGTATATTTAGGTGGGTCATCTTGAAAATGTCTGAATGCAGAATTTTCTCTGTTTTGATTATGATATCTCGAATTTAAAATATTTCTACTACTTTGAACGTTATCAGCTTCATCGAGAGGTCTATAAAGCATTTGAATTCTCTAAAAGAAAATTTTACAGTTTAGTACAGGGTTAATAATTTAAGTTGGTAATATAACTATTACTTACGTCTAAAATATCAGGAGGTCCCGAGCTAAGATACCGATAAATTTGTATAATTGCGGATATCGGAACTAAGAGTAAAAATCCAATCTGTGTCAAAGCCCCTACTTTTCTTGACCAGTAAGTAAAATAAGATTTTCCACGCCAATAATACAGTTGACTAGACAGTGATATTTTATATTCAATTACTGCTAACGTTATAAGACCAATGGGTAGTAAAACATTCCAAGATAGTGCTAAAAAGGCAGATATAGATCCGGACATTTTCAAGTCTTTTACAAGATCATCGCCATTATATGGACGTCCACGAATCAGAAAAATGCCAAAAATTTCCGCCACCCATAACACCGGAATAAACCAAGCTCCACCCAACAAAATATCCATGTAGTGAAGTAGTGTGATACCAATTTCAGTCGCAAATGGTATACTTAACAATAGACCAGTGACACAACTAAGCAACACTGCGCTTGTCGAATTTCCTAAAGCACAAGAAATTGGCTTCCACATAACACATAACTGTGATATGCCAAATACCAATAACATTATATATATAATTAACGCCCAAATCCATGAAAAGTTTTCAGTAGAGATAGACAAAACGGCTGGTAATAACTCTGTCACGAAGCGTAAAACCTGATAACCACTCACAGTTCTTATATCTGTATGCCGTCGGTATACTTCCCCAATCAAGGTAGAATAATGTGGTATAAGTTTAGTAGGATAGGATATAAGATCACTGCTAGGAGATGATTTCAAAGAGAATATTGATGAATAATGGGCTGGGTTTTCTGGAAATAGTTCAATATATTATTATTTCTTAAATTTATTTGTTCATAATGAAAATAATTATTAGCATAATTGTTTGTTTGCACAAATCTTGCTGTTTTTAAAGAAAATAGTAAAACTGGAAAAAATAAAATTATCAGACCTGTCACAGAAAACCATTCCTATCGAAATTGAAATTAATTCCGTACTTTACTTCTTCAAAAAACATGAAACGAAGAAATTTTTTGGGGTGGAAACCACAAATCAATTCCACTTTGAAAATTTAAAGTGGTTTCATTCCGAAAAATTTCTTCGTTTCATGTTTTTTGAAGAAGCAAAGTACGGAATTAATTCCACTTTCGATCGGAATGGTTTTCTCTGACAGGCGTGTATATATAATAGTTTTAAACAATATCTGTCTTATTCATAATAAATTCTTATTTCAGATTTATGGTTTTATTCACAGACTATAACAGACAGGAATCAGCTGGTTTTAATAAAGGACGCGCCGAAATTTTTTTTAAAATTATGTCAAAATCGTAGTGATTTGCAGAGAGAGATAAATATATAAAAATATATGTGTTACTTTTTATCGGTATTTTATTTGTAAACAAAGTAATTTGTTTGGTAATTTATGAAAAAGTTGATGTTAAAAAAGTAGTAAAAACATGCGAACAATATAATATTCAGTACCAAAGTATACAAAGTAGTCCGACTCTCTATTTTTGAATTTGCTCTCTCACATGTATAGGTTCGGTGTGAATTGAGAGAATTATAAACAAAGAAGAAAAACACAAAACTTTTACATGAAAATTTTGGAATAACTAAGCACTTTTACGCGTTTTTACACTTACTCAAATAATTTCACAATTTTTTTAAACACTATTTAAGCACTTTTATGTCATATTATGGTCCATTTTGCACAAACTACAAAAAATTTGTTTTATTTATTTTTGACATTTTATTTTAATAGTTTTAGAAATTATTTTGTAGAACAGGGTTTCTATTTTTCGTATTGAAAATTCAAACAAATTTTAATTTAAGCCATTTTTATAAAACTCTGTGTATGTTGGGAAAATTAAAAAGCACCAATACATTAAAGTTTTTATTACTAATACATACTTAGAATTAGGTACTGTTTCACTAACACACTCTTAGAGTTAGGTACCTATGTCAAAGAGTCGGACTACTTGTATATACTTTGTTCAGTACACACTTTTCTTTTGTTTTTGAATTCGTTTTCATTCATTATTTTATAGAAATTATACAATTTCTTCAATGTTTACATTAATTTGTATTTTTATTTAAAATAAAAAATTTTCTACAGCCAGGGTTTTTTATTTCCAAACACTTTTAGTTCCGGGGAAAATATTTTGGGAATTCATTAAGATGGAAGATATTTGTTTCGTTTTTACATTTTTATAAAATAATGCATATGCATGTAACTTTTTACTTTAAGAATTATATAGTAAGTAAGATATATTTCATCTAGTACCGACCCGCATAATTTTGCAAATGTTATATACAACTTTGAAACATAAACATAAAAAATAACATAATGAGAGTAGTTTTAATCGGTATAACATGCAATGTTAGATATTATGTATTAGGTAGCAATAGGTTAGCAAAAAATACTAATCTGATTTTTAATGCTGTAGCTCATATTATTCACATTATATTTAAAAACAACAATAATAAGAAAATCTTGGTCGAAATAAGGAGACCTTTGGCAGTAAATCAAAATTCAAAAATGCGTTTTATGATAAAATTTCTATATAACTTTAAAAAGGACATTTTTCTACACAATGTTTGTTCAAACCATTTCACGTCAAAGCTAGTGCGTGCTCGTTACTGATATCCAGTGTGAAAGAAAAATTTTATACTTTTAAATTAATAATTTTTCTTCTTTCATATGGTACATATTAGAGTAAAAAAATATAGCATTTATATAAAACTTAAAGATCAGAATGTCCATTTATATATTCTAATTTAAAATTTTGCGTATTTTTGCGAATTTCGATTTTAAACCATTTTGAAATGTTTAATGGATCACTGAATTTTTTAGACCTGTAATTCACAATTTTCAAAGTAAATAAATGAAATTTGATGTTAATGGTTTTTTTGACACAAGAAAAATTTTTACTAAAATTTTTTATGATCAGTCCATATTTTCACCTAGCTCCCATACAAAAAATATTCCCGGTATAGAAAGAAAATGATAATAAATGCCATATTAGAGTCAGATTTTGTTGAAATTTTGCAATACTACATGTTTGGTAACCATAAATTACGCTACCAAATTTCAAAGGAATTGGCCCACACTAGACCACAGTGTCCATATAAAGTACTTCCTGAAATTACCTAATGTGTATAAACCTAATAATAATAATTTTAGTTAGGTTCACATTTGGCACAACTAGCTTTTATTTATAAGTTTCTACAATTTTAGGGTCATCAGAAACGATAGGCAACACAGTGGTATGCATTAAAAAAAAAAAAAAAATTTCTCAAATTTTTTATTTTCCTCTTATGTTGAACAAACTTCAGAATGATACAATTTTTTGGCATGTATTTAGACCTTTTTTTGATTATTGAATAATAGAATAGTATTTAAAAATTAAATATTCACCAAAGAACAAAATTAAGAAAATAAGAAGAAAATGTATGTATATTTTCAATATTTTTTCAATAATATTGTTCGCTGGGTTATATTATTAAAACATATTTAAAATCTAGAGAAAATTATCTTTTCAACGATACCAATCACTTACGTCAAAATACCACGGTTTATTTAATGCCACGTTTGGTATACCTTTGCTCCTATGTGCAATGCTATGCAGTGTTTAAAAGCAATGATTTGCTAAGGCTTTTTTAAATTGGCTTTTGCTGCTTCTACAAATTTTAAATTTTCTAGCAACAGCCACAGTCTTGCTTTTGCTTTTATTCAAAAAATCCATTCAGCTCATTTACGTACTAAAATTTTTGTCACATGCTTTTTAAGCAGCTAGCAGTAATAATAAAAAGCCACACAAAAAGCAGTAACACGAAAATATTTCTCTTGCTTTTGCTTTTTTATTTTGCTTCAAAAAAGCAAAAGGAAAAATTACAAAAATACTTATTCAAAAAAGGCATTATAAAAAGTGCTCTAGCAGGCTAGTGAGAATACAATCGGTGTTGATAGAAAAACGACATGGGTAAGTGGACGCACGAACATGTGTGGCTAAAAGCCACACGAACAAGAGCTATTAGCCGCACGAGCATGAGCTAAAAGCCACAAAACCAAATTCAAGTAGGCAGCTGAAAGACAAAGAATCAATTTACATACAATGTGCATAAGAGTACGATAAGAAATTTAAGACAATTAGAAAATAAAAACTGTTATTGCTTAGTACCTGCAACGCGTAAAAAATATTCACGTCATAAAAAATCAACTTCAATTCAATTTTATATTTAATTTAGTTAGCTTATGTACATTTTATTTATTTTTACATTTAATCGAAATTGATTTTATTATGTATATCTTATCACTTCAGAAAGTTTTATTGTATTTTGCATTTAAAACTAATCCGATATAAAAAACATACTATTTATTTAGAAGTTTTTGCTTATTTCGCACATTATATTTTGTATTAAGGGGTATTATTCTTTTGATTAAAAACTACTTTATGAATGTTCTCAAACTGTAAATTTAAATTATACATTTTAATACTTCTAAATGCTTTACATAATTTACACATTGATATATTCCTGAAAATTTCATAATGGTGCTCGTATTTTTTTTATTATTTTTTAAGAAATAATGGGGATTTCCCAAATGTTATAACCTAGTATGTGCGATTTCTTAGTACATTTATTACCTGAAAAGTAAAATCGTACAGGAATAAACAGACGGATAAACTAACATATGTACGTAATTCCTTTAACAAGTTCCAATAAAAAAAACAAGTTTTCATTTATTCAAACATTTTTATTCGTAGTTAAAACTATGAACATGAAATAATGTTTTTGTTTAACTACTCAAATTCAAAAGGAAATATGCAATCATCATTATAAGAACACTGTTCATCATATGTCTAATGATTTTACACATTTTTATGTATATATGGTCGCAACTGCTACCATATAGTATTTTTATACCCACCATCAAAAAGATGGGGGGTATATTGATTTTGTCATTCCGTGTGTAACATGTCGAAGGAATCATCTAAGACCCCATAAAGTACATATATATTTCTGGGTCCTGGTTAGATTCTGAGTCGATCTAGCTATATCCGTCCGTCTGTCTGTCTGTTGAAAGCAGCATAGGGCTCGAACGGAGCAACGTTTGGCACAAATGTTTATCTTATATAAGGTTTGTTTGGTATTGAAAATGGGCAAAATCGGTTAAGAAACAAAAAAGTTATGGGTTAAAAACTAGAAACACAGGGTGTCCGTTTTATACTTTTCTGCTGATATTTCTTCAACAAAAGCATGTACGACAACGAAATTTTGTAAGTATAGTTCGGGGATCGATATAAACTCGGAAACCAAAAATGGGCGTGGTCCGCTCACTTTACCGCCCACCTCTCATATAAGGTGAAAATCAACGAAATTGAGTTCAAATAGTTAAAGGAGCAATGTAAACTCGAAACAAAAAATGGGCGTGGTCCGCCCACTTTTCCACCCCCTCCTATATAATGCAAAACTTGAAAAAGTTGATGGTGGGTATATAGATTCGACCGGGCCGAATATAACATTCGCGATTGTTTAATTTAAAAACTCAGTTTTATCCCATTTCTATTAAAACAATCAAAAACGTTTTAAAATTATGTACATACTATATATACATATAAATTAGAGCCCTGCAAACTGTGTCTTATAAGGCTGTACAAGCCACTTGATATTTTTCAAGTGTTGTTATCAGTGTGTGTGCGGAGTAATAAATACTGTTCTGCAGGCACTTAAAACCATACAAATACTGCGTGTGTGCTTCAACTTTATGAACAAATCATGAGTGTGCTATGATAGCGACCAAACAAGCCTCTCAAAGGCTTGTATAAAAAAATACAAGCCTTTTGACCACTTGTTTGCTTCAATAAGGAAAAAAATTGTGTTTTCTTTTTTATTAAAATTATATGTGTGTGTGTGCGTTCATGACTGTATAAAGTAATTTCGTAAGTAAAACAGTCGTTTAAAAGTATTGTTTATAAACTTATTGTTATTTACGATCAAATAAATTATTAATGTTACTAGTTATAACAATTTAAAGAAACATGCATTAAGTTTTATTAGTAAACAGATTTTATTAAATATTTAAAGTTTTTTACAAGGTTTTTTTATATTATTACTTAAAACAAATATATACTTAATTACTTATATACTACTTTCTTATACATATGTATATAAATACTTAAACTATATCACAGATAATAATGTTGTCTGTATTCATGTGAAGAAACATAATCTGTGAAAAGATGGTTGAGTTGGAGGAAAGATTCGTTCTTTTTTCCGATAACAATTGTCTAGCAATTGAAAAAACTCTTTCGGAACTTGCACTACTTGCTGGAGTAGCCAATAGTTTGCAGCTTAATTTATACAACAAAGGCAACTGTGTTCGATGTAAATACCACCAACTGATGATATTAAAGTTTTCTTCGAAGGGAACATCCAGGTTTTGGTATGTTTGAATTTCTCTAGCTATTTTATCATCCCATGTTAGATTTGATGTTGGCGATACAAAATTCTTGAAATATGATGATATTACTGATGGTTTAGTTGATGTTGGTGATTCCATGATTTCTTCACCTTCATTTTGCCAGAGAATTTTTAACTCCTCTGCACATTTTGATTTTATATTATCCATTTCGTCTTTTGAAAATTGTAACAGTTTATTCGCGGGTGGAAAAAGGAAATGTGCAATTTTATGCGTCATGGATATATTTAAAAATACAGTTGTCTGTATATTTTCAAATAATGCTTCCTTAAATTTTTTTACGAGTTCAATATCATCATCTTCTAATATGCAAGTGTCCCTCAATCCATTGATGTATGCATAAACTAGATGTAATGTAGCATATTTTTCTCCTTCTAAAGTTTTGGACGCCTGTTCAAATTGTCTCATGACGTTCACAATTCCTTTAATGTGGCTTATGTTTATTTTTTCGACTTTTTGAAGCTCATTTTTTTGCTGCAATATATTATTGACATCCATCCAATTTTTTTCCACAGATTCCAAAAGGTAATACATTGTGTTCCACCGTGTAGGACAATGACTTTTTAATGTTTGGCTTAATTTGCAATTATCGCCAGATTTCTTGAAATATTTAACCAATTTCGAGCATAAATTACACAGTTCATTTAGTTCCTCTACATTCTTAATAGCCTTTTCGATTACATTATTAAGTAAATGGTTAATGCAATATATGTGTGGAAAACAATTGAACGCAGCAACCATGTTGGAACCTCTGTCTGTTACCATAACTCCATCTTCCAGTTTGCAATCATATCTTCCTAGTAAAGTTTGAGCTTTTAATCTAATGGCATCATCTAAAATAAATAATTATTAAAGATATGTGGTTCATTTGGTATTCATTTTTTCATTTATGTAATAGTAATATAACTGTTTAAATTTACTTAGGCGTACATCTTTCCCCATTCATTGAATTAAGACCTATCAACCTGGAAATCAATTGGTCATTTTTTGTATAATGGATAGTTAGAGAGATATAACTTTTCCGTAAATAGTTGTCCGTCCATATATCTGAAGTTAATCCAAAACCATTTTTGCAGACAGCATTGATTTCATGTTTAACATTTAGGAATGTTGCTTCATATATTTTTTCAATATTCCGCGATATTGTGGTAGGATGTGGCAATAATTTTTCTACATCAACATTTGGTCCATACTTCGCTCCAATTGAAATCAAGAACTCCAAAATCTGCATTAGACCGGTATCTTGAACAAATTGAAAAGGCCGACAATTTTTTATACACCATTCGGAAAATAATCGCGTTGCTTTTTTTTCGTCTCGTTGTTAACCTCTACTTTTTCTGTATTAGTTTCCTTCGTGGTGTAGTAGCACTTATGTCTCACCAAGTTCGATGTGGTTCTCGAATCATATTTTAAAACAGTAAAACACTTTATGCAGGCAACTTTGTTTGCTATTTCGGCTCCTTCCTGGTTTACAATCTTTCCAAATGTGTCCCTAATCTTGCTTCTGCCTCTTTTCGTAGTTATTTTGAATGTTCCTGACAGGATATTTTGTTTGATGCTGGCAGCGTCCATTGATTCAGTAGGAGTTGAATTCTAAATACATAAATATGATATATTTTGTTTAGTAAAGTAACTTTAAAAAATAATTTTATTTCTTACCATTACTTCTGCCATTATAAGTATACAAAGATATGTATATTTTAACACGATTGTGAAAACAAATAATTTGTTGGAGCACAAAAAATTCAATTCTGAACACGAGAACACTTTTGAAATAACTGTTGAAAGATTTTCATTCATAACTTCATTTACAGCATATATGAAATATATTAGGTAATAATATTATAATTTTATTTATAAACTCATTTTTACATTAGGTAATAATATGTATAAGCCTTTTCTAAAAATAACTTTAGTCCAATAAAATCAGGTATATTTCTTAGTGTAAAAAATTTATTTAAAACAGCAAGAATTTGGCAATAAAATCTGTAGAACCACCTAAATAGATCAATAAGAAACAGGTACATATGTTCTGCACTGTAAAAAATGTAAATTTATTTTTTATAAAACCACGAATTGAGTTCGCTTACAATCAATCAGGTAAAACAGCATCCTTTACTTGATTATATATTGAACATGTACATATGACGGGACACACAATTTATGTAAACGTCTTAAAATATTTCATTTATAATTTTATTACAGTGCAGATGTTCCATCGTATTCTTAACATTTGGGAAAATTTATTAGTCAAGGAGTAAACGTATATGGAAACGAATTTGAAAAATGAAAAGACATTGTTCTATATTATTTCCTTTTAGTTTTAAAATAGAATGATTACTTAGTAAATATAAATTAAATGCAATAAAATCTATCATAATATAAATAAGTACAATTTTAAAATTTTTTTATAAACATACAATTAATTATAAGACTAACTTTATTTAAAATATAAATAAATACTAAAGATAAAAATTTTCTAACTTACATATGTAACTGACAGTTTCAAATGTCAACTTTAATTTTTTTACTTTTTTAACTCTTAATAAAGAGTATTTTTTAATAACTTTATGAATTCACCCTTTTACATTTATTTAGAAAAGAAGAACCAACAATAAAATATAGACATACTGTATATATGTGTGTGTATGCAAGAATATTTATAAACAACCACTTTTTACACATTATGAAGATTTTTTGCCACACACAGCAACTACGTATTACAAAAAACAAACAAATCATTAAGCCCACTTGAAATCTTTAAATCATTTCTCAACGTCTTGTATGATTTGCTTTTTTTTGCCACACCACTTGCACCACTTGTTTACGATAAATGATTTGAACGCACGGATTTGCAGTCGCTCATACACAGTACACACTTGCTTTGCTTCGGGCAGCGAACAGTACGAACAGTATTTATTGTTGTTTTTGCACATGTTGGCTATGAAACACACACTTGAAATTCAAGTGTGTTTGCTTTTCAAATCATCTTGCGCAGGAGACTAATATAAATATAATTACATACATATGTACGCATGTAAATAAATAAAATGTCTAAATTTTTTAAGGATTTCTACATTTCAAAAAAAAAAAAAAAAAAAAAACATACGGTTGTGTTAACAAATTAATTCTACCTAAATTTTGACATTCGCCTAATTGCTCATGTTCGAGTGGCTTTTAGCACTTGCTCGTGCGGCTATTAGCTCATTGTCGTACTGCTTTTAGCACATTTTCGTGTTTCTGTGTGCCTTTTTTGTCCGACTGCTTTTGCTTCTTGTTTTATTTGAGATGGATTTTCATACACAAAAAATGAGAGCTGCTGTTTTTGTTTCGTTTCTAAAATTTTCCATTTAGGACTTTTAGCTTTTGTTCAATTTTTGAATTTTGTCAGCAGCTAGTGCTATTAAAATTGACAAATTCAAAAAGCAGTGTGTTATTTTTGCTTCTGCTTTTGTAATGTGTGAGCTAATTTTGTTTTAGCAGTTGTTAGCTATTGCTTTTTGATGTTTAATTTAGCCACGTAAAGGGCAATTTTTAGATGCTTTTGCTTAAAAGGTGATAGCGATTTAAACCCTGATGCTATGTTTATTTTCTCTCAATATTCTATTACACTGGTCAACAAAAAAATCTTCCCCCATAGGCGAATAGTTGGACTTTAGGTATTTTGATGTGATAAACACGTTCTGGGTTTTTTTTATGGGCGTGTCTAATATTTCGCCCATAGTAAGGCCATTACTCTAGTATATTTCCTCATAACTCAAGAACGGTGTGTACGATTGATCAAAGTGATACACCAAAAGATGCGGACTAAAAATATCTTCAAATTGTTTTTTTATGTGCTCAATAGTTTTGGAGTTATTTCGAAAAAAGTGTCCGAAAAAAAAAAAATTTCATGCAAAATTTTAGATTTTCTTTCTACTAAAATTTCGTTTAATAAATGAAAACATCTAATACGTTACAGTATATCATCTTTGTCATAAAGCTGCCGAAATCCAAATTTTATTCACAGTTAAGTAAAAATACCAATGTTACATACAATTGAGTAGAAATACAGTGGTGGCAAAAAAAAAATATATATTTTTTTCTTGAAACAAAAATAGGTGGACTAGGTGGATACTGACAAGTTAAACAAGAATCTCCATTCACTATTCTTCAATCGGGTACTGATTTTTTTTATGTGCATGACTCATATCTTCACGTTATTCAGCGGTCACACTATAAAATTCGAGTATGGTTTGTCAAACTATAACTCAAGAACCCTTTACACGATTTTGATAAGTGATACATCAAAAGATGCATACGAAAATTGTCTTCAAGGTACGTTCACAATAATTTTTATTCTCTGAAGAATTTCAGAGTTATGGATCAAAATTTTCACCACTTATCAAAAAAAAAAATTTTAAAATGTTCGGTACTAATTACCGAATAACTACGGCTAATAATATTGGAGTTTAATATATCTTAATAGGACAAACCGTTCTCGAGTTATAAAAGTGTGACTGCCTAAAGGCGGGTCATAGTAGTCGTGCCCATAAAAAAAATCAATACGTGATAGAAAAAAAAAAAGTAAAAGCTGATTCTTATTTAGCACGTTAAATTACATCAAATCCAACTATTTTTTTATTTAAGACGAAAAAAAATTTTTTTTTTGTCCACTAGTGTATTTTAACTATAAGTAGAGGTATGCATGGGTATCCAAACTTAACTGTGAATCCATTCAATATTTGTGCATCAATTTTTATGATACGTGACTTTATTTACTCGTAGTTTTGCCAGCTTTGAGAGTGATAAACTAAAGGTGATAAACTTAAATATTTTTGATGTTTTCACTTTTAAAAAGAAGTTTTAGTAAAAAAATAAATCTTGAATTTTGCATGAACAAATTTTTTCCGACACTTTTTTCGAAAAATCTCCTAAACTATTGGGCGGATAAAAATTTTATAGTAAAGGAGGTTTCGAATGAACACAAAAAAAAAAAAATTTTTTTTGTCGACCAGTGTTAGTGATAAAGAGGGAAGCCATAATATGCTCTAAAAAATGGTTTTATGCGCATTAAATATACAGTAAAAAATGAAAAATATGCTCCAATAAACGCGAAAATATGCACTTAAACATTTTTTTAAACAAATGGTTTTATTAATATTTCAACGTTATAAAATAAGGCAAAACTGAAATTTATCAACCGCGTCGAAAATTGATTCTCCATTTTTTTACTGTATCTCATAAAAACGTTATTGATCTTCTATTTTCTTAACCATCTAATTCTAGACACTATTACACTGGTCAACAAAAAAAAACCTCCCTCATAGACGAATAGTTGGACTTGATGTATTTTGATGTGCTAAACACGAATATGCTTTCAGCTTTTTTCCGTCAGGTCTGGATTTTTTTTATGGGCGTGTCTAATATTTCGCCCATAGTAAGGCCATTACTTTAGTATATTTCCTCATAACTCAAGAAAGGTGTGTACGATTGACATAAGTGATATACCAAAAGACGCGTACTAAAAATCTTCAAGTCATCAAAACTTAATTTTTTTATGTGCTCAATTGTTTCGAAGTTATTTTGAAATAAATGTCCGAAAAAAACTTATTTATGTAAAATTTTAGATTTTTTTGTTACAAAAATTTCTTTTAATAAATGAAAACATCAAAAATGTTACAGTTTATCATCTTTATTTTAAAGCTGAGTTGACGAGTTAAATTAGAATCTGCATTCACTTTTTTTCTATCACGTACTGATTTCTTTTTATGACTAATATCATCACCTTATTCAGCGGTCACACTATAAAATTCGCGAATGGTTTGTAAAATTTAGGCTATAACTCAAGAACCGTTTACACGATTTTGATAAATGATGCACCAAAAGACGCATACGAAAATTGTCTTCGAGATATGTCAACAATATTTTTTATTCGCTCAAGAATTTCAGAGTTATGGATCAAAATTTTCACCATTTTTCAAAAAAAAAAAAATGAAAAATAATTTTTCCCTACTAATTACCGAATAACTACGGAAATATTAACTGAACAAAAAAATTATGTAAATTCAGCTCAAAGACAATTTAGATTACTATATATTGGAGTTTAATTTATCTTAACTGGACAAACTGTTCTCGAGTTATACAAGTGTGACTTCCTAAAGGCGGGGTCATAGTTGTCACGCCCATAAAAGAAAAGCGATATGTGATAGAAAAAAAGTAAAAGCTGATTCTTATTTAGCACGTAAAGTTCCATCTAATCCACCTATTTTTTTATTTAAGAAAAAAAATTTTTTTTTTTTATTTGTTCGGAAATGGATACATATTTATAGCCTGTTTCTCTATGTCGAACGAAAGCTTTCTTTCGACTTCTAAGCGAACGAAAATTGATTTGGGTTTCTCTAACTCACTTCTATGCGAACAATGAGTCGAACGACAAGTCGAAAGAAAACGTAAGTGTTTTCATATAAAATTGGGTTTCTGTATTTCGAACGATAAGAACAAAAATGTCAAAATCAGTCACTTGCTATTTTGCTTTCGACTGGTTGAATTTTTTAAAGAAAAATAGGAAAAATTCTCAGAAGGACATTGCAAATGTTCCTTAATCATGTTTATTATTCATTTTGATGTATTTGGTATCCATTAATTACGATTTTGTGTCTAAAAAACAATTTCTAAAAAAAAATCAAAGAAAATTTTTGTTTTTTAATTTTTTAAATTATTTTATTTTTTCTTGTTTATTTACTTAGTTGTATCTATGTTTAAACAATTTAGTAGTATTTTTAATATATTTACGAAAAAAAGTTACTCTTAAAGAAAAATAAAACAACAACAATACGAAAAGACGTAACTCCATGCGAACGAAAGCGTAGGAAATACAGAAACCCAAATTGATTCGAATTCGTTCGACTTGCTTTCGTTCGCTTAGATTTTCGTTCGACATTGAGAAACAGGCTATTAATCGACCCACTGTGGGGTCAAAAGCAAATTTTTTTGTAATAAATCTGTATCTCATAAACTACTGGTTGGATTAAATTGAAATGTATGAACGAGTTGTAGAGGAGGACTTAAGCTTTGGTAAATCATCTTTAACTTTATTTTTTTTTAGTATTTCCTTATAGGGAGATGCCACATGACAACAATGGTTATATACAATCGTTTAAGAATACTTAGTGAATCATACAATCGATACTACAAACAACAAATGCTATTGACAAGTCTAGCGATTGTCGAATCGTTAAAAGTTACTGAATCGTACTACTGAGGTATATGAGGTAAAAATTTTCTAAAAATGTTTTGTAATTTGCTATATATTTCAAAATAACATACTGGAATAAATTTTGGATTATCTCAATGCGTCTAGACGTGAAAAATATTCCAAGTCAACACTCTGAAATTGGTATGAAACATGGCTATTTTTTACAAAAAAATAGTACAATTCTTTTACTTTTTATTCAAAGTTCCGTTTAAGAAATTTTTTTTTGTTTATATATTTCAAAAGACAAGGCTTTACAAATTTTCTTTATATATTTCAAACGACAAGGTTTCATAAATGGCTAATATAGAAATTTTGAACTGATTTAGGCTTGCACCCTACATCAGGCATTGGTCGAAAACGGTAAATTTTGGAAAAAGTTAAATTTTTATCG
Organism: Protophormia terraenovae; assembly: GCA_951394005.1. Taxonomy (NCBI): domain Eukaryota; kingdom Metazoa; phylum Arthropoda; class Insecta; order Diptera; family Calliphoridae; genus Protophormia; species Protophormia terraenovae. Next base: position 81,283,744 of record OX596077.1, on the reverse strand, counting down.
ATTATTAAAAAAAAATGTCACGCGAGCTTTTTAAATTTATTGACGATATTTCATAAAAAAATAGATTTAGAACGATTTGACACTAAACTGCTTTCCGCCCGGCCAAAAACGAATGCAGAAGAGCAGATTTCATGAAAAAGTAAATTTTTTAAACGACATTTTTTAACTGCACAAAAAAGCATATTATCATAATATTTTCGATATTATTTTTAATACATATCGATCTTTCTCTCCAGAAAAAATCATTAAAAAAGCTTTACAAATAAATTTTTGGCAATTTTTCAAAATTTAGAAATATAAAAATTATATAGAAACCAAAAAAATAATGTTTTGTAAAGCAAAACTCCACCTATCTTCCAAAAACTAATAAAATATTACAAGAATATAAAAATATACTTATTTACCAATTCATTGATGTATAATATGTATATATATATCGTTTTAAAAGAATTGTATCATAGTATCAAATCTGACAACTTAGGTTAACTCTCACACAATTTATTGTTTAACAATATTTCCATATGTGCGTATACGTAACACACAATTGTATTGGCACGTTTTGGTTGTTGAACGAGATAATATTCGTAATAATCGCTTATATTTATTAAATATTGTTTATTTTTGAAAAATTGTCTAAAATTGATTTGTAAAGTTTTTTTTTAAATTTTTTCAGGAGTGAAAGATCGATATATATTTTATACACTACATAAGAAATAATGGGGAAAATATTATGCTAATATGCTTTTTTATGCAATTAAAAAAAGTCATTTAAAAAATTTACTTTTTTCATGAAATCTGCTCTCCTGCATTCGTTTTCTACATTAGCCATTTGTAAAGCCTTGTCTTTTGAAATATATAAACAAAAAAATTTTTTCTTAACGGAACTTTGAGTAGAAAGTAAAAGAATTGCACTATTTGTTTTTTTTTAATAGCCATTTTTCATACCAATTTTTGAGTGCTGACTTTGAATATTTTTCACGTCTAGACGCAATGAGATAATCCAAAAATTCTTTCAGCATGTTATTTTGAAATATATAGCAAATCACAAAGTATTTTTAGAAAATTTTTACCTCATATACCTCAGGACTTATTCCCGAAAAACAATAGAAAATCAAAAATTCAATTGTAAATATCTTTTTAACTGTGAGAGATAACTTATTTTTTTATTTATCTTGCCAAGCACTTTACAGAAATATAAAAATCTTTAAAATCGGACTTCATTTGTATAAGTTACGATTTTTTTAAACTTTTACATACTCGAGGTAGTCAATTTTGACACCCTGTACATTTTCTTGTGTTATCACAGGGTGACTGCAAGATGATTTTTCTCAAAGCTTAAGTCCTCCTCTACAATTTGTTCATACATTTCAATTTAATCCAACCAGTAGTTTACGAGATACAGATTTATTACAAAAAAATTTGCGTTTGAGCCCACTGCGCGATGGCTTCATTCAACGTCCAAAAAGAAACATGCAATTGCATACTTGTGGTTTCCCCTTTTGGTAAATAAAATACTGAAAATTTATTCCCAATTTAAAAAAAAAAAAAAACATTTTAATTTTTCTTTTATTTCATGTCCAAAAATATTAATATTTATTAGAAAATGTGTCCAATGCTTAAACAATTTAATAGCTAAAGAAGGCAAAGGGATTAATGTCCTTTTTTGATATATTAATTTATGGAATATTTTTTATTTTTTAAATTATTAAAAAAAAAAACCCTCCTAGTCTATATGCTGTCCACCGGATGTAGTTATTATGAAAGGAAATGGGATTTTTCAAAGCCTGAATTCTGAAATTTAATATAAGGTGCGCGGCAAAACTATAAGGTAACTTTTCTTTGCACTGTGTATTAAAAAGTACAAGGGGTATTTGATGGTACTGCTAGGTAAAATACTTATTACTAAAAGGTGTTCCTATATATACTGTTTGGAATTATTTATTTGACATTTGATCTTTTTATATATATAAAAATGTTGAAAATGTGAACTTTCCAATGCGTCAAAATTATAACGTCAGTTCAATTCTTTTCCCCTAAAATCATATTTTTTGCAATTTATTCCTTGACTATCTTTATTTATTGATTTATAGAAGTGATTAGAAAGTGAATTATTTTAATTCCAGAAGTGTTCCTAGGAATTCATCCCGCCCAGCTTTAAAAATTTCCACTTTTACCAATCCATCTGGATTTTACGATCGTTTTGCAAGATAAAAGTATACAACTAATCCTAAAATGATATAAATAAAATTGAATTAACATTGAAAATTGGAGAATGTTCATATTACTAGGAGCCACTCTAAAATATCGCCTTTCAATAAAATTAATAGTCTTGAATACCAGCGATAGTTTCTAACCACGTTTTGCCACATCTGGGTGCAAGAATGCTAAAAACATCAAATTTTTCTGCCGGAAATTGGTGCAAATCATTAGTAGTACATACACTGTTTTGGGGACCCTAGAGTGTCTGTTATGCAGTAATCTGAACATTTTCCCATTTTTAATGTTAATTCAATTTTATCTATATTTTATTTTTGTATTAGTTGTGCACTTTTAAAAATCCAGAGGGATAGGTAAAAGTGGAAATGTTTAAAGCTGGACGGGATGAATTCCTAGGAGCACTTCTGGAATTAAAATAATTCACTTTCTAATCACTTCTATAAATCAATAAATAAAGATAGTCAAGGAATAAATTGCCAAAAATATGATTTTAGGAGAAAAGAAATGAACTGACCTTATAATTTTGGCGCATTGGAAAGTTCACATTTTCAACATTTTTGTCTATAAAAAGATCTAATATCAAATAAATGATTCTAAAAGGTGTATATTGGAACACCTTTTAGTAATAAACAGTACCCTTGTACTTTTTAAAACACAGTGCAAAAAAAGTGACCTTATAGTTTTGTCGCACTTCACTTACATACATATGTTTAAGAGAATGCACCAATTTAAATCAACAAATTTCATTGCTGATAGACCTACAAATTTTCTAGTACAATTATTTTAAAAAAAGGAACAGTGATTGCAATTAGCAAATTGCTGTTAATGCAATTTTTTCATTAAACACAACACCCACACATTACACTTTGTAGACGTAGCCATTAACAGTTTTTCATTAGAGGCAAATAAGAACACCTTCAAAATTGATTAAAGCTCATTGAATATTCAGACTATAAGCATTATTAATTATTTATATATAGAGGTCTTATATTCAAATGGGCCATAAGTAGGTTTTCAAAAAAAAAAAATTGTCTGTCTACAAGTTTTTGTTTGATTTTCAAAGTAGAGTAAAAATAAAAAAATTATAAGTAATGAGAAGTTTCTTTGCGACTTAAACTTTTTTGAAACATTTTGAATTAAAATCTTAAAATGTCTCATTAAAATTATGTT